>CM035626.1:65438876-66688876 GCA_020496765.1 Gossypium stocksii
AGAATTTTTCAGCAGCAGTAACGTAAGTTTGAAAAATCACTAAAAATAGTAAAGACAAGCTTAGGTGGTGAATAAAATATTAAATTGAAGCTTATTGTGTCTATTTTCATATGGAAGAAACGAAACAGGTAAAAGAGTTTTATTTTATGGGATATTTTGGTTTTGGTGGAACAGGGTCAGAGCAATTTCTGAATCCCCTGTTATGAATTTAGAAATTCACTAAAAATTGTACAAAAATAATTAGGAGTCATACTTTATATGCCCAGATTTCTTATTGAGTCTAGTTTTAAGAGAAACAAACAGCATAGTCATATGAATTTTTTACAGAGAGAAAAGTGGTTCATAGTAAGCAGAGGTCAGTGCAGTTGAGTTCTGAAATAGGGGTAACTTTAACTAATAAACTGTACTAATTGGCCCAACCAAAAATTCTAGAAAACAATTAGTAGATATATATATGAGTCTAGTTTCAGGTAAATTTTGAGTTTCGTAACTCGAGATATGATTTTTTTAGCGACCATGATGCAGAAGGACAGCTTATTCCGAAAGTTAAAATAAATGATTTAAAGTTGTTTAAATGATAAATTAAGTTTAAAAACACCTCAAGCTCGACTCCGGCGACGGTCTCGGGTAAGAGGGCATTACATGTTTAGTATAGGATGATTTTGCTATGAGAAACCTTGTTGCTTATTGTATAAGATACTTTTTCCCTTTTTAGTTTCGATTTGTTTAATGGTTGATTTTATATGTGAAGTTTATTTATGAGTATTTTATATAATTGATAAACATTTTATGAAATTTACTTAATCTCATTCTTTTGGTATTTGTTAATTTAAAAAAATCGATAAATCTAAAATCATACATCAAAACCAATCAATTGTAATACCTTTTCTCGATTTGGGCTCCAGTTCCAAGCTACATAATCGAGCCTAGCTTCAAATGTTTTAGCTTATCATAATACCATCATGTGCATTTTTAAACATCATACTTAAGCATTCAACAACCAAAACTAAGCATCACTTAAGGTTTAAGTTCATGAACACTAAAAATAACATATATACAATACACACTCCTATTTACATGCCACATAATTGAGTCCAAAACTATTTAAAAGACTACCGAATTAGAATCTGGATAGTGTGAGGTCTGAAGTGATCCGATCGCCTTGTTCTGCAAAATAAAACTACAAACAAAGAAAACATAATAGAGAAAACATTACATATGCTTAGTTAGTTCATGTAAAATTTTACGTTCACAACTTTATTCGATGTTGCTCACTCAAACTATCGAGAATCCGCACACTTGCTGGATCTTAACCATCTATAAAGAAATCCCTTACCAATACCCATTTTTTTTTAACCTTAATGGCATGTCATTCGTATCCTAATCGTTTACTAAGTTCACACGAGTACCATTACCATTACAATTTCTATATCATTTTAAACCCTGAAATCGTATACTCACTTTTTCACATTTTGAGTAAATATCGATCTAAATTATTAACCTTATAATGCCATCATATTCATAGCATCCATCCTTATATATACATTTCAATTGTATTCAATACATCATATCTATTTGTGGTGATTATATCATTCATTCTTTATGATTTAGTCCTTTAGATACCAATTTCACCAAAATTACGTAACAATTTAAATTAATAAGTAAACAATATAATACAAACATATCACTAATTAAATAAGTCTCATACATACTTACCTAGCAAAAACAACAATCGATAAGTTGTCAGAGACTAATTCACAATTTTGCCATTTCTTTGATTATTCTCTGGTTGATTCAGTTCCCTATGTATAATAATTTATTTCAATTTATCAATTCAAGACCTCTTATAACAACCTATTATAAGCATATATCGATTCAATTTCATTTTACAAAAGATTCCTAAATTTTTTCATTTTATTTATTTTAGTCCCTAAAACTGAAATAAGCATATCCTTCAAATTTGAGCTTCATTTGATGATAAGTTTTCAAACACATCATTCTAAAGATATCTACTATCTATTTTTTTTAATCAAAAACTCATGACAATCACCAATTTTTAGTCTTTAAGTGTAAAACCAATTTTTAAACTTTACAAATTAGTCCTTTTTTATTTCTAATATTAATAGCTAACACATTAACATCAATTTCATCAAGCATTCAACAATGACAACTTTTGAAAATTTTAACAATTTCAAAAAATATTACACAAATTAATTAAACCGAGCTACCACAATCTCAAAAACATAAAATTTACAAAAAAATCACCTTAAAAATATTTATGATGCAAGAAAATAAAGTTAAAACTTCAAGCTTTCTTTTTCCTCTATGGTTTGGGCCAAAAGATGAGAAAGGAGAAAACATGGCTTTCTTTTTTTTTTCAATTTGCTTTATTTTCTTATTTCATGATATAGAATCATATTTTATTACTTTTAACATATAATTAGATCATAATTTATTAGTTTTCTACACACCAACCGTCCACTAAGTCTTATAGTGGCCAAATTGCTACTCCATACCTTGGTTAATTATTATCTAAGCCCTTTAATAATTAAAAATTTATAGAGATTAACTTTTATCACTTTTACAATATAGTCACTGTACTTTATTTAGTCACTAGTTCGAGAAAATCACCTATCCAAAATTCAATTCACCTATACAATAACTTTGTAAATATTTAATAAAAATGTTTACAAGCTCGGTTTACGAAAATGAGGTCCTAATACCATATTTTTCAACATCATTAACTTTAGGGTTGTTACACTTATACCTTAACTAACTATTCAACTAATGAATTCGTCAGACCAAAATTTATTTTAATATTATAATTAATTCATAAATATTAATTAATGATATTTACAAGCTTGATTATCAGAAAACGGGATTTTAAAACTATTATTTTCGACACCACTAAAAATTAAATTTTTACATCAATACTGATATATCAATTCCAAATAAAAAAAATGATATACTCATCCATGTAGGATTGAGTACCTTATTTTTACATATACCAATATATATATGATAACTATTCTGTACATTGGTTAGGAAAAGACCTCCCAAAAATATTAAAAAATCACTAAATTTCTTTCTTTATTATTTTTATAAAATCATGACACGTATCAAAAGGTGAATCATGTTGTCAGTCTTAAAAATCTTGATTCAGACTTTCACTGTAACGAAGGGTAGTATAATATGCACTAATTTATCACTTCAAACTACAAATTCAACTTTATTTCTCAACACACTGCTACCCTTGCAAGAAATTAAAAATATGCAACAATCAAAATAATTGTTGAAATGGTTGTAATGTTCACGCCTCTAAAAATCCAACTTGTAGATAAAAATAAAATTCTTAAATAATAATTAAAAAAATGCGTCTTTAAAGATAGAAGTAGAGCAAACATCCAATGTTTATGTTTTACTGGATGGTTTTAAAACGTAAACCATGTCCCATAATCCATGTATAACAAATAAATTTGACAGAATCTTGACCAGCACTACTTAAATAATGAATTTTTAACCCTCCCACTATATAATAAAGGAGTTTAAATATTTAAGATGAAAAATAAGCTAAGACCGAGATGCGTGGGGTTTACGTACTTAAAATATCCAATTCTCAATGATATGGTATATTTTTGTTCGTTTGGAATCTTGTTCAAACAATGGGTTAAGATAGGACCATTGCATATGCATTAGTAGAATTATGGACAAATTATGGTAAACTTGGGTTTTCTTTTGGCTGCCTTATTTGCCACTATTAAGGTCTAATTAACATTATTAATGCCTAAAAGTAGGTCCCTCCCTCTTAGTCTTAAGACGAAAGTTCCCTTTATTATTTGACCACTACTGGTCAAAACAAGTAATTTTCTCAAAAGAGGTATAGTTAATGGTTATGGTTACACCAATCAATACTAGAAAAATACATGTAACAAACAAAACCTTGAATTTCTTGAATATGGGCATTCTTTAATAAATGATATTTAAGGAAACTCCGCACTATATCAACTTTAATTTTCCTAAGCTGCTTTCTTTTCTATGTAGACCCAA
This sequence comes from Gossypium stocksii, assembly GCA_020496765.1. NCBI lineage: Eukaryota > Viridiplantae > Streptophyta > Magnoliopsida > Malvales > Malvaceae > Gossypium > Gossypium stocksii. The sequence continues at coordinate 65,442,924 of CM035626.1, forward strand.
TTTTATTATATTTCACAATTCTAATCTAAACCATATAATTTCCCTTTATATATCATCTTCCTTCACATTCTTAATTTTCCTTCCTTTTCATTGATCTTCTTCATATATAATTTTATATGTTATTTTACATTAAAATTTTAAACACATTCAACTTAAAATAATTTTTAATACTTACATATTATTATATATATTTTATATAAATTACATAATATATAGAAATAAAATAAAATTGTATATCACCATAGCATAAACAAGTTTTTTTTTTTAAAAAAAAAAAAAACATATTTGAGTATTGGAGCCCAAGCATGTCCTATATGTTAAATGGGTTTTTGCCTAAACATATTTTTCCAATCTCATACTTTTATCTAAATCCTTTCATACTTTAGGTAGGTCTTCGAGTTTGAGTGAGTAGCCTAACTCTTAAATAAGTTTAATCGTAGCTTTTATATATATATATTGAAACTTAGGTAATTTAAAATTAAGTTAGGTAAAAAATCATACAAAATATTTATGATATAATTAAATTTCAAATATAATTTAAATTACAAGTTAATAATCTTATACAACATTACCGATTATAATACAAAAAATTATTTAATGAATCAAATACACCTAATTAACAAATCATGGACAAAGACCATATGCACAAATTGTGATGACTAAGGGTTATGTTTTATGTTTGAAACTTGAAATTAAAAGAGTCTTTATAACACCCTTAATCAGTATTCGTTGCCGGAATAGAATTTCGAGGCATTACCAGACAGTACACATCTTTTTAAACATTTCTTAATTACACTTGTCATAATTGCATAAATAAAGCATATAACTGATTAAAACATTAAAGTAATCTTTTAATGAAGATAGTTTAATTCACAACGTATATATAATCAAAGTTACAATATAATAAACATGCCTCAAGTCAAGCCAAATAAGTCATATTACAAACTTATATTTAATAATATATATGACATTAACTATAATATCAAAATGGTCAAATGAATTTCATGAACACACATGACTAGAATTTATTCTTCTATTCGATTAGTAAACATCATATAAAAGTCACATCCAAAACATGCATTATTCATTCACTAATATTACTCACCAAATCAATCAATAATAATCATGTCATGTGTACATATATCTATATATATACCCAATTTGCATAACCATAAATATATATTTCCTTCTAATCAAACTTTTATTCATCTAAGATTTAACACATGAATTTTTACACTCAATTAAAGCATTATTCGAATAACTAGTATTAATCAAATCCAATCGAAAACCAAAATGATATATACTTAACATCCAAATTTTACAAGACATAATTTTCTTAGTAAAATTACTAATTCACTTTTAAAACATTTTGTATACATAAATCAATTCAAATTTACCCAAGCCGCACATTCTCAATGAATCAACTCAAATCAAATTATCTTATAATATTATACATATTTTCAAAAGAAGTTTTAACCAAGGCCGAATACATCTAAGCTTCTCCATACCATTACCAAATCATAAAATAGAATAAAATATAACCACTCATAGTACAATTCATACATAACACGTACAACTAAAATCAACATTAACATAAAGCTAGCCAACAATTTCATAATTGATCAAACCATCACTTATACTTACATCTTATAAACTAAATTCAACTATTGTTTCATCTATAATTCGGCAAACATTTTAACCATTTAATCAATCCCACTCAAGATCACAACATATAACATAACCCAAGCATATCATACAAACCATTAACACACATATATCATTTATCATTTTTACCAAAGTTAGGCTCATCCATACTTAAAAATACTAAACTTCAATCATAAATACACCATATCAAACTCATTTATCCTATATGCCATGACCGAACTTACCCTGTTACCAAAGTACATAACAAAACTTAAACAAAACATATCAAACATATTTGACATATATATATATATATATATCATGGTCGATTCATCAAGGCAAATATATCCATCATTTGATCAAAAGCATAAAATCCAAACTTAACATAATAAATAAGCCATTTTCGCATGGCTCATATTTATATACCCTAAAATCAAACATATTAACTAGCCTATACATGCCATAGGTTTAAGTTCAAACTTTTAAAAGTACTGAAAATAATCAGTAGTATGATAGACTTCGCTGACGATTCCCGAGCCCGTAACTAGTCTCTAAAATCTATAAAACAGAGGCAAACATATACACACAGTAAGCTATCATAGCTTAGTAAGTCATAAGCAAATAAACAACTCAACATTGATAGTTCAATAAGACAAAACCGATTCATGCTATCATAATCACATTTAACGTCGAGCTATCAAATTCATATACCACATATACCTTTATAATTCAACTTTAACTAAGTTGAATTTCACATTTATTCATGAACAAAACTATCATTTACTTCTAAAGTCCTAAAATCATCAAATGGTCGAATATAAATACATTCCCATATGTGTACTCATGGTTCACACTTTAATATCACATACTTTTATCATTTGCCCGAATATAGATTTTGTATTCAATATTCATATAACTATCATTATAACCAGATTCATATCTTCAATTTAAATACCAAAACTTACCTTATTTTCATTACATTAGCTAACACATACCTGAGCCTTTTAATTCGATTTCTTATTCGGTCTCTACTTAACATTGCCCGTTGAACCATTCGGAATTAAAAAGGATACTCGGATAGTCACACATATCATACAATGCCAACGTCCCAGACGTGGTCTTATATGAATCACAAATACGATGCCGATGTCTCAGACATGGTCTAACACGTAATCACATATTAATGTCAACGTCCCAGACATGTTCTTACACGAGAACACATATCAGAAATCCTATGTCATGACATATGTACCCTAACTATTCCTAAGGTTCATACGGGGCTTTTAGACATCGTAACTCGATCGAATCGAACTTGTACACATTCGACTATGATAAATAAATCCTCATAGAATCCAATTCAGCATATTAAGTTCACATATACTCAAAATTAACAACCTTTATTTGCTTATAGACTTACCTTGGATATTGACGGACGTAATAGAACGATTATTCAATTATTTTTGTTTTCCCCCGATCTAAGTCTGATTTCTTTTGTTCTTGATCTATGCATATTCAAATTAAGCTCATTCAAACAAAAATTTCATTAAATTTAATCCAAAAACACATAAATGGGCAAATTACCATTTTGCCCCTGACATTTTACACCTTTCACAATTTAGTCCCTATTGCACACAAAATATGCAAAATCTCACAACAACATAGCTAGGCTGACTCTTCCTTATGATAATATAAGTCCATACATTTCATTAAATTCACATTTTAGTCTCTCAATTTATTATTTTTGCAATTTAACCCTAATTACTCAAATTCATCAAAAATTCCAATACAAAACATATTAATCCAAAACATATCTTTCATAATTCATCAACTAACATCACAAAGCTCAATTATTCATCAATGGTATAACTCAAAATATTCATCAACATTAGAAATTCAAGCATGGGTTTGTACATTACACTGCAACGATCTCAAAAACGTAAAAATTATCAAAAACCGAATTAAAAACATACCTTGATTTAGCTTGGAAAGTAGCCAAATGCTTAAACTCTTTTTATTTTCTTTTTATTTGATGTTTCGATCATGAGAACATAAAAGCAATGAATGCATGTTTGTTTATTTTATGTTTTATGATATAATAACATATTATTATTTTACAAATTTAACCTTTATAATATTATTACTAAACTTTATATATTAAGGCCACAACCGTCCAACATATAATATCATGGTCAAATTGCAACATAAAGACCCCACCATAAAAGAACATGGCAATTTAACACTTTAACAAATAGCTATCCACTTTCATATTTTACGCGATTAAATCCTTTTAATTAATCGGACACTCAAACCACAAAATTAAAACACGAAAATTTCACAGATATAAATTCACACATAATAAACATAGAATGAAATTTTAAAATATTTTTCTTACTCGGATTCGTAGTCCTGAAACCACCATTCCGAATAGGGTCTAAATCGGGCTAGTACAGTCTTATTCTTTTAATATTTTTAACTAGTGATCATATGCATACATAATGATCATATAAATATATTGGATAATGTGTAATGTTGTAAAAATCGAATCGATAGTTAAATTAGTTGTATTAACAGCTTTTTTTCAATCAATCAAAGTGCTAATTCTATCATGAAAAATAAAAATGTAACACTCCAAAAACTACAAGGTTAAAATTTTAAAATTTACATAAACTAGATCCTAGCATTAATGGTTAAGAGCTTAGTAAAATCTCTAGAGAATCAATGTTTAAATCCCACATTTTTCACTCTTCCATTTTATTTTTCTACACTTACGGAATCAAGGTTAAAGTAGCTTATGTATTACTTGTGGTAAAATATGCTCATAGAATGTGCATTAGCTTAATGGCTAAGTTTCATCCTTTTTATCCCCCTCTTGAGTAGAGGTTCAAGTCACCTTAGTTTCACTCCTTTATTTTTGTCCCTAACTTTGGCTAAAAAAAGTTAATTGCCAAAAAACCCTTATTTATTTTCCAAAGTTCAACTAATAAACCACTTCCTAGCACAATTAGGATTTCCTATTTGATTCTAATCCAAATTAAAACCCTCATTTTCCCTATTTCTTCTCAATTTTCTTTACAAACCCTATTTTGCAAAATTCTCTTAGAGTTCTTATTGGAAATTTAGTTCTTGAATCTTAACTCTGCAATCAAGTCCAAATCAAATTGTTTATCACCAATCGTTGAATTTTGTGCTATCAATTTTTAAATTTCTATCAAGGTGGATAAGTTTTTCTCGTTTCCCTATAGCTAGATCTCATAAATTCTGGAAAATCATTATTTTCATTAGGCCTTTCATTCATTACAGATCTTTTGCAATCTTGTCGAAAAACACCCTAAATCTTGAAATCTGTCATTAATTCTTGCGTTTTGTCAATAGAAAGACTCGTATAAGTAATCTGGATCATACTTAGACGCGAGGACCATTTTATAGGACTTCGAAAGTCAGGTGTGTGTTCTTTTATGAAAAACTGAGTCAAAATTTGAAACTCCCAGTCGTACATGGCCTACCACATAGGCGTGTGGCCAACCTATATGGATCACATGACTACACACACAGCTATGTCCCTCTGTAATCCATCACATATTTGCATTGCACATAGCCTGAGGCATCACACAAGGTCCGGTTACACGGTCGTGTAGCCACTGCACTTCACCTATTTGAATCGCACACGGCTTGAGACTTCATACACAGCCCCATCACACGACCGTGTGGCCCCTAAAACTCCAAAATTATAGTTTTGTCTTAAATTCTATTATTTTATTCAAATCAGACCCTAATTAGGTTTTTAATAGCATTTAGAAAACTAAATTATGCAATTAGGTCTTGGATTAGGAATAGAACAACAAGATATATGGATGATTGGATTTATTAACAGAATTATTCTTGAAGATTACCTGAATAGTGAATAATGTTACATATATTTTATGAATACCCAATTACATATTGACCCCACAGAAGGCCTACAATCGATCTAAACGATATTTACAGCCCTAGGAAAAAATTTAAAATTTTGGGCTCACATGTCCGTGTGGCCTACATGGCCCAAATTTCTAGCTCGTGTGGCCCACACAATATGGTACACGGTCTCACACAAGCCCGTGTGGCCCACACAGCCCAAATGACCCTATAACAGCCCTTTTTTTGGTTAAATTGAAACAGTGGTTTCGAAACCACAAATTCGAGATCAGAAAGTTATTTTATTATTATTTTTGGTGTTTACAGCATTTTATTATATACGTGTGAAATTTTCTTGAAGTAATTTTACCATTTGGATGCTTAATTTGATAAAAGGACTAAATCGCATAAGATGCAAAAGTAGTGTTCTTATTGTTAAAGTGCTTAAATTGCTATGGTTTATTAGATTAAAGGTCCTTATAATGTTATTAAACCATTATTAAGGTTAATGGACTATTATGGACATGCATTATGAAAGTTTAATATTATTTCATTAAGGTTATTAAGGTAAATTGTAAAATAAAAGGTTAATTAATAAAATAAAGGTGAATTTGGTGTCATCTTCTTCATTTTTCACCGAAAAATCAAAAGAAAAAGGGGAGCTAGGAAGCATTTTGATATTCGGCTATTGCATGCTTCAATTAGGTAAGCAATTTTGTTTGGCTTTTGATGATTTTTATGTTTTTGTGATCGTTGCATTAGTACTAGCTAGCCCAGGGATTATTTTGTCAAGTTGTTAAAGATTTTGAAAGTTGACATTGATGAATATTTGAGTTCTTTGATAGTTTTTGATGAAAAATGAGTATCTGATGATAGTTATACATGTTTAGTAAAGTAATTTTTGATGAAAATGTAATTTAGGGATTAATTTGTGAAATGTGTAAATTGAGTGGTTGAAATGTGGAATAAATGAAAATTTTGGCTGTTAAGGACCTATAAATAATTCGGCCAAGCTTGGGTTTAACCTTCAGACTTTATCGGGTCAACGTATCGGAAGCTCGATCATTCTATTTAACCAATTTATCATGTTATTTGGATTTACACTGTTATTACTTTTCTAGGATTGTTGTTTAAATACTAGATTTTACTTTCTGTTTATAAGCTTTTAAATGTTTGTGGATTGTTTGAATGTTTACTTATTAAAAAATGGATTTTACTAAAATGATTAATGTAGCTCTCCAGATTTGGCCACATCATCTAGGTTGGGTTTAGGGTGTTACACTCGGTTTATCAAAATAGCTTTCGTAAGCTTGTTTAATCCCGAGATCCAGTTATAAAACATGTTGTAATTATGTATTGAACTTAGTAGCATGTATAAATTGTTTAATTGATTTGCATATAAAATTTTAGTTATTTTGACAACAAACATGACATTCCGTAACTCGGACCTAGCGATTACACAACTTTTCTATCTCAATGGAAGAATATAGTATGTACAGTGTCGAATGCGATTTAATTTATTGCAATACACCTTACCTCAACAAATTAATTAAGTAAAAAAACTCTAAAATTTATGAAAACCAGTAGTTGTTGTTGTCCTGATGTATGTCAAAAGCCAAGTGTCCAAGCTTATTTATATCTTCCACCAAAGGAGAATATTTCCAACGTCATTCATATACATTAATCGAATTGATAACCAAATTGAGATTTTGTAAACCCCCAACAAAAGCAAAACACACAGGTCTTCAAATTGGAGAGGTATCTTTGCCATGAAAGGATATCGGTTTATTAAATTATTTTCATTAAATTCGTAACCTCATACAAACGTATGTTACATATTTATGAAAATTCGTAGCCTGATATCGGTATATATTAGAGATGCTCCATGGCGATTTTTATAATTTATTTAAAGAATCCTAACCTTAAACATATGTTCAAGAAATAAATATTTTTAAAAATATTAAAGATTTATAGTGTAAAATTGTATGAAGTAGAGTAGATATTTCAATACATATAATGAAGTAAGAAGTTGTTTGGAAGCAATGGGGGTGGTCCTGAATTTAGAGGGAACCGCATACAAAGTCTCATGATTATAGAATCATGACTTGCCTTTTCTTTTTCTCTGAATATTTGAAGTAGTAGTGGGATTTTGGTTGCTAGCCCAAATTGGGAGGAAAAGGATAATTTATTTAGTAGTGTAACACCTTGATTTGGTTAGTAGTTTGGTGGGATTGTTAAATTTATTTTTGCATTTTAAGAGAATAATGAGTTTATTGGTTTAGTGGTTAGCTCTTTGGTAGTTTATTGTTAGTTTTGGGTTTGATTTCATGTTTGTGCAATGTGGGAATTGTTTTTTTTTAGTATTTTTTTAAAATTTTTGTAATTAAAATTTGATGGGTTTTTGACAAATCTAATATTATTATTTTATTTTAAAATATATTTTATAATAATAATAATAATAACAATAGAGAAAATCTGATTTATTTTTAATGATTAATTAAAATTATTTTAGTTTTTTTATTAAAAGAAAAAAAAAAAGAAAGAAATCCCCAAAAATTATGCTCACCTTATTCTATTTTTTTTCTCTTTCTCTCTCGCATGTTGTCTTTCTCTCTTTCTTTTCCAGTTTCAATTTTTGGTTCTTTTTGGCCATTGAGTTTTTATGGTGCCTTCATTTTCTAGCTCTTTAGTTTCTCTTGTCACCATTAGATTATCAAGTTTTGCTAGTTTTGCGCAATTTTGGAGGTTCATTGAGGCCTTGGTCTCGGTTGCTTTGTTAGGAGATTTGCATGTTCATTAGTTTTAGTGCTTAAACATGTAAGTACTCCCTTTGAATTTTAGTTTGATTTTCTTCCTTAATATTGTTCAATGAGGTTTTAAAATATTTTGTGGGTAATTGTAATTGAGTTTCCAGAATGGTTTTGTGGAGGCGAATCAATCAGTTCTTGGTGCCTGGGGTCCCGATTTAAGGTGTGTTTTTGAATTAAAGTAGTTGGGGGTCAATTTGATGGTGAATTTCACATTTTTCAGCTTGATTTGGTTTGGCCCTAATTTACAGTTTTTGCACCCTTTTAGTAAATCGATGCGTTTTAGACCCTGAATGATTCCGTGCTAGTTTAAGTTCGGTAGGAGTATATGAGATCTTAATTCTGTTGAATCTGATTATAAATGTGCTATTATTAGATGTAATATTGAATTGTAAGTGCGTATCTATTATGGGGTTTTCGCTCTGTTATTTGTACAAGTTTGGGTGTGACTTTTAAGACTGTGATAAACGTGTTCTGTTACGTTTGACTGAATATAAGTATGTTGAATTCTGGTTCTGTTGCTCTAAATATGAGTACGTCCATATGCATGATGACTGTGCATTCTTTTGCATTTGCATTAAAATTCGGCATTTTGGTTGTGAAGATAAGGAAGACTGTTCTGGGTAGTTAAACTGCTTAATAATAGCGGTACGTCTGCAATATATTTATATGTCAGCTCGGCTGCATATTTTCATTTGGGTGGCTTAGATCCACTATTGTGGTGTATTGTGGTGTGTAGGGTGGACGGGCCTACTATAATCCAATTGTGATGTGCAGGGTGATCTGAGTGGTTTTTTGGTTGGTTGGGTCAGATTTTTAATTTATTGCATTCATTTCACATTCGGGTATAAGTTTGTATGTATGATTGTTGGGTTAATTGCGAAATAGTTTGAATAGTCTAACGTGTTTTAAGTAATTGATGTGTTTGAAATAATATCACTATGTTATGTTTGTTAATGGAAACTACTCGTAATGCTGATTACCAATATAAGTTGTTCATACATTGTCTGCATGCACATATCAAAAACATTTGTTTCGATACTTTGTCAATTGTCTTTTGTGTTTGTTTCGGACTCACACTGAACTTATAAAGTTCACTCCCTTAATTTTTTTCACTTTCAGGTAATTCGCGAGGTTAGATTGTGGTCCTGGCATGTTGGAGGTCTCAGAGAGTTTTCTCTCGTGTTACTCGGTGTAAATAAAATTTCCATAATATAGTATGGTGATTTTTAATCAATTTGTAAAGCTATTATATAAACTATGGTATGGGTTACGACTACTTGATTTGGTTTTAAAATATTTGATGCCACGCATGGAATTAATTTCACCAAACGTTATTATTCATTTTTCGACTAAAAGAAGACATCAAAATTTTCCATTGCAGTTCTGTTTTGAAATTTCAGTTTTTTCTCAAAACTACTGCTCAATTTTGATTACAAAATTTGTTCGAAATCGGTAACTTAATTTTGAACTGGTTTGAAGTGATAAAATGGTTTAATATAATCAAATCTTATTTATGGTTTCAGTGAGTTGCAAGAGAAGAAGATATTTGAAAAGAGTTTATGTGTTTAAATCAGTGTTTTTTTGTTTTGAGTCATTTTGGTGGTCAATGTAATATCTAGAATTCAGTCAAAATTTTTGAGTTGGGTTTTGAGTATTACAAGTAAAGCTGGCAGCTTAGGGTTTATGGTGGAGTGGTGAGTAGTGTTGAGCATAGGGTTTGGTTTCCTAAAATGAATGAGGTTAGCAAACATTATTGCACAACATGCGTTTGTAGACCTAGGAAACTTTGTCGACAGATTCAAAGAAAGCAACCCGAATTTTTAAAAGAAGCAGATATTGTAGTTGTATTAAACGACAATAAGCTAAAAGAAAGAAATTTATGGTGAAAATTAGAGATGGGAGAGGCAGAACATAGGCACCAAAGATAGAAGAGACATAATACTAAAAATTCTATAGTATGTATGTGAAAATTATATATTTAAATTATAAATATGTATTTTAAAAAATAATATCTAATAATTAATTAAATATATAGTTTGAAATTAGTAACAACATAAATTAAAATAAAACAAATTAATTTAAATTGTTAATAAAAAGATAATTAAATACTCTCATTGCTTTTTAGCTCGTATTGCTGTTTTTTTATAGCACGTCAAAGTGTTATCATATTAGGAAGCTTTATTTAACATGTTAAAATGTTATCATGTAAGTAAAAAAAAATTAATATTAAAAATATAATTATAAAAAATATGTATTAGAATTGAATTTTGGGGCATTAGTTGCCAAATTAGCTATCACGTTAGTAAAAACAAAAAATATAAAAGAATATTTAAATTTTTTATTCTAGAATGAATCTAGATAAATGGTTGTTCATCCTCTTTTTATTTTTTTAATTTTTAAAAAAATTAATTTTTTTATATATTTATAAAATATTATTAAATTTTAGAAAAATGTTAAATAAAATTATAAAAATTCAAAAAATTAAAATAATTTAAATTTTTAATTCTAGAATGAATTTGGAGATAATTTTTTTTAAAATTATAGAAAGTTTTCAAATTTATTAGATTACTAATCTTTAGGTTATTTGGTTAGTATTTTTATATTTAAGATTTTTTTTAATTTAATAATATTAAAATTCTTCCAAATTATTATTTTTTATTCATGTTAATAAAAAATATTATTAATATACTCAATTGAAATGTTTAGAGAACTAGTTTATTTATTTTAATAAATTATGATAAATATTAGCTTTAGTCAAGTACACTTAGTGGTACACATATAAGAAAATAATTAGGATACATTCACAGTTTTTTTAAAGAAGCGAATAACCTCTAGGACTAGTGGGAATAGCATTATATTGTAGGGATGAGAGTTTTAGTTTGATTTCAAGTAATTTCATTTCCCTCTCTTAATTATCAAAAAATATTTATGTGTAAAATTAATAAAATTAAAATTTATTTATTTATTTTCTTTTTTTTTTTTTTTATATGGCCTAAAAGGCACTAGTAGAATTAAAACATTGAATGCCACATGTCACTTCTTAAGTGGGCCATGTGTATTGACACATCATCAACTAACATTGTTACATGCAAGTACCACGTTGATAAATGGATTTGAAGTTCAGATATCAAAATCGAATTTTTGAAAATTCAAATACTATATTAAAAAATATATTAAAGTTCAAGTATTAAATTAGAAATTAAACCCCTCATATTTACAAATTAAAAAGGGGAGTGTTAACAATTTTAACTTGCTCATCAATTGAAAAAGTCTTATTATACTAGTTTAGGGTGAGTTTAAATGGGCAGTAGGGTGGGTTGTGATATGTTTTAACTTACTTTTTGTCTTACGTTATAATATTTAATCTCACCGCTACCGTTGTTTTTACACTAACCATAAATAAACACACCACCTAGCCAAACCTACCCTTAAATTAAATTCGTATGGGCTTCCTTTAATACACGATAGTTACGATAATTGCTTCTACAATCAAATGTTGAGTAATTTTTTTAATTATTGTATTTAAAAAAGGGGTTGGCTAAAAAAAACCCCCAACATACTAAAAAAACACCCTAATTCTCATTTTCCGTGTAATTGATTACAGCATTTCTCATTTTATTGGATGAGTGTCTTTTCCAATAAGTCTTTTTATTAATACAATAATTAGAGTCAAGATCTTAAATTAATGTAGTCCAAAGAAATTAATGTGGTCTAAAAAATTAATTAGTACATTTTCCAAAAATCTTCATTTTCAACATCTTAAATTAATTAGTGTAATCAATTTAGTCCAAAAAATTAGAGTCAACATTTTAAAAAACGGGAAAAATTAATTTTGTTGTAATTAATACAATAAATATGCAGAGTTATATATATATGTTTATTTTGATGAACATTAACAACACCCTAACGTAAACCCATATTGTTATTAACAAAATTAAGTAAGTCCTTCTCACTACACTCTATTATTTGTAATTTTATTTTTTATAAATTTGTTCTAAACTATTTTTTGTAAAAATTTGTTTTTCTAATTTTTTTCTTTTTTTATTTATTAATTCTTGTATAAATTAAAATCTGTTTTAAATTTTTATAACTACTGATTTTTTCGTCATAATTTGTAGTGTTCAACAAAAGATGTCAAATTTTTACAGAAGTAACTTAAACGAGGGCAATGAGATCTCTATGCCGACATCACCATTTTTTACCGATCGGGTATAATATTTATCATGATGTTAATATTTTTTTATCTTCATAACATTTAATATTTGTTAACAAAATTATTTAAATTTTAGGTGTTCAAGTCTCGTGAAGAGCTGATGCAATGGGTGCAAAACATGGCATTCTCTCTTGGTTATATCATCGTCACGAGAAGATCAAAAGCAAAGGAAAATGGTGTGGTGTCTTATGTCACACTTATTTGTGATTGTGGCAGTGAATACAAATTTAAAGAATCAAGTAAAAAGTCTGGCACCAAAAAGACCAACTATAAATTCCGATTGGTAGGTTCGTATTTAAAACAATATGATGGGTGGACGTTGAGGGTGATATGTGATCAACATAACCATCCACCTACACAACATATGGAGGGACATGCTTATGCAAGGCGGTTGAAAGAAAATGAAAACAAAAGTTGTTAGTTGATTTGACGAGTAAGAATGTTACACCACGTGACATATTATCGACACTGAAGGAGCAGGACGAGAATAACGTTTCTACATTAAAAACCATATACAATGCACGGCAAAAGCTTCACTTGTTCCAGAATGTCGGTAAAACTCTGATACAGGTTCTTATGTTGCTTTTGAATGATAAACAATTTTTTACTGAGTTTTCAGTAAATAATATTTCAAATTAATTGGAAAATGTATTCTTCATTCATCCACGATCATTAGATATATGGCATGCATTTCCACGCGTTTTGATTGTAGACGCAATGTACAAAACGAACAAATATGATCTGCCTTTTGTTTAGATTGTTGGCGTGACTTCAACCAACAAGACATTTAGTATAGCTTTTGCCTTTATCATTAACGAAAAGAAGGAGAACTATAATTGGGCATTAACATGTCTAAAGTTGACACTAGAGGAGTGCATGTACCCACATGTTATTGTGACGGACAGAGAGTGGGCTTTGATGAATGCCTGCCAACAAGTTTTCCCCTATGCCACTCGGTTACTATGCAGATGGCATATTACTGAAAATATTAAAAAGCATTGTAGGCAGTCTATCAAGTCGCAACATGAGTGGGACTCCTTTCATGCTATGTGGACTGTACTCGTTGAATCTCCAATGTGGATATTGTACACTGAAAACTATAGAAAACTCCAATCAATGTTGAGCGAATATCCAGGTACAAGCTTTGTTATTCTATGAATAATTGTTTATAGTTTTAGAAGACTTTTTATACATAACTAACGTTTATATAAATTCAAGTGTTTTAAAATCTCTAGATCAAGTATGGTTAAGCAAATATAAGGAAATGTTTATGTCGATCTGGATTGATCGGCATCTCAACTTTGGAGAACGAACTACGAATAGAGTTGAGAGCCAGCATGCAAAGCTAAAGAAATACCTTTTTGCAAAAAATTCTTCTCTAGATAAATTTATTGGTTGTATCGATCAGATTGTGAAGTCTCAACTTACATCGATATATGAAAGTTTTGAAAAGAGTAGAATTGTCCTCAAACACAGACACAACTTATCGTGTTTCAGATTATTGCAGGGTTTTGTGGCACTTGAAGCTCTAGATATACTAGAAGGGGAACTTCAGCGGTCGAGTAGACATCAACTTGACTCTTCAAACTGTGGTTGTAAACTACGTTATAGTTGTGGGTTACCATGCGCTTGCATGCTATCAGTCTACTTGAATTCAGGTGGTATATTTAACAATTATTTTCTAAATTTTATTTATATATTGAATTTTTATAAACTAATGGCATTTCAATGCAGGTGAGTGTATTTCATTAGATTCAATAGATGTATTATGGAGGAAGCTTGACTTATCACCGTCAACTTTTGTGGAAAATGAGGATATTTGTTGTGACGATGAGTTAAAAATGTTTAAAGAAAACTTCACTAAGCAGTCAAAGGCCGGGAAAAAAGTCTATTAAGAAAGTTAAGAGATATATTCCAGCCAAGTAAAACACTCATTAAAGAACCTACAATTCAAAAAAATACGCATGGACGACCAACCTTGAAGAAACAACAACAAAAACGAGTCAATTCTATAAGTCAAGCTCCCAGAAGACGTAGCCATTCAACCACGTCAAAATCTGTTGGGTTGGATCTGGTAGAGTTGAACAAAGAACCTACAAGACATAGTTCATACTTGTAGCGACGTAAAATTTTTGCTTCGGGTCGCTAATTGTGGCGATTTATTGGAAACTTTGAAAAATATCGAATTTTGATTTTATTATGAAAAGGGAGTCGCCACCGATCCTTTTTCCTAGGTGTGATCGGACACCTATAAAATTCATTTTAAAAGGAAAATCAGGCTTAGGTCTACATTTGAAATCCAGAGAAAAATAGTAGGGTTCGGGAGTCGGTTACGCGCGGGGAAGGTATTAGCACCCCCGCGACGCCCAAAATTGGTATCTTAATAAACACGTGTTGTCTTGATTTTCAAAAACGCGAGTTCAATTTGAGATTTAATCGTGATCCGTTCAAAACACGAGAGTCTTCAAAATTTCAGTTCTTGAGAAGGATATTCCGTTTTTAACACGAACCAACGAATTTCATCCAACATAGCGATGAAATTGATGACTTAATGCTAAATCGGTACATTGCCTCATTTTGAAAGTTAATTGAAAGTATGAAAAATTTAAAAACGATAAAAATTTAAGACAATGTCAAAGTTAAATACAATTTAAACATATATTGAATTCAAAATCGTGCAAACAATGAAAACGCGAGTACGTGGCACATAATAACATATAATTATTACCAAACATTAACAAACATAAACGATATTAAACAATTAATAAGGGTATCAAGAAAACATATAATAATATGAAATGCATACACATAATACATAATACAAAAATATACATAACAAAGTATTAAAATATGAAATAATATGAAAATACATATATAGACATGAATGATATAATATTAATATATATACATACAAGATACATATAAAATATACACAATAAGTATAAATAATATAATAACAAAAATACACATATTACCAAATGTATTAAAATAGCGTTTGAAAATACATAAATAATATCATTGAAGATATATATACATAATATAGTATTTAAAAATGTACATAAGATAGTATATAAAAGAAATAATATACATACAAATAACACAATAGAATAAACTTATATACGTGAGATGGACATTAGGAATAATAGTATATAAAAAAAAATTAATAAGACTATATAAATATACACGTATATATATATATATTAAAAATATGTACACAATGGCAGTATTAGAAGTATATGTATATATTAAAACATAATATTTAAAAGGGATGTACATGAAAACACATGATATATAAAATATTAAAAATATAATATTAAGAGAAGATGTAAGTATTAAAAAAACATAGTAATAACAAATAATAATATTTTGATAATGATAATAAAAAACAACATAACAAGCTTAGTCGATTAAACAAGGTAAGAGGAACAAAAAGGATTGATTTGGAAGTAAAACAAAAGATTCGGGACAGCCTTTAAAAATGAAACAAAAGAAAGAGACTTATTTGGATACGCGCGCATGGGACAGGGCTTAAATGGGTAAATACCCCAGCCTTTCAAGACGGCACCGTACGCGTACCAGTTTATCGTCATAACAAGGACTAAATCGAAATAACAGCAAAATAAGAGGGCAGAATTAAAAAAAGGGACAAGATTCTGATGAAACACGCTGCAAAAGGCAAGGACCTATTGCGCAAATGTACCCTCCATGACCAACACACGCGGATCTAACCGCATACAGGTCGGGTCCTCGGGTATTGGCTAATACGGTGCCGTTTCAGCTCAGTGGCCTTGGTGCAAAAACGACACCGTTTTCGTTCGCCCATAAAACCAGAATTTTTACAAAAATAACATCATTTTAATCATTCAAAAATAAAATAAAAAAAAAGAAACTTCCTCTGCTAGGGTTTGAATGCCCGATCGGCCACCTACTGTGCCTGCTCATCGCGCCACCGTGCCACCATCGTACTTGGTGGTCGATGGTGTGCGAAGACAGGCCTTTCAGCCTCGTTACCAGACCCCATTCGAAGGTCCAACCTTCTTGGGCCGAAAGACAAAAGGCGACGGCCCTCGACCACCTGGGGCGGACTCTGATGAAGAAGAAAGAGTCTCCGACGCCGCGAGCATGAAGATCTAGGTGATTTTTCTTTTCTCCTTTTTGTATTTTGAAATCGCATATGAACATTTTTTTTTACATTCGAAAATCGGGAGGATTTTTCAAATATCTTTCTTTTGAATCTCGTCAAAATCCCCTCTTTATTTCTTTGTTGTTTTTTGTTCTTAAAGACAGGAATGGGGATCTTTTTTACAGAACTTTCGGCCTCTCTGTTCTTAGCCGAATAAGACCCCCCTTTACAAAATGTTTGTTTTCGGTCTTTATAGCCGAAATATACAATATAAAAATTATTGGTTGCTGTTTCTTTTATTTCTCTGTTCTCTGCTGTCGTTTCTCTGCTTCTTCCGTCTTTTTCTCACTGTTTGCAGGTATGGGCGATGGGACTAGGCTCGGTGGAGGCAGTTGGCCGACTTTGGCAGAAGGTTAGGTGTGCGGCGCCGAGCTAAGAGGAGCAGGTGGCTAGGGTTTCAGAAAGTCTGAAACCCTAGTCAGACTTGGAACACGGGCCATCGGGTTTGGGCCGGAGTTGGTCTGTTGGGCCATTCGGGTAGGGATTTAGATTTGGTTTATGTTTGGTTAATTTGGGTTAAGGTTGATGGGTTGTATTGGTTTGGGTTGGTTAGAATTGGGTCAAATTGTAATAGGGTTTTAAGTTTCTGTAATATGGACTTTGGACATTTGGATTAATTTTCTTGTTTTTTTGGTTTAAATGTTGTTTAATGATTTGGGCCCGGGCAAATTTAGGCCCATACAGCTGCCCCTCTTTGCTCATTGTCGTGTAACGAGAATAGAGCAAAGACTTCAAAAGGGCCAAATTTGCCTGGTCTTGTAGGATCCCGACTTCTTAGCATTCCTCTTCTTCAAGTAACTTCAATATGCTCCACCGTAGCTTCAGGGATTTGAGACTCCTTGTCTTCGATCCATTTCACCGCAACTTCAGAGAGACAAAATCTGGTCTTTTCGATCGGCTCCAGTCTTTAATCTCAATGTATGACCTGATATTCGATTTACCTCTTGCAATACGAGTTAAAAATAGAAATTGAAAAGCGAATAGCAGAAATACCCCAGAGTGTAATTTGAGACCTCAACTCACCTCTTGCAATATGAGTTGGATAAACAGAAATTGAAAAGCCGGAATTGAAAAAGATCAACTCACCTTTCGCAATATGAGTTGAATAACCAGAAATTGAAAAGCAGAAATTGAAAAAGATCAACTCACCTTTCGCAATATGAGTTGAATGAACATAAATTAAAAAGCAGAAATTGAAAAGCAGGAATTGGAACAGATCAACTCGCCTCTCGCAATATGAGGTGAATTTTGAAAATATAAATTGCAAATACCTCAGCGTGTGACCTGAGGCGCAACTCGTTTCTCGCAATACGAGTTGACTTTTGAAAACATAAATTGCAAATACCTCAGCATGTGGTCTGAGGCGCAACTCGTTTCTCGCAATACGCGTTGACTTTTGAAAACATAAATTGCAAATACCTCAGCGTGTGACCTGAGGCGCAACTCGTTTCTCGCAATATGAGTTGACTTTTGAAAACATAAATTGCAAATACCTCAGCGTGTGACCTGAGGCGCAACTCGTTTTGAGTTGACTTTTGAAAACATAAATTGCAAATACCTCAGCGTGTGACCTGAGGCGCAACTCGTTTCTCGCAATACGAGTTGACTTTTGAAAACATAAATTGCAAATACCTCAGCGTGTGACCTGAGGCGCAACTCGTTTCTCGCAATATGAGTTGACTTTTGAAAACATAAATTGCAAATACCTCAGCGTGTGACCTGAGGCGCAACTCGTTTTGAGTTGACTTTTGAAAACATAAATTGCAAATACCTCAGCGTGTGACCTGAGGCGCAACTCGTTTCTCACAATACGAGTTGACTTTTGAAAACATAAATTGCAAATACCTCAGCGTGTGACCTGAGGCGCAACTCGTTTTGAGTTGACTTTTGAAAACATAAATTGCAAATACCTCAGCGTGTGACCTGAGGCGCAACTCGTTTCTCGCAATACGAGTTACTTTTGAAAACATAAATTGCAAATACCTCAGCATATGACCTGAGGCGCAACTCGTTTCTCGCAATACGAGTTGACTTTTGAAAACATAAATTGCAAATACCTCAGCATGTGACCTGAGGCGCAACTCGTTTCTCGCAATACGAGTTGACTTTTGAAAACATAAATTGCAAATACCTCAGCGTGTGACCTGAGGCGCAACTTGTTTTGAGTTGACTTTTGAAAACATAAATTGCAAATACCTCAGCGTGTGACCTGAGGCGCAACTCGTTTCTCGCAATACGAGTTGACTTTTGAAAACATAAATTGCAAATACCTCAGCGTGTGACCTGAGGCGCAACTCGTTTTGAGTTGACTTTTGAAAACATAAATTGCAAATACCTCAGCGTGTGACCTGAGGCGCAACTCGTTTCTCGCAATACGAGTTGACTTTTGAAAACATAAATTGCAAATACCTCAGCATGTGACCTGAGGCGCAACTCGTTTCTCGCAATACGAGTTAACTTTTGAAAACATAAATTACAAATACCTCAGCGTGTCCTGAGGCTCAACTCACCTCTCGCAGTATGAGTTGATTTTTTTGAAAATGAAATTTAAACATGGTACCAAACATATCTTCTGGCGAAATTCTGGTGTTTCTCTTGATTTAGTACAACTATCATCGCATCTTCTTGCTCTGTTAGAGCACCTGAAAATGTCGTGAATGATGTTGTCATGATATGCATGTGTTTGTCTTTAATGTATATGTGCCTACATGATTATGCCATGCGGTCTAGACATGTTTGTCATATGTTGCTTTTAGTCGAGATTTCCTGTGACGATTTGCATTTATTGCTTCAATTCTTGACTTTCTTTCAGGCTTTGTACTCGTCTTCCATCTTTGAGAGTAATCTATGTTTTTCGGACATCACTCTTTTAACCCTGATTGAACTTTTGCCCTTGCTTTGAGGCTTTCGTACTCATCAACTTCTCATCCAGGTGGTGCTCTAGATACTCAGCGCATGAACTCTTCCATGTTTCTCGATCAAGAATCTTTTTGAGCATGGCTTCTTGCATAAAAAATCTCAGGCTTCTGAAAATGTTTCGAATACTGTAGTCTTGCCGTTTGACTCACTTCTTGAATCATCTTACTCTTTGGGCCTAAATCTGTTTCACTAGGACACCTTTTCAAGCTTTCATCCTAATTTTTCTGTTTATTAAGATGTCCTTTTCAGTTTTCATCTTGATCTTCTTCTCCTTTTTCAACTTGGGACGCCTTATTATTTGACTGGTATTTCGACCCAAAACTCGAGGAAATGTTTTGCTCACCCATCTTGCCCCACTGCGACCTCAGGGTCCCTTCCCTTGTATCTCAAAGGTATATGATCTGTAACTTGTTTCATCAAGATTATATCACTGACGCGATATCTAGTTTCTGTTCAGCTAATACCTTTGAAAAAATCTGAGGAGATGATTTCAATTTGGATTTGGAGATTTCCAACCCTTAAGTGTGGAAGGTCTTAAACAATAGTCCTGTTTTAGGTTTCTGTACTATTTAGAAACTTCCAAGGTAATACACAAAACTCCTTTCATAGAAGTGTTATTAGTCCACTAATCGTTATTTCAATGCAAAATGCTTGAAAAAGGATCATGACAATGAACAAGAAGGAAATTGAACGCAAGCATAACTCGAAACAAGCAAGTTAAGCGAAAGCGATCAAGAAAGAATTTATTGGGAGCATAGCTCGACACGAATAAATTAATCAAATAAAAAGGAAATTGATCGGGACAACAACCCGTCATAATTCGAAGATAGCAAACATACTAAGAAAGATGAAAGCTAGGTGCCCTAGATATCGCAACCTAAGCTTCTCTGTTCCATTTCTTAAGAACTCCTCCAAGCTCAATGTGTGCCTAGGGGATTCGGAGTACTCTGTCGATGCCCCAAGACGTGTCATACTTCCTTATTGTCAATTCAAGCATGATAAGGCTACCGCGTGCCCCACTTTTGATCAGAATTTGAGCCGCCCTTTTTGGGTTTTCAACTCAAATGCCCTTTGGACTCAAAGCGCCCTGGCGGGTTTTCACTTTGGCCTCTCCTTTTTCTTTTTACTTTTCTTTTCTTTTCTTTTTTTGTGTTTTTCTTCTTCTTCTTCTTCTTTTTTTGTGTTTTTCTTCTTTTTTCTTTTTTCTTGATCAACTTTTTAAAAGGTCTCAAGATGCCCTTTACGCGTTTTCCTCTTGATTTCCTTGAGAAATTCTTATGGACGAATTCTTCTTGACATAAGTTTGTATCACCCATTTTGACACGTTTGATTAGGATGGATACTCTCAACCAATCTTGATTCTATCGAGGCTTGAAGGAAGAGATCTCGATCCATAAACCCATGAGGAAGGGGTTGCCCCAGTAACAGTCTTGTCATTTGGCAAGCTTTATGCAAAAAGATGGTTCAATGATTCCCAACAGATAAGAATGAAGTTGCTGCCATTATCCTTCAACTTGGAAAGCTGAGGTACATAGATTGCTCCTAGAGCAGTTATCCCACCATGGCTCGACGATGTCCTTTAAGCGTCCTCAGACCTTACAAATTTCTCCAACTGTGAGGCTGCCAGAGCAAATAGGGACAACTACAGGTGTGGCAGTGTTGCTCATTTGATATTCATATACTAGAGAATGAACTATCTCTTGTAGATCATTAGCCAAAACCCGATCTGATCTAAGAGAACATGATAATGAATATGCCTCTTGGTTCCAATCATACCAGCATGGGCTCAAAGATAGAAGTCATTGTTCTTAGGATGACAGACTTCGTTGTCTATAACAGTTCTAGGCGGGACATTGTCAGGAAATCTCTGTTGGAGAAACCTAGTATGATGGTTTTTCTGTGCCATAACGACCATGACCTTGGGGTTCTCATTCTTCTCTAGGGGCTTGATCAAGTTCTTTGTTCAAAACTTGAATGAATTGCGGCTCACTAACTCGACCCTTGAACATACTGAGCCGATCAGGCTTTCCTTTTTTTTCTGAATTTGTATAGAAGTCTTCCCTCATGATACCTTCATCCCCTTTATCAGACACTGGTTTGAAGGGAAAATCAATCATTTCAAACTTCAAAGACTGTGGACGGACTGATGCCTTTGAGATCGTAGGGATTTGAAGGCGTTTGCTTCAACGTCAGCATAGAGAGTAAGTGGTAGATTCTTATACCAATTTTTACCAGTCTCGGTCATCTTCTTCAATTTATTTCTTCTTCTTTTATTTTCTTTTGGCAACCTTTGTTGTGTGGCACCTTATCTTTGAGTAGACTACAAACTTTTGACATTGTGCAGTCGGATAGGATCTCTCTCTTTTTTCTTTTTTGTTTTGTTTTTTTTTTGTTTTTTTTTCCTCCTTCTTCTTTTTCTTTGTTTTTTTTTTTTGAATTCAAGCTCAAATTTGGATTCGGCTTTGAATTTGGATTTTGAATTTGAATTTGATGACCGTTTACTTGGTGACTTTGACACACGAAGTGACCTTACTCTCTTGGTGAAGCAATTGATCACCGTGAAGGTGACTTAAAGTCAGGGCCCAGTGACGTCCGTGCCCCCACATGGAGAGTCTTCAAAGTAACATGAATCTTATTTCCCTCGATTTGACCTCTACAACACACTGATGTAGTCCTCTTTCGTGGCGAGCTAGCAATATCTTAACCTTCTGATCAGCCTGGCTATTGTAAAACCACTAGCCTGTGTCCCACGACTATCCTTGCAGACTTCTTTTGAATTTTTGGTGTGCCTGAATCTTGGTAGCCTAGGCCCGTCTTGATATGGTTGTGCGAAGACACGTTTGAAATGCTTCAAAGATATCTCGCCTTTTTGGGTAGTGAGCTAGGCTTCAATTCTTGTTTGCTCGCGATATCCACTGATCTTGTGGGATTAATTTTTTTATCTTGTTCACATTCCTTGACAAATCAGAAGCTAGATCACAGTCTTTGTCGTCTTCAAAGTTCTGAGATTCCCCTAAGCACACATTTTGCTCTAAAGGAGATTCCAGTTTAGTAACAGTGTCGCTCGGGTTATTGATATCTGGAGACCCTTTTTTTTCAGGTACAGATGAAGGTTTCAAAGAATAAATGAATTTATGAATGATTATTTATGTGTCATGATCATGAAGAAAGAATATTTGAAAGAGTTCAAAGAACACCAAAATCCAAGAACAATTGTGCAGTATGGTCATGAATAAAAGAATAAAAAATCTAAGAATGATCGTTGTATAGTATGAAGTGAAACTTCAATCAAAATGATGCATTTTTATTGAAATAAAGATTTTAGACAAAAGCCTATTTTCACAAAAGGATTCTTACTGCCTCTAGGCTTAAAGCAGTAAGCGTGTTCTGGGTATTACCCTAAGTTAGCTCTAAAAAGACAGAGACTTCTTCCACATCCTATTGTTCACAATATTCCTAGGCATGCAAGGGCAAATGCTTGGTAAATTTCATTCCTTCGTCACTGCGTTCACATTCCCTTTAGCATGGTCAGGGAATGGATTCTTGGTCACATTGCTAGCATTATCAAATCGCAGAATGCCCGTATCTATGAGTCCTTGGACCTGTCTTTTAAAGGCGAGGCAATTCTCGATTGAATGTCCTGTATTTCCCGCATGGTATTCGCATCGAGCGTTCGAATCGTACCACTTGGGATATGGAGGCTGCAACGGTTTTATATAAACTGGGGACACCATGTGCACATCATATAGCCTTTGATATAACTCCTTATACGACATTGGAATTAGCGTAAACGGGAGCCTTTTAGTACTTGGTCCTGAATTAGATTCTTGCTTTTGAGGAACCTGATGGCTAGTAGTTGTCATTCTTGGCTGGCCCATAGTGATCGGCTTCACCTTAATTTCCTTTCCCTTTATTACCCTCGAAGTACCCTCTTGCGAGCTCCACTCTCGCTCTTTAAAAGCCTTGCACTGTTTGGGGCATTCTATACTGGCCTGGGGTTTAGTGGTAACGGGTATCCCTTGCGAATGTGTGTCTGATTGAGTCTGGACGCTTGTTGGGGTGAAACTTGGGGCATAAACGATGTCTTCGTTCTCATCCTCGATATTATAGACTGGGTCTTTTCCCTTTCCGAGCCCTTCGACTAATAACTGCCTTAGCTGGCTGATCACATTTTCTTGGAACTCTAACATTTGGCTCTGCATAACTTGTTGAATCCGGGATAATTGCTCTTGCATCTGTATTTGCCTTTGCTCTATTCGCTCTAGCCTTTGCTCCATGTTCTTAGGTTAACTGAAATCATTTTTATCTAATTAGGGTCATTTTGTAAAAACCTGAGGCAAATGATGCGATGCAAGTAATGCAATGCAAATGATGCAATGCAAATGCATGAAATGCAAATGCAAATGAATGCAAGAAAAGAAGCGTCGACCTTATATTCAGTTCTATTAAGAGAATTTTTTCTAGGGAACAGATTTCTTCACATAAAATGGATCACATATGCGGTCTTGCCCTCATAGTCCAAGCGAAGATGCCTATTTTTTCTCTTCATATCTGAATACTATGGTCGACTCTCGTAAACTTGCCAAAGGTGTCTTCATCCGCGCCTTTTGTTTGGTCCGGGCCGCGACTCTTTGCTCACTATTCCTCGCGATGCTTGCTAACTCCTTTAAGAAAGTCGAGACGTGACAGCTCTTGCATAATCTTCATCAATTTGAATCTTTCGGGTAAAACCTGGCGTTCCTTTGTGAGTTATCATCCTTCTTCCCTCGTGCTCACTTGGGCCATACATGGGCAACCGCATTGTAATCCACTTTATCAAGAAATTCGTCCCCTTATGACGAACTCCCCTATTTAGGAATTGAATATGGATCAACACCTCTTTTCTATAATGATGCGATGTAATGTAATGCAAATGTATGATTTTGGTGTTGATTTCAAGATAGCCCCTATTTAGGCATTTCATTCATTCAAAAGAGTTTGTTACAAAACATTTTGCCATCTTAATTCGGCCATCTATACAAACTTTCTAGCTACATCACTATACTTCTTCACCCGCTCCAAGAATTCTGATATGCTGGATCGTTGGCTTGGCGGGAATTGGCAACTAAGGTCCTTCGCTTCATCTGATAACTGGACCATGTGCATGGCCGCTCCACGGATTTCATTGATCAAGAAGCCAAGTTGCATTTCTCTTTCTTGGAGGTCTGTTTTGTAAGCGTGGATGTCCCTACTGTATTGGTCATTCTTTTCTTCTAAAGTTTTTAAAAGAGTGTCCAACTGTTGTTGGCGAGCCTGTAATGTATCTTCCAAACCTCCTATCCTTTCCCTTAATCCTTGGCATTCGGATCGGCTGGTTATTAATTCCGTAGACACGGTCTCATGTTCAGCGTTCTTCTTTCTCAATTCTATCGAAGCTCGGGCGGTCTTTTCTTCCTCCTTCTTCGCTTTCCCCTTCCAGAACTCCATTCCGCCTTTAAGGTTACCCAATTCTTCCTTCCATTCTGCGGATGACTTACCTAATCCGCTATTCTTTATAGTGCTCCTTAACTTTTTGTTTTCCAGATGAAGATCTCTTAGATCGTTTCTCACGACTTCTGCCTCCTTTTGCACCTTTTCAGTCCTAGATCTTTCAATTTGAACGTCAATCTTTAATTGATAATTTTCTTCTTGAAGGATGCTGAGATCCTGCAACATCTTGGACTTCTCACGCTCAAATTCTCCTCGAGCTATTTCAAGTTCGGATGGTGTTTCCTCTACGAAAGGGTTCTGAGCAGCATGACTCGTCGATGATATTTGTTGGCTTTTCACTCGTTGCTTTCTCCACACATCATAGTCTTGGGTGAGAGTGTCGGCATACAGTGCCAACTCCATTAGGTGAATTCTTTTCCAAGACTTACCGGTGTCTCGAACCTTCTTCATGTAGCCCTCGCCCATGAAAGAGAACTCGGATTGCGCTAAGCCTCCAGTGGCGGGTACGAATTGTCATGAAGAAAACTGTCTTTGGACCAACAACGGGGCGTATCCGACTCCTCCCCACAGGCCTAGCAGTGGTACCCAATCCTGACCTCCGACCTTATATAATAAGACTGACGGGCGTATCCATGGCGCCCTCCATGTCACATCCTTAGCGCGGAGATTTTGAAAAACCGAGACCCAATGTTGTTCAGTAATTTCCTTAGGCCATTCTCTCTTACAATAGGCTTCTAAAGGGGAAAACATCTTTGAAAACATGTGATACGGCGTGCGTTCCTCTTTCCAAAAGTGACTCATGATCCAAACGTTGAGCAATTGCGCACATCCAATAAATCGTCCCTCTCCCTTCTTCCGACAACTATTCAAGGACCTGAAGGTTTCAGCTAGGATTGTCGGGACAGGGTTGACTCCTTGTTTTAATCTCTCGAAGAAATCTACCACCGCGACTTCAATGTGCCCAAGGACTTTCGGAAAAACAACCAACCCGTAGACGGCCAAAGCAAACAGATTTACCCTCTTTAAGATGTCAGGATGGCTCGAGACCAAATCTTGTATAGAGGACCACGGAATACAAATAGTTTCATTCTTCTTCTTTATTTGTTTCTCGGCCCATGTGTCGGTCATATCCGTCAATCTCATTATTTTCTTTTTGAAGGTCATCAGTTTAGGTTCTTTTACATAGATCTTGTAGGGCTGTACATTATCAATGCGAAGTAAGGCCGTGTATTCCTCGATAGTGGGAGTCATATCTTCTCCATTAAAAGTGAAGCAATGATAGGCGGGATCCCAAAACTTGACCAAAGCTTGTATTAACCGCTCGTCTACCTTGACAGCGACCAAGTTAGCTATGTCACCATACCTCTCGACGAAGATTCCCCTAGTATCTGAATCCCATTGATTCCAAATCTGGACTAAATCTTCAAGATTGTTTTGGCGGACATTCACCGTTACGTGCCCCGGTAAATCGGCAACACATCCTTCCATTAAGCTATCCCCTCTTTCTCTTTGGGTTTTCAGGGACCAATCCCGAACCGTGACATTCCTCTCGGTTGTTAGTGTAATCGACTCCTCCATTAGAAACCCGTCTTTTGGCGACTGGTCTCTAGTCAACACCTTCCTAAAATGATGCCTAAAATGCATGATGACAAATAAGACAACAACAAACAAATCATGGTTAGTAACATGAGTAAAAAGAGAAACAGAGATTTTGACAAATTAAGCTATCCGATCTAATCTATTAAGCAAACCCGATTCCCTTGCATAGAAGATAAAAAAGTAAAAGATACGAGGCGCTTCTCCCGTGTACTTATTTTGGTAACTACTGAACGGACAGGGGTTCGGCACGGCTCTAATTGGGCGGTTCGTAGGTTTCACTACATGTGGTTTTGGTTCTAGATGGGTACTCGAATTGTCCGTACTGTCATCTACTAAGATTAGTACGGAGCCTCGGTCATGGCCCACCATAGGCTAACGAGATCAATTCGAGGGGTTACATTTACTTATGCTTATGCGGAGGGACAAGTTAACTCACGAAAGCATAAGTCGTATGTAACCCGAAAGTATTCACTAGCCTGTGCGGAGGGACGAGTTAACTCACGAAGGCGTAGCGTTTACTTTCACTTAAATGGATAGAGCCCGGGTATGGCGCTCATGTTATGCAGAAATGCACGTGAAAAATGTGTGGGGAGAGACCTACGAAACTTTTCGCTTTATTCAAAACTAAACTAGAATCGTAAAACTTAGAGCTTAAAACAAAAAGATAAAACATGTCAACAGAATATTTACAATAGATGCAAGTGCATGATTTTTCAAAAACGAAATTTCAGGATCATGACTAAATATTCACTTGAACGAGGAATTTTGAAAATTTTGACAACACGTTCATTTCTAGACTTGACTCTCAAAAAGTTGTCCCCAGCGGAGTCGCCAGCTGTAGCGACGTAAAATTTTTGCTTCGGGTCGCTAATTGTGGCGATTTATTGGAAACTTTGAAAAATATCGAATTTTGATTTTATTATGAAAAGGGAGTCGCCACCGATCATTTTTCCTAGGTGTGATCGGACACCTATAAAATTCATTTTAAAAGGAAAATCAGGCTTAGGTCTACATTTGAAATCCAGAGAAAAATAGTAGGGTTCGGGAGTCGGTTACGCGCGGGGAAGGTATTAGCACCCCCGCAACGCCCAAAATTGGTATCTTAATAAACACGTGTTGTCTTGATTTTCAAAAACGCGAGTTCAATTTGAGATTTAATCGTGATCCGTTCAAAACACGAGAGTCTTCAAAATTTCAGTTCTTGAGAAGGATATTCCGTTTTTAACACGAGCCAACGAATTTCATCCAACATAGCGATGAAATTGATGACTTAATGCTAAATCGGTACATTGCCTCATTTTGAAAGTTAATTGAAAGTATGAAAAATTTAAAAACGATAAAAATTTAAGACAATGTCAAAGTTAAATACAATTTAAACATATATTGAATTCAAAATCATGCAAACAATGAAAACGCGAGTACGTGGCACATAATAACATATAATTATTACCAAACATTAACAAACATAAATGATATTAAACAATTAATAAGGGTATCAAGAAAACATATAATAATATGAAATGCATACACATAATACATAATACAAAAATATACATAACAAAGTATTAAAATATGAAATAATATGAAAATACATATATAGACATGAATGATATAATATTAATATATATACATACAAGATACATATAAAATATACACAATAAGTATAAATAATATAATAACAAAAATACACATATTACCAAATGTATTAAAATAGCGTTTGAAAATACATAAATAATATCATTGAAGATATATATACATAATATAGTATTTAAAAATGTACATAAGATAGTATATAAAAGAAATAATATACGTACAAATAACACAATAGAATAAACTTATATACGTGAGATGGACATTAGGAATAATAGTATATAAAAAAAATTAATAAGACTATATAAATATACACGTATATATATATATATTAAAAATATGTACACAATGGCAGTATTAGAAGTATATGTATATATTAAAACATAATATTTAAAAGGGATGTACATGAAAACACATGATATATAAAATATTAAAAATATAATATTAAGAGAAGATGTAAGTATTAAAAAAACATAGTAATAACAAATAATAATATTTTGATAATGATAATAAAAAACAACATAACAAGCTTAGTCGATTAAACAAGGTAAGAGGAACAAAAAGGATTGATTTGGAAGTAAAACAAAAGATTCGGGACAGCCTTTAAAAATGAAACAAAAGAAAGAGACTTATTTGGATACGCGCGCATGGGACAGGGCTTAAATGGGTAAATACCCCAGCCTTTCAAGACGGCACCGTACGCGTACCAGTTTATCGTCATAACAAGGACTAAATCGAAATAACAGCAAAATAAGAGGGCAGAATTAAAAAAAGGGACAAGATTCTGATGAAACACGCTGCAAAAGGCAAGGACCTATTGCGCAAATGTACCCTCCATGACCAACACACGCGGATCTAACTGCATACGGGTCGGGTCCTCGGGTATTGGCTAATACGGTGCCGTTTCAGCTCAGTGGCCTTGGTGCAAAAACGACACCGTTTTCGTTCGCCCATAAAACCAGAATTTTTACAAAAATAACATCATTTTAATCATTCAAAAATAAAATAAAAAAAAAAGAAACTTCCTCTGCTAGGGTTTGAATGCCCGATCGGCCACCTACTGTGCCTGCTCATCGCGCCACCGTGCCACCATCGTACTTGGTGGTCGATGGTGTGCGAAGACAGGCCTTTCAGCCTCGTTACTAGACCCCGTTCGAAGGTCCAACCTTTTTGGGCCGAAAGACAAAAGGCGACGGCCCTCGACCACCTGGGGCGGACTCTGATGAAGAAGAAAGAGTCTCCGACGCCGCGAGCATGAAGATCTAGGTGATTTTTCTTTTCTCCTTTTTGTATTTTGAAATCGCATATGAACATTTTTTTTTACATTCGAAAATCGGGAGGATTTTTCAAATATCTTTCTTTTGAATCTCGTCAAAATCCCCTCTTTATTTCTTTGTTGTTTTTTGTTCTTAAAGACAGGAATGGGGATCTTTTTTACAGAACTTTCGGCCTCTCTGTTCTTAGCCGAATAAGACCCCCCTTTACAAAATGTTTGTTTTCGGTCTTTATAGCCGAAATATACAATATAAAAATTATTGGTTGCTGTTTCTTTTATTTCTCTGTTCTCTGCTGTCGTTTCTTTGCTTCTTCCGTCTTTTTCTCACTGTTTGCAGGTATGGGCGATGGGACTAGGCTCGGTGGAGGCAGTTGGCTGACTTTGGCAGAAGGTTAGGTGTGCGGCGCCGAGCTAAGAGGAGCAGGTGGCTAGGGTTTCAGAAAGTCTGCAACCCTGTCAGACTTGGAACACGGGCCATCGGGTTTGGGCCGGAGTTGGTCTGTTGGGCCATTCGGGTAGGGATTTAGATTTGGTTTATGTTTGGTTAATTTGGGTTAAGGTTGATGGGTTGTATTGGTTTG
Source organism: Gossypium stocksii (assembly GCA_020496765.1). Classification (NCBI taxonomy): domain Eukaryota; kingdom Viridiplantae; phylum Streptophyta; class Magnoliopsida; order Malvales; family Malvaceae; genus Gossypium; species Gossypium stocksii. The sequence continues at coordinate 65,473,099 of CM035626.1, forward strand.
GGTTGGTTAGAATTGGGTCAAATTGTAATAGGGTTTTAAGTTTCTGTAATATGGACTTTGGACATTTGGATTAATTTTCTTGTTTTTTTGGTTTAAATGTTGTTTAATGATTTGGGCCCGGGCAAATTTAGGCCCATACAATACTTAACCGAAATTCCAGACTTAAACCAGGAGCCATCAGAGCAAGTTTCAGAGTTCATAAACTTAAACCAGATGCTTGAATCATGTGACACTCATCCCCTAATGAAAGAAATTCCAAATATGTTCCACCCTTGCATCACACATGTACAAGATGTCAGGGGTGATGGAAATTGCGGATTCCGAGTAATATCTGTTTGTCTTGGTTATGGCAAAGATCAGTGGCTCTATGTTCGACATCAACTGCTAGACGAGTTATTGAGTTCATATGATGTCTATGCTAGAGTTTTCACTGATGGAATCGATGAATTACGTAATTCACTGTGTTTCTCACAATCGCCTTATGCCTATGACAGGTGTCCAGATTGCCAACAGGTTTGGGGTGATCCTCAATTATTTAACCAAGCAAGGTGACATAACTTTCTTTCCTATTTGGAGAGGTCCGGAACATTTTCAATACCATCATGCTATTACAATTGCACATGTATATGATAATCATAATGTGGTGGTACAACTAGAAGGAGATTACCCAATGCCTACCATTTCGGCTTATTGGATCTGCCATAGAGCCCCGTTTACAGCTGGATGGCAAACCATGTATATGTCACGTCTGGAATTTTATAGACAACTAAAACATTGTAATCTCAAAAAACCTGTTATAACTATAGGGGATTATTGTTGAATAATATTAATTTATTATATTTTAGCATTTTGCTCATTTTTTTGTATTTATGTATTCATATATATGTTTAACAATAATCATATAATAAAAAAATATGTTGAATAATAATACTTATATCTTTAATAATAATAATTATTATAATATTTAATAATAATACAATAATAATACTTATAATATTTAATAATAATACAATAATAAAAATATGTTTAACAATTAAATGAGATAAAAAAGTGAGTGGAGAGGTGATAATTAATTTTTAATCATTACAGTAGAAAGATGTTAGGTACTAACCAATCAATGAAGTAAAAGAACATTAATTAAAGGTGTGTTATTTATTAGTATGTTGGGGGTGTGTTTTTAGCCAACCCTTAAAAAAAATAAATTAAGTTTAAAACAGAATAGTAATTTTTAGTGATTAATTATTTTTGAAAGGTGAAACCAAATTAAATGGTATTGAAGGAAAAAGAGTAAATGATTTTCTTACATTTGAAAACAAAAATTTGGGTAGGGGTCATCATAGTATTCAATATTCTATGAGTTTTTGAGTATATATTTTTTTAATTTTAATTTAATCACTATTTATTAAACCCAACTACTTACATAAAATGTAGAGGAGTTCTGGGTCAAAATCTTTTTGCAAAGACCTTAAACTTTATTTCTATGAGTCTCATTGCGTCAATTTTAAATCTTCCGCCATATTTAAATTCTTTTTTATTTGAATATTTCATGTTACCGAGTATCTCTTAGAAACTTGTAACTGCAGCATTATTATGAATCAAATAACAAATTTCCCAGTAGCGGGAGTTTTAACAAGTAAACCACAATAATAGCAAAATCATCAAACAATAATCCTTTGGTGGCATTTCTAAAAACTATTACCATTCAAGGAGACGGTTCCTCGTATGTTGATTTCAGCAACGCAAAACTAAATAAGTTTGTCTATTAGATTTAGATCTAGATAATGTCTTAAGCTAGAGTTATTATAAATAAAATATTAAGTACAATTGCAATGGAGAATAACAAACCCCTTTGTAGACAACTCATCCTACTATCCATCACTTAACAAATCAGTATTGATCTTTTTGGCTATGCTGACTGCTGACACTGCCCTACATTTAATAGACATTTACGAAGCCAAATTGCTTTATTTCTTCACCTATTTCTTTTAAGCTCTAAATAAACGTACAGTTTTTTTGTTCTTTTTCTTTTTTCTACTAATTAATAAATAATGCGAGAGAAAACTTAAGGGAATATATATTTATATATATATATATATATATATCAATGAAATCAAATGATTATGTTATGGGAAAATTTATTTTGACAATTTTGTTTTCTTTTTCGCATAGATATTTTTTTCCTGATAACAACACTTTCAAAGCATTTTCACATAATCAAAAAGATATGTTGAAATCCTTGAATATACTGAGAAATATGTTAAGTATCATAATCGTAATATGATAATGGAGAAATTTCACACTTAGTATTTGTAGTCATTCATTTTTCTATTACGTACTTGGCATGGTAGCTTTAATCACTGCATTTATTAATAAAATTATCTTATAAAGGAAAAAATCACATTATTTTTTTTATAAATGTACATAGTGTACAAGGCCCATTTTGCCCGGGCCTGTTTACAAAAAACCCAAACCCGAAATTAAACTAACCCATCTGACCTAAAACTAAACCCAATACCCAGACCCAGTTTCAAGCCCAAAAATCACCCAAAACCCTAGCCCCCAAGTGGCCACCCTAGCCACCTAACCTAAGCAGCCACTTGCACCTGCCCTCTGACAGCCATCACGTCCACCGCCCACCCCCACTGTGGTCACCGTTCATCTGCTCCTGCAAACAATGAATAAGAAGCGACAGAAAGCAACAGAAAGCAGTGTAAAAAATGGCTATAAAAGCCGATTGACAAAACAAGAATGTACCTTTTTTTTTTTTCTCAAAAAACTAAGGCAAATACTAAAAACATCAACAAAGAACGGAGATCTAAGCACAATCAGATCTGGTGAGCAACACAAAACCAGCGAACAAAGCCGAGAAGGAGAGATTTTAACAAATCAGAATCTAAAAAAAAACCCTAAGGTGACCCTTTTTTTTCTTCTTTTCAACGAATCTGTCATATATATATACATATTATTCGTATAAGCATAATACGGAATAAAAGGAAATAAATAAATAAAAATACAAAAAAAAAAAACCAAGTTTTTACCTTTTCCGGCCACCGTGTGCGGTGGCCGGAGGCGGCGGAGCCACGGTGGTCGTCGGGAACCCAGTGACCGGATTCTGGGTTCATCCGGGAAGAAGAGAGAGAGCCCTCCCCCTTTTTTTTTTAAAGCAGACAGGTGAAAATGAAAAAAAGAGAATTCTTTAACTTATATAGGGGGTCAAAACGCAGCGTTTTGGACCCCTCCCATTTTGAGTAAAACGGCGCCGTTTCAACGGCCCGATTCGAGACCCGACCCGTACCCGATAGGATCCGCGTGTTTCTAATGCGGAAGGGCTAATTGCGCATTTAGCCCTTCCGCTTTTTTGGACCTATGCAATTAAGTTTTTAAATACTTTAAATCGACCCGATAATTTGCCCCGTTTTGTGATTTAGTCCCTCGTGCTGCGACATCGTTTTAAACACGCGGTGAAATTGCTCCTTTGCCCCCTTTATATTCACTCCATGTTCGAATAGGCCCTTCCCTTTCCTTTTTTATTTTTTGAATTTGCCCTAGACCTTTGCTATTAATCCGATTTCATCCCTTTTTCATTATTTTGTTTTAATCTTAATATTAACCATGTTATTATGTTTTATTACCGTTATTATTGTTATATTTATTATTAGCATTTTATTATTATTGTTTTTACTTATACTTATATTATATAGTAGCTTTTAATATTATTATTAATGTATTTGTATGTCATATATATATGTTCTTGTAATATGTATTAATATTACGCATATTATTTTTCTTAATGCTATATTTTAATGCTATTACATATACATGTTTATGTATTATGAATATATATCTTTTTTATTCTTCTTGTATAGTACGAATATATGTTATATGTATATACTTTATTCATATTTTTATCTCGTGTATTTCTTTCCTTTACTACATTATGCATATATATATATTTTATTTTCAATAGCTTATCATACATGTACTTTTAATATGTATAGTATATACTTTTAACCTATGTATATTTTGTATATATTTGTATGTTCGCATATATTTCTATACCAAGTACATGTATTTTAATATTATATTCCAAATCATATACTTTATACTATCTTAGGTGTATTCCTAATACTATATTATGTACATATTATATAAGTATATTATGAATATGTTTTATTCATGTATTTTTATTATCTCATGTGCATATATTTTTAGTTATATTACATATATCTTTTAATATCTTGTTATTCATATACTCCTTATAATCATTTCATATATATATCGTATATTTTCACGTATATTACGTATATATTTTTTTGTATATGTCTTTTAAATGTTGTATCTTCTTATTTCTTACGTATATACTTCTTATATATATAGCACAATCCCTCTTATTATGTTTCCGTCACCTTACTTATTATATACTTACATACTTCTTCATGGTTTTATTTTGTGTTTTATACTATTATTATCACATTAAACATCATATGCATTGTTAGTATTTTATGACACTATACGAGTCACGTATTTTGGTATTGACACCCTGTAATCTACTAATACTTTATTTTGATGGCGTCGTTGTTTTAAATATATTCTTTAATTCTAAAAACGTTTTAAGAAGACGAGGCAATGTTTTAGTATTTAGAGATTCGGGAAATAGTGCCCTAACGTGCTGGGTTGCGATTTCTCGCTCGTCTGAGTACCTAAAATACCCTCCTAAACAAATTTTACAACTAGCGAGATAACTTTAATTTCGTGGAATTTGAGAGCTTCGTGTCCAATCGTGCTGGATGTGATGTTCGTATTCTCCCGAAACGAAGGAATCTCGATTTTTCAAATCATCTCATTTTTAATTCAAAAATGTCGAAGAAACGAGGCAATGTTTTTGTATTTAGAGATTCGGGAAATAGTGCCCTAACGTGCTGGGTTGCGATTTCTCGCGCGTCTGAGTACCTAAAATACCCTCCTAAATTTTGCAATTTGCGAGATATCTCTAGTTTCGAGGAATTCACGAATCTCATGTCCAATCGTGCTGGATGTGATGTTCGTATTCTACCGAAGCAAAGGAATCCCGATCTTTTCAACTTAAACTGTTCCAATTTCAATAAAAAGAATCCTATTTTTAAATCTTTCCAAATTTCGACTTAAGACAGAAAATAGCTCAATTTGGTACCAATTTTGGGCGTTGCGGGGGTGCTAATCCTTCCCCGCACGTAACCGACTCCCGAACCTTTTTTCTCGACTTTTCGTAGACCAAAACATTTCATAAGGTGATCCAATCGCACCTAAAAAGGTTGGTGGCGACTCCCATTTTCATTTTTTAAGTCGACCTCCATTTTTTTTCAAAAAAATGGTTACGACAGCTTGGCGACTCCACTGGGGATATTAAGTGAGTCAAGCCGAAAATTGATCATTTTCTGTCTTAATGTTAGAAATTTCGAAAATTTTTAATACGATCTTTTACATGCGCTTATTGAATATGTTTGTTATCTTTCCTCGCACACATTGCATTTGCATGACCGTTGTGGTCACACCCTTAAGTGGGAGTGAGAAGCTACGCTTTCGTGAGGTTTTCACCTCCGCATGGGCTAGTGGATTGCTTCCGGGATACATCCGTACCTATGTGCTTCGTGAGATTTTCATCTCCGCATGGCAGTAGGGAAATGTGTCCCCCTGAACTGAACTTGGTCCATATGAGCCTATAATGGGTGAGGATCGAGGAATCTGCTGGTTCAGGTACCCTTTTCTCTAAGAACCGAAACGCATATAGTGTGCCTTAGGTGCCCGCCCTAGGTAGCACGGAGATGACCCTTAGTAACTACCCATGTAGGTGCTTGTTTATTTTCTTTGAATTATACCTGTTATATGTGATACTGACCCTTTCTGTTTTGTCATCATTGCATGTCATCCAGCATTTAAAGGTATCGATTCACGGTTCTATTTCTAAGTTAGAAAGTTTTGTAATGGAGAATGAATATCTTGATAAAGTGGAAGACAACGCTAACTTACGGACATGGTCAGAAAATGCCCAGTTAGAAAAAGGAGATAGTGTCGCCGAGGGGTATACGTCAGAGCTGTGGGACTTTACTCGTATCAGTTCAGCATAGAACGAGCTTCAGGAATTGAGAGACATTTGGACCCAATGGGATGATGAGGCTAAACAGTTGTTCTATCAGAATTACGGAGATCTTCCCTATTTGCTAGACATTAAGGTGGATAAGCATTTGTTTCGGGCTATGGTACAGTTTTGGAACCCCGCTTATAGCTGTTTTACATTCGGTGAGGTAGACTTAGTACCCACTTTGGAAGAATATACCATCCTGTTCCGCTGTCCAAGAGTTCAAGATAATAAAGCTTATGTTAGGGCTGTAAATCTCCCAACTTTCGTGAAAAAATTAATGACTATCACAGGAATGAGTGAGCAGTGGGCCGTATCTCGAATCCAACAAAAGGGTGATAGCAAATGTATTCCGTGGGCAAGTCTAAGGAATTTGATATTGACGCACCCAGACATGAAGAGGAAGGTGGATCTCTTGGCCTTAGGTATTTATGGGTTGGTGATTTTCCCGAAGGCTATAGGACACATAGACGAGGCGGTCACAGATTTATTTGATCGACTCAACAAACAAGTCACACCTGTACCTGCAATTCTAGCAGAAACATTTCGGTCCTTGAGTGCGTGTCGGAGAGCGGGTGAAGGTAGATTCATCGGCTGCGCACAGTTGTTGTTAGTTTGGTTCCATAGTCACTTCTGGAGGGTCGATAGGGGTCCTTGCCGAGTATTCTTTCAGGACTATTCTCCCTTAAAAGAAGCAGCAACTACGTCAAGAAGGGACGACATCACGGAGGAAAGATGGATAGAGATACTTCGGAATCTCCGAGAAGAAGATGTTGTATGGAAAGCTCCTTGGATGACTCCTAAAGAAATTCTTTATCGTTGCGGGACTTTTGATTGGGTGCCTCTTCCAGGAATTTGGGGAGTTGTCGGTTATGCGCCATTACTCGCTTTGAGGCAATACAAAACGGAACAGTTTATACCGGCAACACGAGGCTTGGCCCAAAGTGATTTCTCATACAAAGGTGACCATTATAAAAAGAAGATACGAGAGATTTTCGATGCCTGGAAAAAGAGTTGCACCATGAAGGCTTTGACCGATGGCCCGACGACGACCCCTGAGTACAAGGATTGGTTTAGCAAGAGGACCAATGACAACATTCCAAGGCCAAGTTGGGACACTGCTCGATCGATGGAAGAAAGCTTACGGGTGATTCCTTCAGAATTAGAACTCGTCAAGTTAGAATTTGAGAGGAAGAGTCTGGAGCTCGCCAAGAGGATAGAGAAGTTAGAGGAAGAAAAGATGTACTTGAGCCTAGACGTTGATGTACAGAAAACTGAGGTCGAAAAGGTGAAGAAAGAAAAGAGGAAAATAGAGGAAGACCGTGACGACTTGAAGGAACGATATAAGAGAATGCAATTGTCGAGGAAAAGAGCTGGGTTGGGAAAGACTTCCGAACAATGGCAACTAGAGGTCCGAGAAGAAAAAGCCAAAGCTGACCATTGGGAGAAGGAGTTCCAAGAAGTGCGAACACAGAACCAAGCTCTGGAAAAGAACTTAGTTGAGAATCGGAAAGAGAATCAAGGGCTAAAAGCTAAGGTAACTGAACTTGGACGGGCCCTTCATCTTCACCGAAGTCGTAACTCCGCAGCCGAGTTGAAGGCAAGTCGAGACAAAATTGAGGAAATGAAACATCAGATCGAGGGACTAGAAGCAACATTACAGGACTGCGAACTCCGGATTGAGCAGCTTGAGGCGCGAGAGGAACACTGGAAGGGAGAGCTTCACCATTTCCAAAATCAAGTCAGAGATAGGGATTACCTTATAGGGGAGGCCATCGTCCAGATTCGTCAAGTCGCCGATCATCTGCAGGACTTAGCAGTACAAGCCGACGTGTTAAGTATCAAATATGAGCTAGAATCAGACCGAGGTCGAGAGTTAGCCGCGTTGCTTAGGATAATTAAGACTCTAGGCCTGAAGGCAAAGGCATATCTGTAATCAGCTTGTTGTAAAAACTTTTGTTATTTAAAAGGGTTGAAATTCTGGACCTAATGATGAAAGTGTCTGTAATCCGTTTTGTGTAAGGATTTTTGTTCCCTAAACAACATTTTCTAAATTGAAACTGAATCGGGATCGATATCTTTTGCATTCATGCATTCGCATTGCATCACATCACATGCATTTAAACTGAAAAGACCCTGATTAGTGAAAGTTATTACAGAAGAAAAGAATCTGGAAACTTCACATCCCTACGGTACACGTGCTAAAACCAAGAATATGGATCAAAGATTCGAGCAACTCCAAAAGGAAATGCAGGAGCAATTACAAGAACAATTGGTAAAAATGCAAAACGATATGCGTGAACAGATGATGGAAGCTTAGAGAAGTATGGTGGTTGAAATGGCCCAGTTGCTAAAAGGGGCAATGGATAAGGGAAAGGCCCCTATGGCTACCGCCGCGGAAGATAATGATGATTATCCTCCGGGTTTCACCCCACCCCGTACTCAAACACAGACAGAGGCTCCCCTGCGAAGGCCGTCTGTTACCATTAGGCCTCAACAGGGGCAAATTGATATTGGGATGCCTGCGAACTTACAAGACGGTTCGGGGTCTAACCCATTGGATAATCCCATCAACTCACTCACCCCAGATTTGGACTTGGCTGAAAAGGAGAGGGAAAGGATTGAATCCTCAAGACAATTAGAGGAACGCTGCAGGTGGTTGGAAGAAAAGTTTAGAGCATTAGAAGGTGCTGATGGGCGACAAGGGATGGACGCCAAAGAATTTAGTTTGGTCCCAGACTTGGTCCTCCCCCATAAATTTAAAATGCCAGAGTTTGAAAAATACAATGGAACTAGCTGTCCCGAAGCCCAGCTCACTATGTTCTGTAGGCGAATGACAGGGTACGTGAACAATGATCAACTGCTAATTCATTGTTTCCAAGACAGTTTAGTCAGGGCCGCGGCTAAATGGTATAATCAACTGAGTCGCGATAGGATTGGCTCCTGGAGAGACCTAGCACGCGCCTTCATGCAACAGTATAGCCATGTAGCCGATTTGACGCCCGATCGAATCACTCTACAGAACATGGAAAAGAAGCATAATGAAAGCTTCCGACAATACGCACAGAGGTGGAGAGAGGTTGCCATGCAAGTTCAACCACCACTACTAGAGAAGGAAACTACCGTGCTATTCATAAATACCTTGAAAGCCCCATTCCTTACTCACATGATCGGAAGTACCACTAAAAGCTTTGCGGACATGGTTATGACGGGGGAAATGATTGAAAACGCCATCAGAAGTGGTAAAATAGAGGGAGAAACCGCCAAAAGGCCAACACCAAGAAGGAAGGACAGCGAAGTAAACAACGCTAGTAGTTACAACTCGAAGGCAATTACGGTTAGCCAATCGAGAGCGGCTACAGGTGGGCAACAGGGGTCCCAAAAACAGGAATCTAGTTCAAGACAGAATACTGAGAAGATCCAGTTCACGCCCATCCCGGTGATGTATGGGGAGCTCTATCAGAGCTTGTATAATGCCCACGCAATAGCTCCCTATCACTTGAAACCTTTGCAGCCCCCATATCCCAAGTGGTATGATGCTAATGCCAAGTGTAATTACCATGCCGGAGTACAGGGACATTCGATCGAAAATTGCGTTAGTTTCAAAAAGGCTGTGGAAAGGCTTATTAAAATAGGGGTCGTGAAATTTGACGATACCCCTAGTACGGAAAACCCGCTGCCAAACCACGGCAATCAAGGGGTGAACACGATCGGGGAAATCGATGCAAGAAGGGTAAAAAAGGACATCGCTGAAGTAAGGACACCACTGAAGGTCATTTGGAGAGAAATGATAAAAAGAGGAATGTTGATCTCCAAAGAGAAAGATGAAAAAGCGAGGGACTATTGTGAGTTCCGCCAAGAAGAAGGCCACGAGATTCAGGAATGTGGCGAGTTTAAGGCTCTGGTACAAAGCCTCATGGATAACAAGGAGCTAGAATTTTACGAAGGTAGCTTGAATGAGGGGGACGTATGCGTATTAGAAGGAACTCCGACAAGTCAAGGGACCAACCAGCCGAGAATCATCATCTCTCTACCGAAAAATAATGAGGTTGAGACGTCGATAACACCAAAAGTCATTATCCGCAAGCCTATTTCCTTTCCATATACGGACAGCAAAAGGGTACCCTGGAATTACGGCTGCAACATAACGATGCCAAAAGAAGGAGAAATAGCTAACGCTTCCAAGGAGACCCAAGCGGAAGGTTCTTACACACGCAATGGAAAGCGTTATGACGCGGGAGGCATCAGGATTGCACCCATGAAAGCAAAAGCCATAGACCCGGAGAAAGAGCAGGATACTGAAACACTCATTAATGAATCAGTGAAGGAGGAGGAGGCTAAAGAGTTTCTGAAATTCTTAAAACACAGTGAGTATAGCGTGGTTGAACAGTTACGTAAGCAACCAGCCCGCATATCGGTGTTAGCATTGCTCTTAAGTTCAGAAGTGCATCGTGAGGCATTGATGAAAGTGCTTAATGAGACTTATGTTACTAAAGTCATATCTGTCAATAAGTTGGATCGTCTTGTTAGTAACATAAGTGCTGACAATTTCATCTACTTTAATGATGATGAAATCCCACCAGGGGGCATGGGATCAACCAAAGCCCTACACATCACCACTCGCTGCAAAGGGTATACGTTGCCAAGTGTGCTTATCGACAATAGGTCAGCCCTGAATGTCTTACCATTATCCACGTTAAATAGACTGCCAATAGACAGTTCTCATATGAAAGCATGCCACAATATAGTGAGAGCATTTGATGGCACGGAGAGAAAGGTTATGGGAAGGATTGATATCCCTTTAATGATCGGGCCGAACATATATGAAGTGGATTTTCTGGTTATGGACATCAAGCCTTCTTATAATTGCTTGTTGGGGAGGCCCTGGATACATTTGGCGGGAGCGGTGCCTTCCTCTTTACATCAGAAATTGAAATTAGTGACTGACGGACGACTGGTGACCGTAAACGCGGAAGAAGACATCATAGCAACAGTCACCAGTAACGCACCTTATGTGGAGGCAGATGAAGAGTCTATTGAGTGTTCTTTCCGCTCCTTAGAATTTGTCAATGCAACCTTTATTTCGGAAGGAAATAAGGTGCCATTACCCAAGATATCCAAAACTACCAGAATGGGCTTGCGGATGACAGTGGGAAAAGGAGCTTTGCCCGGAAAAGGTTTAGGCCGATACCTCCAAGGTGCGACTCGAGTCCCTGAATTAAGCGAGAAAAGAGACCGCTTTGGCCTAGGTTTTAGGCCAGACCACAGACAGAGAAAGAAGGAGATAGAAAAGCGTCAAGAAAGAAGGAAAGCGCGTCTGAACGGAAGAGAATTTGAGTGGGAACTGATGACATTCCCTCACATATCCCATACTTTTGTGTCAGGAGGGATAATTTACCCCGAGGTGGGGTCGCTCGAGGAAGGAAGCTATCACATCAACGCCATACATGATGGAGAAACTGAACAGAGGGCTTTAGAGGGCATCTGTCCTTACGAGCCGGGAAGCTCTTTAGACAATTGGACTGCTGAAGAACTTCCTGTAACTTTTAGGAATTTTACAGAGTAATTTTCCAGAACACTCTTGTTGCTCTAAAGCCTAGGAGTAATGAGATTTCGTTTGTGAAATAGGCTTATGTTCGGATATTTTGTTTCAATAAAGAACGCTTTTGTCAAATCAAGCAAACGCCCTCTCTATCGATAAATATTCTTTGAACCTTCTAATTTCATTCATTTTTAACTCATTCATAACATAAAAACAATCATTCTTAAATTCATTCATTCTTCGCACATTCTTTCATACCCCGCAGGTCCCTAGATGTCAATGATATGAGCGATGATACTGCAAGTCCCGAATTCTCCTTTGAGCAAGACATGTTTTTAGAAGAACCTCAGGACTTTGAAGGTGACAGGGATTGTGATGTATCTCCAGATCTGTTGAGAATGGTTAAGCAAGAAGAGAAGCAAATTCTGCCACACGAGAAAGAGACAATAGAGAACATAACCTTGGAGGAGGGGAAAGAAGTGAAAATAGGGACGCATATTTCGGAGGAAACTAGGCAAGATCTCGTCGAACTACTGAGTGAATTCAAAGATATCTTTGCATGGTCATATCAAGACATGCCAGGGCTGAATACTAATATCGTAGTGCATCGCCTTCCAATAAGACAAGATTACAAGCCAGTTCAACAAAAATTACGAAGAATGAGGCCTGACGTCGTGCTGAAAATCAAAGAGGAAGTCAAAAAGCAATTCGATGCCGGATTCCTGAAAGAGGTCAAGTACTCAGAATGGGTAGCTAACATTGTGCCTGTCCCTAAGAAAGATGGAAAGGTACGAATGTGCGTCGATTACAGAGATTTAAACAAAGCTAGCCCGAAAGACAACTTTCCCTTGCCGCACATTGACACCCTAGTAGATAATACAGCGGGTTATTCATGGTTTTCCTTCATGGACGGCTTCTCGGGGTACAATCAAATAAAGATGCACCCTGAGGACATGGATAAGACCACTTTCATAACATTGTGGGGCACCTTTTGCTACAAGGTGATGCCATTCGGCCTAAAGAACGCAGGTGCAACATATCAAAGGGCTATGGTGACTTTATTCCACGATATGATGCACAGGGAAATCGAGGTGTACGTGGACGACATGATTGCCAAATCTCGAACTGAAAAGGAACATATCGAAGCCTTGAGGAAATTATTCTTGAGATTGAGAAGGTTTCAGTTGAAACTCAATTCAGCAAAGTGTACCTTTGGAGTCAGGTCAGGGAAACTATTGGGCTTTGTAGTCAGTGAAAAAGGAATAGAAGTTGACTCAGACAAAGTCAGGGCCATACAAAAGCTGCCACCACCGCATACTCAGAAAGAAGTGCGAGGATTTCTTGGGAGGTTGAATTACATTGCTCGGTTCATTTCACAATTGACCGAGAAATGCGATCCCATATTTCGCCTTCTTAGGAAACACAACCAGGGTACCTGGGATGAAGAATGTCAGAATGCCTTTGATAAGGTCAAGCAATATTTATCAAACACTCCCGTACTATCTCCACCTAGTCCAGATAGACCGCTGATATTGTACTTGTCGGTGTTCAGCAACTCTATGGGATGTGTGCTAGGTCAACATGACGAGTCAGGAAGGAAAGAGAGGGCGATATATTACCTCAGTAAGAAATTTACTGATTGTGAAATGAGATACCCACCGATCGAGAAGTTGTGTTGTGCCTTGATTTGGACGACCCGAAGGTTGAGGCAATATATGTTGTATCACACAACGTGGCTAATTTCGAAAATAGATCCATTAAAGTACATGATGGAGTCAGCAGCCCTGAATGGAAGAATGGCGAGGTGGCAGATACTGCTTTCTGAGTTTGATATAGTATATGTAAGTCAAAAGGCCATAAAAGGAAGTGCAATAGCAGAATTTCTGGCTAGCAGGGCTCTGGAAGAATATGAACCATTAAGCTTTGATTTTCCTAACGAGGAGTTGATGTATGTGGCAACTGCCGAACGACGTCCATGGAAGTTAAACTTTGACGGAGCGTCCAATGCAGTAGGAAATGGAATCGGGGCAGTCTTAATATCACCAGAGGGAGATCATTATCCATTCACATGCAAATTGGATTTCGACTGTACCAACAATATGGCAGAGTATGAGGCATGTATCATGGGGATTCAAGCGGCCATAGAACAGAAGGTTAGAATACTGGAGGTATACGGAGATTCCGCATTAGTGATCTTCCAGCTCAAAGGAGAATGGGAGACAAGAGACCCCAAGTTGATTAACTATCGAAGAGTGGTTTTAGGATTACTAGAGGAGTTTGACGATATCACTTTCAATTATCTCCCACGGGATGAGAACCAGATGGCGGACGCTTTAGCAACCCTGGCATCCATGATTAAAGTAAACAAAGCGGAGGATATGAAGCCGATTCAAATGAGCATTTCTGAAGCTCCAGCTCATTGTTGTAACATCGAAGGTGAAGAAAAGGATGACCACCCTTGGTACCAGGATATATTACGATATGTGAAGAATCGTGAATACCCTGAACAGGCAACGGAGAATGAGAAAAGAACCTTGAGAAGGTTAGCTTGCGACTACGTATTGGATGGAGATATCCTTTATAAAAGACGGAAAGATCAGATGCTTTTGAGGTGCGTCGACGCTATGAAAGCTAGGAAAATCTTAGAAGAAGTGCATGAAGGTGTGTGTGGGACACATGCTAATGGCTTCACGATGGCAAGACAAATTATGAGATTTGGATACTATTGGTCTACCATGGAGGGAGATTGTATCAGCTATGCCAAGAAATGTCATAAATGCCAGATCTATGGGGATAAGATTCATGTACCGCCTTCACCCCTGCATGTTATGACTTCTCCATGGCCCTTTTCCATGTGGGGCATGGATGTAATTGGCCCAATTTCGCCAAAAGCTTCAAACGGGCATCGCTTCATCTTCGTGGTCATCGATTACTTCACGAAATGGGTAGAGGCTGCTTCGTATGCTAACGTCACCAAGTCGGCCGTGAGTCAATTTTTGAAGAAAGAAATCATCTGTCGATATGGAATGCCTGAGAAAATCATATCAGACAATGCCCTGAACTTGAACAATAGCATGATAGCAGAAGTCTGCAGTCAGTTCAAGATTAAGCATCATAATTCATCTCCGTATCGCCCAAAGATGAATGGGGCAGTGGAAGCGGCCAACAAAAATATCAAAAAGATAGTTGGGAAGATGACCGAGACCTACAGAGATTGGCACGAGAAATTACCGTTTGCACTATTCGCCTATCGAACGTCTGTTAGAACCTCTACTGGGGCAACCCCATTCTCGCTGGTTTATGGGATGGAGGCAGTGTTACCTATTGAAGTGGAGATACCTTCCATTCGAATCTTGTCAGAAATAAAGTTGGATGAGGCAGAATGGATTCAATCGCGATACGATCAACTGAACCTAATTGAAGAGAAAAGGCTAAGGGCAATTCGTCACGGTCAGATGTATCAGAAGCGGATGATGCGAGCTTACGATAAAAAGGTTCATCCAAGAGAATTTTACGAAGGGGACCTTGTACTGAAAAAGATCCTCCCCATACAGAAGGACTTCAGAGGAAAGTGGATACCAAATTGGGAAGGGCCGTATGTTGTGAAAAAGGCTTTCTCTGGTGGCGCGTTGATTCTGGCAGAAATGGTTGGGAAAAGTTTACCCAATCCAGTGAATTCGGACTCAGTCAAGAAGTATTTTGTCTAAAAGAAGGGAAGCCAAGGTGAAAACCCGCAAAGGGCGCTTTGAGACTTCTATCCAAAAAAATGGAGAAGCCAAGGTGAAAACCCGCAAAGGGCACTTTGAGACTTCTATCCAAAAAAAAAAAAAAGGAGAAGCCAAGGAGAAAACCCGCAAAGGACGCCTTGAGACTAAAGGGGCTTTGAGTCGAAAACCCGAAAGGGCGGCTCAAATTTCGAACGACACGTATCTCACTATACTTGACCTGACAAGAACTGGAGTACATTACATACCGGGGCATCAACAAAGTACTTTGGATCTTCTAAATACATGTCAAACCCAAAGTAGTCTTCATGGAGTTTGTATAGGGAAACTCAAAACTGCGATATCTAGGGCATCTGACTTTTTGTCCTATTCACTATCTTTCGATCTTCTCAAAGATATGTTGTCAAATTGATTTCCTTTGTACCTTTGATGACTTTATTCGAATCTAATTATCTTCAAATTTTTCACTATTCATAAAATGTGTTACATTGAAATAACTATTGATGAACTGAAAATATCTTTACAAACAAAGTTCTGCATTGTTACTCTGTAAAATCTCTTAATAATGCAAGAAACTAAAGTAGAATGACTGTTTAAAGAACCCCCATGTGTAAAGGTTGGGAATACTCAAAGAAAATCCGCTTTTCAGTCCAAGTGATGATTAGAAAATTCAAACAATCCGATCCTGGGAAAGGACCATTTTCGGCAGGTCATAATAGAGCCAACTTGATCTGGGGCATACGAGCAGATTGTGAATGACACCTCGAGTAAAGCTTGGATAAATGAGTAATGATAGCCTAAGTAGGGACCATTCTCATAACATTTTTGCATTATAATGTGTGCAATTAGGAAACATTTGACTCATTTTGATCATGGCATCCTAATCATTTGCATAAGCATAAACCTCAGGAAATCAATTCTACAGATAGATTCCCCCAGTGGACAATGTAGCAAGATTGACGGAAACAACATTCCAACAGATCTTAACTCCCTAAGCAGTAGGGTAAAAGATCAAATTCTGGCGGATCTCATCTCCATACAGCAGTGTTGGGGCAGATTTCGGCCACTCGCCTTAACTCCCTAAGCAGTAGGGTAACAGGCAAAACACAGCAGATCTTATCTTCGTTGATCAAGAGCGGAGCAGATCATATTCCAGCAGATCTTAACTCCCTAAGCAGTAGGGTAACAGATCAAATTCTGGCGGATCTTATCTCCATACAGCAGTGTTGGAGCGAGTTTCAGCCACTCGCCTTAACTCCCTAAGCAGTAGGGTAACAGGCAAAGCACAACAGATCTTATCTTCGTTGATCAGGAGCGGAGCAGATCACATTCTATCAGATCTTAACTCCCTAAGCAGTAGGGTAACAGATCAAATTTCGGCGAATCTTATCTCCATACAGCAGTGTTGGGGCAGGTTTCAGTCGCTCGCCTTAACCCCCTAAGCAGTAGGGCAACAGGCTAAATATAGCAGATCTTATCTTCGCTGAGCAGGTGCAGAGCAGATCACATTCTAGTAGATCTTAACTCCCTAAGCAGTAGGGTAACAGATCGAATTTTCTCATCATACATCAGCCACTCGCCTTAACTCCCTAAGCAGTAGGGTAACAGATCAAGTTTTGGCAGATCTTATCTCTCTGTATTGGCAGATAGCAGATCAGAAAAGCAAATTTGACAATTTTCATATTGTTTAGCAGAGAAGATTGAAGTTATAGATCTCTTCTCTCGGAATTATTATAGCCCGGAAGTTGCAATGCGGCAGATCGAAGCTACAAGACATATCTCCGAAGTTGTAGTGGAATGAATCGAAGCTACAAGATGCGGTGAGCTGGAAAGAGACTACCTAAACGAGAAAAATACCAAAGAAACCGAGACTCAGCTGGCCCAGGCAAAATTGGCCCTTTTAAAAGTCTTTGCTCCATTCCCATTACACGACAATGAGCAAAGAGGGGCAGCTGTACAAGGCTCATTTTGCCCGGGCCTGTTTACAAAAACCTAAACCCGAAATTAAACTAACCCATCTGACCTAAAACTAAACCCAATACCCAGACCCAGTTTCAAGCCCAAAAATCACCCAAAACCCTAGCCCCCAAGTGGCCACCCTAGCCACCTAACCTAAGCAGCCACTTGCACCTGCCCTCTGACAGCCATCACGTCCACCGCCCACCCCCACTGTGGTCACCGTTCATCTGCTCCTGCAAACAATGAATAAGAAGCGACAGAAAGCAACAGAAAGCAGTGTAAAAAATGGCTATAAAAGCCGATTGACAAAACAAGAATGTACCTTTTTTTTTTTCTCAAAAAACTAAGGCAAATACTAAAAACATCAACAAAGAACGGAGATCTAAGCACAATCAGATCTGGTGAGCAACACAAAACCAGCGAACAAAGCCGAGAAGGAGAGATTTTAACAAATCAGAATCTAAAAAAAAACCCTAAGGTGACCCTTTTTTTTCTTCTTTTCAACGAATCTGTCATATATATATATACATATTATTTGTATAAGCATAATACGGAATAAAAGGAAATAAATAAATAAAAATACAAAAAAAAAACCAAGTTTTTACCTTTTCCGGCCACCGTGTGCGGTGGCCGGAGGCGGCGGAGCCACGGTGGTCGTCGGGAACCCAGTGACCGGATTCTGGGTTCATCCGGGAAGAAGAGAGAGAGCCCTCCCCCTTTTTTTTTTTAAAGCAGACAGGTGAAAATGAAAAAAAGAGAATTCTTTAACTTATATAGGGGGTCAAAACGCAGCGTTTTGGACCCCTCCCATTTTGAGTAAAACGGCGCCGTTTCAACGGCCCGATCCGAGACCCGACCCGTACCCGATAGGATCCGCGTGTTTCTAATGCGGAAGGGCTAATTGCGCATTTAGCCCTTCAGCTTTTTTGGACCTATGCAATTAAGTTTTTAAATACTTTAAATCGACCCGATAATTTGCCCCGTTTTGTGATTTAGTCCCTCGTGCTGCGACATCGTTTTAAACACGCGGTGAAATTGCTCCTTTGCCCCCTTTATATTCACTCCGTGTTCGAATAGGCCCTTCCCTTTCCTTTTTTATTTTTTGAATTTGCCCTAGACCTTTGCTATTAATCCGATTTCATCCCTTTTTCATTATTTTGTTTTAATCTTAATATTAACCATGTTATTATGTTTTATTACCGTTATTATTGTTATATTTATTATTAGCATTTTATTATTATTGTTTTTACTTATACTTATATTATATAGTAGCTTTTAATATTATTATTAATGTATTTGTATGTCATATATATATGTTCTTGTAATATGTATTAATATTACGTATATTATTTTTCTTAATGCTATATTTTAATGCTATTACATATACATGTTTATGTATTATGAATATATATCTTTTTTATTCTTCTTGTATAGTACGAATATATGTTATATGTATATACTTTATTCATATTTTTATCTCGTGTATTTCTTTCCTTTACTACATTATGCATATATATATATTTTTTATTTTCAATAGCTTATCATACATGTACTTTTAATATGTATAGTATATACTTTTAACCTATGTATATTTTGTATATATTTGTATGTTCGCATATATTTCTATACCAAGTACATGTATTTTAATATTATATTCCAAATCATATACTTTATACTATCTTAGGTGTATTCCTAATACTATATTATGTACATATTATATAAGTATATTATGAATATGTTTTATTCATGTATTTTTATTATCTCATGTGCATATATTTTTAGTTATATTACATATATCTTTTAATATCTTGTTATTCATATACTCCTTATAATCATTTCATATATATATCGTATATTTTCACGTATATTACGTATATATTTTTTTGTATATGTCTTTTAAATGTTGTATCTTCTTATTTCTTACGTATATACTTCTTATATATATAGCACGATCCCTCTTATTATGTTTCCGTCACCTTACTTATTATATACTTACATACTTCTTCATGGTTTTATTTTGTGTTTTATACTATTATTATCACATTAAACATCATATGCATTGTTAGTATTTTATGACACTATACGAGTCACGTATTTTGGTATTGACACCCTGTAATCTACTAATACTTTATTTTGATGGCGTCGTTGTTTTAAATATATTCTTTAATTCTAAAAACGTTTTAAGAAGACGAGGCAATGTTTTAGTATTTAGAGATTCGGGAAATAGTGCCCTAACGTGCTGGGTTGCGATTTCTCGCGCGTCTGAGTACCTAAAATACCCTCCTAAACAAATTTTACAACTAGCGAGATAACTTTAATTTCGTGGAATTTGAGAGCTTCGTGTCCAATCGTGCTGGATGTGATGTTCGTATTCTCCCGAAACGAAGGAATCTCGATTTTTCAAATCATCTCATTTTTAATTCAAAAATGTCGAAGAAACGAGGCAATGTTTTTGTATTTAGAGATTCGGGAAATAGTGCCCTAACGTGCTGGGTTGCGATTTCTCGCGCGTCTGAGTACCTAAAATACCCTCCTAAATTTTGCAATTTGCGAGATATCTCTAGTTTCGAGGAATTCACGAATCTCGTGTCCAATCGTGCTGGATGTGATGTTCGTATTCTACCGAAGCAAAGGAATCCCGATCTTTTCAACTTAAACTGTTCCAATTTCAATAAAAAGAATCCTATTTTTAAATCTTTCCAAATTTCGACTTAAGACAGAAAATAGCTCAATTTGGTACCAATTTTGGGCGTTGCGGGGGTGCTAATCCTTCCCCGCACGTAACCGACTCCTGAACCTTTTTTCTCGACTTTTCGTAGACCAAAACGTTTCATAAGGTGATCCAATCGCACCTAAAAAGGTTGGTGGCGACTCCCATTTTCATTTTTTAAGTCGACCTCCGTTTTTTTTCAAAAAAATGGTTACGACACATAGCATGGAGACCTTCACTGTAGCCACATGGTCTGGAAGGGCAAAGTTGATTGGCACCCTCGTTAGCATTAGTGGTGCCATGGTCATCACCTTCTACGGTGGATTCCACCTATTGTCTACTTCAATTAATTTATTGCCTAAATTGAACGTCAAAGCATGGTCTCTTATATAACGTCTAGTGTTAGGAGTTATGTTGGCTTTAAGCAGCTCTGTCTACTTTACCATATTCTTTTCATACTAGTGCGAATTATTTTAGTTTTAATACAATTACATTACAATAAAGCATCAATACTTAATAATTATTTTTTATTTGCTTTTAAATAGGCGAAGATGACCACTAGACACTCATATTCAATTTTCTTCTTCTTCATTGATTATGTGTGGTAGTAGCACTGTGCTCTCCACAATATATGCAATGGCCATCGAGAAGACTTGGAGTGCTTGGAGGATAGAGCTAGATGGTAGTTTAATAGCTATATTATTCTTGGGAAGCAAAATCTAATTATTATTATTTATTTTAAATTCAATAGATTTTTTATGCTTAATGTTTCAAAGAAATTATTGGAATTTGGATTTTTATTATTAAATTTATACATTTATTATGAAATAGGGTTTCCTAACTTCTGGGTTGTTGTTAATGCTTTCGGTAAGATGCTTGAAGACTTGAGGGACAATATTTGTTTATTCATTTTCTCCATTTTCTTTCCTTTTTACATTATTGTTGTGTTCTCTTCTCTTGCAAGAGGAGATCCATGTTGGGATGTACTAAATAATCAACTTTATTTTTAATTCAAAGAATAATATTATCTTATGCTTTAATTATTTTGACTATTTTTTTTTAAATTAACAGTGTGATGGGTTTCTAGTTATTCTAGGAACCTACATCACAATATGGGGCAAGAAAAAGGGGATTTGATCCCACTTGACCACTGTTATAGTAGACCAAGCGGAGTTGGAAGCAGTTGAGCAAGTCGAATTATCATAATGACTATTTTGATTGTACGCATGGTTATATTTATTTATAAATCATTGTTGTCATTGGTTTCCACAACATCTAGGCTTTCTATCTCCACTTGCTTAATTGTTTCTAGCTTCTCTTGCGCTACTATAACAGTGGTCAAGTGGAATTGAATCTCGTTGTTCTTGCCTTATATTGTGATGTAGGTTCCTAAAATAACTAAAAACCTACCTATCACACTGTTAATTTAAAAAAAAAAGTCAAAATAATAAAACTATAAGATAATATTACTTTTTGAATTAAAAACAAAGTTGATTATTTAGTACCTCCCAACATGGATCTCCTCATGCAAGAGAATAGAATCCAACAATGATGTAAAAACGAGACAAAATGGACAAAAAAAAAAAAATGAAGAAACAAATATTGGCCCTCGAGCCTTTGAGCATCCTGCCGAAAACATTATCGACAACCCAGAAGCCAGGAGATCGTATTTCATAATGAAAATATAAATTTAATAACAAAAATCTAAAATTTCAACTTCTTTGAAACATTAAGCATAAAAAATCTATTGTATTTAAAAGCTAAAATAATAATTAAAATTTGCTTACTCAGAATAATATGGCTATTAAACTACCGTCTAGCTCTATCTTTGCACTGATTGCCGTGATAACCATTACTGTTGATAGTTCGACAATTACTTCAATAAACATGCCTCAACAAATATGATATTCTTGAATTGTATTTACATACTAATATCAAAATTTTTAGAATAAAAAGGATATCAAATTAATAATTTAAAAATTAATTGTAAAAATATTATAGATTATCATATTAATATTTAAAATTATTCATTATACTATTTTTAATTTTTGTCACATAAATGCATTATATGTTCAAATATAAATATAATTATTCACACTAATAATAAAAATAAAGTTTTAAAGTTGAAAATGCTAAGTGGTTTTAGTTCAATGCCGTAATTTAATATTAACTTTGATAACAATATTAAATGACATTTATTTTTGAGAGAAAATACTTAAACTCATATGATTTAAATATTATTTTAAAAAAAAAACTTAATTTTAATAATATCATTAATTTATGTTGAAAGTCTTAGTTTCATATGACAAAGACTATTAATGAAGCTGGCAACTACAGATATTAATGGAATTGTAAGTTCAGATAGTCCATAACTTGAATCTTTGTAAGGCTCAAATTTTTTATTTTCAATTGTTAAAATTTATTAAGTAAATTAATTTGTTGCAGTGGTTAAGTGTTAGTTATGTGTGCCTGTAGTCTTATGTTTAAATCCTACTCTTAAGTTTTTATTAGTTTTGTTTCAACTTCTAAATTCAAAGAGTTGACTTATTTTAAAATTCGCAATGTTTTTAATAAGAATGACCATGTTGGTTTAGTGGTAGGCTTTAGCTTATCTCGAGATCATGTGTTTAAATCCAGTGCGTACAAAGTGAAAATATTTTTGCTTTTTCCTGTTTGTGCTGCCCATGTGTAGAAATTGAATTGAATTTGATTTTTTAAAAATTTATAGGTGGTTAGTTAATAGGATTTGGAGGGATATGGATTGTTTTTCTAAAAATTATTTTTTGGAAATTGTCCCAAAAATCTCTCTCCCACCTTCTCACCTTTATCATCCACTTCTTTCCATTTTTCCATTTTTTTTATTTTTTCCCACTTTGTCACGTTGGATTCTTCTTCATTTTTCTTTCTTTTTCCAATCTTGATAGAAAACCTTCTTGTTGTGTCATTTTTCTTCAGTTTGTTGAAGGCTTTCTTCTTTTGTTTCTATGTTTTTCTTCATTCATTCTCATCTTTTTCATTCTACCATTTTTGTGTTGTCGTTTTAGTGCAATCGTCGAGTGGTGATTTTGATCGAGTTGTTGGTATTTTAATCTTGGTGTAGGTAACACTGTACCCCATTTCTAGAATAAGGTTTTTAATCTCTTTTTTTTTCTTTTTGTGTGTGCAAAGATGACATTTTGTTTTAGTTGTGTTTTGATTTTAGTTTCTTATCATGTTGGGTTTTTCTAGGTGAAGATCACGAGACGTCTAATCCTTCAGCGATCTATGTAACACCCCTAACCCGTATTCGTCACCGGAATAAGGTTACGAGATATTACCGATTAAATCACATCAATTAACATTCATTTCTCAATCATCCTTATTCATACACATATCACATTCAATCACAATCACATTGTCCCTTATGAAAGCCTACAAGACCTTAAATCATGCTTAGAAGTGGTTCGGGACTAAACCGAAAACATACAAGAACTTTGAGAAATTTAGAAATTTTTCATGCAAATAGGGGTCACATGCTCGTGTGACCGGTCCGTGTGCCTCGCACAGCTCTAGACACGCCGTGTCTTAGGCTGTGTGGAAACAGGGCATACATACTGACTTGCATCACACGGCCAAGGACATGCCCATGTGCCAGGCCGTGTGAAAACTGGAGGGTATACTAACTTGATCACACGCCCAACCACACACCTATATGTCTAAGCCGTGTAACTCACTGACTTGATTTCTAAAGCGTCATCAGGGGACACACAGTCGTGTACCATGGCCATGTGTCACACATGGTCGAGCCACACGCCCGTGTGCTCAGCCCGTGTGGAGGAAAATAGGCTTGTTTTAAGCTACATTTCTCACTCAAACCTCCAACACCTACTACAACTTAAATGATACCAATTCAACACTCAATAGGCAGCCAAATTAAGAGCCATTTCATGTACTATTCATGTCATACCATTCCATTTATTTCTACTATTCATTTCAACACCAATTGCTTAACTAAACTATACCAAATTCACATGCTTCATTAGCAAAATTATATACACATTATCTACCTCATACTCAATCTATAATCAACCAATTCACATGCCAAAATATCAAGCTACCATATGCCATTTCTCAAGCATAAATATACCATTTGCTGACTAGCCAATTTAAGCATTCATGTAACTATCACAAGCCACATACCAAACATAACATAAGTACATATACATCACTTATCATTAAGTATTTTGACGTCCAAAATTCCCAACCAAAAATTCCAATTCATAAGGCAAAATATATCAAACTTGTAGCATTCCCAAGCCATCTCATAAGGCTAAACACCTTACCAAAATACATATCCACATGACTTAAGCCTATACATGCCATACACCATAAATATAGCTTCAAAAGGTACCAAAATGAGGTTCGGTAGTGTAATGATACTCCTGAGGATCCCCAGATCTGAGCTAGCTTCGATTCACTATAAAACACATAGAGAAAAACACAAAGTAAGCTTTATAGCTTAGTAAGTTCATATAGCAATTATATCAACTCATTACATGTATTCATATAAACCGAAAACATAGCATATTAAGTCTTAAAATCATTAACCAACCTACCACATTTGTGTACATCAATTTAGATACAATTTCAATACTTTATATCGTTCAGTGCATTACTCAATTCCAATACATACTTCTACCTTTCCATATTTAACTATTACTCATTCATAGCTTTGTTGTACCCGTTAATTCAATCGAACATCTTTGCATACTCAAAGAACTCGCACACTTAGTGCCAAGGCAAGTAGCCAATACTTTAACAATCTCGCACACTTAATGCCATGGTACATTTACATAATCAAAGCTGATACGTTCTTGCACACCAAGTGCAAATATACAGGCACATAGCCGAAACTATTTCATTCTTGCACAACAAGTGCAAATATATAAATACGTAGCCAAAGCTACCTCAATTTCGCATACTAAATGCTAATAACCAGTTGAAACATCATCAACATAACCATAGTCTCATTTACACAATTTATGCAATATCAAACATTTAAAACATATTTATAACATTGATATTTACATACAAACTTACCTTGTATTTGAAATTGACAAATCGGGTCGACTACTCGATAATCTTGCTTTTCTCCCAATCTAAATCCGAGTACTTTCTTTCTTGATCTATATGAATTCAAAATTAACTTATTTATTCATCAAATTTGCTTACCCAGAATAATATGGCTATTAAACTACCGTCTAGCTCTATCCTTGCACTGATTGCCGTGATGACCATTACTGTTGATAGTTCGACAATTACTTCAATAAACATGCCTTAACAAATATGATATTCTTGAATTGTATTTACATACTAATATCAAAATTTTTGGAATAAAAAGGACATCAAATTAATAATTTAAAATTAATTATAAAAATATTATAGATTATCATATTAATATTTAAAATTATTCATTATGCTATTTTTAATTTTTGACACATAAATGCATTATATGGTCAAATATAAATATAATTATTCACACTAATAATAAAAATAAATTTTTACAGTTGAAAATGCTGAATAAGTGGTTTTAGTTCAATGCCATAATTTAATATTAACTTTGATCACTGTACAAGCCCAATTTCGCCCAGGCCTTAAACACAAAAAAACTAAAAATAAATAAAGACCCAACAAACCAAAAAAAGCCCTATTTACTAACCCTAATAACACAAAACCCTAAAGCCCACCTAGCCCAAAAACCTAAACTCTTCCAAAAACCCTAGCCCCCTAGGTTGTCGCCCTAGTCTCTGACCTCTGCCACCACCTGCTCCACCGCCCTTGTCACCTCCACTTGCCCAAGTTGTACCTGCAAAAATCAATAACAGAAGTTACAGAAGGCAACAATGAAAAATGTACAATGTATTACATGCAGGCTATAAAAGCCAATAATCTGTAAACTTTGGGAGGGATTTTTTTTTTTTTTTTGGATATCAAAAACAATAGATATTTCAAAAAAAATAGAGATTCAACTCAAAAAAATAAAATCGGAGTATTAAAAGAGGTGATTTTATCTTTTTATTTCTTATATTCGAATCTGTTTTATCTTTATTTTTCTTTCTTCGTTTTTTTTCTTTCGAATCTATTATATATATATATGCACATATATTAAAAACAATATATAAAAAAAGGAAAAAAAACTTACCTTTTCGACTTATTGGCCACCGTACATGGCGGCGCCGGCGACGGTACGCGGCGACGAAGGCGCCGGATCTCTGGCCTCGGCCTTGAGAAAAGGAGAGAGTTGAGAGCATTTTCTAGTTTTTTTTAGAAGAGGGGAAGAAAATGAAATTTTTGTCCAAAAATTGACTTATATAGTCCCTCAAAACGACGTCGTTTTGATTTTGGCCTTAAACAAACGACGTCGTTTCGCCCCTTAACCAGCGTGTTGACTCGACCCGCTCCAGGGGTCCGCGTGTATTTATTAAATGGGATAATTACGCTCCAAGCCCTTCTGCTTTTTTTACTTATTTGCAATTAAGTTCCTGTTGTTTTTAATTTTGCCCCGAGAATTTATTTGATTTTCAATTAAGTCCTCCCTGATGCTGCGTGTTTTGGAGGGAGGGTTTATTGCCCATTTTGGTCCCCCATGTCATCCGCGCACTTCAAATGGGTCCTTCCTTTTATTTTTATTTCTAATTTAGCCCCGAATTTCAGTTCTGATTTCAATTTCAATCCTTTTTTGTTATTTTTTTAATTAATTACTTTACTATTATTATTATTATTATTATTATTATTATTATTATTATTGTTAATATTACTTCTATTATTTTATCACTATTATTATACTTATTATATATTTTAGTATTATAATTTTCATTACTGTCGCATGTTTTTATATTATTATTATTAATTTACTATTATTATTAATAATGTAGTAATATTATTATTATTGTTATTAACATATTATTATCATTTTTTACTACTTTCTATTATTATTATTATTATTATTATTATTATTATGTTTTTATTTTTTAATCTTTTATCGTTTTATTCTTTTGTTTATTTTCAAACCTTTTATTTTAACTTTTATTAGTTTTTTTAATATTATTTACATATCTTTTTAGCTTATTCCTTATTTTATTCTCATGTCTTCGCTCATACTTCTGTTATTTATATTGTCGCATTTGTTATTATCTTATGCATGTTAACACAGTGATACATTAATCTTTGCACGACACACAAAAATGTTCCTTTTTAAAGGCAATACCCCGTATTTGAAAATTCGAGAAAATCGTACCCTAACTTACTGGGTTTCATTTTTTCTCATTTAACCTAAATAGTGGAGTATCCTTTTAAAATCGCAATACGAGTTTTAGAATAAATACTTGTTCTCGTGGATTGGAGATGTCATGCCTTAACTCACTGGATATGACATCATGTTACCTCGATATAAATTTTTTAAAATAAAGGTGATATCTGGAGTTTGGAAGTTCGAGAAAATCGTGCCCTAACTCACTAGGTTTCGATTTTTCTCGTTCAACCTAAGTAACCGAATATCCTTCTGAAACTAAAATACACAAGTTTTGATAGAATAAAAAGGCAAGCTCGATCTCAAAGGTTCAAAATGTTGTGTCCTAACTTACTAGATGTTACATTTTATTACTTCGAGACGAGAGGGTCTCTAATGTTCGTTTCAATTCATTCAAGCCTTTTTAATAAAAATGAGGGATTGTATTTTAAATTCTTTCAAGTTTTCGAATCTTCAACACTAAGACACTAATTAATCAACTAGGGACCAATTTTGGGCGTATCGAGGGTCCTAATACTTCCTCTTGCATAACCGACTCCCGAACCCGTTTTCTTGATTTTCATATACCAAAATCGTTGTTTTGATAAATTAAACTGTTTATTAAAAACAACCACTTTTCGAGGTGACCCGATCACACCTCAATAAAAAGGATTGGTGGCGACTCCCACGTTTTTCGTTTTCATTTTCAAAATCAAAATCGACTCCGTTTTCCAAAAAAATAGTTTCGACAATAACAATATTAAATGAAATTTGTTTTTGAGAGAAAATACTTAAACTCATATGATTTAAATATTTTTTTGAAAAAAAAGTTAATTTTAATAATATCATTAGTTTATGTTTAAAGTCTTAGTTTCATATTTTTTTCTTGATGACAAAGACTATTAATGAAGCTGGCAACTACAGATGTTAATGGAATTGTAACTTCAGGTAGTCCATAAATTGAATTTTTGTAACGCCCAAATTTTTTATTTTCAATTGTTAAAATTTATTAAGTAAATTAATTTGTTGTAGTGGTTAAGTGTTAGTTATGTGTGCCTGTAGTCTTATGTTTAAATCCTACTCTTAAATTTTTATTAGTTTTGTCTCAACCTCTAATTTCAAAGAGTTGACTTATTTTAAAATTCGAAGTGTTTTTAATAAAAATGAACATGTTGGTTTTGTGGTAGGCTTTAGCTTATCCCGAGATCATGTGTTTAAATCCTGTGCGTACAAAGTGAAAATATTTTTGCTTTTTCCTATTTGTGCTGCCCATGTAGTAGAAATTGGATTGATTTTGATTTTTAAAAAAAATTATAAGTGGTTAGTTAATAGGATTTGGATGGATAGTGTAACACCTCTAACCGTATCGGTTACCGGATTTGGAACACGAGACCCACTAATTCCAAACACCGTTCAATACGTACATCCAATTCAAAGCATGCGCAAATATATATATATATATATATATAAAGTTATTTAATAATAAAATTAAGACTTGAATGGTAATGATCTACTCAATTACATAAGTCACAATCACACATATGAAATACGAACCTCAAAACAATTAAATTGTTTTAGTTTAATTCCTATACATATGCATAACATATTTAATGGATTAACCATAATCATATTATTTATTACATTTCAATCTCACCCAATCTAGCATGCTTCAAAATCATGTGTCTTATACCAAACATTCCATATTCGAACCATAGGACCAGAAATTTCATAGCATTCAAATCCCCGAATATGTATAAACTTATCCTTTTACAACAAAACAAAATATGCTACCATAATCATTATTTAATACGTATGTCATTTTAAGAACAAAAGCCATATTAAATACTAAAAGTTAAATTACGGTATCCATACTGTTAACTAGTTAATAAAAGTATCAATTTATATACATAATGTCTAAAACATATAACTTGTAGATAATCTGTGCATTTATAAATAAGCCACACGTACATTTACACAAGCATAGACTACACATGTAATGTGATCATCTTATATACAAGTAAACAAAAATAATTTCAAACAAATTTAATGTGGCCGAATTTTAAATGTGCAGGTGTGTTAGTATAGATCATGACGGGAATTAAATTATCACAAGAATATGACACTTTCATTACCCAACTACCACATGTCAAACTATAGCATACTTAGCATCATTTATGTACACATGTCCCAACTACACGTGTCTTTGCAAGCTATGTATGTATATTTTAGCACACATTTGAACCAAGGTAAGGATTTATTTATAGACTATCACAATTAACATATTTATTAAAAGATTTAAGCAATATGTCACCCAAGCAAATTTCAATTCTAAATTATAGTGCCACTACTGATACGCAAAATACTTACCTCAGGCCAAGCAATAATCAGGCATACCCGTATATACCAACCAAGATCAAAGACACCAAATCCAAGCACAAGTAGAATTTAGTTTAAACATAGGTAAGGTGCCATTTTCGCATGGCTTAGGTATTACAACCAAAATTAACACTTCAAAAATAGGTCTCAGCCTATATATGCCATAACACTAGTTTGATTATTTAAAAATACCGAAGCTGTGGATAGTGTGATAAACTTGCTGACGATCCCCGACTCGACTTGTAGCTTGATTTTCAAATCTATAAAACAAAGTAAACATAGCGCCCAGAGTAAGCTGTTAAGCTTAATAAGTTATAAGCAAATAAAAAATCCTGAAATTTTTACAACTCACTTCAAGGTAACCAAATTATAAGTTCAATACTAAGTTAAATTTCAAATCCACAAGTGAAATACATAATACACTTTTATGCACAAAACTACCCTTACCGAATGCTTGCAAGAACACAATAACCAAGAGTATATCGACTTTTTCAGTTAAAATGTCATTATATAATCAACCGCATACATATACATAATTATCTAAATTCAAGAATCTAATTGTGATATCACATACATATACTACTTATGTAATTGTTTCCATTTTCTTTTTCACCTTGACCAAATGTTTATTATATATCTTGACACACACAAATATACAGCTCACATGTCTTAATATAATTCCACATACCTATATTAACCATATAATCGAATATATATATAAATATATTTCTTATCACCTATACACATGTATTTAAGAACTAATAATAATATATTTACTACCCATACACTAAACCATATACACATATCATATACACATGTTTGCTTACCCTTTGTTCAAGCAGGTGATAAGTAAATTCTTACCTGACCTGTAGCTTATATTACACATTCGTTCTTATTATGCCTTTGCCCGATGAACCATTCGAAATTGGATAGGATACTCGGATAATCACATGAGTCGTACAATGCCAACGTCCCAGACGTGGTCTTACATGTAGTCACATATCGTTGCCACTATCCCAAACAGAGTCTTACTTGTAAACACATATCAGAATCACATATTGATGCCATGGACTTACTCGCACATACATTTCAGAATCCTAGCTATCCCTAAGGTTCATACGGGGTTTTCGGATATCGTAACTCAATCGAAACGAATGCATACTTATGGATACCAAACTTGAGCACATTCGGCTATTAGATATATATATATATATATATATTTACATATTTAATTTCAGCATATATAATTTGCATTTAATTAAAAACAACAAGTCTACTCGCTTATAAACTTACCTCGGACGTCGTAAAACAGAACGAGGCTGCTAGTCGACCACTTTCGTTTTTCCCCGATCCAAATCCGATTTCTTTAATTCTTGATCTAAACACATTCAAATTTAGCTCATTCAAACATATTTTCATTCAATTTAATCTAAAAACACATAAATGGGAAAATTACCATTTTACCCCTAACATTTACAATTTTTACAATTTAGTCCCTAATGCATAAAATTCAAAATATACCAAATTAATCACACCCAAGGTTGGCCGAACACTCCTAGGGTCCTAATATGCCCATATTTTTCATCAATTTCACATTCTAGTCCTCCCATATTTTTATTTTTTTACAATTAAGTCCTAATTACTCAAAATCATCAAAAATTCCTTTACATAATATCTTAACCCAATCCATAGCTTTCATAATTTACCATTAAACAACAAAAATCACCAACCATCAATAATGGCACAACTCAAAACATTCAACAAAATCAAAATTTAAAGCTTGGGTTTTGTAATACTCGAACCAACGATCTCAAAAACGTAAAAATTGTCAAAAACTGAGCTAGAACTTACCTCGAATCAGGGTTAGAAGTGCCGAACCCTAAGTTTCTTTTCTTTTTTTCTTCTTGTTTCACTTACGGCAAATAAGAACAAAATTATAAACTAATGTTTTTATGATATGCTTTTATGATATAATGTTAAATTATTAGTTTATAAATTTACCCTTAATGAATTAATATAAAATTATAAGCCTAATACCGTCCTTTCAAAAAATCAATAAACATAAATGGCTTCCATTATTTTTTTCTATGCTTTAATATATATATATATATATATATATATTATATTTTATTATAAAAATGAAGTTTAATTTTCACACACATATATATTTATATAACTTAAATAAGATAATATTTAACTATATAATTATGTCCACCACCGGCCCACTAATAAACTAAATGGACTATTTATAACTTAAGGGCTTTCACTTATAAAGCCAATAGCAATTCAGCCCCCTTTACAAATAACCACCAAATCCCCATTTTACGCGATTTAGTCCTTTTATTTAATCGGACACCCAAACGACAAAATTAAATCACAAAAATTTCACAGATATAAGTTCACGCAAAATAAACAGAGAAAATAATTTTTAAATATTTTATTTTATTTTTTTCTGACTCGGATTCGTGGTCCCGAAACCACCGTTCTGATTAGGGTCTAATTCAGGCTGTTACTGATATGGATTGTTTTTCTAAAAATTATTTTTTGGAAATTGTCCCAAAAATCTCTCTCCCACCTTCTCACCTTTATCATCCCCTTCTTTCCATTTTTCCATTTTTTTTTCTTTTTTCCCACTTTGTCACGTTGGATTCTTCTTCCTTTTTGTTTCTTTTTCCAATCTTGATAGAAAGCCTTCTTGTTGTGTCATTTTTCTTCAGTTTCTTGAAGGCTTTCTTCTTTTGTTTCAATGTTTTTCTGTATTCATTCTCACTTTTTTCATTCTACCATTTTTGTGTTGTCGTTTTAGTGCAATCATCGAGTGGTGATTTTGATCGAGTTGTTGGTACTTTAATCTTGGTGTAGGTAACACTGTACCCCATTTCTAGAGTAAGGTTTTTAATCTCTTTTTTTTTTTTTTCTTTTTGTGTGTGCAAAGATGACATTTTGTTTTGGTTGTGTTTTGATTTTAGTTTCTTATCATGTTGGGTTTTTTTAGGTGAAGATCACGAGACGTCTAATCCTTCGGCGATCTACGTAACACCCCTAACCCGTATTCGTCACCAGAATAGGGTTACGAGGTAGTACCAATTAAATCACATTAGTTAACATTCATTTGTCAATCATCCTTATTCATACACATATCGCATTCAATCACAATCACATTGTCCCTTATGAAAGCCTACAAGACATTAAATCATGCTTAGAAGTGGTTCGAGACTAAACCGAAAACATACAAGAACTTTGAGAAATTTAGAAATTTTTCATGCAAACTGGGGTCACATGCTCATGTGACCAGTCCGTGTACCTCACACAGCTCTAGACACACCCATGTCTTAGGCCGTGTGGAAATAGGGCATACATACTAACTTGCATCACACGGCCAAGGACATGCCCATGTGCCATGTCGTGTGAAAACTGGAGGGTATACTGGCTTGGTCACACACCCAACCACACGCCTGTATATCTAAGCCGTGTAACTCACTGACTTGATTTCTAAAGCGTCATCAGGGGACACACAGCCGTGTACCATGGCCATGTGTCACACATGGTCGAGCCACACGCCCGTATGCTCAACCCGTGTGGAGGAAAATAGGCTTGTTTTAAGCCACATTTCTCACCCAAACCTCCAACACCTACTACAACTTAAATGATACCAATTCAACACTCAATAGGTAGCCAAATCAAGAGCCATTTAATTTACAATTCATATCATACCATTCCATTTATTTCTCCTATTCATTTCAACACCAATTGCTTAACTAAACTATACAAAATTCACATGCTTCATTAGCAAAATTATATACACATTATCTACCTCATACTCAATCTATAATCAACCAATTCACATGCCAAAATATCAAGCTACCATATGCCATTTCTCAAGCATAAATATACCATTTGCTAACTAGCCAATTTAAGCATTCATCTAACTATCACAAGCCACATACCAAACATAACATAAGTACATATACATCACTTATCATTAAGCATTTGGACATCCAAAATTCCCAACCAAAAGTGCCAATTCATAAGGCAAAATATATCAAACTTGTAACATTCCCAAGCCATCTCATATGGCTAAACACCTTACCAAAATACATATCCACATGACTTAAACCTATACATGCCGTACACCATAAATATAACTTCAAAAGGTACCAAAATGAGGTTCGGTAGTGTAATGATACTCCTAACGATCCTCAGATCCGAGCTAGCTTCGATTCACTATAAAATACATAGAGAAAAACACAAAGTAAGCTCTATAGCTTAGTAAGTTTGTATAGCAATTATATTAACTCATCACATGTATTCATATAAATCGAGAACATAGCATATTAAGTCTTAAAATCATTCACCAGCCTACCACATTTGCATTCATAAATTTAGATACAATTTCAATACTTTATATCGTTCAGTGTATTACTCAATTCCAATACATACTTGTACCTTTCCGTATTTAACTATTACTCATTCATAGCTTTGTCGTACCCGTTAATTCAATCGAACATATGACAACCCTAATTTGACCCTAGTAGGGAAGTGGTTTCGTGACCATTAAACCGAGTCGCAAAAATAATTAAATTTTAAATTTCACGACTACTATATGTGATTTTTTTTTGCATGTGTGAAATTTTGATGTTTTGATTTTGTCATTTGGATGCGAATTTTTACTTAAAAGGACTTAGGTGTGAAACTTAGAAAATGTGTTAGGATAATTTTAAGATGACACGAAGATAATAAAATGCTATATTTTATGTCTATTATTTGTGAAATTAGCATGTGTGATAAATTAAATATGAGAACTTAATTATTAGTATGTTTATTGATTGAATTGGACTTGATTGTGAAAATTAGAAGATAAGATGGCCAAATTTTATAGTGGCCGAATGTTGAGGTTTGAATTGCATGGTTTTTGCATGGCTATTTAACCATTTTATATGGTTCACGGTAGTGGATGGTTGACAAAACCATTATATGCATTTTTATATTGATAATTAATAAAGATATATTGATGTTATATTATAAAATATATTAATATATGTGAGTGGGAGTTAAAAACAAGGAAATATCTTTAGTTCTCACTCTTGGCCGAAACACTTAAAAAAAAAAGGAAGAAAAGGAATTTGGGAAGCAAAGACATTCGGCTAGCTCATGTTCTAAATTAAGGTAAGATTTTGTGATTTATTTCTTTGAATTCTTATGAATTAGAGATGCTTGTTAAGTAGTGGTTAAAGCCCATGTGGAAATTTTGGAATTTGGTGTTCATTCATGCTCTCGGTTACGAATTAGAGGTAGAAATTGGTTGTGGATTTATTGATTCATTTAGTGATAGTGAATAGATGATGTGGAGCTAATTGAATGTAAAAATATGTGGTTTAAATGATGAATTAGAATCGGCTAATTTGTTCAATTTAAATTGCTAATTGCCGAATGTGGATGTGAGTATTATATTGGGAAAATTGTTGTTAAATGTTGGGATTAGAAACATAGGGTGATAAATTAGGCATTAATATGGAGAAGAAGTGTTTTGCAGATTATCTTTTATGAATTTATCTTTTAGTGGATGGGGATTTAGACTTGCCGTGTAGGAGGAGTTGCCGAATTGGAATTTAGTGAACCATAGTGATGTATTCGGCCATCAGATGAATATGGTTATATGACATTAAGATTAGATATATATATATATAAGTAGTTGTAAACAAAAGTTTGAGGAATCGGTTTTAAGCTTTGATGTTATAATTTTCAATATGAATGATGTTTTAGTATATATATGTATAATTGGTTACTTGGTAAGTATAAGTAGGAAATATTAAAGTTGATTCATGAATGAATGTATTTGAGGTTATGTATATTTGGTTAAATCAATGAATTGCTTGTGAAAGTGCCTATTGTTATTTAGAAATAAATAAGTGGTTCATTGAGGTACGAAATAATTGGTTGTAGCTTGTAATGTATACATAATGGTTTCGAAATATATATATATATATATATATATATGTACTTGGCTGAATGTATGGTTAAGAAAGTATATGTGTTTCTTGTTTTAAATGAAAAAGAAATGACCAAATGAGATGTATGAATAAGGTTTAATATAAGTTAAATTGTTTAATTAAGCTCAAGATCAAAAAGAGCCAACCTCAGATCGAGGGAAGACAAAGATAATTGAGTAGCCAGTCTGTAGTAGCTCAACGACACCGAGGTAAGTTCTTAAGCCTGAAATGAGTTAAATTTGCAGTAGTAGTATGATATTTAATTTTAAAAATTCGGGTCTTAATGATTTATGGAAGCATTTGCCGAGTGGATATAAAGGTTAATGTGTTTATAAATGATTAATGAAATTAGATAAAGTTGTTAAGAAAGATTACTTATGTTTATTGATATTAGTTGAATGTGTATGAGGTATGGAATGTCACGGTAATACAATATGTTATATGTGTGTTTAAGATGGGTTTTGAGCTGAATAGGGCTAGAATGTAAATTCCAAACATGCATGGTATGAAATGTGTTGGATATGAGTTTGATCAAATGAATTGAGCTGAATGTGGTCAAAGAATTTGAATTGAAATAAATTGAATACTACAAAGTACTGAATATATATTCTTGAAAGAATATAAATGGAAAATTGATATCTTTAGTGAATGGCCGAACGTGATAGTTGTTTATTGAGAAATTAATTTAAATTTCGATTGTAATTGAGTATGTGAATATTAGTCGAAGGCTGATAAATGCACTGTGTGTGCGATGCGAATTGGGCACTAAGTGTGCAAATTAAACTACTGAGTACTAAGTGTATCAGATCAGTTATTAAGTGCTGTGTGTGCATGTTCTATCTCTAAATAAAGAGAGGATCAAGTGTGATGAGCATTAAAGTGATCGTATATTACTCATGAGGTATAAAATGCTGCAATGTGCTATGAAGTAGATTGTTGTTTTAAAAATCAGGCTGATTACCTAACAGGCCATGTGTCGGTGTGATGTTTTGTGGCTTGAAAATCATTGTGCTAATAAACAAGTTGAGAAATGAGTGAATGTTTGAGACCTTAATGAGTTTTTGTTATGTCAATTGAGGTACTATATATATATATGTGTGAAATATTCAGGCTACGAGCCTAGCAGGCTAAGTGCTGGTGAAATAATAAAGTCTATGAATATGAGACTTGTGCTATACGACATCGGGATTCATTCAATAGATTAAATTGTCTAGGTATGTATAACTTATTTATACTCGTGAGAACTAAAGGAATTAGATGATGAGTGCGAAGTATATGTGAAGTGATTCTATGTTATATTTATATATATAACCACTTGGTCCTTGTGGAATGTGTTATGGAAGTATATAATTTTTATATGTGTTTACGATCATGGGAAATTAAACATGGATATGACATTGTATTTTGTTCGTTTTGATTGAATTAAAGTTTACAATGAAGCATTTTAAATGCCTATGTTATATGAGTTCAATCTTGAACAATATGATATACATGTTTAAATGATATGAATGCAACAAAGGTGTGAAAAAGTAAAATTGTAATAAATCTGCTTGAGTCAGCAGCAGTAACATGATTGTGGAAAATCACCACAAATTGTGAGAGTTGAGTTAAAGGCTGAAAAATTATGTAATTAAAGCTTAATGACTCTAGTTTCTTATAAAAGAAATCGTGTAAGCAAAAGAATTGGCGATAATGAGATATTTGATGTGGCGTAGGACAGAGCCAAAATGACTTCGAGATCCCCTGCTCTGTCATTAGAAAATCATTATAAATTGTACAAAAATGGTTATAAGATAAAATTTATATGCTTAGACTCCTTAATGAATCTAGTTTCAAATGAAATAAATGAGAACATATTTTGAATTTTGTACAATAATAAATCTGATTCGTAGTGAAGAGTGTTCAGAATAGTCAAACAGTGAAACAGGGAAACATTAAGAAAAAAATCTGGTATTGATTGGTCAAACTAAAAATTCTGAAAATTTTATGGATAGAAGATATAAAAATCTATTTTCAGGAAAAATTTACAGCACTTGATTTGAAGTTTCGTAGCTCCAGTTATAAATAATTTAGTGACTATTGCTCAGGAAGACAGCTTGGAGTGAAATTGTGATTTTGTTGCAAACATTGATAAAACTTGTTAATGAGTTGCTTATTGTTTTCTTATGAACTTACTAAGCTGTAAAGCTTACTCCCCGTTCTCTTTCCCTATTTCTTATAGGTCTGTTCAATAGCTCGAGTTGGAAGAGCCGGAGATAACATCACACTATCGAGTTAACTTGTAAGTAGTGTTACATGGCATGTTTAGAAAAACTTGTTTGTGGAACAAGTTTGATTTGGTGTGTATTTGAAAGCCGTGCAAAAACGGCTTGACCACTTTCTTAATTTCAAATTCATAAAATGTCCACATGTAGTCAATGTTTGTAAATATGAATTGTTTAATCGATTTGTTTTATTAGTAAATGGCTAATATTCATATATTATATTAAACATGATAATAAAATAGTTTTTAGTTGACATCTTAAAGCTTGAACCAGTAGAATGCCGAATCTTATGTTTGT
This sequence comes from Gossypium stocksii, assembly GCA_020496765.1. Lineage (NCBI taxonomy): Eukaryota > Viridiplantae > Streptophyta > Magnoliopsida > Malvales > Malvaceae > Gossypium > Gossypium stocksii. The sequence continues at coordinate 65,511,344 of CM035626.1, forward strand.
CTGTACCAATTTGAAAATGCGTATGATTTTTGAATGTTGTACTAATATGAATTGAATGTCCGACAGCTGTGCTTTGTTGAGTAATACCTTGTAACCCCATTCTGGCGACGGACATGGGTTTAAGGGTGTTACAGAACATCTTTGCATACTCAGAGAACTCGGACACTTAGTGCTAAGGCAAGTAGCCAATACTTTATCAATCTCGCACACTTAATGCCACGGTACATTTACATAATCAAAGCTGATACGTTCTTGCACACCAAGTGCAAATATACAGGCACATAGCCGAAACTATCTCATTCTCGCACACCAAGTGCAAATATATAAATACGTAGCCAAAGCTACCTTAATTTTGCATACTAAATGCTCATAACTAGTTGAAACATCATCAACATAACCATAGTCTCATTTACACAATTTATGCAATATCAAACACTTAAAACATATTTATAACATTGATATTTACATACAAACTTACCTCGTATTCAAAATTGACGAATCGGGTCGACTACTCGATAATCTTTCTTTTCTCCCAATCTAAATCTGAGTTCTTTCTTTCTTAATTTATATGAATTCAAAATTAACTTATTTATTCATCAAATTAGTCAATTTAATCCTTACATACATATTTGAGCATATTTGCACATTAGCTCCTAAAGTTTCACACTTTAAAAATTTAGTCCTTAATCCATAAAATCACAAATTACACAATTTTCTTTCTAAATCCATGTTTGCCGATTTATTTTAAGGTCCCTAATAGTCCATTATTTTCATTTATTTCACTTTTCAATCACACATTTTCAACTTTTCACAATTTAATCCCTAAATTTCATTTTCATCAAAAAAATCACTTTTACAGAACATGTAAGCCTATCATCAAACTTTCATATTTCACCATTAAACATCAAGGAGCATGAATAATCATCAATGGAATCTCACAATATCTTTAACAATTTCAAAATTTAAGGTACAAACTAGCTAGATTGAGCTGCAACGATTACAAAAATATAGAAATCATCAAAAATCGACCTAAAACCGTACCTTAATCAAGCTAGTAGTATGCCGAATGCATGAAAGCTTCAAACCCTATTTGTCTCTTCTCAAATTCGGTCACTGGGTTGAAGATGAGCTAATTTCATCTTTTGTTTTATTACTTAACTTATTTAATTTACTAAATTACTATAATAACCTTAATTAAAACATTATAAAAACACATAATGGATGGACATTTATGTCAACTCCCACTATCAATGGTCTAATTTCATAATAAGGACTTCCACCTTTTAATTTAATAGCCATTAAGCACTTTTAACTAATAGAATAAAACTTTTGCATTTTATGCGATTTAGTCCTTTTATCAAATTAAGCACACAAACGATAAAATTACTTCATGACATTTTCACTCATACATGCTAACATGATGTAAACACCAAAAATAATATTAAAATAATTTTCCAACATCAAATTTAGGGTTCCAAAACTACTGTTCTGAATTAGCTAAAACCAGGCAGTTACAATCTAGGTGCTGTTAAAGTTGCTGTCTTTTATCAAGGGTAAGTGATCAATGCTTTGTTATAGGTTGTTTAATGGTGTTAAGGCCGAGTGTTTAACGCTAGCGGTTGATTTAGTGATTGGATTTAGTATGATATTTGTTAATCTGTCTATTTTGAATGTCATTTTAGGGTCTGGACGTGTGTCATAACTTTTTTTTTTTTTTGCAAAAACGTCAAGTGTGTAACTCTAATTCCATAAAATCAGTGAACGGCTCGAAGTAGAAAAATTCACTGTCAATGCCACATAGTCATGTGCCAGACCATGTGGGCCACATGGGCTAGGCTAGGCAGGTCGTGTGGGTCATACGGGCGTATGGGCTCATTTTCTATAAAATTTAGTTAGGGTCGCGTTTGAAGTGTGTTTCAAGGTTAGCTACTTTATAGGGTCTGTTATGTGATATATATGACTTCGATGTATGAAATTTGTGGTACTGATATCGTATGTGTAACATCTGAAAGCATATCTGTAGTATAAATTCTTCATCTAGTCTGTTTAAAATTGATTCATCTATGTGCATCTGAACATGTATTATGTTTAGCACGTGCATTGGGGTGGGATAATTATGTAACAGAGGAAATGCTGATAGTTTAATGATCTGCCTTATTTGGTGGTTTAACCAAATATCTATTTTGGCAACTTGATTGCAATTCTGGTGGCTTGACCATGCTTATTTGATTTTGGCAGATTACCACATTATTTCTTGTAGCCTTGACTGCACATTTTGTTTAGTGACAGACGATCACTTATTTGATGTGTGGCTTTGGATCAGTATTTATTACTCTAATTGGTGTGTAAGGATTGGCGGAGATAGTGTGTAGCAAATAGGGGTAGAATATGTATCTGTATCTATTTGATATGTTGCATGACATGATATGCCATGCCATCCGTATTTGATCTGTCTGCTATCTTTCATCACGAGATATACCATGCTTTTATATCTATTTCGATTCATAATTTCTGTATGATTTTTCACAATATGATCTGCATGTATGGGCTGAGTTAGATACTAAGCTTTGTAAGATCACTCAGTTATTTATCTGTTTAGGTAATCAGCAAACATAGGATTGAATAATGATAAGTGTTAAAAGTAACATATTTTAACCTTTTTCTTAATGCGTTTTTGGGTGATTATTCGATGTTAGTTGTGAATTTATCCTCCTAATCCCTTAAATTCATAGTTCTATGCTTAATAGAGCATTTGGGAGCAAAATGAGCAAAAAATGAGCAAAAATTAGAAAATTGGAGCAAGCTACAGGACCCACACGGGCTGACCCATTCCACACAATCATGTGTTAGGCCGTGTCAATTTCATGGATTTGTATTCTAAACTATAGAAAATCATGATTTTTAGGTTTTCAGGCATTTTAAGACATATATATGACAAAAATAAGAATATAGAAGTGAGTCGTCATAGAATACTGAAGAAAACAACTCAAAAAACACCATTGAAGTCGATCCTAAACAAATTTCCATCAAGATTGAAGATTCCCAATTGATTTCTTAGGAAGCCATCTTGAGTTTCTTTAGTTCTTTCGGTTATACTATATCTTGGATAATTTTTATTTTGAAGAATGAATTAATTTTCTAAATACCTAGAGGAGATGAACCCTGTAATGGACTCTGTCATTTGATTTTTATTTTACGTAATATATGCTTAGCTTCTTGTTCTCAATTATGAGTGCTTAATTTTTGGTTTAATATTTCTAAATTATTGATCTATGTATTAGAGGTTGAATAGATCCTGTTTAAGAGTAGATCTTGCATAATTGAATAGAGTTGCATGCAATCCTAGAAATAGGACAATATAAATCTACTAGATTAGAGTCAAATCTAATAGGGAAATCCATAACATGAGTTAATGTGATAATAGGGGTTTTAATTAGAAAGAAATTTCAATTAATAGAAATAGGACAACACAAATAAGGGAATCTATAACACGAGTTAATGCGATAATAGGGGTTTTAATTAGAAAGAAATTTCAATTAATCAACCTAGAGTCAATTTGTCTTACTCTCGAAAAAGGTATTAACATAATTTAGGGATTTCTACAGATCAAGATAATAAATAAAAAAAATTGCATAATTTAGATTGATAGTGATAGATGTAATCTAGGTGAACTTTTTCCTAGGTATTGTTTAGCTTCTTGGTTATTATTCAATTATTTCCTGATTTATTCTTTGTTGTGGTCGTTAGTTAATTAATTAAGTTTATTTTAATTTTTAATCAATCACTTAATTTATTCAGTTAAATAATAGAAATACAGTAATTACTAGTACTTTTAGTCTTTGTGGGAACGATATATTTGCTTACAGTAGTTATAATATTAATTGATAGGTGCACTTGCCTTAGTCAAATTTTTATTTGATTCACGACGTATCAAGTTTTTGGTGTCGTTGTTGGGACTAGAATATTAGAAAAACTTTCATTCTATTAATTTAGCCATTTTTTATTTTAGTTTTAATTTTAATTTAATTGTTACATTTTATTTTTTCTTCTTTTGTTTGATTCTTACAAGTTCCCTTGGTTTATGATTAGATGCAACCCATTGAAATCGTTAATATTTGACAGTTAGATCGAAAAAATAGCTCGCAAAAATTGTAGAGAAGTTAGAAAAGCAAAGAAAGGTTAATAGATTTTAATAGAACGACGTGTACGACCCTAGGGAAAAATTCAAAATTTTGGGTCCACACGGTCGAAATGACCAGCCCGTGTGGCCCACACGGTCTTGCACACGGCCTCACACACGCCCGTGTGATCCACACGACCCAAATAACCCAGATCTTATGTCATACACGGTCCAACACATGGCCCGTCACACAGCCGTGTGGCGTTGACTGGGCAAATTTTTTGCTTTTGTTGTTTACTGTTTTTCGTTTTTCTCGTTACATACTTGGATATTTTCCGATGCACCCTCAAAATCGACTATTCTAGTACCTAATCGACCATGAACACAATTAATTCCAGTAACAATTCGTGAAACTTACTAAAAGAATCAATAAAAAACAAACCCATTAAACCTTCAGAAGCACATTCGCATCCTTACCACTAAAAAAACAGCAACTATGCAAAGATGAAGTTATCGGAGGAGCACCAATCACCCCACCTTCTTCACCTTAAATGATTCAGATCGATTAGATTGTATACAATATGGATTTTTGCACCGCAATTTTGAAATCCCAAAAAAATCCCCAATGCGCAACGAACAATTTTAGTACAAGAACATACGAAATCTTACCTTTACGGATTGAAACCAAAACAAAGGAACCAAGAACAGCTTGAAACAATTGCAAGATTGAAGGGAGGTACTCAGGAATCGAAAGGACCAAAAAACAAAAAGAAAAGAAAGAAAAGGAACAAGTACAGACATGAGAAAAAACAAAAGAAAAATAATAGAAAGGCAAGAATAGGGAAATTTTTTTTTCTTTTGATTTCAAAATTAAATGAGATATGATAACACAAAATGAAAATTAAATTAAATTAAATTAAATTAAAGAAGGGAAAAATATGCTCACTATCCTAGCAACCCTCTTGGACTCAAATTTGAATCCAATCCCCCCCAACGGCCGAGTGCCACACAAAAACAATACAAAAATACTTCTATTTGCCCACGCAAGAATTCAAACTTAAGACCCCTAACACATAAACAAGGCCTTTAATTACTGAAGCAGGTACATATCACATTATGAAATTTCATAAATCAAAAATAAAAATTTTGAGGCATTACATATGCAGACAACTAGAGATGTTAATGGAATTGTAAATTCATTATTGTTAAAATCAAATTGTACTGATTAGTTAAACTTATTGAATCAAGAATTGATAGTTTGACCGGTGATATATAACTAAAAATAACACAAATAATTATGAATCGATAAAAAAACAAGATAAAGAAAACGAGTCAACCGTTTAAACGAAGACAAGTAATTTAATAAATTCAACCACTTTTCCAATTATTGATTTGAACCAAAATTATACTAAATTTGAAAAAAATTAAAATCTATAAATAATCTCCTTTTTATGGTAAAAATCATATTTTTCCAGGAAGATAAAAATCTACTAGCTACTATTGTACCATATTTCTCATAAGAGTAGTAAAGAATACCTTATGATTTATGGGGTGGCTTTGGATTTCTTATATTGATACCTAGCTTAGCTAAATCATGAACTAACTACACTACCTAGGATCCCAAAACAGAGAAAACATAACCACCCAGTTGAATGAGAAAGCATAAAAAATACATGATCACCCCCAAAGCAATATACATTATACCCAAGTTGAGAAAAAAATATTAAACCATCCATACCTGTTTTAGGAAGCTCATCAGTAATACCATAACCATTATCTTCTTTCTATATATTGCTTGCAAAACCTCAATCTTCCATAGCTGCTAGAGTTGAAGAATCGGACACCACCACCTGTAGAAAAATTACTTTAAACCGAACCAAAAATTGAACAACTATCGCAAAGACTTGTGGAAAGAAACAACTTAAAAAAAACTTTATTGTTTTAACTTCTTCTTTTTTTGTTCTATCTTATATCAATTGCTTACAAACTATTTATAGATAATAGTTTGCCCTTCAAAAAACAAAAAGTATTAAAATCTAATAATAGCCATAAACCAAAATAACTGCTGACTCTTGACCTTTCATTCTCCTAGAAAAGAAACTGCTAAATTAAACCCATTAAAAACAAAACTGACACTTAACGTTTCTTTAATAAAACTACCCCACAAACTTAAATGCTTCTACCATCCTTCATGCCAATTAATTTCTTACAGTTGTCGAGAAGAACCATCGGTAGCAGTTTCGTAAAGATATCTGCAACTTGGTCCTGGCTTGCTACGTGCACTAATTTCACACTTCCTTCCTTTACATGATCTTGGATGAAGTGAAAGCGAATATCAATGTGTTTGCTTCTCTCATGATTCACTAGGTTTTTTGCAACCTCAATTGTTGATTTATTGTCAACTCGTATCTCAGTCGCACCAAGTTGTTTTTGCTCCAACTCACTCAACAAATTTCTGAGCCATATAGCATGACACACACACCAAGATGCTGCCAAATATTCAGCTTCACAGGTTGAGAGCGTCACGATTGGTTGCTTCTTTGAAAGCCAAGTAAACGTCGTGTTACCCATAAAGAACACATATCCTAATGTACTTTTCCGATCATCTAAGTCTCCGCACTAATCACTGTCGGAATACCAAATCAACTTGTAATCTTCCATATTTGAATAGAATAACCCGAGTGACACGTTCCTTGTATGTACTATAGGATTCGCTTCAACGCATTCCAATGTGAATAAACTGGCTCTTCCATGAACCGATTTACAATGCCAACACTTAACGAAAGATCAGGCCTTGTGCAAGTGAGATAGCAAAGGCTTCCCACCAAACTCTGGTATTTGCCCGCGTCGACTTATTCTCCTCCATCAAATTTCGAGAGTTTTATACCTGGTTCTATTAGTGTTGATACCGGGTTGCAACATGCCATTTGTACTTCTTCAAAATTTTCTTTGCATATCCTTCTCGTGACAGAAAAATTCCTATCTCTTCTTGTCTTACCTCCAAACCAAGGAAAAACTTCATCAAACCCAAATCTATCATCTCAAATTCCTGTGTCATTGTGCTCTTAAAATCTTGTATCATCTCACCATTGTTCCCCATAAAAATGATGTCATCAACATAAAGAGCAACAAATAACATATTGCCTCCATTCTTCTTCACGTAAAGGTCATGTTCATAGGGACATTGTTTGAACCCATTCTCCTTGAAGTATGCATCGATACGAGTATTCCATGCCCTTGGTGCTTGCTTCAACCCGTAAAGTGCCTTCTTCAATTTCAGCACCTTCTTCTCTTCTCCACTTTTCATGTACCCGGGTGGTTGTTCGATGTAGACTTCTTCTTCGAGCACACCATTCAAGAATGCTGACTTGATGTCCATTTGAAATATCGGCCATTTGAATTGAGCCGCTTGTGAAAAGAGCAATCAGATTGTCTCCATCTTGCAACGGGAGCAACCACCTCGTCATAATCGATTCCCTCCTTTTGCTTGTATCCCTTTACAACAAGTCGCGCCTTGTACCTATCTATCTCGCATTGAGCACTCATCTTTTTCTTGAACACCCACTTCACACCAATGGGTTGACTTCCTTTCGGTAACTCTGTTAACTCTCATGTGTTATTGCAGTCGATTACTTTAATCTATTCGTCCATGACAGTTTGCCACTTTTTGTCTTGCACCGCCTCTTCAAAACTTATATTCTCAGATTCTGCCAAAAGACATATAATATGTACCTCATTTATTGAATCATACAAATCTTACAAACTTCGCATTTTGGGTTGTTGCGGTTCATCTTCGTCATCGGTAGTTTCAGGATTTGTCGGTATAATTATTGGTGTAGCAGTTGATGATCCTCCTTCTTCGATGATAACCTCCGTTGAGTTATTCCAATCCCACTCACTTACTTCATTAACTCATACATTACGACTCACCACTACCTTCTTGCTTATCGGGTCGAGTACCTTGTATCATTTTGTTTTCTTATCATATCCAATAAAAATAAACCTTTTGCATTTATCTTCGAGCTTCATTCTTCGCTGATCCAGTACGTGTACATAGGCCTCACTACCAAATACTTTGCGATGAAAAACTGTCGATTTTTGTCCGCTCCATGCCTCTTGTGGTGTTTGATCATCCAACTTCGCATGTGGACATTGATTTTGCACATAGATGGCACATTGCACGACTTCCACCCAAAACTCCTTCAGCATCTCCTTGCTCTTGGGCATTGACCGAACCATGTCGAGAATAGTCCAGTTCTTCCTCTCAGCCACACCATTCTGTTAGGGAGAGTACGGTGCAGTTAGGAATCGTCTTATGCCTTGCTCCTCAGAATACTCTATGAAACTTGTCGAAGTATACTCACCACCTCTATTAGATCGTACAGATTTGATGTGTCTACTGGTTGCCTTTTCCACCATCACTTTGAACTTTTTAAACACCTCGAACGCCTCAGATTTTTCTTTCAGAAAATAAACCCAAGTTTTTCGTGAGAAATCATCGATAAAGGAAATGAAATACTTTTACCACTAAAAGATTCGAGGGTAATTGGTCTACATATGTCGATATGAATCAATTCGAGAGGTTGCTTAGCCCGATATTCTACCTTCTTTTGAAACGAAGTTCTCGCATGCTTGCCGAGCACACATTCTTCACAAAATTTTCCATCATAATCCATGTCCGGTAGCCCGTGCACCATGTTCTTCTTTGCTAACTCATTTAGACCACCATAATATAGGTGACCAAAACGGAGATGCCACAGCGATGCTTTGTCTTCTACGTCGACTCACAAACATTTTTCTCGAACGCTTCTCAAATTCAACTTGTACACGTAATTTCTCCTCATTTTAACTCTAACGACCAAACATCATTGCTTATCTTTCAAGTGTAACACCCAGTCTTTCATAAGATCGAATAACCATTTTCCATGAGTTGCCCCATACTCAAAATGTTGTTCTTGAGATCTTGTACGTAATACACATCTTGGATTGACCCAACTAACCCATCTTTTTGTAAATAACAAACGGTACGTTGGTCTTTTACCTCAACCTTTGACGCATCTCCAAACAACACATGTCTCGTTTCAACCTTTCGTATCTCTTTGAATAGGTGCTTGTGTCTGCACATATGGTTGCTTGCACCCATGTCAAGGTACCACACCATGTTGTTGTTGGTGTTGACTTCGTGGTGTGCCATCAAGAGAAAACCTTCTTTCGCCTTATCATTTTCCGTGGTTAGGTTGGTTGTCTCTTCCACCTTTTTCAAGACGTGATATTCTTTCTCAAAATATCCCACCTTGCCACAATTGTAGCACTTATCAGAGTTCCAATCCTTCGCATAATGACCATATTTACCACACTTGTAGCACTTGATGTTGGAATAATTCAACCGACCGCCTCTTCTACAACTATGTCCTCTTTCATACCAATTTTGTTGTTTTGATTGCTCTTTCTCCTCATAATGCCCTTCTTGACCGGGGCCACTTCACCACCTTGACCTCCACGGCCACGCCCTCTACCTCGAAAGTTTTGAGAATAAAAAACCTTTTCGTCTTTGATTGATGCCTTGGTTTGAAGTGCTTGCTCGAATGTCTCCTCTTTGTTCTTCTTCTTACGTTGTTCATGTGCCTCAAGAGAACAGGGGAGCTCATCGACTGTGAGCGTTGCTAGATTCTTTGACTCTTCTATGGCACATACGACATTCTCAAAACTATCAGTTAGTGACCTCAAAATCTTCTCCACAAATCATACATCGGTTAACGCTTCTCCATTTTGGTTGAGTTGGTTTACCACGATTTGAACACGCGTGATGTAGTCAGAGACACCTTTCGATTCCTTCATCTTCATGCCTTCCAACTCGCCGCGAAGAGTTTAAAGGCAGACTTGTTTAACTAGGTCGGCTCCTTTGTACACTTTCGCCAAAATATCTCACACTTCTTTTGAAGTTGTCGCACTCGCAATCTTCTCAAAGCCTGACTCGTCAACAGCTCGAAACAACATGTATAATGTCGCCTTATCTTTCGATCACATCTCTTTCAATGTCTTGTTTTGAGCCACCGTATATCCCGCAATAGTTGCCGGTTCTACAAAACCTTCTTGGACCACCTCCCAACCATCTTGAGACTCGACAAGATCTTTCATTTGGATGCTCCAATTCTCGTAGTTCGCCTTCGTTAGTCGAGGCAGCGGCACATTACTGGTCACACTCTCTATAGCTCTGATACCAATTTGTAGAAAAATTACTCTAGACCGAACCCAAAAAATGAACAACTATCGCAAAGGCTTGTGGAGAGAAATAACTTAAAAAAAACTTTCTTGTTTTAACTTCTTCTTTTTTTGTTCTATCTTATATCAATTGCTTACAAACTATTTATAGACAATAGTTTGCCCTTCAAAAAAATGAAAGTATTAAAATCTAATAATAGCCATAAACTAAAATAACTGCTGACTCTTGACCTTTCATTCTCCTAGAAAGGAAACTGCTAAATTAAACCCATTAAAAAAACTGGCATTTAACATTTATTCAACACCACCACCACCTACTTTCATTGACCAAGCCATTGTGATTCTCTAAAAATCTCCAATCCTTTCCAAATCACCTAACTTTTAGCAACAGTCATATCCATAACCCCCAAACAAACCAGAAAACAAGGTTAGACATAAGTACCTTCAATTCTTTACTTCCATTGTTGTTTAGGACCATGTTTCCTTGGGAGCTATGTAATGGTTCATATTGCAGTATTTTCTTTTATTATTGGTCTTTTTTTGACAACAGACAAAAAATGAAAATAAAAGAAATTGTTTAAATATTAATCTTTATTTGAGATAATGAGTAAATTAATCGAGTAAATTTAATTGTACTTAATTATCTGTAGTTGAAAAATAATCTCAAACCTAATTAATAAACTAACTTCAAACTTAACTAATGTTGCTCAAGCTCGATTACAAATTACTCAAATTAAACATAAAAAAACTCAATTTGATTCGCTTGTTGACTTAAACTACTTTAAATTAATTTGACACTATTTAAATAAACGTTGACCATTTTTCATTTACACAAATGAAATGCCATAAAGAGAGAACAAAATCAGAAAGGTGCCTTAAATATAGTATTTGTAGTAATAACGACAATAATGTAAAAATAAATGCAGTATTTGTAGTAATTAACCAGCTCCAAGATCAGCACTTGTTTCAGTATTGTAGATGGCTAGATAGAAACTCAACCTCAACCATCTCCTTCGCTTTCAATAGGTCTGCATAGAAAGCTAGAGTCTCTGAATCCTTGTTTCTTAAGGCCCCACCACATCCCACGTATCCCAACTTTCACTAATCACACGAAGAAAGCTAGAGTCTCTAAATCCTTGTTTCTTAAGAACCTCAATCTTCCATAGCTGCTAGGGTCTAAGACTCAACCACCACCACCACCACCACCACCTATTTTCGTTGACCAGTCCACTGTTTTGTTTCATCTTCTTCAAGAGAGTTTCTTCTTCTTTTAGTATTATAACCTTTCCCTATAACTTCTGGTCCTTTTAGTATTATAGCAGAGGTAATTTTGTTTCTTTTCTAGTATAAACATTGAGTTTTGCCTTGAAATCCTTGGTTGGGGTAGCCATTTTGAGGATAAATCAGGTCTGGCAATTGTTTTTTGTTTCAGTCTGAAGAAGTTCATCATCCTTCCCAAGAAGTAGCTGTCGGACTAGTCCAATCAAGTTGCTCAGGTATCCTCCATCTTCAAATTTGAACTTAGGCCTTACCCTTTCTGTCAGATCAAACCAGTTAATAAACTTAAAATTCATTCCCTCGGTTAATAAATTTTGCTTTAAATCCTCTCATCTCAGGCCTCAATCTGTAAGGATAATGTGCCAAATATTACCTGCCAATGGTTTCCACCTACTCAATTGAATGAGAAAGCACAGAAACACATGACACCCCAAAGCAATACACATTATAACCAAGCTGAGCAAAAGAAATATTAAATCATGGAGACCAGTAGCTCATGAGCAATACCATTACCATTATGTTCTTGCCATATATTTACCTACTCAACCGCCTTGATCTCACTTAACAGCTGTGTTGGAACATTGGCAGCAGCAAAACACAAATTAAACAACAAATTTGCTCAAGGAAGATCAAGTGAAACCAAGAGCAAAAAAGAGCACAAACTTGAGCTAAAGTTGAAGGAAAAATCAGCAACAAAAGAAGGAAACAGAGAACAAAGAACAATGAAACAAATGCAAGAAACAAAGAACAAATTACTTGCTCACAAATGTGAAGCAAGGAAGCAATCGGCTTCAACTCAGAAAACTAATTTGCTTGCTGATATGCTTACTCATTCAATAAAGAAACAATACATTTATAGATAAAACACATTACCAAATACTACCTACTCCCACTTAGTAGCCTAGGGACTTGCTAAACATAACTTGTACACATCAATAAGCTGAATCATCAGCTCAATCATCACCTAAACCAATCAAAACGTCAACAACTTAGTTGATTTTCAACCAAACTAAACTACATTGTAACTAAAACAAAAAACTTGTTGCTGCAGCATGCAGCATGCATACAAGCCGTATGCACTCAACAAAAAATAGCAGCAGCATGGATGGCCAATTTCCAACACTCTTCCTTGGACTCCATGCTGCAAATGTGATTCATTCATCAAGTTTTTGAACTTGGCAGTCCTTAGATGCTTTCTTTCAAGCTGAACCTGCACAAGCCCTTCATTCTCAACTTAACTTCAACCTTGGCCTCATTATCAACAGAATCTCAATCACACACTTGACTATCCCAGTCTTTTGTGCCTAAATATTCGTTGATCAAATGGAGTCTTCTCCTCCTTCATAGCCTCAATTGACAACACATCTTGCCTAGCTTGTTCATTTGTTCATTACTGTCCTGTTTCTTCTTACACAAACAGCTTGCAAGTATAGCTTGCTTGCCTTCAATCTACAGCTTGCACCCTCTCGAGCTTGCATTTAGACCGTCTGCCACACTTTGGCTTGCACCCACCCGGCTTGCATTTAGACGGGCTCTCACTTTGACAGGCTCGCACTTGGTTTACTGTCTTCAACAGGCTTGTAACTATACCTTGCATTGCTGAGCTCTCACATTTGACAGATTTGCACTTTGCATACTGCCCTTGAAACTCCTCATTCAACTTATAGTCTTACAAAGGTGAGTTGCTGCTACCTTAACAAACAGCCCTCAAAGATGTTAGGCTTTGGCACCTTCTTTCTTAACAAATAGCAGAAGCAAAGACAAGCCTTCAAATGTGACAGGCTTCAACTACTCCTTGCCTTTCTAGCAGAGGGAGCAAAAATTCCAAAAGCCCTTTAAGATCATAAAAGCTCTTGATACCATTTGTTGGAACATTGGCAGCAGCAAAACACAAAATAAACAACAAATTTGCTCAAGGAAGATCAAGTGAAACCAAGAGCAAAAAAGAGCACAAACTTGAGCTAAAGTTGAAGGAAAAATCAGCAACAAAAGAAGGAAACAGAGAACAAAGAACAATGAAACAAATGCAAGAAACAAAGAACAAATTACTTGCTCACAAATGTGAAGCAAGGAAGCAATCGGCTTCAACTCAGAAAACTGATTTGCTTGCTGATATGCTTACTCATTCAATAAAGAAACAATACATTTATAGATAAAACACATTACCAAATACTACCTACTCCCACTTAGTAGCCTAGGGACTTGCTAAGCATAACTTGTACACATCAATAAGCTAAATCATCAGCTCAATCATCACCTAAACCAATCAAAACGTCAACAACTTAGTTGATTTTCAACCAAACTAAACTACATTGTAACTAAAACAATAAACTTGTTGCTGCAGCATGCAGCATGCATACAAGCCGTATGCACTCAACAAAAAATAGCAGCAGCATGGATGGCCAATTTCCAACAAGCTGATCTATTGATTGCAGAACCTCAATCTTCCATAGCTGCCAGGGTCCAAGAATCAGACACCACCACCACCACCTATTTTTGTTGACCAGGCCACACATAAGTACCTTCAGTTCTTTACTTTCATTGTTGTTTAGGACCATGTTTACAATCAAGATGGAAAGAAGTCATATTTCATTTATTTAGTTTTCGAAGAAAAAAAAACTCCAATGAGTGTAGTTTAATATCCTCTAAAGATACAATATGATTACAATTGTCTGATATTTTGATGCTACAAACAAGTGTAACTTTAAGATTGAAAAGGAAGCGTAAATATATGTCAAGAGGATACGGTTATTTATAAAACGAGATTTAGAAATATGGTTGATTTTGGTTGATATGATTGAACAGAATGTACGGACAAACTATAGTGGAGAAAGTTGCAATTTCCCCACTTTATATTGTCTGCTTGTTCCGTTATTGATTTGGCTTTAAACTAATTTCATCATTTGAGTCATTGAAGCGAAATAGAAAGGGTTGACTCAATGTACTCTTTTTTATTTTACTAAACTACAATGCACGGTTTGTTTATTTTAATAATGTGTACGTTGTTGGCAGCAAGACGGAGATTGCAGACGCATTACCTTTTAAAATTCGTACTATATTATCGGATTAATTTATTTAAAAATAATAATGCATGTTAATGAGGTTATTAAAATCTTCAGTGGTTCCCATGTTCTCTTAATCTCCATAATATGAAAATTGAGTGTTAAGGCTTAGCTTGGTGTGAGTAGTGATAGTCTTTTCCTTGTTGTTGGGTCTATTGTATTATGTTTGTGGTTAATGGTCTTTTTACACTATATATTGCAATATTTTGATTTTATATCCATAAATTCCAACATTTTTTTTTTTAAATTTTATATAGAATGAAGCTATATATTTGGATTGTTGCAATGATATTTACCCAAGCAATCAATGCTATGGTTAATATCTTGTATAAGATGAGCTACGCAATCAGAGTTAGCTTAAAGGTGGTGATCGCTTATAGGTTCATGACAGCAACCATTTTCTTTCTTCCTTTTGCCTTGTTTATGGATAGGTATAAAATTAAAACTTGCATTTGAATTCATATTTCTTACAAATACATAATTGATTTTCTTACATTTGAAAACAAAAATTTTGCAGGGGTCAAAGACCCCCATTGGCTTGGAACATCATAGTACTCGGTATTCTAGCAGGAGTTTTCGGGTATATATTTTTTAATTTTAATTTATTCACTATTTATTAAAATTCAATTACTTATTTGAAGTTTGATTTATAAAATTTAGGGGAGTTTTGGGCCAAAATCTTTTTGCAGGGAGCTTAAACTTTACTTCTACGAGTTCTGTTGCAGCGATCTTAAATCTTTCGTCCGCTATCAGTTACCTAATACAATTATTATTCAGGTATATGAAAATGATGATAAATATGCATATTTATATTTTTTTTTTATTTGAATGTTTCATGTTATAAGGGATGTCGAGTATCTTTTTCAAACTTTGTGATTGCATCTTATTGTGAGTTAAAGTTCATAAGTATAACAAAACAAGAGAAAGAAGCGAGTTAAAATACAGAAACAAGTCATGGAAATATCTAAAACGAAGCTAAATTAAAATGGAGAAAATGACATATATCTTTCAACTAGGTAATACTACTGAATCAAATAACAAATTTCACAAGTATTACCATTCAAGGAGACGTTTCCTTTTATGCTGATTTCTTGGGCTACCAAATGTTGGTTTCAGCAATGCAACACTAAATAAGTTGGAATTGGTGGTGATGCTGTGAGCTTTATTTCACAAGTTTGGATTTATATATCCGCTGCTTTGTCTATTAGATTTAGATCCAGCTAATGTCTTAAGCTATGAATTACCCCTTCTGTAGACAACTGATCCCACTATCCATCACTTAACAAATCAATATTGATCTTTTTGGCTATGCTGAGTGCTGACATTGCCCTACATTTAATAGACATTTACGAAGCCAATTTGCTTTTATTTCGTCACGAATTTCTTTTAAGCTCTAAATAGAACTTTCACAGTTATAGTAAAAATAATAAGCGATGATTCTACTAATTAATAAATAATGAGAGAGAAAACTTAAGGAAAAAAAGTAAAAATAAATGTATTCTATAGAATATATAATAATGAAATCAGATGATTATGGTATGGGAAAATTTATTTTGACAATTTTGTTTTTTTTTCGGAAAGATTTTTTTTTCTAATAACACCACTTTCAAAGCATTTTCACATAATAAAAAAGATATGTTGAAATCCTTCTTTTATAAAATTGCTTAAAATGAAAATAAAATAACATGTTAGTTTCCTTTTTCCTGCATGCACCTGGCCTTCTTTTAATAGCTAATATAGCTTGAATATATTGAGAAATATGCTTAGTATCATAATCGTAATATGATAATGGAGAAATTTCACACTAACAGCTCGTTTGGTTGGATGGAATCGCTATTCCATTCCTGGCTAATTCCGCGCGCTACAGTAATTTTTCTCTATTACAGCGTTTGGTTCACCGTTTGCTTCATTCGACAGTTTTGCTATTACGCTCATATTCCCTCAGACGCTGTAATAGGTATTCCGTGGTGGGGGCGCTGAATTGGTATTCAACACCAAACGCGTAAAATTTATCCCCAAAATAGCCTGCTTTCTTCTCCGTTGCTCCAGATTTCTTCCAACATTTTTCCCCAAATCAACAGCGCGTTCGCCCTTCATCTTCATCTCCGGTACGTTATCTTTTTTTATGATAAGCTCCTGTTTTCTATTTCTCCTTCCTCATAACTTCATAACTCTTCTCATGGTCATCTTTGATTGTCAAAATTTGTTATGGGTCTCTGATATATTTCTTTGTTTCCTTGGCTTATGAAACTGAAGGCACTGACTGTTTTTTTTTTTTTGTTTGATTCTTGATTGACTAATGTCGCCTGGTAATTTGATGTTAGCTTGGCTAAACAGTTTTACAAAAAGTTGGGTTTAAGACTACAGTAGTTGGGTTTACAAAAATTTGTTATGGGTCTCTGATTTTCTGCAATTTACCAACACTACAGTAGTTGGAACTTGGGATCGATTTCTTTTTTAATCTGGTATTTTAACTTATCATCCGTTCGACACCATTTTTGAATCCTTAAGTAATCATTTGTATAAATTCTGACATATTAAGAATGAAAAGTATGGTATAGTGTGTGGTCTCTATGATTGCTAATCCTCTTTGGATGTGCCTTTATCTCTTTCTGTTCTTATGTTAACAATGCTTTTCTTAGTTTGAAACTTAACCTTTTTTTGCAATCAGTAGTTGGAGTTTGGAATAATACCTTCAACTAGTGGCCTAATCTTAGATTCTTTTGGATTTATATGCCTAACTGGAATTTTTCCCTTTACATGAAGAAAGTTTCAGTTATCCTAAATGGACCTTGTTGAGTTAGGTTGTCTCTGCTTGTATATCTTTCTATTAATACAAAGGTAGTATAATAGGATACGATCATTTTTTTCTTCCCTGAATGAGCCATTCCATGGAATGTCATTCCCTCATTATTCGTTGAAAATGCTAAATAGCCATTCAGCAGTAAACCATTGTAATGGTTATTAGGCAATTCAAGGAACCACTTAAAACTTTTTTTCATCCTAGCGTACCCATCAAAAACCACAAATTTACAAGTTTATTTGGCAAAAACCATAGACTTTCTTTTGCCATTTTCTTCCAAACTTTCACTTTTCATCTTTGAATATGTTTTTTCCTTACTTGTTTTCATAACAAAAGCTTTTCTCTGTTCTTGGGTTTTGATTTGTGAAAGACGAAAAGCTCTTTCCTTTCTCTGTTTTATTTCCCTCTCTTATTCACATTTATTTTAGTTACAAATTGGTATTTCTTTGTTCTTCAAGCTCCAATATTCATTTTATTCCTCCCTTTTGCTGTCTTGTTTAATGTAAGATCTATTGGAAGAATTGGTTCATGGGTGTTATGGATCTTAGAGAACAGGTTGGTCAACAAAATCAACTTCAATTCAAACTTTTCTTTTTTTCTTTTTCGTTTTAAACACTGATTTAATTGCTGTTTATGATTCAGAAATCATTGAGTGAAGATACAATGAGCGAGACCATGAATAAGTTTTGTACTGACTGCAAGACCACAAAGACCCCTCTTTGGAGAGGTGGCCCTTCTGGCCCCCAAGGTATTTCATCATTTCAACTCTGGTTTTATTTATTTTCTTCTTTTAATATAATTTATTAGCTTTACTATACACCCTTCATCTATAAAGTTTTCATCTTTTTTCCCCATACATGATTTTCTTTGGTCAATAATCAATTTATTAGGTCATTGTTGATCAATTGGGGTATGCATGTTTTTGGTGCTTGAGTTTGATTTGGATTTCTGAAAAAAAAAATTCAATGGGTTTGATTTGGATTTCTAAAATTTCTTTCTCAATTGAAATTTGAACTTTCTTTTACTATTAACTTAAACAAAAAGGTAATTTGTTTCTTTTTTATTTATTTATTTTCTATGTTTTGATTTTACTTTTTTAGTGATTTCGGTAATTCATGTATGTTGTAAATCCATGTTCTTTTCAATAATGTTCTAATGCTGATCATGGAGGACAAATTCTTTGTTTAAATATATAAATCTTGTCATTGAATTCTTTAAAAGTTATTTATGAACATTCTATTTTTAAAAGTTATTTATGAACTTTGGCATATTGCTATATTGCTATATTGTATGTTGTGTTTTCAATGACTGGATATGAGAATAATGTGAACCTGGGCATTTTTTTAGAATAATGTGTATGCATGCATAGATGTGTTTATGTACCGGTGAGTATCATGGTGGATTAGTAGAAAAGTAGTCTGCTGAAAGCTGGGTGTTCAATAATAACTTAATGAGCATTTCTCTTTTGTATTTTGTTCGATGTGTCATGTTTTCTATGTTCTTATTTTATACTTTTAGAGGTGCTTTAAAAACCGTCCAAATTATAAACGCTCTTTATGTTGTTTGACTTACAAATGCCTTTTGCTTATTGAAGTACTTTATGTATTTGTTTATCTTTTAAATATGCTGTTCTTATAATGATGTTCTTATAATGTTGAGAAGAACATCAATGGAAAAGCTTCCATTCTATATTCAAAGATGCATAGAGGTGAGTTGTATACTTTTCATCTGTCACTGTTGTTCTCTTTTCTTGGTATTTATTGCTAATATCAGTATTACGCATATTGGTTGTAAACCTTTTGCAGTCACTGGAGAATCATCTTCACTAGCAGACCAATGCAAATCATTCAACTCTAGGGATCCTCATGGTATGAAAGCCTTTGATGGAGCTATCCATATGTATCGCTTTACTTGATTGGTGTTTGGCATACAAAGAGGTTCTTACATCAAGATTTCTTTCCTTTTACTCAATGAAGCTCAGGATCAAATCTTTCAGGGTGCCAGAATTATTTATTAAAATTTCAGAATGCAACTGTTGGTTCTTTGAAGGTATAATGATCTCAGGGTCTGATTATTGTTGTAAAACATTTGGCCGCTATTCTATAAATTGACACAGAATGTTTCAGATACTTTTGGCATTTAATTTTTTAAACTGTTAGTGAAGCTATTGTGGTAAAATCCGAGTAGTTCAGTGGTATGCAATAGTGGAATATGAAATGTTTGTATGCTTCAGCAGCACTTAATACTTAATACAAAAGAAATAATGCATTTTCCCTAAATATTTCTAATTATATAAAAATCTTAATTGTTTTTGTAATTCAACAAGATTTTTTTAATTCAAACCTTAAAATTGAAGTGTCATTATAAACTGTAATTCAAACCTTAATTCAAACTTTAATTCAACAAGGTAAATTGGGTCGAAAATTAAGTATTGAGACCTCGATATTATAAATTGAGCCGTAAATATTTTTATAAATATTTATGGAGTGTCATTACAGTGGTATTATCGTTTCATTAAGAAATTTTAATGTTTCAATGGTTAATTAATTAAAAAGGACCAAATTGGAAAAAAATGTATTCTCGGGACTCCGTTCTGATAAATTAGACTTATAAATATTTTTAATAAATATTTACGAAGTTAGTTGTATGTTTATTTAGATATTGGCTAGGTGAATTTGACTTAATTAGAAGTAATTATGAAAAAGGACTAAAGAAATATATTTAATTCATATAATAATAATTATATTAAGAATGTTATTAAATTATATTTTTTATTAAATTATATTTAATAATAATTATGTTAAAATATGGTTAAACTATTTATTATTTTTATTAAATTATTTTCAGTAATAATCTTATTAAAATTTAATAACAATAATAATAATCATCTATTTTAAAAAAAATTCTGCTAAGGGTATTCTGGTCATTTTAGTTTTTTTCCTTAATTCAACCAAACACAAGAATGCTATTACAGTTCTATTCCATTCCATTCAACCAAATAGTTGAATAACTTATTACAGCTCTATTCCATTACAACTCTATTCCATTACAGCACTATTCCATTACAGCCAACCAAACAAGCTGTTAGTATTTGTAGTCATTCATTTTTATATTACGTACTTGGCATGGCAATTTTAATCACTGCTTTTATTAATAAAATTATCTTATACTATCTCATTATTATTTTTTATAAATGTTCTTAGGATGGAGACCTTCATGTTGAATAAACCTTAAATGTTAGTTTTAATGGGTTTAATTTAGGAGTTTTTTTTTAATGAAATGTCATAGGAGAATGAAAGGTCATAGGAAAATGAAAGGTCAAGAGTCATTGGTTTATGGCTTTTATTAGATTTTAATATTTTTTTCAATTTTTTTAAGGACAATAACCTATAAATAGTTTGTAAGAATTTGATATTATAGAGTGAAAAAATAAGAAAATTCAGAAGTCAAAGTTATAAGTTTTTTTCTGTCTTGAGTAATTTGTCAATTTGGTATCAGAGCTATGAGAGTGTGACCAGTCATGTGCCGTTACCTCGACTAACAAAGGTGAACTACGAGAATTAGAGCATCCAAATGCAAGCTTTTCTTGGGTCTCAAGATGGTTGGGAGGTGGTCCAAGAAGGTTTTGTAGAATCGACAACTACCGCGGGATATACGGCTGCTCAAAACAAGGCATTGAAAGAGATGCGATTGAAAGATAAGGCAGCATTGTACATGTTGTTCCGAGCTGTTGATGAATCAGGCTTTGAGAAGATTGCGAGTGCGACAACTTCAAAAGAAGCGTGGGACATTTTGGCGAATGTGTACAAAGGAATTGACCGGGTTAAACAAGTCCGCCTTCAAACTCTTCGAGGCGAGTTGGAAGGCATGAAGATGAAGGAACCGGAAGGTGTCTCCGACTACATCACGCGTGTTCAAACCGTGGTGAACCAATTCAACTGAAATGGAGAAGTGTTAATCGATGCACGAGTTGTGGAGAAGATTTTGAGATCCTTAACTGACAGTTTCGAGAATGTCGTATGTGCAATAGAAGAGTCAAAGGATCTAGCAATGCTCACAGTCGACAAGCTCGCCGGTTCTCTCGAGGCACATGAACAAGTAAGAAGAAAAAGAAAGAGGAGACACTCGAGCAAGCACTTAAAACTAAGGCTTCAATCAAAGAAGAAAAATTTTCTACTCTCAAAATTTTTGAGGTAGAGGGCGGGACCGTGGAGGTCAAGGCAGCAGAAAAGGCCGCGTTCAAGAAGGGCATTATGAGTAGAAGGAGCAATCAAACCAACAAAATTAGCGTGAAAGAGGATGCAATCGTGGACGAGGCGGTTGATCGAATTATTCCAACATCGAGTGCTACAAATGTGGCAAATATGGTCAATATGCAAAGGATTGTAGCCCTGATAAGTGCTATAATTGTGGCAAGGTGGGACATTTCGCGAAAGAATGTCGCGACTTGAAAAAGGTGGAAGAAACAACCAACCTAACCACGAAAGATGAAGAGGTGAAAGAAGGTTTTCTCTTGATGGCACACAACGAAGTCAACACCAACAACAACATGGTGTGGTACCTTGACACGGGTGCAAGCAACCATATGTGCAGGCATAAGCACATATTCAAAGAGATGCGAAAGATTGAAACGGGACATGTGTCATTTGGAGATACGTCAAAAGTTGAGGTAAAAGGCTAAGGTACTGTTTTTTATTTACAAAAGGATAGGTTAGTTAGGTCTATCAAAGATGTGTATTATGTACCAGACCTCAAGAGCAACATTTTGACTATGGGGCAACTCATGGAAAAAGGTTATTCGGTACATAATGGAGACCAGGTGTTACACTTGAAAGATAAGCAAGGGTGTTTGGTCGCTCAAGTTGAAATGGGGAGAAATCGCATGTACAAGTTGAATTTGAGAAGCGTTCGAGAAAAATGTTTGCGAGTCAACGTAGAAGACAATGCGTCACTATGGCATCTCCATTTTGGTCACTTATATTATGGTGGTCTAAATGAGTTGGCGAAGAAGAACATGGTGCATGGGCTACCGGACATGGATTACGAGGGAAAGTTTTGTGAAGAATGTGTGCTCGGCAAGCATGCGAGAACTTTGTTTCAAAAGAAGGCAAAATATCGGGCTAAGAAACCTCTTGAATTGATTCATACTGACATATGTGGACCAATTACCCCCGAAGCTTTTAGCGGTAAAAAGTATTTCATTTCCTTTATCGATGATTTCTCACGAAAAACTTGGGTTTATTTTCTAAAGGAAAAATTTGAGGTGTTCGAAGTGTTTAAAAAGTTCAAGGTGATGGTGGAAAAGGCAACCGGTGGACATATCAAATCTATACGATCCGATAGAGGTGGTGAGTATACTTCGACAACTTTTATAGAGTATTATGATGAGCAAGGCATAAGACGATTCCTAACCGTACCGTATTCTCCCCAACAAAAAGCATGGCCGAGAGGAAGAACCGGACTGTTCTCGACATGGTTCGATCAATACTCAAGAGCAAGAAGATGCCGAAAGAATTTTAGGCCGAAGCCGTGCAATGTGCCATCTATGTGTAAAATCGGAGTCCACATGCGAAGTTGGATGATCAAACACCACAAGAGGCATAGAGCGAACAAAAACCGACAGTTTCTTATTTCAAAGTATTTGGTAGTGAGGCCTATGTACACGTACCAGATCAGCGAAGAACGAAGCTCGAAGACAAAAGCAAAAGGTTTATTTTTTTGGGTATGATGAGAAGACAAAAGGATACAAGCTATTCGACCCGATAAGCAAGAAGGTTGTGGTGAGTCGTGATGTGCGAGTTAATAAAGCAAGTGAGTGGGATTGGAATACCTCAACGGAGGTTATCATCGAAGATGGAGGATCATCAACCGCTTCACCAACAATCATACCGACAAATCCTGAAACTACCGATGAAGAAGATGAACCACAACAACACAAAATGCGAAGTTTGCAAGATTTGTATGATTCAACAAATGAGGTACACATTGTATGTCTTTTGGCAGATTTTGAGAATATAAGTTTTGAAGAGGCGGTACGAGACAAAAAGTGGCCAACTGCCATAGACGAGGAGATTAAAGCAATTGATCGCAACAACACATGGGAGTTAACGGAGTTACCAAAAGGAAGTCAACCCATTGGTGTGAAGTGGGTGTTCAAGAGAAAGATGAACGCTCAAGGCGAGATAGAATGGTACAAGGCGCGACTTGTTGTAAAGGGATACAAACAAAAAGAGGGAATCGATTATGACGAAGTGTTTGCTCCCGTTGCAAGAATGGAAACAATCCGATTGCTCTTTTCACAAGCGGCTCAATTCCGATGGCCGATATTTCAAATGGATGTCAAGTCGGCATTTTTGAATGGTGTGCTCAAAGAAGAAGTCTTCATCGAACAACCACCCGGGTACATAAAAAGTGGAGAAGAGAAGAAGGTACTGAAATTGAAGAAGGCACTTTACGGGTTGAAGCAAGCACCGAGGGCATGGAATACTCGTATCGATACATACTTCAAAGAGAACGGGTTTAAAAAATGTCCTTATGAACATGCCCTTTACGTGAATAAGAATGGAGGTAATATGTTATTTGTTGCTCTTTATGTTGATGACCTCATTTTTATGGGGAATAATGGTGAGATGATACAAGATTTTAAGAGCACAATGACACAGGAATTCGAGATGACAGATTTGGTTTTGATGAAGTTTTTCCTTGGTTTGGAGGTAAGACAAGAAGAGACAGGTATTTTTGTGTCACAGGAGGCATATGCAAAAGAAATTTTGAAGAAGTATAAGATGGCAAGTTGCAACCCAGTATCAACACCAATGGAACCAAGTGTAAAACTCTCAAAATTCGATGGAGGAGAGCAAGTCAACGCAAGCAAATACCGGAGTTTGGTGGGAAGCCTTCGCTATCTCACTTGCACAAGGCCTGACCTTTCGCTAAGTGTTGGCATTGTAAGTCGATTCATGGAGGAGCTGGTTTATTCACATTGGAAGGCGTTGAAGCAAATCTTACGGTACATCCAAGGAACGCTGTCACTCGGGTTATTTTATTCAAATATAGAAGATTACAAGTTGATTGGGTATTCTGACAGTGATTGGTGTGGGGACTTAAATGATCGAAAAAGTACATCGGGATATGTGTTCTTTATGGCTAACACAGCGTTTACTTGGC
Source organism: Gossypium stocksii (assembly GCA_020496765.1). NCBI lineage: Eukaryota > Viridiplantae > Streptophyta > Magnoliopsida > Malvales > Malvaceae > Gossypium > Gossypium stocksii. Next base: position 65,535,996 of record CM035626.1, read on the forward strand.
TTTCAAAGAAGCAACCGATCGTGACACTCCCAACATGTGAAGCTGAATATGTGGCAGCGTCTTGGTGTGTGCGCCATGCTATATGGCTCAGAAATTTGTTGGGTGAGTTGGAGCAATAGCAACTTGGTGCGACTGAGATACGAGTTGACAAGAAATCAACAATTGAGTTGGCAAAGAACCCAGTGAATCATGAGAGAAGCAAACACATTGATATTCGTTTTCACTTCATCCGAGATCATGTAAAGGAAGGTAGTGTGAAATTAGTGCACGTGGCAAGCCGGGACCAAGTTGCGCATATCTTCACGAAACCGCTACCGATGGTACTTCTCGACAACTGCAAGAAATTAATCGGCATGAAGGATGGTAGAAGCATTTAAGTTTATGGGGGAGTTTTGTTGAATAAACCTTAAATGTCAGTTTTAATGAGTTTAATTTAGGAGTTTTTTTTAATGAAAGGTCATAGGAAAATGAAAGGTCAAGAGTCATTGGTTTATGGCTTTTATTAGATTTTAATATTTTTTTAGTTTTTTTAAGGACAATAGCCTATAAATAGTTTGTAAGAATTTGATATTATAGAGTGAAAAAACAAGAAAATTCAGAAGTCAAAGTTATAAATTTTTTTTTTTTGTCTTGAGTAATTTGTTACTTCACTGTAGCCACATGGACTGGAAGGGCAAAGATGATTGGCACCCTCATAAGCATTAGCGGTGCCATGATCATCACCTTCTACAATGGATTAGATATCCACATGTGGTCAGCTACAATTAATTTATTGCCTAAAATGAACACGGTGTTTCGAGCAACGTCTAGTGTTAGGAGCTCTGTTGGCTTTGAGTAGTTCTATCTGTTTTACCATATTTCTCCTCATACCAATATGAATTATTTTAGTTTTAATATAATTACATTACAATAAAACATTAGTACTTATAATTATTTTTTATTTGCTTTTACATGGGGGAAGATGGTCACTAGACAATCTTATCCAATTTTCTCTTCTTCATTGCTTATGTGTGGTATTAACACTATGCTCTCCAAAATATATTGTTCAAAGGTGGCAACTACAGCAGTACGTAAGCTGCCATGCAACCATGCACGTAGGTGTAAGTATTCCGGTTGAAATACAACTTACCAGTATACATGTACATTATCCGGGTTAAGTACAGCTTAAAATGTATAACGTATGTTAGCCGGCTTAAGTATGTTGTTCTTTTGTAACAAGAGTCATTTATGTATTCTGACAATTCTTGTCTGGATAAAGCATGCATAAGACTAAGCAACTTTAGACAGGTTTCAGGTTTTATTTTTAGTAGTTTTTTCAAAACGTTCACTTTGACCAGCAAAAGTTGATTGCCTTTTTAATGTAATAGTTTAGTATATGTACATATTTATTTTTTAGTAAGTTATGATGAATGAAAGAAGTCAACTTTTGTTTCTCCTTCAACATCTGAGTTTTTGCTCCTGTTTTCTTTTCTCTTCAACATAAATTTTAGTTTTTTTTTTCTTATTTTGTGTTCAAAAAACCCGAAAATGGTATCAAGAGCCTGTTGTCTTTGAGGGCCTTGGTTGTTTATTGTTTATGAGTGACTCGTGTTTGAAACACAAGAAGCAAAAGCTATTTTTGTTGTTCTTTTTTTGTTGCTGCAAAGATGAGTTTTTCACACCTCCTTCACCTATTTTGCTGGTGAAAACTATAAAATTTGGGCTGTGAAAATGAAAACATACCTGCAGGCACATGACCTGTGGAATGTTGTTCAAAATGACACAGAGCCACCATCCTTGAGAGCTAACCAGACCATAGCTCAGATTAGGCAGCACAATGAAGACTGTGCCAAAAAGTACAAGGCCATGTCATGCCTTCAAAGTGGAGTTTCAGGTGTGATCTTCACAAGGATAATGGCCTGTGACTCTCCAAAGTAGGCTTGGGACAAACTCAAGGAGGAGTTTCAAGGGTTAGACAAGACCAGGCAGCAGCAACTTATCAACTTGAGAAGAGACTTTGAGAATCTAAGAATGAAGGACTCAGAAACTGTCAAGCAGTATGCTGACAGGATCATGTCCATAGTCAACAACATAAGACTGCTTAAGGATGAGTTTAGTGACCAAAAGGTAGTTGAGAAAGTCATAACAACCCTACCAAGGAGGTATGAATCAAAAATTTCTTCTTTGAAGGACTCAAGGGACCTCTCAGCTATTCCCTTAACAGAGTTGATAAATGCTCTCTATGCACAAGAGCAAAGAAGAGAAAACAGAATGGAGGAGCATTCTAAGGGAGCTTTTCAGGCCAGGAGTAGAGAAAGCTCAAGCTCAAGCTCTACTTTCAAAGGCAAGAAAGATGTAGCCAAGAAGAAGTTTCCACCTTGTGCTCATTGTAAGAAAACCACATATCTTGAAAAATACTGCTGGTACAGGCCAGACATTCAGTGTAGAGGCTGTAAACAGCTTGGCCACATTGAAAAAGTGTGCAAAAACAAGCAAAGAACACAACCACAACACCAAAATTAAGCTCAAGCTACTGAGGATGTTGAAGCACAAGAAGAGCATGTATTCACTGCTTCTTGTTTTGCAAGTTCAAGTAAGGTCAGTAAGAATTGGTTGATTGATAGTGGATGTACCCACCACATGGCTTCAGACAAAAGCATGTTCAAGGAGCTTGACACCACTTTTAAGTCCAAAGCCAGAATTGGGAATTGTGAGCTTCTTGAGGCCAAAGGCAAGGGCAAGGCTATGATTGGCACCAAGGCAAGTAACAAAACCATCTCTGAGGTTCTTTATGTACCTTACATTGACCAAAATTTGTTGAGTGTTGGTCAACTATTGGAGAAGGGCTACTCTCTTATTTTTGAAGGCAAAACTTGTGTGATCAAAGATGTTGTTAATCAAGTGTTAACAACAGTAGCCATGAATGATCGAGCCTTTATTTTTGATGTGAATCAATTGCAAGCAAGTGCACATGCAACTCAAACTGATGAAACAAGTTTATGGCATAGGAGGCTGAGGCATGTAAACTACAAATCACTTGATTTACTGCATAAGTTGAGTTTGGTTGAAGACATGACCAAGATAGAGACAAAGAGGGATGTGTGTGAGGTTTGTCAGCTTGGCAAGCAGACCAGTTTGCCCTTTCCTGTCAACAAAGCTTGGAGAGCTCAAGAGAGGCTCCAACTAGTCTATACAGATATTTGTGGACCTATGAAGACCACCTCTTTAAATGGCAGCAAGTATTTTGTGCTATTCATTGATGATTGCACCAGATTTTGCTGGGTAAACTTCTTGAAACAAAAGTCTGATGTGACTAATTTCTTCTGCAAGTTTAAAGCATTGGCAGAGAATCAAGCAAGTTGCAAGCTGAAGATGTTGAGGTCAGACAATGAAACTGAGTATGTGTCTCAAAGGTTTCAGAAGATTTGTGATGAAGCTGGAATTTAGCACCAATTGACCACCATCTATACACCACAACAAAATGGTGTTTGTAAGAGGAAGAATAGAACTGTTCTTGATATGGCCAGGTGTCTACTATTTGAGGCCAAGATGCCTTACAATTTTTGGGCTGAAGCTGTAAACACGGCTGTTTACTTGCTGAATAGGCTACCAACTAATACAGTTAGGGGCAAAACACCCTTTGAAGCCTGGTTTGGACAGAAACCAACTGTCACACATTTGAAGGTGTTTGGTTGTCTGTGCTATGCACTAGTGCTAGCAGAAAAGAGAACTAAGCTGGAAATGAGGTCCATGCCAGAAGTGTTTATTGGCTACAGTAGTGTAAAGAAAGGATATAGAGTCTTTAATCCATCGACCAAGAAAATTGTAGTGAGCAGAGATGTTAAGTTTAATGAAGCAAGCTGTTGGAAATGGGATGGAATTGAAACTAGTCTGTTTGAGGAAGACCGAAATGATCTTGACCTACAGCATGCTGAGATTGAAGTTGAAGCTAAAAGTGACTATGATGATGCACCTGTTAGAGGCACTAGGACAGTAACTGACATCTATAAAAGGTGTGCTGTGACCATGGTTGAGCCTTCTTGCTATGATGAAGCAGCAAAGGAGAGCTACTGGCAAGAAGCTATGGAAGCTGAGCTGAGGATGATTCATAAGAATGACACATGGGAGCTGGTTGATAGGCCAGTAAATAGAAAGATCATTGGCATTAAATGGGTGTTCAGGACGAAGAACAGTGCAGATGGGTCTCTAAACAAGCACAAGGCCAGGTTGGTTGTGAAGGGATATAGTCAGCAGCAAGGGGTCGATTTCTTTGAAACCTTTGCACCTGTTGCAAGGTTGGACACCATAAGGCTGTTGTTTGCTTTGGCAGCTCAAAAACAATGGAAAGTGCATCAATTGGATGTCAAATCAGCTTTTTTGAATGGATTTCTCAATGAAGAAATCTTTGTTGAACAACCAGATAGATTTAAAGTTGCTGGAGAAGAACACAAAATCTACAAGCTCAAGAAGGCTTTGTATGGTTTAAAACAGGCTCTAAGGGCCTGGTATGACAGAATAGATGCCTACTTGTTAAGGCTCGGGTTCACAAAGAGCATAAGTAAGCCTACTCTTTATGTCAAAAAGGTTGGAGATGAGACCTTGCTAATTGTTTTCTTGTATGTTGATGACTTGTTAGTCACTGGCAGTGAAGATAAGCTAATTGAAGACTTTAAGAAGTAGATGCAAGATGTCTTTAAGATGACTGACCTTGGTTTGATGACCTACTTCCTTGGTATGGAAGTGAATCAGAATGAGCATGGGATTTTCATAAGCCAGCAAGCTTTTACATTGAAGGTTCTAAGCAAATTATGTATGGAAAATTGCAAACCTGCTTGCACTCCTGTTGCACTTGGAGAAAAACTATCAAGCACCAGTGGGCATGATCGTGTGGATGAGAAGAGCTACAGAAGTTTGATTGGTTGCCTACTTTACTTGATAACAACAAGGCCAGATATCATGTATGCTGTTAGCCTTCTATCAAGATTCATGCATTGCTACAATGTAGCTCATTTTAAGGCTGCTAAAAGAGTCTTAAGGTATGTTAAAGGAACCTTAAGCTATGGTGTGAAGTTTGAAAGTGTTGAAGTATTCAGACAGTGATTGGGTTGGCTCAGTTGATGATATGAAGAGCACATCAGGCTACTTCTTCACTCTAGGTTCTGGAGTTTTTACTTGGAGTTCTAAGAAGCAACAGACAGTAGCTTAATCCACTGCAGAGGCTGAGTATATTGCAGCTGCTACTGCTATTAATCAAGCCATTTGCCTTAGAAAACTTCTAAGTGACTTGAATGTTGATCAAGTGGAAGCAACAGAGATCAAAGTTGACAATCAGTCAGTTGTTGCAATTGCCAAGAATCCGGTGTTTCATGAAGTTCAATTGGCAGACATTTTGACCAAGCCATTAGCTGCTTCAAGGTTTGAATTTTTGAGAAGGGAGATAGGAGTTTGCTGCTTTGTTGCCAAGGAGGAGTGTTCAAAGGCGGCAACTACAGCAGTACGTAAGCTGCCATGCAACCATGCACGTAGGTGTAAGTATTCCGGTTGAAATACAGCTTACAAGTATACATGTACGTTAACCGGGTTAAGTACAACTTAAAATGTATAACGTATGTTAGCCGGCTTAAGTATGTTGTTCTTTTGTAACAAGAGTCATTTATGTATTCTAGCAATTCTTGTCTGGATAAAGCATGCATAAGACTAAGCAGCTTTAGACAGATTTCAGGTTTTATTTTTAGTAGTTTTTTCAGAACGTTCACTTTGACCAGCAAAAGTTAATTGCCTTTTTAATGTAATAGTTTAGTATATGTACATCTTTATTTTTCAGTAAGTTATGATGAATGAGAGAAGTCAACTTTTGTTTCTCCTTCAACATCTGAATTTTTGCTCCTGTTTTCTTTTCTCTTCAACACAAATTTTAGTTCTTTTTGTTCTTATTTTGTGTTCAAAAAACCCAACATATATCCAATGGCCGTAGAGAGGACTTAGAGTGCTTGGAGGATAGAGCTAGATGGTAGTTTCATAGCCACATTATTCTCGGTAAGCAAAATTTAATTATTATTATTTTTACTTTTAAATACAATAGATTTTTTATGCTTAATGTTTCAAAGAAAATATTGAAATTTGGATTTTTATTATTAAAGTTATATTTTTATTATGAAATAGGGTCTCCCGGCTTCTGGGTTGTCGATAATGCTTTCAGTAGCATGCTCGAAGGCTCGAGGGCCAATATTTGTTTCTTCATTTTCTCCATTTTCTCTCGTTTTTACGTTATTGTTGGGTTCTCTTCTCTTGCAAGAGGAGATCCATGTTGGGAGGTACTAAATAATCAACTTTACTTTTAATAAAAATAATATTATTATCTTACAGTATAAATTTTTTGACTTTTTTTTTAATTAACAGTGTAATAGGCAGGTTTCTAATTATTTTAGGAACCTACATCACAATATAGGGCAAGAAAAACGAGATTCGATCTCACTTGATCACTGTTATAGTAGAACAAGCGGAGTTGGAAGCAGTTTGAGCAAGTTGAGATAGAAATCCCAGTTGAAGCCAACAACAATGATTTAATGGAGCATGTGGAAGATGAAGAGCTTATAGAGCATATAGACATTATGATAATTTGACTATTTTAAAAGTATGTATGGTTATATTCATTTATTTTTAACATTAAAATTGCAAATTCGCAAGAGATAGTTTTTGTTGCCCTAACATGCCTGATGTTGTGATAGGTTTTTATTTATTTATTTATGAACCATATATTTAAGTGGTAGGATATAGTGCCTTTCAGGTGATAAAAGCAAAGCATTAATCATAAATTTAAACCAGTACTACCATATTTGTGTACATCAATCTAAACAAGTTTTATTAATATAAAATTTAATATCCAAAGTTGCACGACACCCATCAAACTTAAACAAGAGAAAATGAAACATTACCAACATCAACTTAATTAAGATATTATCAAAGAATGAACCGGGAAGATAGAACACTAATCAAAACCAAAAGCATAAATATAACACATACATAAACACCTTTTCCAAGATAGCTTCTCGTATCACCTTGAAAATGAAGCATTACCAACAGCGAGAAATATTAAAATTATACATCAATATATGATTTAATGTGTAATTGTATACATAAATTTTGATTTGTAATTTTATACATGAAATTTTGGTTTGATCTAATTCTTGTAAATTATTAACACAATTATTGATATAACATCATTTTATATTTATATATTGTATATATAAACGATTATATTTACATAATATAAAAATAAATTGATGCACTTATTTCTTTACATGTGTTCGATTAAATCAAAACTAAAGTTTTAAATATACACTTGAACCACAATTAAAGTTTCACGTGCATAATTGTACCAAATTAAAATTCATGTATAAAATTACACATTAAATTAAAGTTCATGTATAATTTTAAGATTTATCCCTATTATTTATTTATTTTTTATTTCCATTTATAATAATTCATCGATAATTACCGCAATTTTCTTATAAGTCCAACATTTTACCCAATTCTCAATTGTCTCGATCTCCTTCCCTTAAAATTCTTCTTCTATTCATGGAATCAAAGTGAGATAAAAACTGGATGGCAATTTTGTTATCTTTTGATCTCTTCCTTTGGACTATTTTCTTTTTTATTCTGTTTATTTTATAATTGGGCATGACATATGTTTTCCAATATTTTCTGTTTGAAAAAAAATCTGCACCGGTTCTCCACCTATTCTGTGTAGCTCACTATTTCAATAGGTGATGTCTACTTGAATTTTTTCATTTTTAATTTTCACAAAAACTAAAAGTGAGAAAATTCAAATTTATTGGAAGTTTTACATAAAATATTTTAAGATTTGATTTTAAGTTTTTACTAATATAAATATTGATTTATATGAAGGGATGATTAAAGTTCTTATTTAATACCTCCTTGACACTGATTCAAATTGTGTGACCTTATTCTTTACCTTAATATCGAAACAAATATATAGCTAATATCCATGGTAATGGTAGATATTGAAATTGATATTATTTTAATTTTTTTATTATATTGTAAAAAATAGTTTCAAAGTAAAAAAATTAATTTAAATCTATCTAATTAATATTAATTTATATTGTTGATGGGTATTGAATCTATCAATTTTAATCTCTACACCTAAAAGTAGAATAAACTTGTAGATAGGAAAGTAGGGCCAAACCCATAGAAATTGGATAAAAGAAATAAAATTCACTGTAAGCAGAAAATAGTTCTAACCATCACTAAGTAATCTATAAAGAGAATAAATAAAAGGGAATTTTAGTTATTCTGAAATTAATAAAATAATGTAAACTAGAGAAAACAAAATCCAAAATAAAATAAATTTGAAATAAGAAGGAATCAATATGAAGAAAATTTCAGCCCCAAGAGTGATGCCAATCTCAATGTTGGGATTGATCACAGGTTATAAGATGTATTGTTATTTAATAATAAGTTATTTATAGTAATCAACAAACAATCTATATTTCCTTAGATTATAAATTAACGGTGAGAGAAACTTGACAAATAATCCTTGACAATTAACCTTTGCCAATTGAATAACCTTAAAAAACACGTTTACAATTTACTTCACCAAACATCCTTCTGAATTAGAAATATCGGCCTCTAATCAACAATCTCAATTGCCTGGTTCATTTAAATTAGATTACTCTTTCCAATAACACAACTTGATCACATGTAGTCAAATTATGTTATCCTTTAACTTATTATTAGAAACAAAATGATCATTGTGGATCTAATTATTCCAATTAATTGTTTATTATCCTAAATACCAAATAAGGGACCTAACTTGAAACTATACTAAGAATAATAATAAGATAAAAACCTTATCTTATGAAATGGAAAATGGGAAAATACCAATTGAACTAGAAAAAATGAAGACCATTTGAATCTCACAATTAAGATAAAATTGAACTTCTATCTACCATTAGGTAGAAAAATGGAAACCAACTACTAATACCTTTTTCAAATGCCAAATATAATATTAATCAAACTAAAAATATTCCAAAACATGTTCTATCACATCCCAAAAATAGAGTTTGAAGAAATTGGATTAATGAACTGAAAGCGGTCACTCCCTAACTTTTAAGGTTTTTTTGAGGGTTTTTAACAAGAATGAATTACTAGCTTAATGGTTAAGAGATAGTATAGAGATGGTGTATTTTTTTTGGAAACTATAGTTCAATTCCTTTCCCTTGTAAAAAAAAAAATAGTAATTTCAAAGGCTCAAACATTGAATTATCTCCTATTTAATTATAACAGCCCGTTTTTAGTCAAATTGAAACAGTGGTTTCGGAACCACAAATCTGAGGCCAAAATAATTATTTTATTATTAAATTGAGGTCTACAACATGATAGTATGATTGTGTGAAAATTTCGTTAAGAAATTTTACTGTTTGAATGCTTAATTTGATAAAAAAGGACTAAATCGCGTAAAATATAAAAGTTGAGTTCTATAAGCTAAAGGGGTCTAATAGCTATAGAACTTTAAATTAGAGGTCCTTATGTGGTCATTCTCCCATTTATTAGATAGTGGATGATAGTGGCATGGTGTTTGGTGTAATTAATAAGTGTTTTAAAGGTTAATTATATAATTTGGTTAATAATGATAAAAAATAAATAAAATAAACTTATCATCATCTTCCATTATCATCTACCACGATTTTTACAAAGGAGAAAGCCATTTTTGGTGCTTGATATTTGACCAAGCTTCCATTGCTCATATTGGTATGATTTTTGTCCCGTTTTTAATTATTTCTATGTTTTTGAGATCGTTGCAACTAGTTTAGCTTACCCAAGGACTATTTTGCAAAAAATTTAAAGATTTAAGGTTTTTCCTTTGATGAATATATGTTTATTTTGATGTTTCATGATAGATTTTGAATGATTGTTGTTAGATAAACAACATTTGTAAAGTGATTTTTAGTGAAATTGCAAATTAGGGATTAAATTGAGAAATATGAAAATTTTATGGTTGAAATGTGAAATAAATGAAAAATATGATGCTATGTTAGTAAGAGGAATTCGACTAGCATGGGGGGACCTAATTGCATGTATTTGTATTTTTACGAGCTAAGGACTAAATTGTAAAGAAATTAAAATATTGGGGGAAAGTGTAATTTTGCCAAAATAGATGTTTTGGATTAAATTGAATAAAATGGAAATTGAATAAGCTAAATTTGATTATATATAGATTAAGAAAAGAGAAGTGCAAAATTAGATTAGGGAAAAGGCAAAGTTGTTGAATAGACAATCGATTTCATCCGAGCTATATCGAGGTATGTTCATATACTTAGAATTGAGTATTTAAATATGTACTTATTTAAAATGTATTTATATGAATTGAGATAAATAAATCATATGATAATTGAATGCCTAAATGATGAAGTCCGAATAATACCGAGCCCCGTTTGAACCTTAAGAATTCGTAGAATACAAGTGACACGTCACTAGGGTTACCGTTTGGTTGAGATTCCAACATGTGTTGCGGACTCACCATAGCTCGTATGTAACAGCCCGAATTAGGGCCTAAACGAAATAGTGATTTCAGAACCACGAATCTGAAGTAGAAAAATTTATTGCGATAAAGTTTTGAGGTTTATTGTATGATTGAGTGCATGTGTGAAAACATCGTAAAGAAATTTTATCGATAGAGGGTCTAATTTGGCTATTAGGACTAAATTGCAAAAAAGTGCAAAATAAGTGTTCTATAAGCAGGGGGAGCTTAATTGAAATGAATTTGTAAATTAGAAGTCCTTATGTGGTAATTAGACCAATATAGTTTAGTTTGGACAAAAATGGACATAGAAGGGACAAAACATCAAAGTTTTAAGTGAAGGGCATTTTGGTCTTTTGGTTAATAAAAGAATAAAAAGGGAAAATAAAGCTAAAATATTGTCCATTTTTCTCCCTTGGCTGAAAATCTCTATGGACACCATAGCTAGGGTTTCTTCAACTTCCAAGCTTCATAGTAAGTGCCTCTAAGCCTCGTTTTTAATGTTATTTACATTTTTAAAGTCCTCGTAGCTCAATTTACCTATTTCTACCATTATTTTGAACTAGAGTTCGTATTCAAAAATTTAACCATGTGTTTCATGCATGTATTTTGATGTTTAATGGTAGAAAATGAAAGTTTGATGTGTGATAAACAACTTTTACTAGGTGATTTTTGATGAAAATGCATAAAGGGACCTATTTGTAAAAGTTGCAAAACATGTGTATGAAATGTGATTTAGTGTAAAATATGGGCTGTTATGAGAATGTATTTGTGTTGGATAGGCTTAGGTAACAAGAAAATGGGTACATTTCGTTATACGAGCCTAGGAACTAATGTGTAAATATGTCAAACTTTAGGGGTAAAAAATATAATTTTTGCCATAGTGTATTTTTGGACCGAATTGAGTAATGTGATAATAACATGAGTTAAATTTGGTTACTTTATTTGTATGCTTTGTGAATAACTATTTGAATGTGTATACCGACCAACCTTTGACAAGTGAGAAAGATCCCAATTGAACCTTAGGAATCGAATAGGATACAAGTGACATGTCACTAGGAAACTAAGTGTTTAAGTGATAAGTGGTAGCTTCGGCTACAACTGATAAGTGGTAGCTTCGGCTACAAATGATAAGTGGTGGTTTTGGCTACAAATAAGTGTGGCACTTATGCGCAAGACTTACGAGTATCCTTTAGAACTCCAAGTGGTTCAATAGGTGATTTAGTGAAATAATAAAGTGTGAGTGCATGTGATTATGTTATGGATTGACACAGGTACGTATGAGAAGCTCCTAAAAGATGAGTTCAATATGTGATGAACCATTGGTAAGGTAGTGATTGAGTAAGATGTGAATATAAGGTTTTGATAGTATCCATGAAACTGCTATAGTTTTAAATTGTATGTTAGAAGTGTGTTTGTAATGCTCATTATTTGCATATAAACTTACTACGCTATTTAGCTTACTCCTCTCTTTTTCCCTTGTCTTATAGTGTCACCAAGTTAACTCAAATTAGAGATCGTCGGAGGATTGTCTCACACTATCAAACTATATTTGGTATCTGTAGTCATTAATATTTTGAGTTATGGCATGTATAGGAGGCTTAGTTATTTTGTTATATGTGTCATATTTGATTGGGCCAAGAATGTTGGCTTATTTTGATGAATGATCATTTTGTATAAGGCCATTTAAAATTGGCCAATATTGGTTTTTGGTATATGCATACGATGATGTTATCCATGGATGTGGTAGCTTATATGATTTAGTTGATTTATGTGCGATGTATTGGCATAAAATATGTGGCATGTGGTTGAAGTATGGATGTCTTGATTTTTGGATAATTGGTTGTGCAATTATGCCATGTTTTATGTTGGTGAAATGGGCATAAATATGTTTGTGTTTCAAGGTGGCAAATGGCTTGGAAAATAGCCTTATAATTGTCCACACTAGTAGACACACGAGCGTGTGTCTAGGCCATGTGTGACATACGGTTTGTACCATGGGCGTGTAGTCCGACCGTGTGTCCCCTACACCCTAATTTTGCAAAACAGAATGTCCAGTAGTAAACACACGGGCAGAGACACGGCTGTGTGAATCACATGACTACCTTAGCATCATTTGTAGGGTATGCTTCAACTTCAACCTACTTAGATACATAGTCTACAGCAACTAAGATGTATTTGTTCCCATACAAAGAATGGAACGGGCCTAAGAAGTTAATGCCCCATACATCGAATAATTCAATCTCCAAAATATTTGCTAAGGGCATCTCATTCCTCCGTGATATATTTCCGATCCTTTGGCATTTATCGCAGTTCTTCACATAAGCATAAGCATTTTTAAATAGTGTAGGCCAAAAGAAACTTACTTGTAAAATCTTTGTTGCAGTACGTGAACCACCAAAGTGTACCCCACTAGGAGATGAATGGCAATGATATAAGATCTCAACAATCTCACTTTCAGCTACACACTTTTGGATTATATTATCTGTACACTGTTTAAACAAGATCGAGCCCACCCAAAAATAATACCCACTATCATGAAGAAATTTCATCCTTTGTTGGTATGTCATTTCTCGAGGAATTATTCCACATGCAAGATAATTAGCAAAATCAGCAAAGCAAGATGTTTCATGAATTCGGCATACCTCAAATAAGTGTTCATCTGGGAAGTTCTCGTTGATATGCACAGACAATCGAGTTACCTCATCTTGCTCCATCCTCGACAGATGATCAGCTACTTGATTTTCAACACCTTTTCTGTATTGGCTATCAAGGTCAATTTCTTGGAGTAAAAGTATCTAACGAATTAGCCTCGGTTTCATATCTTTCTTCGTGAACAAGTACTTAATGGCCACATGGTCAGTAAATACCATAACTTTGGTACCTATAAGATATGAGCAAAATTTGTCAAAATCAAATACTATAGCAAAGAGTTCCTTTTAAGTTGCCATATAATTAAGTTTGGCTCCTGTCAAGGTTCTACTTGCATAGTAAATAGGGTGAAATATTTTGTTTCTTCGTTGACCCATCACAACTCCAACAGCATAATCACTTGCATCGCATGTCAACTCAAAAGGTGAGTTCTAATCAGGTGTAACAATTATTGGGGCTGAGATTAACCATTTTCTCAGATCTTCAAAAGGTTTCAAACATGCCTTATTGAAATCAAACACTGTATCTTTCTCCAACAACAAACATAACGGTTTAGAAATTTTTGAGAAATCCTTGATAAACCTTCAATAAAAACCGGCATAGCCTAAGAAACTTCTGACTCCTTTCACATTAATTGGGGCTGGCAATCTTTCAATTACGTCCACCTTTTCTTTATCAACTTCAATTCCTTTCTTTGAAATTTTATGCCCTAAAACAATCCCTTCTTTAACCATAAAATGGTATTTTTCCCAATTAAGGACAAGATTCGTCTCTTCGCATCTCTTCAATACCTTAGCTAAATTACTCAAACAAGTATCATAAGAGTTACCAAAAATAGAGAAATCATCTATGAAAACCTCAACAAAATTTTCAATCATATTAGCGAATATTGCCATCATGCATCGTAGGAATGTTGCAGGTGCATTGCATAAACCAAAAGGCATTTGCCTAAAAGCAAACGTACCGTACGGACAAGTAAATGTTGTTTTATGTTGGTCCTCCGGAGCTACAACTATTTGGTTGTATCCCGAATAACCATCTAAAAAACAGTAGAATTCATTACTTGCCAGCTGATCTAACATCTGATCCATAAAAGGTAACAAAAAATGGTCCTTCCGAGTAGCTTTATTCAACTTTCTGTAGTCAACGCAAATTCTCCAACCAGTAACAGTTCTTGTTGGAATCATGTAACAACCCGATTTAGAGCCTAAATGGAATAGTGGTTTTGAAATCACAAATCTGAAGTAGAAAATTTATTGTGACTAAGTTTTAATATTTACTGTGTGATTGAATGACTGTGTGGAATTTTCGTTACGAAATTTTATTATTTGGATGCCCAATTTGGTATTTAAGACTAAATTGAAATAGGTGAAAAATGTGTGTTCTAGTTCATAAAGGTACTTGTGAGTAATGGGTTTTTAAAGTGGAGGTCCTTAGATGGTAATTAGACCATTATACTTTAGTTTGGACAAAAATACCCAAGGATGGATAAAATACCTAAGGTTTTTAATGAAGGGCATTTTGGTCATTTGGTTAATAAAAAAATAAAATGGGAAACATAAGCCAAAATATGTTCATATTTTCTTCAACCTTGGCCGAATCTCCCTAAGTTTCCATAATTAGGGTTTTTCAAGCTTCCAAGCTAAATAGTAAGTGTGTGATTTAGTGCAAATTGTGGACTGCTATAGTTATGAAAATGGTTCTGCTAGGCTTAAAATGCAAGGAAATTGAATAAAAATTATTTTACGAGCCTAGGGGCAAAATCATAATTTTGTGAAACTTTAAGGGCAAAATTGTAATTTTTTCCATAGGATATTTTTGGGCTGATTTGAATAATGTGAGCATCAAATAAGTCAAATATGTTATTATAGATCAAGAAAGACGTGGAATCGACCTTGATCGGGGAAAGAAAAAGATTGTGGAGTAATTGCAAAATTACTATATTTTTGCACTGAGGTAAGTTTGTATGTAAATAATATATCATTCTTATTTATGTAATAATATTTTATCATATTATATGAGATATGGTGGGATAATTGAATGACTATTAGACGTAAATTGTGAATTGTGGTTGACTATGAATGAAGTTGATAAAGTAAGAATAAGTGAGACATTTCCAGGATGAACCTTTGGAATTGAAAGATACAAATGGTGTGTAGCTAGGTCACATGTATATTATTGAGTGTACCTCATGTATGTATACAAGAGAGCTATACGTAGCTAGGTCACATGTGTGGTATCGAGTGTAGGCCACTATGTGTACAAGAGAGCTAACAAATGGCTAGATCACATGGGTGGTACTGAGTATAAGCCACTATGTGTACAATTGAGCCAGATCATATTGGTTGGCTGTGTGCGAAACCACTGTGTATCTGTTATTAATCCAAAGAGTTCAATGGGAAATTAATAAGGGAAATTATGTGTGACCATGTGGTGATAAGTACAGGTATATGTATGTGTATATCTACGAGCAATGTGCTCCATATGTGATCGAACTTTGGTAAGTTCAATATGGGTAAGTGGTACTATGAAAGTTGATACAAGGAAATTTATGGGAAAAAGTGAAATTTGAAATAAAGCAGTTTTGGATAGTAGCAGTTGTATGACTTTGAAAAATCACCAAAAATGGTGGCAATTGAATTAAGGTTGGATGAGGCATCAAAATAAAGCCTATTGAGTCTATTTTCATATAAAAGAAACGGTGTAAGCAAAAGAATTTCATATTCAATGAGAATTGAATTTTTGTGAGACAGGGTCAAAATGATTTTGGAATCCCCTATTCTGACTTTGAAAAATTATTAAAAATTGTACAAAAATAATTATGGTTTATAGTTTATATGGTTAAACTCCTTGATGAGTTTTATTTCAAGAGAAATAAACAGGAACATTATCCAAATTTTGTACAATGAGATAATTAATTTTTAATGAAGAGGGGTCGAAATTGTCAGACCGCAAAATAGGGGCAATTTAATGAATAAATTGTACTTATTGGATAAACCAAAAATTTTGAAAATTTTATGGTGAGAAGATATGTGAGTTTAGTTTTAGGTAAAATTCACGGATATTAATTTGGAGTTTTGTAACTCCAGATATAAATAAATTGGTGGCTATGACTCGCTTACACAGCTTATTGTGAATATAAGGGAATTGTGGAACTTTGTGTAATTATGATTGTGTTATCTTGAAATCATATTATGAAGATCTATAAGAGTATGTTAATAAATTGTTTATTATTTACATACTTACTTACTAAGCTATATGCTTACTCTTTTTTCTTTCCCTTGTCTTATAGTGTTATCAAGCTAGCTCGGGATTCAGAGGTCGTCAGAGATCCATCCACACTGTCAACCCCCTTTTGGTATTTTGAAAACAATATTTTGGGATTATGGCATGTATAAAGGACTTGGTTATTTTGTTATATGTCATGTTTGATTTGGCCTAAAATGTTGGCCTTTAATATTTGATAGCTTATTTTGTATATGGCCATTAATATTGGCTAATGTTGTTCAAGTTATATGTTATGATGATGCATGATTTTGTTATATGAGTGTGTAATGATTAAGTATGGAAAAGTGTGGCTTGTGAATGGTTGTGAGAAGAACACGACCTTGGGCACGAGTATGTGCCCTTAATTTCAAGAAATTTTCCAATGTTTCCAAAGTTCTCAGTTTAGTCCCGGACCGATTCCAGAGTATGTTTTGGATCTCGTAGGTTTATATTAGGGACTTGACGATGAAAATTGAATTTTTTTAAATTGGATGCAAAATTTATGTCACGATTTGGCACGATTGCATGTGTTATGTTTTGGTAAAGCCTCGTACCCTGTTCTAGAGTAGAACACGGGTAAGGGGTGTTACAAATCAACTCATTACGCTCATTTTCAACAATCGTGATTCCACCTTTCTTCGGTACACACTACACCAGACTCACCCACCAACTATTTAAAATAAGATAAATGATTCCTGCATCTAACCATTTGATCACTTCCTTTCTCACAACTTCTTTCTTAATAGGATTGAGCCTCCTTTGCCCATCTATTCGAGCTTTCTCACCTTCTTCTAAAATAACTTTGTGCATGCAAAAAGAAAGACTTATACCTCGAATATCAGCTATGGTCCACCCAACTGCTTTCTTAAATTTCTTTAAAATAGCAATTAGTTGCTTCTCTTGATCTTTTGTCAGTTCAACTGAAAAAAATCACAGGAAAAGTAGAGTAGTCACCTAAATAAACATATTTCGAATGGGAAGGAAGTACCTTTAGTTCGAGTTTAGGTGGTTCTTCGATTGACAACTGGGGTTGCACAACTTCTCTGACTTCTAACTCCAACGGTTCAAACCGTGCGGATTGAACAAAATTTCTTGGATTGGCTTCCATTAAAGCCATGTTTACTTCACCTTCTTCATCCTCCAAAGGGTCAAACTCTAAAGCTCTCTCCAATGGATCTCCTTCAAAATTACTTTCCGTAGAATCCAAGGTTTCTATTTCTTCTATAACTGAACACTCTTCTATCAGATCGGCAAATTTCACCGCTTTAAGGATGTTAAAAGTTACCTGATCGTCTTGAACTCGCATGATGAGTTCGTCTTTCTGCACATCAATTAACGCTCTTCCCGTGGCTAGGAAAGGTCTCCTAAGGATGATCGGCACTTCCTTATTTGCTTCAAAATCTAAGACAATGAAATCAACAGGAAAAATAAATTTGTCGAGTCTTACCAAAACATCCTCGATCTTTCCCTCGGGATATGCTAAAGATCGATCCGCTAGCTGAAGCGTCACAGTTGTAGGTCTTACTTCACCTATGCCTAGCATCTTGAAAATAGACTGAGCCATCAAGTTGATACTTTCTCCTAAGTCACACAAAGCTTTCCCACAGTAAGATTCATCAGTGTTACAGGGTATAGTAAAGCTTCCTGGATCTTTCAATTTCAAGGGTAGCTTGTTCTGTAGGAACGCACTGCACTCCTTTGTTAGTGCAACAGTCTCATACTCACTTAGTCGTTTGTTCTTGGATAGTTCATCCTTCATAAACTTCACATAATTCGGCATTTGTTCTAAAGCCTCCACCAACAGAATATTCTTGTGTAATTGCTTCAGAATATCCAAAAACTTCTTGAATTGTACCTCCTATTTCTGCTTGTGTTTCTGCAATCTTTGCAGATATGGAGATGATGGAACTTTTGGTTGAATCGGGCAATTCTTCTGAGTAGGTAAATCTGCATCCAAAGAAAATGTTAAAGTATCTGAATTCACTAAGTTAGGATTTACCTTATCAGTCTTTGCAGATTCTGACTCTTTTGATGTAGGAACTTCAACAGTGAGTTGACTTTTCTTTTTCTCAACAGGCTCATCTTCGACATCAATCAATCAGGGTTCCAGAATTTTACCACTTTGCAATGCCATAGCCTTGATATGTTCTTTATCCAAATTTCTTAGATTCTCAGTATTGCTAGGCAAGGTTCCTTGTGGTCTATTAAGAAGCCCCGTAGCTAACCGACCCATTTGGTTTTCCAAATTTTTCAGTGCTGCTGCTTGGCTCTGGATCAAAGCGTCATTCTTTACTATGTACGCTTTCAACAAGTTCTCCAAACTGTTCGATGACTCAACTTGAGGTGGTTTTGGAGCTTGCTGATAAACCCTTAAGATTGGTTGGGTCTATGCTGCATAAAGTTGTTGGGTCTATGCTGCATAAAGTTGTTCGGTCCATTTCCTTGGTTGCTCTAAGAAAAGTTAGGCTGATTACGCCAAGAAAGATTGTAGAAGTTGGTAGGGTCCTTGTCCACTCCTATTCTAATGTTGGTTCCCTAGTGTTGCAGAAACTAAGGTACAATCTATCCTTTCTTTTTGTCATTATTATGCTTGTGGAGGGCATTTCGATCCTAAATGTACTGCACATTAGGTACTTAAGTGTGGATTATTTTGGCCACACATATATCATGACGCTTATTTATTTTGCAAAACTTGTGAGAGATGTCAAAAAGTGGGGAATTTATGATGGAAAAATGGGATGCCCCTAACATCTATACTTGTACGCAAAATTTTTTATGTATGGAGCATCAATTTCATGGGACTGTTTGTTTCATCATTTAATAATGTTTACATTATTCTCGCTGTAGATTATGTATCTAAATGGGAAGAAGCTAAAGCTACCCGACATGCCGGTGCTAAAACTATAGTGGATTTTCTAATGAACTCTATTTTTTCTAGGTTTGGCACACCGAGAGCATTAATCAGCGATCAAGGAACTCAGTTTTGCAACAAGGTAATTGATACTCTACTGAAAAAAGTATGGGGTGACTCAACGCGTGGCCACAGTTTATCATCTACAAGCAAATAGTCTAGTGGAAGCTTCGAGCCGTAAAATAAAGTCTATTCTAGAAAAGACCGTGAAACTAATTCAGAAGGACTGAGGCTTACGTTTAAACGATACATTGTGGGTGTACCATACTACTTACAAGGGACCCATAAAAATGTCCCCTTACCGACTTATATTCGGTAAACCATGTCACCTTCCAGTGGAGTTAGAACATAAGGCATTTTGGGTAGTAAAAAAATGTAACATGGAGTTGGACACGCAGGTAATTATCAAAAATTAGATATTCAAGAGCTTGAAGAGATCCAACGTGACGCAAATGAAAAAGCCCAAATTTATAAACACAAAACCAAGGCGTTTCATGACAAAAAAAATATCTTGCAAACAATTTTTAATTGGTCAAAAGGTGTTACTTTACAACCCAGCACTAAAGACTTTTGAAGGTAAGCTTTGAATCGAATGGCTTGATCCTTTTGTTGTTACTAAACTATTTCTTCATGGTGCAGTCGAAATTAAAAAAGAGGAATCCTGGAAATGTTTGAAAGTTAATGGATAAAGGTTAAAACCCTTTTACGAGAATTTTCAAGTACACGTGGTGGAGCACTTATTTTTCAAGTAGTCAAACGATGAAGTTCTCAAGTCGTCGAGCTAACAACGTTAAACAAAAGTGCTTTATGTGAGGCAACCCATATTTATTTCAATTTATTTAATTTTTAATTTAGTTTAATTTATCATAAAAAATGAAATAAGATTATTATTTAATTTATTTTATTGTGTTGTTTTCTAGGAACAATGATGGAGACTCTTTGTAACAGCCCGATTTAGGGCGCAAACGAAACGGTAGTTTTAAAACCACGAATCCGAAGTAAAAAAAAATTTTATTGCAATAAATTTTTTAGTTTTATTATGTGATTAAGTGCATGTGTGAAAATTCGGTTAAGAAATCTTGTTGATAAAATGCCCAATTTGATTTTTAGGACTAAATTGCAAAAGGTGAAAAATGTGTGTTATAATTGATAAAGGGACTCGATTGTAATGAATTCTTAAATTAGAGGTCCTTAGATGGTAATTAGACCATTATATTTTAGTTTGGACAAAAATGGACATGGAAGGATAAAATAACAAATGTTTAAGTGAAGGGCATTTTGGTCGTTTGGTTATTTAATGAATAAAAAGGGAAAAATAAGTCAAAAATGTGTTCATCTTCCTCCTACATTCATTTTCAAGATAGCTAGGGTTTCATTCATTTTCAAGCTCAAAGTAAGTGCATCCAAGCCCCATTTTTAATGTTCTTTACATTTTTGAAGTTCTCGTAACCTGATTTACCCATTCCTACCATTATTTTAAGCTAAGTTTCATATTCAAAAATTTACCCATGTGTGACATGTATGTATTTTGAAGTTTAATGGTAGGAAATGAAATTTTGATGTGTGATAAACAACTTTTACTAGGTAAATTTTATGAAAATGTATAAAAGGACTTGTTTGTAAAAGTTGTAAAATATGTGAATAAAATGTGATTTAGTATAAAATGTGGGCTAATACAAGCATGTGTATGTGTCGGCTAGGTTTGGGTAACAAAGAACATGAGTACATTTCGTTATAGGAGCCTAGGAACAAGTGTAAATATGTCAAACTTTAGGGGCAAAAATGTAATTTTGCCATAGTGTGATTTTTGTACTGAAATGAGTAATGTGATAATTAAATGAGTTAAATTTGGCATTATAGATCAAGAAAGATGGGAAATTGACCTTGATCAGGGAAAGGCAAGGTTGTGGACTAAATCGCAAAATTTGTCATTTTGGATCGAGGTAAGTTTGTATGTAAGTAATCCATTGGTATATTTATGTATTGATTACTTTAATAATTGTATGCATTGTGAATAACCATTTGGATGTATATATCGACCAAGCTTCGACAAGTAAGAAAGATCTCGATTGAACATTAGGAATAAAATAGGATACTAGTGACATGTCAATAGGAAACCAAGTGTTTAAGTGATAAGTTATAAGTGGTAGCTTCGGCTACAAATGGTAAGTGGTAGCTTCGGCTACAAATAAGTGTGGCACTTATGTGCAAAACTTTCAGGTATCCTTTAAAATTCCAAGTGGTTCAACAGGAGATCCAGCGAAATAACAAAGTGTGAGTGGATGTGATTATGTTATGGGTTGGCACAGGTACGTATGTGAAACCTCTAAAAAATGAGTTCAAGATGTGTTAAACCATTGATAAGGTTGTGACTGAGTAAGTTGTGATTGTAAGGTTTTTGTAGTATCCTTAAAATTGTATGACTTTACTTGTGTGTTTAATATTTGTTATCAATGCTCATTATTTACATATAAACTTACTAAGCTATTTAGTTTACTACCATTTCCTTCTCTTGTCTTATAGTATTTCCAAGCTGACCCGGATTGAGAGATCGTTGGAGGATCGCTTCATGCTATCAAACTATCTTTTGGGTATTCTTGGTTGAATGTTTTGAGTTATGGCATGTATGGGGGAGTTGGTCATTTTGATATATATATATATATATATATATATATGTCATAATTAATTTGGCCAATGTGGAACCCAAATACCCGTATCCGTCGCCGAAATGGGCTATAATATATTAATTATTAACTCTCGGCTCGGTCATCATGAAATGATATTCAAAAATTTATTAGTTCAAACCTTATTAGACAATATAACTATCATTAATCAAAATTCATAAACCATCTACAAGCATATGTGCATATAAGAACATAACTAGGATACTACACACTATTACTATTACCCAACCAATTTCTATACATATAAATTTAACTAGACCTATCATTCAAATCGAAATCATCAACCTTTGTAATTAATAAATACCATTCATAAACAATTCAAGTAACACTATCATATAGAAATTTGTAACAAATTTATAAGCCATATTCGCATGGCATTATATACAAAAGGCTTCAACTTATCAAGTCACAAACACATAGTATAGCTATTACATGCCAAAATGTTTAATTTAGAAACTTTTACTAAAGTACCAAAATGTAGTTGATAGGTGCGATAACTTCAAAAGGAACGACCCCAAGCTTTCCACGGATCTTTAATCTATTCATAAAGAGTAAACAAACGAAATGAGCCATTAACTCAGTAAGTCATAAGAAATTGAATAAGTAATTCAATTAGCACCAAAGTAAGAAAATAATGTCACTTCATATAATATCAACATTCCAATTTATAGCTTATGTAATGTTTTTTCTTCTCCCATTATGCCGCATATATTTAGATACCTTAGTACAAAATCATTCATCATAATCTAGTCTATAATCAATTCTCTACCACCTTTTTATCAACTAACCCGTTCTCAATAAAAATGTACGTAAATGCTTTTATACTCGTTCGACTATCACGAAGAAGTTTTCAACTCATCACAAGCTATACCATTCCACAATCAACAATTACAATGTCCCTGGTGAGTTGTATTGATAAACTTTACTTAATCTTACTCTTATTTCATGATTAGCTCAAAATCTACTTTCCATGTCCGTTCGGAAATAATACAATCAAATCGATAAATACATATACCTTTCATATTCATATATCATAGATGACATTTTGATGTTTAAAAGTCTTTTAACCAATCTTGCACACATAGTGCCCCACGACTAATCTCGCACGCATAGTGCCCCCCATTTCAGCACACAAAGTGCACTTCATTTCCACACATGAAGTGCCCTTCATTTCCGCACACGAAGTGCCCTTCATTTTCGCACACAAAGTGCACTTCATTTCCGCACACAAAGTGCACTTCATTTCTGCACACAAAGTGCCATAGTTTCAATATTTTTAAAGTGTTCAATCTCCTTTAATATTGATGTAACAAACAACTTAAATGACTCCATCAATCTCACATATTTGATCATTCAATAGCACATATACATACATGAATTTTCTTTCAATTCATACATGACATATACATACCAAATTAGCTTTAATTCAATTGCTTAAAAAAAAAACTTACCTTACGTCGGATGAACAGTTTCAATCGGCTACTTGTCAATCTTTGGTTTTTCCCTTACTCGATCCCGTTCCTTTAGGCTCATGAGCTTGAATTTAAAACAAATATATTACTAAGCCATCATTCATGTACTATATTCGGTTATAGCATAATCCATTCAAAACGAAAGAAATTCCTAAACTTTCTAAATCTCACATTCGGCAAAATGCACACACATATATATTTCAACTACAAAACAAGAAAATAATTTCATCTACATGCTTGGTCACATACGGCCATTCACTATATATAAACATATTTGAACTTTTATTAAAATTTATACTACAAGTGCATTATTTCACAACATTTAGTTTAAGTCTTCACACATAATTACACCTTTTTATACGATAATAAGACCTCGACCTTATGATACATCTTAAGCATGGCCGAAGGCATCCTTGACTACCTAAATCAACGAATCTCTAAGGTTACAATTTGGTTCTTCATTGTTAATCAATTAAACGTTTTAAACACACAAACATTTTCACTCAACTAACTAAATCTCGTATTCATGAATTAATACAACAATGCACGTACTCAACCTTAAACATAAAACATTAAAAATCCAAATCATTCACCTCATGAACACATTCGGAAAAATTTCAAAATCCAACACCCGAACACAATGAAACCGAATCTCATAGAGTCATTAAACTCATCTTCAACTAAGTTATCAAGTTCTCTACTTAACTTCTAAACCGAGTTTAATCTCCTTAATTTATCCACCCTTCTAATCCTACTCATGCTAAATGTTATTTAACATCAAAACCAATCATTCATAAGACCAAACATACTAAAGCCGAAAGCAACATTCATTTGAAGTACAAAACCAAATTTTCATTAGTTCATTCCCGTACCAAGATTATTTCCATATCAAAGCATCAAAAACTCAACCATTTCTCCCCAACCCTTCCATAGCTGAATACACATCTTAATTAATTTAGCCACACAAAGCACCATTTACCTAATTTAAGCTTATGAGCCTATAAACATATGAATTTAACTCCAAAAAAATGTCTTTCTAACACTCATACGGCAATTTCTACTATCAATTTCAAAAATTCATAGCTTTTAAACCACCATGGCTGAATCATCCAATTAACTACCAATTCAAGAATTAAAATCATGGGTTCAAGGTACAATCGGCCATGGAACACAAAAACATTAAAGAAAAGTCAAGCTTCCATAAAATTTACCTTGAATTTAAGCCCCCATAGTGCCGAATGCTCAAAGCTCCACCCTTAGTTATTTTCTTTTAGTTTTGGCCAAAGAAGAACAAAAGATGAATTTTCCTTGTTCTTTTCACCATCCATTATTTTATTTGTCTTTATTTCTTAACTTAAAATTTTATGTCATAATTTTAAATATAAAATGTATATTTTACTCACCTAATGCTCTCATGGCCGGCACTATGATTAAAAATGGGGAATTTGGCATGCAAATCCCCATGTTTTAATCCATGAATTATTTGGCCACTACAATTGGCCTTACACATCTTCAAAATCTCTGATAGAAGTCCCTTTGATTAATTTAACATTCAAATGAAAAACTCAACACATGAAACTTTCACACATACATTTTCACATATAATAAGCATGGAATTTAACACTTAATTTTTTTTGCGACTCAGTTTAGTGGTCCCGAAACCACTTCCCGACTAGGGTTGAATTAGGGCTGTCACAGCCAAAATGTTGGCTTATATTGATGAATGATCCTTTTGTATAAGGTCATTTAAAATTAGCCAATATTGGTTATTGTTATGTGCATATGATGATGTTATTCATGGATGTGATAGCTTGCATGTTTAAGTTGCTAAGTATGTAATGCATAAGCATGATGGGTGTGGTATGTGAATGATGTGTGGATGACTTGATTTTGAGATGTTTGACAACTTAAATATGCTATGCTATGTGCCTTTGAATTGGTGTAAGTGTGTTGGTGTTTCAGGGTGGCAAATGGCTTGGTAAATAGCATTATATTTGTCCACATGGATAGACACACAGGCGTGTGTCTAGGCCGTGTGTGACACACGGTCTGCCCTATGGACATGTAGTCTGGTCGTGTGTCCCCTACACCCTCATTTTACAAAATAAAATGTCTAGTAGTAAACACACAGGTAGAGACACGGCCGTGTGTCTCGGCCGTGTGAAGGACACGGCCATAGGACATGGACGTGTGCCCAGGCCATGTGAAGTCTGCACCTTAAATGTAAAAATTAAATTCACCACATGGCTCAGCACACGTGCGTGTGACTTCGCCGTGTGACCCTAAATGGTTGATGACGTCATAAACAGAGAGTTACACAGGTTGAGGATACGGGCGTGTCTCGAGCCACACTGGCGTTTGTGACCACATGGCCTACCCACATGGGTGTGTGACTTTCTCAAACTAGAAAATTTTTAAGTGTTGTAATAATTTCGAAAGCTCTCAGTTTAGTCCTGAAACACCCCCAAAGCATGTTTTGGGCAACGTAGGCCCATGATAGGGACATAATGAGTATGTATCAAAAGATTTTAATTTGAATGGAAGTTTATGATTCAGTTTTGTATGTTTAAGTGTGTTTGAGTCTGGTAATACCTCGTACCCTATTCCGACAATAGATACAGGTAAGGGATGTTACATTTTAGTGGTATCAGAGCTATGGTTTATTTAATTCTCGAACTAACATAGCATGTGTGAGAGTCTAGCTATACATGTCATAAATAAATTTTGATAGTGTGATGATTACTGACAATTTAAATTGTGTTTTCATATAGTAAATAGATCCCAATCAGAAGCAGCTGATGATGCTAAAAGTAATACGCTGGCTCCCGCACAAGGGACTGCGCCTGTTGAAAGTAGACCAGTAACGCATAGTCAGAGAGAGGGGGCTAGGAAGCCTTCCCCCACATGATGAATTAATGGTATACAAAGTTTATCCAGGCAAATCTGAATGCTCAACCTCCTCCACCCACTCATATTCCTCAGCCAGTTCCCATAGCTCCTCAAGGTGCAGAATTGGTAAGATTAAATAAACCCATAGTTGATAAAATTTGTAAGCAAGGGGTCGAAGAATTTAGGGCTAATGTAGATGATGACCCCGAGAAAGCAGAATTTTGGCTTGAGAACTCTATTCGGGTATTCAATGAACTTTTTTGCACCCCTAAAGAATGCTTGAGATATGTTGTATCATTGTTGAAGGATTCCGCATACCATTGGTGGAAGACACTTATCTCTGTGGTACCAAGAGAGAGGGTTACATTGGCATTCTTTCAAGAAGAATTTAGAAAGAAGTACATAAGTCAGAGATTTATCGATAAAAAATGTAAAGAGTTTCTAGAACTAAAACAAGACCGTATGTCTGTGGCTAAATATGAGCGAGAATTTGTTAGGGTTAGTAAGTAAGCTCAAGAATATGTTTCCACCGAGGCTATCATGTGTAAAAGATTTAAGGATGGGCTGAATGAGGATATCAAATTGTTTGTTGGGATTTTAGAGTTGAAGGAATTTGTTGTACTGGTTTATTGAGCTTGCAAAGCCAAAGAACTAAGCAAGGAAAAGAGAAAGGCTGAGAGTAAGGCCAAAAACTTGAGGAAGAGGCCAATGAGTAAGTCCTATTAGTCCTCGTCAAAGAAACAGAGGGATATGCATATCCGTTCAACTGTTTCCGCTGAGAACGCAAATAGAGCTCGTGGGAAACAATATTTAGGTTCTAAGACCGAGATTACATCTATAGTGAGCATTGGTAACGCTAAACCTAATAACCCTGAGTGCAGCATTATGGTAGACGACATCTCAGTGAGTGTTGGGTGATTAACCGAGCTTGTTTCAAGTGTGGTTCTCAAGAGTACTTTATCAAGGATTACCCTAAACTGGTTGAGAAAGATGATGTTCAGAATGTAAGATAAAGCAACACAGTGGCTAGAGGGAGACCACTGAAAAATATGGAAAATGTATCGAGTAGCAGAGGTGTATCTAAGGAATTCAGCTGTGAGATCCGAGGCTAGAGCACCTACTAGAGCTTATGCCATTCATGCTCAGGAGGATGCATCATCCTCTAATGTTATCACGGGTACATTTTCTCTTTATGATACTAATGTTATTGCATTAATTGATCCTTGGTTTACTCATTCTTATATTTGCATGAACTTGGTGATTAGTAAGAATTTACCAGTTCAGTCTACTAAGTTTGTGATTAAAGTGTCAAACCCCTTATGCAAATAAGTTCTAGTTGATAAGATTTGTAAAAATTGTCCTTTGATGATTTGAGGTCATTATTTTTCCGCTGACTTAATGTTGTTGCCATTTGATAAATTTGATGCCATTTTGGGTATGGATTGGTTGACTTTACATGAAGCTAAGGTAAATTGTAGGCAAAAAATATTTGAATTAAAGTGTGAAAGTGGTGAGATTCTTTGGGTTGAAATAGATGAATCCATTGAGCTGCCAGTGGTGATTTCAGCTATGACCGCTCAAAGGTATGTAAGAAAGGGTTATAAAGCATTCCTTGCGTATGTGTTAAATACAACAGTGTACCGAATTGAATATTGAATCAGTTTCGGTAGTTTGTGAGTATCCAAACGTGTTTCTAGAAGAGTTGCCTAGGTTACCACCAGCCAGGGAGATAGAGTTTGCTATTGATTTGTTACCGAGGACTGCACCGATATCCATAGCTCCATATAGGTTGGCTCCGACTGAATTGAAAGAATTAAAAGCTTAGTTGCAAGAGTTAACAAATAAAGGATTTACGAGACCGAATTTTTCCCCCTAGGGTGCTCCTGTTTTGTTCGTAAAGAAGAAGGACGAATCTATAGACTTTGTATCAACTATAGACAGCTCAACAAGGTGACAATGAAGAACAAGTATCATTTGCCAAGGATTGATGATTTATTTGATCAATTGAAAAGGGCGACTGTGTTTTCGAAGATAAATTTGAGATCCGGTTACTACCAGTTGAGAGTTAAAGAGTAAGATGTGCTGAAAACTGCATTCAAAACGAGGTATAGACATTATGAGCTCTTTGTGATGCCTTTTGGACTCACTAATGCTCCTGCCATTTTTATTTATTTGATGAATCGGATCTTCTGCCCATATTTGGATAAGTTTGTAGTGGTATTTATTGATGACATTTTGATTTACTCTCGAGATGAATCTGAGCATGCCAAACACTAGAGAACTGTGTTGTAGATTTTAAGAGAAAAGAAATTGTTTGCTAAGTTCAGTAAAAGTGAGTTTTGGCTTTAAGAAGTCAGATTTTTGGGACACATCATTTCAGGTGATGGTATCCGAGTTGATCTGAGTAAGATTTTGGTAATTGTTTATTGGAAACCACCAAGGAATGTATCCGAGGTTAGAAGCTTTTTGGGCTTAGTCGAGTACTATCGACATTTTGTTAAGGGATTTTCAATGATTGCTACACCTATGACCAAGTTGTTGTGAGAAGATGTTAAGTTTGAATGTACCGAAAAGTGTCAGCAAAGTTTTAAGAAATTGAAGGCATTGTTGACTGAGGCACCGGTGTTAGTGCAACTTGAGTTCGGGAAAGAGTTTGTAATTTATAGTGATGCATCTTTGAATGGTCTTGGATGTGTGCTGATGCAAGAGGGCAAGGTGATAGTTTATGCCTCGAGATAGTTGAAACCACTTTAGAAGAACTACGCGACACATGATTTGGAATTGGCCACCATCATCTTTGCTTTAAAGATTTAGCAACATCATTTGTACGGTGAGAAATGCTATATCTTTACCGACCATAAGAGCTTGAAGTATTTGATGACTCAAAAGGATTTGAACTTGTGACAAAGGAGATGGCTCGAGTTGTTGAAAGATTATGAGCTAGTGATTGATTATCATCCGGGAAGGGCGAATGTAGTTGCTGATGCTCTAAGTAGAAAGTCCCTGTTTACTTAGAGAGCTATGAACATGAGGTTGGGCTTGTCCAACGATGGTTTGATTTTGGCTGAGTCGAGAGTTAAACCGTTGTTTGTTCAAAAAATTTGTGAAGCACAGAAGAAGGATAGTGAACTACAAGCCAAGAGAACCCAATGTGGAGTGGATACTGGTTTAGATTATCAGGTCGATTTAGACGATTGCTTGATGTTTCGAAATAGGGTATGTGTTTCGAAAAATGTTGAGTTGATTCAGAAAATTTTACACGAGGCACACAGTGGTTGTTTGTCAGTGCATCTGAGTAGTGTGAAATGTATAATGACTTGAAGAAATTGTATTGGTGGCCAAGTATGAAATGAGACATCTCTAAGTTTGTGTTAAAGTGTTTAATTTTCCAACAAGTAAAAGCCGAGCATCAAGTGCCTTCGGGTTTACTTCAACCAGTGATGGTTCCTGAGTGGAAATGGGATAAAGTTACGATAGACTTTGTGATGGGTTTGCCTATGACTCCTAAAAAGAAGGATGCCATATAGGTTGTGGTTGATCGATTGAGGAAATCGACTCATTTCATTCCGGTACATACCGATTACTCGCTTGATAAGCTAGCCAAGTTATATATTGCTGAAATTGTAAGATTGCATGGAGTGCCTATTTCTATTATTTCGGATAGAGATCCAAGGTCTACTTCGAGGTTTTGGAAAAAGTCACAAGAAGCTTTGGGTAAGAAATTAAATTTTAGTACTACTTTTCCTCTGTAAACCGACGGCCAATCCAAAAGAGTAATTTAGATCCTCGAAGATAAGCTCCGATGTTGTGTATTGGAATTCCAAAGTAGTTGGGAAAGATATTTACCATTGGTAGAGTTTGCATACAACAACAGTTTTCAATTGAGTATAAAGATGGCACTGTATGAGGCATTGTATGGCCGCAAATGTAGAACTCCTTTGTATTGGACCGAACTCAGCGAAAGACAAATTCATGGTGTTGATCTGGTTAGAGAAACTGAAGAGAAAGTGAAAGTAATCCGTGATTGTTTGAAAGTAGCTTCAAATCGACAAAAGTCATATGCGGATTTGAAAAGAAAAGAAATTGAATTTTAGGTGGGTGATAAAGTATTTCTAAAAGTGTCTCCGTGGAAGAAAATTTTGAGATTTGGTCATAAAGTCTGCGTTTTATCGGTCCGTATGAGGTTATTGAAAGAATAGGGCTAGTGGCATATCGGTTAGCTTTATTGGTAGAGTTGGAAAGGATTTATAATGTGTTTCATGTGTCGATGTTGCGACGCTATCGTTCTGATCCATTGCATGTGATTTCACCGACAGAGGTTGAGATTCAACCGATATGACTTATGGTGAAGAGCCAATCAAGATTTTGTCTCAGGAAGTAAAACAGTTGAGAAATAAAAGTATAGCCTTAGTAAAAGTATCATGACAGACACATGGGATTGAAGAGGCCACGTGAGAACTTGAGGAGGCTATGAGAAAACAGTACCCAAACCTAATTCCTGGTAAGATTTTCAGGGACGAAAATCCCTAAAAGGGGGAGAGTTGTGACAGCCCGATTTAGGGCTTAAACAAAACGGTGGTTTCAAAACCACGAATCCGACATAGAAAAGAATTTATTGTGATAAAGTTTTGAGGTTTATTATATGATTTAGTGCATGTGTGAAAATTTGGTTAAGAAATTTTGTTAATAAAATGCCCAATTTGATTTTTAGGACTAAATTGCAAAATGTGAAAAATGTGTGTTTTAATTGATAAAGGGATTTGATTGTAATGAATTCTTAAATCAAAGGTCCTTAGATGGTAATTAGACCATTATATTTTATTTTGGAAAAAAAATTGACATGGAAGGATAAAATATCAAATGTTTAAGTGAAGGGCATTTTGGTCATTTGGTTATTTAATGAATAAAAAAGGAAAAATAAGTCAAACATGTGTTCATCTTCCTCCTACCATAGCCAAAATTCTCCAGGAAGTCATAGCTAGGGTTTCATTCATTTTCAAGCTCAAAGTAAGTACATCCAAGCCCCATTTTTAATGTTCTTTACATTTTTAAAGTCCTCATAACCCGATTTACCTATTTCTACCATTATTTTGAGCTAGGGTTCATATTCAAAAATTTACCCATGTGTGACATGTATTATTTTGATGTTTAATGGTAGAAAATGAAAGTTTTATGTGTGATAAACAACTGTTACTAGGTAAGTTTTGATGAAAATGTATAAAAGGACTTGTTTGTAAAAGTTGTAAAATATGTGAATAAAATGAGATTTAGTGTAAAATGTGGGTTAATATAAGCATGTGTGTGCGTCAGCTAGGCTTGGGTAACAAAGAAAATGAGTACATTTCGTCATAGGAGCCTACGGACTAAAGTGTAAATATGTCAAACTTTAAGGGCAAAAATGTAATTTTACTATAGTGTGATTTTTGGACTGAAATGAGTAATGTGATAATTAAATGAGTTAAATTTGGCATTATAGATCAAGAAAGACGAGAAATTGACCTTGACCAGGGGAAAGGCAAGGTTGTGGACTAAATCGCAAAATTTGTCATTTTGGACCGAGGTAAGTTTGTATGTAAATAATGCATTGCTATATTTATGTATTGATTACTTTAATAATTGTATGCATTGTAAATAACCATTTGGATCATATATCGACCAAGCTTCGCCAAGTAAGAAAGATCCCAATTGAACCTTAGGAATCGAATAGGATACAAGTGACATATCAATAGGAAACCAAGTGTTTAAGTGATAAGTGATAAGTGGTAGCTTTGGCTACAAATAAACGTGGCAATTATATGCAAAAATTCCGAGTATCCTTTAGAATTCCAAGTGGTTTAACGAGTGATCCAGCAAAATAACGAAGTGTGAGTGCATGGGATTATGTTATGGTTTTGCATAGGTACATATGTGAAACCCCTAAAAGATGAGTTCGAGATGTGATGAACCATTGGTAGGTTTGTGAATGAGTAAGTTGTGATTGTAAAATTTTGGTAGTATCTCTAAAATTGTATGACTTTACTTGTGTCTTCAATATTTGTTATTAATGCTCATTATTTGCATATAAACTTACTAAGTTATTTAGCTTACTCCCATTTCTTTCCCTTGCCTTATAGTATCACCAAGTTGACTCGAATTGGAAGATCGTTGGAGGATCACTTCACACTATCAAACCATCTTTTAGGTATACTTGGTTAAATATTTTGAGTTATGGCATGTATAGGGGATTTGGTCATTTTGATATATATATGTCATAATTGATTTGGCCAAAATGTTGGCTTATATTGATGAATGATCCTTTTGTCTAAGGCCATTTGAAATTGGCCAATATTAGTTATTGTTATGTGCATATGATGATGTTATTTATGGATGTGATAGCTTGCATGTTTAAGTTGCTAAGTACGTGATGTATAGGCATGATGGGTGTGGTATGTGAATGATGTGTGGATGACTTGATTTTGAGGTGTTTGATAATTTAAATGTGTTATGCTATGTGCCTTTGAATTGGTGTAAGTGTGTTGGTGTTTCAGGGTGGCAAATGGCTTGGTAAATAGCCTAATATTTGTCCACACAGTTAGGCACACGAGCATGTGTCTAGGTCGTGTGTGACACACGGTCTGCCCCATGGGCGTGTAGTCTGGCCGTGTGTCCCCTACACCCTCATTTTACAAAACAGAATGTCCAGTAGTAAACACACAGGAAAAAATACGAACGTGTGTCTCGACCGTGTGAAGGACACAGCCATAGTACATGGGCGTGTGCCCAAGTCGTGTGAAGTTTGCACCTTAATTGCGAAAATTAAATTCGCCACACTGCCTAGCACGCGGGCGTGTGACATGGCCATTTGACCCTAAATGATTGATGACTTCATAAATAGAAAGTTACACGGGTTGAGGACATAGGCGTGTCCCGAGCCACACTGGCTTGTGTGACCACACGGCCTACCAACACGGGCGTATGACTTTCCAAAACTAGAAAATTTTCTAAGTGTTGTAATAATTTTGAAAGCTCTCGGTTTAGTCTCGAAACACCCCTAAAACATGTTTTGGGACTCGTTAGCCCATGATAGGGACATAATGAGTATGTATGAAAAGATTTTAATTCGAATGGAATTTTATGATTCAGTTTTGTATGTTTAAGTATGTTTGAGTCTGGTAATACCTCGTACCCTGTTTTGGCAACGGATACAGTTAAGGATGTTACACTCTTTCATCCAAAAATAAATCAGATTTGGACTTCTACGATTTCGGCACCCCTTGTTAGATTTCAGTGCTGTCATTTGTTGAAACCTACACCTAGGACCAAACCGATCAGAACCAACCCAAACTGCCTAAACCACCCTTCGCCAAATTAACCCAAGAAGTACAATTGACCCTTCTATTTATTATTATTTTAATTTTCACATTGAGGGCAATGTGGAGGAGGTTCGTAGGATCATGTCATACTTTCTTTTTGCATGTGTTTTGCTAAGAATCATTCCTTAATTTGTTTCGAAAATAAACCTCTAATTCTTATGTTTAGTTTACTTAAATAAGTGGGTGAATCATGAATAACTATTGCTTGCTTGATTAATGAATATTTTGTAGAATTGAAAATGTTATATCTTAGTCAATGTTTCATGAAAATTTTTGGTTTTTTTTAATTTGCCTAATGAAAAATACTCGTTTTTTAAATAAATTTGCTAATAGCTTGGTTAAGAGGAAAGATTCGAAAATGTGACCAAGTTGAGTAACTGGGATGAGGTGCTTGGGTTGTCATCTCATTTCACGTCAAAAGGTTTACTGACGAGTCAAAGCTTGTAACACTCCGCTAACTGAGCTTCTTTGAGAAAGGAGAAATAAATCGATTAGGGACATATGAAATTGAGTAGTCGAGATGAGGTGCTTGGGTTGTCATCTCGTTTCACATCAAAAGGTTTGATTATGTCTCGAATTCGTTAAAAATAAATAATTAAATAAAGAGAACATGTCGGGATGAGTAACCAAGGTGAGGTGCTTGGGTTGTCATCTCACTTCATGTCAAAAGACTTTACTATGTTTGAAAAAAAAATAAAAAAATAGATAAAAGTGTATGTTGGGTATGATCGTTTCACATGTTTGATTAAGCCTAAATTTAGTGAAATAGTTGAATTTGACATACTATTCGAGATTTTATAAAATGTTTATTGATTGAGTTTAGCAAATGTTTATTTTTTATTCACCTAATTGTTTGAAGTATGCTTGACTAGGAAATGGGTTTTGATTTTGAAATGGATTGACGAGTTACTTTTAGTGGATATCATGCTTGAGGACAAGCATCGGCTAAGTATGGGAAATTTGATAGCAAGATAAATTCATATTTTTAATATTTTTATTTTTGGCTAATTATTAGATAAATGCTATTAAATTTGGGTTTTTCTTATCAGGAATGAAGTTGGTGTGTTGAATTCAAACTCTTACAAAGATGGGCTAAATTGGAACAAAAAGCAAAGAGGAGGGCTTGATTGAAAGATTGAATATTTAAAGATGGCTAGTAAAGATTGAAGGAGTGAATATTGTTTTTAAAGTGGATGGATAATGATTGGAAGATTTTTTATATTGTTAAAATTCTATAATTAGTTTAAATTTAATCCCTAGTTTCAATTTGATTTTTAAATTTTTATTTATTTAGTGATAATATTTGGGTTTATTTTGTGATAATATTTAGGAAAAATCTAGCAAAATTTTAGCACTAAAAGTGTGTATAAATACCTAGTGACTATAGCCAATTAAACACACACTTGGCTTTTGGAATTAATCAAATTCCTTTATTTTCTTTCCCTTCCTGCATCACTTTTCTATTATGTTGTTTCATTCTTTTTTTTCTTTTACTTTCAACTTCTTGGTTTAATTACCTTCCAGGGCCCCTCCCCTTTCCATCTTCCACAATTCCATTTAAACCGTTTATTTTCAAGTATGATTCTTTCCATGATTAACGAAACCCCTGCCCGGTTATCACTTCGACAAAATAATTATGAGATATGAACTCACACTAAATACTTTGCAATTCACTATTTGATATCTCCCCGGTATATGGGATAGTACAAATTCGTCCCTTAAAGTTAATTCAATTTCAATTCAAAAAGTGTGTGTTGGGTTGGAATTGTTTGGCGTACAGTTGGGAAGTTGAGTCGGCCATACTATATTCAAAATCCTGCGAACAAATTGTCGTGTTCAATTGGAAAGAGCTAGTTAGATTTCGTCAAGGGAGATTATGATTGGATTTAAATGACTCACACGGTTGAGGCCATTAATTCGAGTTGGACTTTTCAGATCGCAAGGTTGTCGAAGTCTTAAATTACGGGTACGTGCCACGTGGTTGGAAATTCGACAATGGTTAACTTGCAGGTGATACCAGGATTGACTACGAGAGGAAGAGTTGGTGGTTTAAGGGATCCTCGATTGCTATAACCAGCTTATCGCTTGGAAAGGAAAATCTATTTCAAGGATCGATTCAAGATTGGAGTAAATCAAAGCTAAGGCTAAGCTTAAAAATATTTTATTTCCTAATTTACTTTATTTGCTTAAAAAAAAAATTTTTTGCAATTTTGAATTTGTTTTTATTTTTTATTTTATTACACTACGTATTTTCTTATTTTATTATCTTTATCAATTTAAACCCCCATTTTTATTTTTCAGCATTGCTATGCATAGGTCGTAGGCATGATTGTGACTGCGACAACGATTCTGGTCATGAAAAAAGACAAAATTAGATAGTTAGTCCCTGTGGGTTCGGCCCTACTGCTCTATATTACTATTACTGTTATTTTGTCATAGGAATTTATATTTGGTAGTTTCGATGTCCATCAAATAGAATTTTAACAATATCAAAAATCCTTCAATCTTTATCCAGCCACTTTAAAAACAATCTTCAATCCTTCAATTTTTATCCAGTCATCTTTCAATCTTTCAATCAAGCCCTCTTCTTTGCTTTTTGTTCCAATTTAGCCCATTTTTGTAAGAGTTTGAATTCAGCACACCAACTTCATTCTTGATAAAAAAAAACTCAAACTTAATAGCATTTATCTGATAATTTGCCAAAAATAAATATATAAAAAATACGAATTTCTCTTGCTATCAAATTTCCCTACTTAGCCGATGCTTGTCCTCAAGCATGATATCCACTAAAAATAACACGTTAATCCTTTTCAAAATCAAAACCCATTTCCTTGTCAAGCATATTTCAAACAATTACGTGAATCAAAAATAAACATTTGCTAAACTCAATCAATAAGCATTTTATAAAATCTTGAACAGTATGTCAAATTCAACTATTTCATTAAATTTAGGCTTAATCAAATATGCGAAACGATCATACCCAGCATACACTTTTATCCATTTTTTATTTTTTTCAAACGTAGTCAAGTATTTTGATGTGAAGTGGATGACAACCCAAGCACCTCACCTCGGTTGCTCAACCAGACACACTCTTTATTTAATTATTTATTTTTAACAAATTTGAGACATAATCAAACCTTTTAACCTCAAGCACCTCATCCCGATTACTCAATTTCATATGTCCCTAACCGATTTATTTCTCCTTTCTCAAGGCAGCTCGGTTAGCGGAGTGTTACAAGCTTCAGCTCATCACCAAACCTTTTTATGCGAAATGAGATGACAACCCACGCACCTCATCCCAATTACTCAACTTGGTCACATTTCTGAATATTCACTCTTAACCAAGATATTAGCAAATTTATTTAAAACGAGTACTTTTCATTAGGCAAGTTAAAAAAAAAAACACCAACAATTTTCATGAAATATTGACTAAGACATAACATTTTCAATTCTACAAAATATTCATTGATCAAGCAAGCAATAGTTTTTCATGATTCACCTACTTATTTAAGTAAACTAAACATAAGAATTAGAGGTTTATTTCTGAAACGAATTAAGAAATTATTCTTAGCAAAACACATGCAAAAAGAAAGTATGGCAGTCAATGGTTTTTTTGTGCCAATGTTCTTTTTGTCAGTACCTATGTCAGAAAAAAATTTTGGGTGTCTGTATTCTTTTTGTCAGCACCGATGTGGCCTTTGAATTTATTTTTTTAGCAATGTGCTCTGGTTGCCAAGACCAGTGACCTTCTGGTTCTTCTTCAAGCCTTGGATAATATGACACCTAAGCCTTCAGTTACATGAGAAGAGAGATTTGAAGAAAATAACACAATATCAGTACAGAAGAAGTACTAAATATTTGTGAAGAAAAAAATTGCTTTTGAGTTTAGTTTGTTGATTGTAGTACTTAGTAAGCAAAGAAAATAAGAAAAGAAAAAGATGGGGGAAAAATCCAATAGTCAAGTGATAAGTGATAAAAGTAACATATTTTCATCTCATTCTTAATGCATTATTGGATGATTATTTATGCAAATTGATGAATTTTATACTCCTTGTAATAGCCCAATACAAGGCCTAAACGTACGAAACCACAAATCCGAGGTCAAAATATTTATTTTGATTGAGTTTTAAAATTTATTTTGTGTTTGTAATATTTTGTGAAATTTTCGTTACAAAATTTTACTGTTTGTGTGTCCAATTTGATAAATTGGACTAAATTGCAAAAGTAGTAAAATGTGCATTCTAGAAGGTAAAGGTGTTTAATTGAAATGTGTTTTATTTATATTTTTTATGGTTTACATTTTTATGAAATTACTTTGTAAAAATTTCGTACGAAAATTTCGGCCTTTAGGCACTCAATTTAGCCAGAAGGACTAAATTGTAAAAAGTGAAAAAGTTGAGTTCTACATGTTAGAGGTGTCCAATTGTTATGAAATTTTAAATTGAAGGTCCTTAAATTGTAATTAGACCATTGGTTAATTTATTGGACAAAAATGGACATGAAATGGGTGAAAAAGAATTTTTTTTAGTTAGGGGCATTTTGGTCATTTAACGATTAAATGAATTAAAAAATCAAATTAAAAGCCAAATTTTTCTCATCTTCTTCCTCAAGGCCAAAAATAGTATGGAGAAACCATGGCTAGGGTTTTTCAAGCTTCCAAGCTCGATTGTAAGTCCATTCTAGCCCCGTTTTTAATGATTTTTACATTTTTGAAATCCCGGTAACATGATTTCTCTATTTCTACCATTTATTTGAGCTAGGGTTTGATTTCAAAAATTGACCCATGTTGAATAATTGTATATTTTGATGTTTTATGATAGATTTTGAGGTTTTAAATTATGTTGAACAACTTGTGCTACTCGGTTTTAAGTGAAAACGAGTAAAACGACATAATCGGTAAAAATACCTAATGTTCATAAGTATATGTTAGAGTGAGAATTTGATGTTGCCATTAGTAAATAAATGATCAGCATGTTCTAAAACATAAGAATTAGGGAAAAAGTTTAATTTCCGAGCTTTGGAGAAAAGTGTAAATATGTAAAAGTTTAGGGGTAAAATTGTAATTTTTCCAAAGTTAGAGTTAAGGATTGTTTTGATA
The DNA here is from genome assembly GCA_020496765.1 of Gossypium stocksii. Classification (NCBI taxonomy): domain Eukaryota; kingdom Viridiplantae; phylum Streptophyta; class Magnoliopsida; order Malvales; family Malvaceae; genus Gossypium; species Gossypium stocksii. The sequence goes on from CM035626.1 coordinate 65,574,840, forward strand.
AATGTGAGTATTAAATAAGCTAAATGTGTTATTTTAGCTCAAGAAAGACGTGAAATCGACCTGGATCGGGGAAAGGAAAAGATTGTGGATTAAATTGTAAAATTTCTATATTTTACACTAAGGTAAGTTTATATGTAAATAATGTATTGTTTTTATTATGTTATGATATTTTATTTTGTGACATGTGAAATAAGTTTTAGTATTGTACAATTAATGGACATAAACGGTGATTGTGGTTGATGAATTGAGATTAAATGAGGAAATCTCAGTTGAACCTTCGGAATGGAAAAACGTGGTGCTACGTGGATATACCACGGTTATACGTGTAACGTGGTGCTAAGTGGATATGCCATGATTACACATATTGATACATGTAACGTGGTGCTAAGTGGATATGTCACGGTTACATATATTGATTCATTAACGTGGTGCTAAGTGGATATATCATGGTTAAACATGTAACGTGGTGCTAAGTGGATATGCCACGGTTATATATGTTAATTTGAAAAGTGGCGCTAAGTGTGTATGCCACAATTACATGTTAGTCCAATAGTATGGTGCTATGTGCGTATACCACTAAGTTGGGCATTAATTACAGAAGGTGGAGCTATGTGCTAAAACCACCGGATATTGTTACTTTCCGAAGTGTTCACCGGGAGAAACAAGTTTGCTAAATGGAATTTAACATGAAAAATGTGGGGATAAATACCAGAATATGAATATATGAGTTTTGAATTATGAGTTAGATATGTGATTGAATTTTAATAAGATGAATATGGATAAGTATTAACTTGAAAGTTGACAATAAGAAATTTTAGTGAAAGAGTTGAAATTTGGAATAAACAGTTTCAAACAGCAGCAGAGGAGTGAATTTGAAAAATCACCAAAAATGGTAGAAATTGAATTAGAAGTTGAATGAGATATTGAATTAAATATTATTGAGTCTATTTTGATATAAAATAAGCAGAGCAAGAAAAAGAATTCTATATTTTGAGATATTTATATTTTTTTGAGACTGGTTTAGAATGACTTTGTGATCCCCTGTTCTGATTTGGAAAAATCATTAAAAATTTTAAAAAAATATTTATGGAACATAATTTACATGGGTGGATTCCTTATTGAGTTTCTTTTTAGTATAAAAAAACGAGAACATCTTTCGAGTTCTGTATAAAGAGAAATTGAAATTTTAATGAAGAGTGGTCAGGACTGTTGGTTAGTGAAACAGGGGAGTATTTAATGAATAAACTGTATTAATTGGCCCAACCAAAAATTCTAAAATTTTTATGGTAAGAATAAATATGAGTCTAGTTTTTGGAAAAATTTACGGATCTTAATTTGGAGGTCTTTAGCTCCGGATAAAAACAATTTAGTGACTAGGACACGAATGGACAGATTGTACTGATTTTAAGTAAATGATAATTTCATGTGAGATTAAGATTGTATAATTGTGGAGACATATTTTGGGATTTATAAATGCCATTAATAATGTATTATTATTATTGTTTACGTATTCACTTACTAAGCTATAATGCTTACTCCCTTCCCTTCCTTTTTCTTATAGAGTTTTAGATGCTAGCTCGAGTTGGAGGTCACCGGAGATACTATCACACTATCAGGCTGAGGTTAGTATTAAAAGATTCTGAAATATTTATAAGTTTATGGCATGTATAAGGACTTGAATATATGTATATATGTTACTAAGTTGGCCTAGAATGTTGGCCGAAATTAATGGAAATTTTATTGTTGTATAATACCATGTGATATGACTAATAGTAGCTATGTTATGAGTCATAATGATACAATACATGAACGAGTATGCTTGCATGTTAGTAAATGAATTAATGTATATATGATAAGAATGTGATTAGATTCTAAATTAAAAGAAATTTTATAGCCCGTTTGTGTATTTGTAAGTGTAAAAATCTAGTGATGCCCCGTACCCCGTTCCGGCATTGAACACGAGTAAGAGGTGTTACACTCCTAATCCTTTAAATTCATGTTTCTATACTTAGGAGAGCGTTTGGGAGCAAAAGGAGCGAAAAACAAGTGAAAATAGGACAAATAGAGCAATTTTCAAGAGCCACACGAGCTAGACACACTGCCGTTGAGCCACATGGGCTGGCACACGGCCATGTGCCAAACCATGTCGATTTCGCGATTCGCATCCCAAACACACAAAAAAACGCAAGTTTTAAGCTTTCTGAGCATTCTGAAGTCTATAAATACCAAATAGAAGAAGAGAAGAGGGGGTCACCAGAGAATATAGAAGAAAACAACTCAAAGAACACCATTGACACTAACTCTGAAGCAGATTTCCATGAAGATTGAAGACATCCTTTTAATTTCTTTTGAAGTTTTTATTAGTTTCTTTATTTCCTGTGGTCATTCTGTCTTTAACTAATTTTCTAGATACCTAGGGGAGATGAACCCTATGAGAATTCTATTATTTGATTTCTATCTTACACGATAAATACTTAAATCATGTTATTAGTTATGTGTGCTTATCTCTTGTTTTAATATTTTCAGGATATTAATTCTTGTTTAATGTGCTTAAATTAGAGGAGGAAAAGTCCTTGTTTAAGAGTAGATCTAGTATAATTGATTAGAGTTGCATGTAGTTCTAAAAATAGGATAACATAAATCTACCATATTAGAGTTAAATCTAATAGGGGAATTCATAAATTAAGTTAATGCGACAATAGGGGTTTTAATTAGAAAGAAATTTCAATTAATTAACCTAGAGCTAGTTGCTCTTAATCTTTAAAGAGATATTAGCCTAATTTAAGGATTTCTACTGATCAAGATACCAAGTGAATAAATTGTTTAATTCAGACTCATAATGATAGATGAAGTCTAGGTGGATTCTTTCCTGGGTATTGTTTCGCTTGTTGGTCATTATTCAATTATTTTCCTCATTTATTCTATGTTGAGTTCTTTAGTTAAATTAATTTAGTAAATTTAGTTTAAATCAATCACTTCAATTTTTCAGTTAAATAATAGGAAAACTGTAATACCCTTTACCTGTATCCGACGTAGAGACAAGGTTCGAGGCATTACTGGATTTAAACAATAACATTCATACAAAATCGAACTATGAATTTCAGTCCAAATTTAAAACTTTTCATTTAAAATCATTTTGTCCCTATTACGGGCCTACAAGGCCCAAAACATACTTTATAAACGATTCGGGACTAAATCGGGATCTTTGGAACACTTATAAAAATTTTCATCAAAATAGTGTCACACACCCATGTGACTTAGGACACGCTCGTGTTGGCAGGCCGTGTGGTCACACACGCCCGTGTCCCAGCCCGTGTTAAAAACATCGAGCATTCTGTTTATGACGTCAGCATACAATTAGGGGCACACAACCAAGTCACACGCCCGTGTACTAGGTAGTATCCTCCACACAACTGAGACACACGGCCGTGTCTCTGCCCGTGTGGCCAACACTTAGGCCATTTTTCAAGCCCCTTTGTTGCCCTTAATTATTTACACTCTTATACATTTCATAGACACATATCATACCCTCGATTATTCTTAATTTAATCATCGAACACATGTATTATAACACTAACCATTCATGACAAACAAAACATAATCACGTCACCCAAGATCTTGACATATGCATGCATAAATAAGTTTACATATTCATAACCAATATGAGCCACATCTCATGGCCATATACAATGAAGCAATATAAACCAATACATTTGGCCCAATCATAAGAATACATATCACCAATAACTAAGTCTCTATACATGCCACTCACTCGAAAGCAATTAAGATTTGTCAGTACCCCAACTTGATAATTTGATAGTGTGATGCTACCTCCGACGATCTCCAACCCCGGGCCAACCTAACAACACTAAGAGGAATAAAAAGGAGGGAGTAAGCTTTATAGCTTAGTAAGTTGGCATATAATAATAATCAATTAATTAACATGATTTTTCCAATCCTCATAATGTATTCTTAAAATAATACAATCATTGTTTCACATGATTCCACTTTTTACTCATGTTCATCTCAGGCTGTCTTCCTGAGTTATAGTCACTAAATTAATTATATCTTGAGTTACAAAACTCCAAATTAAGATCCGTAAATTTTCCCTGAAATTAGACTCACATATCTTCCTACCATAAAATTTTTAGAATTTTTGGTTTAGCCAATAAGTACAGTTTATTAAATTATCCCCTATTTCACTATTCAACAGTTTTGACCTCTCTTCACTAAAAATTAATTATCTCATTATACAGAATTTGGATAACATTCCTATTTGTTTCCCTTGAAAATAGACTTATAAAGGATTTTAAGTATATAAATTACAACCCATAATTATTTTTTTACTATTTTTAATAATTTTCCCAAATTGGAATAGGGGATTTTTGAAATAAGTCTAACTCTATCTCACTAAAATTTAAATATCTCAGAATATGTAATTCTTTTGCTTACACCGTTTCTTTTATAAGAAAATAAACTCAATAAGTTTTCATTTCATATCTTCCTCAACCTCTAACTCAATTTCCACTATTTTTGGTGATTTTTCAAAGTGACACCACTGCTACTCTCCAATTGTCTTATTTTTAAAATCCAGTCTTTCATATTTTCTTTATAATGACTTTCATTATAGCACTTATCTCTTATCGACTTTACCAAAATTCGATCATATATCGAGCACATTGCTCATAAATTCGCACATACATACTAGCACTTATTCATGAAACTTCATATTTACACTTACTCATATAAATGCATTATGGCATGGAGCACATTATACATTAATTCATCTCATTTCACACACATAATATTCACTTTCTGTTACACTTTATCGTATCATTTCATTACCCGTTAAACCATACGGAATTCTAAAGGATAATTGGAAAAGTTGCACAAAGGTACCACACTTATTTGTAGCCAAAGCTACCACTGATATGTAGCCAAAGCTACCACTTATCACATTTCAGTTAAATGCTCACTATCGAGCTATTCACGGGCCTGCTCACACAAGCTGACGGTCAGGACGAAGCTACTCAATGCTACTCACACAAGCTGATAGGTATCCAGAACAAATGCAGGATTACCTAGCCACTGGTAGTCGAACTAGACCAGCACCCAGAATCACTTAAACACTTATACACTGGGTTTCCTAGTGACATGTCACCCGTATCCTATTCGATTCCTAAGATTCAATCGGGACTTTTCACATTTGTCGAAGCTTAGTCAATATACACTTAATCACATATCTCATGATGGTAACTAAGTTCACAATTTCACATAATGATAATAATCATAATGAGCACTTTGAAACACAAAATTGCAATTCATTTCCATTTCACCTTGTATCATAGACATAATTTTTTTTAAATCAATTCATACACATAGCACTTTAAACATTTAATTCAACATAATCAAATTAACATACCAATACAACAACATTGTATTATTATTATCACACCAACTTACTTCGAATGCAAAAGCGACAATTATTCTGACTTAGTCCATAACATCGTTCTTCCCCGATCTAAGCCCGAATTTCGTTTTTCTTTATTATGAAGCTTGGAAGCTTGAAAACCCTAGCCATGGCTTCCCCCATGCAAGTTTCGGCCAAGCAAGAAGATGGACAAGGGTTTTATGGCTTTTATTTTATCTTTTAGTTCATTTAATTGCCAAATGACCAAAATGCTCTTCACTTAAAACTTTGATATTTTACTCTTCCATGTCCATTTTTGTCCAAAATTTTAGAATATGGTCAAATTGCTGTTTAAGGACTTCTAATTAATATTCCAATTCAATTTCATGCTAAAAGCTTCTAGAACTAAACTTTTACAACTTATTCAATTTGGTCCCTAAAGTCAAATTGGACACTTTTCACTTAAAATTTCTTCATGAAACTTTTACACAAGCATGCAAACATATCATAGACCTTATAATAATCATAAAATAATTATTTCTACTTCGGATTTGTGGTCTCGAAACCACTATTTCGACTAGGCCCTAATTCGAGATGTTACAAAAACGGTAACTACAAGTACTTTTAGTCCTCATGGATACGATATCTTTACTCACCGCAGCTATACTATTTATCGATAGGTGCACTTGCCTTTGTCGTATTTTTAGTTAGTTTCGTGATACATCATCAAGGAAAGAGAGAAGAAAAGAAAAAGGAAAATCAATGGTGAAATAGATGAGAACATGAAGAGAAATGGACAAGAAAAAAAATGGAAAGTTATACTACATTTATTATTTAATTAACAATTCCAATGAAATTAATCAATATTAGTTCCAACAAAATACATTTATCATTATAATAGTAAACACAAAAGTCAGAAAATATATTTTTTATATTTAAAGATATGTTGTATAACCAAAAAATAAAGGATTACAATTATATTAATGAATTGATACAAGATATATAACATTTCATATTATATTTATCTTCTAAACATGGTTATATATAGATTAAGGATAATTTTTATTTAATAAGACAATTAAATCAATTAATTATTCTCATATATCCACCATAGTATATAAGAAGACTGCTAAAAGAGGATGTCCATTCTTCACTGCATTAGGTGACCTTTATCTCTATGTATTCCTTATTTTAGGCATGTATTTTTATTTATTACCAAAAAAAATATTTGATAAGGAATTTATAAAGGTGTTTATAGATTAACCAAATATATTTAGCCATAAACGATAATTATGATAATATCAATATTAAGTATTCACTATAAAAAATCAATTATAATATTGGCAATTAAAAATATATGTTATTTGAAAATTATAAACATGTAAATAAGAAAATACCCCAACATCATCGTATTAAATTAATTAAAAAAACCAATTACCTTCAAATTCAATTTTAAAAGACTATTAAATAAAAATTATCATTAATCTATATAACCAAGTTTAGAAGATAAATATAAAATCTTATATATATATATATATATATATATATTGTATCAATATATATCATTATCATTCATTAATATGGTTGCAATCCTTTATTTTTTGGTTATAGAACATTTTTTTATTATTTTTCCTGTTTTCTATTATAATGATAAATGTATTTTATTGGAACTGATGTTGATAAATTAATTGTATTAAAGTTGTTAATCTAATAATAAATGTAGTGTAACTCTTCATTTTTCTTTTCTTGTTTATTTCTCTTTTTGTTCTCGTTTATTTCACCGTTGATTTTCCTCTTCCTCTTTTTCTCTCCTTTTTTGACTGTTGGAATTTTTTTGGCTTAATGATAATTTTGGCCACTAACGTTTACATGTTTTGTCAAAATGGTCCTAATTGTATTTTTAAGTCTTTTTTTTGCCATCAGCCTTTGTTCAGATAACTCTTAATTTAAAAAAATAAACGTAATTATCTAAAAAAAAGTTTTAAAATGAATGCACATATTCAATATTTTCAGTTTGATTTATTAATTGTCTTTTTGAAACCTCTCAGTGAACGAACGTATGTATTTATTTTGAAATCCTTTTTTAGATAATTACATTTATTTTCTTTAAATTGAGAGTTATTCTTTTAATTTCATGTATGATTTATTTATTTTATTATTTTTCATATGTAATTATTTTATTGGGTTATCTAAGTAATAAATTACATCTCATTAAAAATATTTCACTTCATCCACATTAAATTTTTTTAACGGTACTTTCATCAAATATGTTAGAAAAACCAATTTGAAAAAAAGAAGCAAAGGTTGGTGACCAAAAAAAGCTCAAAAATACAATTAGGGCTATTTTGACAAAACATGTAAATGTAGTGGTCAAATTTGTGACTAAGCCTTTTTTTTCTTTCATCTTCTTCTCTTGCTTCCATTGCCTACTAAGTACTATAATCATGGGGCAATAATTAGGGAATGATAGAGGGTGATGTCGATGGTGAGATTGCTAACACCAAAATGTACGGTAAAAAACATATCATTTTCGTGATTAATTTTACATGTGAATATTTTTATAAATAATTATTTTTTGAATCAATTTTGAAAAAGATAACCCTAGGATATATAGTTAACGAAACTTTATTTCGTTAGTAAGAAATGAATAATCCAGATGTCAATTAACAATTTGAGGGGCACATAAAAGGAGAATAATTAGGGAGCATGAGAATTTTGTCCATATGAAAGGGGTTTAGATTTTATCTAAAAACAAAAAATAATTTGATTAGTTGAAATTAAACTAATTTAAAGGGAGATTTAATAGTTAAAAATGGGACTGCAATTTAAATTAAACTTGCTTAAGTTATTATTGACCATTTTTCTCATGAGAAATTTAGGGGAAGAATCCAACTTTTTTTGTTTTCTTGAATCATCTCTCTATGCAATAGACAGGTAGATATGAGGTAAAAATGGTTGCACCGTCAAGATTCAAGTAAAGCGTGGTTCTTTTAGGTTTGTTTAGTTATTTTGAATTCAGATTTTTTATTTTGTACAAAATATTGGTTGGCACTCTTGGTAAAAAGCGTTAGAATTTTGTTGATCAGTTAAACTCGAAGGGGCAAAGTTCGGTATCTTTAAATAATTGAATTGTTTTAATTTACAAGAATTCAAGCCCCTTTCCCATTGTTGATTAAAACGAGTCCAACCGAATTCCTTCCTTTTTGCGCATCCATTCAATTTGATGTTCAAGTCCACGAATCCGCACCACTTAAGTTTTTGGGCAAAATATTAAAGTTCAAAATATCTGGCATGTACAAACATTAAGCACTCAAGAAAAAATGAAATGATTCAGAGATTTAATATAGGGGGAAAAATGCATTTGAATACTCCACTATTACAATTAAGTCGGAACAGAAGATCGCTAATAAGTGTAAAACCATGACATGTCAAGCTGTGGGGCGATTTAAGTACCTCAAGCCCTAAAAATTCCTTCAAAATTTTTGGGAGAAAAGAAAAAGCTCAGTTGAATATTCTACACATTGTGGGGGAAAAAAATAAAGCCTCAATAGAGTATTCTACTAATTCCTGCGATGGTTGCAAAGGGCCTGGTTTTAATTATCTAAGAGTTATGGAGTTTTTTTAGGTTTAAACCTTTTCTCCTAGGAAATGAGTGTGATGGGGCACCAGAGGCATACTCCCAAAACTTCCTGGTAACATACAAATGACACTCTTACAAGCGAAGCAGGCTTTTTAGAGCATCCCTCCAACTGCACTACATCTTCATTCTTTAATATAAAGGTTCCATTAGAGAATCTCATGTGCCTTCCCGTAATACCTGTTTATGAAAGGAGCCTGCAAGGTAGAATCGCCAATAAGAAAAAACGAATTTAAGTTGCTAGTCATGCTGTTATTCTAAATAGAATCAGTAAGGCGAATGTATTACGCCTCTGGCAACTAAAATTATAAATCTGACATCTGGAATTCTAAACAATAACATTTATGTCGCTTGATCTTTAGAGGACAAGTGACTGAAGATGAGCTGTTACCTAGTAAATAAATTTCTTATTGAGAACTTCAATTCATTAAACGCATGACTGATAATTGTTATGGTGAAGACAATGCAAAGTTGGCTATCTTTATCATACAATATTGGGGGAGGGAGAAGGGGTTGACAACCTGGGTAATAGACAACAGCTTTAACCAATACTCCAACCAAGTCTTGGCAACAATGTGAAGTTGGTTAGAATTCAAATTCAAAAAAGTGACATGAAAATTAATGAAATTTACTAAGAAATGTTTTACGAGTATTTCAGGGGGTTATATACAACATGGATGCGCAAGGGATTAGGATCTTCTGGCCAGACAGAATTATACTACCAGAATTAAGAGGACAAATAAAAGGCTATAGCAACAATTGTAGCCCATACCAAATTAATTGTACCCTGGACCAAAAATTGAACCTATTTGAAATAACTCATTTTGTCCCAAATATGGCCCATGTGCAAAAAAAGATTAATTTTAATTTCCCATCTAACTACTATAGGGCGGGGGTAGGTCCTGGAGGAGAAGTTACAGGCACCTTTTCATTATTTTGTATCTGAATGACTTAAAGAGGAAGTATGTAATTCAATTGATTTCCAAGAGAAAACTACAAAGCACTGGGAATAAAACTTAATCCAACAAAGAGTATAGGTGCTACAGAAAATTTGATGATTCGTGCCACCACACCATCAAACCCAGAGTCAAACATAAACTTAGCCAACATTACTGGTTAAACAAAACCAAGGCAATCGCTACTTATCATTGACAGTGTCCTCTAAGAAACCAAAAGGCTTTAATTTATTATGCAACAAGCTCCGATAACACCATGACTACTATAAAGAAAATCTACTCATAACTATTACAACTTTATGCATGAGAAATAACTAGGGCTAATAAAACAGGAAGTTAAAAATTGCTCTAAGGCATTATTTTGCAAAAAAAATGATTAAAAATACTTCCTTTTTCTAACACAAAAATGTAGATAAAGCAGTAACTCGTAAAACCTTACCTTTACATTTGACACATCAGGAGTATCCGGAGTGTGAACAGGATAGAACTTGTAAAATCTCATGGTCTGAAATGCTGCTTTTGTTTCCTCACTCATTTCTTCAAGGGCTTTTCTGCGAGCTTCTCTTGCCTATAAGAATTGAATTGGCCAAATTAATCAATCTATCCAAAATCATGCTCCCCACCAAATCGAAGAAGCAATGCTGCCAAAAAAATCATACCTGCCGATTAGCTTTTTTCGCTTCTCGAACTTTCTCTTTGACAAAATCCTACAAAACCCAAAGTATGTCAGGTTGAACTAGTAGTTGGAAATACATAAAATCCACAGGATATTGGTAGGTCTTCAATCAGCTTCACCTTAAAAGCATCCTTTTGATCTTTATCTAATTCATCTGCTTCTATCAGTTTATCAGTAAACTCCTGCAGAATGGTAGATACAGTTTAGTACCTAATTACCATGACAACAGCAAACAACAGCCAAAAAGTAAAATGATTGACTAAAGACTAATGCATAAATAACTTATTTTTAAAACATTCCAAGCTACCAATTCAAATAATTCAAACATCACCACCAAAAAAATCATGCTAGTTAGACTACAGCATAATGATGAAAGAGTTAAGAGTCTTACATCAAGTTCATCCAACTCCCAATCAAATTCACAAAAAACCTGCAAGAACAGAAAGGATGTGTCAATTTACATAATATCTTGCAGAATCGCTGCCTGGGTTATCCCAATAAAAATGATTACAGGTTGTGGAATCAAGGATTGCCTATACACCAAGGCACAATACAGTATAGCAAAACAACCTCCAATGAAGATACTCTATTAAGGTGCAATGCTTACCTCAAATAAGTTGCCTTTCGGTTCTCAATTCTTTTTCTTTAAATGATATATTTTCATTTGATGAAGGGCAGTACATGATTCAAAAAAAAGAAGTGGATTATGTCCATAGGTGAAGAAAACTTAGGAGACTAATGATGCTTAGTTATGCTTGACTTCTATATCATGCTAAGGAAAAGACTTATTTTTCAACATTTATAAATGAATCTCTATTTCGGGTTTATAAGAATAAAAGATGCAAGGGTACATTCGGAAAACCCACTCCTCACAAGGTTTGAACTTCAAACCTCCTATTTTTAACTGTTGGGAGCATCATAGACTAATGCATAAGTACAAATGCACATGCTTATGGTGTGAATTAATTTTTTAGCAATCAACTCTTTGCTTAACTCATGTAAGCATGTGCCACAAGCCATAAAATGGTACCTCGAACTACACTGAATCCAACAGTCCATTCACCAGAGCATGATAAGCTCAACCCTTACAATGAACTCTATCCAACCCATAAACAAATTAATATCCATAAAGTCAAGTATCAGTCATAATTAATGTTCTCAGAAAATACAAAGAACTTACCGGCTTTGGTTCTGCTGGAAAAATTATTTGAACCTCAGTGCTTTGTTCAAGCTCATCTTCCTTCAAAGGCTGGTAAAAATCTGTCAACAGGGACAGGCCAAACAACATTGCAATAAATAAGGGGTTCTTTTCCTTCTTTTTCAGTCTCCTATTTGACAAGTCATTATAAAAAGCAGCAGACATATGAAGCAATTTAACATCCAGAGGTATCCAGAGACTCACAAGGCAGACAATACTCATATTTCTTGAGACGATCTATTTTCATTTGTTTCAAAGCAACCCTGCAGAAAGAATACCAAATACAAAAGGTAAGCCAAAATGCAAGCATCCATTCAACAAACACATACAGACCCACTCTCAGGAGAGATGAAATAATATAAAGAAAATTGAAGTCCATAAGCTTGCACTGAAATAATTTATTACACTCTATGAAGACAGAAATTTAAGAATTGTTTAAATATCAAATGGTTGACTTAGCTCCAAAGTTGTCAAGGACACAAGGGTGCACTCTAGGCACCTAAAACCCAATGTTGCCTAAGGCACAAAAGAACTAAAGAAAGCGCTCACCTAACCGAAGCAAGGCATAATATATTCATGTGTCATTGCATTTGTGAGTGTATGTGTGTGTGTCTGTGTCTCTATATATAAATAAAGTTGATATATAATTATGATAAGAAACTCTAAAGTGCTATACTGTTTATCTACAAAACATGAGAAATTTCTTTTTCATTATTGGCCAGTATAAATGATTTCTTATGGTCCCGTGTCTATTGTTGAATGAAGAAAGTTCAATGTCCCATGTCTGTTGTTGAAATATTTCCTTATGGTCCCATATTTGAAATATAAGAGTATAATATCCCATTTATTACTAGTAAAGGTACATCTAATGAAAAAAGTTCAAAATAAAATAGATTAAAGAGAACTGCAATCACAAAGACTTTTTTCCTGCACCTAACCTCTAATGAAAAAATATGCACCTAGCTGCAAGATCTGTGCACCTAATCAACTGTGGCTCACCCAAAAGGGTTTAAGGAGCTTCTGTTTTCAGGCACACTTAGGCACATGCCTTCACCATACTGCTTAGCTCATACATAGACACAGAAACAGCCATCTCCAGACATGGACAATTCAATGGGAAACAACAAAAACAAAAGGGTCCAATTATTAGAAACGCACACTGACAATCAGGCACACCTAGGCCCATGCCTTCACAATACTGCTTAGCTAATACATAGAAATAGTGTCTCCAGACTGGACCATTAGGAAACCATGAAACCAAGAGGGTCCAATTATTACAAATGCATATTGCTAAGCATTCAAGCCTCTGGATGACCAGATATTTCTATTATATTGTTATTCCCGATAAACAGAACTGAATACTCAGCACTTATTTACTGTACTCTGCAAGCATTGGTTTGGCACCACAAGAAGCTGATCAGAATGCATAGAGAGAATTCTTAGAAAAAGCAAACCTGATTCCAACACTTAAAACCCTGGCCACACAACAAAATATACAAGCCTACCTTTAACATAGCAAATTTTTTTATAAATATTCAAAGGAAGCATGAGTGAGTGTAACCCAAGTTGGCAGTCTCAAACAAAAAGCAGTTCAGATAAAGATACTGTGATTAGAAGTAGTTGACCATTGCATACAAAAGAAACAAAAATAAAGAGGATTGTAAGTGTTAGTGTGCCAATCATACCTTCTTTGAGTGCAGCTTAAGATGAATATTTGAGATTTCAATCTATCAACTTGGCTGTCTCTGTGGAGCAATAAAAATAAACAATCACCTCAAAAGTTGATTTTAAATAAATTCAAATGCAGAATAATAAAATGAAAATTAGATAAAATTTCATTTATCAACTTGGCAAACTATTCAGATAAATTAAATTAAATAATTAAAGGTCTACTTTGTATATGACTAAAAAAAGATCAAAATTGGGTACCTTTTCTCAAGTGGAATATATGGAACCCAGTCCATTTTCATTTGTTTCATGGGAACAATCTCTTCAGCTTCTCTCTGCACTGAGTTAATACCAATCTTATCTGAAGGTGGGAAAGGAGACTCAACCTGAAAAGATACAATCAGATGATGGCAGAAAGAACTATTTTCAACAAGCCAATCTCATAAAACATTAATATTTGCCATTGCAATTGTCGAAAATAACAAATCAGTGAAAAAGCAACAAAGAGAACTAAAGGGAAGTTATGTGGATTTTAACTATTAACATTCTAGACAGTTAATAATTTGGTCCACACTAGATAAGCAACAATATATTAATTAGAAACTCTTTCTGTCAAAAGAAAATTATAATTTACAGAGATGGCCTTCTGCACTGAAAAAAAAATATATGGAAAGTGGCCCAGAACACGTATTTTTTCATGGCCATCAAAAGCTGTGTGACAAAATCACATCCGCGGCTATAAAGGTGAAGTAAAGAAACCATTTATCCAAGGGGCAAAAGCCGCTAGTTATGAGATTCTAAGCTTGAGATTTGCACCTCAAAGAAACAGCTAGACTGAACTGTCAGAGGAAAATGTCAAAATTGGAACAGCAAGGGAATATATAACTTCAAAGCCACATAAAGGTACCATTGAATAAGCCTTCAACATAAAAGATGGTTAAAGATGCTATTATCACTCTGCCCACTAATCACATGATGAAGAAAGAAAAATCCCTGGAATCAATTTAGCATGACAAGCATTAAAATCACTTCTTAACAATGTTTGACAACTTACAGCCACAATCACAGGTATACAAATGACTTTGTTTTCTCCTTTGTAAGGGACCAATTGAGCTGCACAAATAGAAAACAATTAAAATTAAGTGTGTAATTGTTGAACAAAAAGACAGGTCAGAGAAATTGAAACTACATGATGCAAGAAAGAAACTTATGAGAATTAAGTTCAAATTAAGAACCTAGGACAAGCATTCTTACTTTTCAGCACAGTAAAAGTTAAATAACAATACAAGAGGTAATGCAAGCAACAGCATTTAAAAAAAAAAAATTTCTCGCCACAAGTACCCGCAAATTGTCCATAGAAATGTATAAAGTACGAGGACCATGGCTACTTACGCTCTGTACAACCAAAGAGATAAACTTTCTTTCCATATAGTTTCCCCCCCTCTTCAAATGCATCCTGACCAGAAAAAGAACAGTAAAATATTCAGTTAGCTCTACACCAAGTTTCACATGATACAGGGAAAACAAAAGTAGCAAAGTAGCAGCTAAAATTAGAAATGAGTAAGGCAAAAAAGCTCTTGCGACTCACTTCTAAATTCGAAAAGTTCCAGTTGAATTGGTAAACAGAGTCCAGTTGATCCCACTTCCAACAACAAAAGGAAAACGATATAAGCAACAGAACTTAAATTCATTTAAAAAACACTAACCAAATATTCAACATTCAAATCGAAATTCAAAATTCCAACCTCTGTTCCAACAGGGAATGCAGCTTTCCATAAATCTTCCTGCGCAACACAAATCGACAATTTTCATCAAAACAAATTTAACAAAGCAAAACTTCACCCATTTAATTATCTAAACAAATAACATTTAAGCTCCAACCTCGAATCCATTAAACTTTACTCTTCACATAAGAATGCGAAAGCTTATATAATAAAAATTTAAATTTAACCGCGGTGGTACCCAGAATTAAAAGCTCAAATTTAAGTAGAAAAAAAAAGTCAAAAGCGCCAAAAAATTAACCTTAAAACCTAATGTTTTAACCTCGTATCTATCCAGATACTCAATAAACCAAAACAGTAAAGTCATAAAAGAAAACCCCTAAAGGCAATCCAAAACAACAAATGTAAAACTTGGAGAGAAATGTAGAGAAAAATAATAATACCAAGTTACGCTTATCTTCGAAATACTCAGGCTCGGGCTGAGGCTTGGAGGTCTTAGCACGCTTAGCTTTGGGAGCAGGTTTACGGTTGTTGTTGTTGAGATTCTCTTGCGAGGAAGACGAAGGCTTTACTTGCTTCTCCTCTTGCTCATGAGAAGCGGCTTTTCTCTTAGCTCCCTTCCTCATTTGGTTATTAAAGGGAAAAAGAAGAAAAGCAACAGCAACAGCAACAGCAACAGCAACGGGAACGGGAACGGTAAAGCAGAGCCGAGAGAGGGAGAAAGAAAAAGGGGTGAGTGTGTAATTATGGGCGATGGCGGTGGATCCGGATTCAAAATCTATAGTATAGTATTTGGACAAAATTGAATATATGGGCGCTGCTGCCTGGGCGTTTTCTGAGCGTCAATCCAACGCCAATTTTTAGGTCTTTTTTTCCCTTTTTGTCGTTTTGAGGGGGCAGGCTCGGGTATTGAAATTCAAGGGCCTTTTTGAAACGTTTTCAAAAGTTTTGCCCAATGGGTTAAATTGAAAGAATATCAAGGAAACTACATCTAAGTCGAATATTAAAGGTAATTGAGCCTCTCATTGTTCAATTTATTGGTTTTTTTTATTATTTTTTTAATTTATATAATAAATTATAAATTAAATTAAATATATAATCCGATTTATTTCAAATAATAATAATATTCGAAAACTCAAACCAAAACTTAATCAAAATCAAACCAAACACTACCATTTAAATAAATTTTCTATTTTTCAATTTTGTTCGGCCCTACTATCACTAAAAAACTCCAATCCAACAAAACTTTCAAGTCAGATTAGCTGAATTAAAAAATAAATTAAATAGAGTGGTTTATTGTAAATGATTATTTGATTAAATAATTATAAGATAATATTAAATATGTCATTAGTACATGCATCATTAATTAACCAACACAAATCACCCTCGACAATATAATTTCTTGATTTAAAGATTTAGAGTATCCGTTTCTCCATATTTAAAAATGATATGTATTTATTGTACTACCATGATGAAATCCGATATGGTGATGGGAAAGGTTGGGGATAATGTTTTCACGTATTTTCATTTCATTGTCATTTCCATTAATCCATTTAAGCTCTTAATCATCTAAGTTTGAGAAAGCTTGAGCTCAGAACATATTCGAGACCAAAAATTTGACCCTAATAGAATTCAAGTTCGAGAAAGTTTAAGTTCGTAAAAATTCGAGTCTAAATTTTATGAGACTAGAATTTTAGTCTGGCAAACTGCACGGCCTTAGGTAATTCTTTTGCTTCAAATCCGCCTAATTGTTTCAGTAAATATTCTCAAAAGTATTTTATTACTCAAAAATCTAGTGATTACAAATGAATGGAGTAACTCTATTTATAGTTGAGCCCTCTCAGATCTAGTGGTACAATATAAATTAGATCAACTGTCAAGATTAAAACTTATCTACAAGAAGATAGTACATTCTTATCCTTTAGGATTTCAAAATATTTGCCTTAGTAAAATATAAATTACTAAAGTGTTTACATATTCTCTAGACTGAGTAGATGGGCTTCAGTCTCTAAGTAATAGGTCAGTCTTGTCATATCGAATGACCCTAAATAAACAAAATGGATCATCAAATGGTGCCTTGGTCGCGGGCTCCTTCACGTGATCCATGACATTATCCACCACTTGTTCTCACGACGCCTTCATCACGTCTGACCACCTTCAAACATGCAAACATTTAGAGTAAAAAAATTGTGAAAATAAATAGATATAAAATTAAAGCGGTATCTACAAGCAAACAGGTAAAATTGTAATATAGAAGTGTTACAACGGAACACCAGTAAGTATTTCGAGGATCATAGCTAAGGGATTGCAGATTGGATAATTTTATTATTAAATTAATTATAGAAAATAATTAATAATCTAATCGAGTCACAAATTAGTAGTGTGAATCCAAATTAGAAGATTAATTAAATTAATTACTCTAAATTAACCTAATGGAATTTCCTATTCCTAATGTCAACAATGCGAGTTCTCGACCTATGATCGATTAACAGATAAAAGATTAACTTATCTTCATGGTCATAATTAACTTCAAAACTCGGTTTTTTATTAGAGAATTAGTTATTACCTAGATAATATTACCTCTTGACCTTTACTACCTAACTAATCAACCAGTACAATCTTACCTCTCAGCCTTACTCTCTTAATTAAGATAAATACACGATTTACTCAGTAACCTCATCTCTCGATCCGTTTACCTATATTACTTCCTAGGTTTGTCAAGCTTAGGGCTTAAAAACACATACATTCATATAAAGAAGTGATTGCAGCCTTACACCAGTCCTAATTGTTACAGATTACTCATCCCAAAAATCTCACTTACATCAAATATAAACTGTAACACCCTTAACTCAGATCCATCGCCGGAATAAGGTTACGAAGTATTACCGAAAATTTCAGAACAAATAACAGACATATCATATTAAAATATAGTGTTCACACAGTATTCATATCAGTATTAATCATATAGTCTCTTATAAGTGCTTTCAAGGCCCAAAATATACCTTTAAATCTAGTCGAGACTAAACTGAAAACTCGCGAAATTTTTTGCCAAATTTTAAAATTTTCTTAGGAACAAAGCACGCACGCCCGTGTGGTCAGGCCTTGTGGCTCACACGGCCAAATGACACGCCTCTGTCTTAGGCCGTGTGATACTTGAGTAGGGCACACACCTATGTCCCTAGCCCGTGTAACTCTCTGACTTGTAATTTATTTTAAGTGCAGGGCTCACACGGCCAAGTCACACGCCTGTGTGACAGGCCGTCTTCTTCACACTGTTGAGACACATGCCCGTGTCTATGTCCATGTGCCTAAATCTGAGCATTTTGTATCTCAATTTTAATATGCAGGGGACACACGGCTAGATCACATGCCCATATGTCAGTCCATGTGTAACAGTCCAAATTCAGTGATATCAGAACAGTGGTTTCATGACCACAAATCTGAGTTAGAAAGAAAATTTATTTTAATATTATTGCATGATTTATAATATGACAGAAAAGTCGTGTGAAAATTTCGATAAGAAAATTTTACTGATTAAGTGATTAAATAGAGAAATGACCAAATTGCATAAAATGTAGAAGTTGAATTCTAAAAGCTAGAAGGATTAAATAGCTATAGATTTCAAAACTTAAGGCCCTTATATAGTAATTAGATCATCAATCAAAATTTAGTAGATTTTTATAGATGAATCATTCATGAAATTTGAGAAAAAGAAAAAGAACTAAATTGGAATTTAGAAAAATTAAAATATGATAACTAATTAGCATAGAAAATATCATCATTTATCATCTTCATCCCCAATATTTCCATGAAATCACTAGGAGAGAGGAAACAAACTTTCTTGGCATAAATTGATCTAGAAAACTCAAATACGAAGCAAGATCAATGAAAAGAAAAGATTTTGGATTAGTAGATTTTTGTACGAACAAGTATCAAGGTAAGTTCGTATAACTTAATATTGAATCTTGAAATGCTTGAAATGCATGATATGTGATATGAATATTAAATTGAATGTTCAATGTATAAATATGATGAAATGACTCATATTGCATTGAAAAAAGGGATAAGTCCTGATTGAATGAGGGAAATTCGATGGATTAGAGTAAAGGTGATTCTACATATGTTGCAGACAGGATTTAGCTTGGATGAGTAATCCTGATAAGCCTCTCGAGCACTATAAGATAAAGTCCTACAAGTGTAAAGATTGGTAGTCACAAATGTTGTGGACTACTGTAGCTCTGTGTGAGCATCGATGTATAAGAATAGCGATTGATAGTTGCATATGTTGTGAACTACTATAGCTCTGTGTGAGCATCAAAGTATATGATTTACCCGAATGATTTGAAAAGGTGGTTCGAGAGTTTCGTACACTTTAAGTGTACTTTATGAGAGTATTCATCGATATTCCGATAAATTCAACAGGCAAAACTTGGAGAAGGATGATGAAACTTGAGATATTTTATCTTGAAAACGCACATGTGATATGGGAATTAAGCATGTTGAGAATATGATATGATGAGCTCATCTATGAGTTTGTACTATGTGAAATTATTTGACTAACTTTGAGTATAAAGTTGTGTATGATAGGATAATGACCTATTTACTTGAATATATGCATGTTTGATTAAATTTAATGAAAACACTAGTGCTCGAAAGCTCAAAAAGGTTGGATGTAACACCCCAAACCCAGCCTAGAAGTTAGGCCTGAATCTGGCGATGTCACATTGAAGAGGTGCCTTTAAAACAGTTTTGTTAGAAACTTAGTTCGAACGAAATATACTTGAAAAGAATTTACTTAGTTAAAAATTGAAGAATTTAATTAAACAAATAATTTGAAGAAAAACCCATGTTTATTAAATATAACAGTAACTAAATAAATCCCGAGTAAATAGTGAAACCGGAGTTACATAGCCTTATTACATCATAGTGTAGGTTAAAATAAATAATAATCATAAATCACTTAATAAATCTATATTTAAAATTCATCAGTAACTTGTAGTGTGGCTATCTCCGAGTCCTCTCCCGTGTCGAGCCGTTTACCATGGATCACCCTTATTATTAATATTTCAGGTGATCCATGGTAAACGGCTCGACACGGGAGAGGACTCGGAGATAGCCACACTACAAGTTACTTAGGAATTTTAAATATAGATTTATTAAGTGATTTATGATAATTATTTATTTTAACCTTCACTGTGATGTAATAAGGCTATGTATCTCCAGTTTCACTATTTACTCGAGATTTATTTAGTTACTGTTATATTTAATAAACATGGGTTTTTCTTCAAATTATTTTTTTAATTAAATTCTTCGATTTTTAACTAAGTAAATTCTTTTCAAGTATATTTCGTTCGAACTAAGTTTCTAACTAAACCGTTTTAAAAGCAACTTTCAATGTGACATCGCCAGATTCGGGCCTAACTTCTAGGCCGAGTTTGGGGTGTTATATTTAGTGGTATCAGAGCCCGGTTGCAAAGCTCAGGCTGTGAAATGGGCCTTAGATTTTGGGTTTTTAAAATAGCTAGATTAAAAAGTTTTGTAGGTTTCTTGAAGTGTGGTTCACCGAGCCCTCGACATCGAGCCAAGTAAGTTTTTTTGTGTTGTTATATTGTTTAAATTTCTGAATTATACATTGATATTGGGCTACTTTAAACAATAGGTTTTAGAGACTAAAGCCCATAGGAAACTTGAGCCTATAGTGGAATCGCATCGGTGAAATAACTTTTAAATTATTAAATTACATAAAACATAAGCGTTAAAAAGTGGAATTATGAACTAAAATTTCATAAAATTTTTAATTCAGAAACAGGTATGCAACAATGAGCACTAGAAGAGGTGCAAAGGTCCGCAATCGAGGTCATAGAAGTGTTAGGGTTGAGTCGTCGGCATCGGGCCATATGTTCAATGTTGAAGTAGGAGAGGCTCCAACTTCACCCGTAGCTGAAACTGAATCGTATGATCAGGCCACTGGAGAAGAAGTATTATCACAGGCAATGCTGAGGATCTTGGAAATGGTCGCTAGACCCAATAATGGTACGGGGAATCGAGGGTCAATTCCAGAGCGACTTCGATCTAACGGGGTTGAGATCTTTAAGGGCGTGGCTGGTGTGGCTTCTAATGTGGTCGAGTATTGGATGGAGGCCACTAAAAGAATCATGGACGACTTGGACTGCACCCCTGAGCAAAAGTTGAAAGGGGCAGTGTCACTGCTTAGAGAAGAAGCATATCAGTGGTGGCTGACGGTGAAAGAGGGCACCCAAGCCGAGCAGATTACTTGGGAGTTTTTCAAAAATTTGTTTCAAGGGAAGTACGTGGGTGCAAGCTATGTTGATGCTAGGAGGAAGGAGTTTCTAAACCTGACTCAGGGGAACAAATCTGTGGCAGAATATGAGGCGGAGTTTCTACGCCTTAGTAGGTATGCAAGAGCTATAGTGGCCACGGGTTATGAGCGGTGCGTTAGATTTGAGGATGGTCTTAAGGATAGCCTCAGGTATTGATAGCTCAACAGAGGGAATGAGTTTTCTCGGGGTTAGTTGAGAAAGTAAAGATAGCAGAGGAGCTCAAGCGCACTGAGTGTCTAAATCAAGAAAAGAGAATGGTAGGAATAAAAAGGAGGTTGAATCTTCCGATGTTAGACAAAGGCCGAGGGCTAAGGCCAGAGTCAATAGGTTAGTAAGAGTTGGGCCCCCTGCTGCTAATTCAGGGATACCACATTGTGCTGATTGTGGGATAGGTCATACAAGCGAGTGTTGAAGGAGGACAGGAGCTTGTTTGGGTTGTGGATCCATGGCGCATAGGATCAAAGATTACCCTAGGAGGCCAGCTCAAGTGCAAGCCGTGGGCCAGGCTAATGTTCAACCATCTAGGGGTGGTCAACAGTAGCCAAGGGGCCGGGGTCAGGCCAGGGTCAAAAATGGTAATGAATGCGGTCGTGGAGCACCAGGCGGAGGTGCAGGTTATGCTGAGGTGAGGCAGCTAGCTTTGGTCTATGCAACACGTCGCCAAGAAGATGAAGACACTCCAAATGCAAATACTAGTGCGTACCCTACCACAGTGTACTGAGTGTTTGTTTTGGCTTTAGAATTAGAGTGCGCAGCGAAAGCGTGATGATGTAGTCTATATTATGCGATCGTTAGTTAGTTGGAAATTTCGAGGACGAAATTTCTTTTAGGGGGTAGAGTTGTAACGCCCCAAAAATCTCAAACTTCTTTTTGTGTGGTTTTTATGTGAATATGTGCTTAGTAGTCTTAGGCAAATATTAATTGGGTGTTAGAAGGCCCATAGTAGAGTTTGGGTCCAAGCTTAAAAGGGAAAATATTAAATTTATTTTGGAGTTTAATTTTAGGCTTCTAGAAGATTGGTAGTGGCGTGAAGCTGGACTCTCAGAGAGGTAATCAGAAGAAAAAATTTAGGAAATAGATTGAGGAGTTATCAGGGAGAAAAACGAGGAGATGAGAAGGGGGAAGTGATGGAGCTGAATTGGGAATTGAGGCTATGGGCTATAAATATGTGCCAAATTTGGGATCCTAGGCTAATGCCAAATTTCTCATCTTTTCCTCAAGTGCTGATTTGTATTTTTTCTTTTCTTCTCTTCTTTCTTCTTTTCTTGCCGAATTCTCTTCTCCCTTTTACCCTTTTACTGAAAATCCATAGAGTTGTATTTTTTCTCTACAAAAGCCGAACACCATCCCTAATTTCTTAAAAGCCGAATACCTATAGTCCTTGCCGACTTCTTCCCTTAAATCTCTTAAAAGCCGAATACCCGTGTCCTGTTGCCGATTTTTTTGTTTTCCTTCATCATAAACCTATTTTTGTAACTTGCAACCCTTAATCAAGTGGTTAAAAGCCGATTGCACACTCAGTAGAGATCTAGGTCACAAGATTAGAGATTAGTTTCAGTAAGTGCTTAGTTAACCGTTTTTAGTGCATTTTGGGTAAAGCCGAAGGGGCTATCTAATCTTTTATTTTTCTTGTCGTTAACCCTATTTTAACAAGGGATAGGGTTCTAGGATTCCAAGCGTGGAAAGGATCTCTAGCAAGCAGTAAGTGAACTCGTTTTCAAGTTAGGGTTCATGGGTAGCCGAATATAAATGTGGTTGATAAGGGTGACTCATGTGGAATACGAGTCACTTGATGTTGATAATATGTGTGTATTGGTGCAAATCTAAGGTTATTCAGGAATAATAGCGAAGGAGAGGCTATTAAAACTGGTGGTACACGGTAAAGTTACAGTAAGGCTTCGAGAATTGATAAAGTTGTAGTTTAAGGTATAGAATTGATTCGAAAATGGTTTTGGTTGTAGGTTGAGGCTGAGAATAGAGTAGTGCGGGTCATCAATCAAGTGTGTACATACACTACACACACGAAAATCGGTAAAAGCTGAAATCTCGAAACCCCGGATGGGCCTGACGAACTTGTGGGCCTAAAGTGGCAAAGTTGTGATATGTAATTGTTTGATGGATTGACATGTATGATTGTGTGATTGGATTATGATTGGGCCTAATGGGCTACATAAGCATGTTTGGGACTTAATGGGTTTTATGAATATGATTGGGCTTAGTGGGCCTTATGGGATTGTAGAAATGCATGCTAGGGTTTTTAATGGACTATAGGCCTAGTTCTGATCTCTCAAATTTTACAAGACTTAATTAAATACTTAAACATGTCCGTGGACAAGTCGCTAGACTAAGGTGTGGCAATAGATGTGTGCATGTCTAGGATTAGATCTAGGAAGAGCTTGGTACTTAAGCGGTCCGAGTGACCCACCTCTTCTTCTCTTGAATCCTACCTGGTGCATAGTGTCCGTTCATCTTAGCCGCGAGGACTTGTTGATGGGCCAAAATCCATAACTAAAATCTGTATCATTAGGAAATTACGAAAATACCCTTCTAAGGTAGAATTATGAAATGCCCTGTAGGGTAGAACTACTAAAACACCCTCGTAGGGTAGGAGTACCGAAATACCTCTGTAGGGTATATTTACGAAAATACCCCTGGGTAGTGAAATGACCAAAATACCCTTAAGTGCTTAATATGTGAAAATGTGTGAAAATGTGTAGGATGCATTCATGTATTGTATGTTGCACTTGGGTAGGTTTTGATGATACGGAGGAAGTGTTTTGAGGATTGCATAGTCGCTTGACAACCGTGGATCCACTGTAGGCTTTCAAGCCACCGAGTAGCTTTGCTACGTCGCACATATATAGCAGCCTTGCTACAACGTGAGTAGTGCCACAACCGGTGGAGTGTAGATGATGAGTGGGTTGATGTAGACATCCCAACAAGTGTGTTGGGCTGGTACGGGTGGTGTGTAGCAGTTGGATTTGGGATGGGAACATTTGCATACATTTAATTCTGATATGATATGAGGTCATCGTGGGCTAAGGCCTAGACCACTGAAATTGTTAGGGCTTAGGCCCAATGTGATATATTGAATTATTTTGATTGCCAAGGGTCATACATACTGAGTTGTGAAACTCACACCCTTAAATTAAACGTTTTAGGTAACCCTCAGTGGGCGGCTCGACGTAGGAGAGGACTCGGAGGTGGCCACACTGCAAGTTTTTTTAGGGATTCTAAACAAACTATTTCTTTCAATTACTTTAGTTTTGTTATTTTGTTTTCATTTGATGAAATAAGGCCTAGTGTCTCTGATGTGACTGTATTTAGGGTTTATCGATGTTTTGACTGCCTAGTTTTTATTTTTATAACTTTCTCAAATTAAACATGGTTTTTAAATAACATTATTATTTGGGCGTTTTGTTTAAACATGGGCTTTCATTTTGGGCTTAACATGAACTTGAATTTTTAAATCTCAAACTTAAATTTTAACCAAGTAAATTTCCTATCAAACATATTCTCAATTTCATAAAATCGTTTTGGAAACAATCTTTTTGATGTGACATTGCCAGATTCGACAATAACGTCTGGGCCGGGTTTGAGGTGTTACATTGGAGATAGGTCGGAGCATTATCACACTATCAACTGACTCATTTTGGTATATAAAGATGTTTATTTGGTATAATGGCATGTATAGGTTACTAGTACCAATGTTGATGATGAATTGGATGAACGTAATCTAGCCATTGGGATAGTTAGTGATGATTACCTTGATATGTATATAAAGTTAAATTATGGATATACAAATATGCATGGTATGTTTTGAATTAGATGGATTTGCATGTGTAATATGTAAAAGTATGGTATGAGATAAGATTATAAGCTTATGTGTTATGTTAAATGATTGGTATTTATCTTGATAATCATGCTTGCATTGGTTGGTTGATATTGGCAAGAGTTGGTGTAGGTAAAGGATGAAATGGGTAAGAAATAGGGTTTGGAAAATAGTCTTATTTTGTCCACACGGGTAGACATACGGGCGTGCATCTAGGCCGTGTGTGACACACGGGTTGATACACAGGCGTGTGTCAAGGCTGTAACACCCCTTACCCGTATCCGACATGGGACAGGGTTCGAGGCGTTACCGGATTTAAATGTAAACATCCATGCAAAACTGGGCCATAAAATTTCATCTAATTTAAAACCATTCATACATATGTATCTCGTCCTTATACAAACCTACAAGGCCCAAAACATACTTTGGAAGCGATCCGGGATTAAACTGAGAACTTCTGAAAATTTTACAAACTTATAGAAATTTTACTCTAAACAGTGGTCACACGGCCATGTGGATATAGGACACACCCATGTGGGTACTTCGTGTGGTCACATATGCCCGTGTCCATACCCCGTGTAACTCTCTATTTATGACATCATCAACCAAATGGAACCACACGGCCAAGCCACACGCTCGTGTGCTAGGCCATGTGATGAATTAAATTCTCGTAAATTAGGTGCAAACTTCACACGCCCTTGACACACACCCGTGTCCAAGGCCGTGCCGTCCACACGGCTGAGAAACACGCCCGTGTCCTCAGCTCGTGTCGAATTATTTTTTCATTTCGAAGCTAAACTAGTTTTCACACAGCCTAGTACACGTCCGTATTCCAGGCTGTGGCCTTCACACGGCTGAGACACACACCCGCGTGCTCTATTCTGGGCATTCTGTTTCTTAAAATTTCAGGTGCAGGGGACACATGGCCTGTTCAACGCCCATAGGGCTGACCGTGTGTTACACACGGCCTAGACACACACCCGTGTGTCTACCTGTGTGGACAATATATAGGCTATTTACCAAGCCAATTACCACTCTGAAACATAAACACACAAGCATCAATGCATTGGTATAATTCATATTACTTTTGAGCAACCAACATGTCCACAACTAAGACATCAGCGCCTCATTTTCATGACATATATATATATATATAACATACTTAACCAATCACATACTCAACAATTCAAAACATGCAAATTACCACATATATGAAATGCATCATCATGCAATTTTGCTTATAATCAATATTAGCCAATATCAAATGGCTTTACACAAAATGAATCAAGTATCATCATAAGCCAACATATTTGGCTAAACCCATATGACATATAACAAAAAGACCAAGTCCCTATACATGCCATACTCAAAATGTTAAGACTAGCTATACCCAAGTATTCCAATTGATAGTGTGATCGAGTCTCTGACGTCCTTCTATTCCCGAGCTAGCTTGGCGATACTATAAGAAAAATGAAAAAGAAAGGGGAGTAAGCATGAAGCTTAGTAAGTTTGCATGTAAATAATTAACAACATTAATTATGCAATATCATACACATAACATAAATATAACTTGTCACAATGTCATCAAGTATCATAGTTACATCTTAAACCATGTCATTCTCATAGTGAATAATAAAACTCATGTTCATGATACCTTCATTCACTTCTTACCGAGAACTCATCGAGTCATAATCTCAATGTTTAATGAGTTTCATGTACATACCTATACCCTTTCAACATGTTCATACCTCGTCGTTTCTTTGACATAGTCTTTGAGTTACCCGTTGAACCGCTTGGAATACTAAAGGGTACTCAGGAAATCTCATACACATAGCAAGAAACCAATGCCATATCCCAAATATGGTCTTACATG
This sequence comes from Gossypium stocksii, assembly GCA_020496765.1. Classification (NCBI taxonomy): domain Eukaryota; kingdom Viridiplantae; phylum Streptophyta; class Magnoliopsida; order Malvales; family Malvaceae; genus Gossypium; species Gossypium stocksii. Next base: position 65,602,152 of record CM035626.1, read on the forward strand.
GGATCACATATCAATGTCAATAGCCCAGCTATGGTCTTACACGACGTCTTATATCGATGCCAGGTCCCAGACATGGTCTTACACGAAATCTCATAACGATACCATATCCCAGATATGGTCTTACACATAATTACATACCGATGTCATATCCCAGATATGGTCTTATACATAGGGGTAAGTGTTTGATTGAGTCAAGTCGAATCGAGTAAAAAATTTTCGAGTTAGTCGAGTTGACAAATCCTATTTTAGCAACCGAATTCAATTTGAATTTTTTCTAATCGAATCGAGTCAAACAATTTCGAGTCAAATCGAGTCGAGTTAACGAATCCTATTATTTATACTTAATGTTGCGTTTAGATGGACCGATTATTTAACTAGCAGACGAAGTACAAGATTATTTAACTACATGAACAATATAATGATTTTGCCTTTTAACTTAATGGGTAAACATTTATCAAGACGACTTAGTTTTGCCTTTTAACTTAATTATTTTGAATTTTAACTTTTAAAAAAGTAAACATTTATCAAAACGACGTAGTTTTATCTTTTCTTATTCGGATTTTCAGATAACTTAAATTGTGTAATTCATATTCGAGTTAAACCGAAAAACTTAATTTTTTATTCGAGTTGATTTGAATAATTTGATTAACTCAAATAACTCGAACTATTTAATTCAAAATTTGAATTTTTTATCGAGTTTTTCGAATCGAATTCAATTTTGCTCACCCCTAATACGGGATCTCAACAACCCTAATGTCATGACATTTGTATCCTATCTATTCCTAAGGTTCAACCGAGATTTTGAGATATCGAAATTTCGTCATAACGTCATCGATTCATCGTTAACCAATTTCATAAAAATAATTATACAATTCATGCAATATTAAAGCATTGAATACATAATAATGAAATATTGCATTATTTACCCACAAACTTATCTCGGTACCAAAATATGACTAACTATTCATTTAGTCCAACAGCTTGTTCTTTCCTGGGTCTAGGTCCAGACTCCGTTTCTCTTGATTTATAATAGCAAATTTCACTTATTTAATAATCACATTGCTCAAAACAGCCCATAAATCATACTTTGGTAAAATTATAATTTTGCCCCTACACTTTTACATATTTATAAATTAGTCTCTAGGCTCGTAAAATTATTTTCATTTCGATTTCTTTGTACCTTAAGCCTATTCAAATACATTTCACGCTTATAACAGCCCATATTTTCTTTCAAATCAGATTTTTACCACTTATTTTACAACTTTTACAAATAAGTCCTTTTTACGTATTTTCATGAAAAATCACATTGTAAAAGTTGTTTATCACACATTAAACTTTCATATTCCTACATTAAACATCAAAATACATGCATGTCACACATGGGTAAATTTTTAAATATGAACCCTAGATCAAAATAATGTTAAAAATAGCTAGACCGGTTGATAACAACTTCAAAAAGGCAAAGAACTTAAAAAACGGGGCTAGGATGCACTTACTATTGAGCTTGAAAATGACAAAAACCCTAGCTATGGTGAGCTTGTGAAATTCGGCTATGACATGGAGAAGATGGACACAATTTTGACTTGATTTTCTCTTTTTATTAATTTATTAACCAAATGACCGAAATGCCCTTTTTGCATTTCTTTGAAATTTTCCCTTCCATGTCTATTTTTGTCCATAAAAATAGAAATTGGGCAAATTTCTATTTAAGGACCTCTAATTAATAATCCAAAGCTATTTTATACTTAAAGCTTCTAGAATCTCATATTTTGTAACTTTTGCAATTTAGTCCTAAAAGTCAAATTGGACTCTTATTCACAAAATTTCTTCATGAAACTTTCACACAATCATGCAAACATGTCATGGACCTCAAAACAATCATAAAAAAATATTTCTACTTTGGATTTGTGGTCTCGAAACCACTATTCTGACTAAGCCCTAAATTGGGATGTTACGAAGGTCGTGTGTCCCCTACATCTAAAAATTTGAGAAACAAAATGACATGTATTAACACACGGGCTCAACACGAGCGAGTGCCTCAACTATGAGGTACATGGCTTGAGACACGGACGTGCGATACGATCATATGAAACCTACACCTATTTTTTAAAAATTCGAATTAACCACATGGCCTAGCATAGGGGCGTGTGACTTGGCCTTGTGATCTTAATTTCTTCATGGGTTACAAGTCAGAGAGTTACACGGGTTAGGGACACGAACATGTAAACCCACACAGCCTGACCACACGAGCGTGTCTCTTACCATACGGGCGTGTGACTCCTTTACATAAGAAAAGTTTTGTAACTTTACGAAAAATTTTTGAAGATCCTGAATTAGTCCCGAATCAATTCTAATGTATATTTTGGGCCTCAAGGGCCCATTCAAGGGACGGTATGAATAAATTTGGGAAATGAATAGAGTTTGACTCGATTTTGTTTTAAAATATTCTGTAAACTCCGGTAATTCCTTGAAACCCTATTCCAGTGACAGATACGGGTTAGGGGTGTTTCCTTTATTGGTATCAAAGCTACGGTTTAGCCGATTCTTGAACTAACGTAGCAAGTATGGGGTTAACTATACATCCCATTATATTATTTGTGATAGTGTGATATCTCTTGACCATTTTAAATGTGTTTTTTTTCTTATAGTAATGTCATCCAACCAAGCTAGAGCTAAATCCGAGGAAGCTAAGAGCCATGCTCTAGTTTCAATTCAAAGAGAAGCAACTAGTACTAGTAGAAGGCCTGAGGTGAATAAGCAAAAGTAGTTTTTTTAAATGATGAACGAATGGTTTACTTAATATTTAAGAACTAACCTGGCTATGCAACAAGCTCCCTCACCTGCTTCTCCATAACTGGTTCCTGAAACAACACAAGGAATTGAATCTGTCAGAACTAGTAAGGCTCTAGTAGATAAAATCAGAAAATATGGGGCAGAAGAATTCAGGGCAACAACTGAAGATGATCCAGAAAGAGCTGAATTCTGGTTAGAGAATACTATTCGAGTTTTAGATGAGTTATCTTGTACGCCAGTTAAATTTTTAAAATGTGCTGTGTCTTTGCTAAAAGATACAGCTTATCACTAATAGAATACTCTGATTTCTATTGTGCTAAAAGAAAATGTTACTTGGGAATTCTTTTAGACTGAGTTAAGGAAGAAATACATTAGTCAGAGATTTCTCAATCAGAAAAGGAAAGAATTTCTTGAGCTTAAATAAGGCAATATGATTGTATCTGAGTATGAACTAGAATTTGTTCAATTGAGTAAATATGCTAGAGAATGGGTTCCAACTGAGGTCGACTTGTGCAAACAATTTGAAGAAAGGTTGAATGAAGATATTAAACTATTTATTGGAATCTTAGCAATAAGAGAATTCATGGTATTGGCTGATCGAGCATACTAGGCAGAGGAATTAAGTAAAGAGAAGAGATTAGTAGAAAGAGAGGCCTGGACTTTTAGCAAAAGACCTATGAACAAATCACAATCTTCTGTGTCAAAGAAATCAAAGAAATATTATTATCATTCTACTTCAACTACCGGGTATTCTGGATGGGAATGAGGTTCCCAACGCTTTAATTTGATATCTCCCACTCCATCTATAACTAGTGTTGGAAGTGTTGGTAACCCTAAACCAAAATGTAAATATTATAATAGATTTTATTTTGGGGAATGAAGTATGAAAAAAGAAGGCCTGTTATAAATGTGGTTCTCTCAAACATTTCCTCAGAGATTGTCCGAAAATAGTTGAAAAAGAGGCAGATCAGATTTCAAAGCTAGTTAATCCTACTTCGAGGGGTAGACCAGCTCGATATCCTGGAAATGCTAGTGGTAGCCGAGGGGCTACAAAAGATTCAATAGTTAAATCTAAAGCACAGGCACCTGCCAAGACGTATACCATTCGTGCTAGAGAGGATGCTTCTGTACCAGACGTCATTACTAGTACATTTTCTTTACTTGACACTGATATAACTGCCTTGATTGATCCTAGTTCTACATATTCTTACATATGTACAAAGCTGGTATATGTTAAGAATTTACCTATTGAATTCACTGAATTTGCGGTTAAAGTTTCAAATCCCCTAGGCCAATATGTTATGGTGGATAAAATTTGTAAAAATTTTCCACTGATAGTAAAAGGTTATTATTTTTCAGCTGATTTGATGTTACTGCCTTTTGATAAATTTGATGTGATCTTGGGTATGGATTGGTTAACTCAGCATGATGTAGTGGTAAATTGTAAACAAAAATATATTGAGTTGAAAAGTCAGAATAGTGAATTGCTCCGTGTTGAATCTAATAAGATAGAGGGATTGTCTAATGTGATTTCAGCTATGTTAGCACAGAGGTGTGTTAGAAAGGGATGTGATGCCTATCTTGCAAACGTGTTGGATACTAAGGTATCTAAGTAAAAAATTCAATCTGTGCCAGTGGTATGTGATTTCCAGAGGAGTTATTGGATTACCACCGGAAAGACAGGTAGAATTTTCTATAGATCTTGTCCCAAAAACTATTCCGATATCCATAGCACCTTACTAAATGGTCCTACTAAATTGAAAGAGTTGAAAGCACAGTTGCAAGAACTTACTGATGGGGGTTTTGCTCGGCCTAGTCATTCACATTGGAGTTCTCTAGTTTTGTTCGTAAAAAAGAAATATGGATATTTGAGATTGTGTATTGACTACAGGTAACTTAACAAAGTCACAGTAAAGAATAAGTACCTGTTGCCTCGGATCAATGACTTATTTGATCAGTTGAAAGATGCTACTGTATTTTCAAAGATTGATCTCCATTCGAGTTACTATCAGTTACGGGTAAAAAAATTTGGTGTGCCAAAATCGGCTTTCAGAACTAGGTATGGGCACTATGAGTTCCTTGTGATGCCATTCGAATTGACTAATGCACCTGCTGTGCTTATGGATCTGATGAATAGAATATTTAAGCCGCATTTAGACAGGTTTGTGGTAGTGTTTATTGATGATATTCTGGCTTATTCCCGAGATGAAAATGAGCATGCTGATAATTTGAAAATTGTACTACAAACTCTGGGTGTAAAACAATTATATGCTAAATTTAGTAAATGTGAGTTTTGGCTTTGAGAAGGTGGGTTTCTCGAACATATTGTATCTGCTGAGGGTATCAGGGTTGATCCAAATAAAATTTCAACTATTGTCAATTGGAAACCACCGAAGAATGTAACTGAAGTCAGAAGTTTTTTAGGATTAGCTGGTTATTATCGGAGATTTGTACAGGGGTTTTCGATGATAGCTTCCCCGATGACTTGTCTATTGTAGAAAGATGTAAAGTTTGAGTGGACCGATGAATGTCAACAGAGTTTTAACGAATTGAAAGATCTGTTGACGAAAGCACCTGTACTAGTACAACCTGAACCGGGTAAAGAATTTGTTATTTATAGTGATATTTCATTAAATGGTTTAGGTTGTATCTTGATACAAGAAGGTAAAGTAATAGCCTATGCTTTAAGACAGCTTAAGCCACATGAAAAGAATTACCCGATACATGATTTTGAGTTGGTAACTATTGTGTTTGCACTGAAAATATGGTGACATTTACTTGTATGGTGAAAATTGTCATATTTACACTGATCATAAAAGTTTGAAATATTTGATGACACAAAAAGATCTGAACTTGAGACAGCACAGGTGGCTCAAATTGTTAAAAGATTATGATTTAGTGATTGACTATCATCCGAATAAAGCCAATGTAGTTCCTGATGCTTTAAGCCGAAAGTCTCTATTTGTTTTGTGAGTTATGAATACCCGGTTGTCATTATACGAAGATGGTTCAATCATGGCTGAATTGAAAGCTAGATTGATGTTTCTACAGCAAATCTGTAAAGCTCAGAAAAATGATGGTGCGTTACAAGCTAAACGGGTGCAGTGTGAATCAAGTGCCGATTTAGAATTTCAGATTAGGTCTAATGGTTGTCTGTCATTCAGAGACAAAATATGTGTACCGAAGAATTCAAAGCTTAAACATAAGATTCTACATGAAGCTCACAGTAGTACTATGTCTGTTCACCTAGGGAGCAATAAAATGTATAATGATTTGAAAAAGATGTATTGGTGGCCAGGAATGAAATGCGACATTTTTTAGTTTGTATCAAAATTTTCTATATATCAGCAGGTTAAAGCTGAACATCAGGTACCTTCGAGATTACTACAACTAATCATGATACCGAAATGGAAATGGGAAAGGATTACTATAGACTTTGTGTCAAGTTTACCATTGTCTCTTAAGAAGAAAGATGCTATATGGGTAATTGTTGACTGATTAACAAAGTCGGCACACTTTATTCCGGTACGTATGAACTATTCTTTGGATAAATTAGCTAAATTGTATGTATCAAAAATTGTTAGGTTACATGGAGTACCAGTTTCGATTATCTCAGACAGGGATCCCTGGTTTACGTCTCGTTTCTCGGACAATTTGCAAGAAGCTTTGGGAACTTAATTGCATTTCAATACTACCTTTCATCCTCAAACTAATAGCCAGTCTGAGCGTATAATTCAGGTATTAAAGGATATGCACCGGTGTTGTGTAATAGAGTTCGAAGGCAATTGGGAAAAGTACTTGCCTTTGATTGAATTTGCTTATAAAAACAGTTATTAATCCAGTATCAAAATGGCACTATATGAGGCTTTGTATGGTCAAAAATGTAGAACACCATTATACTAGATAGAGCTCAGTGAGAAAAAGATACACGAAGTTGATTTAATCAGTGAAATCGAAGAGAAAGTAAAGGTGATCCATGACAGTTTGAAAGCAGCCTCAGAACGTCAAAAGTCATATGTCGATTTTAAATGAAAAGAGATTGAATTTCATATCAGTGACAAAGTAGTCTTGAAAGTTTCACCATGGAAGAAAGTTCTCCGGTTAAGTCGTAAAGGAAAGTTGAGTCCACAGTTTATCGGGCCATATGAGATCATTGAAAGAATTGGACCTGTGGCATATCGATTGGCATTACCACTAGAACTTGATAAAATTCATAATGTTTTTCATGTGTCTATGTTACTACGGTATCGATCGGATCCTTTACATGTTATTTCCCCAATAGAGATTGAGATTCAGCCTGATATGACCTACAGTGAATAACCAATTGAGATTTTAGCACGGGAAACAAAGGAGCTCAGAAATAAGAAGATAAATATGGTAAAAGTTCTATGGAAAAAACATGGGATAGAAGAGGCTACATATGAACCGGAGGAGCAATGAGAAAACAATATTCGAATCTCTTTACTAGTAAGATTTTCGATGACGAAAATCCTTAAGAGGAGAATTGTAATGGCCTAAATTCAGTAAAATGTAGAAGTTGAATTCTAGAAGCTAGAAGGATTAAATAGCTATAGAATTCAAAAATTGAGGCCCTTATATGGTAATTAGACCATCAATCAAAAGTTAGTAGATTTTTATGGATGAATCATCCATGAAATTTGAGAAAAAGAAAAAGGACTAAATTGGAATTTAGTAAAATTAAAATATGATAACTAATTGGCATAGAAAATATCATCATTTATCATCTTCATCCCCAAATATTTCCATGGAAACCCTAGGAGAGAGGAAACAAACTTTCTTGGCATAAATTGATCTGGAAAACTCAAATACGAAACAAGATTGAAGAAAAGAAAAGATTTCGAATTAATAGATTTTTGTACGAACAAGCATCGAGGTAAGTTTGTGTAACTTTATATTGAATCTTGAAATGCTTGAAATGCATGATATGTGATATGAATATTAAATTGAATGTTCAATGTATAAGTATGATGAAATGGCTCATATTGCATTGAGAAAAGGATAAGTCACGTTGAATAAGGAAAATTCAATGGATTAGAGTAAAGGTGATTCTACATATGTTGTAAATAGGATTTAGCTTGGATGAGTAATCCTGGTAAGCCTCTTTAGCACTATGAGATAAAGTCCTATAAGTGTAAAGATTGGTAGTCGCATATGTTGTGGACTACCGTAGCTCTGTGTGAGCATCGATTTATAAGAATAACGATTGGTAGTTGTATATGTTGTGAACTACCGTAGCTTTGTGTGAGCATCGAGGTATTAAAGTGATTGGCAGTAACTCGACATAAATTGTGAAACTACCGTAGCTTTGTGTGAGCGTCAAAGTATATGATTTAACCAAATGATTTGAAAAGGTGGCTCGAGAGTTTCGTACACTTTAAGTGTACTTTATGAGAGTATCCATCGATATTCCGATAAATTCAATGGAAAAACTTGGAGAATAATGATGAAACTTGAGATATTTTGTCTTGAAAATGCACATGTGATATGGGAATTAAGCATGTTGAGAGTATGATATGATGAGCTCATCTATGAGTTTGTACTATGTGAAATTATTTGACTAACTTTGAGTGTTAAAGTTGTGTCTGATAGGATAATGACCTATTTGCTTGAATATTGTTTGATTAAATTTAATGAAAACACTTGTGCTCGAAAGCTCGAGAAGGTTGGAGATAGGTCGGAGCATCATCACACTATCAACCGACTCATTTTGGTATATAAAAATATTTATTTTGGTATAAGGGCATGCATAGGTTACTAGTACCAATGTTGATGATGAATTGGATGAATGTAATCTAGACATTGGGATGGCTAGTGATGATTACCTTGATATGTATATAAAGTTAAATCATGGATATACAAATATGCATTGTATGTTTTGAATTAGATGGATTTGCATGTGTAATATGGAAAGGTATGTTATGAGATAAGATGATAAGCATATATGTTATGTTAAATGATTGGTATTTGTCTTGATAATCATGCTTGGATTGGTTGATGGATATTGGCAAGAGTTGGTGTAGGTAAAGGATGAAATGGGTGAGAAATAGGGCTTGGAAAATAGCCTTATTTTGCCCACACGGGTAGACACATGGGCGTGTGTCTAGGCCGTGCGTGACACACAGGTTGATACACGAGCGTGTGTCAAGGCCGTATGTCCCCTACATCCAAAAATTTGAGAAACAGAGTGCCCTATATTAAGAACATAGGCTCAACACAGACGTGTACCTCAGCCGTGTGAGGTACATGGCTTGGAGACACGGGCGTGCGATACGACCATGTGAAACCTACACCTATTTTTTGAAAATACGAATTAACCACACGGCCTAGCACACGGGCATGTGACTTGGCCGTGTGATCCTAATTTCTTCATGGGTTACAAGTTAGAGAGTTACACAAGTTAGGGAAATAGGCATGTAAACCCACATGGCCTGACCACAAGGGCGTGTCCTTTACCACACAGGCGTGTGACTCCTTTACATAAGAAAAATTTTGTAACTTTGCAAAAAATTTTTGGAGATCTCGAATTAGTCTCGAATCGATTCTAATGTATGTTTTGTGCCTCAAGAGCCCATTCGAGGGACGTTATAAATAAATTTAGAAAATGAATAGTGTTTAACTCGATTTTAGTTTAAAATATTCTATAAACTCCGGTAATGCCTCGGAACCCTATTCCAGCGATGGATACAGGTTATGGATGTTACACCGTGTGTCACACACAGTTAAGACACACACCCATGCATCTACCCGTGTGGACAAAATAAGGCTATTTTCCAAGCCTTATTTCTCACCCATTTAATCTTCCATCTACACCTACACATAAACATATTTAAGAACCAATTCAAGACATTTAACCAAGCCCAAATCAAGTTTTACGTTTGATATATCTTCATCTATATTCATGTAAGCAAGTTTACTTATTTCCTCCATCTCATATATAAGCATAATTTATCAGTGTATGTGATTACCTTTATTTACCATTCACACTCTCATACTATTAACATGTTAAGACTATATTTAGATATAGTCTCAAATATATCAAAAACAAGCCATATCAATGGCTAGTTACATTCATAACACGTTATGTACCAATATTGGCTAATTATCCTATACATGCCACTATAAACCTAGGGATTTACCATATATTTACTGAAATAGACCAGTGGATAGCGTGAGTGATCTCCGCCAAGCTTCCAATCCAATGAGCTTTCGAATCACTAATGAATAAGGAAAAAATAAAATAGAGTAAGCATATAATGCTTAGTAAGTCCGTAAAACTTGGTAATTAACTTACCATATACTTTTATGTTCAAAATAAACATGCAAGGCATTTTCAACCCATTTAGTCACAAATTCTAAACACATATCCTTATCATGTTAGCTAAGTAATCTCATACAATAGTCCTTAATCATGGATGAACAAAGTTATCAAGCATGATCCACATTAATGTAACAACCAATTTATGCATCATCATCTCAAATAATGGCATTTCCATGTATTCCATGTAATTACGGGTAATAATTTGTTTTTAAGTCATACTATCTGATATAAACATTAAGAAACATGTATGGGTTCAATAATAACCAAATTCCCATATACATATACTTTCCACATAATGAATTTAAGTAACATATACAAATCATACCCATATATCTAAAATACATTTCCATAATGTTTCATCTCAAGTTCAGATTATTTCATGTCAGGAATTTGCTCATTAAATCAATTAAATTATCAATGGAAATCTGGGAAAGTACACTCATAGTATACAAATCTAGAATCTTAGATGAACACATTCATCAAACATGTACCATGTTCATATATCGCCATCTCATACTTCCGTATATCATGTACCATCATTTTCATGTATTTCAAGCAGACACATGTAATAGTTCATTTTGTGTTCATATTTTCTTATGTCAGGATTTTACCCGTTGAATCATTGAAATATTGATGGATAATCAGGTAGCATACACGAGGTATACAAATTAGTGATTCGTCAATTCATATTCAGGGGTATTCAATTAGGGTACTTAATCAAAAAGCACACTCTCGAGCCACACATATCAAGATATTCAGGTAAGTCATGTAACATGTAACAAGAAGCTTATCCGAGCCAAATCAAGTTTGCTCATAAGAGCCATGTAACATGTATCAGGAAGTTCACAAAGAACTTTTAGTTCACAAAGAACTTTTTAACCTGGAAAGTCATGTAAAGTCATGTAACAGGAAGCTTGTCCAGGCTTAATAACAGAAAACTCACAAAGAGTTTATATCGGGTGATTCACAAAGAACCATATCGGAAAGTCATGTAATAGAAAGCACCAGATAGCCATATAACAGAAAGCTCCGGATAGCCGTATATCATGGAGTTCATGTGAGCCATGTCAGGACACTCACACATAGCTGCGTTTGTGTTTACAACATATGCAAGATCACAACTGATCGAATATCAGTACGCTCAGAAAGAGCTGTATTTGTGTCTGCAACGCATGCAGGACCACAATCGAGCAAATCATGTATCAAGACACTCACACAGAGCTACGGTAGTCCACAACACATGCAAAATTTCTACTAATCAATATGCTCACAGAACTATATATTAAGATGCTCGAGAGGGCTTTTTCAGGGTTACTCATCTGAGCTAAACCCTGTCTACAACACATGTAGAATCTTTATGTATCCACCGAATTTCATTTATTCAAACGGGGTTTAACCTTTTTTAGGAATTATCAGACATGTGATTATTTCATACATTTACAATATTTATATAATTCAAGTAAACACATTCCACATTCATTTCAAGCATAAAAATAACATTTTTATCATTTATCATTTATCGGGCATTATCATTATCGGGCTTTGTCAGATATATTTTCAATGTCATATATATATATTTATAATATTCATACAATTTACATACACAACATTTAATTCAAACATATAAATATACACAATTTAGTTACACGAATTTACCTCAATAAATGTTTGTGTACGTGAAATCTACTAATTTAACACTTTCTCTTTTCTTTACTCTAACTCCGAATTTGAACTATCCGGATCTATACGAGTGAATTTAACATAAATTTAATATAATTCATACTCAATTCAGTCCAATTTACATTTTAGGTAAAATTACTATTTTACCCCTAAACTTTTAATTAATGATGATTTCGTCCTTAAGCTCAGAAAATAAAATTCTTGCAATTTAATCCTTGTTCTAAGCCTAATTATTCTCATACCTATCAATAAAAGCCCATGAATTCCTTGAAATTTTAGAATTTTCCATAATTTCAACACTTTTCAATTTAATCCCTAAAACATAATTTCACCCAAAATTCTTTAATAAAATACCTTTAAACATCCATTAACATCTCAATTTCATCATAAAATAACTAAAAATCATATGAACTTATCAATGGTATCTTCCAAAACTTTCAACAAAATAAAAAACTAATGAAATAGTAAGTTGGACCAAATTGTAAAAGTCCCAAAATATAAAAATTTCAAGGAAAAAGCAAGAATTAAACTCACATGAAGATAGAATAGGAAAACCAGCCTCGAGAGCTCTTTCATGGTGTTTTTGGACAGAAAATTGAAGAAGAAATGGTCTAGAAACTATTAAAATCAATTTTGGCCATGTAAACTTTGTTTTAATTCCAATTTTGTCCTTATCACATAAAAATCCTTGATTTTTTTTCACGCTATGCAGCCTCAGCCGTTTAAAATGGTCCATTTTTCCTTTTAGTCCTTCCTTATTTAATTGTTAAGTTATTTAATCACTTTAGCAATTACATATTTTTCAATTTAGTCCTTTTTAATTAATTGACTACCGAAACGTTAAAATTTTTTAATGAAACTTTAATACTACCATATTGACACTCCGTAAATATTTTTAAAAATATTACGGCTTGGTTTATAGCACTGAGGCCTCGATACCTCTTTTTCTCAATTACTTGACTTAATTAATCTTTATAAAACACAATTTACTATTTCAAAAATCTTTTAAAAACTAAATTTGACTCGTAAATATTAAATAATATAATTTACGAGCTCATTTTCCGAATTTAGTGGCCTCGAACCACTTTTTTCCGATATCACTGTAAATTGGGCTATTACATAAACTCTCCAGCAAATTGTCTAACACAAGTGCAAAACACACAAAGTAAAGTTAATAAAATAAATGAACAAAAGCACTCCACAAAACACACCCATGTGTGCGGTACAACAACCTATTTGTAGGCTTAACATGGCAACTTCCCTTATCAGCTTTGTGAAAATAAATTCATCTTTTTAGTTGCACAATAACTCTAGATAAAAACCTTCAATCTTTATCCCAAGATAAAGCCTTATAAACCAAGTAAAATCAATAAATAAATCACCAAGGATAAAAGCTTAAAAGACGAGGATAAGTCTTAACGGATAAGGCATGTCAATCTCATAGTTTCTTCAATCATCCAAATCCAATTACCATGGTTTGGGATGAAAAGTGTTCTAAGATTGAATTGCTTATGCAGAAAACATCCACGGAGGTCCAAGTAAAAAATGCTAACATCCAACTCTATCTAAGCTGTCTTAAAGTCTTGTCCAAACAATTGTTTAAACTGGTTGTTTCAGCATCAACACTACATAGCAAAAAGCTCAAAGCGACCAATCTTTCCTTCACCTCCTTCCAAATCCAATCAGCAATGTTTAGGATGCGATAAAACATGTTTTGAGACTCATTGCTTATGAAGAAAACCATTATGGAGAACCAAGTCAAAAAGCCCTAATGCAACTCGACTTGGGCTGTCCAAGAGTCTATTGTTCAAAAGTTTGGATGGATAGTTTGTTTAAATAATGAGTTGTTTATACAAGATGTTTAAACATGAGAGTGAGCATGAGCAGTTTAGCAAGTTGTCTGAACAAGAGTTGAAACATTAGCAACGAGACAATGAAAGTCCCAACACACACATATATAAAATTATTAATTAATCCAAAATCAAAACCAAATTTTCTAATTGATTTGATTAAATTGGCTCCATAAAGAATTTAAAGGAAAATAGTAATGTTGATAAACTTTGACTGATGAATTTCTTGAGCCTCCTCATCAGCCATACTGAGTCACAAAAGAAGAATGAGGGGCTTCAATTAGGTCGAAGATGGCGGCGGCATATGTTATTCATGGGAAGCAGATGCACAGTTTGAGTTTGCACCATCTTCCCATACATCTTGCTATGTATACATGGGACAGATAAGCGAGAAGGAAAATGGGAATTATTATTATTATTTTTTTAATTTCTTTCTTGTTAATATTTGATAAGTTGTTATTAATATAATTATTTATATTCTCGTGTAAGCGTTTGCAAGCTTAAAAGCATAGGGGGTTGAGAAAATAAATCTTTGGTTCATTGAGAATTTTGTAGGCTGAGGCCATCATTCTGTAAGATGTTATTTACTGATTGAATTGCTTCTTACTATTGTAAGAAATTAGAGTTTGTAAGTTTAAACGAGGGATCCATTATAGGAATTGAGAATTGATGGGATAATGAATAGTTTATGCATGGGATTAAAAAATTCATTTCCCATTTTATCTCCTATTTGCTTTTGTGTTAGAAAAATGTCATCTTTTCTATTTTATTTTTTTCCTTTCCAACTTTTTTTCTCTTTTCATCCATCCATCCATCCATCCATCCAAGTACATCCTAAGATAATAAAGTACTGATCAAAACAGATCTCAAAAGAAAATTTGCAATGTCTTTGAATTGATGATCAAACTGGAAACACTGTCAAATAATCAATGGCAATGGATTAGTAGTCACTTTACAAGATAGGAAAGAAAAGTGATAGCCCAAAATCACAAGGCTGAAAACCCCAAAAAAGAAAAAAAAAGAATTAATATGAAAAAAAAATCAACAAAGAGACTGAGGAAAATGAATATTCCACGACGAATGTACAAAAATTCAAACGGATATAGAACAGAGATCCTCAAATACTTGTCTAATGTTAGGCCTCTCATTTACCGGAAGAATACACTTGAGTGATATGGCTAGCAATTCATCCATCGCTTTCGTGTGTTCTTCCCCACCTGCAATGTCTCTATCAATACAGTCCATTCCCCGCCCTTCTTCATCACACAATTTAACCCAATCTGTCAGATCGACCGCTCCTGATTGTCCCGATATTATGTCTCCCGCACTTCTTCTCGTTAACAATTCCATCAGGATCACTCCAAAAGCATACACATCTGCCTTCAGCGATGGGACTGGTTTAGATGCAAGAGCCAGCTCCGGAGCACGATATCCAAGTGCTCCCAGATTCAATATCTGCTCTGCAGTGCCAGTTGGTGTCATCAGCCGGTGAAGGCAATAATCAGTGATGCAAACATGGTAATTGGAGTCAGTAAGGAGTATATTCGTCGGTTTTAGGTTTCCATGTGCCAGGCCTCTATCATGGAGGTATAACAAACATCGAGCAACTTCTAAGCCAATTTTCAGTCTTTGGCTAAATGATAACGGGGAGTACCTCCGAGGAGTAGTCTCTGCAGTGCCACAGACATGTATATATTGATCAAATGAAAACATAAAAGCAGAATCTCGATGCATTCATGAACACTTGCAACATAAGTACATAACCTAAATTGCAAGACAATTGTAATGCTCAGTTGTAATAAAAGCTCTAGCCATGATAGAAACCTAACACTGTGAGCCACTTGCAAATTTAACACTAACCTTCACTTTTTGTTAGTGACTTGGTAAAAGAAAACCAGAAAGCTTCATTCCAATAATGTAAGCCAGTGTGAATAATCAAATCAAATAACAAACATCTTCTCTTTGACTAAGTCACATTTCAAAGAGATGAGACCCTAGTCTATTGTTTCTACCTTTGTAACAATGTAATTTCATTTGATTATGAAAAATTTTAAGAACTTATATCTATTGTTATTAAGACCAAACGTTTGAATATTTCTTCCACATTTAGCCTGTTACTCTTGAACTCTGATAGATGTTGCAATTTACCAATTAGGTGACCAAAGAGGAAGACTCCATCATTTACGACAATCAAAGATGAAGTCTTGACAGGTCAATGACACTGCAAACATTCTTTTCAACTTCCAGCTCCATCTTTTTGCAAGGCAGAAAAACAGAAGGCATGGTAATGGGGATGTGAAAAGAGCCGAGTTTAAAAGATGTTAACCTATAGGACTAACATATCAGAGGCATTTGATTTTTCTTCCTCTCAAATTAGTGCAATCATTTCTTGCCTACTGCCATGTTGTTTGACCTCCAAGATTTTGTACAAAAGATTTCCCTGTGCTAATTGATGACAAGTTCATCAGGAGAGGATCTAAATAGGTTATCATTTGAAACAACTATATCTATTCTCCTTGAAGAAGAGGCATTTGATTCTATTCTAAAATCAGTAGCCAACATTGATGCAAAGATATAAGCACAAAACCACAAGAAATCTTACATGTAGCAAAATATCACCCAACTCATACTTGGGGTGGTAAAGTCTAGCATCAGTAACTGTGAATACTGGCAACCAAAAATGATTATAGAATGATTAAGATCACCAAGTTTTAGATTTAATTGACCACCTTATATAAGTGACAGAAATTATTGCTACAAGTTAGGTTCATTTGACACTGATCTAACATAATTTGATCTCCATGAAGGAGGTCAAAATCCAGTTGAGCATCAGCGCATCACTTGCCTCTCCCATAGCTAGTTCAAAAGAATTACAATAGACCTCAACAGTGACCTCATACATTCATCGATACACACATATTATCCTATTTAACCTCATAATCATTTGATGGCAAACTGCCCGATAGATAGAGCAAACACATTTCAAGATTATATTTCTAGATCCTGCTACAGACATGAGAAAGCGATAATTACGAGACAACTCCCCAAATCCCCACAACATGCACGCTAATACAGTGTTCATATTGAATAAGGTGAGTAAATTTCCTCCTGTCACAACTGAGGTATGACAGCACTCAGCAAATATTCCAAGAACATAAAGCTAGAAATATTAAAAAAAAAAAAAACACTCATCACAAATGTGCTGGCTAAAGTAATTTTAATAAGCAATATCTTGACTTCAGTGTCACAATAACTTGCAGCAGCTAAAGAAAAAAAAAGGACTAAGAGCATGCCTATAAATAATAACATGCACAAACAATGACCAAATCTAGCACAAAAGGTAGAAAAAGAGATGACAAAGAAGACCACAAACATCATAATCCATTTCATAAGATAACTTCGAAACTTAAAGGAAATAAATAGCCAACAGGCACTAGGACTTAGTTAAACAATCACAAACACTAAAAGGAAAAGAAAAATTAAAAGCTCTTACCATAGAGATGCAAAGCCAAGCTATCACAGTCAATATAATCTGCTAGGAGAAGCCTCTCTTGTTCCCTTGGCCCCCAATAGTATGCTCGGACAGGAACAAAGTTAGGATGCCTTACAGATCCTATCTTTTTTACTTCCTTAGAAAATTCTTTCTTATTTTTAACCAAACCTACACGCAACCACTTCACATTCAACGTATGTCCATTACGCAGAGTAGCTTTATATAGAGTTCCATGGCTGCCTCTGCCAAGAACTTCTGCTGGAGCTCGAGATAACTCCTCAATAGTGAATTTTAAAGAAGTATCCAGAAAGAACAATTCTCCAACCAAACGATCTGGTGAGTACACATCCAATATTGCAGGCTGTTCACATGATTCTATAAAATGTGGCGATGATGGTAATGGAGAGCCTGGGGAGGATTTCCTCCCAGATGTTGTTGGCTCATTATCTAGAAGATTAGTATTCACATATGCCGAAGAGGTTGTGGCTCTCTCAGGTGCATCATGCTCAACAATTTCAGCAACAAATTCTTGCTGTCCAGACAATGACCTAGATTTTGAAGTAAGCAAGTGATCATTTGAAAAGCTCAACGAAGTTTGTGGTGTTTGAACATTAGAGTGGAACTTGAAAACAGAAGGTCGTGAAAACCTGCCCAACTTAGCATCACCTACAGTAGTCGTTTCACTAAATCCACTTCTTCCACGAAATTCTTTAACTTGCGCTCGGTGATAAGCCAATAATACAAAAACAATCATTACAGCAGCTACAACTGAGGCAACAATAATTGATACTCTAACATTGCTCTTTGAGTTATGATGTCCTGCATGATCAGGGGGCTGAACTTGAGCAGAGTTTGCTGATGGCATGCCATGAGGGAAAATTAGCAACCTGTTTCCCGGAGAAAATGAAGATCGAGGAAAGCCTCTCAAATTTTCAGGAATAGGACCTGAAAGATCATTATAGGACACATTAAATCCAGTAAGATCGGTTGAAAGCCTGTCAGGGATTTTTCCTTTAAAGTTGTTTCCAGATAAATCAAGGTATTCCAGATTACTAAGTTTGCTTAATTCACTAGGCAGCTGGCCTGATAAGTCATTGTCTGCAAGATTCAGCAGTTTGAGGGCAGCTATATTACCAATCTCTGAAGGCAAACCACCAGTCAAAGAATTGTAGGAGAGATCAAGAGACTCCATGTGCGGATAAGATGACATAACAATTAATTCATTAACACGTGAACCTTGAAGAGGAATTACTCCACTTAAATGATTTCCTGAAAGATTCAGGCTTTTCAATGTTGTAGAAGTGAAGAAACTACCAGGAATAGACCCAGTGAGTTGATTAA
The DNA here is from genome assembly GCA_020496765.1 of Gossypium stocksii. Classification (NCBI taxonomy): domain Eukaryota; kingdom Viridiplantae; phylum Streptophyta; class Magnoliopsida; order Malvales; family Malvaceae; genus Gossypium; species Gossypium stocksii. Next base: position 65,620,648 of record CM035626.1, read on the forward strand.
AACTGAGTTCAACAACAGATAATCTTGGAGAGGTAACCAATAGAGGAGGCAATGCACCGGTAAGGGAATTATTCCTAAGATTTAAGGTGTTTAAGTCTTCAAAGTGAGACGAGTTTGACAGGCTTCCTGACAACTTGTTTGAACTCAAGTCGAGAACAACCAAAGAGGCTTCCCAGTTCTCCATAACAGATATATCACCAGAGATCGTGTTGCCACTTAAATCGACTATTTCACAGCTTCTTAGAGATGAAGGCAAATCACCAGACAACTGATTAGAAGAAAGGTTCAGAACTTTCAAAGTTGTAGAGTTAATTACACGAACTGAACCTGTACAGATTTTGCAAGATATAAAATATCAGATAAATTCAGATTTCAGTACATTCAGATGGGCTCAGGAGAATTTCAGCGAGATGTAAAATATCAAATAACTTAAGATATGCATTCAGCAAATGGGCACAGGAGAATTAGTGCAACATTAATTTACTCAAAGGACAAACACTATAGGGATTCAAGGTTGACATAGCAAGAATATTTACCATCAATGTAACACTAACACAAAGACTAAACTACTGGTTTCTGCTACAGTTAAATGTTTCATTTATGGGACTCAGTGATTCGCATTTGTCAGATATACATGTACATAAAATCTTCTGCATTGACTAAATCACTACTTCAACAAAACACGAGAAGATTAGAGCAGATCAGAAGATGAATAATTGATACACTCCTTGAATCCACTTAAGCAAGCATTGTATTTCATTTGAAGTAGTCTTGAGCATGATTATGACGCAAGAAGAGTGCATCACACTTTCATCGAAAGGCAAACAGTGCATATAAAGCAACAAACAAACAAAAACACTTTCCTTTGCTTTCACTCTAGGGCTTACAGGAACAGCCATGATGCCTTTTTATTTTGAACTTTTTGTATTTTAAAGATCCCACTACTGTTTTATTGCAAGATGGAATGTTCAACTTTACATTCAAGTAACCAACATGAATCAAGAATCTTTTGTCCCCCCACATTTTTTAAGACCATGAATTACAAAGAAGAACTTACAATCTGACTAGAGGATCATTATTACACTCAAAACTCAATCCCCCAAACTCATAAAATAAAAGAGAGTAGCACTCCATGAAATCACTTCAAGTTTGTATAATTCTAATAAAACTCAAATATTAGACAAGACAACTAGTAAGTACAATATTTCAAACCAAAAAGGCACAAAAAAGGGACGTGCATGATTACTTTCTCTGGACACAAACAAAGACATTGCTTTCATGGAAAATCATACTCCATAAAATGAAATATTAGCATTAATTTGTATCGTCAAATAGCATCTATCAACAATTAGTAGCCCATTGACTACATATTCAAACTTCATTATAAAAAATAAATAAATAGAAAAAAGGAAACGTAAACAAAAAAAGCAGTACCCGTAAATCCATTGCGACTGAGATCCAACTCTTCCAGCGGAACAGAGCCCTCTAACAACTCCACTGGCACCGGGCCGAAGAGCTGATTTGTTCCCAACCTCAAAACCCGTAAACCCGGCAACGACCCGAAACTTGGCAACGACCCAGCAATCAAATTATCACCCAAATCCAAAACTTGCAAATTCTTAAACAACCCAATTGCTTCCTCTTTGAAAAACCCACCATTCAACTGGTTATGACTCAAGTTCACAAAGCGCGCTGTATTGGCCAAACTAGACACATTTTCAACTGCCACAGACAGGCCCCCATAAAACGCGTTATAACTTAAATCAACGTGTTCAACATTCCTTAACTCAGTGAATAACTGGCCTATATCGCCTCGAAGCACATTGTTGTGTAAATCTAACACTCTTAATTGCTGTAAATTTCGGAACCCAGCCGGTAACCCACCGTCGAACTTGTTACCCGACAAATTCAAGTAATTTAACCCGTAAAGGTCCGTGATCCGTCCAGGGATCGTGCCGATGAACTGATTATTGGACAGATCCAAATGTTGCAGAGAGGTTATCGACCCCAATGCGGGTGCGACCCGACCCGTGAAAGCGTTACCTGACAAGGAAAGGTTTTGGAGGTTCTTGAGGGGAGTGAGAGTGTGGAACTTGAGGTCTCCGACAAGGCCGAGACGATCTAAGTTGAGGGAAACGATAGAACCAGAATTGGGGTCGCGGGTGACGCCGGTCCATGAAGTAGGGTCGGGTCGGGAATCCGGATCCCATACGGAGAGTACCTTATCAAAGGGATCGGTTTTGATGCCCTTTTTGAACTCGAGTAAAGATCGGAGCTCCGACGGGTCGAAGCCAGACGCAGAGGCTACTTCCGAAAACAACAGTAACAATAGAAGATAAGAAGAGAAAGCGAAAGAAATAGAGAGATTCATTTAATTCATTGATTAGAAAACCCAGCAACTGAAGCTTTTGCGTGACAGACAAAGAGCAAGTTAGGGTTTTCAGAGGAGGGGAAAAAAACCTCAACGGGATTTGTTTTTTTACTAAATTCAACAATGGGGGGGGGGGGGGGGGTAGGGGATAGAGTTAGAGAAAGATGGCTGGTGGGAAAATGGTAAGTACAGTCTGTAAAGGCCTTACAACTTACAACCTTAGCTGAGAAAGAGAAAGAGAAAGAGAAATTGTCGATTTTCTTTCCATTTTTATTTTCTTTCGGATTTTGGTTTTGCTTGCAGGACATATATGATAATATGCTAATAATCCTAGTTGCCCCCACTATTCTTTAATCTTTTCTTTACTCGCTAATACTCACTGCTGTTGTCTTCCCCCCAATCTCTCTCGCTTGTTAGAACTTACGTGTTTTTTTTTGCCAAATTACACTCATGGTACTCAATTATTGCTAAATTTATACTTTGATTACTAATTTATGAAAACTTACAATTTAATCATTTAATTATTTGAAAATTATCATTTATCTCTTTATTAACTTACTAACAGATCTCAACATGGGCTGTTTAATCACTATTCCTCATATATACTACTAATTTTTTTACCCACGTGTATTACTTAAAATATATTAAAATATTTTTTTTAAAATTTAAACCTTTCACTTAGAATTTTATAAAAAGTATTTAGCAAAATAAATGTTTCATTAATTAGTTTGAATATATGATATTAAAATGATTTAAAAATTAAATATAATTTTTATGTTCTTAGATATAAAAAATTAACATGAAATTGATAAAGAGTTTATAATTTAAATAAACAAATGTGATGTTATCTTTATTCCAATGATTTATAAATTTGAAATGTGATTGATTTAATTAAAGTAAATATAAAAAATTAAAAATGAAGGTATATTAAGTGTGTATTAATTAACTTTTATGCTCTCGGCTCGAAATAAATTTTTAATTTTTATTTAAATTTAATTATAAAATATATAAAATTATATATTTTATTATTTTAATATTGTAAATTATTAAAAAATGAAATAAAGGTTAACCAAATTCTCTTTTTATAAAAAATTATACCATTATTTTATTATTAGCTAAAAATAGGTAAAATAATTTTTTTTCTTATTTAAAAAAGCAAATGTAGATTAAAATAATAGTTACTTTATTGTACTCATTAATTAATATAATTTATTATTAAAATATTTTTAAAAATAAAATGCACATTAAATATAATTAAAAAAATATTTTAAAACTCTCTCTATATTATTCCCTTCACTAAATAAAAATGCACAAACAACCTTTGAAATGTCTTTTAAATTTTGCATTTGCATGTAGTTATTATAATTATTATTAATATATATTTTTGGAATTCTAATTATATTATTTCAAAATTTTAAATTTAATATTGATTTGATTTTAAAATTACCAATATTGCTTAAAAGATTCTTACTTGAATCCCATTAATTTAATTGTTTATATTGTTTAAAATGGAAAAACAGTAACTGCTCAATTATCATGTCTTCTCTCTGTGAAAATACTGGTAATACGGATTCATCTGTGGAAGGTTTAATCCCCAAAAAGGTTCTATTCAGAGATAAAGATGAGATTATGGACAGTGATATGCTGATCGATCCATCCGCTGAACGACAAGTCTCTTGGAGAGACAAGCTTGTAGGGCATCCTTTCAAAACTGTTAGTAATGGCTCAGAGGAAAAAGGAAGACTTTGACTTCCTGGAAGGAGACATACAGAAGTCTCTTGTAAATGGGGTTCCCTCTATTAATTATTTGGATAGGATCCACCAAATTCTCATCAAAGGTATGGATAATACAATAATTGTAAAACTTCTTGGTTATAATATTGGTTTTTAAGTTTTGTAGAATAAAATGTATAGCTTGTGGAAACCCTCGGCACCTTTTCACGTTTCTGGTTAAATTTTATAATAAATCGATTGTGAGAAGGTTTTGTTTAAATGTCCTTGGGTCATTTTTGGACAATACTTAATAGTTCCGCCTTGACGGTGTCCTTTAATCTGGCATAGGCCTTTCCGAATGTGGTGATGTCATGGATCAAGCTTCTCGATTTGCCAAGGTATTTATATAAACGTAAAATTTTGATTGAAGTAGAGGGATAGGTTGGGAAGGTGGCCAAATTATATATGAACACGGACAGTAGGGTAAGAGGTCGCTTTGCCTGAATAGTTGGATAGGCCTTTGGTGTCCCAAATCTTAATTAATGGTAAAACACAAAGAGTGGAATATGAATTTTTACCGTCGATTTGCTTCCATTATGGAAGATATGGTCATGTGAAAGAGAGTTATACCTTTAAAGTTCCTGAACCCAACGTGGGAAAAGAGCCAACACCGTTTGAGGTGGCACAGAATATAACAACCTGTTTTTAGTGAAATCGGAACAGTGGTTTCGAAACCACAAATCCAAGTCAAAAAGAAAAATTTATTTTTTAATATTATTGCATGGTCTGCATCATGATAGGAAAGATGTATGAAAATTTTGATAAGAAAATTTTACCGATTTTATGTTTAATTACATAAAGGACTAAATTGCATAAAATGGAAAAGTTAAGTTTTAGTAGCTATAAGTATCAAATAGCTATGGAATTCCACACTTGAGGTCATCATATAGTAATTAGACCATTAAGAAAATTTAGTAGATATTTTTGATGATTCATCCATGGGAATTTAAGAAAAGAAAATTACTAAATTTGAAATTGAATTAATAAAAGATGATAAATGATTAATTAAAGAAAATATCATCATTTTATCATCTTGTTCCCCAAATATTTTCTATGGAAACTATAGGAAAGAGATATCAAGCTCTCTTGGCTTAATTGGGTAAGTATTCTTGTCATATTTTTAGTAATTTTTATATTTTTGATATCGAAATAGCTTAATCTATCTATTTTTGGGATTAATTTGAAAATTTATCAAAGTATAGAAGTTTTTCCATGGATGAATATGCTGAAAATTTAAAATTTATGGCTGAAAATGAAAGGTTGTTGATAGATAAACTGTAACGGCCCAAAACCGGGCCTAGTCGGAATAGTGATTTCGAGATCATTTCCCAAGGGTTAAGATACTTATTCTAGTGTTAAATTATATGTTATAGTATTTTTATAAGTATGCATGAAAATTTTGGTGAGTAAATTTACGCGATTGAAGGCTTAATCGCGAAAAAAGACTAAATCACATAAGGGGCAAAAGTTGAGAAATTCTAGTAATTTGAGTTGTTTAGCTAGAGGATAAAAATTTGAGGGTTTAAAAGGGCAAATAAGCCCACTGCATTGCCGGCCAAGGTGGAGAAAAGGAAAGAAAAGTCAAAGGTTAGGTATTTTAGGTAGCTAAAAATTGATAAAATAATGCTTATTAGCCTAGCTTTCATTTCTTCTTCTTTATTTCTTCTTCCTTGCCGATTTTATCAGCTCAAAAAGGGGGTTTTAGAGCTTCAAATTCTCAGCTACTTTAATCACTCATTTGTAAGTGATTTTCTTGCCCTTTCTTGCATATTTTTACATTTTTGAGATTTTCATGGCATAAGCTTTCTATTGAGAGGCATATCTTGCAATTTGGTTCAAAATTTTAAAAATTTTCCATGAGTGTATAAATGATGTTTGCTGGAATTTTTGGGAAGAAAATAAGCTATTGTTGTTAAATAAACAACTAGGTGAAGGAAATTGTATGAAAACATCTAGGAAGGACTTAGTTGTAGAAGTTGCAAAATAAAGAGGCAAGTGTTGGAAATAATGAGAAATTGGATAGTAATGGGAATAAAAAGAGTTGTTTAGGCATGAGAGTTGAGGAAATTCGATAAAAATCAATTTCTAAGCTTAGGGGTAAAATGGTCAAATTGCCATAGTCTAGGGGCAAAATGGTCATTTTGCTGATTTGTGAATTTTAGTTGGTTTGTATTAAATTAGTGGCTAAATTGACAAATTTGTTATTGTCATAGATTAAGATTTGCCGAATCCGATCCTAGACTAGGGGAAAGCCAAGCAAGTCGAGTAAACTGAATCGTCACCTTCATTTTTTTGTATACCGAGGTAAGTTGTAGGTAAATAATATAATATTTCTAATCCTTATGCTTGAAATCCATACATTGTAGCGAAATCTAGAGTTGTGATATGAGCAAAGGGTACAATAGATAATCGAGCATAAATTGTGAAATTGATGGCTTGTATTTATAAAGTATTGAGAACTTGCGTAATAGAGCCTGTTTGAACACTTAGGATAGGATTGGATATTCATGTCAAGACATTGGGTGACGTGTGTGCTAGTGTAAGACATGTCTAGGACATGTATCGGCCACACTACGAGAGCTAGTGTAACACATGTCTGGGACATGCATCGGCCTCGAGATCTATAAACTAGTGTAAGACACGTCTGGGACTTGCATCGGCTTGAAATGTGTGCTAGTGTAAGACATGTCTGGGACATGCATCAGCCTCGAGTTATGTAAGCTAGTGTAAGACCTGTCTGGGACATGGCGTTAACTTGTTGTGAGTCAGTGTAAGACCTGTCTGGGACATGGTATCGGCTCGATACCTTACGTAAAGGCCCATTGAATATCATTTCGTATTCCAAATAGTTCAACGGGAAAATTTCAATTATTATTAAGTTGATAGATGATATGATGGTTTTATGAGTGGTGCAAGTGCCCAAATGATTTGTATGTATTATGAGCTCACTAACATGTTGTATAATTAGTAAAAGATGGAATCGAGTAAGTTATGTTGTAACTTTCCTTGATATATGTATAATTGTGACACAAATGCAAGCTTATCTTGACTTGGTACATTGTTGTTATGTATTTACTTATGACTTACTAAGCTTCATGCTTACCCCTCTTCTTTCCATTTTCTTTTAGAGCCGCCTAATTAATTTGAGGATCTAAGAGCGTCGGAGGCAGTGTACACACTATCAACGGAAATACTTGGTATGGTCGTATTTTGTAATTTGAGTAATGGCATGTATAGGTTAAACAGTCAATTTGTGGTAAGGTACCTTAGTGAGCCAATTGTGTTGGCCATTTATGACATTAAGCTCATTTTGTAAATGGCCACTAGAATTGGCTAAAATGATTGTAGTTATTATTAATGAAATGAGCATGAGTTTAAGAAAAGGTTGATGATACTCATCAATGTATTGGATGCCAATTTATGGCTATTGGCTGAGCATAGTAGACTTAGTATATTTGGACTTGTGTTGGCTTTATTTCAGGGTGGCAAAAAGGCTTGGTAAATGGCCTATTTTTGCCCACACGGGTAGGCACACGGGCGTGTGCCTAGGCCGTGTGCGACACACAGCTAGCCCACAGGCATGTGTATGGCCGTGTGGTTGCTGACGTCAAAAATAGAATACCTAGGTTCTCTTACACGGGCTGAGACACGGGCTAAGGCCACGGGCGTGTGCCACGATCGTGTGGCTACTAACGTCAGAAACAGAATGTCAAGGTTGTTACATACGGGCTGCAACACTGGCGTGTCATGGTCGTATGAGGGGAAACGGGCTAGGCACACGGGCGTGTGCTCAGCCGTGTGCAAACCCTTGTAGGTTAAATGTTGGAAATTAATCCCGCATGGATGAGAGACACAGGCGTGTCCTAAGGTCGCTTGGGCCGTATGACGGGCATGGGCAATTCGTACGACCGTGTTTATAGGTCACACAGGCGTGTTGCCCTTCCACCCGGGCGTGTGCCCTGTTTATGCTAGTTTTTGAAGAAATTTTCTCACGTGCACGAAATGTTTTCGGAACCGATCCATGATTTAGGCCTTGTAGGCCCATAAGAAGGTTCGTAGATTAATGTTTGGAAAAGTTTAAAATTAGGACGTATTTTTGAAGGTTCGATATTGATTATTGCATGTGTTTTAAAAGGGTAACGCCTTATTCCTTGTTCTGGCATGGATATGTGTAAGGAGTGTTACATGTAGTGGTATCAGAGCTATAGTTTAGTCAATTCTAGAACTAACCTAGCTTCTGTACGAGTCTAGCTATACATGCCATTATTACTTAATGATAGTGTGACGACTCTTGATGTTTATAAATTGTGTTTTTTGAATAGAAATAAATCCCGATCAGACTTTGGCAGATGATATGGAGAGTAACAAGCCGGCTCTCGCTGAAGGGATCGCGCCAGTAGAAATCGGGCCCTTGACGATGAGTCAGGGCGTAGAGGCCAGAGAGGCTTACCTCCAAATGATAGACGCTTAGTACACGGAGTACGTTCGAGCAAACCCGAACACTCCACCTCCCCCACCTCCTCCAATTTATCACCATGCCACGGTAGCTCCTCAAGGAGCAGAAATGGATAGGAAAGACAAACCTTTAGTGGATCGGATTAGGAAACATGGGGCCGCAGAATTTTGGGTGAACAAAAATGATGACCCGGAGGGAATAGAATTCTGGTTGGAGAATACTATCAGGGTATTTAATGAGCTGTCATGCACCCCTGAAGAGTGCATGAAGTGTGTAGTATCACTCTTGTGAGACGCAGCCTACCAGTGGTGAAACACTCTTGTGTCAGTGATACCGAGAGAAAGTGACCTAGGAGTTCTTTCAAGAGGAATTTCGAAAAAAGTACATTAGTCAGAGGTTGGTTGAATAAAGGAGAAAAGAGTTTCTTAAACTGAAGCAAGGTCGCATAACGGTCACTGAGTACAAACGAGAGCTCATGAGGCTTAGCAAGTATGCTCGGGAGTGTGTGTCTTCTAAAGCTATTATGTGTAAACAGTTTGAACGAGGACATCAGACTATTGGTGGGAATTCTAAAGATTTGAGAATTTGTTGTGCTAGTTGAGAGGGCGTGCAGGGCCGAAGAGTTGGCCAAGGAAAAGAGGAAAGCTGATATGGAGTCTTGGGACTCGAGGAAGAGACAGATGGGGAAATCACATCAATCCTCGTCTACGAGATCAAGGGAGTTTACTACCCGATCCAATGCTTCAATGGGATTCTCAAGTAAGAACAAGAGTAAGCAACATGCTACATCCAAGGCTCAGACTGCCTCAGTGGCAAGTGTAGGTAGCACTCGACCAGATAGACCCCGATATTCACAGTGCGGTAGACGACATTTTGGTGAGTGCCGTGGGAACGAAAGAGGTTGTTTTCGGTGTGGCTCACTTGATCACTTCATCCAAGATTATCCTGAAATGGATGAGAGTATTAAAAAGCAAGAAGTGAGAGCGAGAGTGCTCCTACGAAGGGTTGACCACAGAAGAGCTCGGGTAGTGAGACAAGTAGTCGAGGTGCCCCTAGAGATGCTGCAGTGAGGTTCGAGGGCAGAGCACCTGCAAGGACCTATGCTATTCGTGCCCATGAAGAGGCTTCGTCCCCTAAGTGATTACGGGTACCTTCTCTATTTATGACATATCTGTGGTAGCTTTGATTGATCCGGGTTCTACCCATTCTTATATCTGTATGAAATTAGCGTCTAGAATGAAGTTGCTAGTTGAGTCAACCGATTTTATGGTGAAAGTGTTAAATTCACTAGGCAAGCATGTGCTAGTTGACAAAGTGTGTCGGGATTGTCCTTTGACAGTTAGAGGTCATTGCTTCTCGGCTAACTTAATGTTATTGCTGTTCGACGAAATCGACGTAATCTTGGGCATGGACTGGTTGACTGCCCATGGTGTAGTTGAAATTGCGGAAAGAAATTTATTGAGCTAAGGTGTAAAAGCAGGGATGTTCTCCGGATTGAATCGGGTGAATCAGATGGTCCACCTATAATGGTATCTTCTCTGATAGCTTAGAGATATTTGAGAAAAGGGTACGAGTCGTACCTTACTTTTGTGTTGAACACTCAAGTGTCAGAGGCGAAGATCGGTTCAATACCAGTGGTATGTGAGTACCTAGATGTGTTTCCGGAAGAGTTACCCAAATTACCTCCGGAGAGAGAAGTGGAGTTTGGTATCGATTTAGTTCCGGGCATGACACGTATCTCGATCACTCCTTATAGGATGGCTTCGACAGAACTTAAGTAATTAAAGACCCAATTGCAAGAGTTAACAGATAAGGGATTTGCTAGCTTTTCTCCTTAGGGAGCGCCAGTTTTGTTCGTTAAGAAAAAAGATGATTCGATGAGATTATGCATAGATTACCATCAGCTCAATAAGGTCACAGTGAAGAATAAGTACCCGTTACCGAGGATCGACAATTTGTTTGATCAGTTGAGAGGAGCAACCGTGTTTTCAAAAATTGATCTAAGGTTGGGGTATTACCAGTTGAGGGTCAAGGAGCAAGATGTGCTGAAAACTGCCTTTCGGACGAGGTACGGCCACTATGAATCTCTAGTCATGCCCTTTGGCTTGACAAATGCTTGCTGGTATTCATGGATTTGATGAACCACATTTTCTGACCCTATTTGGTCAAATTTGTTGTTGTTTTTATCGACGACATTCTCGTTTATTCTTATGACGAGAGAGAGCATATGAAACACTTGAGGATAGTATTGCAGACCCTGAGAGATAAGTAGTTGTGCGCCAAATTTAGCAAGAGTGAGTTTTAGCTACGAGAGGTTGGATTCTTGGGACACATTGTGTCAGGAGATGGAATCAGAGTTGACCCGAACAAGATATCAATAATTATGGAGTGGAAACCACTGAGGAATATAACGGAGATTAGGAGTTTCTTGGGATTAGCGAGCTACTATGTAACACCCCTAACTCGTATCCGTCTCCGGAGAGTTATGAGGCATTATAAAACAAACACAAAATTCAAAGAAACTCTATACGCATAAAATCCAGTTTGATTACTTATGGATAATAGTTTAAAAAGAAAGGTATTAACCTATATATATATATATAAATACATATACATCTATCAATTCAATCCGATATCAACACTCATAAAAACTGAAACATATAAGCCTGCATATCGAATATAATTTAAATCCATTATACTTGTCAAATAACCAATACTATTCATGTGGTAATAGTATCAAGGCTTAGCCAAATGTATGTCCTTATCTACTAGAGCCGAATATACATGTGTATGCATATCATCTAAAGGATACTTAATCTCATGACATTTTGAACAATGATCAGACATGCTCCCATGCAATTTGTTCCAACTTCTTACCTAAGCCGAATGTTCACCACCATTTAACATTATCAAGCATTTCATGCATTTCTTTCTAACATAGAATAAGTAATGTCAAAGGCCACCAATTAAATGTCATACTCACTTATGTATAAATGCCGATTTCACATACTTATTTGATGACTCAATCCTTATCTAATCATTATTTGCTCTTCAACATCAACCACAATATGCATAAAACACTAAGCATTAATACACAAATATGCACAACTTTCATATTCATCCACAACCAATATTATCAAGCTCAAAACTATATATATATATACACATAGGGTAACTTGGAAAGCCATTTTCGCATTGCTATACATATTTACAACATCAAAATGATATGTGTTTAAAATCAAAAGTCAGACCTATACATGCCATTATCGAAATTTAGTTACTAAAAGTACCTAAATAGGCTTCGATAGTGTGGATGACTTTGACTAGAGTTTCCCGAGACCGTGACTAACGAGCGAGATCTATAAAACAGAGAATTAAAGACAACAGAGTAAGCATTTCTATGCTTAGTAAGTTTTAAGCAATGAAATCATTTCAATTTAAGGCATTGAAACCTTAATGCTTAACATCTTCACTTAGGCCGAATATGAACATGACTAAAATACTACCACTTTTCATACATGGCATTTTCACTTCCTTTAAACATCAATTCATATCACATAGATAATTTCATTGTATTCATCTAAATTAAACCCTTGGCTGAAAGCATACATTGCAATTACAATGCTAAATTTGTGCTTATACACATACTCACATATTTGTATAGCTTCACACTTTGACCAAATATGTTCATATACTTAAAATCAATCTTAAAATCCATCCACTTGAGTTGAAAATTCAAACATCATAAATAAGTCATAGACTTTCATGTAACCTTAAACAATGATCAAAGTATCTTCATTCAAATGAGTATTCACAATTTATAACGGTTCTAATTTACAACGAGTAAGTGGTATATACCTGACTAAATTAGGGTAGTGACCACATTTGTTTGGGATTATTACAACATAAATCATATAATTCTCGCACGAATGCCTGCAGAATTTAACTCGGATATAACACTGGCACGAATGCACTTCAGGACTAAGCCCAGATATAACACCGACATGAATGCCTTTAGGACTAAGCCCGGATATAACACTGGCATGAATGCCTGCGGACCTCAAGTCCGGAGAAAATTCCAGCATAAAGCCTGCGGACCTTAAGTCCAGATTTATTATCACTGAATGTCATGCATACATATTCACAAATAAATTCAATTCTCATAAGATCACATATTCGTGATTCGTTTATTCCATTCGAATATTAGCTTAACATAAACACCATTCATATAACTTTTGGTTCAATAAGCACACATAAAGAACACATGTCCATTTCACTTTCCAAGCTTAACTTCTAATGACCATTCGGCTATAAGCCTTATACACACAATATTTATCAAACAACCTTATTCGAGTAGAAACCATAGATCACACTTCATCTACTATACATATATCCAGACATCATCGATTGTATATTAAAAATTGATTACTCAAAACTTACCTCAATATATCTGAATAGTTGCGAAACGGCTACTCAATTACTTTCTCTTTCCCCCTATCTGATTTTGATCCTCTTTGCTCTTGAGCTTAATTTAAAACAAATAGATTTTGTTTAATTACTTATTCAATATTATTTTTTTAATAATCACATTTGGCAATCACATATAATTTCAATATATAATATATTTTATATAATATTCCATAATTCGATTTCATGCTTATTTGATCTTTCGTCAAGGGGTTTTCAATAATCGCTACTCCTATGACGAGGCTACTTCAAAAGGATGTTAAGTTCGAGTGGACCGGAATCGGGAAAAGAATTTGTGGTGTATAGTGATGCTTCTCTAAATGGATTGGGGTGTGTGCTCATGCAAGAAGGCAAGGTGATAGCCTATGCCTCGGGACAGCTAAAACCACACAAGAAAAATTACTAGACCCACGATTTAGAGTTGGCCGTCGTCGTATTCGCATTGAAGATTTGGAGACACTATCTATATAGCGAGAGATGCCGGGTGTTCATGGATCACAAAAGCTTAAAGTACCTGATGGCGCAAAAAAAGTTGAATTTAAGGCAATGAAGATGGTTAGAGCTACTCAAAGACTACGAGTTGGTAATTGACTACCACCCCGAAAAGGCGAATGTCGTCGCTGATGCATTGAGTAGAAAATCATTATTTGTCTTGAGGGTTATGAAGGCTCAGTTGGCTTTAAGTGATGATGGATCGATTTTAGCTGAAATGAGAGCTAAACCGATGTTTTTATAAGAAATTATCGAAGTTCAGAAAAATGAAAAAGGTTTACAAGCTAAGATGGCTCAATGCGAGATGGGAAAAGAATCTAACTTCAGAGTTGGTGTCGATGGCTGTTTGTTGTATCGAGACCGAATGTGTGTACCTAAGGATGTTGAACTCATTTAGAGGATTTTGCAAGAGGCGTATAGTAGTCGCTTTTCGATTCACCCGGGTAGCGTGAAAATGTATAATGACTTGAAGAAAATGTATTGGCGGTCAAGGATGAAAAGAGACATTTTAGAGTTTGTCTCTAAGTGCTTAATTTGTCAACAAGTAAAAGTCGAACACCAAGTACCTTCGAGTCTACTTCAGCCCATAATGGTTCCTGAGTGGAAATGGGGCCGCATTACCATGGACTTTGTTTTTGGGCTGCCTTTGTCGCCAAAAAGGAAAAATGCAATATGAGCAATCGTGGATAGACTCACCAAGTCGACTTATTTCATACTAGTGCGTATGGACTTCTCACTTGAAAAGCTAGCTGAGTTATACATTTCTGAGATAAGGTTGCATGGAGTGCCCATATCGATAATTTTGGATAGAGTTTCGAGATTTACATCTCGATTTTGGAAAAAGTTGGAAGAGGCATTAGGAGCAAAGTTGAATTTCAGTACGTCTTTTCATCCGCAGACCGATGGTCAGTCAGAGAGAATTATTCATATTCTTGAAGACATGTTGAGGTGTTGCATCCTCGAGTTCCAAGGTAGTTGGGAGAAATACTTACCATTAGTCGAATTCTCTTACAACAATAGTTATCAGTCGAGCTTGAGAATGGCGCCTTATGAGGCTTTGTATGGGTGCAAGTATAGAACACCCCTATATTGGTCAAAGCTTAAAGAGAATCAGGTATACATGGTTGATTTAGTCAAGGAGATAGAAGAGAAAGTTAAAGTAATCCGGGATTGCTTAAAAGCCGCCACGGATAGACAGAATTCCTACGTAGACTTGAAAAGAAAAGAGATTGAATTTCAAGTCAGAGATAAAGTGTTCTTAAAAGTCTTTCCGTGGAAGACAGTTTTTTAGTTTGGTAGGAAAGGCAAGTTAAGTCCACGATTCATCGGACCCTATAAGGTGACTGACAGGATTGGACCGGTAGCATATCGATTAGCGTTGCCTCGAGAATTAGAGAAAATTCATAACGTCTTCCATGTGTCGATGTTACATCGTTACCACTCCAACCCTTCACACATAATTTCACCGGCAGAGATTGAGATAAGCTCGGATATGACCTACAGTGAGGAATTGGTTAAGATTTTGGATCGAGAGATCAAGAAGTAGAGGAATAAAAGCATAAAGCTTTTGAAAGTATTATGGCATCGACATGGAGTCAAGGAAGCCATGTGGGAACCAGAGGAGATGATGAGAGATCAGTACTCGACCCTATTCAACGGTAAGATTTTCGGGGACAAAAATCCCTAATGGGGGAAAATTGTAACGACCCAAAATCGGGCCTAGTCGGAATAGTGATTTCGAGATCACTTCTCGAGGGTTAAGAAAATTTTTATAATTTTAAATTACGTGTTATAGTATTTTTATAACTATGCATGAAAATTTTGGTGAGTACGCAATTGAAGGCTTAATCGCAAAAAAGGACTAAATCGCATAAGGGGAAAAAGTTGAGAAATTCTAGTAATTTGAGTTATTTAGCTAGAGAATAAAAATTTAAGGGTTTAAAAGGGCAAATAAGCCCATTAGTACTAGCATGGCTGGCAAAGGTGGAGAAAAGGAAAGAAAAGTCAAAGGTTAGGTATTTTAGGTAGCCAAAAATTGATAAAATAATCCCTATTAGCCTTGCCTTCATCTCTTCTTCTTCATTTCTTCTTCTTTACTGATTTTATCAGCCCAAAAAGGGATTTTTAGAGCTTCAAATTCTCAGCTGCTTTAATCACTCATTTGTAAGTGATTTTCTTGCCCTTTCTTGTATATTTTTACATTTTTGAGATCTTCATGGTATAAGCTTTCTATTGAGAGGTACATCTTGCAATTTGGTTGAAAGTTTAAAAATTTTCCATGAGTGTATAAATGATGTTTGCTAGAATTTTTAGGAAGAAAATAAGCTATTGTTGTTAAATAAACAAGTAGGTGAAGGAAATTGTATGAAAACACCTAGGAAGGACTTAGTTGCAGAAGTAACAAAATAAAGAGGCAAGTGTTGGAAATAATGAGAAATTGGGGTAGTAATGGAATAAAAAGAGTTGTTTAGGAATAAAAGTTGAGGAAATTCGATTAAAATCAATTTTCGGGCCTAGGGGTAAAATGGTCAAATTGCCATAGTCTAGGGGCAAAATGGTCTTTTTGTCGATTTATGAATTTTAGTTTGTTTGTATTAAATTAGTGGCTAAATTGACAAATTTGTTATTTCATAGATCAATATTTGCCAAATCCGATCCTAGACAGGAGGAAAACTAAGCAAGTCGAGTAAACCGAATCGTCACCTTCATTTTTTTGTATATCGAGGTAAGTTGTAAGTAAATAATACAATATTTCTAATCTTTATACTTGAAATCCATATATTATAGTGAAATCTAGAGTTGTGATATGAGCAAAGGGTACAATAGATAATCGAGCATATATTGTGAAATTGATGGCTTGTATTTATAAAATATTGAGAACTTGCGTAATAGAGCCCGTTTGAACACTTAGGATAGGACTGGATATTCAGGCCAAGACATTGGGTGATGTGTGTGCTAGTGTAAAACATGTTTAGGACATGCATCGGCCACACTACGAGAGCTAGTGTAAGACATGTCTGGGACATGCATCAGCCTCGAGATTTATAAACTAGTTAAGACATGTCTGGGACGTGCATCAGCTTGAAACGTGTGCTAGTGTAAGACATGTCTGGGATATGCATCAGCTTCGAGTTATGCAAGCTAGTGTAAGACCTGTTTGGGACATGGCGTCAGCTTGTTGTGAATCAGTGTAAGACCTGTCTGGGACATGGCATCAGCTCGATACCTTATGAAAAGGCCCATTAAATATCCTTTCATTTTGCAAATAGTTCAACAGGAAAATTTCAGTTATTATTAAGTTGATAGATGATATAATGGTTTTATGAGTGGTGCAAGTGCCCAAATGATTTGTATGTATTATGAGCTCACTAACATGTTGTATAATTAGTAAAAGATGGAATCGAGTAAGTTATGTTGTAACTCCTTGATATATGTATGATTGTGACACAAATGCAAGCTTATCATGACTTGGTACATTGTTGTTATTTATTTACTTATGACTTACTAAGCTTCATGCTTACCCCTCTCCTTTTTATTTTCTTTTAGAGTCGCCTAATTAATTCAAGGATCCAAGAGCGTCGGAGGCAGTGTACATACTATCAACGGAAATACTCGGTATGGTCATATTTTGTAATTTGAGTAATGGCATGTATAGGTTAAACTATCAATTTGTGGTAAGGTACCTTAGTGAGTCAATTGTGTTTGCCATTTATGACATTAAGCTCATTTTGTAAATGGCCATTGGAATTGGCTAAAATGGTTCTAGTTATTATTAATGAAATGAACATGAGTTTAAGCAAAGGTTGATGATACTCATCAATGTATTGGATGCTAATTTATGGCTATTCGCTGAGCATAGTAGAATTAGTATATTTGGATTTGTGTTGGCTTTATTTCAGGGTGGCAAAAAGGCTTGGTAAATAGCCTATTTTTGCGCACACAGGTAGGTACACGGGCGTGTGCTTAGGCCGTGCATGAGACACGGCCAGCCCACGGGCGTGTTTATAACCCTGTGGTTGCTGACGTCAGAAACAGAATACCCAGGTTCTCTCACACAGGCTGAGACATGGGTGTTTCCTAGCTGTGTGATAGACACGGACTGAGCCCATGGGCGTGTGCCACGACCGTATGCTATGACTGTGTGGCTGCTGACATCAGAAATAGAATGTCAAGGTTGTTACATGACTCTTCGTGAGCTTCCCGATATGGTTCTTTGTGAACTTACTGATTATGGCTCTTATGAGCTTCCCGTTATATAGCCCGGATAAGCTTTCCGATAGGCTCTTTATGAGCTTCCTGAAATGGCTCTGTGTGAGCTTCCTATTATAAGGCTCGAGAGTGTGCTTCTCGATTATGTGCCTTAATTGGGTACCCTCGGATATGAGTTGACGGATTTTAGTTTTGTACACTAAAGTGTATTACATGAGCATATCCATCGATATTTCAACTAAATTTAATGGGTAAATTTCTAACATGACTAAACTGAACTTCAAATGAATTATCATTAAAGTGTACATGTAATATGGAATAATGATATGAAAGACATTAAATGATGAGCTCATCCATGTTCTTGGTATTATGTGAATTACTTGACTAACATGATTGTTGAAGTTGTAGGCTATAAGCCAAATTACTTTGATGTATTATTACATGCTTATCTTAAATGTAAATATATGGTAAGTTAAATTCCTATTATACGAACTTACTAAGCATTGAATGCTTACTAGGGTTATTTTCTTCTGTTTTATAGTGCTTGGAAGCTCGTAAAGGTTAGAGATTGGTCGGAGTATCATCACACTATCCTCCAGCTCATTTTGGTATAAATAGAAATCTTACTTTGGTATAATGGCATGTTTAGGTTAATTAGGCCAATGTTGGTATGAAAATGGATGTTTGTATACTAGCCATTGGAATGGCTAAAATGGTATGTTTTGGTATACAATTATAAGACCATATCATGTTTGATATGTTTTGAAATGGTAAAGTAGTATATGAAATATGAATCAAATGGTAAATGAATTTGAATTAGTATAAATGATACAAATTTACCTAAGTACATAAATAAAAATTTGGTAAGCTTTTTCATTTGAATATACATGTTAATATAACTTACATAGTACTTGTATTAAGCTTGATATACATATGACTTGAATTGGTTGGTGTATGTTTGTAAGTGTTGGTGTAGGTTGTTAGCAAATTTTGGGTGAAAAGTAAGGCTAGGAAATGGCCTTATTTTGTCTACATAAGTGTGTGTCTTGACCGTATGTGACACATGGCCTGGCACATGGGCATGTGATTTGGCCGTGTGTCCTTTGCATCTTAAAATTTAGAAACAGAATGCTCAAAATTTGGCACACGGGTAGAGAAACGGGCGTGTATCTCAACCCTGTGTAACACAAGGCCTAGAACACGGGTGTGTGTCATGGCTGTATAAAACCTGCACCTAATTTTTGAAAATTAAAATTGACCACACGGCCTAGCACACGAGCGTGTGGCTTGGCCGTTGACCCCTACACTTAATTAAGTTGCAAGTCAGAGAGTTACATGGGTTAGGGACACAAGCGTGTGCCCTACTTTATATGCCACACGGCCTAAGACATGGGCATGTCACTTGGCCATGTGAGCCACACAGCCTACTGATAAATGATAAATTATTCATATTTTTACCTCATGTTTAGCCTATATTTTGGATGAATTATCATTAGATTTGTGAGAATTGGTGCTTTTAATCCTTCTATTTCATGTCTTATACTCAGAAGAGCATAGGAAAGAGAAAAGAATGAGAAACGGGCCAAAAACGGAGAAAATGGGCCAAAATGAGAAAACGACATGGCCCAAGGAGTCATCACACGGCCGTGGCATACGGCCCTACCACATGAAGATCATACAGTCCAGCCCCCGACAAGTACGGCCAGGGCACACGGCCGTGCCACCTCAACAGTCCCGAACACGGTCTCTTGTCGAAATCACACGGGCGTGGCACACGGGTGTGTTCTAGTCGTGAGGAAGAGGAATTTCACTTGGATTTGGATACTTAGGGGCTAAGAAAGCCATTCTAAACTCTATATAAAGACCCTAGGAGGCAACTTCAAGGGGGTGCTTATTTCCCGCTAAGGGAATACTCTTTTCTTTCAGGAAAGAGCGCCATATTTCTGCCAACACAAAGAGTGAAAGAAAGGGATTACTCCAAGGGAAGCCGATTGATTCATCCAAGAAGCCAGAATTCTACATCAAGACACAGGATCTCCCTAAATTCCTTCAGGGGTTTTCGGGTTCTTTATGTTTTGTTATCTTAATTCTTCTGAGATATTTTCTTTCTTTATTATGAACTAAACCCGTCAAATACTTGAGGGGGATGAAACCTAAAACGAATCATGTTATTATTTATTCTTGAGTTATATGATAAATACCTGAGTTGTTCTTAATTATGTGTGCTTAATTCTTGTGTTAATAAGCCTAAGTATTAATTCAAGAAACAGATGTGCTTAAAGCAGAGGAGCAAAAGTCCCTGTGATAAGAGTAGATCTACCATAATTAAGCAGAGTTGCATGCAACCCTAGACATAGGGCGACATAAATCTACCGGATTAGGGTCAAACCTAATATAGGGAACCATAGATCGAATTAATGCAACCTAGGGTGTTAATTAATAAAGGAACTTTAGTTAACACCTAGTTGCTCTTCGTCTCGACGGAGTGTTTAGCATAAATTAGGAATCTCTACGGATCAAGTCAAGTGAATAAATCGTCTAGCTCAAGAACCAATAACAAGTGAAGTCTAGGTGGATTCTCCCTTAAGTATTGCTTATATCAATCAGCTTTTCCGTAAAGTTTTCCCCAATTTACTTTTTTTGCACTTTTAGTTAGTTTTAGAATTAGTTTTAACCAAACCTCTTTTATTTTTAGGCTAGATAATAGAAAGGAAGTAAGTATTAGTACTTTTAGTTCCCTTGGGTACGATAACTCGGTCTTGCCACTAAACTATACTACTGTTCGGTAGGTGCACTTGCTTTTAACATCGTGATATTAGTTAGTTTTGGTGTGATCAGTTTTATAAATTTTATTACTTAATATCGCGAGCCGTTATTACCAACTCACACTGGTGTGTAACCTTTATATATAAGTAAAATTTTGAGATTTTATAAAATCTTTCTAAGATTCTGATTTAGTCCCGACTTATTTCTAATCCTTAAATTGGGCCTCGAGGGTCCATTCAAGGGACAATATGATTAGTTTCAAATATGAATTGTAAATGACATGAATTATCTATAATTATTCAGTAAACTTCGGTAATACTCCGTAACCTTGTTTTGGTGACAGATATGGGTTAGGGGTGTTACACCAAAAAACCACAGTATGCTTGTGGACGGCCAATAGGAGAGGAGCGAAAAATACGGGCCTTGGATGCTTGTGGAAAGGAAGCCAAGGTGGAAGACTAGGGATTTTGCGCAAAAAAAAAAACAAAGTTACCCATGGTCACAGCTGTCATTTCAAATCAAATGGTGATTCAAGGGTGCTATTAAGAGAGTTAATAACTCATTTGGCTGAGATTATTTCAATAGACCTCAGTGACGAAGTGCTTCAGTGGGCCCCTCTAATTTTGAGGATCACTAGGACAGAATTGAGTCCCTTGGGTAGTAAGACTAGGGGTGTTTTATTTTATTTCATTATGTCTAAAATTTATTATATTTAATTTTAAAATTTTTTATGGATTCAAATTTAAATTTTTTTACGTGGAACTGTCAAGGTTGCGCTAACAGGAAATTTATCTGAGTTTTTCGGGAATACAAAGCGAAATATTGTCCAGATATCCTGTGCTTGTTAGAATTGAGAATTAGCGGTAAAAAAGTAAATTATATTATTGAAAAATTGGGTTTTAATTTTTCTCACCGCATTGAAGCTATTGGATTTTCAAGTGGTATTTGGGTGGGATGGAAGGACTCCGTTAAGATTCAAATCCTTCAAAATCACCCTCAATTGTAACGCCACGAATTTTGGGCCTGGAAAGTTTGGGATTTGGAGCATAGGGACAGTGAAGAGGCTGCACATATGAGGTTTGTTATGCATTTTAGTGATAAGAATGGGCCTGCTGGTCTGGTAGTTAAGTGAGGAGCTAATATGATAGAGGTCTTGCGTTCGAGTCTTTGGGTGCACATTTTTGGAGTGCCTTATTTTTTTTATTTGTTTTAGTTAATAATTATAATTATACTTATGTATAATTATTAATTATTTGTCTGAAGAACTTTCCCCCAAAATAGAAACAAATTGCTACTTCTCTGTCTCTTTTGTTTCTTATTATTTCCTTTTCTTTTTACTTTTGAAAAAATGACTCAAAAATCAGTTTTGGCATTTTGGTTTCGGGAATTTCACGCCTCTGCCGTCTTCTCTGATCGTAAACAAATGTGCGATTGAAGCTTTAACTACATTATTTATTTGCTTAATTGATTTTGGCAACGCTTTTGGCTATTTCTTGACAGTATGCTAACCCCTTGATTTTGGGGTTTTATTCGATGGAAGTGATGGGAAATCATCACTTTTTGATATGTATTGATAGGGAAAAGGTTAGGGACAGTTCTGGTGGCTGAAACGATAATTTTGGAGCTATTTTATGGTGGTTTCATGACCGGCACATGGCCGTGTGGATTTGGGAACTAGGGTTTTGGGTCAATTTTGAGTGCAACATGTCCGTGTGGCCGGTTTAGGGATTTTTTTCAGAATTCACTTGGCTGTGTGCCTTGGGTACATGGGAATAGAGGTTTGGGAATTAGGGATTTAGTGATTTGGAGTCACACGGCCGTGTGACTGGTTTGGGGATTTAGGGATCCCGCACGGACATGTGTTCTAGACACACGGCCGTGTCTGGTAGGTACACGGGCGTGTAAGACCCTTACACGGCTGTGTCTTCCCTGCACTTTATTTTAGCGAAATTGAACAGTGAGTTACACGACCTATCCACATAGCTGTGTCCCTGCTTCACAAGGGTGTGTGCCTCTGTCACACGGTCATGTCTGCCCTGCACTTGATTTTAGCGAATTGGACAGTAGTTACACCGTCTATTCACATGGCCGTGTCCTTGCTTCACACGAGCGTGTGCCTTTGCCATGCAGTTGTGTGCCACCTTCTATACGGGTGTTTGGACCCCCACACGGCCTGGATTGTCCCACATGGCTAAGACACACGGGCATGTGGCCCTATCTCGCCAAACTTTAGTTTTAGGTCAAATTTAAGTGTAATTGTGACTCTGTGTGTTCCAACCCTCGACTAAGCTTTATCGAGGGTAACTATGACTCTAATCTAGGCTTGAAATGTGTGTTGCTAGTGATTGATTGCGTGGCATGACTGACATTGAAACTAAGTAAATGAGTGTTCTCAATTTTGATTCTGATTGATTGAATGCGAGTGTCTGCTTCTGAATGATTGACTGGAATTGGTATTCTGATTTTGTACATGAAATTGCATACATACATACATACATACATACATACATACATACATACATACATACATACATACATACATATGCATAAAGTGTTTTGGGATGGGATTTTGAGGAAAAGACTGATATGAAACTAAACTGGTAGTTTTACTGCAATTGGGCTACACAGCGGATTATCGCACTGCACCGTACAGCATGTACATTAGCTATCCTATGTACCATTAGCTGATCTGGCAGCTCAGCTACCCTTTACTGGTATAGCAGTTTACCGCATCGCACTATACCGTATGTACGTTACCTATGCTACGTACCCATACTTGATCTGACAGTTCATACTGTATGACTGTACTATGGTTTACCGCATGGCATTGTACAGTTTATACGCCGGCTTTGCTGCGTGATATATAGATTGGCAGTTTACCTGCTTACTGTTAGTCCCATGCCCTGAGGGTCGTGGATTTACTGAAAGGCTTTTAAGCCTAGTAACTGGTAGCTTAGCTGCATTATAATGACATGTGCCGTATTCGGTACAGCTTGTAAGTGTAGGGATGGGTGGGAGTTTTAAACCCCACAGTAAGTGTAGGGATGGATGGAGATGTGCCGCATTTGGTCCTACTTGTAAGTGTAGGGATGGGTAGGTGATTTAATCCCCACAGTAAGTGTAGGGTTGGACGGAGAGGTGTGCTTGCAGGATGGGTGGGCTTTTCTTTAACTCTACTACATTCATATGCATCTTATTGACTGTTCTGTGATTGTGACTGTTTGACTGTACTGTTAATCTAAAAGGTACCAGTGCCTATGTGAATTCTGTAGACTCTGACTGCAACTGATTGACTGAATTGAAACTAGTGACTATTGAAAGTTATTGTTTCTATGACTGATTAGTATTTGTGATTGTGTAACTGAGTGCAATTGTTAATATGCTTCAAAAATTGCAGTTTGCTGGTACATCTGTTAAGAACGTGCCAACTGTTCTATATAACACTGTACAGATGTTCCGTTTCTGAACTGCTTTATAGCTTATTGCTTCTGCTACTGTAGTCAGTTGGTTTTAATCTCACACTGAGCTCAAGTAGCTCACCCCCTCTTTTGTCTCCCCTTTCAGGTACCTTTTTGATTTCTGACGCTGGGCTCGATACGCGGAGGTCTTGGACAGTCACGGTGGTGAAAGTTTATTTCGGATCCATTTTCTAATTTATATTTTGATTATACTGTTTTGGGAATGTAAAGATTTTTAACATTGTGGTATAGTTTCCGTTTTTAAATTTTTACTCGTTTATTAGATTCTAACTACTTATTAAACTAATTTGTCATTGTTATTAAATGATTTTAAGCAATTGAATACTCGGATTGTTATGATAGGTTGTTTTGTAAAATTTTTCCACGATCACTTTGGTGATCAATGTAGCATTCCGAATTCGGTCTAGACTTCTAGGTCGGGTTTTAGGGTGTTACACAATTCATTTTCTTCAGTCTTAATGAACCTTTTTCAATTAATTCATTTTTTATTTCTTTTGTCTATGATAGTCCTAACAGAAAGAAAAGAAAGTTAATTTGGGATGGACTAAATTCTGCTTTACCACTTGTATCATTTCCTTGGCTTATAATAGGGGATTTCGATGCTATTCTATCACCTGAGGATAAAAAAGCGCTTGTTCCATCGGTAAGAGATGTAATCTTTTTGGTAAATTTGTTGATTCGTGTGAATTACAGGATCTGGGATATAGTGGACCTTCCTTTACTTAGAAAAGAGGTGGTACATTTGTAAAACTTTATCAGGTTTTAGCTAATGATGCCTGGGTGTTAGCTTTTCTGCAGTATCTTGTCTCTTATCTCCCATGTATTAAATTTGACCATAGACCTATTATGCTCTGTACAAGACCAGATTTTAGTTTGGCTAAAGGGAGACCCTTTAGGTTTCTAGTGGGATGGACGAAGCATACCAAATTTCCCACGTTTGTAAAAGATAAATGGAACTTTTGCAGGGAATATTGCTGATTCTCTTAGTACTTTCACCTCTTGTATTAAGGATTGGAATAGAAATATTTTTGGCTTCTTGGGTTCTTATAAAAGAAATTTCATGAGGTCGCTTCACAACATTCAAAAGGCTTTGGATCACTTTAATTCTAGTTATCTTACTCAGCAAGAGTTAGAGATTCGTGACGAGTTGAAAAATGTGCTTAATCATGAACAACTATTATAGAGACAAAAGGCACAATGTGGTTGGCTTCAATTTGGGGATTGAAATACAAAATTCTTCCATAGTCATACGATTCAAAGGAGAAGGTTCAACCATATCATGGCTTTATGTCTTGGTAATGGTGAGTGGTATTCTGATTAGGAAATTCTACAAACAGAGGCAGTGAGTTTCTTTGAGAAATTATATGAGAACATGGGGGACCATCCAATCAATATCTTTCCACAATTTAATCCTTTAGAGATTACTTTTGCTTTATTTGACATGTCTTTGTTGAAAGCTCCCGATAGCGATGATTATCATTTATACTTTTTTCAAAGTCAGTGGAATACCGTTGGTAATGATGTTTGCAAATGGGTGAAAGGTTTTTTTCTGGGAAACCATTGAACCAGAGTTAAATAATACTTTGATTGTTCTAATCCCTAAAAAAGGTTGCCCTGAGGGTTTCAGTCAGTTCCGACCCATCAATTTGTGTTCTGTCTTTTATAAACTAGTGATGAAAGTGATTGCAAATCGATTTAAATTGGTCTTTCCTAATTTTAGTTCCTAGGAGCAAGCCAAATTCATAGTTGGTAGAAATATCACTAACAACATTATTCTGGCATAAAAAGTCATTCATTCTATGTTGTAACACCCCTAACTCGTATATATCGCCAAATTAGGGTTATGGAGCATTACCAGACTTATCACATAAATAATCTTTCATTTCACAACCATAATTCATATTCATACATAATTCATTTATACATATTCATATAGTCCCTAACACGAGCCTGTGAGGGCTAAAATAATCATTAAATACAATATGAGACTTAATCATAAACTTACGAAAATTTGGAGAAAATATTGAAAATTTTCTAATATAGGCGACACACGCTCGTATCGCCAGGCCGTGTGTCTCACACGGCTAAAAGACACGCTCGTGTCATCGGCTGTGTGGACATTTGAAATGGGATCACATGGCCGTGTCCTAGACCATGTCCTACCCCGTGTAACTCTCTGACTTGAGTCATACGACCAACCACACGCTCGTGTGACTAGCCCATGTAACTCACTAACTTGCTTCTATTAGAAACTACAGGGACACAAGGTCGTGTCACTTGACTGTGTGTCACACACGGTTGAGACACACGCTCATGTCTCTTCCCATGTAGACAAAAATAGGCTATTTTCCAAGCCATCTTTCTCACCCAAACTTGCATCAACCTAAACACTTCAATTGGCACATAACATAGCATCAATAGGCATTCAAACCAATCTCAACGAAACCTAAATTATGCTATTTCAATACCAACAATCACAAGGCACATAAGTATCACAATTAGCTATTCAATTTCATACCAATTTCACATCTAAAAATCACCTAAATGGTCACTTTCAACTATGCATTATTTTTGCCTAAAACTACATGCATACCATAACTCAAAATTCAACCATTTGGTACTCAAAATACCAATTCACAATAAGCATTCACATAGCAATTATAAGCCACATAACAAAAGGCCATTTACACATATATACCTTACCAAGTATACCAAAATAAGCCAAATCACATGGCTTAACACATAACCTTTACATATATCATTTACAAGCCAATTCAATTGGCTATACACATCACAAACATATAAACCATATTATCCACAACACTTATAAATACCATATAACCACAATGCCTATACATGCCATATAACCAAAGTCACTAAGTTCAAAAGTACCAAAACGATAGCTGGATAGTGTGATGAGATCTCCGATGACTTCTAATTCAAGCGAGCTTCTGAATCACTATAAAACAGGAAAAAATAAACAAAGTAAGCTAAAAAGTGTAGTAAGCTCGTATGGCTAATAAGTGCAATATATCAATTCATTTACAATTCAAAGAAGTATAAGTAAATGTAATTAAACTTCATTCAATCTAACAAATAGTACATTGACATAACCATATAAAACATATTTGAATTCATCATTATCACTTACTCATCATATGAATTCATCAACTATCACTTACTTGTTAAACTTATCACGAGTACTTGAACTGATCAATATCTTCCCTTATATCCTTGTACAATCATCTTTACCCATTGAACCATTTGGAATAAATATCGGATACTTGGGTATCTCGCATACTAAGTGCCATATATGTGGTTAAAACACCTCTATCACATCTCATATACATGCTTATCATCTAGCAATCACTGGGTCTGCTCACACAAGCTATCAGTCAAGACGTAGCTACACGGTGCTGCTTACACAAGCTGTCGAGTAACCGCAACACATACCGGTAAACTCAGCCACCGGTAGGACATACAGGACTTGCACCTAAATCACATAATCACGATAACCCCTAATGACATGTCATTTGTATCCTATCTATTCTTACGGTTCAAATGGGAACTATTCTCGGTCGATGCCTCGTCGATAACTTTCACAATGTCATATTATCACAATTACACAATTTAAACATTTAAACACTTATAGCATAAAGCTTATTAAACTTACCTTGAATGTATACGGATGAAAATCAACCGTTTAATCCACTACTATGGTTTTTCCCCCGATCTAATTCCAAACTTCGCTTTTCTTGATCTATATATAATCAAATTTAACTTATTCAATTATCATCCTATTCAATTTAACCAAATTTTATATTATGACAATTTTACACTTTTGCCCCTAAACTTTAGACTTCTTTACAATTTAGTCCCTAGCTCATAAAAATGCAAATTCATGCAATTGAGTCCACACCCATGTTAGTTGAATTTCACCTATACCCATAGTAACCCATATTTTCCATTATTTCACACATTTACCGCACAATTTATCACATTTCTTAATTTACTCCCTAATTGACAATTTTATCAAAAATCACTTAACAAATGTTATTTATCTAACAACAACCAGTCATTTTCTTTCATCAAACATCAAAACACATACAAATTCATCAATGGTAAAACCTTAAACTTTTAACAGTTTCAGAAATTAGTCCCTGGGCTAGCTAGATTAAGCTATAACAACTCT
The DNA here is from genome assembly GCA_020496765.1 of Gossypium stocksii. Classification (NCBI taxonomy): domain Eukaryota; kingdom Viridiplantae; phylum Streptophyta; class Magnoliopsida; order Malvales; family Malvaceae; genus Gossypium; species Gossypium stocksii. The sequence continues at coordinate 65,648,853 of CM035626.1, forward strand.
AAAAACATAAAAACATTAAAAACCGAGTAAAAAATCACTTATATGCAAAGAAGTAGCTTGACCGAACTTATCTTCCCCTTTAATAGTGTATTTCGGCCATGGTTGAAGGAAATAAGAAAGATGACAACCTTTTCATCTTTTAATTCCTTTGCATTTTCAATTATTTATCGAATTGCTTTAATAACCTTTTTAATTAACCTTGAAAATCACCTAATTTGTGTCCATCTTTGTCCACTAACAAGATAATTGGTCTAATTACCACATAAGTCCTTTAACTATTTAATTTCATAGCCATTTTGTACCTTTAACTTATAGAACTCAAGTTTTACACTTTACGTGATTTAGTCTTTTTTCACAAATTAAGCATTCAAACAGTAAAATTTCTTAATGAAATTTTCACACAATTATACTATCATACTATAGACCTCACAATAATAATAAAATAAATATTTTCACATTAAATTTGTGGTCCCAAAACCCCTGTTCCAATTTCTCTAAAAACGGGTTGTTACATATGCGCTGTAAACGTAAGGAGAAAAATTGGATGCTATTAACCTGGATTTGGAAAAGGTTTATGACATAGTCAGTTGGGGTTTTATTGACGCTTCTTTGATTGTTGCTCATAGTTAGTTGGAGTTTTATTAACGCATCTTTGATTATTGCTAGGATTCCTAATTTTTTTCGAAAAGTGATCATGTCGACTATATCTTCTTCTTCTATGCAGGTACTTTGGAATGGAGTTCATTCCTAGAAGTTTAAACTGGTTTGAGGGATTCATTAAGGATGTTCATTATCACCATACCTTTTTGTCTTATGTATGGAATGACTTGGTCATATTTTTTGTTCGGAAATTGATATTGGCAGGTGGAGACCAATTCATCTTACAAGAACAGCCCTCACAATTTCTCATTTGTTCTTTGTAGATGACTTGGTTATCTTTTGTGAAGTTGAGCTTAACGGCATTCTGAATCATTTTTGCGAGTTTTTGGGTCACAAAATCAGTACAGAAAAAGTAATATCTACTTTTCATAGTGATTGGAGATGACCCTCGTAATCAAACTACAAAAAATTTCAGCTTTTAGGAAGTTCAAAACCTTGGTACCTATTTAGGTGTCCATTTTCTTTATCACAATATTACTAATAGTACCATGAGTTTTATTGTTGATTAGTTAAAGTGCAAATTACACAATTGGGACATGAGGAAGTTATCAATAGCAGGAAGATTCACTCTGGCCCAGTCTATTCTTCTTTTTATTCTGAATTACTTTATGCAGTCCATATTGATACCAAAAGGGATTTGTACGGAAATCGAGAGATTGGTTAGACAAATTATCTGAGAGAGCATTGAGGGTCACCCAAAAATGTCATTAGTAGTATGTGACTCATTATGTTAGCCACGGTCTCGAGATAGGCTTGGTTTACATCATTTGAATGATCAAAATATATTTCTTAATGAAGATTAATTTTAATCTAGTCTCCAAGAATAATACGTTTTGGGTTTACGTCCTTCGGTTGAAATATGGCTAGAAAGAGCAATTCTCAGAATTTATTGCCAGGAGCAAAATTGCTCGCATTTATGGAGATCACTTTCAAAGATATGGCCATTGCTTTGTGAGAATTTAGCTTGGTCCATTGTTGATGGAAAAAGCATCCAACGTTGTAAAGATCCTTGGATCCTAGGTATTGGTCATTTATCTTGAAACCATTTTTTATTTTGAAAAAAAACAGGGATCGACTTTAAAAATGTGGAGTCGCCACCAACCCTTTTTGTTTAGATGTGATTGGATCACCTTGTAAAATGTTTTATCTTTAAAAGTCAATTTTGGTCCACGAAATAGAAAATATGGATTCGAGAGTCGGTTACGTACGAGAAAGGATTAGCACCCTCGCACACCCAAAACTGGTACCATTTTGATCAATAATTGTCCTGATGTTGAAATCTTGAAAAAGTTTAAAATTTGATTCTTTAAAGAACGTTTAGTTTGAATTGAGTTTTACGATTCACTCGTTTTAAAGGAACAAGACACCACATCCAGCACGTTAGGATATGTTATCTTAAACCTTTAATACCGAGGTTATCTTTTGATTTTCCAAAAAATGCAATTGAAAGGATACTTAGTGGTTTGGTTAAACGGAAAAATGCAACCCAGCACGTTAGGGCACAATTTCTCGAATTTTCAAACACTAAATATTGCCTTATTTAAAAGGTTTTCAAATAGACAATTTTAAAAATGGCTCAAAATATGCTTCTTTGGTTTGCTCTAAAGAATAATTAAAATGGAGCGAAAGTTGAATTTGAAATCATGATGCAATAATACAAAATAAGGGTATAACAATAAATAGAAAATAAAGATACATAACAACATCACTTCAACAAAAAATGAATAATGATCATATGTAGCTATAAGAAATCTAAATTAGCACATGAATATTAACATTTAAGAAATAACAAAACAAAAGCTAATTTTAAAGAAATACTAAACAAACTTCCACAAATAAGAAGTAGCAAATTTTAAAGCAAACAAAGAGGGAAAATGATTTGAAAAAGTCAATATACAATCAATCATTTATATAAAGAAACCAATTAAAAGCAAAGTATAAGAGTTTAACATAAAAATATTATATTAAATAGTAATATATATATATATATATATATATGAATTTTGAAATAAATATTATACATACAAAATAGTGTTATATGATACAATTTGAAACAAACTTTTATATATAATTAAAATCTAATAAAAATTATGTATATAATATAATAATGCTCGTAAAGTATTTAAAATCCATATAAAACTCTAAGACAAGCAATGTATATGTATATAATAAAATGTTAGTAATTTAAAGGAATATAAATAACTTAAATTACAATATATAAAAGAATGCATGAATATATATAAAGAAATGATTTAAAGAATATACCAAATATATATATATATATATATATATATTTTTGAATAACAAAATCTATATGATATGAAGTTAATAATATACAAAATAACTTTAAACAAAATATATTGGTTAAAACATAATAATATATAATTTTGAAAAAAATAAAATACATGCAAATGTTTGTATATATAAAAAATGTTTAAAATAGACAAGAATGATTCGAAATAAAGTTTTTTAAACAAAAGAAAATGGATTTAAGGAATTTTAAAAGAAAATTTATACATGAAATAATGAGAAATCAACAATGTGTATAATAAAAAATATGTTTTTTAAAGAAAAAAAGTTATATGCCAATGAGTTTAAAGAGAAAATATATACATACATAATGAATTTTAAAAGAACACATATACATATTCATAAAATAAATATGAAATCAATGATATATATACGCAAAATAAAATATTTTTTATATAAATTATATATGTAAGTACAAATTAGTTGTATCTGAAAGTGTTTAAATTAAAAAAAAAATTACAAGTCTTTAAAACAACGAAAAATATGAAAGCGAATTTCAAAATAAATAAATTATAATAAAACAATAATAGAAGATGCATATAAATAAAATAAAAAAATAAATTAAAACAATGTATAGTTAGTAAAACAACTCAAATATGATCAATTAAACAATTTCTAAAACTTAAATAATAAGTAGGTTAAAAAAAACACTAAAAAATAAAAACGGACTTAATTGAAGTAAGAATAAAATATAAAGAACAATTAAAAAAGTTAAAATAGAGACAAGGACTTAAATAAAATGCGCGTAAACTAGCAAGGACTAAAAGCGCAATTGAATCAGATTCTAAATCGAAGCGTTTAAACGAGGACTAATTTGAAACAGAAGATAAATTCCAAGGAAAAATTAAAATATAGAAGAAATTGAAACAGGGCTTAATTGAACGATAGCGCGTAATGGAAGGAATAGTCGTGCAAATAACCCTTCTCCGCGAAAGCGCGGATCTTGAGGGTACTAGATCGGGTTATCGGGTGATCCAAACGTGTTGCCCTACACGGCGTCGTTTCAAACCACTAAGTTAGGTCTTAACGACGTCGTTTCATACACATCAAAAGACTAAAAAAACCCTAAAACATATACCCTTAACCCTTCTAAACAAAACAAACAAAAAAACTAAACGCCTCCTTTGCTCAGCTGAACAAACGGGATCAACTACCATTCCGCCACCATGAACGACGGATGGCCTTGCAAAAATCGATCGGACCTCATTTGAAAGCACATCCAAAGGCTCTCAACCTCTTAACCCCATTTGAGCTTCGATTATGGCGAAGTAAACAGAGATTTGAAAGCGATACGAACAAATAAGTTTCCTTTCTTTTTTTTTTTTATATGTACACTACATGAAAATCAAAGAAATAGAAACAAAATACAAATAAAATTTGAGATCACCTTTTTGGAAAAAAAAAACTTGATTTTGATTGCTTTTTGTATCTATGCTTGCGTTCGTAAGCTTTTAATGTTTACATCAGGCCCTTTTTATAGCCAAAATAGAAAGATAAAAATTAGAATACACGTTTTCCTTTCTGCTATACTGTATTCTGTTATTTGGTACTGCTTTCGTGTTTCTTCTTGCAAGTTCTGGTGACATACAGAAGCCCGAAAGAATCAGCCTTGATGTGTTGGTGCAGGTGGCTTCGGCACGAGATTGTTCATGCGGCTGCGGCACAGGGAAACCCTAAGTTTCCAGACACAATATTTTTCCCAGGCCGCTTTGGGTCAATTTCTAATTGGGTATCAGATCCGTCTTGAAATTGGGCTTCTGGATCTGAATATTTAGGGCTATCAGGCCAGCAGGTTTTTGGGTTTCTATTCGGGTTTTGGGTTAGGGATTGGATCTTTAGGTCTAGAGCTACAACATGTATTTGGGGCTAGAATTGAGCCGTGGTTTTATTTGTGAAGCAGGCTATGTATTTGGGTCCTAGTAAGTTGTAACATTTTTTTGGGTTTTGAATTATGTATTGGGCTAAAACTATAAATGGACTTTATTATTGTTTTTATATTTATTTTATTTTGAATTTGGTTTAATTTAATTTGGGTTTTGTATTTAGGTCAATAGAATTGGGCTTTTAATTTTGGGCCCTTAAATAACTTGGTTTTATTACTGTTTTTATTTTTCTGGTCTTTGGATTTTGATGGGCCCAGGCAGATTGGGCCTATTACAATTTACTTTCACAAATTCCTTCTTTTGCTAACCTTGATCTAGATTGTTCTGTTAGGGATCTGGTTAACTCGGATGGAAGCTTGAATCTGGACTTGTTTGGCGTATGGTTACCTAAAGATGTGATATAACACCTCAAACTCGGCCTAGAAGTTAGGCCCGAATCTAGCGATGTCACATTGAAAAGTTGCTTTTAAAACAGTTTAGTTAAAACTTAGTTCGAACGAAATATGCTTGAAAAGAATTTACTTGTTAAAAATCGAAGAATTTAATTAAACAAATATTTAGGAAAAACCATGTTTATTAAATATAACAGTAACTAAATAAATCCCTAAGTAAATAGTGAAATCGGAGTTACATAGCCTTACTACATCACAGTGGAAAAAAATAATTATCATAAAACACTTAATAAATCTATATTTAAAATTCCTAAGTAACTTGTAGTGTGGCTATCTCCGAGTCCTCTCTCGCGTCGAGCTGTCTATTGTGGATCACCTAAAATATTAATAATAAGGGTGTGAGTTTCGCAACTCAGTATGTACAACCCTTGGTAATCAAATCAATTCAGTATGCACATATTACATTGGGCCTAAGCCCTAATCAATATCGGTGGTCTGGGCCTCAGCCTACAATGACCTCATATCATATCAGAATTTCATGAATGCAAATGTTCCCATCCTAAATCCAACCGTTACACACCACCCGTACCAGCTCGACGCACCTGTGGGGATGTCTACATCAACCCACCCATCCTTTACACTCCAAAGGTAGCACCGGTTGCGGTACTACTCAAACGTTGCAGCGAGCTGCTCGTGGCTTAAAAGCTTTCGTTGGGTCCACAGTCGTTAAGCGACCGTGCGACTCTCATATACACTTCCTCCAATCAAAACCCAGCCCATATGCAACATAATATCTCATGAATGCATCATCGTCATATACAGCATACACCAGTCACACTCATAACACATAGGGGTATTTTAGTCATTTCACTATCCAGGGGTATTTTGGTAATTTCCACCCTACAAGGGTGTCTTGGTAACTCTACCCTTCGAGGCGTTATAATAATTCTACTCTACAGGGGCATTTTAGTAATTCTACCCTAGAGGGGTATTTTCGTAATTCTACCCTAGAGGGGTATTTTTGTAATTTCCTAAAGGTACATATTTTAATTATGGATTTTGCCCCATCAACAAGTCCTCGCGACTAAAGTGAACGGACACTATGCACCAGGTAGGATTCAAGAGAAGAGGAGGTGGGTCACTCGGACCGCTTAAGTACCAAGCTCTTCCTAGATCCAATCCTAGACATGCACACATCATTGCCACACCTTAGTCTAACGACTTGTCCACGGACATGTTTAATTATTTAATTAAGTCTTATGTAAAATTTAAGTGGTCAGAACTAGGCCTATAGTCCATTAAAACCCTAGCATGCATGTCTACAATCCTATAAGGCCCACTAGGCCCAATCATACCCATAAAACCTATTAAGCCCCAAACATGCTTATGTAGCCCATAGGCCCGATCATAATTCAATCATACAATCATACATATCAATCCATCACAAAATTTCATATAAAAACTTTACTAATTTGGGCCTACAAATTCGGCAGGCCCATTCGGGATTTCGGCTTTTGCCGATTTATCGTGTGTGTAGTGTATGTACACACCTGATTGACGACTCGCACCTACACTATCCTCAGTCTTGACCTATAATCAAAACCACTTCCAAATCAACTCCAAACCTTACTAAAACTTTATCATATCCCGAAGCCTTACCGTAGCCTTACCATGAACCTTCAGCTTTTCTAGCCTTTCGTTAGCGAATAGTCTCAAATATTCCTAGATCTGCATCAACACACATATTTTATCAACATCAGGTGACTCGTCTTCCACACGGGTCACCCTTATGGCTACACATATATTCGGTCGCCCCTTAAGAAACCGAAATTGAGAATGAGACACTTACCGAAACTCGCCTTCAAACTAACGGCCTAGATATCTGCTGTTTAAGTAATCGGCTTTTCAACACTAACTTAAGGATGGTAATCAAAGACGAATAGTGATGAAGGAAAAGAAATTGGCAAGGGAGATATGAGTATTCGACTTTCAAGAAATCAATGATGATATTCGGCTTTTTGAGAAACAAAGAAACTTAATGGAATTTGGTAAAAGAATGAAAAGGGAGAAGAGAGGTTGGCAATAGAATAAATTCAGCAAAATAAACCAAAACCCTCATGCACATTCGACATTCCTTTAAATAGGCATAAGCCGATTTAAGCCTTCCTTGCAGTCCCATTCGGCACCAACTCCCTCTCTCTCTCAATCTCTTATTTTCTCTCCATTATCCCCACCTTAAAAATCTCTCCTAAACACTCCCCTTAGAGTCCATCTTCACGCTACTTCCAACCTTCTAGAAGGCCAAAATTAAACTCCTAAAAATACTAAGCTAGGATCCAAAACTCAAGGCCCAATATTTCTAGGCCCAAAATTCGGGGTGTTACATGTGATCAAGATTGTCAATATCCCTTCTCCACATCTTGATTTGGGTCTAGAGAAGGTGATACAGACTCGCTCAGCATTATTCATCTTTTCAGTATAGAGTGCTTATTGGTCCTTAAGGGAAGAAAATTGGAATTCAAGAGAGAATTATTGGAAGATTACTTGGAAATATCAGGGATCGTAGAGAGTGATATTCTTTCTTTGGTTAGGTTTTAAGTAGAAACTCCTCACCAATTCGAATGACACTAGTCGGGAAATTGGACATAGTAACTCATGCACTGTGTGCGGACATGATTTTGAAGACATTATTCACGTCCTTCGAGATTGCCAAGTTAAGGATGTGTAGATGCATGTGCTTCCAAATGATCTCCAACAAAGGTTCTTTTTTGACACTTTTCAGGATTGACTTTTTTCTAACCTTTGCTATCAATCGAGATTGTAGGATACTGGGGTCACTTGGTTGTGCTTTTTTAGATTAATTGCTTGGTGCATTTGGAAGAACAAGAACCTTTTTATCTTTCAAAATGTTTCTTGGTCGGCAATTGATGTGGTCAAAGTCTTTATCAGTTGGGCTTGTCAATTCAAACTACATATTGGTAGAGGCAAGAATAATATTCCCAATAGGGGATATGGCATTCATACTAATGATACGTGGGTTCTTTTATCCACTGATGATGCAGTGGCCAAAGATACGGGCAACGCGGTTGTAGGAGGTGTATTGCGAGATCAGCTTGGTAATTGGATTTTAGGTTTTAACCTTGAGGTAATTCAAACCTTGTTTGATTTGGGATTGGAGAATCTAGGTATTACTGTGCTTAGGAGGACCCAGCGTATGATGAGAGCTGAACGACAATGGAAGATCCGACATCTGTCAAGAGAACATAATCTGGCTATGGATCAACTGGCTAAACTTAGTCTGATATGAAAATCAAGTCTATAGGTCTTTGAAGACACCCCCAAGGAAATTCTAGAGTTACTACAAAAAAGATAAAGAGAGTGGTGCTTTTATAATTGATTTGATGTAATTTATCTTTCTAGAGTTACTACAAAAAAGATAAAGAGAATGGTGCTTTTATGCAATTAATTTGATGTAATTTATCTTTTTTCACAAAAAAAGAAGGAAAAAAATTAATATTTTAAATTATGTGTAGAAATTTTCTTATAATTTAATATCTGAATTGATTTTTTGAAGTTATGATGAATAAATTTTAGTGTTTATATTAACTCATCATAAATAAATATTACATTAAATGTAAAATATTTTAATGTTGCTTTAGAGGGAAAGATTTAATTAGGTAATTGTTTAAACTATCCCTTTGCATTTTCTTTCCAATAAATTATGTTTCTTGTTACTTATTTTTTTTCCAAGCCAATATTTCCGTAAGCAAATTTGGTAGGTAAAAGTAAAAGTAATTTCACTAATTAAATTAATTGGACACCATAATTTTAGCTTTAATGTATCATATTTTAATGATATTTTGTTTAATAGGTGTATTGGTAGTTTATTTTTTTTATTCTACAAGTGACTTTAAAAAATTGACATGTGTCATTATTTTTAATATTTTACTATATCTTTATAGGACTTATTAATCTTATTTATAGAGTTTAAAAACTTCATTGACAGTGTAAATATAAATGTAAAGAATTACTATTATCAGATATAATAATTTTTTAATATCATTGATATAAGGAATTTAAAAAAATATGTAAAAGGGGAAAATATAATGAAGAAATAAAAATAATAATTATTCTAACATATAAAATTCAAGGGGCAAAATGGTAATTTTGCCTAGAACGTAGATTGAGTCCTAATAAGTATGAAATGTGTGAAATTGATGATTAAAATTATTTATATAGATATAGATAACTCAAATCCAAGGTTAGATCGAGGAAAAGAAAATGTTTCAGATTAGTAGATTTTATACGCGAACAAGTGTCGAGGTAAGTTCGTGTAACTAAATTGTGTTTATTTACATGCTTGCATTGATTGTGTTTATGTAAATTGTATAAATGTAATAAATATGTGAAATGATTACATATCCGATCAAACCTGATAAATAAAAATGATTAAATTAAATGATAAGGCCCGATAGGTGATAAAGGATAAACGATGAGCATATTACTTATATGCTTGAAATGAATGTGGAATGTGCTTACTTGAATTATACGAATGTTGCGGATATATGAAATAATCACATGCCCGATAATTCTTGAGAAAAGTGTTTAAATACCGGTAAAATAAAATGGAAATCGATGGATATGTGATTTCCTAAAATGAATGAGGTCCTGCATTTGTTGCTGACGGGATTTAGCTCGGACGAGTAATCCTATTGACCTCATTACCGATAGGATTTAGCCCAGACAGGTAATCCTGATATAAACCCTCTCGAGCATATGATACAGATTAGATTGAGCCTGGACAGGTAATCCTAATATAACACCTCTCGAGTATACGTAACAATTAGGGTTTAGCCTGGACTGGTAACCCTAGTTGAGCTTTTCTGAGCATACAATATATAAAGGATTTAGCTTGGACTAGTAATCCTATTATACGATATGTGGCTCAAGAGTGTTTACTTGATTAAGTGCCCTAATGGGTACTCTTGAAAAAGAATTGACGGGTAATTGAATCGTACACCTCGAGTGTACGACTTGAGCATTCATCGAAATTTCAATGATTCAACGGACACAACTTTTGACATTTTATGAGAAAATGAGATGAAATGATAATGATTTGAAAGAGTATTGCATGATGAGCTCATCTATGTTTGCTTGACCGGTATGGAGATTTTGGTGACTAATATGTTTGATTGAATGCATGTGTTTAGGAAGTTTTGTTAATGGATGGAAAACATGATATTGTATGCTTAGATTTAATAAACGGGATTGGTAAGTTTAGTTTTTCGTTATACGAACTTACTAAGCATGTAATGTTTACTCCATTTTATTTTTCCTGTTTTATAGTGCTCAGAAGCTCACGAAGGTTGGAAGATCATTGGAGCATCGTCACACTATCAAGTAGCTTATTTTGGGTGTATTTAGTTGAATCTTTTTGGTATAATGGCATGTATAGGACAACTTGACCATTAGTGGCTTGATAATGATGTTTGTAATATAGCCATTGGAATGGCTAGAAATGGTTGTTTTGATATACTTGTAATGTTATGCTATGGTAGCTAAATATATGTTAAGAAGGTTATTATGATATATTCACATGTGAAATGTTAGGTATATGAGATCAATTATTGTTAATACCTAAGTTAAATCAAGGTAAGTTATAAATACACATGCATGTAGTGGTATGCCATGATGAATGATGGGATTTGCTTAATTTGAATGCTTAAAATGGTTGGTATAGGATGTGTGTTTCAAGTGCAGGACTTGGGATTGATTTCAAGTTAGAAGTGAAGCTAGAAATGGCTTTATTTTGTCCACATGGGCAGACACACGGGCGTGTGGTTAGGCTGTGTGTCCTCTGCACCTAAAATTTGAAAAACAGAATGCATAGAATTGAGCACATGGGCAGAGACATGGGTGTGTGTCTCAGCCGTGTGAGGCAGACGGCCCATGACACGGGCGTGTCTCTTGACCGTGTAAATACTGCATCTATTTTTTGAAAATTCGAATTAACCACACGGCCTAGCACACTAGCGTGTGACTTGGCCATGTGACATCAATTTGTTCATGAGTTGTAAGTCAGAGAGTTAGATGGGTTCGAGACATGGGCGTGTGACTCCACACAGCTTGACCACACGGGCGTGTCCCTTACCATACGGGCGTGTGGCTCTTAATAATGAGAAAAAATTTAAGATTTTGTGAAAAATTCCCAGAGATCCCTGTAACACCCCTTACCTATGTTCAACGCCGGAACAAGATATGAGGCATTACCGGACTTAACACAAAAAACACACACAAAACCAAGCCACAAATTTTCATCCAAATTAAAACCATTCACATTCGATCATAATGTCTCTAATATGAGCCTACGGGGCTCAAACCATACTTTGGAAGTGATTCGGGACCAAACCAAGAACTTCCGGAAATTTTACAAACTTATAAAAATTTTGTCCTACATAGGGGTCACACGCCTGTGTGGGTAGACCATGTGGTCACACACGCTCGTGTGGCTTAGGACATGATCGTGTCCTCAACCTGTGTAATTGTAACGCCCCTCACCCGTAATTGTCACCGGACACAGTACGAGGCATTATCAAATGACGCTCACACGATCATTTGATTTCGACAAATAATTTCCATGAAAAATTTTAAACTTTTTCATCCATATAGTTCACACCCTCATTGCAGGTCTACGAGGCCCAAACGATACATTGAGTATGATCCGGGACTAAACTAGAATTTTTCAAACACTACTAAAATTTTCACTGAAAACGGTGTCACACGCCTATGTGACTCGGAACACGCCCGTATGGCCAACACTTGGGCTATTTTCCAAGCCATTTTTGTTGCTCTTAACTCTTTACACTCATATGAATTTTATGGACCCATATTATGCCTTTAGTTAATCCTAACTTAACCATCAAACACATGTAGTATACTTATCTACATCAAAACATTTCCACAACACATGCATAAAATAGAATTTGTTTACCTATAACTATCATGGGCTATATTTCTTAGCTATATACAACGTAACGATATAAGCCAATACATTTGGCCAATACCTACTATCTATGACTAATACTTTATACATGCCACTCACTTGTAAGCAATAAGAATCTTTATTGAGCCATCTTGACAAAACGATAGTGTGATGCTGCCTTCGACGATCTCCAACCTTGAGCCAACCTGACAAAACTAAGAGAAATGGAAGAGAGAGTGTAAGCTTTTAAAGCTTAGTAAGTTGGCATATAATAAGCAATTAAATTAACAAAATTTTTCCATTTCTCAAAAGGTATTCTTAAGAAATAAAATCATTGAACACATGTTTCCACTTTTTACACATGTTCAGCTTAAGTTGTTTCCTGAGTCATAGCCGCTAAATTAATTATATCTTAAGCTACAGAACTTGAAATTAAGTTCTATCATTTTACCTAAAACTAGACTCATATATATTATTTCCATAAAATTTTCAGAATTTTTGGTTGGGCCAATTAGTACATTTTATTCATTAAATCTTCCACTATTTCGCTACTTGACAGTCCTGACCACTCTTCATTAACATTTCGATTTCTCTTTTTACAAAATTCAAAAGATGTTCTCGTTTTTTTCCTATAAAAATAGACTAAATAATGAATCTAACCATATAAATTATGTTCCGTAAATATTTTTGTACAATTTTAATAATTTTTCCAAATCAGAATAGGGGATCACAAAATCAATCTAAATCAGTCTTACAAAAATATAAATATCTCAAAACACAGTATTCCTTTGCTTGCTCTATTTCTTTTATATGAAAATAGACTCAACAAGATTTAATTTCATGTCTCATTCAACTTCTAATTCAATTTCTACCATTTTTGATAATTTTTCAAAATCACTTCTCTGCTGCTGTTTTAAGCTGTTTATCCCAAATTTTACCTCTTTCACTAAAATTCCTTATCATCAACTTGCAAAATAACACTTTTCCATATTTATCTTATCAAAGTTCAATCACTTATCTAACTCATGATTCAAAACCCATATATTCATATCCCGATATGTATTTCCACATTTTTCGCATAAATTTCCATTTAATAAACTTGTTTCTCCCATTGAACACTTCGGAATGTAACAATATCCAGTGGTTTTAGCACATAACTCCACCCTCAGAAATTGATGCCCAACTTCGTGGTATACGCACATAGCACCACACTATTGGGCTAACATATGTATTTGTGGCATATGCTCTTAGCTCCACTTTTCGAATCAACATGTATAACCGTGGCATATACACATAGCACCGCGTTACATGTATAACCGTGGCATATCCACTTAGCACCACGTTAATAAATCAACATGTGTAACTGTGACATATCCACTTAGCACCACGTTACATGTAGAAACATGGTATATCCACTTAGCAGCACATTTTTTCATTCCGAAGATTCAACCGAGATTTCCTTATTTAATCTCAATTCATCAACCACAATTCACCGTTTATATCCATTAACTGTACAATACTAAAACTTATTTCACATGTCACACAATAAATATCATAACATAAATAAAACAATACATTATTTACATATAAACTTACAATTTCACATAGTCACCATAATCATAGAAAGCACTTTTAACCACAGCATCTTAATTCATTTCCATGTCATCTATGTCACCTTGTATCATAGGTATTATTAAATCAAATCACTAACATAATAATATCATAATCATATAATTAAACAAAATCAAATCTAATATTACAATTTAGGCTTCAAACAGACATTATGACATTATTGCATTATTATTATTATACTAACTTACCTCGAATGCAAAAACGGCCAACTTTTTCGACATAGCTCATAACCTCGTTCTAAGTCCGAATTTCGTGTTTTCTTGATCTAACACATCAAATAGCACTCATTTAATGACCACATTATTCAAATTAGTCCAAAAATCACACTTTTAAAATTTTACATTTTTCCCTAAAGTTTGTCAAAATTACGTTTTTGCCCCTAAGCTCGTAAATAAATTTTTATTCAATTTCATTGCAATTTAGACCTAACCGAACCATTTCATAAATATATCAGCCCACAATTCTCATTAAAACACACTCTTATGACCAATTTTATAACTTTTACAATTTAGTCCTTTCCGATGTTTTCGTCGAAAATCACTTGGTAAAAACCGTTTCTCTAACCTTAAACATGCATAATCTACCATAATTCATTAAAAAGCACAATTATTCAACATGGGTCAATTTTTAAAATCAAACCCTAGCTCAAAATAATGGCAGAAATAGAGAAATCATGTTACCGGGATTTTAAAAACGTAAAAATCATTAAAAACAGGGCTATAACGGACTTACAATCAAGCTTGGAAGCTTGAAAGACCCTAGCCATGGTTTCTCCATGCTATATTCGGCCTTGAGGAAGAAGATGAGCAAAAATTGGCTTTTAATTTGATTTTTAATTCGTTTAATCACTAAATGACCAAAATGCCCCTAACTTAAAAATATTCTTTTTCACCCATTTCATGTCCATTTTTGTCTAATAAATTAACCAATGGTCTAATTACCATTTAAGGACATCCAATTTAAAATTTTATAACAATTGGACACCTCTAACATGTAGAACTCAACTTTTGCACTTTTTACAATTTAGTCCTTTTGACTAAATTGAGTGCCCAAACGTCGAAATTTTCGTACGAAATTTTTACAAAATAATTTCATAAAAATTTAAACCATAAAAATATAAATAAAACACATTTCAATTAAACACCTTTACCTTCTAGAATGCACATTTTACTACTTTTGCCATTTAGTCCAATGTATCAAATTTGACACACAAGCAATAAAATTTTGTAACAAAAATTTCACAAAAGATTGAAAACACAAAATAAAATTTAAAACTCAATCGGAATAAATATTTTGACCTCGAATTTGTGGTTTCGTAACTACTATTTCGTTTAGGCCCTGTATCGGGCTATTACAGTAACTCTCTATTTATGACATCATCAGCAAAAGAGGGTAACACGACCAAATCACACGCCCGTGTGCTAGGCCGTATGGTCAATTTAATTTTTATTATTTTTCATAAAATAGGTGCAAACTTCACACGCCTTGGGCACATGCCCGTGTTCTAGGCCGTGCCGTCCATACGGCCGAGACACACGCTCGTGTCTCTGCTTGTGTGCTCCATATTGGGCATTATGTTTCTCAAAATTAAAGTGCAGGGGACAGATGACCTATTCAAACGCCCGTGGGGCTGACCCTATGTCACACACAGCCTAGACACACGCCTATGTGTCTACCCGTGTGGACAAAAATAAGGCTATCTACCAAGCCATTTGCCACCCTAAAACACAATCACACTTATGCCAATTTCAACAACACATAGCATGACATGATTTAACAACCAAACATCCTCAATTAAGACATAACTCAATATTTACATACCACAACCATCATGCACAACATCACATACTTAACCATTTCAAACCATGCTATTTATTAC
Source organism: Gossypium stocksii (assembly GCA_020496765.1). Classification (NCBI taxonomy): domain Eukaryota; kingdom Viridiplantae; phylum Streptophyta; class Magnoliopsida; order Malvales; family Malvaceae; genus Gossypium; species Gossypium stocksii. The sequence continues at coordinate 65,664,591 of CM035626.1, forward strand.
ATTCATGCAAGGCATAAACATATGCTTACCAATATGACTAATATTAGTCAACTTTTAATGGCCTTATACAAAATGAACATTCATAAAAATAAGCCAACAACTTTGGCCAAATCAATTATGACACAACAAAACAACCAAGTCCCTTATACATGCCATAACTCAAAACGTTTAAAACCATATATACCCAAAGGATTGTTTGATAATGTGAAGCGATCCTTCAAAAAACCCTGGTTCTGAGCTAGCTTGGTGACACTATAAGACAATGGAAAGGAAAAAAGGGTAAGCTATATAGCTTAGTAAGTTTATATGCAAATAATAAACATCTTTATCACAAATTCATCATGCAAATACTTATATTGAAAGATAGTACATTATCATTAGAGTCACATAGGCTTACTTACTCAAGCACAACCTTACCATACGATCATCACTTATGGAATTTGTACTTACGAATTTCACGTGCACACTTGTATCATATCGTCATACAAACACATATTTTCACATCTTTATCGTTCTCGTTGAATGCTCGGAATACTAACGGATACACGAAAAGTTACACATTTCACATGTATGCTCGTTCTCGAGCTAGTCATAGGTCTACTCACACAAGCTGACGGTCGGGGCGTAGCTACTCAGTACTGCTCACACAAGCTGACAAGTATCCGCAACATATGCAGGATTACCTAGCTACTGGAAGACGTACAAGACCAGCACCCGGAATCACATAATTACATAATCTCACACATAGGTCCTAGTGACATGTCACTCGTATCCTATTCTATTCCTAAGGTTTAACCGGGATTTTTCTTCATTTATCGAAACTTTGCCAATTATACCACATAAATCAATCACACAATTTATACAAAATTAAAACATTAAAACATAATAAAATGATGCATTATTTACATACAAACTTACCTTGGATCAAAAATTGCTAATATTGCAATTTAGTTCACAATCTTTCCCTTTCCCCGATCTAGGTTAGAAACTCATCTTTCTTGATCTATAATAAAAAATTTAGCCCCTTTAATTATCACACTATTCAATTCATCCCAAAAAATCATATTAAGGCAAAAATACATTTTTTCCCCTAACTGTCACTTATTTACACTTTAGTCCCTAGGCTCGTAAAATGAAATGTATTCATTTTCCTCAAAACTCTAGCCTAGCCGAACCTTATACACACTTATAATAGCCCAAAATTTTCATTTATGCACATATTTCTATACATATTTTACAACTTTTACAAAAAGGTCCTTTTGACATTTTTATCGAAAATCACTTAGTAAAAGTCATTTATCTAACATTAAACTTTCATTTTCTACTATTAGACATTAAAATACATGTATGTCACACATGGTAAATTTTTAAACATAAATCCTACTTCAAAATAAAGGTAGAAATAGGTAAATCAAGTGATAACGACTACAAAAACATAAAGAGCATTAAAAATGGGGCTAGGACGTACTTACAGTCAAGCTTGAAAGTTGAAGAAACCCTAGCTATGGAGAGCCTAAAGTTTCAGCCAAAGTAGGAGAAAGATGGAAAAATTTTGACTTTATTTTCCCTTTTTATTCTTTTATTAACCAAATGATTAAAATGCCCTTTTAGCCTTTCTTTGAAATTTTACCCTTCCATATCCATTTTTGTCCATCATGATATATAATAGTCTAATTAATAAATAAGGACCTCTAATTTACAATTTCATCTCAATTAAGCACCCAATGCTTCTAGAACACATATTTTGCACTTTTTGCAATTTAGTCCTACTAGTCAAATTGGACCCTCTATTGATAAAATTTCTTAACGAAATTTTTACACGTGCATTCAGTCATACTATAGACCTTAAAAATTTATCACTAGGAATTTTTTTACTTCAGATTCGTTATAACGATTTCAAAAGTACGGGTATCGAAAAGTAAATTATCGGGTCTTCGTTATTAGTAAAACAAACTCGTAAATATTTATTAAAAATATTTATGAAATTAGTTATGTTTTTAATTTGGCTTTGATTAGATGAATTTAGCCTAGTTTAAGAGTAATTAGTAAAAAGGACTAAATTGAAATAGGAGAAAAAGTTGAATTATAGATTAAAAGAAATTATAAAGGACCAAAATGGCAATTAAGCCATTTTGCATAAGTGAGGCGGTGTAATGTATAAAAATCTAAGATTTTTACACCTAAAATTACTATATTAAATTATTAATATTATTAATTATTATTATAGTTTTATATTAAATAAGTATAATTAGATTTTTTATGTGATAAATAAATTATGATCTTGACAAGTGAAAGGTGATAAAAATAGACAAATGTAAATTATATAGTTTTTCAAGTGTATTAATTATATTTGTTGTTAAATAGATTTTTATAAAAACAATTATTATTATAAACTAATATATATATGTTATAAAAGAAAAGAAAAGAAAAGAAACAAAACATAAAAAGAAGAACAGAGAGCAAACGTGAAAGAAAGAAAGAAATGGAGAAGAAAAAGAAAAAGGAAAAACTATGATTTTGATGCTTAAAACTTTAATAGGTCAGTTAATTTAGCCCTTTTATTTTAATTTTGAAGTTTTATAAGCTTTAGAATAAAGTTTTGATGAATTTAAGTTGAGATTTTTGAAGTTTTAAGGTTTTTAAACATGGTTTATGTTGAACTAGAAAATGAATTAGGGGTTTAATTGAAAGAATTTCAAGTTAGAATTGGGTAAATGATTTAATTGCAAAATAAGCTATAAGAAAATAATTTTGGACAGCAACAGAAGCTTAACTTTCAAAAATCAAGAGATATTTGAATTCTTGTGGGACTGGTTCAGAATGATTTCGAGATACTCTATTTTGACTTTGGAAAATTATTAAAAATTTTAAAAAAATAATTATGGGACATAATTTATATGGTTAGATTCCTTAATGAGTCTATTTTTAGAAGAAATAAATGAGAACATTATTTGAATTCTTTACAAAGAGATAATTAAATTTTAGTGAAGAAAGGTTGGAACTGTTAGATAGTAGAATAGGGGTGACTTTAAAGAATAAATTGTAATTATTGGCTAAACCAAAAATTCTAAAAATTTTATGGAAAGAATATATGTGAGTCTAGTTTCATGAAAAAATTACGGATCTTAATTTGAAATTCTGTAACTCAAGATATAGATAGTTTAGTGACAATGACTCGGGTAGACAATCTTGAAAGAACTTATAAGGAAATAGTAGGATTGTGTATAAAGAATGTAGAATGAAGAGGAAGAGTAGGAATTGAATAAAAATTCAATTATTTAAAATTTAATGTTGTAATTAATAATGTAAATTATTATTATTTTCGTAGCAAGTAAAGAACTTGAGACATCGAGCAAGGAGGGAAAAGAGAAAATAAATGAGGAGTAAAAACAAGAAATTCAGGTTAGTATTACTATAATTCAAATTTGATTATTTGTTAAATTCTAAATTAATATATATATATATATATATATATATATAAGCAAATTAAGGCTAATATTGATATTGAATTAAATAAAATTGAATTAAATTGTGAATTGAATGAAATTGGAATGAAGTTTGAATATGCATGAGCATTTGATGAAATATTGATTGGAAAGTGGAAAATGCATTGAATTGAATATATGAGGAATTATGATTGGAATGTCTTTGAATTGATGATATATATATTAAAATATATAGAATGGAAATGTGAAAAGTCATTGGAATTGAATCAAATTGAATTGAATGTGATTATTTGAAATGTATATGGATTAAAAGTATGAGGAAGTGATTGAGTTGAAATGTGATTTGAAGTGAAATTATGTGATTATGTGAATTTGAAATTTGTGATTGAATTGCTATTGTGATTGAATTGAATCCGAATGGTTATGATCAATTGAAAGTGAAAGTGATATGGATATGTGATTCCGATACCCTATTAACTAGTCGGCCTAGGGTGGATATAGTTGGCATGCCATAGGATTGGAAGAGTTCAGGGTTACTTCAACCTCGAGTCGATGTGACACTTGGAGTGCCATATTGTTTCGGATAGATTCGATGAGGTACTGGGTACCACTTTACTTCGGTTAGGCCGATGAGACACTGGGTGTCACTATATTGCTTCGAACTATCTGATGAGGCGTTGGTCGCCATTCTAGTGTGCTTGGTTGGATCCGTGTATCCGCCAGGGTCCGAGTCAAGTTAATAGGGGTAAATAAGTGAAATGATAAATTCTGAATAAATGTGATTGAGCTATTGAAAGAAATAAGAAAGTGAATTTGTGAAATAAATAATGATATGAGATTTGTAATATGAGATTGAATGCATGAACCAAAAGTTCATAATATGTTCAAAGATGAATTATGAATTGAAATATTATATAAGACAGAGAAATAAAAATAAAGTTCACAATTTTGTTTGAAATGATATAAATAATATAAGAAGTTAATTGAAAAGAATAATATAATTGAATATGAACTAAAGGTGCAAGAATTGATTAAAGTAAAGTGATGATATAAGAAATCAATTAGTGAAATTGTTATTATTGAGATATGACTTTAGTAAACACAAATTGCAATAGAATTAATATTGAATAAAGTGATAAATTTTAGTGAATTGCATATGATACGAAATGAGCTAATGGAATGAGATGTAAAAGAAAAGATTCAATAAAAATTTGATAGTGAAATAATGTATGAATTTGATTAAATACAAGCCTTAAAATAATGCTTATTATTATTAAATAATTTGATTTAAAGTAGGAAATAATTATTAAGTAAGTGTAACATAAATTGAATGTATATAAGTTATTGTATAATTTGAATTATGGTAGTACTACTGAGTATACCCATACTCAGCATACGGTTGCCTTCGTGCGCATGTTAATTGGAAGATGGTGTCTGGTTTAGCATCTAGAGTAATCCCGACCTCAGAGAAAATTTTAAGTAATGTACCTGTCTTTTGATAATGGTGGCATGTACCTAGGTAATGAATAGGTTGAGTATATGAGTCTTGTGATTATGGTTGTAAAATAATGATTTAAATTGGTTAAAAGTATAAAAAAAGGGGAACTAATATGATATGTTTGATATATGTATGAAATAAAAATGAATAAAGTTTATTAACATGAATTTAATTTGTATATGTAAATGTGTTGGTTGCTACATAGATTGCAAATTGGTTTTGGTTTGAAATTTTGCAGGGATGGCTAGGTTAGTTTAGAAAGACTCATATTGAGTCCACACGGCCTAGCACACGGGCGTGTGGCTTGGCCGTGTGAGAAAATCAGAATGCTCCATGGGTAAGGGACACGGGCGTGTCCCATACCACCACGGCCGTGTTGAAGCACACGGCTCATTAACACGGGCGTGTGAACCTGATAAATCGTAAATTATAAATATTTTTACCTCATGCTTAACCTAATTTCTGGATGAATTATCATTGAATTTGGGGAAATTGGTGCTCTTAATCCTTTTATTTCATGTTTTATACTTAGGTGAGCATAAGGAAGAGAAAAGAGCAAGGAACGGGTCGAAAACGGTTAGATTAGGCCCAATTCAATAATCAACATGGCCTGGAGGTTCACCACACGGGCGTGTCACGCTGTCGTGCCATATTAACAGGCTCGAACACTGCTTGGAAGTCGACTCACACGGGCGTGGCACACGGGCGTGTCCCTGTCGTGAAGAAGTTCAATTTCCCTCTGAAAAGGCTACTTAGGGGCTAAGAAAGACATTCTAAACTCTATATAAAGAGCCTAGGAGGAAACTACAAGGGTACACATTATTCCCGCCAAGACGGGGAGTTAAAGGCAGGGAATTACTCGAAGGAAAGCCGATTGATCCATCTTAGAAGCCAGGATCTACATCAAGACAGAGGATCTCCCTTCTATCTTTTCAGGAGTTTTGGGTTTTCTTATGTTTTGTTATTTTATTTATTCTGAGATTTTTCTTTTTACATTTATGAACTAAAACCCCAAATATCTAAGGGGGATGAAACCTAAGACAGATCTTGTTATTGTTATCTTGACTGTGTGATAAATATTTAATTTGTTCTTAATTGTGTTTTTAACTCTTAAATTGATATTTCCAGGATATTGATTTAAGTCGAATGTGCTTATGTAGAGGAGCAAAAGTCCCTACATAGGAGTAGATCCAACACAATTAAGCGGAGTTGATCGCAATCCTAGACATAGGACGACAAAAATCTCCCGGATTAGAGTCAAATCTAATATAGGGAGCCATAGATCGAGTTAATGCAAGACTAGGGGTTTTAATTAGAAAGAGATTTTGGTTAATCAACCTAGGATTAGTTGTTCTTATCCTCGACGGAGGTATTAACATAAATTAGGGATCTCTACGGATCAAATCAAATGAAGAAATCATTTGGTTCAAGGTTAGATAAGAAGTGAAGTCTAGGTGGATTCTTCCTTAGGTATTGCCTTAATCATCCAGTTTTCCCTAAAGCAATTTCCCAAATTTACTCTTTGTCACCTTTTCAATTTAGCTTAGATTAGTTAATTTAGAAACAAACCTCCCTTTATTTTTAGGCTAGGTAATAGGAAGAAAGTCATTACTAGTACTCATAGTTCCTTGGATTCGATATTCCGGTCTTGCCACTAGCTATACTACTACTCGATAAGTGCACTTGCCTTTTTATCGTAATAATAGTTAGTTTCAGGTACGATCAATTTTATTACTTCATCACAATGACGAGATCAAGTTTTTGGCGCCGTTGCCGGGGAGCTAGGATATTAGGAACACTCGATTTCTATTACTGTAGCCATTACTATTTTTCATTTTTATATTTAGTTTTTATTTACTTAAATTTTCTTTTCCTTTCAGGTATCTCTAGTTTATGACTAGAAGAAACCCAAGGGGACCTTTACTATTTGATAACGATTTAAAAGCTACAGTTCGTAGAACTCGCAAAGAGATAAGAAGAAGTTTATAGTACCCAGAACAAGGACAAGAAGAAGATCCAGAACCTACTGAAGAGATGAAAGCCAATTAGGATAATCAGCTACCTCCTGTAGTAGCCGCAAATCCTATTGAACAAAATCCTGCTCCGTGTACTATGTATGATTATGCTAAACCTAATTTAGCTGGTATTGAATCTAGTATTGTTAGGCCTACTATTGCTGCAAATAATTTTGAACTAAAACCTAACACTATTCAGATGATACAGTAGTTTGTCTAGTTTGATGGTTTGCAGGATGATGATCCTAACTCGCATCTAGCCGACTTTTTGGAATTATGAGATACATTCGAAATAAATGGCGTTTCTGATGATGCCATTCATCTTCGGCTATTGCCATTCTCCTTGAGAAACAAAGCCAAACAATGGTTGAAGTCTCTACCACGAGGGTCTATCACTACATGGGAACAAATGACCGAGAAGTTTTCACTTAAGTATTTTCCGCCGGCTAAAATAGCTAAGTTAAGGAATGATATTTCTTCTTTTGTGCAGATGGATTTAGAGACACTCTATGACGCATGGGAGAGATACAAAGATCTCTTGAGAAGGTGCCCTCACCATGGATTACCTCTGTGGCTACAAGTTCAAACCTTCCACAACGGTTTGAATCACTCAACAAGACAGATGATCGATGTAGCCGATGGTGGAACAATTAATAATAAAACAATAGAAGCAGCTTATGAGTTTATAGAAGAGATGTCACTGAATAACTATCAGTGGCAAGTCATGACAACAAAGCCACAGAAAGCTGCCAGAGTTCTTAATATTGATGCAGTCACTATGCTTTCTAATCAAGTAGAGCTTCTTAATAAAAAGATTGATAACTTTGTTGGGTCTACACAGGTACACCTAGTGATGCAGTGTGACTCAATTCAAGGAAACATGTACAATTCCGATTACTCCTCCTATGGACATGGCATAGAAACCGAGCAAGCCAACTATATGGGCAATATAATTCTAGATCTCAAAGTAACCTTTATAGTAATACTTATAATGCAGGTTGGAGGAACCACCCCAATTTTTCATGGGGAGGACAAGGAAATCAAAGACAACCACCTCCTCCGGGATTTCAATAATCACCGTTCCAACAAGAGAAAAAGCTGAACCTTGAAGAGATGCTCACAAAATTTATCGCCGTGCCAGAAACCCGTTTCTAGAACACCAAAATGGCACTGAAGAACCCGCAAGCATCCATTCAAGGACTCGAAACTCAAATAGGCCAGCTCGCTAAGCTAATTTCTGAAAGACCACAAGGTGGGTTACCAAGCAACACTAAGACTAACCCTAAGGAGTAACTTAATGCCGTGGAAACAATAGATGAGGAAGGGTTAACCAAAACCAACCCAGAGCCATGTAAGGAGACTATGGTAAGTAAAGGTAAGGACGAGGTAAGTTACAAAGAAGCAATTGTCAAAGAGTATAAGGCTCGTATCCCATACCCAAATGCGCTAAGGAAAGACCGTACAGATGAACAATTCAGTAAATTCCTTAAACTTTTAAGGAAATTACACATTAACTTACAGTTTATTGAAGCTCTGTCGTAGATGCCAAACGCAGTTAAATTCTAAAGAGAGCTACTGACGAATAAACGGAAGCTAGATGAGACATCTTATATGGAACTGAATGCAGTATGCTCAGCTATTTTATAGAATAAGCTACCCAACAAACTGAAAGATCGAGATACACTTTACATAAGGGCAACCCAACCACAGTCGAGCCCATCCAAGGGAGACATACATGAAAAACGAATGCTTCAGATTGAGGAACTAGATGAGTGGTTGAACTATCAAGAAAAGCCCAAAATATGCCACACCAACCCAGAACATCACCAAGACGACCCTCAGGTAAAAATGAATCAAATCAAGGTAGGGGATAAGGTAATCTTAGGGGAGGACGATACTCGAATCTTGCATTCAAAAGAACATATAAGTGACACACCTTACTTCACGGTTATGAAAATCTTTCCCTATGGTACAGTCGAGATAACACATAAGTCACCCGACACTTTCAAGGTAAATCACACTCAACTCAAACCTTATGTTGATAATGAAATTGAAAGCAGGATAGAAGAGTTTCAACTCTTCAAACCACCATAACCGAACAAGCTTGAGAAAATTCGAGCTTAGACTATAAACAAACACTTCTAGGGAGGCAACCCGAGCACTGAGAAAGTAAATTATTTTTTTAGGCTTTCTAATACATCAACTAACCCTTTGAATTCAGGTTTTTTGAGCCACACGGCCATGCCCATGGGCATGCCTAAGGCCGTGTGGACACTATGAGCAAAGACACGATCGTGCGATATGGCCGTGTATGAGCAGGGTAAGATTTCCCTAACACACTGGCTACGAAAACTAGCCACGACCATACGAAGTGGCCGTGGCCAATCCTGACAATTCAACACGGGCGTTTGACATACCCGTGTCCCAAAGCCGTGGCCAATCTAGTTAATTCAACACGAGCGTGCAATACGCCCGTGTCTCAAGACTGTGGTCTAACCTGCCATTTCATACACGGGTGTGTGACTCCCTACACAGCCGTGGGAGAAGCAAACATCGAAGAACACGGTCGTGTGACACAGTCGTATGCCTCAACAAGCCCTAGGAACACGGGTGTGTGGCACGAATCCGGCGTGCCAAAATCCCTAAATTTTAAACCATACAGGCTAACCCCGAGTTACACGAGCGTGTGCCATGCCCGTGTGACCTAAAATCCTATATAAACCCCCACTATTCATCTCTTTCTCCACTTAAACCCTAAAAATCCCTCCACCCAAAACCCATACCAGCCCTCTCTAGCACCACCGCTGGCCTCAACCACGCCACTACGCCCGTGCAAGCATCACCACGACTGTGTTCCATTCCTAACCATCCATTCGGTTCCCCTTTCTTACTTTTTCTCTTAGTTTCTAATGTCTTTTATCTATTTATCTGTTAATAATTTCATTTATTTAGTTATTTGCATTATTATTGATAGGAATTTCATTCATTCAGCATGATTAATCTAGAATACTCATCATGCCACTTAGAACCATTCTCTTACTGCCATCTCTAGTTATCTTAGGCAATTAGTTTTTAGTACATTAAGCTATTTAAACACTCACATTCTGTCCAAAATTTATGCTTAGATAAATCAAATTTGTTTTTACTAACTTTTGCATTGAATTAGGTATTAAGTCTTTGATTGAATAATTTTGATTATCATTAACCCTCATGACAATACATGCCCATTTTTATTCTTTTCCATTTTGTTTTATTTCAGGTAAAATGTCATCTTCACGAGGGAAGAAAGCTGTCGTACCCACTTTCAAAAAATGAAAGAGGCCCGGAGGTTCCTCTTCTAAACCCACCGCTGAGATACCACACCCTTTTCTCCAATTCCCACAGAGTTCCCAAGAGGAACTGTTCCAAATACTACGGGCAAGACCACTTGGAGTGGGAAGATACATTGATTGGGCCGTACTAGAGTAGGTCCAACTAGCAGACGAGGTTCAGGCCTTGTTGACGATGGACTCGTGGGACCCATTCTTTCAAATCGTGGAGCCCACATACCTCAAGCTCACCCTAGAGTTCTGCTCCACGTTCCATCTCCAGACGGTCATGAACCGACACGATGATCCAGGGACAATCCAATTCGGTCTAGGAGGCCTTGTCAGATAGCTCAGTGTACCAGAATTCGGTACATCACTAGGCCTATACACCGAACAATGCTTAGAAGAGGAGGACCTCTCCGAGCTCTACCACCACATACACCTCTCTTCAATCAATTGTTAGTGCGCCTTAGTCCCTAGCCAGCCTACATATGACCTCAATCCCTCCAAAGCGATAGCTCTCGCCCTTTCACTGAGGTACATCCATGCCTTACTCGCGCACACATTAACGGGCAAACGCGAGAGTACCAGCATCGTCAACACCTATGACGCCTACGTTTTATGGAGCATGGCGAATGCACATGTGATTGACCTCGCCTACTTCATCACCCATGCCATCCAGCATCAGACCGAGAGGCATTAGAGAGGCGTGATCTCTATGGGCCCGTACATCACGCGATTGGCTCGCTACTATGGCCTCTTTAACACAGCGGCCCAAACATCCTCTTACACCTTGATCGGCCAGATGTCCCCACAGGGCATCCAAACTATGCTGCACATGACGATGATTCAACACCGACAGGGAGCAACGCTCCTTAGTACCAGTTAGCTCAATCTGCCGAGTAGGAGGACCTAGCGGACATTACTGATGATGTCCCAACATAGGAGGAGCCATCGACTGAGCCACTACTGACTCGTTGTCCAGTTCATGCGGTAGCTTCAGGCTACCTCACTTTTGAGCAGTTTGCCCAATTCCAGCAACAATATTTTCAACGATTCGATCACATTGACGCTACATTAGCTCAGATTTGTTAGCAACTCCATCTCGTACCACCGCCACCACCTCGCAAACCATCTGAGGATTAGAACCTTCTATTCCTCTTATCTTATTTTTTATTTACTTTCTTGATCTTTATTTTTACCTTCTCTTGCATTTTATGTTTCTTTAGGATCTTTAGATTTTTCTTTATCTTTTTTATTTTAGATTGCAATTTTATTTTTATATATCGGCTATTTCCTAATGAGGAAATTGTGTTTAAGTTAAATCTCTAAATTCTTATTTATGTTATTGCAGTTTCAAAGGAGCTTTACAGCTCATATTCATTTGTAATGGGAAAACCCTACCACAACTGCCGGCTCTTACAATTCCAATATCCGTATCTACAAAATCATCCAAATGTTCGGGGAGTTTCACTTCTCTCTCTATCTTATGATTTTATGCTTCTATTGCTACTAATGTATCTTTGTACATTAAGGGCAATGTACATCTTAAGTGTGTGGGGGGAATTCACTTTTAGTCGTTGCATTCTCTTCAAATCCCTGAATTTCATACCACCTTTTTGTATTGTTCTCAAATTTCGAATTCTCTGCATTATTCTCAATCCCCTATTAAGATGAATTCTGATTGATATATGATTTTTATTGATATATTGAGAATTAAGACATAGGTACTTATGCTTTGATTATTCAAACTTTAAAACATTAAGGAATCAAGCATGATAAGTTGAAATTTTTGAGAATTTAAAATTTTCTAAGTTATTTTCCCTAATTTTAAGTATTATCTTGAGATTTGAAATTTGTATAGTTGACGTTAAAAGCCATAATTCTGGTGAGATTTTTGAGCCTTTCGAGCATACATCCTTTCGTGCTCACTTTTATTGTTGTCTTGAGTGAGTCAATACTAATTTGTTATTCTAGAACTTGCTTCGATTATACATGTCGAGACCACATCATTGGTTTGATATACTGAAATGATAAAAGCACCTAGGTTTAACCCATTTACTCCATAAAAGCCTACCTCCATAAATTAACCCCTAGTGAACCGCATTGAGCCTAACAACCCATTCTTTGTCTTACCTTTAATATTAACCTATAACCCATTTTTTTGTTGAATTACCTTCAATTATTTTGATCCCTATTTTTTGTCAAGATTTGAGTTGAATTATTATCTAGCTTTGTTCTCTTTTTTAGTTTGTAAAGTTCATAAATATTCAAATTATTTGTATTTGATTTGTTCTTAAAAAAAAGAGTGTATATACATTTAATTCAGTTGTAATTCAAAATTTTTGCATAGTTCTATTATAAGCTTCCGAATCTAAAACGATGTCATCAAAAAGGCTTCATTCTAGGAATATGTTTCAATGATAAAGATTTTTCTAGTTAGATGATTTTTTACCTCAATCTCGATTCTAACCCTCTTTTTCAGCTTGTGACAACACCCCTAACCAAAGCCCCATTACAACCATTGAAAGACCTTTTGATCGATGTGTCATATCAATCTATAGTGGTGGAGATTTGATTTTCCTGCATGCTTATGGTAATAACTTTTCAGGTTGACTAATGAGTGCTTAATTTTTGAACCCTAAACACTTCGAGTGGATAGAGTGAATCCTTAGCGAGGATGTCAACTCTTGTTGATTTTGAATTGAAAGGTAATTACTTAGGAGAAGGGAGAAAACTTAAGTTTCTATGATAAGATTCTCAACTTAGAGTGTTTGAGACTTTAATGTTCTTCTGGTTGAATTTTCATTGTATGATTACTTGTGGATTAGTTTAAAACATTATTGATAAGGATTATAAGTTGAGAAGAATGATTTTTAATTGTGAGTTGAGATTTTGCTTGAGGATAAGCAAAGGCTTAAGTGTGGGGGTATTTGATAAACCGTAAATTATACATATTTTTACATCATGCTTAACCTAATTTATGGATGAATTATCATTGAATTTGTGGAAAGTGGTGCTCCTAATCCTTTTATTTCATATTTTATACTTAGATGAGCATAAGGCGGAGAAAAGAGTAAGGAACGGGCAGAAAACGGGCAGATTAAGCCCAATTCAATAATCAACACGGTTTGGAGGTTCACCACACAGGCGTGTCACGCGGTCGTGCCATATTAACAAGCTCGAACACGGCCTGGAAGTTGACTCACACGGGCATGGCACACGGGCGTGTCCCTGTCGTGAAGAAGTTCAATTTCACTCGGAAAAGGCTACTTAGGGGCTAAGAAAGACATTCTAAACTCTATATAAAGAGCCTAGGAGGCAACAACAAGGGTACACATTATTCCCGCCAAAACGGGGAGTTAAAGGCAGGGAATTACTCGAAGGAAAGCGATTGATCCATCTTAGAAGCCAGGATCTACATCAAGACAGAGGATCTCCCTTCTATCCTTTCAGGAGTTTTGGGTTTTCTTATGTTTTGTTATTTTATTTATTCTAAGATGTTTCTTTTTACATTTATGAACTAAAACCCTAAATATCTAAGGGGGATGAAACCTAAGATAGATCTTGTTATTGATATCTGAACTGTGTAATAAATATTTGATTTGTTTTTAATTGTGTTTTTAACTCTTAAATTGATATTTCCAGGATATTGATTTAAGTCGAATGTGCTTATGTAGAGGAGCAAAAGTCCCTGTATAGGAGTAGATCCAACACAATTAAGCGGAGTTGATCATAATCCTAGACATAAGACGATGAAAATCTGCCGGATTAGAGTCAAATCTAATATGGGGGGCCATAGGTCGAGTTAATGCGAGGCTAGGGGTTTTAATTAGAAAGAGATTTCGGTTAATCAACCTAGGATTAGTTGTTCTTATCCTTAACGGAGGTATTAACATAAATTAGGGATCTCTACGGATCAAATCAAATGAAGAAATCATTTGGTTCAGGGTTAGATAACAAGTGAAGTCTAGGTGGATTCTTTCTTAGGTATTGCCTTAATCATCCAGTTTTCCCTAAAGCAATTTCCCAAATTTACTCTTTGTCACCTTTTCAGTTTAGCTTAGATTAGTTAATTTAGAAACAAACCTCCCTTTATTTTTAGGCTAGATAATAGGAAGAAAGTCATTACTAGTACTCATAACTCATTGGATTCGATATTCCGGTCTTGCCACTAGCTATACTACTACTTGATAGGTGCACTTGCCTTTTTATCATGATAATAGTTAGTTTCAGGTGCAATCAGTTTTATTACTTCATCACAATCATGAGATCAGAACCTTGCTCTTTAGAAAATTGTAAAATGTTCGAAAAATTTTATAGTACTTGAATTAGTCTCGAACTACTTTTAACTCGTATTTTTGGACCTCGAAGATCCATATAAGGGACTATAAGGTTATTTTATATTATGTTTGATAATAATTGTGTATTAATTGTAAATTGTTCGGTAATGCTCCGTAACCCTGTTCTAGTGACGGTTTAGGGTTAGGGGGTGTTACATTCGTGGTCCCAAACTTAGCCCTAAATCAGGCTGTTACAATCCTAATTTGGTCTCAAATCGATTCTAATACATGTTTTGGGCGTCGAGGGCCCTACTAAGGGATGTTATGAATGATTTCGGTAAATGAATAGCAATTTACATGAATTATCTAAAAATGTTTTGAAAGTTTTGGCAATGCTTCGAAACCCTACTCTGACGATAGATACGGGTTAGGGGTGTTACATTGTGGCTCTCAAATTATAACCTAGTGGTCTATCAAATCCTCCACTAATTAAGCTTCTATCATAATGATTTCCATACTTTTACCTTTGGTGGCTAGTTATTCCTTCCACTATCTATAGTTTGCCTTGAAGTTCCCTTTCTTACTACAAAAGAAGTATTTAAACTTAGATAAGTATTTAGGCTTCTTGGTTCTCTTCTTTTCCAACTATGGTGAACTAGAGACCTTAGCCTTACCTTTCTTAGTGCGGTTTCCCTTCCCTTTTGAGGAAAAAGTGACAACTATCTTTACTTCTGCTCTTTGGACCGGCTGATCGCTATTCAATATCAACTTATAAGATTGTAACTCCTTCATGAGTTGTGTAAGCGTCGGGTTTTTGTTGCCAATGTTATAACTGGCCCGAAAGCCAACAAAATCCTTGGACATGCTCTTGAACACCATCTCAATTTGAGAGTTTTGGTCCAAATTAGCCTCATTGTCTACGACATCAACAAAATATCCCATAAGAGTGGTCATATGGTTTTTGACCAAAGTGTCGAGTTTTTGCTGAGCAATTTGTTAAACTGAGCCTTATTGGATAATATGTCTTGATATAACAAATTAAAGTATTTTTGAATAAAAGTAAAGTTGACAAATTTCATAAAATCAAGTTAAAATGGTTTCAATTGAGCATCGATACTGGATTTGTAGGTATAAACCTAAGGTATCAATATTCCTAGTCCAACGGTCACTAGCTCACCTACTAAAAGGGTTATTAGCTCAAGTGTTCTTCTTTGTATTTGTGCTTAATTGGCAAACCTCCTAATCTTGTAAGGATTGTTTCTTTGTTTGCTTCTTTGTTTCTCTTTGAGAGAGACTTAATACTTAAGGTTTGGGTGGAAACATTAAGGGAGTTGTATCTTAAGATTTTAGACTATAAATCTTAAGAGAGATTATAATGTTAAACCTTATCCTCAAAGGTTGCCAAATTACTGAATTTGGGAAAATCCTTAATTATGGTAAGCTAAGGTAGTGGAGTAGGCAATTGGGGCTGAACCACTATAAATTCTTGTGTGCTTTGTTGCATATTTTTCATTGCTACCACGAGAATTTCTCAAAGGCCAATTCAACTTCCCTATTGGCTATTTCAATTTGATCCTTCTGAGCTAACACATTCTTTAAGCTAGTTATAGAAGGCTGTCGAGCCAAGGCAGCTTGGCCTCCAAAAATGTCTTCTAGCTTATCTAAAATCACTTTGATAATCTTACAACACTTTAGTTTCTTATATAAGGTGCTGATTATGCTTTCTAGCATATATCAACGAGCTATCTCATCAAACTCTACCCAACATTTTCTAGTCTCAGCTTGAGTGGCCGATGGGAACTTATTATTAAGAATTATTTAAAGTTTCTCACATCTCAGGACAATTATCAGGTTCCTTTTCCATTCCTTATAGTTATTTTTGTTTAGTTTGTTTTTAGTGAGTCTGTTCAATAAGGGAGTTGGTGCCATTTTCGAACTGAAAATAAAACATTCATATATTAATATCTTTGTATTAAGAAAATGTTTGAAAATGTTTTGAAATATTATGGTATGCATTAATATTATGCATGTGTCTTAAATTAAACCTTGAAAACATTTGTAAACAGTTGCAACAATAATTTCTACCCATTGAATCAAGCTACCTTGTGTCGAAACCATTTTTAATTTTGAAAAACGGGGATCAACTTTAAAAATATGGAGTCACCACCAATCCTTTTTACTTAGGTGTGATCAGATCACCTTATAAAACATTTTGTTTTATTGAAATATTGATTTTGGTCTACGAATTTTAAGAAAATGGGTTTGGAAGTCGGTTACATACGAGGAAGGGTTATCACCCTCGTATGCCCAAAATTGGTACCAAATCAATTAAATGATGTCCTAATGCATTATATTTGAAAATTTTTGAAAATACAATTCCTTTGAAAAATATTTGAATAACTCAAGTTGGAATTCAAGAGTCACTCGTTCTGAAGGAATAAAATTCCACGTCCAGTACGTTGGGATATGGCATTTTAAACTCCCAAAACCGAGATCATCTTATGATTTCCAAAATATGCAATTAAAAAGATATTTAGTTATTTGGTCAAACGAAAAATCGAAACCCAACACGTTAGGGCACAATTTCTCGAATTTCCCAAATACAAAACATTGCCTTATTTTAAGAAGTTTACAAATAAGCAATTTTAAAACTAACCTAAAATACGTTTATTTTATTCGTGTGGGATAAAAATGAATCAACTAAAATCGGCCCAAATACATTGGAGTTACAACATTATGCAAATGGATGACAAGAATAACAATATGAACATACAATTCAAAATACACAATAACAACAATCCTATTCGAAAAACTAATGTTAATAATCAAAGAATAATGAAATCTTAAATATAGCAATTTAGAAAATAAATTAAAATAATGTAACAAGCATTCAAATGTGGATGAATAAAATTAAAATAATGATGTGCAAAAAGGGAAAAATGGAAATCAACATGATACAAAACGATCTAAAAGATAAACAAAATGTATAAAAATTTGGAATAAGCAATACGTGAAAGAGTTTGAAATAGATTATGTAAAGGAATAAAAATAAATCTAATAATATGTAAATGATCTAAAAAAATAGTTGGTATGTAAGAAAAACTTTGAAATAAATAATATATAAGGTAACTTGAAATAAAATATATCGATTTAAAATTGACAATATACATGGAATGAAAACTTAATATAAATAATGTACATACAAGTAATAATATAGAAAAGCATTTGAAATAAATATATATATATATAATAAAATAGGGTTTTTAACAGAAATAGGTTATGTATACATAAATTTAAAAGAATATGTATATATACATAAATAGTTTTAAACGAATTTATATACATAAAATAATATGAAATCGAAACTAGGGTAAAAATAATTTAATATAAATTACGTATGTACATATAAAATAATAATATATAAGAGTATTTAAATTAAGTATCATATAAATCTTTAAAACATAGTAATATATAAAAGAGAAATTTAAAATAAAAATAAAATAATTTTAAAAAATATATACAAATGTAAGTATAAAAACAGATTAAACAATGTAGAATCAGTAATATAATTCAAATAATTTGTTAAAACAATTTCTAAGGAAAATGAATAATAAATAAATTAAAAAGAATAAAAATAATTTCAAAAATTAATATAAGAAAGACTTAACTGAAACCAATACAAATGACCAGGGGGTAATTAATAAATAAATAACGATCAAAACATAAAGGTGGATCAAAACACAATGCGCGTGAATTACCAAGGATTAAAAACACAATTTACCCAAGCTCCTGAACACAGCGTTTAAATATGAATTAAATTAAAACTGCGCAAAATTAGTGGGCGAAATTTAAAAAAATAAAAGGAAAGGGAAAGGGCCTAATCGAACAGCGGTGCGAAAGGGGAAGGACCGCGCGCGCAAATATCCCCCTAAGAAGAAACACGCGGATCCTAGGCAGCACTCGGGTCGGGTCATCGGGTATGGCTCATACGACACTGTTTTGGAGCCACTAAAATAGGCCCTAAACGATGTCGTTTCATACACTATATAAAATCAAAAGATAACCCTAAAGCTTGCAACATTTTGTCATTTTACAAACAGATGAAAAAAAAACTTGAAATCCTCTCAACTTACATATTCGGCCGACCCAAACCTCCCCTCGAACGCCACTATTCCACTAGAAATGGTGACCGGTGACGTGTAGAGGCCTGATTTACAACCAAGACTCGAAGGTTGCAATTTCAGCCTTGAAATCCCCTCTAAAACTCCGATTTCGACGAAGAAGGTGAGGATTCTAACGGCATATTTGTAAAGATAAACTCCTCACTTGACCTTTTTATTTGCTTTTACATGCAAAGAAAGAAACAAAGATTCCAGAAGAGAAGGAAAAAAATCAAAAGAGAAAGATTATCGAAATCTGAGAATCACCTTTGAAAATTCTTGATTTTTTTATTGACTTATATTCAAAAATATGTGTAGGGAATTCGTCCCCGTTTACACTGATCTCTCTGGTTTTTTATAGCCGAATAATATAAAATGAAATTAGAAAAAATGATTTTTTCTTTTCTTGTTATTTCTCTGCTGTATTCTGTTATTGTTGCATTCTTGGGTTGGTAGTTATTTCGTTGTAGATACAACTGGAAGGCCTTCGGTGGTGCTGGCGCACGTGGGAGGAACGCGCTGGGGGACCCCTGTTGAGGAGGCTATGGCACTGGCCCTAGGGTTTCAATTTTTGAAACCAAAAATCTGGGCCATTTGGGCTTGTTTCGCAATTGGGCGATTAGGATTTACAAACTTGGGTTGATTTAGGTTAATTTTGGGTTATAATTTGAGTTAATTTGTATTTGGGTTATTGTTTTGGGTATTTGGGTCTTATTTGTAAAATGAGTTTTGAGATTTGGGCTTTAGTTTGTATTTGGGCTAAAAAAACTGTAAATGGACTAGATTGAAATTTTATTTTTGGTTTTATGCTAATTTTATTTTATTTATTTTGGACAATTTATGGGCCACGGGCGAAATGGGCCTATTACACCTTGGGGTGATCATGATCAACTAGAAAGAACATGGATTTCTATCCAATTAGCACATGAATCTAATTCCTTAGACATTTACACATATTAATAATCGTGTAACATTTAACCATCATTTGACCATCATACTAATATAGACATTCACCCATATTAGATGATATTAAGTGTATAACCATCAACTCAACACCTACCGCATTATGCACCACCAATAAGTCATCTTAGGAAATCTCATTGAGTAGCATGCTGTGACTAATTTTCCTCTTGGAAGACATAATTTCTTGATGTATCGTATGATAATACCTATCACAGATGCCGATCCAACTATCATACAATCATAAGAAAATTCTACTTACTTTCAGGAAATCTCCTCAATGAGATCCACATGACAGCATCTACCTTGGGGTAGGTCCGTTTCATGCTGTCACAAGAGACCATTGATGGAGGCCATGGGTCTTGTTTAAAGACTTTCTCTCGCTAATATTTTAAAAATGAGCAAGGTTTTTAATTTTTGGTTTTAATCATGAATGGTCAATATATGCATGGCAAGTACATGTGGCATTCTTCACTGATCTATATGGCATGCTTATTTCATATATTCATGAATATACATTTGCAGTCATAAAAATGTCTTCATGCTTATCTCATAAATATAAAAGCATAAAATTTAAATGACTCTAACTAGCAAAAGTTTCTATGATTCCACCCAAGAAAAAATAATAAAATTATAAAATTACAAAATTCACCCCAAAGCAGAATTTGGGAATTCAATATTGCCACCATGGTCTTTTGCTACTGTACCGGTTCACGTTTTCGCCATCACTATCTTTACATCATCATTTTCGTGTCACCGCCACCATCAGGCCACCACTGACCATTGTTGGGCCACCACTGACCACCGTTGTTGGACCACCGTTGGCTTCACTAGGTCAGGTTTCTGTTTTCTTATTTTTTGGGTTTTTGCCAGGAAAAAGTTCTACAAAAATTCCTATATTTGTTTTCACACCTTACCATCTTACATAGTCAGCTCGCACCTTATCTGGGTTCGCACATAAGTAGATTACGGAGTCAGTGACTTACACATTACAATAACACGCTCATCAATTTATCTTGCGCATATTTACTTTCTTTAGAAAGCTCGCACATGAATACTTATAGAGTTCACACGTACATGAATACTTTACAAAATCCATTCACATATATGTTCTTACTTGGTTGGCTCGCACATAACCACTTGCATAGAGCTCGAATAACATGACTTGCATACTCCACAACTCACATATTATAAAGCTCGCATATTTTTACAGGTCGCATGTCATCACAACTCACACATACATTACAATACACCTGACACATGCTTTATTATACAGATACAATTTCCATACAACTATATTGTCACATCAGTTCGTACATACGCTACAGTGCTAGTGCACATATAAAACTTTACATAATTAGTACGCACATACATTGCATAGGCAATTTACACATAGAACTGTACATAATTAGTACACACATGCTTTGTATAGACAATTCACACATAGAACTTTACATAACCAGTACGTACATACTTTGCATAGACAATTCACACATAGAACATCACATAACTAGTATGCACATACTTTGCATAGACAATTCACACATAGAACTTTACATAATCAGTACATACATACTTTGCATACATAGTTCAACCATAGAACTTTACGTAATCAGTACACACATACTTTGCATATATAGTTCATTGACCCTTCCTTATGCTAGCTTCTGATCCTTTCATCGCTCTGGAAAGCCCATATTTTATTTATACTAATCTACCTCTGCAAATCCTCATTGTTAATTTGAACATATTCATGTTCCCTTGTAAGGCCAAGGTCTTTCGCTAATCTGTGCATTTACATGCCTTACCAGAGGTAAAACACATATCATTTCATACCATTATTAGCCATTCGATTCTCCCATCACAACCACACTTCAATAGTCACCTGTATTTCTCTTATTTCCTCTATCCCGAATACTAAGCTTGTGCACCAAGGAAGGAGTAACCATTTTGATCCTTCACACACACATTCAATACAATCGTTACCATTTGATAACACAAGAACGCTTATCTAAGAATCAACTCATGTAGGTTGGTAATATTTCTACCAATCAATACTAATAAATTGATAGAAAACAAGTTTCACATAAACTTAAACAACACACAATAAGTAACAAAAAACATAACCAAACCTCACCTAGTTAGGTGACATCTTTAAGTTATATCATCAATATTTAAGTACAATAGTTAAAGGAACTCACCAGAAATCTGCTAAGGATAATTTTATCTATGCAACGGGCTCCTTCCCTTTTCTACTAGGAGCTCCCCCACTTCTTTAGCTATAAACATTCAATATTTACAATTACAATGAAATTAACCACAACATCAACTAATTTCTTTAACATAGATAAGAATCTAACAACTACTATAGCATGCATCATTTACAACAGAAAGGGAGATTCCTATCCACTCTAAAAGTTTTAGATAAGCTCTCTCTATAATAATTTCCAATCACAACTTAAATAATAAGCTATGGCCAAGAGAGTGTTTAGGAAATTTACTAATACCACTCGAAAGAACAACCTCTAAGCAAGCGAAAACCATAATTTCTCTAACATGCAGTTGGAGTTTCCACAACCAAAACCAGTCAGTGGAAACAAAGGAAAAATTGAGAAAGAAAATAGAGTCTTCCTTCACCATATAATTTATACTAGACAAATATTTAAATTAAAATATTCTTCAACCAATCATTGTTCAAGCACACACAAATCAACTAACCATTTCTATAATTGAGAGCCTGAACGGGCCATGCACAGTGACACGTTTCCTTTTCCTAGGCTTAACACGTGCCTCGAAACGAGTCACACACACTACAAGGTGCTGATGTAACAGATGAGGTTGTAAGCTAATGAGCTCGAGTAGTGGCAAACTTTTGAACTGGCGAGTTCACAAAGTAGCAGAGGCAGCTCGCCACATGTGAGGTGGAAAACACAGTACGATAAAAGAACAACTAGTGGCTTGCGAGGAGTGGCTAAAATTATAGCCAGAATAAAAACATGCATAATAAACGTGTTCACTAGTTCCATTTCAATCCCAATTAGTCAAAGCACTCTAGTTTATCAATTCAAAGATCTAGGGTGTGACATTTATGAACTCGG
This sequence comes from Gossypium stocksii, assembly GCA_020496765.1. Taxonomy (NCBI): domain Eukaryota; kingdom Viridiplantae; phylum Streptophyta; class Magnoliopsida; order Malvales; family Malvaceae; genus Gossypium; species Gossypium stocksii. Next base: position 65,687,359 of record CM035626.1, read on the forward strand.
TTTATGAAAATGAGGTTCCAAAATAGCATTTTTGACACCATTAGAAATCGAGTTGTTACAATTGAGTGTTAATTTCATAGACTTGTCTTCATTTGCCTAAAAACTATTTATGTCTTTAGAATTTCTTCATACGAGCCAAGATCAGAATCCCCATCTAAATCTCCATAATCAACAATACTAGCAACAAAAGTAATAAAAATATGGTGATCTTCTTCTAGATAAGATCCACTAGATGAATCCTCATCACTCCAAATTACATAGAGTGAATTCTTTTTATTATTCAGAGTGTTAGCACACTTAGATTGGATATCACCATATCTTTGGCACTCAAAACACCAAGCCCCTTTTTCTTTTCCTTCTCAGGTTCTTCCTTGATGACTATTCCCTTTGACTTATTTCTGGGAATATTAGCACTGACTTTTAACCTTTTGGACCTTCCTGTCTAATTCTTGTAAACTTTACTGAAATTCTAAGTAAGGCTATCTTCTCCTAAAGACCTTCAATGGTGGCTTGTTGGGAGTTGGCATTTCCTTATTTACCTGCAAAGCAATATTTTTATCTCCCTTTGCTTTATTGTGTTTAATCTCATCAAAATTTGTTTCAAAGGTTTGTAAGGAACCAATGAGTTAATCTATAGTTAACATTTTAAAATCTTTAACCTTTTTAATAGCTATGACCTTAATTGAAAATCTCTCTAGAATAAACTTTAACACCTTTCTAGTCAGCTTGGTATTTGAATATTCCACTTCTAAAGTAAAAACCTAGTTTGGCAGAACACACAACTTTGTATAGAATTCTAAAATAGTCTCTTATTCTTACAATCTTTGACTCTTAAACCTCGAAGTCGGCATACACATTTTTTACTGCTTGATAGTGGATGTTCCTTTAAGATCAGTCTCTAAGATACCCTAAGCAATCTTAGAAATAATGTATTTGGCAATACTTTTAAACTTCTGCAAGTCAACTCCACAAAAGATCACATACAAAGCTTTTGAGTTAGCATTTGCCAACTTTTTTTCCTCAGTGGTCTATTATGCTTCTAGCTTAATAACTCTTCTATTTTCAGTATCCATTTTGGATGGCACCTATCCAATCAACACAATATGCCATGTTGTAACGCCAAAAATTTTTTATATTTGATTTCGTGTAATTGTGACACAAATATTTGTCTGCTTCAGTGGTTAAGTGTTCTAGGTGTGTGCGAGAAGTCCTAAGTTCAAGCCTTAGCTTGGGTAAATTTTAGTTTTTTTTTTTGAATAAAGCTCTATCACTAGTCAGTAAGCTTTTAAGTTGTTGTTGGTAAGTTGATATTAGAATAGGCCTGCCGGTCTGGTGGTTAAGATGTGTGTTGATGTGATGGAGGTCTGGAGTTCGAATCCCTGCGCGAGCCTGAGAGTATGTTTTTGCTCATTTGACCGAGAGAGTTTTGGTCAAACAAAAATTTTGAGTAGTGGATTAGTGAAGAAAAATTAGGGATATGTGATCAGTTTTTCAGTTTCCCAAAAGTTTCCTTCTCCCTCTGACGTTTGACCTTTTTTTCTCTGCTCTATGTTTCCACTTCTAATTTCTGGCTTCCTACTTTTGTTCTCCTTTATTTTCTTTTCCTTCTTTCTTCTTCCCAACCGTAGTACGTAGTCGTTTCATTCCTCCGTATTGTTGAGTAGGTAAGGGTTTCAAATTATTTATGGAGGTATTTTGGTTTTGCGTTAATTCTTTTAGTAATCATGGGGTGTTTTCCTATGAATAATTTAATTTTAGGAGAAGATTGTGAGTAGTGACTTTTTTTCGATCGTTTGAACGATGTCAAAACAATTTTTTGATTTTGAAAAATAGGGATCGACTTGAAAAACGAAAGTGGAGTCGCCATCAATCCTTTTTGTTTAGGTGTGATTAGATCACCTTGTAAAATATTTTGTTTTATTAAAACATTGATTTTGGCTTATGAAATTCGAAAAACGGGTTCGGGAGTCGGTTACGCACGACGAAGGATTAGCACCCTCGTAACGCCCAAAATTGGTACCTAATTGATTAACTATTGTCCTATTGTCGAAAATTTGAAAAGATTTTAAAAATACAATCCTTTAAAAATGTTTGAATAACTTGAATTGGATATTAAGATTCTTTTGTCCCAAAGTAATAAAATATCACATCTATCACGTTAGGATACGACATTTTAAACCCTTGAAGCTAAGATCATCTTTTGATTTTTAAAACTCAAGCATTGAAATTTTAAAAGGATATTTGGTTATTTGGGTCAAACGAAAAATCGAAACCCAACACATTAGGGTAATTCCTAAACACGAAATATTGTCTTGTTTTTTAATTCAAAAATCATGAACTTTCAAATATGAGAGGATATTTAGCTACTTAGGTTTAACGAGTAAATCGAGACCCCGTCAGTTCGGGTACGATCTCTCAAATTCCCAAAGCGCAAAACATTGCCTCATTTTGAGAAAATTTCAAATAAGGGCCATTATAAAACCGACCCGAAATAAGTTTACTTGGTTTTTTTGGGATAAAAATGAAACGACCAATATCGGCGAAATACATTGGAATTTCAATCAGGATGCAATAATAGAAAATAAAAGCATAGTTGCAAGCAAGGAACAATAATACATGGATAAAATATTATACAAACGAATAACAATAATATGAAAATTGAAAGGAACAAATTAAAGTACATATAATAGGAATAATCTCACAACATATGCTAAATGAATGCTAACATCAATAATCAAAGACTAATGAAATTTTTAAAAAATAAAACAAATTAAAGCAAATAAAATGTAACAAGGTTTCAAAATGATAATGAATAAAGTTAAAATAAATAATGTGAAAGAAAAGAAATTTGAAATCACAATATATACAACAATTTAAAAATAAATTATATGTATAAAATTTTAAAATAAGTAACAAATGTGAAAAAAATAAATAATATGTAAAATAATATATAAATAAGTTTTAAAATAAACATTATGTAAGAAGAGATTTAAAATAATAATATACAAAACAATTTAAAATAAAATATATCAATCTAAAATAAATAATATACATAAAATAAAATAGCTTAATATAAATAATGATGTATAAATAAAAACGTATGAAAGAATTTAAAATAAACATCATATAAAAATTTAAAACAAGGAATATACATAAAAATGGATCTTAAAATAAATAAATTATATAAATAAAACAATTAAAAATATATATAAAAGAAAATATAAAAATAACAACTGATGCAATGTAAAATCAGTGATATATACAAAATAATTCAACAAGATATATTAAAACAAATTTAAAAAAAAAGAATAATATAAACCAATTTAAGATAATGAATAATATAAAAGAATAATGAATTCTATATAAAATGATTTAAAATGAATAACATATAAAATAATTAAAAAAACTAAAATTAAATAGGAAAGGGCTCGATTGAAATCAAAACAAAAATCAAAAGGATGATTTGTAAATAAAAGAACATTAAAACGGAATTAGGGACTAAAATAAAGTGCGCACAAACAAATGGGGATCAAACATGCAATTAATCCAAGCTTCTTAAACACATCGTATTAGTGGGGATTAAAATGAAATAGAAATAAAATTACTGGGCTAAATTTAAAAAAGAAGAAGATAAAAATAGATCAATTTGAAAGACCAAGAAAAAGAAAAGGACCAATTGCGCAAATTGCCCACTTGGACGGAAACACGCAGATCCTAGGCAGGTCGGGTCGGCTTGCGCGCGGGTCACGTGATTAAACGGTGTCGTTTTGTATTAAAAAGGCCCTTGATTAGAACGCTGCCATTTTATGCAATATAAGAGTTAAAGAAAATTTTTGAATTTCATTTTCTTCTCTTCTTCTTCAAAAAAACCCTAAAACTCTCAAATGTTTCCCCTTCCCCCTTTTAGTCTCCACGCCCGACCTAAGGCTTCTCCGGTGTCCGTCGCGTCGCCGTCGTGGGCCAGTGGCCGGCATTGCACGAGAAGGACTTCTCCGGTGACAAAGAGACCGACGAAGTAATTATCCACCTCTTTCATTACTTTTTGTATATAAAATAAAAAAAATGACAAATACTTAAAGAATGAGACTTATGAACAACTAAAATCACCTTTTGCAAACTGTATTTTCCCCCTTGTATTTGTTGATTCGTATTTTGTATTTGTATTTCTCTGAAAAAGATCCTTATACATTTGTTTTCGGCCCCTATTTATAGCCAAATGGAAGGAAATAAAATACAAAAATCCTCTTTTGTCTATGCTTGCTATTGGTGTATATTAGCTGTACATTCTATTATTCTGTTTTGCAGGTGGAGTTCAACTGGAGGGCTGACATGGAGGGTATGGAGGCACGGAGGCACAAGCGGCACCTAGGGTTTCCAAATGCTTCCATTAGTTTTGGGCCACTTGGGCCTATAGGAGTTAGGGTTTTTAGTTTGTTTTTTAAATGGATTAGGTAATTTGGGTTGGGTTTAGGGTTTAATTTAGGTCTTGGGTATTTTGTATTTTGGGGTTATAATTTAGGCTATAAATTATTGGACTTTGGACTGTTAAAAATTTAGACTTTGATTTTTTTATATTTTTTGGTTTTTGTATAGGCCCGCGTAAAATTTGGGCCTTACAAATGATTTAAGTGGTGGTTTTCGTCGCCGCTAAGTTTTAGATGTTACTTTGGGAGTGGTGGAATTCGTTTAATTGACTGCTAAAAAGGTTGTTGGGTACTCTTTTCTTAGGTTTAAAGGCATCCGGAGTGATTCTACATCGAAATAGTACTAGGTGTGTACTCGAAACTCAGAAAACGGGACTCGAAGAAAAGCCAAAAAAGCTCATTGTCGATGCCACATAGGCATGTTGTCACCTGTGTGGTAGGCCGTGTGATGGAACACGGACGTGTGGTCGATGAGCCAGGCTGTGTGAGAAGGACACGACAGTGTGATGGCCTGGGAAGGCCGTGTGTGACATACGGGCTCGACCAATTGGGCCGTATGGGATTCTGGGCCAGGCCGTGTGATCCACACGGCCATGGCTAATTTAGGCCGTGTGTGCCCCACGGGTGTGTGGGCCCACACGAGAAAACCACATGGGCGTGTGAGCCTATTTTCACTGATTTGTTTGCTAAGGTTACACGGATCACTTAAGTCGACTGTGAACCTACTGTAGGGTCGGTAAGCAATGCTTAGATCCCTAATTGACTGCATGATACATGTATGACTGTATAATGAGCATGATGATAATACTGTACTGAGTATAATGAGCATGATGATAATACTATACTGATTATATGTATGATACCATGAGATGGCATGTCATGACTGTATGTTGCATTGCATATGGGTTGGGATGATATATTTGGAGGAAGTGTAACAGCCCACTTTATACCCTAGTCGGAACGAGTGGTTTTGGGACCACTTAACCGAGTCGAATTATTAATTTTATGGCTTTAATATGTTTTACAGCATGATAGAATTACCGTGTGAAAGTTTCGTTTAGAAATTTTATTGTTTGACTAGTTAATTTGATAAAAAGGATTGAATCGCGTAAAGCGATAAATTAGAGTTCTATTTTATAAATGGCTTATTTGAGCATGGCTTTATAAAAGGAGGTACTTGCATGGCAATTATGCCATTTTTATTTGGAGTGGTTGGTGATGGACCATTATGTCCATATTTTATAAGGTTTTATAATAATTTTACAAAGGGTAAAATGGTCAAATGGCTTTATAATATGTTTTAATTAAATAAAACAAGAAAAATGGCTTCATATTTCTTCTCTTCCACAGATTCTTCAAACAAAATAAGGGTTTTAAAGCGTTCAAACATTCGGCTACTATTTTGCTAAATTGAGGTATGTTTTGACTTCGGTTTTTAGTGATATTTACGTTTTTGAGATCGTTGCTTCGTATATTAGTCGACCCGTACCTCAATTTCTGATTTTGTGAATATCCTTGAAAAATTCCATTGATGAATCCTTGATATATTGATAGATTTTGATGAATTATTGTATAGTATGTGAGAAAATACAAGAATTTTTAAAGTAAATTTTGATGTAAACGAGTTTAAGGATTTATTTGCAAAAAGATAGAATTTTTTTTTAGGTTAAATTTGTGATTAAATGATAAAATATGTACTTATAGGTATATGGATATTCGGCTAGGTGTATTGAGGTCCTTGATGTGTAAATTGTCATTTTTTTTAAAGGACTAAATTGCAAAGTAGTTGAAATTATGAGGGCTAATTTGCAAATATGTTAAAATATATGTTTTGGATTGAATTGAATATGTGAGTTAGTAAATAGCTGAATTTTGCATTAATTTAGATAAAGACGATCGAATCCCGGAACTTGATCGGGGAAAACGGAAAATAGACGAGTAGATACGGGATTACGAGGTAAGTTCATATAACGAATTTAATGTATATATATATATTCATACGTATTGTTATTTGAAAATATGAAATGCTAGATGATTAAATAGCCAAATGGAACGAGTATATATGAAATTGAAATAGAAATGTTAAATTGTTACAAGTGATAAATTGAATACCGAGCCCCGTTAGAACCGTAGAAGTCGATAGGATACAAGTGACATGTCACTAGGGCTACAGGGTGGTTCGAGCTCCTGCATTTGTTGTAGACTCACCACGTGCTCATGAGCTATAGGTTTATCCTTCGGGATTACATGTTCAGCCTACGGGCTTACCGAGTATCCTTCGGGATTATATGTTCAGCCTCCGGGCTTACCGTACAGGCTCGAAAGAGCATATATGACGCATTGACGGATTACAGGTTATATGTATATATACTGTATGTGTATCACCCGAGTATCTTTCGATGTTCTTATAGGTTCAACGGGCAATACTGATACATGTTACAAGAAACAAATTATATGGTACATGTGTATAAGAGATGTATGTCATATGTATTACATGAATGTTTTGACATATGAAACCTGAACTATATGTTCCTCATAAGTCAAAGATGTATAAGAACTATGATGTTGTATGTGCCTATGGATGTGTATTACATGTTATACTCTTATATGAGATTGATTATGAAGTGATATGAACTAACATGAATGAGATTGTGTAATAGGCTATATGGTCATGTGATTGAAATAGCCTTACTTATATGGATTACCTTATCGAATCGGTAAGTTTAATTTCGTGTTATATGGACTTACTAAGCTTTAGAAGCTTATTCCGTTGATTTCCTTCACTGTCTTTTAGATTCGGAAGCTAGCTCGGATATCGGACGAGTTGGGGATCGCTATCACACTATCAATAAAGCTTCGGTACTTTTGAGTATTTTGCAAACGTTTGGTCATGGCATGTATAGGCTAGTACTTTAGTGAACATGATATATTTTGGTAAATGATCAAGCTATGAGATGTGGCTTGGGTCATTTATGAATATAATCAAGTATTTGAGTTGTTCTTTGGCTATATGTGCTTATGGAAAGATATGTGATTTTGATGAGACTATAAGCTTGCATAGTTGATATGTTTACTATGTTATATGTGCAAGATATGTGCATTGTTAGCTTAGGTGAAAGGTAAGGAATGATTATGTATATTTATGTGCGGATGAGTTCATGAATGTGGCTATTTTAGCTATTGAATTGTTATGCTTAGTGAGTGCAAGATTTATGATGATTTTGGTCAATTATATGCTTGAATTGGTTTGTTTTTGGGTGGCAATTTGGCTTAAATCGAGCTTATAACGTGCCACATGGCCAGGGAACATGGGCGTGCGCTTCAACTGTGTGTCCCCTGCACATTGATGTTTTGGTCAGTTTTGGTACATGGCCTAGACACACGGGCGTGTCTGGTAACTTGTAGCCGTGTGAAATTTGGCAGTATAGTCACACGGTCTGCTCTGTTTTGTACACAGGTGTGTCTGGCAGCCGTGTGATATTTGACAGTTTCAACCACGGGGTAAGGGCACGGACGTGCCTAGGCCGTGGGCGACACACGGCCTAACCCCATGGGCGTGTTGGATAGCCGTGTGGGGTAAGTCAGATTCGACCATGGGCTGAAAGGTTTGGGCGTGTCTGGAGGGACACGGCCGTGTGAGAAGAACACGGGCAAGGGGCACGGCCGTGTGTCCCTAACTTAAAAATTTCGCAAATTTTCCCTATCTTTTAGCATGTTTCCAATTAGATTTCCAATAGTTATATGCATCATTTTATAATCAATTGAAGCATGCTCTGATGATTGATGATACGTGTTGGATCTTGATTAAAAAGTTTAAAATTTTACTGCTCCGATATATGTTACAAGTCCGGTAATGCCCCTTACCTATTCCGGCGACGGTTACGGGATAGGGGTGTTACAGGAAGTGTACTGGGAAGGCTTTGAGCCTGATTTACTGGCAGCTCTGCTGTAAATTATTGATGGCTTTGAGCCTAATATACTGGCAGCTCAGCTGCAAATTACTGTTTAGTGCCGCAATCGGTACTATTTGTAAGTGTAGGGATGGGTGGGTGATTTAATCCCTACAGGAGTGAAGGGTTGGACAGGAGATGGTGTATAGCAGTTAGTTGGGTAGGACTTGCATACTGTACACCACATGATTATTTACTGTTACTGTAATGGGCTAAGGCCCTACTGCATGACTGCTTCTGGACTAAGATGAGCTAAGGCCCAATCTGGACTAATATTGAAAAAGGGCTTAGGCCTAGACTGTGATTGTTTGAATACTGTCTGTTTGTTTGTATGGGGATTACACACTGAGTTTATGTAAACTCACCCCTCTGTTGAATCTGTACAGGTAGTCCCCAAACATAGGCGGATCAGCGCAGCGGGGGACCCAGTGGTGGTCACACGACCTCTTTTATACTATTTATTACTTACTCATGTTTTAATTTTTATTTGGGGGTATTTTACTGTAATTATGGTCTCTAAGGATTTTTACCTAAATTTAGGATTTATATTGTTTTGTGGTTTTATCTGCTAGTAGTAGGGAAACTCGGGTTTTCAAAAGAAATAAATGTCTTATAAAAAATATCCATAATTACGCGAACTATTTTAAAATCTTCCGCATTGAATAATGTTTTGAAATTGAATAACGTTTTGAAACTTTCGACTAAGAAATGACTCGATTTTAGAACCAATAAAAGGTAATGAAGAGTTGTTAAATAGAGAAATGGTTTTAGCAACGATACGGTTTTCAAAACATACTTTCATGTGACATCGTCAGATTCGACCATAACGTCTAGGCCGGGTTTAGGGTGTTACACATGCTTTCTCATCAATAGGCTTAATGTAAGCCTTCATATGTACTTTCCTGTAAGCATAATTGCTAACCTTTAGCATAGAGAGTCTTGAATTAGATGCACCTTCATAGCTTGAATATGGCGACACCAGGGATCTCCTTTAGCTACTTTAAGTGGTAGACTCTCATACCAATTGAAACTTTAAAACTGCTAGTGAGATATAAGCTATGTGCTTGGAAGAAGTGAGAAGGGAGTGAGTACTCTTTCAAGCACTATAGTACAAATAATAAACAAACAAAAGGCATAATAGTTGTTTGCGTAGTGTGGTTTTCCTGTGCCTGCTAAGCCTAACTCAGTGAGAAATACTCATTATCTTTAGTACTCACAACAAGTGATCCTAAGCTATCACACACTCGTGACAATTTTCTTACCTTTTTACATTGAAGAATGATACGCTCACTATTAAATCACCCCTATGAATTCAGTAAGTAAAATCACAACACAAAAGATTTTACTATCAATATGCACTCATAAAATAAAGCTCCTCACAAGGACAAATTAAGTCCTTAATCTCCCAGTAAAATAATCTACACAAATCTCTCAATTATATAAAATATTTCGAATCTTGCTACCATAAGAAGATTTATATCAATCCCTATAAAACCATCACATTAGAAGTTGAATAAAATATAATAATAAGTGAAATAAACATGGACTCTTGGTAGCAAAGAATACAATGTTCCAATTCAATCCAACGATTCAATAGATTAGATAGGGGTGATCCGATCTGATTCGATCATCCAAATATGTTTCCTCAAGTTGTATGATATCCATTAATGGACTCGATATCTTCCACATAACCAATATAACTCATAAACACCTTTCAATAAATTACCAACATTATAAATATGAAAATTGTCTCAAACAGCTCAATGATCAGAGAGTTAGTACTCTCTTAAGGACTCAATTAACAATTCCATATTTTTCAATGTGATATACACATATATTCATATCATATGCACACCTCATTTTAACTGGAAAAAAAAAAAAAAACCCTAGCTCTACTTTTTCAGCCTTCTCCTACCATACATATATTTTTAATGAAAAGACACCAAAAGAAGCCAACCCATTGTCTCGTTGGTCGAGCTTGCTGCTGAAGAATCAGGAGACATGTCCAAATAATCTATGACTCATGAATCTCTTATAAATCAAAGTTAATTGATTCTAATTAATTATGAGTTTGGTACAAATAAGTTTAATTTCTTTGAGATCTCAATAAATAGCTCTTCTTGCTGCACTGCAGTGTGACAAATCATCAGATAAGTAGAATATGAAGTTTTCAAGTCTGGTTTTGGTGTTTCTGTCGTTGATTTGGTGCTTTTATATGATCTGTGTTGTGCATGGGAAAGGGGAAACTACTAATGAGCTGCTGTTGGGTGCTGTTGGGGACTCCGTCCATTCGGTGAGTTACTATCAAACTTCAGATCACTCAGAAAATCCACCTCTATTTTTCTCAGATTAATTAGTTTTGAATTTGTGTTTTTATTTATATTTTATGTCATTCAAAAGTTTAAATCAAGGTCGTATAAGTACTACTTTTATAATATGGTTAAAGTGATACTGATACAGGGAGAGGGGAATGGAGGAGCTGAGTGCAGCAAGGAGAAGAATAAGGATAGTGTAGATTGCAAATTACAAGCAAAGGGTGGGGCTGCTGAAGAGACTGTTCTTGATGAAGATTACATCTACACCAATTCTTTCCCTTGAATTTAATTTGTATTTCTTAGCTCTGAATTACTGTTAATGAGATCCATTCCTTGTAACTAGTTATATTGCACTTTTAACTCTAGTTTTAATGCAAGATCAATCGTGTTTTTTCCCCTAATTTGAAGTCCATCATGAGCAAAGTTAAAAGGAACACAATTAGTTTATAGACTAGTATGATTTTACATTTATAATTATTTTACCTGATTTATATTTATTTAATATTTATCGGAACATTTTTAATTAATCTCATCTCATATTTTATGTTTTATTCAAATAGATATAAATTTTATGTAAATTGAAGTGTTTAATTATTCATTTAATATAAAAATTGTCAGTCATTGAATATATATATATATATATATATATATAGACGGTGTTATTCTTAATTACCATAACCAAACCGATTTAAATTTTACGATTTACTTATAAATTTCATTCTTTTAGAAAAAATAAGAAACAATGCTAAGTTTTTTCGTTAAATTACTGATATAAAAATCAACACATTAATATTTTTAAACATAAAAAAAAAAATTAACATTTCATATCATTTATACACAATAAATTAACAAAAATTAGCAGATATATTTAACAACAAATAAACTTATTTCTGAATTTTCATAAATATAAAAACCAACTTATTACAATTTATAGTAGAAGGGCTAATTACCCAGTTTTCATAAAGCATGGAATGAAATTAATTACAATTTATAGTAGAAGGGCTAATTACCCAGTTTTCATAAAGCATAGAATGAAATTAATAATTAAATCGAAATATGATGCATGTGATTGTATTTTTAAATTCAATACCGATTTATTTATTGATTTAAAAAAAAAAACCCAAAAACAGGTTACAAATTTTGAGGATAACAACATATATCCCCACAATTACAATTTAACATTTTCCAAGTCGCCTTATGCAAAAATAAAACAACATTAAATAAGCTGCACCCCATTCAAACTCCCAAGCAATACCAAAATATAATCAACAAACTCTGTGGTAAAGATTCAAACTTATATTTGGATTTGGATTTCAAGAATTTAGGTTTGGAATTTATTATTTTTAAATTATTTATTTGAGAATTAAAATATTTTAAATACAAAATTGTGATTAATTAAAATTAATTTTTTAAATAAAATTTAGATTTAGATTTCAACTATCTTTAAGGATTAATGTTGTTTTTAGAAATAAATTGTTTATAAGTTAAAAAGTGAAAATACTATAATAATAATAATATTATATCAAATTTATTTCAAGTCCAACCTCTAAAATCCACCGCTAAATTAAGATTTGAATTTAAATCACTTCAAAACTTAAAGAAAAAAAAAATCAACTAGCTAGTAATAATTAACAACTTTTAATTAGTATATATATATATATATTTATTAAGAAACTAAAATTTAAGAATTGATATATATATTTGAATGTATATATAATATATAATTTATTAATATATATGTTAAAATAAAAGTATCGATAAATTTGAAATACATTGATACCAACATGTACTATACTAAGACAAAAATGCTCTGCTCATTGGTACAATAGTAATTACTTTTGCTGACGGGTTTATTGAGAAAAAGAAAAGTTTAATTATTATAGATTTTTTTTCTTTTTTCTTTTTATGTTACTAGATATTATAAATTTTAAGTTTTAAAATGAATTTTTAAATCCAAATTTTATCTCGAAATTTCATAAATTGAGATCCATATTTTTTATTGAAATCAAACAAATAAATTTAAAAATTTTTAATTTTATCTTGAAATCTTAGTTTTCAAATTGATCAACAATAAATTTTCAAAATACGTCTCTCTTTAGGGATAACAATAGAGCGGGGTGAGGGTAGTATTTTTAAATCTATCATCACTTCACAGTTAGCTCACTCTGCTCTACCACTACTCAGCTCTACTATAGATGTATAATCTTGAAAATCACTATCACTTTTATGGATGTTAGATGTATTCATCTTCACTCCACCTCGCTCCAATTCAATTTAACTTTCACTATTTATTTTTAATATTTTCAATATTTGTATAGTCAAGTAAATATTTAAACATAATTCTTAAAAGAAATTTAAACAAAAAATATTTTTGTCTTTTTTCTATATTATATTATTACAATTTTACTTTTCTAATAATTTATATATATAACAATATAATAATTTTATATAGGGGAGTAAGTCAGGACTTGATAATATATTAATTTAATCGCTCCATACCCACCATTTAAAAGAAAAAATCCATTTCCCCTTACATTCACTTTTCCAAAAAAAAAAAAAAAAAATTCACTCCAAAATTCAACATTCGAATTTTTCCATCCCTACCTCTCCCAACTCTTATAATTAAGTTCAACAATTTCCGCTCAATACTAACCATAGAACACAACCCTTCACCATCATCAATTGCCAACCCATTCGGTAAAGCTAAGCAACATTATAACTGAAATTATGAAAACATGTAAAATTACTTGCAATGGTACAAATTTATCCTTGCCTGTGTTTAGTTACTTTCATTTATGAATTACCAAGAAATACTAGCTAAAATATGATAAGGAAACAAATTTAAAATTTTGTTTTAGGAGTTATAGAGATGACAAAACCCGAATCACCACTTATCTGTTCTAAATGAAATGTATTTAAAAAAAAAAAAAAGTAGATGCAAGGTGGGGAATGGTGAATTTTTTCTTTTGGAGGGTGGATGCCAAACAATTATGGTAATTTTTTGCCCCACCCTGTCCCTTTCAAGTATATGAAATTCCATTTTATCCTTATATATGAACTATTAAAAAGGTAAAAATGTAGTATCGTAATAGAAAAAATCTATATATTTTATATTTAAATATTTTTGAAAAAAATTATATTTAAATATTTACTTTGGCTTTAAAACATTGAAAATATTAAAGATAAGGTAAAAAAAACTAAATTGAAATGGAACGGGGTGAGGTGGGGCGAGGATGAAGGCATCCAACATCAATTGAGGTGGTAGTGGTTTTCAAGATTAAACAACCATATTGGAGTGAGGTGAGTGGTGGAGAAGAGTAAGCCAACTGTGGAGCGGTAATGGATTTAGTAATATTTACCCCCACCCTGCTCCATTGTCATCCTTAATTGTACATACAATAATATTTATTATTAAGGTGGCACTTGATTTGATTGTTCAAAAAGAAACATTGCTCCCTTTCAACCCTATTTGATTCACTTAGAAAAATCTTTAGAAATTACATTAACCAAAATTTCAAATTAATGTCATCACAATGTTACAAACATTTTCCATTTTATTCATAAGGCAATTTTTCTCATGTATATTTTAGAGTGAAAAATATTTGGAAGTGTTTGAGAACATAGACATAATTTGTCGAACCTCGTTAACATTTCGATATTCTTTATTGTTTTTATTTATCTTTCAATATTTTGTAGGGTATAATTGTAGTTAAATATTGTGCTATTAAATTATGTTGTAGGGAGATTCTATCTAAGAGGTTGGGTTTTAAGTCAGACTGTTTGTGACCCTCCAATCTTTCCTGAGAATTAAACCTAATGTGTTTTTCTAGTACGATAATTTACTCTTTTAATCTTTTTCGCACAATAAGTGCTATCAAATTCGAAGGTTATTCAAAATATGCTTTGTGGTTGCAATTTAAACTAATCTTCCACATCATAAAATATTTCCTTGGGCATATTGAAACATTATGATTGAAATGGTAGACAATCTAAGAAGATTCACATCAACAGTTCCAACATCGTCCATGTGGACAAGATCAGAAGTGAAAAATACGAGATTGGCAGTGGAGATCTTTGATGGCATAAATCATTTCAATATATGGCAAAGTGAGGTTTTAGATGTTCTCTTTTAGCAAGGTCTAGACATTGTCATTGATGAGAAGAAACCAAATGATGTGGAGGAGAATAATTGGAAGACTATCAATAATTTGACATGTGGTACAATTTGATCGTGCCTTTATCGAGAGTAGACGTATGCTTTCTCAAAGGAGACTTCTGCAAATAAGTTGTGGTTGGCACTAGAAGATATTTTTTTAAAGAAAAACAACCAGAATAAGGTACACATGAAGAAAAGGTTGTTTCGCTTTACTTGCGTTCCAGGTACCACTATGAACGATCACATCACTAGTTTTAATCAATTAGTCACTAATCTGGTGAATATGGATGAGACGTTCAAAGATGAAGATTTGGCTTTAATGTTGTTGGGGTCTCTTCCTAAAGACTTTTAGTTCCTTAAAACTACTTTATTTCACTAGAAGGCTAATGTATCTCTTAGTGAAGTGTGTGCACCTTTATACAGGTCTAAACTAAGAAAGAAGGAAAAGTAGGAAAATTTAACTGGAGACGCATAAGCTTTAGTAGTTGATCTGTTGTAATTTAATACAGCAAATTAGGCTCTCCATTACACTCGAGGACCTTATTTTTAAGAAATTTAGGTTTTTTTTTTTTTTTACTTTTGTCAATTTTTAGCTTTTATTGTTAATAAATGTTTTTTTTTTGTTAGTTTTATACCCTTTTAAGACCTCAATTGGCCAAATGACACCATAAGGTCCTAACGATATGATTGAGTGGTATAAGAAGTCGATAATGACTCAAACTTGAAGAAATCATCATTTAGAGGGGGTATTACAACACTGAAGCATGGAAGTCGTGATACCATTGATAGTATTGAAGTGAAGAAAGTTGAGGCCAACTCTAATGGTATCGCGATACTAAAACCCCAAGACCTCCAAGTTCAATATTTTTTTGGGTATCATGATACCAAAGCCTTGGCATTACGATACTATTTTCTAATGAGGAGAAAAATAATTGTAGGGGTAGTTTTTGTCCAATTCCAACACTAATCAAAATATAACGTCCAAGGGCATTTTTGTCTAATTTTTTGGGTTGTAATCAGATGTAAAAGCCACTTTTGGCTGAGAACAAGGGAAGGTTGTTCATTCTTACTTTTTCTTTTATCTTTTTAGCTTTCTAGTTGTCTTCTTCATATTTTTAGTGTTTAGTTTCAAACTTTTCTGGCTTTTAGTTGAGTTAGTTGGCAGTTAGTTAGTTTTAACTGTAGCTTTGTCCTAATTGTTGTTTAGTACTCAAACATTATTTGTATTTTCATTTTAATTCATAACATTTAATGTTAATTAACTTTATTTCTTTTTCTTAGTTAAAATTTGATCTTTGATAGTATTTGTGACCTCCATTGTTGTCATCTTTATATTTTCCAAGCAACCATAAAAAAATCACTAAGCTTTTTTAAACTCTACATTTGTGCTCAATCTAATGTATGCTTTGATTGTTTATTGGGCTATTGTTTGTATGAAAATGATGCTAGGTAGCTAATTTTATGGTGGTTGGTTGATGGAAATATTATTTGGTTAGTTTTTGGTACAGGGACTAAATTGTACAAATTAGATTAACTTGAATAAACTTTAAAACTTAGAATTGACGCCTCGAAGGGAACATATAGATAGACGAGACCGAGAGGAGATCCTATTGAGCATTAATTTGTTTAGCCCGAGTTAGTTTGTTGAGGTCGATAGATAAACCATATTGAATTGTCGAATTTGGTAAAATGGTGACCGAAAGGTAAAATTGAGACAATTAGAAGTTTAAACCTTTTAGATCCCTAATACAAAGACTAACCAATAACAAGGAAGTCAACCGATGACTTGTGCTTCTTGAATTGTTCATTGTGTAAGTTTACCTGTTTTACAATTTGGTCCTCCTTAGTGTTAGGTAACCGATTAGTCTAAATTACCCTTGACTATGAATTGTCTTAATATGATACTTAGTAAGTAGTTAGCAAGACTTCCTATTTGAATGCTTGTTTCGTAGGAATCACTTTGTCCCTGAACTCTCTTGGGTTCGATCATTGGAATACTCAAGTGTTCCATTGTAACACTAAAAATGTTACAACTCGACTTGTTACACTTGCAGTATACTATCCATTGTTGATTGTTTTTGTGTTGATTCTTAGTGTCGGGGTACGGTCAAGTTGTTTGCGCTATTGTCGAGGAGTTTAAGCGTGATTTAGTGATTTATTTGATTATTGCATGTTTACAAAGGAGATAATTAGCAAAAGCTAGGTTTATAGATACAGTGCTCTTGTTCTTGTGTTTATTTATTGTTTAATTGGAAAAGTATTCTTTTATTCATTCGTATTTTCCTTGTTTGCGGAGTTGGTGCATGACTCGGGGTGACAATGAGTTAGTCCCATTCAACTTGGAACCAAAAAGGTTACTAACAAACACACAGATGGGTCAACTTCCAAGAGGAGCCCCACTCCACCAATAAAACCACCGATTTTTGAGCCTCCGGTTGACAATCTAAGAGTAGAGGAATTGCACTTGAATCTTCCTTAAGACGAAGAGTATGTATGCATCTTCCACCTAAGACAAATAGAGCAACAAATGTTGCGTGACTATGTTATTTGAACTCAAATACGGTTTGAGGGAGCATCAACTATCTTGCCATCAATACTGACAACTTTGAGATAAATTTGGCGATGATCCAAATGATCCAACGCAACCTCTAATTTTGGGGGTTAATGAATGAGGATCCGAACTAACACTTAAAGCATTTTCTAACCCTTTGTGACACTTTTATATATAATGGTGTATTCGATGACGCTATGTCTTCAACTATTTCCTTTTTATTTGTGTGATGACGCTTTTATGTGGTTGGATTTGTAGTTGGTGGAATCGTTGAACATATGGGACAAGTTTGCCAACTAGTTCCTCGCCAAATGCTTTCCCTTGATAAAGATGATGGAGTTACGAATGGATATCACCAACTTCCAACAATTGGAAGAGGAATCATTATACGAAGCGTGGGATCATTTCAAGCTTATGCTACATAAGTTCCTTTACCATGGCTTACATGATTGGTTGCAATCTCAAACTTTTTATAAAGAGCTTGATGGAAACTTGCGATCTAGCTTAGATGGAGTGTCCGCATGGGCGTTCATATCTAAAACATATATTGAGGGATGCTAACTAATGAAATCTTATATGTGGCCGACTGAACGGTTCACATGTTGAGCTAAATTGCCAACTGTGAATACAGTTTGTGGCTAGGATAAATTCCAACAAATCCTCGTGTAACAGCCCATTTCCAGTAGTGTTAGAAATAGTGATTTCGGGACCACAACTCTAACGAGTGAATAAATATTTTATTCTTTATTTAATGTCTATAGGGTTAATTTAAGGTATTATTAAATTTTTGTTAAGAAATTTTGAGGTTTAGATGGTTAATTAGAAAAAAAAAAGAGACTAAATTGAAAAAGGTGCAAAAGTTAAATTCTATTAGTTAAATGACTAAATGGATATGGAAAGGAAAGCTAATGAACTTAGATGGTAATTATACCATGTTATATGATGTGGATGTTTATGGATAGGTTTTAATGAAATTTTTAATAGTTTTTAATGGTTAACTTTGTAATTTGATAATTAAATTAAAATGCTAAAGAAAGAAAAAGGAAAAATGTTGTCATCTTTCTCATTTTTCCTATCTCAAAACTGAAAATAGCCATTGAAGGGGGGAGAAAGCTTTGGTTTTGAATTTTCCTTGCATGGTATGTATTTGAGCCCCATTTTTATTAATTTTTATGTTTTTAAACTCGTTTTAGCTTAAACTATTTAGCCCGAGGGTTAATTTGCAAAATTGTTAAAGGTAGAGGGACTAACGATGAATGAAATTGTTATGGTTGTGAAGTTGATTGATAGAATATTAAGGTTGATTATTGAATAAACTTGTTTTGTTAAGTGGTTTTTGATGAATTTAAGGTTTAGGGACTTTTTTATGAAAATAGTAAAATTTTATGGTGACATGATGAAATGATGATTTAATTGGACTGGTATGGGTCCTTAAGAAATTCGGTTAGCATGTATGGAGGGTAAAAATAGTAGTTTTACAAGTTTCGAGCTTAAGGTTGGTAAAAAAGTTAAAATATGAGGTAAATTTGTAATTTTATGATAATGTGAATTATGGATTGAATTGAATTCTTAAGGTTAATTGAAGTACTTAATTGAATCTCATTATCTATTTAGATCAAGATAAACAACAACATAACTTAAATCGAGGAAAAGCTAAAGCTTTGGACTAGACTTCAACTTGGTTATTGCTACCATAGTTGTCAAGGTAAGTTCGTATGGATTATAATGTTATTAATGATAATTTGATTGGTTATCTATTATATTATGTTAGTATAAACCGAATTGGTTATATCAATATATCGATGCTTTGATTAAATGACGGATAAATAATCTTGTTTGAACCTTAAGAATTTTTAGGATACGATTGACATGTCATTAGGGATTTCATGTTTTGGGTGCTAGTCTTGAATGTTGTAACACCCCTAACCCGTGTCCGTCATCAGAATAGGGTTACGGAGTATTACCATACAAACAAAACATTAAATCATTCATTTCATACATTCATACTGTAACACCCCATACCCAGGTCCGATGCCAAGACGGGGTACGAGGTATTACCATACTTAAACTTACTTAATTGTTTAAAGTCGGACCTAAATTTCATTCCAATTTAAGACTTTTTCAAATGTTCTCTCATTATCCATATCATGGGCCTACGAGGCCCAATACATACACAGGGAGTGGTTTGAAACAAATCCAGGAACTTCCGAGCTCTTCGAAAAATTTTGCTTGAAACAGGGCCACACGCCCGTGTGAGATGGGACACGCCCGTGTGGGCTGGTCGTGTGGTCACACATGCCCATGTCCCTAGCCCATGCTAAGTTTATCTCTCCATTTTAACCTACAAGTTTCAATACGGCTTGAGCACACGTCCATGTCTATGGACCGTATCCCTTACACGGCCTAGACACGTTCGTGTACTACTCTATTCTTGAACACTATAAACTACTAGGGGTTCACATGGCCAAGGCACACGGCTGTGTGCTTAGCCCGTGTGCAATACTGACTTAACTACTTAAGATGCAAGGGACAAACGGTCGAGCTACACGCCCTTGGTGCGGACCGTGTATCACACACGGCCTAGACACACGCTCATGTGCCTAGCCCGTGTGGACAATATAGGTTATTTTCCAAGCTTTTTTGCAACCCTAAAACATAATTAAATTCATACTAAATTCATCCTCGTAAAACCATACATAATATACATTATAGACATTCACAAATAAGACATCCAAATGCCACCATGCTCGTCATTCTCATCCATCATTACTCTACTTAAACATGCAACTTGCACAATCATGAATTTCCCCATCATTTCATAAAATATAACTTTGACAATATTGGCCAATTTCAAAGGCCATTACAACAAGACTTGGGTATTATCAATAGCCAACACCTTTGGCTATCCAAAAAGATATTGATGAAAATGACTAATTTCCTATACATGCCATACATCAAAAATAACTAACTATACTATACCAAAATGAATGGCTTGATAGTGTGACTTTGTGCTCTGACTTTGATCGATCCTCAAGCTAATTCGGCAAATCTACAAGGAAGAAGGGGAAATGAAGGGGTAAGCATAAAATGCTTAGTAAGTTGCATGGAATAAAATGGTAACATAAATCATAAAACATCATTCAATTAAAATAGCATAAAATGTCATTACTTTTCTACTCATTCTCATACCTTACTCAATCTCATGACTTACTCCTTCACTTGACTTACTCATTCTCATGACTTCCTTTTTCTCATGACTTACTCAATTCCATTTTTCTCGTAACTTACTTAAGTGTACTTGTAAAACTCATCATAAACTTTAGTCTTTCTCGTTAAACTAATTAACTTGAATACTTTCTCTTTAAGAATTTTAGAATATCGAAGGATACCCGTGAGTCAATCTCATGGTATGATGCCAATGCCATATCCCAGATATGGTCTTACATGGGATCAAGTCGATGCCGAAGCACTATCCCAAATATGGTCTTAGACGGGATCTCATATCAATGTTGATGCCATGTCCCAGACATGGCCTTACACGAGATCATAGGATGATGTCGATGCCATGTCCCAGACATGGTCTTACATGGGATCTCTCTTAGATGCCCATGCCATGTTCCAAACATGGTCTTACGAGGGATCTATATCTCATCTTGGTACTAATGCCATGTCCCAGACATGGTCTTATACGGGACCTTATGTGGATGCCAATGCCATGTCCAAGACATGGTCTTACATGGGATCTCTATTCGATGCCGATGCCATGTCCCAGACATGGTCTTATACGGGACCTATAGTGTTCATGACAATAGTATCCTTCGATTTCTTTATCATATACATGGGATTTCTTTTTTACTTCATCATCATTTCTTAGTAACATTTCATATCAATAGATTTCATGGTTTATCATAAAATTTATAGAAAGATCATCACAATAAATTTTCATAATGCATAAAGCTAATTTATCACATACAACTTACCTCGGATATGAAATGAGGGTAAATGCTCGATTTAGTCTACCACATTACTATTTCCTTTATTTCGGTTCGGGCTTCGTGTTTCTTGATCTAAATAACAAATTAAACTAATCTAATACACACATTGGCTAAATAGCCCATAATTAACACTTTGGCAAATTTTATAATTTTACCCCTAAACTTTTGCATATTTACAAAATAGTCCCTAGGCTCGTTAAATGAAATGTACTTATTTTCTTGATTACCCAAGCCTAGTCGAACCTTTCATATTCTCATAACAGCCCTTATTTCTCATAAATTCTCACCTTTATTACACATTTATCACATTTGTAATTTAGTCCCTTTTAGGGTTTTTGGTGAAAATCACTTAGAAAAAGATGTTTACTACACTTTAAACTTTCATTTTTTACTACTAGACATCAAATTACTTGCATGTTATGCATGAGTATATTTTTGAATATAAACCCTAGCTCAAATTAGTGGTAGAAATAGCTAAATTAAGCTACGTGGGTTCCAAAAATACGAAGAAAATTAAAAACAAGGCTAAATTGTACTTACTTGAAGCTTGAAAAGTTGAAAGAAACCCTAGATATGGAGAACCCTTAATTTTTGACACACAAGGAAGAAGATGGACACAATTTTGCTTTCTTTTTCTCTTTTTATTTCATTAATTAACCAAATGACCAAAATGCACTTATGTCCTTTCTTTGATATCTTTCCCTTCCTTGGGCATTTTTGTCCATCATGCTAATAATTAGTCTATTTGCCAAATAAGGACCTCTAATAATTTTTATAATGCTATTTCATACTTAAACCTTCTAAAAACTCATATTTTGCAACTTTTGCAATTTAGTCCTAAAGGACAAATTAACCGCTTTTTCATAAAAATTTCTTCATGGCATTTTATCACTATCATGCAATCATGTCATAAACTTAAAAATAATCATAAATTATACTTTTCTACTTCGAATTTGTGGTCTCAAAACTACTATTCCTACTAGTCCCTAATCTGGGCTGTTACACATACAAACATAATCTAATTACATTCAATCACATACATAACGTCCCTTATTCGGAATAGGGATACCCAACAGCAGGTATTGATATTTAGTAAGACAAGTATCGATGCTAATAAGAAAATAGATACCATTCTAGCATTCTATTTTTCCAACTCATTTTCGAACCAAAACATTTTATCTATACATAAACAAAGGTATCAGTATTTTTACCCCAAGTATTAATGCTCGTGATTGAGTATCAATACTAAAATGAGCTACTAACTTCTGAAAACATGATTCAACCTCGAGGTATCGATATTTAATCCCTGAGTATCGATACCTCTACTCAAATTTGCAAAAACACAGCAAAACAAAGTATATTTCATGCTCAACATATTCCCTTTCCAACATGCATTATCCACCCCGGCATTAAACATAAAAATTACCCAAAACATAGTCTAACATAACATCAATACCTTATCGGTCTAAATCCATAATAAAACAATTAAGAGTAATAACAAAAAAGATAGTAATATAACCAACCAAAATTTCTAAACTCACATTTCCTTTATTCAAAGTTTAAAAATAATTATAAAACCACCTACTCAAAAGTTTATTGCCTTTCTAAGATTGCTTGCTTGCCCGCATCACTCACACTAAAAACATTACTTATGTAACGCCCCGAATTTTGGGCCTAGATGAATTAGGCTTTGGGCTTTGGGTCTCATAAATATTTTTTAAGTAATCAAGAAAATGATAAATGACATGTTGGCTTTAAGAGGTTAATAAATTTGGAGTGTCTAGGGATGTTGGAGAAGTTCTAGGTTCAAACTTTGAGGTGAAGGAATTTTTAATTAATTATTAAAGGAACCAATGCGGTGAGTAGTTAGGCTTTTAAATAAAAATAGGGAAAAATGGCATCAAAGAGCCTTGTGGTGGAGTGGCTAAGTGACGCCACTTAGGATATAGAAAGGCGGCGTTATGGGCTAGCAAGGACATCTTAAGTTCAAATCCTAACTTAGTATTTTTTTAGGAGTTTAATTTTGGCCTTCTAGAAGGTTGGAAGTGGTGTGATGATGGACTCTAAAGAGAATGATCAGAAGAGAAAATTTAGGAAAAGGATTGAGGAGTTATCAGGGAGAAAAACGAGGAGATGAGATGGAAGAGTTGGAGCCGATTGGGACTTTAGGGTAGGCAAAGTTTGGTTTTGTGTATATATAGGGGGTCCTAAATTCCCTCTGTGCTATTTCGGCAATTGGAATTCCCTTTGTGCTATTTCGGCAACTATAGTGCTCTGCCGAATTCTCCTTCACTTTTTCTGTTCTAAACCTCACCTCTTCCTTTTGTGTTTTCTTTTCTTCTCTCATAAAGCTTTAAATAGAATATCATTCTCTTCTTTCTCCATTACTTGTGCCGTCCCACCTTCATCTCAATTGTTGGGGACCGAATATTCGTGACTTCAAAAGCCAAAAACCTTTGCTCTTGGAGCCTATTACTTCATCATCCCAAAACCTTGTGTCGAATACTCTACTAACCGAATCCCTGTCGGGCTACCATCATTCCTTCGATTTTGGTAGATCGGTTCTTGGAGAGTTGGAATGAAGCTTGGATCTACAAGTCTCTGCCAAAAAGCGATCCATACGTTTCGGCTTTTGGGTAAGTGTTCTTAATTTTGGGATAAGTTGGCTGAATAGTCTATACTAAGGGAAAAGGGTGACTTAAGTGGATAGAAGTCACTTATTATTTTTTCTTTAAGGATTAAGATTGATGCAGATCTAGGGAATATTCGTGATTAGTAGCTAAGGAAGGGCTATTAGGACCTGGGGCACACGGTAAGGTTATGGTAAGGCTTAGATTTTTGGTAAATATTATGGATAAGTGTGTGATTAATTGGAGGTTGGTATTGGTTGTAGGTTCAAGGCTAAAGATAGCGTAACATATCTCATTAACCAGGTGTGTACATACACTTCACACACGACAAATCGGCAAAAGCCGAAAAGCCGAAAAGCCAAAAAGCTAAAAAGCCGAAAGGTTGGCGCCAACAACCACACGGGCGTGCGAACATTCGTGTGGAAACATTGATACGACTACTAAGGCCATGAGAGCGATCTCATAGTCTCAGGCAACTGTTGGCCAATCGGGCCAAAAAGGGGCTCAATGGGCCCGACGGGCTTGTGGGCCCAAATTGGTAATAGTTAATAAGTGATATTAAATGATGAGTTGGTATTGATGGTTGAATGATTTGAACAAGATCGGGCCTGGGGGCTATATATTTGTGAATGGGCCTAATGGGCCATAGGGACATGATTGGGTTTGATGGGCCATATGTGATTTTAGAGAAGCATGTAGACTGCTAGGGTATTATGGTGGAATCTCGACCTAGATTTAATGTACTCTCAAGCAACATAAAACTTAATTAATTAATCAAACATGCCTGTGGACAAGTCGCAAGGTTAGAGTGTGCCAATGGATGTATGCATATCTAGGATTGGATCTAGGAAGAGCTTGGTACTTAAGCGGTCCTAGTGACCCACCTCCTCTTCTCTTGAATCCTACCTGGTGCATAGTGTCTGTTCACTTTAGCCGCGATGACTTGTTGACGGGCCAAAGTTCGTAATTAAAACCCGTACTATTAAGAAATTACGAAAATATCCCTGTAGGGTAGAAATTACAAAAATACCCTTACAGGATAGAAATTATGAAAATACTTCTGTAAGGTAGAACTACTAAAATGCCCTTGTAAGATAGAATTACCAAAATACCCTAGGTAGTCAAATGACTAAAATACCCCTAGGTGCTTATTGTGTGGAAATCTGTATGTTGCATTCATGAGATGTATGTTGCATATGGGTGGGATTGATGAAACGGAGGAAGAATTTGAGGATCGCATGGTTGTTTGACGACCATGGATCTACCGATGGCTTTTTAAGCCCAATGTATGATTAGCAGCTTTGCTGCAACGATAGGTAGTACCGCAACTGGCGTTACCATTGGTGTGTATGGGATGGATGGGTCGATATTTATATCCCCACATGGTCTGTAGGGTTGGACGGAGATGGTGAGTAGAGGTTGGATGGGTAGGATTTTTGCACTTGATTACTTTAATACTGTTCTGCTATTGGATTGGGCTCAGGCCCAAGATGACTTGTGTTGCATGATATATATACATTGTTGTTGAGGGTTGTACACACTGAGTTTCGAAACTCACTGCCTCTTTTAATATTTTCAGGTGACCCTCAGTAGGCGGTTCGACGGATGGTGGGACTTAGAGGTGGCTAGCTAGCAAGATATTATTATTTGGATTTCCTTTAGAATTCCTAGTATTTTGAAATTATTTTAGTTTGGACTGTAATAAGACCTTATCTCTGGTTTTTATTTCATTATTGTTATTATGTTTTATACTTAGAAACAAAGCATGGATTTAGTTGCTTCATCCACTTTTCAAGATTATCTAAAATTTATTGTTGTTTTTTTTTTTAATTAAGCTTCCGCAGTAAATATTTTCCAAGTAATGAGTAATTTATAACAAGAAATAGCTTTTAAATATACCTCGTTTTGAAAACAAATACAGATAAGGATTTTACTTAACTTTTTCTTAAGAAGGGTTTTCAATGAAAACAAGGTTTTCGCAAAAACACTTCAATGTGACACGCCGGACTCAGCCATAACGTCTAGGCCGGGTCGGGGGTGTTACAACTTATCTACAAAGATTTAATAAGGAGTGTGTGAGCTTAAACAAGCTTAGTGATTGTTCATAACTACTGCTAAGCATACACAACGTCATAAGTTAACCAAGAGCATACTACGGCTTACTCATAACCATTTTTTATCAAGTCAAAATAATATATTTCTTTCATAAATGCCAAAAGCTCAAATAAGATTTTCCTTACCTTTAGACTTGCTTCTAGTGACTTCCAATTGATTCGACACTTTATACACATAACAAACTCATCAACCTAAACACTACCAAACAATAAGAAATATACAATTCAAGCCTCTCCTTTCTCACTACCAAAAACTATGTAATTTTTTCAAAATAGAGGTTTCGACGTCCTAACCCAATTTCTAATCCTCCATTTCGATTCCAAACATCCTAGATAACATTTAATTTCATAACAAAACCATTAATTTAGCCTCAATCAATGGTTCTAAATTTTTCGAAAAATTAAAGTTTTAAGAACATGTAAAAGGGGAAAACACTTGATTTTTAAAAATTCGGTTATGAACTATCAAATTGAAATGAAATACCTTCTAATTAGGTTAGAATGAATAAAAAATCACTTTGAAAAAAATGAGTTTTCTCAAGGTGACGAGATTTGCCATTTTTTTGAATCCAAGCTTTTTTGAAAAACACCAAATCTAAATATAATCGTTTAAAACTCAATTTGAATTAACAACACTCTTCATTTAACCACAGAAAGTCAGAATATTACCTCGATTTGATGAAAACAATGATCTACAACTCTAATTCGGGATTTCAAGTCAAGAATAACAATGGCAGATTTGGGGAAGAAAACACAATTTTTGTTTGAAATTAGGTGTTGTTTTGGTGTTTGGGGAATTAATAAATATGAAGGAAAGGATTGGTTTCGTTAAAACTCTCTGATTTTAGTTTTGGAAATTTTGAATGTTTTGGGGTTTGAAAGAAGAAGTATGTGAATGCTCTATGCAGGAAACCATTTTTGAAACATTGGGCAATTTACCCTTCTGGTCACTCCTAATTCTTCCATTTTTCAATTAGGTCCTCAATCAGTTATTTTTTTTTTCAAATTAGACCTCAAAATTAAGTGCTTTTTAAGCTATTTAATAAAATAAAAACTCGAATATGCCACTTTAATTCTTTAATTACTCACTTACGACCCTAATTTTGATAGTTGACTCAACCCCAATTTAATGACTCAGTTCTACTAACCCATAACTACTAGGTTGGGTTTTGGGATGTGACATTTTCCAATTAGGATAATTATCATGCAATATCATAATAATTATGGACTAGTTGGTGTTAGATTTTAATTTGTTAAGATTATTTTTTATTTTATTTTAGAATACTTTATTATTACTTAATTATTAAGGATTTGTATAAAAATAAAACAAGAAGTTTCTCCAACTTACTTAGTGATTTTGGTCCACTATTCTTAAAAAAAAGAAAGTTTTGCTTTCTTTGCAATTTGGTTCTTCCCATCAAAATTCACCCTTTTCACCTAGAAATTAAAAGAATTTTTATTGCCACCAAGAGGGAAAAATGATAAGAAGACTATGGTGAATATGACTATCAACTTGGATTCAAGAAAAATAGAAATTGGAGGAGAGAAAATCAAGCTAAGTCTTGCTATCAAAAGAACAATTTAGGAAACTCAAGTATTTCTTATGGAATTCATCTTTAATTGAAGTAGAGACATAAGAAAGTTATTTTAGTGTGAGTTTTGATTATGTATTTGATGTGTTCAAGGAATAGGAAAAGAGAAGAAATGATGAAAGTGTTGAAAACAAAGTGAAGGTGGTGACAAAAGTGAGGAAAGAAGAAAGTTAATGCAAAAATGGTAAAATTCTAACAAAACAAAGGTGAGTACTTCAAGAATCTTACCTTACCAAATTATAACTATGCCTGATTTATATTTAAATTGTTATATTAATGTTATTAATATTTAATTATATATAGAAAAATATTGATATTTATTGTGAAATTATTAAAAAGAAGTGAATATATGAATTTAACCTTAACAACAAAGTGAATAGACTAAGTGTAGTGAAATGAAAGTAAAAAGGACTACATTGGAAAGTGTAGAAAATTTTATGTGTGAAATAAAATAATATGGTAAAGAGCTTCAATGAAGTGTTAAGTGTTAGTGGGTTAAATACAAAGTGATATTGGAAAGATATTATAATGGTTATTGAATTACATGATGCTAAGGACTAAATTGTAATATATTCAAAAGTGATTAAGTGTACTAAAATTTTGAAAGAACATATTTAAGTGCAATGATATATGGAGGTGGAGTGAATTTTAAAGTGAGAATATAGTGACTAATGAAAAGGGATTAAATTGCAATATATGCAAAATTGAGAAGTGAGATAAATTACTATTTTGATGTTGGAAATGAAGTATTATGAGATGGTATATTATATTTCTAATATTGATAAAATGATACTATAGTACTTATAGAATTCTTAATGAAAAGACTGAGTTATAAAGAATTCAAAAGTATAGGTGAGTTGTTCTAAAAAATATAAAATAAATAAAATAAAAGTGAGGCTTGTAACATCCCAAAATAGAGCCTGAACGGAACAGTGGTTACGAAACCACAAATCTGAGATAGAAATAATTATTTTATAATTATTTTGAGGTTTATGATATGATTGCATGATTTTGTGAAAATTTCGTGAATAAATTCTATGCATAAAGTGCTTAATTTGAAATTAGGGACTAAATCGAATAAGTTGCAAAACTTGCATTCCAGAAGCTTTTAGTATGAAATTGTCTTGAAATATTAATTAGAGGGTCTTAAATAGGAATTTGACCAATTTCTAAAATTTTGGACAAAAATGGGCTTGTACATGAAAATTTTCAAAGAAATGCATTAAGGGTATTTTGGTCATTTGGCAATTAAAATGAATTAAAAGGGAAATTAAGGCCAAATTGTGTTCATCTTCTTCAAGCCTTGGCCGAACCTTACTTGTCTCCATAGCTAGGGTTTCTTCAACTTCCAAGCTTCATAGTAAGTGCATCCAAGCCTCGTTTTTAATGATTTTTATGTTTTTGGAATCCCGGTAGCTCGATTTAGCTTATGCTAGCAATAATTCAACCTAGGGTTCATATTTGGAAAAATACCCATAGGTGAAATTTGTTTATTTTGGTGTTTTAAGATAGAATATGAGGTTTTAAATTATGCTAGACAACTTGTGCTACTCAGTTTTAAGTAAAAACGAGTAAAAGGGCTTAATCAGTAAAAATACCTATTGTTCATAAGTACATATTATAGTGGGAATTTGAGGTTGTTGTTGATAAATAAATGATCAGCATGTCCTAAAACATAAGAATGTGGGATAAAGTTTAATTTCCGAGCCTTGGGGCAAAAGTGTAAATATGCAAAAGTTTAGGGGCAAAAATGTAATTTTTCCAAAGTTCGAGTTAAGGGTTGTTTGATAAATGTGAGTATTAAATAAGCTAAATTGCTATTATAGATCAAGAAGAACAAAATTCGGGAGTAGATCAGGGAAAGGAAAAAGTAAAGGACTAAATTGTCAAGTTTAACCGTATTTTGTATCGAGGTAAGTTTACGGTAAATAAATGCAATATTTTATTATTTTACATTAATGTTGTTAATTTCCAGCATATATACATTTACTTTATGAAAATATTCGAAGTTGAACCAAAGACGAGATGACAGAGAAAAAGTATCAGAAAGCCCCGTTTGAACTCTAGGAATGTTTGGGATATGGAATGTCATGACATTTTGGGTTACCAGACAAGACAGGAATATCCCATGTAAGTCCATATTAAAAGTATGGCTTTGGTAGGACAGGGAACATCTCATGCAAGACCATGTCTAGAACATGGCATTGATAGGCTATTATCAGGCAGGAAAACCCGAGTATCCTTAGTATTCCGAGTGGTTCAACGGGCTATTGTACAGGTTAAATTACAGGAAATTCTCAGCAAAGGAAAGGTAAGATATATTCATGAGTTTATTGAATAATCAAGTAAGAAAGAAAGTAAGTGAATAAGGAAGAGGGTAAGAAATGAGGTGTAAGGAAAGCTTATGATGCTTGTGATACTATGATTAACTATTATTTAGGGTGAATGTTATGGTTTATTTTCTTGTAAACTTACTAAGCTTAGTGCTTACTCTCTTTATTTTCTTCTTCTTATAGTTCTTGCCAAGCCAACTCAGGGATCGCAAGGAACGTCGGAGATCCAGTCACACTATCAACAGGATCATTTTGGTATAGCTAGACGTTTCATTTCGCGTATGGCATGTATAGGGACTTGGCTTCTTTTGGTATGAATGTCCTTAGGATATGTTTAATGAATGGTATGTAAATACTTGTTGATGATTAGTTATTGGAATGACTAATCAAACATAGGTTTAATACTATGTATGCCTAAATGGTAATTATCACATGGAAACCATGAAAATGGTGAAAATAGCCTAAAAACAGATTCGAATAGCAGTAATGACGTGATTTTGAAAAATCACTAAAAATAGTAGAAATGAAATTAAATAGTGAATGAGACATGACATTAAAGCCTAATGAGTCTATTTTCATGTGGAAGAAACAGAGTAAGTGAAAGAGTTTTATATTATGAGTTATTTGTGATTGAGTGAGACTGCTCCAGATTGACTTCGTGATCCCCTGTTCTGAATTTGAAAACTCACCATAAATTGTACATAAATAATTAGGCATTATAGTTTATATGTCTAGATTCCCTATTGAGTCTAGTTTCAAATGAAATAAACGACATGCCTATTTGAATTTTTTACAGAGAGAAAATTAATTTGTAGTGAACGGAGGTCAGAGTAGTCAAACTGCATAATAGGAGAGACTTTAACTAATAAACTGTACTAATTGGCTAGATTAAAAATTCTATAAAAAAAATTAGTAAAAGGGCATACAAGTCTAGTTTTAGGGAAAATTCATGGAATTTAATTTTGAGTTTCGTAACTTGAGTTATGATTTATTTAGTGACTGCGATGCAGTTGGACAGTTTTATAAGGAACAGAGAAATAATTTATTTTGGTTCGTTTAAGCAATCGGAAAGATTTTATTGATCCTGGTTTGGTCCCGAACCATTTTAATAGCATGATTTAGGGTCTCGATGACCCTTTTTAGGGATATATTGAATGAATGAAAATAAATTAATTTTAAAAGCAAATTTTTGTGCCTGATTGAGTAAGTTAAGTCTGGTAACGCCTCGTGCTCGACTTCGGCGACGGTCTCGGGTAAGGGGTGTTACAAGGCTAATCCTATTACACATGCCCATGTAGATAAGATGTGAACTAGCAAGATATAGATGGCATGCCATTGGAAAACATTTAGCGCACTTTCTATTCTGTTGGACTCCGGTTGCATTCTGTTTTGATATTGCACTTCGGTGTCACTTTGTTATGTTATTGCACTTTGGTGCATCTATATATTATTTTCGTATATCCTATATCTTTTCTTAAGTCTACATTGGGTATCTATAAATATTAAAGGACAAAATAAAGCTATGATTAATATGACAAGTTTATGTGTTAGTGAAAGGAAATGATAGTGAATTAAATTATATTGAATAAGTTATAGTATGGAAGTTCTAATGTTAATATGTTATAAACTTATTTAATACAATATTAATGTACATTGTTTATATTTATTTAATGTAAAGGTAAGATTAATTATTGTTGTACTTACTAAGCTTTCACAAGTTTAATACACTATTTTCTAATGCGTAGGTAAAAGATTGATTTGAAGTACTATATCAAGGATTCAATTTTAGTACATCCCATTCACATCTCAAGATTTGGAAGTAAGTATAAATATTTTGGTATTAACTATAGCATGTACATAGGTTTTTTTAGGTCTATTTATAAGGATTTTAAGGAAAAATGCTTAGAGAAGTTGAAAGAATGTGATGGTGTAGCGAATTTGGTTGGGTATGTCTTGTGTATATGATGAATATTATGATAATATGAGGTATTTTGTGGTTTAAAATGATTGGTATAAGTTTGGATTCGAATGGAATTGAATTTGACTTGTTTAAGAGATGTGTCAAGCTTGATTTTAGGTCCCCTGCACCTTTGTACCGATACCAGGTGAACTTGTGTTAGGCCTGAAAATACCAAGTGAGGTGAATTGGTATTTTAAAATTCTTACAAACTATTCTAAAATAAGGAGAGAAAGGGAGAATAGCTTGGACACTTAAATTTATAATGGTTCAGCCTAAATTGCTTACTTCCACTACCCTGGTATACCTCCACGGTTTACCAATTTATTGTACTTGAATTCTTACCTTTCAAGGAGAAGGTATAACCTTTACAATCCCTATCTTTTTCACAGGGCTAAGATAGATCATTCCCTCTAGTTTTTGTGGCTAAACTAGAATCCTCTAGCTTTTACAAAGCTCAACTATAACTCTTAACAAATTACTTAAGGTTTTATACCTAAAAAATAATAAGTATCTTTTAGCATGTACAAAGAAAAAATGTAAACAATAAAGGCCTCACAAAGGTGTGTATTTATAAGTGTGAAGCTCTCTCAAAGAATTGAAATGAAAATGATAAATAAATTTAATTATAAGCACCTAAATAGATATGTATAAGATAAAATGAAAAAATAATGAATTTGAGACTTTTCTCTTGATTTCAATACTTTGATGTACTTTTCTTATGTTTTCAGGTGTTCTTGACTTCAATATATACCCTCTAACTATTTTTGGACATTTGGAGCCATTGGAGGGTATTCCTAACAGTTTGAAGAATTTCTTTCATGCATTTAATGAAGTTTGCAATAATATGTCTCGAGACAAAAGTTATATGTCTTGAGACAGGAAGAACAAATATGACCATTGGAGTATGAGGCCTCGAGACACACTAGGCATGTCTCGAGACAGTTAACCATATGTCTTGAGACAATTGCTCAATTGTCTCAAGACAAGGCTCCCCTAAAACATACCTAGCTTCGATATTTTTTGAGACAATATGTCTTTTTTTTCTTGAGAGAAGGTTCCTTTGAAGCATTTTTAGCTTCAATGATAGTCTATCTCAAGACAAACATGCTTGTGTCTTGAGACAAGACTGGAAACCTTAAATGTGGCTTAGAAACATTTTTAAGTACTTGGGGGGGGTTCAAAAACTTTTGGAGAAATTTGAAGTCATTTAGAAACTTTGTTTTTGAGTTTATAACACTTTAAAGTATATTTGAATAAGATTGAAACGATTTATGCAAATTTGATTAAGGGAATTTATAATTTAGTTTGTTATATCGAAACAATTGAAAACCAAAGCTAACTTATATCAGTACAAATACTCTAGAGAGCAAAAATGAAAAGCATCAGGGGAGTTGTATCCATACTTGGAATGGTGACTATCGGTACAAGTGCCCTATTTTGGGTTGTTTTTTCTCAATTTGACTCGAACAAGCCTCGAACCATTTCCAATTGCGACAAAATTTTAGAGGAAGCTTAGAAATAGTTCAAATTACTTCAAAAAGACTAACAAAGTTCAAATGAAGTTTTTAAGATTATTTATAAAATTATGTGAAATTATTGAAATTAGTGCCTAAATGTGTATCCATTGTTATGATTATCAGTTTAACTCGAATAAGGAGTGTTATGAGGAATACTAAATATTTTGAAAAAAATACAAAAACTTTTAGGTAATCGTTAAAATTTTTTATAAAACCAAAATATTGGGTTATCCCAACAAATTTTATTTATTTATTTAATTTTCAAAATTTTTAAATTTATTCATATGAATAAAATTTTTTATTAGTATACAAATTTTTTTGGAATACTAAAAAATTGTTTCTCATTTCAAAACCAAAAAATTTTTTTTTTACGTAATTCCAAAATTTGTTAGAGAATACCAAATTACCCGATTAAGTACCGAAAACTTTGAGAGAATACTACAAATTCTAATGAAATACCAAATATTGGCGTCCCAACCATATTCTTTCTTTATTTAATTTTCAAAAAAATTTAAATTTATTCTAACAAAATTTCTTAGCATATAGAAAAAAATTTGAATACCAAATATGTTTCTCATGCCAAAATCAAAATTTTTGAGGGAATACAAAAGTATTTTAAGGGAATTCCAAAATTTCTAAGGGAATATCAAAATATCCAATAAAATATCAAAATTTCTCAAGGAATATCAAATATTGGTTTGTCCCGATAATTTTTATTTATTTATTTCATTTTCAATATTTGTAAACTTATTTATATAAATAACAAAAGTCCTTAGTACGTATGTAAAAAAATGGTATATACTGAATTTGATTTCTCATGTCAACATCAATATTTTGAGGGCATATCAAAATCTGTGTAGGATACTAAAGATTCTGAAGTACCAAAAATTCTAAGGTTATATAAAAAATTTTCAAGGGAATACGAAAATTTCTAAGGATATGGTGGTAGAAATTTTGGTATTTCATTAAAACTTTTATATACCAAAATATAATAACTCAATAAATTTTTTAGAGTAAAATGTAATTTTAAACAAAATGTTGAAATAATTAATCCAAAAACATACTTTTTATTTTTAACCGGTTATATGAGAACCGATGGAAAGCGCTCCCTAGAATTTCCCAATTGCTAATGAGCCAGTTCTGTAGGGGAGCTTTAAAGAATTCTTCATGCTTTCTTTGGGACACAATTCCGCCACTTTGCAGTCTCTTAATGCAGGCACCACACAAACTACGTGAAGCAATGTTAGACACGTCGCTAGTCAAGTTTTGTTTTAAGACTGATCTAACAAGGTTCTAATTTTAGTGCTTCCCACTTCACTTGCATAGAACAGTACTTCAAAAAACTTGAGTATGTAACAGTCGCATGAAATCATACAAGAAAGTTATAAGGTTTTTTTCCTGACAGTAGCATAAAAGGAAACATGTTTTTATAGAGATTTTTCACTCAAAAAGAATCAATAACCCATATATGGGGGAATTGACAGAAATGCTACTTTGTAACAAAGTTTAATTAAATTATTGTGGCCTAATTATTTTTTAGGATTCAACTTAATTGAGAATTATTTTTATTTTAAGGCTTAAATTAGGCAACTGTTCTCGTATCAGAGTTTGAATTTTTTTTTTTTTTTTGTTTCAAGTAAGTTTATGAACTTGACAATTGGTTCTATATTAAAGTTTGAACTTTTCTTAATCCAACTTTTTTAAGGAAATATCAGAGACTAAATCAGACAAAAAAAATTTCAAGCTTTTATATGAAAACAATTATCAAGTTTAGAGACTAACTTAAAAAAAATAATTATAAAATTTAAGAACTAACCTTAATAAAAAAAAATTCAAACCCCAAATTTAAATTACTTATCAAATTGAGTGTGATATCTTAATTGATTTATAGATGCCATGTTCCTTTCGGCAAAACTTAAAAGTGTTTCTATTGTTTCATTAATTTTGAAATGTATTTGCACACCTTAAGACTTCACCTTATATCTTGGTGGAGCAATAATTAAATCATTACTTTTATGTTCAAAGATATTTAAATATATATATATATATATATATATATATATTTGAATTAAACAAAAAATAGGTCAACAACTCAAAGAGGGGTGGATAAAAAAAGAAGCAAACGAATCTCACTTACACTTCCTTACCATTTCAATTCAACATTTTAGACAATGCTGTAAGATTCACATTGCTTTACTTTCTTTTTTTTTTTTTTTTTTCAACCTTCAAAAATATTAAAAAATATACATTTACAAAAGATCAATAATTAAAAAATCCAAAATTTTTTATTGAAAAGATAAAAAAAGAAATTTATTTAGTTATTTTTAATTTTCAACTTTTTATCTATTCAAAACGATTCAAACGAGAACCCATGAAACTTTAGGTATTAGATTCCACCGATTCTGATCTAATTGGAATCAGACAACCATGCTTTTAAGAACATTGTCAACAGGATAATGCAGATTACTCTTGCCACATTGAAGTTAGCAAAGCTCATACCGTATTTAATAAAATTAACTTCAGCATATTCACTATTCCGACCTACTTTTGGATGGAATCAATAAGGAAATTAAAAGTAAGGGATACTTGTCCTCTCATTTGGGGTTCGACTAATTTACTGGCTCCAAGCACAAGAACAATGGCTTAACCCCCAAAATGAGTGATGGAAGAAGGTTCACATTGATAAAGAGAGCAAGTTTTGTGGTGGAAAAATCGCTTCCCCATTAGAGCATGATCATCTTAGAATCTTAAACCAACTTGTGCCATCTTTAAGATCTAATTACAAGCTTACCTGTTTTAACACACCTATAAGATTGAGAATTTTATACGAATAGCAAATTAAGACAAATAATATTAAATTCTAGTTGACGGGGGAGCATAGCACCGGCCATCCATCTGCTTTAGAATATTGTTTGATTACTAAAAATAAAATAAAATATGTGATATTGGGTTTGCATGGAGGAACAGCTAATGCATGATGGAATTAAAAATAATTAACAACCTTATCTTAAATATTCTGCCAATACTTTTTTCATTTTTTTTTTCAGATATTGGTCTTTGTTCCTAGACAAGTTCATAACATATGAACACTTTTTAAATCCAACCTTTTTCATTGCTTTTTGTCTTTTTCATTTGTGTAGTTTGTATGGTATGAACTGTAAAGCTAGATGTGCCGAGGCTTGTAAATTAAAAATTAGTTTGTGTTTTTGAGAGCATAAAGGCAAAAAAGAATGAATATCTATTTCAAGGCTTGTGTTGTTTCAATTTGATTACGATACAAAGAGTACTAATTTAAATGTAAAATTGAATTACTAAAATAAATCAAATAAATGTCTCTATTTGATTAGCTTTTAGAAATATAAATATAATATAAATACATAATTTATTCATTATATTATATTATATGTAACAAATTAAAATGAATACCAATTCTTATTTCATAAATATTATATTGATACTACTCATAATTTATATTCATATTAAGAGTTAAAGATAAATACATCTAACAACTATAGTGTAAAAACTCATAATATCACTTAATATAGTTTTTTACTATTTAATTATTTTTATTTTGTGAATTTATTGAATTTGCCTTTGTGTTTGGTTGTAATTGGACGAATTGATGGAGACCAAAGTTTGATTATACAATTCAAAAGGCTTACTATGTCTGCAAAGCATTATCCAGAGACTAGTTAACTCTATATCAACAAGTACATGCATGTTATTTAAGTTCAACTCACTCAGCAAATTGCAACCTCACTCTTATATTTCAATCTAGATCACTCTCTTACTAAGACTTTCCCCCTTGAAAGCTTGTTGTAAACTGATCAAGCAAAATAGTTTACTTACACACTAATTCACTAAAAAATGAATTCCTTAATGAACAACTGCTCTCAATCTCCATCCTTCATACATTAACCTAAAACAAACCTCTAGTTAAATATAAACAACATACTAAAATACAATCAAACTGAATAACTAATTCCACAAAAGTAGCCTTCTTCAATATTATTTAAAATGAATGATATCTTTCAAGTATAAACTTCCTTTAAGATCAACTCTCTTCGAAAAGGGAACTTTCGATCACATTGAATGTGACAGCCCGATTTAGGGCCTAAACGGAATGGTGGTTTTGGGACCACGAATTTGACATAAATTTTTTTCGATAAAGTTTTAAGGTCTATTGTGTGATTAATTGCATAAGTGAAAATTTAGTAAATAAATTTTATCGATAGAAGGCCCGATTGAGTGATAGGACTAAATTACAAAAAATTCAAAATATGTGTTCTAGAAGCATTTAGTATGAAATTGAAATGTATTCATAGACTAGAGGTTCTTATTTAGCAATTAGACTATTTTATGGCAAAATGGAAAAAAAAAATACCCATGGAAGGAAAAATTTGCAAAGAAGGCAGTCGAAACCATTTTTTTTGTGAAACGGGGTCGACTTGGATTTAAAAAATGAAAACAAAAAAGCGGGAGTCGCCACCAATCCTTTTGTGCTGAGGTGTGATCAAATCACCTCGAACAGTGGTTGTTTTTAATAAACAATTTTATTTATCAAAACAACGATTTTGGTCTACGAAAATCAAAAAGATAGGTTCGGGAGTCGGTTGCGCACGAGGAAGGATTAGCACCCTCGATACGCCCAAAATTGGTACCTAGTCGATTAATCAATGTCTTAGTGTCGAAGATGTGAAAACTTAAAAGAATTTAAAATACGATCCCTCTTTATATTAATGCCTCTTAAAAAAATCGTTTGGATAAATTGAATGCGTGTCAAAGGCTGTCTCGTCTCAAGGTAAAATGTCACATCCAATACGTTAGGACACAACACCTCGACCTTTAAGGCTAAACTTGCCTTTTATTTGAAACTCATGTATTTGGTTTTGGAAGGATATTCGGATACTTAGAGTAAACGAGAAAATAAAAACCCAATATGTTAGGGCATGATTTCTCAAATTTCTAAATACAGAATATTGCATTGATTTAGAAAATCTTATCTCGAGATAACAAAACGTCACATCTAAAATAATAAAAATAAAGAAGAAAGCCTAAATAATATGCTAATAAATAAATGAATGATACACAACATAATCTAAAATAATGATAATACTTATAAAAATAATAACAATCATACAATGATAATATTAATAATAATAATAATTACTATAAAAAATGATAATGGTAAATGTAATAATGATAGCAGTAGTGATAATAATACTAATAATAATTATAAAATAAGTTTAAAGTAGTAAGGTATAATAACGAAAATAATAATAGTGATAAAATAATAGAAGTAATAATAATGATGATGATGATGATGATGATGATGATGATGATGATGATGATGATGATGATGATAAGGTAGAAAATAATAATAATAATAATACATTAATGAGAGAAAAAAATAAAAAATAAAAAATAAAAAATAATTGTAATAAAGAAATATAAGGATAGAAAATATAATAATCCTATTGGTTGAAATAATAGAAAACGATAATACTAATAATAATAATAATAATAAGTAGTGTGATAATAATAATAATAATAAAATAAAAACAATAATAATAATATTAATAATAAGGGATAAAATACATTAATAATATATTTTAATAACAAAGATAATAAATTAATAAGCATAATAATAATATTAAAATTAATTAACGAAATATCAATAAAATGACTAAAATTGAAGGCCATGCAAATTTAGGGGCGAAATTGAAAATAAAAGAAAGGTAATGGACTAGGCTGAACGCGCAAGAAACAGGGGAGGACCAAAATAGGGAATAAACCTGCCTTCCAAACAGGTGTCGTTATAGAGAGGACTGAATTGAAAACAAAACAAAAATTCGGGGCAAAATTAAAAAGAATGAAAACCTGATTGCAAAACCATAAAAAGGTGGAAGGGCTAAAAGTGCAATTAACCCATCCGCTGAAGAAACACGCGGATCCTATTAATGGGGCGGGTCAGATTTCGGGCCTCTAAGCAAAACAGCGTCGTTTTGCCACTGGCAACCATGTCCAAAACGGTGCCGTTTCACGAGGTTTATAAAATTAAAGTTTTTTTTCTAAAAAATTCATTTTTCAGGTGCTTAAGAAAAAAATGTTTGAATGCTCTCCCCCCCCTCCCTAGGTAAACCCAGAATCTGGCTAGGAGGACCGCCGCACCTTCGCCGCTAGCCGTCGCTGGCGACCGCCGCGTACGGCGGGCGGAAGTCAAAAGTTCCTCTTTTTTTTTGCGATTTTAAAGGTAAAAATCTCCCCCCTCTTTTTTAATCAAGTAAATATATATATATACGAATAAAAGATAAAAGAAATAGTTTCAAAAAACTGAGAAGAATAAAGCTAAAATCACCTCTTTTGTTTTGATTTTGTTTTTCGTTTTTGATCTCTTTTTGATGTTCAATCTCGATTATTATGTGTTGAAGAACATGTTGTTTTCATTGATCAAAAAAACCTCTTTTACATTGGATTGATAATGGCTTTTATAGCCATTTTACAAAAATATTTTTCATTATTTCTACTATTTCCCTGTTTTGCCTGTCTTTTCTTCTTTTTACAGGTGCAAGTGGCGGTGGCAAGTGGCAGTGTAGAGGTGTCAGAAGGCAGCCACTAGGGGCGGCTAGGGTTAGGTTTTCTCTTTTTTTTTTTTGATTTTTTGGCTAGGGTTAGGGGTAGATTGGGTCTGTTTGGGTTAAATGTTGTAAAATGGGCCTGGGCAATTTGGGCTTTCTACAAAGGCCATTAAGGACATTTTGGTCATTTGAGTATTAAAAGAAATAAAAAGGGAAAATAAGGCCAAAAAGTGTCCATCTTTCTCCTACCTTGGCCAAATATCAAAAGGGACTCCATAGCTAGAGTTTTCATCTTTTTCAAGCTTGATTGTAAGTGTCTCCTAGTCTTGTTTTTCATGTTCTTCGTATTTTTGACATCCTCGTAACTTGACCTAGCTATTTATACCACTATTTAAGCTAGGGTTCATGTTTAAAAATTTACCTATGTGTGACATGAAAGTATTTTGATGTTTATTGGTAGAAAATGGAAGTTTAACGTGTAGTAAACAACTTTTGCTAAGTGATTTTTCGTGAAAATGCATTTAGGGACTAAAATGCAAAAGTTGTAAAACATGTGCATAAATTGTGAAATATTGAGAAATGTGAGCTGCTATAAGAGAGAAATAGGGTCGGCTAGGCATAGGAATGTAGAAAAATAGATACATTTCATTTTACGAGCCCAGGGACTAAATTGTAAAAATTAACAAAGTTAGGGGTAAATAGTAAAAATTTCCATAGGATGATTTTGTGTTAAATTGAGTAATGTATATATTGAATAGTTAAATTTGATGTTATAGATTAAGAACGACACGAAATTGACCTTGACCGAGGAAAATGCAATGCATCAGACTAAATCGTAAAGATTAGCATTTTGCACCGAGGTAAGTTTTATATGCAAATAATGAGTTATTATAATTATTATGTTTAATTATCTTAATTATTTGAAATCTAAAATTTTATAACGAACTTTTGAATATGTGATGTGATAAAATCGATAAATGAAGAAAAGCCCCGGTTGAACCTTAGGAATCATTTAGGATACGAGTGACATGTCACTAGGAAACCATTGATTGTGATAGATTGTTTATGTGATTTCGAGTGCTGGTCTAGTTCGACTACCAGTGGCTAGGTAATCCTGCATTTTTTGCTGATACCTGTTAGCTTGTGTGAGCAACACTAAGTAGTTTTGACTATACCATCAGCTTGTGTGAGCAGACTCGTGATTAGCTCATCATTAAGCCTTTATGTGATAATTGTTAAGTGGTAGTTTTGGCTAAAAATCATCAGTAGCTTTAACTACATTATGTGTGGCACTTATGCCTTATTCTGAGTATCCTTTAGCATTCTATGTGGTTCAATAGGTTATTCGAATAGATATGATAAAATGTAATTGTATGTGAAAAGATTTGACCGTGTATTAAGAATGTGTATGCACAGGTTATATAAAAAATATTGTGTGTGCTAAATGCTTATTGTATGTATTGAATTATGTGGTAAGACCATATGAGTAAGTGATAATCTTAAACTTAATGTGATCATAAGAAAGCTTATTTCCATTTTATATGAATTATTGGTTTAAATGCTCATTAATTTTGCATATAGGCTTACTAAGCTTTATAGCTTACCCCTTCTCTTTTCCCTTTCCTTATAGGTTCGTCAAGCTAATTTGAGGTTCGGTGATCAATGGGATTCCATCAACACTATCAACAACCATTTTGGTATTTTGATTATGAACTTTGAAATTATGGCATATATAGGTGGTCTAATCTTTTGGTTATATGTCATAGTCTTATGGGGTCAAATGTTATTAATGGTGTTTTGGTATTTGGCCATTTGAAATGAGCCATAATTGATTAAGTTATGTTATATCAAAGTGATGTAATTTATTAAGGTGCAAGTTTGCAATGTTTATATGGAATGTGGTGTGATGTGTGTGCTTGATGATGGTAGATGAAATTTAGTGTATGAATGTCAAATTGTGGATGCTTGAATGGATTTTTATGTTATATTGAATATTGGTAAATTTGGATGGTATTGGTTTGTGTTGTCAGAGTGGTAATTGGCTTGGAAAATAACCTATAATTGTCCACACGGGTAGACACACGGGTGTTTGTCTAGGCCGTGTGTGACACATGGCCGGCCCCATGGGCGTGTTGATAGGCCATGTGTCTCCTGCACCTGAAATTATGAAAATTAAATGCCCAGTAGTAAACACACGGGTAGAGGTATGACCGTGTGATAAACACGCCTAGCCCATGGGCGTGTGGCTTGGCTGTGTAACGAAAATTTTGCAATGACGTCATAAATAGAATACCCAGGATTTTTCACACGGGCTAAGACACGGGCATGTACTCGACCGTGTGAAGGATACGGGCATGTGCTCGGCCGTGTGAAAACTCCTCTAAGTTCGAATTGAAAAATAATTCCGCACAGGCTAAGGACATGGGTGTGTGCGACCACATGGCCTACCCACACGGGCGTGTCCTTGTCTCACATAGGCGTGTGCCCTTTGAGTCAAATTTTTCTAAGTGTTCGAAAAGCTCCGGTTTAGTCTCGGATCATACCCAACATATCTTTTGGGCCCCATAGGCCCATAATAAGAATATTTTGAATAAGAATGAAAAATTTTTAAATTTTATGTGGGAATTGAGTGTTGTAATCGAATGTTCGTGTGAGTGTGAGTTTAGTAACGCCTTGAACCCTAATCTGGCATCGGATGTGGGTGAGGGGTGTTACATTGAAGTCTTCAAAGTATCTTTACTTTGCTTGAATATTTCAAGATTTGTTACTAAAAATCCTCAAAATATGCAATTTAAAGCTCTAAAAATTTTGATTAAAATATGCCAATTAAGGCTTCGTTTGGATTCCAATCTAACAAAAAACAAGTAAAATCAAATAAGAAAGGTAATCTCAATCATATATTTGCTTAAGCCATCAATGTTCATATATACAAGGAGGAGTAATTATGTAACTAAAACTCTAACAACATTACTAATAGCTAACTAATTCAGCTATAGTTAGTTACAATCAGTTGTGAATTAGTAGATTTAGTTGATATTCTCCCTACTTTCTACTGAAAAATTGTCAAATGCTATTGCATTGAGTTGATCTTGAAAATTTTCAAAGGCATCGACGGTCAAAGGCTTGGTGAGGGTAGCTACGACCTGATCACTATCTAAAACAAAGTTTACCTGAAGTTATCCATTAATAACTTTGTTTTGAACAAGTGCATATCTATTTCAGCATGCTTAACGTGTGCATGAAGTACAGGATTTATAGACAGGGAGACGACACTCACATTATCACACCAAATTATGGGCATACCAGTGAGCGATATTGTAACACCCCTTACCCGATACTGTCACTGGAATCGAGTAGTGAGCGTTACTGGACTTATCAGAGAACAGACTCATGTTTACAACCAGATCATCACAATTTTACCCTTATAGAGGGTTTACTATCACAATACTAACATCTCGGATGATTAAGATTCGAATCCTACTGCATCGGAAGCCCATAAAATTTTTCACTTTTGAAACTACGTCACACGCTCATGTGACTCATAGCACGGCTGTGTGATAAGGCCGTGTGGCCTTTACATGCTCATGTCTAATGACCGCGGTTGAAACTGTCAAATTGGCTACGGTCACCCCACACAGTCGTTTGGGGGCCGTGTACCCCACACGGTCGAGACACACGGCCGTGTCTCTTGCCTGTGTGGTTCACTAAAACTTAAATTAAGGTGCAGGGGAGGCACGGTCTGAGTACACGCCCATAGAGTCAGGCCGTGTGTCCCTCACGGCCTAGGCACGCCCGTGCCCTATACCCATGGAGTAAACTGCCCACTAGCACACGGCCATGGCACACACCCGTGTGCCCTACCGTGCAGGCCGTGTCAGGCTATTTACCAAGCATTAACCTCCCTGAAACACACTTACACATACATACCATTCATTTCAACCAATTCCAATGAAGCATACTCAAAATGATTACTTTTATAACATCATTTACAAAACAAGTATCACATATTCACCTATTCTATTTGATTTACAAAAACAATACTTATACAAAAACTAGCCACCTATACAAGCCAAACTCAAAATATCAAAATCATGTATATATATACCAAGGTAGCTTGATAGTGTGAGACGAGCCTCCTTCGATCACCAATGCCAATATGCTCTATGCTCGATAATCTAAAAGGAAGGGGAAAAGAAAGGGGAGTAAGCTACAAGTAGCTTAGTAAGCCATAGGTGAATCAATAGCAAAATGCACATAATTAGCTAAGGCATCTTATTTCCACATAGCATAAATACAATATTCGTATACTTACTCATACACATTCTTACCAAAATATCCAAATATAGGCATTCAAACACATATCATGTTCAATTCATTTTCAATTGCTTAACCTGCACAAATGCTTCACATAACCAAATTAATTCCCGCTGAACATTCAGAACAGAA
This sequence comes from Gossypium stocksii, assembly GCA_020496765.1. Classification (NCBI taxonomy): domain Eukaryota; kingdom Viridiplantae; phylum Streptophyta; class Magnoliopsida; order Malvales; family Malvaceae; genus Gossypium; species Gossypium stocksii. Next base: position 65,731,920 of record CM035626.1, read on the forward strand.
ACGGATATACAGAGGTTAGCACTGAAGTGCCTCACAGATATGTGGCCGAAGCCAACACAGAGATATGGCATAAGCCTTCAGAATATGTAGCCAAAGCCACCAGAATACGTAGCCGAAGCTACCTCAGATCACAAAAATACAGACGTAATCCACGGGCCTACTCATATAAGCTGACAGGTGATTGCAACACATGCTAGTGCACCCAGCACCCGGGATATAGAATCAAATAGAATCAAAACCCTCAAGTGACATGTCACCGATATCAGGAGTCATTCTTACTGTTCAAACGGGATTTACCAGAATATTCATAAACATACAATTACATAATTCAAAATTCATATCCGCATATTTTCACATAGAAATCATCAAATGAACAACAATGAGGTAATGTGCTATAATTTACTTATAACTTACCTCGATAACAAAACGACTAAATCTCAAATTAGTCGGCTACTTTTTCTTTTCCGATATCTTGATCGCTTTCTCTTCTCTATTGATCTAAATAAACACATTTAACATATTTCATCAATTCCATAGCCAAATTCGATCACAATCCGGACTCTTGGGCGAAATGACCATTTTGCGCCTAGTCTCGTAAACTCAATTTCATTTTATTTTCTTGCATTTTAGACTTAGCCAAATCCTTTTTCATAAAAACAATCCAAGAATCACCTATTTTCATATACTTATAAGCAAATTTTTGTTTTTCTCATTTTAGTCCCTTAGAGACGTTTCTATCGAAAACTATTCGGAAAAACCCATAATTAACACTTCAAAGACTCATTTTCTACCATTTCACAACAATGTACAACTATATCACAAATGGGTATATTTTTAAACCCTAATCCCTTCTCAAATAAATGGTAAAATCATGAAATTTAAGCTTAGAGGAACTCAAAAATACGAAAATAATCGAAAACGGGGCAAGATTGCACTTACAAATTTGCTTGAAAAAGCTTAAACTCCTTAGCTATGGAGAATGGGATTTTTGGTAGACATAGATGAAGAAGATGAGCACTTTTCATCTTTCTTTCATCTTTTTATTTGTCTTTTAATGCTTTGGACAAAAATACCCTTAGCCATGTTACTTAGAAATTTTTCTAGAACTACCCTTTTTGTCCATGCCACTAACTCATGGTCTATTTGCCATTTAAAGACCTCTAATTCAAACCCCCATTTCAAATAAGTACTTACACATTATCACTCACATTTTGCCATTAATGCAATTTAGTCCAAAAAGAAAATTAAGCATCAAATCAATGAATTTTCTAAATGATTTTCACACAGAGCATATTTAATAAATCGGAAAACATAAAATTTTCAGAATTTAATTATTTTAATTCGGATTTTATGGTTACGAAACCACTGTTCCGGTTAGACCCTATTTTGGGCTATCATAAATATACCACTCTTAAGAAACAAGGATTGAAACCTCGTAAGTTTAGATGTAGCATTAGCATCCGAGAACCCTGTTAACATCACTAAAAAAGGTTGAAAGCTCTAACCAAAATTAAGAGCCCCTTTAATGTCCCTAAAAATTCGTTTGACTATACTGCAATAAACATCATGAGGTGAATGCATATACTGGCTAACTTTGTTGAATGCAAATGCAATATCTATTCTTGTCAATCACAAGTATTGTAAACCTCCCACAATTTGTCGATACAAATTGTAACATCCCAAATTTTAGCTTAAAAGAATGTGAAATTATTTCAAAGATAAGTAATTGTCCTTGAGGTTAAAAAGAAAAATAAGAAAGCAAAGCAATTAGATCAAGGTCTCAAGTTCAAATCCCTTCCCATGCAAAATAGTTTAATTTTGTTTAAAATTTTCCTTTTCCCTATTTTTGTGTCAACCATACCTATTAAACCTAAGTATACATATCACTTTCATTTTTTTTCAACCTTTAATCATTATTTTTCAGCCCTAGTTGTCCCTTCCCTTTCCTCTCATCTTTTCCTCTTCAAAACATCTCTTTTCCATCCCTAGTGTGCCACTGCCCAAAAACCTAGCTCTATAGCTTTTTTTCCTTCATTAATGAATGATTTTTACACCATTCTCCTCTTCTTTTTACTGGCATTTTATCATAATTTTTCTAGCCTTAGATCTGAAAATTTTTAACACTCAAAGTCAGTCTCCATTGTTGCCCTAAAAGGTCACCATTGCCACCTCTTTCTTCTTGCCAGAGTAAGTGTATTTTTCCTTCTGCTTTCTTAACGAATTTATCCATAAAAGATCCACCTTTCCAGATTTGGAATTCTAAAGGTTTTTAAGTATTTCAATGATGAATTTCCAACTTTTAAATTTGTTTGTATTAAGTCCCAAAACCTCAATTTTGGCCGCCAATGGAGGTGGTGTGCCACTCCTAAACCCTTCCTAATCATCCTTTAATCATGTGTTACTTAGGAAAATTCGATCTTGATTGTTCGCCAACTCAAATCTGCCAATCGAAAAGCATAAGTGCAGTTGATTGAGGGTTAATGCATAGTTTCAACTTGTTTATTAGGGAATATGTTAAATGATGGAATCAAGGTTTTAAATGGTTGTTTAGCTACTAGCTATATAGTACTTTGTGGTGTTAAGCATTGACTTAAATGCCCTGGAACAATAGGGAAGCTGTTAGTGTAAATAGCTTAATCAATTTGGATCTAAAATTTTTTATGGTAATGGTAATGTTGATTTGATTGAACACTTAAAGGGGTGTTTTAAGGCTATTTTGATAGCACCCTAACTCGATAAAAAAATTATTTTAATTTAGGTTCGATCTAATGTCTTAAGGAGAAATCGTGGGTTTCACAAATAATGTTGCAATAGTGCGAAAATAAGGTGTGAGTCCTAACTTGTTAACTTGAATGCTTTAATAATATTTTAAATGTTACAGATGATGATTAAGCTTGCTGGTCAGGCTTAGTTAAATGTCTAAGTGAGTGAATTTAAGGTGGTCGAATTAGGTACGTATCGGGCCCTAGTTAAATGGCTTGTTTGCAAAGTTACATAGTTGATTGGTTATTTGAATGACTGATACTGGTATAAAATGGCATGTGTGTTTTGGGTATGTAATGTATGTCGAATGTATGTATAACATAGATTAAATTGGAAATAAATATTGAATGCATGAAATCTTTGTTTGGGGTGAAATGCTATGAAATGTACTAATGAAAAAAACTTCTATACATGCACTAGAAAATTTCCTAAAATGATAACGAATAATATGATATAATGTCACCGTGTTGATGGTTACATTGAACACTTGATAAGTGAATGCTACAATGAGGGTATGTAAATCATGCTATTAAAACGAAAATGTATGAAACGTGTGTTTGATTGAAATTCATATAACATGTTGCATGTGCATGGGGTGGGATTATGTTGTTAACGAATGGGTTTCATGGAGTAATGGGGGCATTACACCAGGAGTAATGGGGGCATTACACCCGGAGTAATGGTGGTTTAACCACATCGAGCTTTGGTCGCAATGATGGAGTTTGGCAAATGGGTTTTAGGGAACTCGTGGTGTGTAGCAGTTTCGCTGGGGTAGGAAATCTTTATGCATTATGATATGTCCCTGACACTTATGAATGATAATATTTATGTTATGTTGTGTTTAGAGGTGTGCATGGGCTGGGCGGCCCGGCTCGGCCCGAAAGCCCGCCCGAAATGTGGGTGGGTTTGGGCAAAAATATAGGCCCAAAAAATGGGTTTGGATAAAAAAATAAGGCCCGTCTAAAAAATGGGTCAGGCCTCGAGTAAGGCATTTTTGGCCAAGGCCCAGCCTGGCTCGACCCGAATTCACTAAAGACAAAAAATCTATTTTTTAATATTATTTTCTTATTTTTTCTCCCTATTTTACTACCATTTTACTATTATATTGCTACTATTTTGTTGTTATTGTTTAGATATTGTATAAAACATATTTTATTGTTAATTTTGTTATTATTTTAGAGGGATTTTCTGTAACACCTCGAAAATTTCTACAATAAGATATTATCTTTGATATAGTAAAATAAGAAAATAAAGTGACAAGAAGAGGAAAATTGAGTTATGTCATTGGGAAGTATATTATGACATATTAATTCAAGAAAAGACTAAATTGTAAATGTGAGAAAAGTTTTGTTGTCCAAGAGTAAATATTCAAAATTTAAGGGGTTAAAGTGTAAATTTGAAAAAGTTGAAGGACCAATAGTGAAAATATTTTATGGTGGAATGATCTAGAAACTAAGGAAAATGGATGAATTAGGACCAAATTGAATAGGTGAAGAATTATGAGGGACTAAATAGCAATTTTTCCAAATTAAGTGATGACTCAAAGATGGAATTTTAAAAGATCATAAAGGGCAAAATGGTCAATTAGTAAGAGAGAGAATTCTAGAATGTAATGATTATATTGAAGATATTTTAAATTAATTAATTAGATAAATATTATTTTAATAAGATATTTATTATTATTTTATTATTATTTATTTAGTATATAAGGAAGGAAAGATGAAGAATTCTCTTCATCTTTCCATGCATGCAACCAACGTGAGAGGAGAGAAGGGAAGAAAGAAAATTTTCTTTCTTTACAATTTAGTCATTCCATTAAAATTTCACCATTCTCACCCAAAAATCAAAAGAATTTTCATAGCTACCAAAAGAGAAAATATTAAGGAGACTATGGGAAGTTAGAATGTCAAGATAGATTCAAGAAATGGAAGCTGGAAGAGAGAAAAAAAAATCAAATTAAAGATTGAAACCAAGGGGACAAGGTAAGAACATCAAAATTTTCATATATTTTTAAGCTTGATATTATTGAAAAAGCATGGAAATGATGTTAAAGTAGAGTTTTCTTACATATGGTTCTATATTCTTGATATGTTAGTGAAGAGAAAATAAGAGAAAGTGATGGAAAATATTATAGAGAAGGGAAATAAGAGTGTTATAAACTTGATAATCAATATTTTGCACTAAAATTGTTTTGGACAGCAGCAGTAGGTCAACTTTGAAAAATCACCAAAAATAGTAGAAATTGAATTAGAAGTTGAATAAGATATATAATTAAAGTTTGTTGAGTCTATTTTCATTTAAAAGAAACATAGAAAGAAAAGGAATTCTGTATCTTGAGATATTTACATTTTTGTAAGACTGGTTCAGATTGATTTCGTGATCCCCTATTCTGATTTGTAAAAATAATTAAAAATTTTACAAAAATATTTATGGAACATAATTTGTATGGTTGGAATCATTATTGAGTCTATTTTTATAAGAAATAAACATGAACATATTTTGAAATCTTTATAAAGAGAAATTGAAATTTTAGTGAAGAGTGGTCAGGGTTGTCGAGTAGCAAAACAGGGGAAACTTTAACTAATAAACTGTACTAATTGGCCACACCAAAAATTCTAAAACAATTATGGTAAGAATATACGTGAGTCTAGTTTTAAGTAAAATTTACAGATTTTAATTTGGAGTTCTGTAGCTCAAGATAAAAATAATTTAGTGACTATGACACGGATGGACAGCTTGAATATGTACATAAGTAAATAGTAAAAATTATAGATAATGTTACTTACAAGTGTATTATTTATACTAAGGATGTGGAATGGAGTGGAGGAGGAGGAAAATATGTATGAATATTCAACTAGCATGGCTAATTTGCATGTTTTAGGCTCAGGGACTAAATTGAATAAAAGTAGAACTTTATGGGCAATTTTGTAAAAATGTAAAAAATGATCAAATTGCATGTAATGGATTATTTTATTATTTAAATTACAAAATTGAATGAAAATATTAATTTAGATCAAGATCAGATGAAAACATGTTTTAGGGATTAAATTGAAAAGTGTTGAAATTATGGAAAATTCTGATATTTCATAAAATTCATGGGCTCTTATCAATATGTATAAGAATAATGGTTGTAAATAAAGATTAAATGACAATAATTTTATTTTTCTGAATCAAGGATGAAATTGTAATTAATTAAAAGTTTTAAGGGTAAAATGGAAATTTTGCCTAGAGTAATAATTAAATGTATTAGAATATGAAATAAATGAAAATGATGATTAAATTTATTTATAAAGATCCGTGCAACTAAAATACGAGACTTAAATGTGGAAAAAAAAGATATCGGATTAGTGAAATTATAAACATAAACAAGCAACGAGGTAAATTAGTGTAGCTTGAATTGTATTTTTAAATACATGAAATCTTGATATAATGAATTACTTTATTTAAGTTTATGAAAAAAAATGGCAAGAAAATGATATTCATCTTGACATGTAAATATGTGATTATTTTTGATACGATGATACAAGAAAAAAATTAAGCATACTGAGACGAGTAATAAAATTCAAGTAAAACATGTCGAGAAAAATAAGTACGTTTAGGGGACAATATGTTTGATTTTAATTGGTTCTAAATATGAATGCTAGATGAAATAAAATATCTGATAAATAAATTAGTAACTCCAGTAATGCTCCGTAACTCTATTCCGGTGACGGATTCGGGTTGGGGGCGTTACATTTTCTTGTTAAGTTGCATCTATTTTATTGTTATTTAAGTATACTTATTTTTTAAAAGTTATTTTTAATTTGTTGAGAAATATTTATTTTGATGTTTTTAATATTTCTGATGGTTTGTATATATTTTAAAATTACATAAAATAATATAAAAATTTATATGGGCGGGCCGGGTCAGGCTCGGGGTTTAATATTTTTATTCCGGTTGGGCTTGGGCAAAATTTTAGGCTCATTTTTCGGGCGGGCCGAGCTCGGTCCTATCAAATGAACCTAAATTTTTAGTTGGGTTCTGCCCAAACCTGGCCCGGCCCGACCCATGCACACCTCTAGTTGTGTTGCAATATTTGATGGAAAGTATAGATTGCAAATTAATATTAGTACTATTCCAATTAAAAGTGATGATTCATCATCTTACAAACACTTGTCTACGATTAGTCAAAGGGTTTGTTTAACTTTTGATTTTTATTCAAGTCTTCTTTTAACAGTTTATTTACTTTTGTCAGGTAAGTATTTCTCTGGTAAGTAGTTAAGCCAGATTACTTAAAATATTCTCTCCAAACTATTATTTATCACTTGTTATTCTTCAGGGTTTTGGCCTTGATGGCTCATCCATGCATATTCTTTTCCTGATTTCTAGTTCAAACTTCTAATAAAGGCACCTGGATGGTTGTGTTTTCAACTTTATGAACATTTCTAATTTATTCATGCACAAGCTACTATCTCTGCACTACTTAGAAATTCTTAATTAAAAAATGGGTTAACACTTAATTATCTTATTTGGCCTTACATTTTATGGAGAAACTCCATAACCATGTTTAGAATTTGATATAGAGTTATCTACCATTCTTAAAATTATTGAGAAAATATATAAATAAATAATAATTTTTTATTTACCTGAATAATAATGTTAGAAGATAACTAATGAAGGGAGATAAGTTTTGAATGGCAACAACAGTGTTTGTCGAAGCGAAACCAAAATTGGATGCCAACAAGTTTTGGCTTAGAACTCTCCTAAACTCCACAAAACAAACATAAGATAAATAATTAATATAAAGGTAATGCTAGGTAATGCTAGTCTTTCTAATCAATTTATGTGTACTAGTTTGCAAGAAAGGGTGATTTTGCAAGGAGAAATAAAGGCTAGGGACGTGGAAGTAATCTAGATCTAGATTTAGATCTAATAGTTAAGATCGGCAAGGTAAGTTGTTAATAAAGCCTCATAGTGGCTGAATGTGGTAAGTGATTAATATGTTGGTTATCATTGATTTGTAATCTAATATCGTAGTAGGCGATTGTAGGATAATCGCGTGGGAGATTTCATCAACGTCTGTCGCAAATCAGGTGTGTAAATGAACACCCTCTAGTAGACTAAATCGGTAAAACCCGAAAACCCAAAATACTGAAATTCCAGCATTTCGTGGGCTTGCGAGTGTACGAATGCTCGTGGGTTGGTTGGAAGCGGTAAGATTTGTAACCGAAATTAGTATAATGGGTGAGTGCGCGATTTCGTGCGCTTCGGTAAATTTAAGCCTCGATGGGCTGAATTTGGGCCTAATGGGCTTACAGGCCCATATGGGTGAAAACGAGCGGTAAGCGTATTCTGACAATTTTTATGTTAGAACTGTTAAACTAGACATAGAATTTGGACTAAACGGGCCAAAATAGCTGAATGACACTGCAGGGCCTATTAGGGGTTTTAAGGCCCGATAGCTCTAAAGTTGATAAATGGGCTAGATAAACTACTTAGATGGAAAATTGGACTGTTAATAACTGAAATGTGCATAAAACCTTAAAAACTGGTATAATTACTGAAATACCCCTCAAGGGTGCAAAATTATTGTTTTACCCCTAGGTACAAAATGACCGTTATACCCCTAGGGCTAAATTTGACTGAAATGCATGTTTTACTGTTTCTGTTCACTGTATGCCATGACATGTTTAAACTGTTGCATGGGACTGGGTTTATTGATGGAGGAAGTGCAAGTGGCATTGCCACGTTTACTGAAAGAGGCTTTGCCTCGTATTACTGTAGTGGCTTAGCCACGTTATCTAAGCAGTTACACTGCGACTGTGGTGTGTAGGGCTGGGTGGGTTGAGTTATTCCCCACATAGTGTGTAGGGCTGGTACGGGTGGTATGTAGCGCTGGACATGGGCTGGGTTTTGCAAAACTCACCCTAATCATAATAATTAAGGAACATGGTTAATCCGACGTTGATGTGACACACTAGACTTGGCCGTAACGTTTGGGCCAGGTTTGGGGTGTTACACAAATTATATATGGATAAAAAATAGCAAATAAAGTATCAAATTAGAAGTTTTAGTCAATCATCTAACATCTAAACTATAGACAAATACATTAGTTACTTGGAAGAAAATTTAAAACTTTTCTTTTTATTCCAGCTCCGATCATAAAAACTACATTTTTCATACATGTTAGTAAAGCCAAATTCGATGATAATAAACAAATGGAATTAACACCTTACTCAATCATATATAGCCAAAAAAAATAGGTTCACTGAAAAATGACAAGGAATGAGAAGGATAATTTTAGTTAACACATCTACTATAGATAACTTAAAGAAGTGCACATTCTTGTCTTTCATTGCCATCAAGATAGTTCCCTCTTCATTTATCTCATAATCTTAACCGAAACAATACATATCAGTCAAACAACAATAAGTGGGTTACAAGAAGAGGTGAAAAGAACTAATATAATTAAAAATTTGGCGAAGAATATAGCTGAAATTGATGGAGAGATTGAAAAAGAGATGTCGAAGAAGAGTTAACAAGAATTCTTGCTGGGAAAACAAATGAACTAGTGGAAGAAAAGAAGTGTGAAGTAAAGACAATTGCTGGATTGATGAAAATAAGAATGAGTTGTTTCAAAATGGTTTGAGAGGGAGGCCATAGTTTATTAGTAACTTATCATACTTAAATGGGATCGAATATATTAGAGTAACTAATAAAGTAGTTAGCGGTTAGCCGTTAGTGGTTAGCATAGTCAGTTAGCAAAAATAGTTAGAGTACTGGCTATATAAACTGCATGTATGTACTTCAAAGTTCAAGTCTTTAATATTCTACTGATTACTCTTTTTTATTAGTTTCAGTTCTTTAGTTATGTTTAACATGGTATCAGATTGCCATTGATCCGTGGAGTTATCTGTGTTTTTTTTCACGTCTCATCCCACCAGTCTGTTCGTTCACTCCAGTGCATCGCTGATGGCCTCCAACTTGCCCGATGGTGTTGATAGTCGATTCTTCTCTACCAAGAAGATTAGTGTTCTTCTCGATGACACCAATTATCTGCTAAGGCGTCAAAAGATTCTTTTGGTAATCAAGATGTTTAAACTTCAGAGTTTTTCGAATTCTAGAACTGTTGCTCCCCCTCAGTTTCTTACAGATGGTAATGATGTACCTCAAGAAAACCCTGATTTTACTCAGTTTGAGCTGCAAGATAGTGCTCTTGCATCTTGGCTTTTATCATCTGTCAGTCAAGGAGTTCTTTCTCATCTTATTGGCATGGACACCAGTGCTCAAATTTGGAATACCATCGTTGATCTTTATGGTAGCAAAACCATGTCCCGGCTGATGTTTTATCGATGAGCTTTGCACTCCCAACAAAAAGGTGATTTGGCTATGCGAGATTTCTTGATGAAGATTAGGGTATACTGTGCCAGCCTTGCCAGTTGTGGAGAGGTCATTAGTGACCATGAGCATGTCACCACCATTCTTAATGGTCTATCTTCAGATTATGAGTCGATTATTACCATTATCACAGCCAGTCCCACTCCCTACACTGTTCAGGATGTCACACCATGCTTTTAGATGCTGAAACGAGACAACTACCTTTCGTTTTTGAGGTTTCTGCCTCTGCTAATATAGTAACTCACTAGTCTGCACGGCAGGATGACAAACTTGAAGCTTCATCTGTGTATCATCCACCTACTAGCACTCGAGGGTGAGGGCATGGTTGAGCATCTAGCTCGCAGTTTCAGTGTCAGTTATGTGGCAAACAAGGCCACCTTGTGGATCATTGTTATTATCGGTTCGATACCTCGTACAAAAGCACTGGTTACAGACTACCAACGACTTCTCAAGCTAATATATGTATGTTTGGTGCTGGCTCTCACATGATGCCTTGGCCTACATCAGTGCCTGCTCTTCATCCGCAACCAAGCTGGTTACCTCCATCTACAATGTAAACACACTCTTGGTCTAATCCGTTTGCTATAACCTCTTTTTCATCTGTGAGTCCATCCTCGCCAGCTGTGTCACAACCTTAAGCATACATTGCCACTTTTGAAACAGTTGAAGATAATGCCTGGTATCCTGACTCTGGGGCAACATATCATCTCACGCACTCGACTACATCTCTGGCAGATAGCACTCCATACAAAGGTCCAAGTAAGGTGTATGTTGGCAATGGCAATGCTCTATCTGTCCTATCCTCTCATCAGTCCTCTTTACTCACTCGTTCGCACCCTCTCTTCATGCGATCTTTATTGCTTGTGCCTAGAATCACAAAGAATCTCTTGTCTGTCTCAAAATTTACCAAAGATAATCAGGTAATTTTTAAGTTTCTTCCTTCACAGTGTCAAGTTCGGGACATGCACATGAGGGAGGTGCTTCTTAAAGGGTCAGAGTAGCATGGGTTGTACAAGCTTCACTTGCATGATTCGACTAAGTCAGGCTCTTCTTCTACCTCTTCAGCTAAATGTTTTACTATTAGAACTGTGATTCCTTTTGATCTGTGGCAGTATAGACTTGGTCATTCGTGTAAAGCTATACTTAGAAAGGCACTACTTAAGTGTAACATTCCTCTTGGTTTGAATAAAGCTACTTTTCAGTGTATTGCTTGTCATTTAGGCAAAGAGCATAAACAGGCATTCCAGAAAATAGCAACTGAGCATGCAACACCACTTCAATTAGTGGTTGTTGATGTCTGAGGCCCTGCCCCTGTGTCTTTAAACAACTTTTGGTATTATGTTGCTTTCACAGATGCTCATTCGCGATATACCTAGGTATACTTTTTGAAGAAAAAGTCTGAAGTTCTCATAGTGTTTCCTCAGTTTCATCGACAGGCTGAGCGAGTTCTTGGGTGCAAGCTAAAAATCCTTTAAACAGATAGAGGTAGAGAATTTTTAGCTTTAAAAATGTATCTATCTTAATAAAGGATTGTGCATTTCTTTACATGTTCTTATACCTCAGCTTAAAATGGCCTGGTTGAATGAAAACACAGGCAAATAGTCGAAGTAGGTCTCTCCATGCTGGCATATGCCTCTATGCCTCTGGCTTACTGGAATGATGCCATTACAAGTGTTGTTTACTTACTCAACAGGTTGCCTTCTCATCCACTCAATGACATGTCACCCTATGAGAAACTATTCAAAGTCCTACCTAGCTATGCTTTTTTACACGTGTTTGGTTGCCTATGCTTCCCTAACCTTCGACCCTAATACTTACAAGTTACAGTATAGATCAACCACATGCACCTTTTTGGGTTATTCTCCATTACATAAGGGATACATATGTCAAGACTCCTTTGGTAAGGTGTATGTTACACAACATGTCACCTTCCATGAAATAGTATTTCCATTTAAAACTGGCACCTCTAAGTCTACCTATTCACCAGCTTCTTCAATGTCAAGCTCTAAACTACTTATCATATCATCAACCTACCCTCAAGTCAATACCTCTAGTTCACCACCTAGATCACTGACCACTACATTTGCTACTTCTCCTCTTAGTAATTCTCCCTCACATTTTTCTGAACCAACTACCTCTACATCTGATAGACCCACATCTTTAGCACCTACCCTTGTTCCTCACCTATCACCCTCAGTACCTGTTCCATGCAACATTCATACCATGGTAACTCGCAGTAAAGCGGGCATTTTCAAACCAAAAGCCTACGTGAGCATAGCACCCTCTGTCCCTAAAGAAGTTCCCAAAGACATTCATGCTATTATGTCTAATGCCTCTTAGAAAGAGGCTGTGCATACTAAGCTGCAGGCACTTGTTCGCAACAGCACATGGTCCTTGTGCCCTCTACCTAAAAATCGACGAGCAGTTTGGTGCAAGTGGTTATTAAAGTTAAAACAAAGGTTGATGGTATTGTTGAGAGATATAAAGCTCGTTTAGTGTCCAAGGGGTTCTCTCAACATGCAGGGTTAGATTATCGAGACACCTTCAGTCCAGTGGTTCGTGCTACAACCATTCGCACTGTTCTTGCTATGTTAGTTATGAAAGGCTAGTCGTTAAGGCAGGTTGATTTCAACAATCTGTTCTCAATGGGGAGTTAACTGAAGAGATCTTTATGGAGCAACGACTTGGGTTTAAAATGTCTGGTCCTAATGGAAAAAAGCTTGTGTGCAAGCTAAACAAAGCTTTGTATGGACTAAGGCAAGCCTCTTGTGCATGGTTTCAAACTCTCAGACGGTTTCTGATTGATAAGCTTGGTTTTCAAGCTTCCAAAGCTGACCATTCATTATTTGTTCAAGTATCAGCTAGTAATCTGCTACTTCTTATGGCCTATGTTGATGACATAGTCATCACAAGCAGTTTCAATCAACAAATTGATGAGGTTATGCAATTGTTAAATACAAAGTTTGGTCTAAAGGACATGGGGCCACTCAGTTTTTTCTTGGGTATTGCAGTCCAACATACGCCTCAAGGCTTGTTTCTTAATCAGTATAAGTATATCAGTGAGATTCTATCCAAAACTGAGATGTCAGCAGTAGCATCAACACCAACTCCCATGGTCAGTTTTCCAAAACTGGTCACAGCTGATGAGAGTCCAGCACTGGTTGATGATCATTTGTACTGCAGTATGTCTGTATCACTCGCCCTGACCTGTCTTACTGTGTTAACAAGCTCAGCCAGTACATGAATGCTCCTAGTGAAGCTCATTGGAAAGTACTGAAGGAAGTTTTGCGATATCTCAGTGGCACTTTAACTCATGGATTATTTTACTCTAAAGGACAGTTTTAGCTCACCTGCTACACAGATGCTGATTGGGTTTCTTCGGTTGAAGACAAACGATCCACCACAGGCTATGTTGTCTTTCTCGGGCCAAATCCTACTGCATGGTGTTCAAAAAAACAAGTCGTTGTATCAAGGTCTTCTTCAGAGGCAGAATATTGCAGCCTAGCTAACTATGTGTTTGAATTGCTATGGCTCAAACAATTATTAGATGAGATCGGTGTGTAATTCTGCCAGACTCTTATTGTCTGGTGTGATAATACATCCACTGTTTCAATGGCTGCAAATCCTACGCATCATGCTCGAGTTAAACACGTTGAAATTGACCATCATTTTGCTCGAGAGAAGGTTCTTGATGGTACTTTGTAAGTTAACTTTATTCCTTCTGATAGACAAGTGGCTTTTGATTTCTTTCGACAAGCTCTTTGCGTTCTACCCAGACATGTTGTTTCTCTTGTTTCAAAAAATGAAAACCAGGAGAATATTAGAGTAACTAATAAAGTAGTTAGCGGTTAGCCATTAGTGGTTAGCATAGTCAGTTAGCTAAAGTAGTTAGAGTACGTGGCCATATAAACTGCATGCATGTACTTCAAAGTTCAAGTATTTAATATTCTACTGATTACTCTTCTCGATTAGTTTCAGTTTCAGTTCTTTAGTTATGTTTAACGGAATAATGCATACATTTATATTAGTTTTGATAGAAAAAAATCCCAAGGAAAATAGGGAAACAACAGGTGAAGATGAGGGCAGTGGTATACGCTTTGTCGCCATTCCAATAGAAGATTATGAGTGGTTTGTGGAAGGATTTGTCGAGCAAGATCTTTCACAAAGTTTCCGAGAAATGAATAAGTGCTACTCTACTCCTTGTTCCTCTTGTTGGAACTTACACTTATGTCCAGAACTTAAAAGCAAAGAAAAGGAGAAATTAGAGCACATGTATTACAACGTCAGGAAGCCTTTAATTCTTTATCTATTCTATTATTTCTTTTTCCTTTAATTCTTTTTCTCCTCTATTCTTTATTTTCTTCTATTGTAATTTTTTTTCAACAATTTTTGTAATATGCATTTGGAGCAAAGATTGATGAATATATTTTAACATTATTGTAGTGTAATGGTGAAGACTTGAGAATAATATAATTCTTTATTTTTTTTTTTTAACTAAAAGACCAACCATAATGTAACAAATATATATATGCGCCTTATTTTACTTAGACGAGCTTTTGAGGTTTTTTTTTTTTTTTTTTTTTTTTTTTTCCTTTTTTGCGCCTTGCACCTCGGGCTATATAGAGGACTTTGCACCTAGTGCCCTTGACCACACACACTGACCCAGCCAGTGTTCTCAAGGGCACAAGGGATGAAAATTATGTGCTTGCCTAAGTGAAGTAAGACGCAAGTGCATGTGTTTTCGTGTGTCTCTCTGTGTGTATATATAAAATATGCTTAAGATATACGATTATGATCCATAAAACATGCACAATTTTCTTTTTCTCTTGTTGGTCAACATGCATGATTTCCTTATGATCCTATGTGTATTGTTGTGTATTCATAATGAGAAGCAGAAAGATGTTATCCCTTTCTCACCAGTAAATGTACATCTAGTGAAAAAAAAAAAAAAAAAAACGTATGTGCATCTAATGAAAAAAAAGTTCAAAATAAATTAGATTAATGATAGCTTAACAAAAAGTGCTTCTTTTAATGTCTTAACACCTTAACAAAAAGTGTGCCTGGGCATACCAAGCAAAGGCCTAATCAGATGCACCTAGTCCAAAAATATACAAAGCGTCTAATCAACTTTGTCTTATAAACCGTTAGGTAAAGGTAGCCTTCAAGAAGGTAACATAGGTTAATTCTTGTTGTTTAAGTTTTATTGATTGTGGTAAATGTTGTATAAATGTTCAAACAATTTACTTACAAACTTTTCCTTTGATCTTTTCCAAGGGATTATCCAAGAACAACATTTCTAAACCGAAGTATATTCAACAATGACTAGGCTATTTATAAAGCTACTAATGTCTCAGAAAATGTAATATAGTTGCATTTCTCAAAATTCTATTAAAGTTTAGTATAACATACTTAGACTTTGAGTTGATTATTCAATGTTTGGAGTTACATGTTTTGCTCGAGGTTATTTCAATTTTCAAGCAGTACTGCATAACATTCTCCAAAGTCCTGAAATCGACTACATTGGAAGCTAACAAAGGAATCTAAAATCATTATGCCTTTATCTTTGTCCTTTTTTTTTTTTTGTTTTTTTGGATTAGTCTGGCTTTATTGGGTTTTTTGACCATTGTGTATTTTATTGTAATTTATTGGAACATATATTTGTACATGTATTGTATTTGTAACTCTATTATATTTAAATTAATGAAACTTATAAAAAAATCCTCATTTAGTAAATTCAAACAAAAAATAATAATAGTCATAATTTTAAAGATATAATGGATAATAAATTTGAATATGTTACCTAGGAAAGTAAATCTGAATAGAATTCCTTATTGGAGGATTTGGCTAATTTCACACACTAATAAATAAACAAAAATGGAAATTTTTGAATAAAAAGTATAAGATTAAAATTTTAAAGTTGAAAAACGCTAAATAACATATATGTTTTCGAGAAAATACATAATTTCATTAATGAGAATAAAATTCATCCAGTACCATTGCTATAGGCTCCTCAACCTGTATTCCATCCTAACTGCCTGGTCCTCATCCTAATCTTATCCTAGCTGACATTTACTTAAATATTAATAACATTTTTAATTGATGATGTTGATAAAGCAATAATTATAGTAATGATTTTTCCTCAAATAATATAAAATAAATAAATAATTACTGAAATAAGGTAAAAAAATTAATTAGCGAAATAGGCATTTGCAACAGTAATTCACTAATGCCGCTTGATCAACTAGCGACATCGCCCTACTTCCCTCCAATCATTGCGGCATGAATAATTTAAAAAAAAAAATTGGTGTTTCCATTGTGTTAGGCAACATCAACAATATTTTAAATACATTTTTAGTTGGCAAATTAATAATTTAGTTTTTTTGGTTAAATGGTTAAATGTTAGTATTTTGTCTTTGAGACCTAAGTTCAATTCCTTTCTTACTCACATTTGTATTTTGCATTTCATGTTGTTACAAGCTTTGTTTAAATTTTAATTAATATTTTTAACACATTAACTCTTTTGGTTAGATGGTTAAATAATTGTGATTTTATAACTGAGTCTCAAGTTTGATTCCTATTATAAATGTTTTAATATGTATTTTTTATTTCATGTTATTTTAAGATTTTTTATTTTTAATTAATAATAAAAAATAAAATGTTTATAAGAGGAATTTAATACGGGACATAAGAATGAAATCATAATTAACTAACCTGTCACACCCTAAAAATCAAGTTAGAAAAATTGGGTTTGTGAAAACTGAGAGTGATAATGTCTCGATTTATAAAGTTATCTTTGTGCGTTGTAAACTGAGGGTTTGAAACGAATATCGAAATTAGGGTTATAATTAATTAAAGTATTAAAATAATATAATTATGTAGTATTATATTAATTAATCTAAAATGAAACTTGATTACGAGGTTTAATAGTGTGTTTTAATTAAGTTGGGACCTAATTGGAAAATGGTGAAATGAATTAAAATATTAGTAATGAGACTTAACTATGAGTATTAATTATTATATATAAACTAAAATGGAATGTGCTAAGAACTATAAAGTTTAATAAAAGTTAATAAAAAAATGAGGAAATGTAATACCCTTTACTCGTATCCGATGCTGGGACAGGGTATTAGGCATTACCTACTAAAACACATGCAAGTATACAATCTCGAGACAACAAAATTCGTCCCAAATTTAAATTTTTTCAAACTCTGTTTAAACGCCCTTAATATGGACCTACGAGGCCCAAAACTTGTTTAGAAAACCATTCGGAACTAGTTCGAGTGCTTAGAAAACTTTCAAGAAAATCTACTAAAAATAGTGCACACACCCGTGTGGAAGGGCAACACGCCCGTGTAGCCTTTAGACATGGCCGTGCTAAAGGCCCATGTGGTTCACACGGCCTAAGCACCTAGGGACAAGCCCGTGCCCTTCGTCCGTGTGGATTTATTTTCTAACATTTAATCTACAGGGGTTTTCACACAACCTGACACACGCTCGTGTCCCTGACCCGTATCCCTCACACGGCCATGATACACCCGTGTCGCAGCCCGTATGCAAAAACCTTGGAATTCTATTTCTAACGTCAGTAACCATTTAAGGTCACACGACCGTGGCACACGCTGGTGTTCTAGGTCGTGTCCTCCACACGGTTGAGACATACGGCCGTGTCTCAAGCTCGTGTGGTAAACTGTTGGGCATTTAGTTTTACCAACCTAAGGTGCAAGGGACACACGGCCTAACCACACGCCCGTGTGGCGGACCATGTGTCACACACAACCTAGACACACGCACATGTGGAGCAAAATAAGGCTATCTACCAAGCCTTTTGTCACCTTAAAACAACATCAAACATAACCCAAAACATCACAAGGCACCAATATTCAACCAAAGGCCATAATTTGGTTTCCACATAACTTCACATAACCAATCCAACCAAGCATTCAAATTACTATCCTAGTACTCTTGTTCATCCATACAACTTTGCACATTATTGAAAGACAACATCAATTTATATATATTAAAAGTAAATATTAGCCACCATCCATGGCTTTATACAAAATGAGGTATTTCACATTTAAGCCAATACACTTGGCCCAAAACAAATTGACACTAAACAATGACTAGTCCCTATACATGCCATTTTTCAAACTGCTAGAAACGAACTATACCGAATGCTTTGGTTAATAGTGTGAATGAAGCCTCCGACGTTTGTTAATCTATGAGCTAATTAGGCGGCACTATAAGAAAATAGAAAGGAGAGGGAGTAAGTATAAAGCTTAGTAAGTTGCAAGTAAATAAATCACAACAATTTACCATGCTATAACATGCTCTCAACACATCACAATTTGTACATGATATAAAAAGAATGGCAATAAGCATAACCTACTCATTTTCATTTTTTATTAAACATACAACATAATTTTGAGCTCGTATAGCATACATTTCATATAGGAACCTGTACCGCTCATAACGTCAGCATAATAATTCTCATTTCTTAATATAAACTTTAGATTTTTCTGTTGAACCATTTAGAATACAAAAGGATATTCAATAAACCTCAAATGTAGGGTATCATGCCGATGCCATGTCTCAAACATGGTCTTACACTGGCTCACATGTCAAGTCGATACCATGTCCCAGACATGGTTTTACACTGACTTTCATGTATCGAAGCTGGTGCCATGTCCCAGACATGGTCTTACACTAGCTCATATGTCAAGTCGATGCCATGTCCCAGACATGGTCTTACACTGACTCTCATGTATCAAGGCCAATGCCATGTCTTAGACATGGTCTTACACTAGCTCTCCTCTATCCGTGCTGATGCCATGTCCCAGACATGGTCATACACTAACACATAGCCAAACCGATGCCATGTCCCACACTTGGTCTTACACTAGCTTGCATGTCAAGGCCGATGCCATGTCCCAGACATGGTCTTACACTGCCTAGCACATATCAGTGTCGATGCCATGTCCTAGACATGGTCTTACACTGATACATAACGAGACCGATGCCATGTCCCAGACATGGTCTTACACTAGCACTCGTATTGACCCTAGTATCACGGCTTGAATATCCAGTTTATTCTTAAGTTTCAACTAGGTTCTATCACATAGGTTCTCATCATTTCGTTACTAAAAATCATAAATTATCAATTCATGCTTAATAAATGTTCTCATGCATAACTCATATTTACAACTAATCATTTTATGCCAAATCAATGATTTCATGCATAATTATAGTAAAGTTGCATTATTTACCTACAACTTACCTTGATATACAAAATGTGAATGACTTCTCGATTTAGTCTGTTTGCCTAGCCTTCCCCCGGTCTAGGTTCAGGTTTCGTACTTCATGATTTAAAATGAATAAAATTCACTAATTTAATCATTATATTAACTATGATGAATCAAAATTCATAATTTGGCAAAATGACCATTTTGCCCTTAGACTTTTACAAAATGGCCATTTTACCCCTAGGCTCAAAATTTGATTTTTATCTAATTTCCTTATTAACCAAGCCTAACCCAATTCTTTTCACTCTTATGGTAGCCCATAATTTCCATTATTTTATCCATTTACTACACAATTTATCAACTTTACATCTAAGCCCATTTTAGGTGTTTTCCATGAACTCCACCCTAAACTCCCAACCATTTTGCAAAATAGTCCCCTTAATAGGTAACCCGTACTACAAGGGTCCCAAAAGCACAAAAATTATCAAGAAAAGCCATGAGAATCACTTACTTGTAAGAGTGATAAGTGGCTGAGTTTTCAAGCTTCTAAAACCCCCAACAATGGCTGAATTTTCGGTGAATATGAAGATGAGAATGAAAAAGATGATAGCTAGTCTTAGGTGTATTATTTTAATGCCAAATATCTTACCTAACCTTGACCAAATTTCTATTGTCTTTAATTATTATCTCATAGCCGGCCACACTAATAGAAAGGGGTCTATTTGCCCATTAAAGACCCCCAATTTTAGTTCTCTAGCTATTTAACACAATTTACTAGTAAATCACAACTTTTACCCTTTATGCGATTCAATTCTTTTTCGCAATTAAGCCTTTAATCGCGTAAATTAATTCACCAAAATTTTCATGCACCCTTATAAAAATGCTATAGCACATAAAATAATATTAGAAATAATTTCTTTGACTTCGGGTTAGTGATTCCGAAATCACTATTCCGACTAAGCCCAAATTCGGGCTGTTACAATTCTCCCCCTCAGGGATTTTTGTCCACGAAATCTTACCGGTGAATAAGTTCGGGTATTGATCTCTTATAGCCTCCTCGGTTTCTCATGTGGCTTCCTTGACTCCATGTCTATGCATAAAACCTTTATAAGTGCTATGCTTTTATTCCTCAATTTCTTGACCTCTTGGTCCAAAATCTTAACCGTTTCCTCACTGTAGGTCATATTCGGACTTATTTCAATCTCTGCCGGTGAAATCACATGTGAAGTATCAGAACGGTAGCGACGTAACATCGATACATGGAAGACATCGTGAATCTTTTCTGTGACAGCCCCATTTTGACCCTAATCGAAAAAGTGGTTTCGAGACCACGAAACCGAGTCAGAAAAATATTTAAATATTATTTTCTGTGGTTATTATATGCGAATTTTCATATGTGAAAGTTTCGTGTTTTAATTTTGTCATTTGGATGTTGAATTATTAATTAAGGACTCAATTGCCTAAAATAAAAATTAGATGGATATTTTGTGACTGTCGAATTGTGGTTGTTATTTATGTTAGAGGGTTTAAAATACAATTAGACCAAGGTTATTATACATCGACATAATAGGCCATTAGATAGTGGAAAAGGAATGAAATTATCAAGGCCATTTTTGGTAATCTAATACCTATTATATGTATTAATTAATAAAACACGAAATTGTTGTTTATTTTCTCTTGTTTTTGCCAAAAACACTTAGTAAAAGAAAAAGAAAAAGCTAAAAGTATTCAGCTATGGTTGTAGCTTGAATTAAAGGTTTGTTTGAGTAAATTTTTGTAAAATGCTCATGTATTTGGGATGGTTAATACATTGCTTAGTTAGCCCATGATTTAAGTTCTTGAATTGATGAGTATATTTGTATTCGGCAATTTATTCTAGGTTGTGAAATTGTGCTAGATATTAGAAGTTAATGCTTAGATGTTAAAATTGTTTATACAATGGTCGAATGAGCTTATTATAAATGAATGGTTTAGTTTGAATGAATTTTGAGATGAATGGAAATGAGATTTGCCGTATGTGTGTCATTAAATAAGAAATTATCTTTGTTTTGAATGAAAAATGTCTTTGTTGATTATAATTCATGAATAATTGATTTGTGAGGAGCCGAATTTGTTAGCTTAAGCAATAGATGAACATATTAGTGAATGGAGCAAATTCGGCCTAAGTACATCTTGCATAAATCATTATTGTTAAATATTTCTTGAACTTGGATTTAGTTAGCAATGTGTATAATAAAGGGGACTATGTTAAATTTCGCATATATGTGATATATTTGAATGAAAATAATTTGGTTAAGTGATTAAACAAGTTGATTTGTTTAATTTAGCTCAGGAACAAAGGGAATCGAATTTGGATAAGGGGAAGGCGAAAATAGTCAAATAGTCGATTCGTAATCGTTTGACAACATCTGAGGTAAGTTTAAGTAATTAAACAGAGGTTGTACTTGTTTATAACATGATGTATCATGAAAATTTAACTTACATTGTATATATATGCACAAGGCCGAATGTGAGGATGATTTGAAAGAAAAATAGTTAATATGTTTCATGGTCAAGTGTAAGTATGAAATGAAGGTAAGTATTTGATATGCTTTATGGCCGAATAGTAAACTTTGATATGGAAGTAAAAGGGTTGATATATGTTAAGGCCGAATGGCAAATTTTGAAATGAAATAAAATGTTTGGTAGGTGTTAAGTTCGAGTAATGGTAAGTTTTACTATGTATTTGTGCTATGTGGAAATTAGAAGTATATGAATTGAGGTATGTGAAACTTTGTGATTTTAATTATCGTATTGTGTTATTTGGGCCTTTGGCCTAGCAAGCTTTAAGCTGGTGATTATTAACGGGCTTCGAGCCTAGCAGGCGTAATGCCGGTGAATGAGTATCGGACTTAAAGTCTAGCAGGCCTTATGCCGATGATGAATTCAGGCTCATGCCTAGCAGGTTATATACCGGTGATTTGTTCCAAGTCTATGAATATAAGATTTCAAGTTGTGAAAAATAGAAAATCATGGAAATTGAACTATGTGATAAGGTATGAATTCGGTATTAAAGAAGTAAGTGAGTATTAGTATATATGTTAATATATATATAGCTTTGCTATAAGTGAATTATGTTATCTTTTCATTATGGTTTAAAGGAGATTTATTGAATGAATGAATGTGGTGAGTAATATTATCTTAAAGTTAAGCTACGTGTGGCTAGAAATGCTTATTTAGTTTTCTTGTTATACTCGACCATGTGTATGAACATTTAGATAGTGTTTTAAATGATATTATGTAATGAGGATGTTACGTGAAGCATGTGAGTGATGCTAACTAAGGGTTTTATGCATTCGGCCAGTATAGCCCTTGTGTAATTGTATTAGATGTTGAATAAATGTGGTATTTTGAATGTTATATGTCCTGATTTGAGTTGTTTAATTACTTAATACTTACTAAGCTAATTAGCTTACTTTGAGTGTCTTTGTTAATCTGTTTTTATAGATTTTGGCTGAAAGTTACGAGCTCGGGGATCAATATCGAAGTCATCCACATTATCGTCACTATTTTGGTACTTTTAAAAGGCTATATTTAGAATGATGGCATGTATAGACTAAACTCTTTTGAAAACAAGTTTATTCTGGAATATGTATATATTCAAGCCATGCGAAAATGGCTTGATCATTAGCTAAGTATGAATTCATGGTTTGATGGAATTATGGAGTTGATTATTACGTGAATGACCTTGAAGTTAACTTTGATATATGTTTTGATTATTAGTTGTTCTTGAAGATGCATGTACACTTGTATATGTTTGGAAAGATAAAAGTTTTAATGTGGTTAACTCTTGCATATGGATTGAGTTTAAATTCGATTATCGAAATAGTATAAGTTTTGATTAAAAGTGAAGTTTATACTCAGCATGTGATCGTATATATATGTTTCATTATGATGTTTGATATGTGACCATTAATTTATAACCGAATGCTTAATGATAGATAATTTGGTTTTTGACTATATGAACTATTGAATGGACATATGATTTAGGCTTGTTACATATTCGATTGTGGCTTTATAAAAAAAAAAACCAGATGAATAGTTTGTTTCAATTTGGATTGATGTGTACATTCGAAAATGAGAGTTTTAAGTCATTAAGTGATTTATGTGTAATGAAATGAAATAGATTGAGATTCAAATAATAGGAATTTCGTATAGATATATATATATATACACATATACGGATTTTGCCAAAATGGTGTTTTATGTGTGAAAGGCATTTGAATTGATAATTGTTATATTTTACTATGTACGAAAAGTAGGACTATTAGAGGACATGATGTAATTGTTGTTTGAACCATTTGTTTTTACAAATGAAATTGTCGAATTGACAAATTGTAAAATGAGTAGTGAAATTCTTGTAATGCTTTCGATATTCACATATGCTATGTGACGTTATGTTACTTCCGAGATTGTATGCTTATATCTGATAAAAAGTTGTGCTTTGAGTGGTAATGCCTTATAACCCTTCCAACGACGGATAGGGGTTAAGGGTGTTGCATTTTCTAACTCAGATGGCAAAGTAAAAGATATGCTACTGGTCCGATTCTCTCAGTCACCTCATAAATTCCAATAAACCGTGGACTTAGGTTGTCTTTCCTACCAAATCTGAGGACTTTCTTCTAAGGGGAAACTTTCAAAAATACTTTATTCCCGACTTAAAACTCAATCTCTTTTCATTTCAAATCTACGTAGGATTTGTCTATCCGAGGTAGCTTTCAAGCAATCACGAATCACCTTAACTTTCTTTTCAGTGTCTTTGACCAAATCGACCTCGTGTATCTGATTCTCTCTAAGTTCTGACCAATAAAAGGGCGTTTGGCACTTGCGCCCATACAAGGCCCCATAAGGTGCCATTTTCAGACTTGACTGATAACAATTGTTGTATACGAATTCCACCAGTGGCAAGTACTTTCCCAACTTCCCTGAAACTTAAGAACACAACATCGCAACATGTCTTTAAGAATCTGAATTACTTTTTCCGATTGACCGTTAGTCTGCGGGTAGAAAGCTGTGCTAAAGTTCAGTTTTGTCCCCAAAGCTTCTTGCAGGTTCTTTCAAAATCGTGACGTAAACCTCGGATCTCTATCCGAAATGATCGATAAGGGCACTCCGTGTAGTCTCACTATTTCAGAGATATACAAATCGACTAGTTTCTCAAGTGAGTAGTCCGTAGAACTGGTATAAAATGAGCTGACTTTGTTAGTCTATCCACAACGACCCATGCTACATTTTTCTTCTTTGGCGACAAAGGCAGCCCTGATACGAAGTCCATGGCAACTCGGTCTCATTTCCACTCGGGAACCATCACCAGCTGAAGTAAACCTGAAGGAACTTGGTGTTCAGCTTTTACTTGCTGACAGATTAGGCACTTAGAGATAAACTCTGAAATGTCTCTTTTCATTCTCGACCACCAATACATTTTCTTCAAGTCGTTATACATTTTCACGCTGCTTGGGTGAATAGATAAACGACTACTATGTGCCTCTCACAAAATCCTTTGAATAAGCTCATCATCCTTAGGTATGCAAATCCTATCTTGGTACATCAAACAACCATCGGTACTAACTTGGAAGTATGATTTATTATTCGTCTCGCACTAAGTCAACTTGGCTTGCAAATCTTTGCCACCTTTCCGAGCTTCACAAATCTCTTGTAAAAATGTTGGACTAGCTCTCAACTCAGCTAAAATTGAACCATCATCGGTTATGGACACCTAAGTATCCATAGCCCTTAAGGCAAACAATGACTTCCTACTCAATGCGTCGGTGACCACAGTCTCTTTTCTGGGGTGATAGTCGATTATCAGCTTATAATCCTTAATCAATTCTAACCATCTTTGTGACCGCAGGTTCAACTCCTTTTGAGCCATCAAGTATTTTATACTTTTATGATCGGTGAATATCCAACATTTCTCGCCATACAAGTGGTGTCTCCAAATTAATGCGAACACAATGGCAGCAAGCTCCAAGTCATGTGTTGGGTAGTTTTTCTCGTGTGGCTTCAGTTGTCTCGGGGCATAGGCTATCATGTTGTGTCCTTGCATGAGTACACACCCTAATTGATTCAAGGATGCGTCGCTATACACCACAAACTCTTTTCCCAGTTCTGGTTGAACTAAAACTGGGGTGTCGGTCAATAAAGTCTTTAGTTTCTCTAAACTCTATTGGCATTTTTCCGTCCATTCAAACTTGACGTCTTTCTATAGTAGTCTCGTCATCGGAGTAGCAATCATGGACAAGCCTTTAATAAATCGTCTATAGTATCCTGCTAAGCCTAAAAAGCTTCTAATTTCTGACACATTTCTTGGCAGTTTCCACTCAACAATAGTTGAGATCTTGCTCGGGTCAACTCTAATCCCATCTCCTAACACAATCTGTCCCAAGAATCTGACCTCTCGTAGCCAAAATTCGCTGACTGAACTTGGCATATATTTGCTTATCCCTCAGGGTTTGTAATACAGTTCTCAAATGCTCTACATGTTCACCCTTATCACGTGAATAAATGAGTATATCATCAATAAAGACGACGACGATGAACTTGTCAAGTAGGATCGGAAAATGCGGTTCATTAAGTCCATAAATACCACAGGGGCATTAGTTAAGCCAAATGGCATGACCAGAAACTCGTAATGGTCGTACCTCGTTCGAAAGGTAGTTTTCAGCACATCGTGTTCCTTAACTCTTAGCTGGTAATAACCGGACCTCAAGTCTATTTTGGAAAATATAGTAGCCCTCATCAATTGATCGAACAAGTCATCGATTCTAGGCAAAGGATACTTATTCTTCACTGTAACCTTGTTGAGTTGACAGTAGTCTATGCATAATCTCATTGAACCATCCTTTTTCTTGACAAATAAAATCGATGCACCCCATGGTGAATAGCTCGATCTCGTAAAACCTTTATCCGTTAATTCTTGCAACTAAACTTTTGATTCATTTAACTCTAATGGGGCCATCCTATACGGGGCAATCGATATAGGTGCCGTACCAGGAACTAATTCGATACCAAACTCAACTTTCCTTTCTGGAGGTAATCTGGGCAACTCTTCCAGAAACACATCTTGGTACTCAAACCACTGGCACTGTCTCAATCCTTGCTTCTGACACTTGAGTATTCAACACGAAAGCAAGGTATGAATCATACCCTTTTCTCAAGTATCTTTGAGCTGTCATAGATGCATTACTATCGGTAGACCATCCCATTCACCTGATTCAATCTGAAGAATATCCCCGTTTTCACATTTCAGCACAATAAACTTCCTCCACAATTTACCACTACATCATGAGTAGTCAACCAATCCATACCAAGGGTTATATCAAATTCATCAAATGGCAATAACATTAGGTTAGCTGGAAAGCAATGACCTCTAATTGTCAAGGGACAATCCTTACACACTTAGTCAATTAGCATATGCTTGCCTAATGGGTTTGACACCTTTACTACAAACTCGATAGACTCGACATGCACATTCATACTAGGTACCAATTTCATACGCATATAGGAGTGGGTAGACCCCGGATCAATCAAAGCAATAACAGGTACATCATAGATAGAAAAGGTACCCGTCATCACATCGGGAGCCTCCTCACAGGCGCGAATAGCGTAGGTCCTCGCAGGCGCTCTACCCTCGGACCTCACAACGGGATCTCTAGGAGCACCTCTGCTACTAGCCCTACTACCCGGGTTCTTTTTCGGTCTACCTCTCAAAGAAGTATTACTCACTCCCAGATCTTGTCTTTTGTCTTTTTCATCCATCTTAGGACAGTTCCGGATGAAGTGATCTAGTGATCCGCATTTGAAGCAACCTCTTTCATTTCCTTGACACTCGCTAAAGTGTCACCTACCACACTGCGACCACTCAGGTCTATTCGGCCGTGCACTACCCACACTCACAATGGAAGTGGTCTGAGCTTTAGAAGTCGTATGCTGCTTATTTTTATTTCTACTTGAAAACCCCAATGAATCATTTGATCGGGTAGTAAACTCTCTAGATCTCTTAGAGGATGACTGATATGACTTCTCCATTTGTCTCTTCTTTGAGTCATGAGACTCAATATCCGCTCTCATTTTCTCTTTGGCCAACTCTTCGGCCTTACATGCTCTATCAACGAGCACTACAAATTCCCTTAACTCTAGAATGCCCACAAGAAGCCAAATGTCTTCATTCAGTTTGTCTTCATTCAGTTTATCTTCAAACCTCTTACATATTATGGCTTCTGTAGAGACGCACTCATACGCATACTTGCTAATCCTCACGAATTTTCGTGCTCATATTCCATCACTGTCATGCGGCTTTGCTTTAATTCAAGAAATTCCTTCCTCTTCTGGTCTACGAACCTTTGACTGATATACTTTTTGCGAAATTCCTCCAGGAAGAATTCCCAAGTCACTTTCTCTCAGTACAACAGACACGAAAGTATTCCACCATTGGTAGGCCGCGCCTTATAGGAGTGACACTACACATTTCATGCACTCTTCAGGCGTGCATGGTAGCTTATCAAATACCGTAATGGTATTTTCTAACCAGAACTCTGCCCTCTCTGGGTCATTATCTTTGTTTGCCTGAAATTCTTTGGCCCCGTGCTTTCTAATTCTATCTACTAGAGGTTTCTTTCTTCTACTCATTTTTGCTCCTTGAGGAGCTATAGGAGCAGGCTGAGGAATCAGAGGAGGTGGGGGAGGTGGAGTATTCAGATTTGCTTGAATAAACCCTAGGTACCAAGTATTCATCATCTAAAGGTAGGCTTCTTTATCCCATCCGCCCTGACTCATTGTCACGTGGTCCCTTCAGCTGGAGTCAATGTGTTACTCTCCTCATCATCCATCATAGCTTCGCTATAATCCATTTACAATATGAAAATACAATTTATAATCGTCAGGAGTTGTCACACTATCATATTACAACTATGGCATGTATAGCTAGACTCATACACAAGTTAGGTTAGTCCTAGAACAGACTAAATCATAACTCTAATACCACTAAATGAAACACTCCTTACCTATATCTGACACTAGGACAAGGTATGAGGCATTCCCTTACTAAAACACATGCAAACATACAATCTTGATTCAACGAAATTCATCCCAAATTTAAAACTTTTCAAACTCAGTTTAAACGCCCTAAATATGGACCTACGAGGCCCAAAACTTGTTTACAAAACCATTCAGAACCAATCCGAACGCTTAGAAAACTTTCAAAAAAATCTACTAAAAACAGGGCACACACACATATGGAAGGGCAACACACTCGTGTGGCCTCTAAACATGGCCGTGCGGAAGGCCCATGTGGTTCACTGGAAACACAAAAATTTATAAACTTTTTTATGCCCTTTTTGACTTAAAATCATGCTATTCCAGTTAAATTCTTGTCGAAAAATAATTAAATATTATAAAATAATTAAATTGTGTTAAAAATATGAAAATTATGAATTTTAATTAATTTTATAGTTAATTTTAATTAAATTTGGTTATTTTTTATAGAATTGCATAAAGGATGAAAAATGGCCAGGCAGACACTGCGAGGAGAACAAACCGAGAAGTAATTTGAAGTATTAAGGCCAATGAATTTTGAGCCTAAAACAGTCCAGAAATGTGTTTTTTATTCATAATTTAATTAATTTTAATTTATTCCTCATTTAATTTGGGCTAAATAAAGTATTTTTAATTAATTATGGAGAAAGGGTCCAGTTGAACCGCACTGCTCGAACCGTATGGAGTGAACCGAACCAGCCACTAATTGGGCTGACTAGAACTGACCATAGGCTGACCAAATCAGCATTTTATCTGGTTAAATATGCTTGCAAAAAGTCCCTTGAAAGACCTCCAAATCGCATTCAAACCCCACCTTAAATTGTGGCTTTGTAGATTTGCCCCATGCCTAAAATAGCAAAGTTGAATTTCTCAACTTTGCCATGTGTGTAGCCGGCTAGAGTGGGGCTCTTTGGCTGCTAGAATTTGCTATTTTTAGCAGCCACAATCAGCTATAAAAGCCACCCCTTTCTGATCATTTGATTCATCCCTCAACATCCATCATTCTCTCATTCATTCCTCTCATCTCCACTCTCTTTTCTCTCCATTTTCCAATCTATTTTCCTATAGTTCTTATGCCGATTTCTCCTCTTGGAAAAGAGGTATTTTCCCAGCAATTTTGGGTAGCAAGTAAGTGTTCATAGAAGCCTTGTTCGGCAAAGACAATGGAGATGAAGAACGAAGCAATCAATCAAGCCACGGAGAAACACCGGATTTGCCTTCTTGTTCCCTATCTTTTTAATTTCTATTGTTTTTATGATGAACATATCTATGAATATTATTGTTGTTGAAATGGTTATTTTAATCAATTTAGCTTGAATTTAATTCGTGTTGGGTTGATTATATTTTTCCTGCTTGACTTATTAAATTTATGTTTATGCTGTTATAGGCCTCAGTAAAATGCTTGATTAAGTAAAATCACGCTTAGGTTATCTGGCATTATAATTGTTTCGATAATTAAAGAATTAATTGTTTATATTGATTGAAATTACAATTAATAGACTCAATAATCAGTGCATGTTCATTCTTTTAAGGTAGCTGAAGCTTGAATTAGCATTGTATTTGGCAATACATATGCCTTGCATAACTTGTAAGGTTGTTCTGATTAAATTGTTTCAAGGTATGGCTACCTTGTTACTTCACATAATCTTTTATATGTTTATTAAATTGAGTTAATTGTTTGAATTGACATGGGAACATGCAAGAGATTAGTTTAATTTAATAAGTATGTATGTGCAATAGCATGTTTTCCTTTATAAATCTGTTTAATCGGTTGAATTGGCCTATAAATATGTTTCAAGAGATGAATGGATTTTTACTGAGTAAATATGTTCATAAGTTAGCAAATTACTGGGTTGCCGTGAATTTATTCATAATAATACAACATAAGTTTAAAAATTCTAAGTCAAAGAAATATAATTACCCCCACACAATTATATCATCTTGATTAAATCTTAATTGAAATCGTGCATTAGAATTTTACTTTCTTTTATAATTTTACTTAGTTTTTAATTAGTTTTAATTCATCTTCCAAAACCAAATTATTTTTACCTCACCAAATTGTTTTAATTACATTCATAAATAATTCTTTTACAGTTCTTGTGGGTACGATAACTCGACATTTACTTGTCATTGTATTACTTGTTACAGTTGTGTACACTTGCACATTTCTGCCGTTCCAAGTTTTTGGCACCGTTGCTGGGGACTTTTTAAAAAAAAAACATTATTTGTGAATTTGTTTTCACATTTTGGTTCATTTATTTTCCTGTTCAATTTTACTTACTTAATTTTTCTTTGATTATTTTAGGTGTTTATGAGTATTGACCAAATTATCGACTTACTCCCTGTGGACCCTGAGATAGAGCGAACCTTTTGACAACGAAGAATACAAGCAAACCAGAGAAGGACCGAAGAGATGAATCTTAAGAATATCAATCAAGGAAACGGAGCAAACCTTGCTCAAAATCCTATCCTTATTGCTAATGATAGGGATAGAGCTTTACGACAATATACCGTGCCAATGTTCAATGATCTTAATCCGGGTATTAGAAAACCCGAGATCAAGGCACAACAATTTGAGCTGACGCCAGTCATGTTCCAAATGCTTCAGACAGTAGACCAATTCAATGGAATGCCTACTGAAGATCCTCATCTTCACTTAAGACTGTTTATAGAGGTGAACGACTCTTTCAAGCTAGCCGGAGTACCCGAAGATGCACTACGATTAAAGCTATTCCTGTATTCACTTAGGGACAAAGCTCGAGCCTGGTTGAACTCACTGCCAACGAACTCAATTTCCACATGGCAAGAGCTAGCCAAGAGATTCCTCATGAAGTATTTCCTGCCAAGCAAGAATGCTAAATTGAGGAATGAGATCACTACTTTCCAACAAATGGATGACGAGTCCTTGTATGAGGCATGGGAAAGATACAAAGAATTATTATGAAAATGCCCTCATCATGGAATCCCACATTGCATCCAATTTGAGACATTTTATAATGGTCTCAACGCTCACACAAGGATGGTAGTGGACGTCTTTGCTAATGGTGCTCTCCTTGCTAAGTCTTACAATGAGGCTTACGAAATCATCGAGAGGATCACCAGTAACAACTATCAGTGGCCAACAAATCGAGCAGTGTCAAGAAGACGAGTCGCTAGAATCCATGAAGTGGACGCTCTCACTTCACTCGCATTTCAGGTATCTTCGATATCTTCAATGTTGAAGAATTTTACCACAAATGGGTCTAACAATTTTGCAGCTTAGCTGCCGAACCAATATGAGAATATAGCCTGTGTCTATTATGGAGAAGGACATTTGTTTGAAGAATGTCCATCAAACCCAGAATCTGTATACTACATGGGTAACCCGAACCAAAATCGAGGAAGGCAAGGGCTGCAATCCAACTTTTACAACCTATCGTGGCGAAATCACCCCAATCTTTCTTGAAGTAACCAAGGGGCTGGGGGCAGTAACAACTACTCCCAACCTAGGCCGACCCAGGCGCCTAGTTTTTCACAGTAAGTTCAAAAACCAGTTCAAGCTGAATCGTCCAATAGCATAGAGAACCTACTGAAGGCTTACATGGCAAAGAATGACGCCGTATGTGACAGCGCTATTTCGACCCTAGTCAGGAAGTGGTTTCGGGACCGCTAAACCGAGTCAAAGAAATTTTGATTTTTAATATTTTAAGTCCAAAATAAGTGAACATTGCATGTATGCATTTGTGTGCTATGATTTTTGTCAAATTGCATGTGTATTAAATTAAAGGAGTTAGGTGGAAAGAATTAATTTTATGAGTGGCTAAATTGAAGAAGAGTAATTGCATAATAATAACAAAAACATGGATTTGCATGTTAAATTCACCTTTTTTAGGTGAGTGGCCGGCCATGATATGATGGGGTGCACTAAGCATAAATTTCTTTGGTTATTTTTATGTATATTTTAATTAAAAGTAATTTAATAATGAAAGACAAATGGGGAAAAGAATTTTTGTTCATCTTTTCTTCTTCTAGCCGAAACTTGGTGAAAGGAAAGGGAAAGATATCCCTAAAGCTTTCGGCACCCTCTTTTGATTATTAAGGTATGTATTGAATGTTGTTTTGAGTAAAAATTTATGATAATAGATTCATTTTTGTGTCCTTACCACTGCCCATATGGAAATTTTGAGTTTGGTGATGGTATATGCTTTTGGCCTTGTAAGTAAATTTTGAAATGTAGGTCGTTTTCATGTTTTGTGTTGTATTGGGCATTGTCAAAGCTTAAGTTGGTGAATTGTGCATATAGGGACATTATTTAGTATAGGGAATTTCGGTCAATTTGAGTTCGGTTAGCAAGTTGAACATTGAGCTAAATATTTCATTGTGCATTCGTCTATTTGGAATCTAATATAGATGTTTCCCATGTATTGATAAAATATGGAGTTTAGTTGATACTTGAACTAAATTATAGGTGTTTCCATGTGAATTATATATTAATTTATGAATAGCTAATTTGTGAGTAATTTTACTCATGAATTGCCGATTTTTGAATTGAGAAATGTCTTAAGAAAATTGATATGTTTCTTATTGAATTTTCATGGAATTTGCTATAAGGGAATTTGAGAGTAAAATGAGTTGGTAAATTGTTAATTATGTGACTTACTAAGCTAATAAGACATTCGATTATATCTAGTAGAACATTTGAATTCGGTTCAGATATTTAGTTAGAATTATAGTGCAAATTAAATTGGGATTTGGTTAAAACAAAACGTTAATATGCATTATGTTTGTAAATGTGTTAAATAGGGACATTTGACATGAAATTAGTAGGACCTTGAATCTTGATTTGATTGTTTTATTTGAATGACCGAATGTGCTTAAGTAATGCAAGAGTAAGTCCCTTGCTTAATGGTGATAGATCGATGGATAATCTAAATAAGTTTGAAACATTCGGCAATAAGATTTATATGCTTTAAAATGGTGTTGTAAATGTTTAAACACAAAAAGGAAGTAAAGTCTGTAGTCACCCTTGTTAATTAGAGAATTGAGATGTTTTGATTTGATTAATAATAGCATTCGGCAATGGGGTATGGTACGTTATTAAAAATGTTTATTAATGAGTGGTTTGAAGTTTATGTACATGGGGTTTAAAGATGTTTTAATTGCGACTAATGGTGTATATGAATTGGGCCGAATGTGTGTGCAAAATGTTAAATATGTGCTTCTTGTGTTAAGTGAAAGAGAATTGATCAAATGAGTTGAATAAATAAGGTTTAATATAAATTAAATTGTTTAATTTAGCTCAAGAGCTTAAAGGGACAGCATCGGACAAGGGAAAAGCAAAGGTTACGGAATAGTCGACCAGTACATACTCAGAGAGGCACGAGGTAATTTAAGTAACGAAATTAGCCTATTATCCGATTAAGCATGATGAATATGTCTAGTTTACTTTTATTGGTATTAGTTATTGTAAATTTCGGGAGGAAAATGGTAATAAAGCCGATTATATATATATGAAATAAAGTTTTATGTACATTGATTTGATATGGGAAATATTTAGGTACGTTTAAGCAAAGCATTTAGTGGACATGTTGTGTTATATGTTAATGGAGGTGATAGGCAATTGAATGTTAAGTTGAAAACAAATGTATGAAAGTTATGTTTGATAGATTCGTTATATAAAAATTTCAGTGTAATATCCGGGATAAGTCCCGAAGGGCCTTAGCACCAACGATATCCGGACCATGTTCCGAAGGGCCTTAGCGCCATAGAAATATCCGGGCTGAGTTTCGAAGAGCCTCTGAGCTGGAGTTATTTCCGGGTCAAGTCCCGAAGGGCATCTATGCCAGAGTTATATCTGGGTCAAGTCCCGAAGGGCATTTATGCCATAGTTACACCCGGGTCAAGTCCGAAGAGCCTTAAAGCTAAAGTATAATATGTTTAAATCCAAAGGCAATAATGCAAAAATGTGTGCTATGTTGAAATCATCTCAAATGAAAGTATTTACTTCCTTAAGTAAATCAGGTATGTATTCACACTCGTTATGAAATGGAATTCGTTTAGATTTTTGCCACGAAAATTGAGTTGAGATGCTCCGATTATTATTTGAGATTATTTGTAAATGAATGACATACGTTGGAGGTGTGAACCTCAACTTTTAATGGGTTTATACTAAATTAAATCATGGATTTTGAGTATACTAAATGCTGGAATGAAGTTATAAATTATAAGAATACTTGTGTAATTACCTACTTAGCCGCGAATAATAGTGCATGTTTCGGCCAAGGAAAGGATGATAACATATATATATACGATATACATTTCGATTTTGAGGAAATGAATAGGTTATGTATGTATGATAATAGCCCATTTTGTTGTATAAATGTTTGGTCTTTCAAAAAGGTTTATAGCTTAAATGAATGAATGATTAAATTTAGATTACATTAAATTCTTAAATCTTACTAAGCATGTAAATGCTTACTTTGTTACTTTGGTTTGTCTGTTTTATAGATTTCGGTACAGCTACGGTCTCGGGAACTTTCACGATTAAAGCCATCCATACTATCAAAGCATCTTTTGGTATTAATAACTAAACCTTTGAAATGGCATGTATAGGCTTGACACGTAGATATTTAATGAATATCTTTTGATGATGTAATTAAGTTCGGCCATGCGAAAATGGCTCACCTAAATATTTTACTCTTGTTTCTATGATATTAAGTCGTGTATGATGTATGTGAATGGTAGTGAAGTTATATGTTGCAAACTAGACTTGATAGTATGTCATATCTTGATGCCTATGTTCTATGAAATGTGAATGACTTGAATGTGATTAACAATAATTTTGGGCACCTTTGTTTGAGGTTTCGCATGATAGTATGCTATGGGTTACATTATTCTTGGGACTTCACTAAAATTTTGACTTTCTTTTTACCATATGAATCGTAGCGGACTAAATTTTATGCAAAGGTAATTTTAAAAGAAATGATTGGTGCAATCGTCGATTTGTTATATGAATTTTAAAATCATGGTCGGGTGATATCTCTTGACTCTCCTGCGATGGGAATGGGCCTAGGGGTGTTACACCGTAATTCAAAGCCAAGCCGCTACATTAAAGAGTTTGGAGAACCAGATGGGCCAGCTTGCAACTAAACTCAGAACCCGACCACAAGGTCCTTTACTTAGTGATACGGAGAATCCAAGGAATCTGGGGAAGGAGCATTGCAAAGCACTAACATTGAGGAGCGGAAAGATAGTGGAGCCTAACACTGCTGAAGTTGAGAAGGAGCCCACTGAGGCTCAAGATTCAGAAGAAGTTCAACCGAGTGTTGAAGTTCCAATTCCACCTAAACCAGAACCTGCAAGACCTGACGAGGTAAGTTCAGAACCAGCTAATTCTGATCAACTAACAACTTCATTAGAGATAGAATTACCGTAAAAGATGAATTAACCAGTACCAGTTCCAGTAAAGAAACCACCACCACCCTACCCTCAAAGACTTCAAAAGCAGAAACATGAGGTCCAATTCAAGAAGTTCCTTGACGTACTTAAGCAACTTCATATCTACATCTTGTTCGTTGAAGCACTTGAACAAATGCCAAACTACGTCAAATTCATGGAAGATATCCTGTCTAAGAAGCGAAGACTTGGAGAATTTGAGATGGTAGCCTTGACGAAGGAATGCAATGCATATCTTCAAGACAAACTACCCCCAAAAATGAAGGATCCTGGGTGTTTTACCATACCATGCAACATTAGAGCAACATATTGAGGTAAGGCACTATGTGACTTGGGCCCAAGTGTCAACTTGATACTTATGTCGATATTTAAGAAGTTAGGGATAGACGAAGTTAGACCTACTACGGTTGCACTTCAACTAGCAGATCGATCCTTAGCACATCCAGAAGGAAAAATCGAGGACATATTGGTACGTGTAGATAAGTTTATCTTTCCTGCTGATTTTGTAATTTTAGATTTTGAAGCAGACAAAAAAGTACCAATTATCCTGGGGAGACCTTTCTTAGCAACCGAGAGGTCACTTATAGATGTGCAGAAGGGCGAACTTACGATGCGTGTTCAGGATAATCAGGTAGCATTTAATGTTTACAAGTCAATGCGATTTCTTGATGCAATAGATGATTGTTTTGCGGTATCTGACTTAGAGGATTTAATAGTAGAGAAGGAACTCAACTATGTTGGGGATCCGTTGGAACGAATTTTGACATTAGACCCTCCGAATGATGAAGAGGAGGATGAAGACTTAGCTTTGTTAGAAGCAAATCAAAAGGGATTTAATCCACAATCCCGTTTTGAATCTTTGGATTTAGAGAAGAGGGATTATATTCAACCAAAAGCGTCAGTCGATGAGTCACCTAAATTAGAACTCAAGGTATTACCTTCTCATTTAAAATATGTTTATTTAGGTAACGCTTCTACTCTGCCCATGATTGTTTTAGCAGAATTAACTATTGAGTAAGAAGAGAAACTTATCTTAGTCCTGAAACAATTCAAGAAGGCTACCGGATGGACCATAGCCAATATTCACAGTATTAGTCCATCTTTATGCATGCACAAGATCATCATGAAAGATGGTGAAAAAGGGATGATCGATGGACAACGAAGGTTGAACCCCATCATGAAGGACGTAGTGAAAAAGGAGATTATCAAATGGCTAGATGTAGGTATCATTTACCCAATTCAGACAGTTCATGGGTAAGTCCAGTCTAGTGCGTGCCAAAGAAATGAGGTATTACAGTCATAGAGAATGAGAACAATGAGTTGATACCAACTAGAACAGTTACGAGATGGAGAATCTGCATTGATTACCGGAAGCTGAACAAGGCAACTAGGAAGGATCACTTTCCTTTGCCGTTCTTGGACCAGATGCTGGATAGACTCGTGGGTGACATTACTACTATTTTCTCGATGGATACTTAGGGTACAACCAAATTACGGTAGCACTGGAAGATCAACATAAGACCACATTCACCTGCCCATACGGTACATTTGCATTTAGACGCATGCCATTTGGTTTATGTAATGTACCCACTACATTCTAAAGATGTATGATGTCTATTTTCACTGACATGGTTGAGAAATTTTTGGAAGTTTTCATGGACTACTTTTCAGTATTTAGAGATACTTATGATGATTGCTTAGCCAATCTAGCTAAGGTACTAAGGCGATGCGAAGAAACAAACCTAGTACTCAACTGGGAAAAGTGTCATTTCATGGTACAAGAAGGAATTGTTCTAGGGCATCGAGTAACGAGACATGGGATCGAGGTAGACAGAGCAAAGGTAGACGTTATTGAGAAACTCCCACCTTCAACATTTGTAAAGGGTGTTAGGAGCTTTTTAGGCCATGCTGGCTTCTATTGAAGGTTTATTAAGGACTTCTCCAAAATTGCTAAACCTTTGTGCAAATTGTTGGAGAAGGACATGACATTCAAATTCGATGATGAATGCTTAAGAACTTTCAAGGATTTGAAGAGTCGATTAGTCATGGCACCCATAATTGTCACACTAGACTGGGATCTGCCATTCGAATTGATGTGTGACGCAAGTGACTTCGCAGTTGGAGTTGTCATGGGCCAGTGAAGAACAAAGTTTTTCATCCCATCTACTATAAAGTCGGACTCTTATAGGAGCGCAACTAAATTATACGGTAACAGAAAAAGAGTTACTTGCTATCGTGTTTGCTTTTGACAAGTTTCGATCTTACCTTGTAGGTACCAAAGTGACTGTCTATACGAACCACTCGGCAATCAAGTACTTACTTGCTAAGAAAGACGCTAAGCTGAGGTTGATCCAATGGGTACTTCTACTTTAAGAGTTCGATTTGGAAATTCAAGATCGTAAAGGAGTGGAAAACCAAGTAGCATATCACTTGTCCAGATTGGAGCCACAAGAAGGAAATACTCCACTTATACCGATTCATGAGACCTTTCCAGATGAGCATATACTTAAGGTAAATCATGTCCATAATACCCCTTGGTTTGCTGATATTGGTAACTTTTTAGCTTTTGGTTTGATACCAATTAATAAGACGTATCAACAAAGGAAAAAGTTTTTTCACGATGTGAAGTACTATTTCTGGGAAGAGCCATATCTATTTAAAAAGTGTAAGATCAGGTGATCAGGAGATGCGTGGCAGAAGAAGAAATACCAAAGATCTTATACCAATGCCACTCAGCTCCGAGTGGGGGACATTTCAGAGGTACTCGTACTGCAGCCAAAGTATTGCAAGCCAAATTTTTTTGGCCAACACTATTTAAGGATGCATATGCGTATGAGAAAAATTGTGACCGATGTCAAAGAGTTGGAAATGTCACCAACAGAAGTGAGATGCCTCAAACAAACATTATTGAGGTAGAATTGTTCGATGTATGGGGCATTGATTTTCTTGGTCCTTTTCCTCCTTTTGGCCACAAGTACATATTGGTAGCAGTAGACTATGTGTCCAAATGGGTCGAGGCTGAAGCTTATCCAACAAACGATGCTAGGGTTGTGATGAAGTTCTTGCAAAAATACGTGTTCACAAGGTTTGGAACCCCACGAGCCATTATCAGTGATGAAGGGTCCCATTTTGTGAACAAGTGGTTGAAATGGTTGTTAGACAAGCATGGGGTGAAACACAAGGTTACAATAGCTTACCATCCGCAGGCAAATGGGCAAGCTGAACTGGCAAATAAGGAGATCAAAGGCATACTTGAGAAGGTAGTATGCTTGAATAGACGAGACTGGTCCAAAAGACTAGATATGGGCTTACAAAACAGCATACAAGACACCTTTAGGGATGTCACCCTATAGGCTGGTCTTTGGGAAAGCATGTCATTTACCCTTGGAGTTAGAGCACAAAGCTTACTGGGCTCTTCAATAGCTTAATTTGGATTCTAAGCTCGCGAAATAAAAATGGATGTTCCAACTCAACGAGTTACAAGAATTCCGAATGTTCTCATATGAAAATGCCAAACTACTCAAAGAAAGACTCAAGAAATAGCATGACAAACACATCCGAGTTCGAGAATTTGAAGCAGGTCAGCAAGTATTGCTGTTCAACTCTAGATTGAAGTTCTTTCTAGGTAAGTTAAAATCACATTGGTCCGGTCCATTTACGATTCACCGAGTCTATCCATACGGAGTTGTTGAACTTCAAGGTAAGGGAGGTAATTTCCGAGTTAATGCTCAGCGTTTGAAACATTATTGGGGGGATAAAATCGAACGGGATAACACCTCGTTCATTTTATTAAATATTTAATATTTAGTATTTTTTTAATAAATAATTTAAGGTCTATTTTTCGGGTTTAGTATGTTTAAATAAATTCTGTCTAGGAGGTTGGAACTTAAGTGGAACTATTTTGTGATCCCTCCAATCTTTCCTGGTAATTTATTTTAACATAATTTCCCAAGAAATTATTCCCTAATCAACAAAATAATTTTTTTTTTTCAAATAAAAGGGTCAATTTTGATCCAATTTTTAATTTGCAACTCAATTTTTAATTTTTAGTAAGTCTAGGAGTTAATTGAATTATTTTTAAAATTTGATTGCTCTTTTTGTAAATAATAAAAACTAGGTGCCTTTCTTTGTAAATATTTTCAAAAAGCATCTAGAATAAATGTTTTTTTTACTATTATTAATAATTTGATAAACTTTAATATATAATTATTTATAATTTATATATTAATTTTTATCAACTTAGATTAGAATTAAGATTAATTTAATTTCAATTTTTATTTTATGTTTATCTTAATAATTAATAGCAAATGATAATTTTGTATGCTTATATTTAATTATTAATTGTTGTTAATCTTGAGTACGATTAGAATTAAACTCTTATTTTTAATTATTAAATTAGACTAAGAGTTCTATTTTAGGTCTTATTATTCATGCTATAAATACCACCTTATTTCTCCCATCCATGCATCGCCCAAAAATCCCAAAACACCAAACCACCTAATGCCGCAAGCCCCTAGCTACAGTAGTCGACCAAGCACGCCTCAACAGCCGCAAGCATCCTGCTCCTGCACACACTCGCACGCCTGCTGCTACTACTCAGCAGTGGCCCTTGCTACTCTTGCCCAGGCCGCAACACATGCACGCCCCAGCGCCCGCGCGCCCACATTCGGCAGCTCCAACTACCCAAGCTGTGTCTCGCACCAACGCCTAGGCCTGCTTGACGAGGCTCCACACGCTGCCTGCTTCAGCCCCTTACATGCTGCTGCTTGCTGCATTCCAACATCCGAGCGACACACACCAAGCCCCTTAGCCAAACCCTCCAACCCTCCTTTCTAATTGCTATCTTTTCCTTCATAATTATTACTTTTCTTTGAGTTCTTATATTTAAAACAATGGTCAATTATGCCTCGCAAGAGAACTTGTGCCTCCGCTCAAATCGATGAAACACAAAGCAAGTTCCATTGTGTTGAAGCCAAAGTGAGATACGAAAGTATCTACAAAAATTAACAGATGCATCCTGAGAAAGGCTTCACACTGAAGGAGAGCAATTACAGAGACTTTATGGCACGTATTCGTCAAATTGCTGAAGCTTTCAATTGGGAACTGTTTTGTGAAAAGAGACCTAGTGTGGATGAGGAGCTCGTTCGTGAGTTCTATGCGAATTTAACTTCAAGCTAGATGACAGAAGTCCTTGTTCGCTGAATCAAGGTACCTATAATTTTGAATGCTATTAATGAGTTTTTTGAATTACCTAATTTCGAGAACGACGAGTATTCATCTTTGATGAGCAATATCAAGCCGGAACTTCTGCAAGAAATTCTCAAGGAGCTTACAGTTGAAGGTTCCAATTGGACTATGTCAAAACATGGAACCCACACTTGTCGAAGAGAATATTGACACCTATTGCGAAGGTATGGTTCTGTTTCATCCGTTTCAGCCTTTTGCCTAGCTCACATGGGACTACAATTTCATTGGAGTAAATGGTCTTACTATACTCGATCTTAACTGGTAAGACCATTGATGTGGGAAAGATCATCTTGAGAGAAATTTGAAACTGTGCCGTTAGACGTTCTGGCCTTGCTTACTTCCCCTTTACAATAACTATTATGTGCTTGAAAGCAGAAATTCTTGCCAATGTAAAGAAGACAGGGTACACCTAAGGCACAATTACAGATTGGGACCTCTATCGAGTAGCTGGAGACTCAGTTCTGCAACAACGAGTTGCGGAAAGTGAAGAACCTGAGGATCCTGATGAAGAAGAAGATCTCACGATGCAATCATTTGAAGTCCCTGATAAGGTGGAACCAGTGGAGCCAAAAGCTGAGCCGGATGCTGAAACTCCAATGTTTAGAGCTCAGCCGCCTAGCCCAGACTTTCGAGATGAGCTGTCAAATTTGATGGACTTAATGCAACACATGCAATGGCAGCAGCAAGCCTACTAGAGATACTCAAAATTAAGAGATGACTCAATTAAGAGTGCCCTTAAGAAAATTTATAATGACCCATTTATCTTTGTGCCTGAATTTCCAGATTTCATTTTTGAGCCATGGACTCCATTCTCAAAAAAGAAGCGAAGCGATTCATGCAAAGGCAATAATGATGGAGCAAAAGATGAGTCCAATTTGGAAGGATCTGCAAATAAATAAAAGGGAGGGATCTTGACTTTATTTTATTTTTGTTTTTAGGTTACGTTAGGATTAAGATTAATTAGGAATTTTTACTTCTGCACAATAAAACAAGAGAAGGAAATCCTGAATAAATATGGACAAGTCATAAAGTATGAAGTGTGGTAATAGATATATACATGTCTAGGATTGGATTTAGAAAGAGCTTGGTACTTAAGCAGTCACATTGACTCACCTACTCTTTTCTGAATTCCTACTTGGTGTATAGTATCTATTCACTTTAAACAATGAGGACATTGTTCATTTTAAGTTGGGGGGACCGAAATTTGAAATTATTTCCATCCAGAATAAACTTTTTCTTTTAATTATAATTAGGATATATTTCTGTTCAATAAATTTGAATTTTGTTAAGTATGCTAAACTTGAGTATGAATAAAGTTCTATTTTTTTCAATAAATTATTATGTAGTTTAATGATGACATGAATGTATTTTTAATAAAGCATGCAACTTCATACCACAAAATTTTTATCTCTTTAGGAAAGTTAGGTATGCATGAAAGTTTAAGTCTTTAGAATTGACTTAGTAGTTTCTTAAGGCGAAATCCTAGTAAGCATGGAACATTAAAAATGATTTAGGCAGCTATTGTTTGGACCGTTTGAGCCTTTCAAGCCCACCATGGTAAATTTTATCCTTTGAAACCCAACTTTGAGACTAGATGGCCTAATTTTATTTTGGAACCTATACAAATTTAGCCCATCACGTTTCTCTTAATTATCTTTAAATTGTCCCAAACACTAGACTCAGTACTATTCAAGAATATCGTTTGAAAATAAGTTTGGGGGAGTTGAAAAGAAATATCAAATGCTCAAAAATTGTATGCAGAAAGCAATTGCTCAAAAAAAATAAAAAATTAAAAAATTTAAAAAAAAAATGAAGAAAAAAGAGCACATGTATTTGAAAAAGAGCATGTGAAAGTTGGTGGTTGAAGGTAAAAATTTCCAAAGGTTCGATACACTGAGTCTAGGGTTTTTAGCCGATAGCCGAAATTTATCTATCTTTTTACCTACCCCTAAGCCCAATCACGTTACAACCTTGTTAAAGACTTATTGATTCGAAGTTCCAATGTTACTGTAATATCCCGAATTAGGGCCTAATCGGAATAGTGGTTTCAGGACCACAAATGTGAGATAGAAATAATTATTTTATAATTATTTTGATGTTTATGATATGATTGCATGATGGTGTGAAAATTTCGTGAAGGAATTTTATGCATAAAGTGCTTAATTTGAAATTAGGGACTAAATCGAATAAGATGCAAAACTTGCATTCTAGAAGCTTTTAGTATGAAATTGCTTTGGAATATTAATTAGGAGGTCTTAAATAGCAATTTGACCAAATTCTAAAATTTTGGACAAAAATGGGCTTGTACATGAAAATTTTCAAAGAAAGTCATTAAGGATATTTTGGTCATTTGGTAATTAAAAGATTAAAAAAGGGAAAAAGATGGCAAAATATGTCCATCTTCTTCATTAGCATGAAATTTCAAGGGTTCTCCATAGCTAGGGTTTGTTTCAAGCTTCCAAGCTCAATAGTAAGTGATTCCAAGCCCCGTTTTTAATGTTCTTTACGTTTTCGGAGTCCCAGTAACTTGATTTAGCTTATGCTAGCAATAATTCAACCTAGGGTTCATATTTGGAAAAATACCCACAAGTGAAATTTGTTTATTTTGGTGTTTTATGATAGAATATGATGTTTTAAATTATGCTAGACAACTTGTGCTACTCGGTTTTAAGTGAAAACGAGTAAAACGGCTTAATTGGTAAAAATATCTATTGTTCATAAGTACATGTTATAGTGGGAATTTGAGGTTGCCGTTAGTAAATAAATGATCAGCATGTCCTAAAACATAAGAATTTGGAATAAAGTTTAATTTCCGAGCTTTGGGGCAAAAGTGTAAATATGTAAAAGTTTAGGGGCAAATTCATAATTTTGACAAAGTTAGGGTCAAGGACCGTTTTGATAAATGTGAGTATTAAATAAGCTGAATGTGTTATTTTAGATCAAGAGAAACGAGATTCGAGTCGTGATCGAGGGAAAAACAAAGTTTACGAGGAATAGGCTCAATTCCTAACATTTTGTACCGAGGTAAGTTCATGTGTAAATAAGGTAATATAATTATTATTTTAAATGATTTAATGTTATTTATATGATATGATACTTATTATCATGAAATATTATGCTTTGTGAATTATTATTTAGTAATATACAAATTATGTGAGCTACTTGATAAATATGAAATGCTACCAAGTATCGGTTCCGACATTTCGAAGAAGACAACCAAGAGGTGCGATTGAAGAGAATCCCGTTTGAACCTTGGGAATAGATTAGGATACAAGGGACATGTCACTAGGATGATTGAGTTCCGAACTCGTTGAGTTGAGTCTGAGTTCGTGAGATGTAACTAGGCATCCGACCTCGTTGAGTTGAGTCCGAGTTCACCTATGGATGCGAATGCCCGAGCTCGTTGAGTTGAGTCCGAGTTCACTTATGGGCGGGTTACATGGTAGCTTGGCTACGTAAATTCTGTAGGCTATTGAGTTGTCTAGCTACGGATACGACACTTATGTATGTGAAACCTGTGTATCCGAGTTATATTCCGATGAGTTCAACGGGTAGATTTTTAAATGATTAATGAGAACGCCTAAACGAAAGAGGTGTAATATCCTGAATTAGGGCCTAATCGGAATAGCAGTTTCATGACCACAAATTCGAGGTAGAAATAATTATTTTATAATTATTTTGAGGTTTATGATATGATTGCATGATTGTGT
The DNA here is from genome assembly GCA_020496765.1 of Gossypium stocksii. Lineage (NCBI taxonomy): Eukaryota > Viridiplantae > Streptophyta > Magnoliopsida > Malvales > Malvaceae > Gossypium > Gossypium stocksii. Next base: position 65,776,762 of record CM035626.1, read on the forward strand.
GAAAATTTCGTAAAGAAATTCTATGCGTAAAGTGCTTAATTTAAAATTAGGGACTAAATCGAATAAGTTGCAAAACTTGCATTCTAGAAGTTTCTAGTATGAAATTGCTTTGAAATATTAATTAAGAGGTCTTAAATAGTAATTTGGCCAATTTTAAGCTCATGGACAAAATTTGGACATTGATGGAATTTTTGAAAGTTTAGTAAGGAGGGGCATTTTGGTCATTTGGATATTAACATGAAATAAAAAGGGAAAAATAACACAAAATTGATCATCTTCTTCATTACCACGAAATTTAAAGGGTTCTCCATAGCTGGGGTTTGTTTCAAGCTTCCAAGCCCCATAGTAAGTGATTCCAAGCCCCGTTTTTAATATTCTTTACGTTTTCGTAATCCCGGTAACTCGATAAAGCTTATGTTAGCAATAATTTAAGTTAGGGTTCATATTTGGAAAAATACCCATAGGTGAAATTTGTGTATTTTGATATTTTATGATAGAATATGAGGTTTTAAATTATGTTAGACAACTTGTGCTACTCGATTTTAAGTAAAAACGAGTAAAACGGCTTAATCAGTAAAAGTACATATTGTTCATAAGTATGTGTTTTTTGTGGGAATTTGAGCTTGCTAATGGTAAATAAATGATCAGCATGTCCTAAAACATAAGAATTTGAAATAAAATTTAATTTCCGAGCTTTGGGGCAAAAGTGTAAATATGTAAAAGTTTAGGGGCAAAATTGTAATTTTGCCTAAATTTCAATTTAGGACTATTTTGATAAATGTGAGTATTAAATAAGTTAAATGTGTTATTTTAGATCAAGAAAGACGTGGAATCAACCTTGATCGAGGAAAAGAAAAGATTGTGGACTAACTTGCAAAATTGCTATATTTTGTACCGAGGTAAGTTCATGTGTAAATAATGTAACATGATTGCTATTTTAAGTGATTTAATGCTATTTATACGATATGATACTTGTTATTATGAATATTATGCTTTGTGAAATATTATGTATTGGTATGAAAAGTATGCGATTAAATTGATAAGTATGAGATGCAAGCAACGTATTGGTTCCGATATTCCGAGGAGAACGACGGGGAAATGTGTGATTGAGGAAAATCCCGTTTGAACCTTGGGAATAGATTAGGATACAAGTGACATGTCACTAGGATGGTTGGGCATCCGAACTTGTTGAGTTGAGTCCGAGTTCACTTATGGATGCAAATGTCTGAACTTGTTGAGTTGAGTCCGAGTTCGTGAGATGTAACTAGGCATCTGAGCTCGTTGAGTTGAGTCCGAGTTCACTTATGGATGCGAACGCCCAAGCTCATTGAGTTGAGTCCGAGTTCGCTTATGGGCGGGTTACATGATTGATTGATTACAAATGTGGCACTTATGTGCAAATGATCCGTGTATCCGAGTTATATTCCGATGTGTTCAACGGGTAAAATTCTAGCGGAATGGAAGAATACTCAAGATGAAAATGATATTTTGGTAAGTGTTGTGAAATGGACAATTTGGACAGGTATGTATTTAACCCTCGGGTTGAAACTTGATACAACAGAAATAAGGTGGTAAGATGATACACGATAGCTAGAAATGTGGTTTGTATCTTGGTGATATCATGCTATTGTTGTTGATATAATTGCTTTGTTATGTTACTTATTATTTGTATGTGAACTTACTAAGCATTTATGCTTACTCCCTCCTTTCCATTCATTGTAGTTTTTAGCGAGCCAACTTGGATATCGGGAAGGTCGAAGAAACGCTCACACTATCCGAGGAAGAATTGGTATATTGGTTTGTATGTTTTGATGTATGGCATGTATAGCAATATACCTGTTTTGTGTAAATAATCTAGTGATATGGTTGTGGTTTGGTTGAGAAAATGCTTGATAATGATTAGTCATTGGTATGGCTAGCCTAGATAATGTTGGATGCCTTGTGAGTTTAATATGTTATATAGTTCATGAGAATTCATAAAAAGATGAAACTTGCCATAAAACAGAACACTACAGCAACAACGATGTGAGTTTGAAAAATCACCAAAAATAGTAGAAAACGAATTAGGTGAAGAATTAACTGTTACATTGAAGCTTATTATGTCTACTTTCAAATGGAAGAAGCGAAATAGGTAAAGGAGTTATATGTTATAAGATATTTGAGTTTTAGTGAAACAGGGCTAGAGTAATTTCTGGATCCCCTGTTCCAATTTTGAAAATTCACTATAAATTGTACAAAAATAATTAGGAGGTGTAATTTATATGCTCAGAATCCTTATTGAATCTAATTTTAGTAGAAATAACGGTATAGTGATATGAATTTTTTACAGGGATAAAAGTGGTTCATAGTAAGTAGAGGTCAGTGCAATCAAGTCCTGAAATAGGGGTAATTTTAACTAATAAACTGTACTAATTGGCCCAACCAAAAATTTTATAAAAAAATTGGTAGATATATATATGAGTCTAAATTCAGGGAAAATTTACAGATCTTGATTTTGAGTTCCGTAACTCAAGATATGATTTTTTTAGCGACCATGACGCAGAAAAACTGCTTATTCTGAAAATCAAAATAAATTATGTAAAGTTGTTTAAATGATAAATTATGTTCGGTAACACCTCAAGCTCGACTCCGGAAACGGTCTCGGGTGTGGGAGTGATACATTTGGTGATATCAGAGCAGGTTTAGTCAGTTCTCGGACTAACGTGTTTTATGTACAGATTTTGCTATACATTCCATATGTGTATATTATGATAGTGTGATGACTTCTGACCTTTTAAATGATTTGTTTATAGTAAATGGATCCCGATCCAACTGTGGCCAATGATGTAGAAAGTAATGCACCAGCTCCGGCTGAAGGGGCGGTGCCGACTGAAAATCCACCTCCCATTATTGGTCAAGGAGGTGGAGAAAGGGGTCGAGAAGCCTTTCTCCAGATGATGAGTGCTTGGTATATTGAGTTCGTTCGTATGAACTCGAATGTACAACCTTCCCCACCTCCCCCAATTCCTCAACCTGTACCCCCGATGCCTCAGGGTGTGGATATGATGAAATTCCAAATAACTCCAGTTGATAAAATCCGTAAGCTAGGGGCTGAAGAATTCAGAGCTAATGTAGATGATGATGCCGAGAAAGCAGAGTTCTGGCTTGAGAATTCTATCCGGGTATTTAATGAACTGTCTTGTACACCTGAAGAATGCTTGAAATGTGCTATATCTTTGTTGAGGGATTCAGCCTACAATTGGTGGAAGATATTGATTTCGGTGGTACCGAAAGAGAGAGTAACCTGGGAATTCTTTCAAGAAGAGTTTTGGAAGAAATACATCAGTGAAAGATTTATTGATCAGAAGCGCAAGGAATTTCTTGAGCTAAAGCAAGGTAATATGAGTCACTGAATACGAAAGAGAGTTTGTTCGATTGAGTAAGTATGCCAGAGAATATGTTCCTACAGAGGCCAAGATGTGCCGACGATTTGAAGATGGGCTCAATGAAGAAATTAAGGTATTTGTTGGGATTCTTGAATTAAAAGAAATGATGGTACTTGCCGATCGAGCTTGCAAGGCTGAAGAACTACTTAAAGAGAAGAAAGAGGTAGAATCTAAGACACGAAATTGGAAGAAAAGACCAATGAGTAATGCACCCTCACAGTAACCCGGAAAATCAAGAAATATGAATCCTCGTTCCCAAGTTTCAGCTGGACAGTCATATGGGAATTTTAAGAAGCAAAATATGGGTCCTAAGTCCCAGACTACTTCTGCAGCTAGTGTAGGGAATTCGAGATTTGTTAAACCTGAGTGCCAGCGGTGTGGTAGAAATCATTTTGGTCTGTGCAGAGCAAATGAATGTTTCCGATGTGGTTCTCCAGATCATTTTATTAGAGACTGCCCAGAGAGAATTGAAAAAGAAAAATTTCAGAGTACAAAAGCAGGTGGTGCGGATTCGAGGTGAAGGTATCCAAGAAAAGCTGGGAGTGAAGCAAGCAGCAAGAATGTAGCCAGAGATGCAGTAGTTAGATCTAAAGGAAGGGTTCCGGCTAGAACTTATGCTATTAAAGCTCGTAAAGATGCTTCCTCACCCGATGTGATCACCGATATATTTTCTCTCTATGATGTTAATGTTACTGCTTTAATTGATCCCGGTTCTACTCATTCATATGTGTGCATGAAATTGGTGTCTAGCATGAATATACCTGTTGAGAATACATAATTTATGATTAAAGTGTCAAACCTGTTAGGCAAATGTGTTATAGTTGATAAAGTATACAAGAACTGTCCTTTAATGATTCGGGGTTATTACTTTCCGGCCGACTTGATGTTGTTGCCGTTTGATGAGTTTGATGTTATTTTGAGTATGGATTGGTTGACTTTGCATGATGCTATAGTAAATTGTAAACAGAAAGTTATTGAATTAAAGTGTGAAAATGGTGAAACTCTGCGGGTTGAATCAGATAAATCAGAGGCATTGTCTAATGTGATTTCTTCAATGTCGGCTCAGAGGTATTTGAGAAAGGGTTATGAAGCCTATTTGGCGTATGTACTGAATACAAAAGAAATTGAAAAGAAAGTGGAATCAGTGCCGATTGTATGTGAGTTTGCGGATGTATTTCCAGAGGAATTGCCGAGTTTACCTCCAGTTAGAGAAGTAGAATTTGGTATAGAGTTGATGCCGGGAACAGCACCGATCTCGATTGCTCCGAACAGAATGGCACCGGTTGAGTTGAAAGAATTAAATTCGCAGTTGCAAGAGTTGATCGACAAAGGCTTTGTGAGACCGAGTTTTTCGCCTTGGGGTGCTCCAGTATTGTTTGTGAAAAAGAAGGATGGTTCGATGAGATTGTGTGTAGACTATCAGCAATTAAACAAAGTGACAATTAAGAACAAGTATCCGTTGCCGAGAATTGATGATTTGTTTGACCAGCTGAAAGGAGCAACATGGTTTTCAAAGATTGATTTGAGATCTAGGTACTATCAGCTGCGGGTAAAAGAGTCAGATGTGTCTAAAACTGCTTTTAGGACAAGGTATGGTCATTATGAATTTTTAGTTATGCTGTTTGGATTAACAAATGCTCCTGCCGTGTTTATGGATTTGATGAATCAAATATTTCGACCATACTTGGACAAGTTTGTTGTGGTATTTATAGATGATATTTTAATCTATTCAAAAGATGAGACCGAGCATGCCGAGCATTTGAAAATAGTTTTGCAGACTTTAAGAGATAATCAGTTATATGCCAAGTTTAGTAAAAGTGAATTTTGGCTTCGGGAAGTTGGATTTTTGGGTCATATTGTTTCAGGTGATGGTATACGGGTTGATCCCAGTAAAATTTCAGCTATTGTTGATTGGAAACCACCGAAGAATGTAACCGAAGTTAGAAGTTTCTTAGGGCTAGCTGGATATTATCGACGGTTTGTGACCGGATTTTCTATAATTGCTGCTCCTATGACTAGATTACTCCGCAAGGATGTTAAATTTGAGTGGACGGAAGGATGTCAACAGAGTTTCGAAGAATTGAAAAAGTTATTAACAGAGGCACCAGTGTTAGTACAGCCCAAGTCAGGTAAAGAATTTGTGGTATATAGTGATGCTTCTCTAAATGGTTTGGGATGTGTATTGATGCAAGAAGGAAAGATTGTGGCTTATGCTTCGAGGTAGTTAAAACCTCATGAGAGGAATTATCCGACTCATGATTTGGAATTGGCTGCGGTGGTGTTTGCTTTGAAGATTTGGCGACATTATCTATATAGAGAAAAGTGTCGAGTATATACTGACCACAAAAGTCTTAAATATTTGATGTCACAAAAAGATTTGAACTTGAGACAACGAAGATGGTTGGAGTTATTGAAAGATTACGAGCTTGTGATTGACTACCATCTAGGAAAAGCAAATGTAGTTGCTGATGCTTTGAGAAAAAGTTGTTGTTTGCTTTGAGAGTGTGACGGCCTTAAAACGACCCTAGTCGGAATGTGGTCTCGGGACCACCAAACCGAGGCATGAAATATATTTAATGTTCATTTTGATGCCTATTATATGTGTTAATTCATGTGTGACATGTTTGGTGTGTCAATTTAGAGTTATAAATTTGAATTTCACTTAAAAGGACTTAGTTGTGAACTTTGAAAGTAAACTAGCTAGATGTGTGATGACTAATAAATGCATGCATGCAAAATAAGGGACTTGCATGTCAAATTGCCCACTTTGTGATAGTGGATGGTAATGATGAAGTTTTGGCATCTTGTGACTTGTAATTTAGTCATAATAATAATAATAGAAATAAAAGAAATTAGTAATTTGGTAGCACAAAATTGATAAAATAGAATTAATTAAATTAAGGAAATTGGGTGACAAAAACAATGTTTTTGTTCATTCTTTCTCTTTCATTGCCGTGGCTAGTTAAAGAAGAAGAAAAATTTCTTTTAAGGGTTGAGCCATGAGTGAAGCTAATCTAAGGTATGTTTGATGCATCAATTGAAACTATCCTATGCTTTGAGTTGTTTAAAAAGCCTTTTCCTTGGTTCATGTTAAAATTTTTGACTTGGTGAAGGAAGAAGCATTCGGCCATGGAAGAAACTCATGAGATTTTTGGAATGCTTTAGGTGTTAAGAATTTCTTTGATGGCCGAGTGAACTTTAGGCAATGTAGGTATGATATAATAGCATGCTTGGATATTGTTGTTTGTGTGTGTGGTGCCGAATGTGAGTTGAAGGTATGTGGTATGAAATTTGTCCAATTTGCTTGTGAGTTTAGCATGGTTCATGCATTTCTAAGTTAACCCATGGCCAAAGATTTTAAATTATGAAACATACATGAATTCGGCAAATTGGAATTAAGTTGTAAAATGTTGATATACATTGGAAAATGATGCCGTGATGTGGAATTGAAATTAGGATGGCCGAATGAACTTGTCATTAGTGAATGGTTAAATTTGGACCATTTGAGTTAAATGAAATTAGGGGTGCTTAATGGATTGTGTGATGCCTATATGCATGTGAAGTTGAATGGGTAAGTTAAGTCGTGAAAACTGAATTTTTGTGTGACCTAAACCTACTTGTAAATCGAAAATTTTGGAGCATGTTGGTTCGGCTAGTTAGTAATGTGATAGGGGAAACTATGCTTTGATGTTGTGATTGGGTTTTTGATGAATGAATAAACTTGTTTTGGCCGAATGGCCTTAATGTGTGTGCATTAGAAATGGTAGTAGACTAATTGATCAATTTGTGCTTGCGAGAGCTTCTTGGTTAAAGAAATAACCTATTCGGTCATGTGTATGAATCCTTTGGTTAAAACGAATGTGAATTATGTACATATATGTTAAGATTGATGACTACTCTAAATGGTGCCTTAGGAAATGCTATGTTTTAAATAAGTGAATAAGAACATTAAAGAGTGGATTTTGTATAAAAATCTGCTTGGTACAGCAGCAGTAACGTGTCTTGGAAAAATCACCATAAATTGTGGGAGATGAATTAGAGGCTGAATAAATTGTGTAATTGAAGCTTAGTGAGTCTAGTTTCTTATAAAAGAAACCTTGCAAGCAAAGGGATTTCCGATAAATATATTTTTAGAGTAGAGTGAGACAGTGTCAGTTTGACTTCGAAGTCCCCTGCTCTGTTTTTGGAAAATCACTATAAATTGTATAAAAATTGTTATAAGACCCCATTTATATGCTTAGAATCCTTAATGAGTCTAGTTTCGAATGAAATAAGTGAAGACATATTTGGAACTCTGTGCAAGGAGAAATTCGGTTCGTAGTATAGAGCGGTTGGTTTAATCAAACAGTGAATTAGGGGAACTTTAAGAAAATTCTGGTATTGATTGACCAAACCAAAAATTATGAAAATTTTATGGATTAAAGATAAATGAGTCTATTTTCATGAAAAATTTACGGCACTACATTTGGAGTTTCGTAGCTCCAGTTATGAGTAAATTATTGAATGCTGCTCAGAAAATCAGCTTGTTGTGACTTATGATATGTATGTGAAATGCTCCAATGTGCATGTGTGTTTGCAATGAGAAGAATATGCATGTATGATTTGACTATGACTGAAAATGATTCATTGAGGTGCTTGAATAAGAATTAATAGAATTAAATGTTTTATTTAGCTCAAGAGCATAGAGGGACGAGTTCGGATAAAGGGAAGGCTAAAGTGGTCGAATAGCCAACTCGTAATTCCTCGTGAAAGTTCAAGGTAAGTTTTGAGTAATCGAAATTGGTAATTAAGTTAAAATGCCATGACATACATGCTGATAGTCGGACGATGTCCCATTGAGAAAGACACCTTATTCATGTTTGATCATTTGGCCGAAAGTCTAGGAAAGAAAAGTATACGTGTACGAATTTTGAATTATATGTACAGTTACGATATAAAGTCGAGAAGCATGTTATATGTTTGTATGCATATGAATTGATTGAATTGTAAGTGAAATCTTGCTATGTGAAACTTGACTACATGTGAATATATATATATATGAGAATTTGTGATGTGAATCCGGGATTTAAGTCCCGCTGACTATATGTGGAGACTATGTCCGGGTTAAGACCCGAAGGCTATATGCAGAGATGATGTCCGGGTTAAGACCCGAAGGCTATATGCGGAGATTATGTCCGGGCTATAGACCCGATGGCTATGTATAGAGTTTACCCGAGCTAAAGACCTCGATGATGATGAGAATAAAGCCTAAGACTAATGGTCTTCAAGGTAACGATCGCTAATGAATTGCGCTGAAAGTGTTAAACTATACAGGTATGTACCCTTGGCTTATATACAAGAGGGATTTTGGACCGAATACTAAAGTCATTATGTGATTTCATATGTGTACTTGAAATGAGATTATTAAAATGATCAAAGTACAATTGGCCTATGTGAAATGTTATGTGACTTCTTGTGACATGTATATGTTATGTGAACTTACTATGAGTGGAAGCTATCCATTTTCGTATGTGATGTGAATGTCTATGTTTGGAAAAAGGGTGGCATACCCAAAAAGGAGAGGGAAACAAAGATATGATCAATTATGCTATAATTTGATGATCTATTTAATGTCATTGCTTAAAACTTACTAAGCATTGTAATGCTTACTCCGTTTCCCTTGTTTCCTCTGTTTTATAGATCTCTTTTTGGAAGCTACGGACTTGGGGATTGAAGCCTTAATCACCTACACTATCGCTGTTATTTTGGTACATTCGATGGTTATTTTTGGGTCAATGGCATGTATAGGCTATTTTCCTTCAGTTGAATCAAACTTCATTTTGAGTTGTAAATATTTCTAGCCATGCGAAAATGGCTTGCTTAGTCTTCGAGTTTGCTTATATGGGTTGGAGTGATTCTCATACTATTCGATGTTGTGGCATGGAATTTAGTTAGTACTTAATATGCAATGATTTTTCTAATATGATGTTTGGTTATCGAATTTGTTTGTTTTAGCCAATTCGTTAGTATGCTTATAGAACGATTTAATAAGATACGATGTCCTGACCGAATCGACCTAAGTGTTATATTCAATTATTGAACTCAATGAATTCACATCTAGCTTTGTATCTATGAACCTCGGTAGTTGTATTTTGATTTTGTAATACTCTAAACCCTAATCAGGCGACGGACAGGGGCGTAGGGTGTTATAGAGAGCTATGAACACTCAGTTGGAAATGTCAGATGATGGTTCGATTCTAGCCGAGTTGAAAACAAGACCGATGTTTTTACAAGAGATTTGTGATGTTCAGAAAAGCGATAAAGACTTGCAAGCCAAAAGAAAACGGTGTGAGGTTGATACAGAGTCAGATTTCAGAATTGGTTCTAATGGGTGTTTGATGTTTAAAGATCAGATTTGTGTACCGAAGAACGAGGAATTGATTCAAAAGATCCTGCAAGAAGCACATAGTGGTTGTCTCTTGATTATCCGGGCAGTACGAAAATGTATAATGACTTGAAAAAAATGTATTGGTGGAATGGAATGAAAAGGGATATATCGGAGTTTGTGTCCAAATGCTTAATTTGTCAACAGGTGAAAGCTGAACACCAAGTGCCTTCGGGATTACTTCAGCCTATTATGGTTCCTGAATGGAAATGGGATCGGATTACTATGGATTTTGTCTCAGGGTTGCCATTGACTCCAGGAAAGAAAGATGCCATCTGGGTAATAGTTGACAGATTAACTAAGTCGGCTCATTTTATTCCGGTATGTACAGATTATTCTCTTAACAAGTTGGCTGAACTGTATGTCAGAGAAATTGTTAGACTACACGGAATACCATTGTCGATCATTTCGGATAGAGATCCGAGGTTTACCTCGCGGTTTTGGCAAAAGTTGCAAGACGTGTTAGGTACAAAGTTAAATTTTAGTACTGCATTTCATCCACAAACTGATGGGCAATCAGAGAGAGTAATTCAAATTCTTGAAGACATGCTCAAATGTTGTGTATTGGTATTTCAAAGAAGTTGGGAAAGATATCTACCGTTGGTGGAATTTGCTTACAATATTAATTATTAGATGAGCTTGAAGATGGCACCTTATGAAGCATTGTATGGTCGTAAGTGTCGAACGCCTTTGCATTGGACTGAACTCGAAGAAAATCGGATCTATGGAGTTGATCTAATAAAAGAAACCGAAGAAAAAGTGAACGTAATTTGAGATTGTTTGAAAGCTGCTTCAGATAGACAGAAATCTTATGCAGGTTTGAAACGAAAAGAAATTAAGTTTCAAGTTGGTGATAAAGTATTTTTAAAGGTGTCTCCGTGGAAGAAAGTTCTTAGATTTGGACGGAAGGGCAAATTAAGCCTGCGTTTTATCGGGCCGTATGAAATAATTGAAAGAGTTGGACCGGTAGCTTATCGAATAGAATTGCCATCTGAATTGAAGAAGATTCATGATATGTTCCATGTGTCTATGTTACGTCGGTATCGTTCGGACCCTTCACATGTGGTTTCACTGACAGAAATTGAACTAGAACCAGACATGACCTATGAAGAAGAACCGATCAAGATTTTAGCTCGAGAAGTTAAACAACTAAGGAATAAAAGTATTGCTCTTGTGAAAGTGTTGTGGCAAAAGCATGAAGTAGAAGAGGCTACATGGGAGCCTGAGGAAACTATGAGAAATCAATACCCACACCTGTTTACCGGTAAAATTTTCGAGGACGAAAATCCTTAAGGGGGGAGAGTTGTAATATCCCGAATTAGGGCCTAATCGGAATAGTGGTTTCGTGACCACAAATCTGAGGTAGAAATAATTATTTTATAATTATTTTGAGGTATATGATATGATTGCATGATTGTGTGAAAATTTCGTGAAGAAATTCTATGCGTAAAGTGCTTAATTTAAAATTAGGGACTAAATCGAATAAGTTGCAAAACTTGCATTCTAGAAGTTTCTAGTATGAAATTGCTTTGAAATATTAATTAGGAGGTCTTAAATAGTAATTTGGCCAATTTTAAGCTCATGGACAAAATTTGGACATGGATGGAATTTTTGAAAGTTTAGTAAGGAGGGGCATTTTGGTCATTTGGATATTAACATGAAATAAAAAGGGAAAAATAACACAAAATTGATCATCTTCTTCATTACCACGAAATTTCAAGGGTTTTCCATAGCTAGGGTTTGTTTCAAGCTTCCAAGCTCCATAGTAAGTGATTCCAAGCCCCGTTTTTAATGTTCTTTACGTTTTCGTAATCCCGGTAACTCGATAAAGCTTATGTTAGCAATAATTTAAGTTAGGGTTCATATTTGGAAAAATACCCATAGGTGAAATTTGTGTATTTTGATGTTTTATGATAGAATATGAGGTTTTAAATTATGTTAGACAACTTGTGCTACTCGATTTTAAGTAAAAACTAGTAAAACGGCTTAATCGGTAAAAGTACATATTGTTCATAAGTATGTGTTTTAGTGGGAATTTGAGCTTGCTAATGGTAAATAAATGATCAGCATGTTCTAAAACATAAGAATTTGAAATAAAATTTAATTTCCGAGCTTTGGGACAAAAGTGTAAATATGTAAAAGTTTAGGGGCAAAATTGTAATTTTGCCTAAATTTGAATTTAGGACTATTTTGATAAATTTGAGTATTAAATAAGTTAAATGTGTTATTTTAGATCAAGAAAGACGTGGAATCAACCTTGATCGAGGAAAAGAAAAGATTGTGGACTAAATTACAAAATTGCTATATTTTGTACCGAGGTAAGTTCATGTGTAAATAATGTAACATGATTGCTATTTTAAGTGATTTAATGCTATTTATACGATATGATACTTGTTATTATGAATATTATGCTTTGTGAAATATTATGTATTGGTATGAAAAGTATACGATTAAATTGATAAGTATGAGATGCAAGCAACATATTGGTTCCGATATTCCGAGGAGAACGACGGGGAAATGTGTGATTGAGGAACATCCCGTTTGAACCTTGGGAATAGATTAGGATACAAGTGACATGTCACTAGGATGGTTGGGCATCCGAACTCGTTGAGTTGAGTCCGAGTTCACTTATGGATGCAAATGTCCGAACTCGTTGAGTTGAGTCCGAGTTCGTGAGATGTAACTAGGCATCTGAGCTCGTTGAGTTGAGTCCGAGTTCACTTATGGATGCGAACGCCCGAGCTCGTTGAGTTGAGTCTGAGTTCACTTATGGGCGGGTTACATGATTGATTGATTACATATGTGGCACTTATGTGCAAATGATCTGTGTATCCGAGTTATATTCCGATGTGTTCAACGGGTAAAATTCTAGCGGAATGGAAGAATACTCAAGATGAAAATGATATTTTGGTAAGTGTTGTAAAATGGAAAATTTGGACAGGTATGTATTTAACCCTCGAGTTGAAACTTGATACAACAGAAATAAGGTGGTAAGATGATACACGATAGCTAGAAATGTGGTTTGTATCTTGGTGATATCATGCTATTGTTGTTGATATAATTGCTTTGTTATGTTACTTATTATTTGTATGTGAACTTACTAAGCATTTATGCTTACTCCCTCCTTTCCATTCATTGTAGTTTTTAGCGAGCCAACTTGGATATCGGGAAGGTCGAAGAAACGCTCACACTATCCGAGGAAGAATTGGTATATTGGTTTGTATGTTTTGATGTATGGCATGTATAGCAATATACCTGTTTTGTGTAAATAATCTAGTGATATGGTTGTGGTTTGGTTGAGAAAATGCTTGATAATGATTAGTCATTGGTATGGCTAGCCTAGATAATGTTGGATGCCTTGTGAGTTTAATATGTTATATAGTTCATGAGAATTCATAAAAAGATGAAACTTGCCATAAAACAGAACACTACAGCAACAATGATGTGAGTTTGAAAAATCACCAAAAATAGTAGAAAACGAATTAGGTGAAGAATTAACTATGAAATTGAAGCTTATTGTGTCTACTTTCAAATGGAAGAAGCGAAATAGGTAAAGGATTTATATGTTATAAGATATTTCGGTAACACCTCAAGCTCGACTCCGGCGACGGTCTCGGGCGTGGGGGTGTTACAAGAGGTATGTTGGAAAGTATGGTGAAAGAGGAAGTTGGACAGGTATGAGCCTAAATCTCGAGTTGAGAACTTGGTGAGACAAGAATGTGGTAAAATAGCAAGTATTCTTGTGTCATGAATGTTTTAATGATATTATGTAATTGGTGGTTATGTTGTTTTGCATAGTTATGTTGCTTGTTATTTACATGTGAATTTACTAAGCATTTATGCTTACTCCCTCCTTTTCATTCATTGTAGTTTTGACAAGCCAGCTTGGAAATCGGGAAGGGTCGAAGGAACGTTCACACTGTCCGGGACAAATTGGTATAATGGCTTGTATTTTGAATATGGCATGTATAGCATTATAATCATTTTGTGTAAATAATCTTATAACATGGTGATGGCATGGCAAGGAAATGCTTGAAAATGATTAGCCATTGGAATGGCCAATCTAGATTACATTTGGTGTCATGTATGTTTAATGTGTTACTTAGTCCATGAAAAGCCATAGAAAGATGAATTTTGTTATAAAATAGAATTTTGCAGCAACAATTATGTGAGTTTGAAAAATCACTAAAAATAGTAGAGACAAGATTAGGTGGTGAATAAAATATGAAATTGAAGCTTATTGTGTCTATTTTTATATGGAAAAAACGAAACAGGTAAAAGAGTTGTATTTTATGAGACATTTGGGTTTTGGTGGAACAGGGTCAGAGTGATTTCTGAATCCCCTATTCTGACTTTAGAAATTTGCTAAAAATTGTACAAAAATAATTAGGAGTCCTACTATATATGTATAGATTTTAGAAGAAATAAACAACATAGTCATTTGAATTTTTTACGGGAAGAAAAGTGATTCGTAGTGAACAAAGGTCAGAGCAGTCAAACACTGAAACAGGGGAAACTTTAACTAATAAACTGTACTAATTGGCCCAACCAAAAATTCTAGAAAAATATTAGTAGATAGATATATGAATCTAGTTTCAGGGAAAATTTGCGGATCTTAATTTTGAGTTTTGGAACTAGAGATATGAATTTTTTAGTGATTGTGACACAGACAAACAGTTTATTACGAAAGTTGCAATAAATGATTTTCAATCCTTTATGTGATAAATTAAGTTTAGTAACACCTCAAACTCGACTCCGGCGATGGTCTCAGGTAAGAGGGCGTTACAGTTACCTACATTAGTGGAGAGAAATTACTTTGTTCAACATATGAAGACATAAGTTAAGCTTAATGATTGCAGCTTAATTTTGAATAAGGGAGTAAAAATTAAATTGGTAGGAATTAGCATGTCTTTATTAAGAAACATTTAGTCTAATTTTGCTATTATAATAATTGTTGAGATTAATTTGAATAATATGAACACTTGAGTAGCATAATGATCAAATTTCTTATTTTTGAGCATGAGTATATCAAATTCATAATTTTGAGAAAAATGTTGTTCTGAAGAAGGTTTTTCAAAATTTTTTCCGAGAAATTCTTTTCAAAATTTGTGCATTACTCGGGACAAGCAATGAATTAAGTTTGGGGTGTGGAAACACAAAAAATTATATATTTTTTCATGCTCTTTTTGACTTAAAATCATGTTATCCCGATTAAATTGTTGTCGAAAAATAATTAAATATTATAAAATAATGAAATTGTGTTAAAAATATGAACATTATGAATTTTAATTAATTTTATAGTTAATTTAATTAAATTTGATTATTTTTGACAGAATTGCATAAAAGACGAAAAATGGCCCGGCAGACACTGCGAGAAGAACAAACCGAGAAGCAATTTGAAGTATCGAGGCCAATCAATTTCCGGCCTAAAACGATTCAGAAATGTGTTTTTTATTCATAATTTAATTAATTTTAATTTATTCCCCATTTAATTTGGGCTAAATAAAGTATTTTAATTAATTATGGAGAAAGGGTCCAGTTGAACCGCACTGCTCGAACCGTATGGAGTGAACCGAACCAGCCACTAATTGGGCTGACCAAAACCGACCATAGCCTGACTCAAATAAGCATTTTAGCTGATTAAATATGCTTGCAAAAAGGCCCTTAAAAGACCTCCAAATTGCATTCAAACCCCACCTTAAATTGTGGCTTTGTAGATTTGCCTCATGCCTAAAATAGCAAAGTTGAATTTCTCAACTTTGCCATGTGTGTGGCCGGCCATAAGGGGGCTTTTTGGCTGCTGGAATTATCTATTTTTAGCAGCCCCAATCAGCTATAAAAGCCACCCCTTGCTGATCATTTGATTCATCCCTCAACATCCATCATTCTCTCATTCATTCCTCTCCTCTCCACTCTCTTTTCTCTCCATTTTCCACTCTATTTTCCTATAGTTCTTGTGCCGATTTCTCCTCTTGAAAAAAGAAGTATTTTCCCAGCAATTTTGGGCAGCAAGTAAGTATTCATAGAAGCCTTGCTCGGTGAAGACAACAGAGACGAAGAACGGAGCAATCAGTGAAGCCACGGAGAAACACCGAATTTGCCTTCTTGTTCCCTATCTTTTTAATTTCTGTTGTTTTTATGATGAACATATCTATGAGTATTATTGTTGTTGAAATGGTTATTTTAATCAATTTAGCTTGAATTTAATTCGTGTTGGGTTGATTATATTTTTCCTGCTTAACTTATTAAATTTTTGTTTATGTTGTTATAGGCCTCAGTAAAATGCTTGATTAAGTAAAATCACGCTTAGGTTATTTGGCATTATAATTGTTTCGATAATTAAAGAATTAATTGTTTAAACGGATTGAAATTAAAATTAATAGACTCAGTACTTAATCAGTGCATGTTCATTCTTCTAAGGTAGCTGAAGCTTGAATTAGCATTGTATTTGGCAATACATATGCCTTGCATAACTTGCAAGGTTGTTCTGATTAAATTGTTTCAAGGTATGGCTACCTTGTTACTTCACATAATCTTTTATATGTTTATTAAATTGAGTTAATTGTTTGAATTGACATGGGAACATGCAAGAGATTAGTTTAATTTAATAAGTATGTATGTGCAATAGCATGTTTTCCTTTATAAATCTATTTAATCGGTTGAATTGGCATAGGAATATGTTCCAAGAGATGAATGGATTTTTACTGAGTAAATATGTTCATAAGTTAGCAAATTACTAGGTTGTCGTGAATTTATTCGTAACAGTACAACATAAGTTTAAAAATTCTAAGTCAAAGAAATGTAATTACCCCAACACAATTATATCATCTTGATTAAACCTTAATTGAAATCGTGCATTAGAATTTTACTTTCTTTTATAATTTTACTTAGTTTTTAATTAGTTTTAATTCATCTTCCAAAACCAAATTATTTTTATCTCACCAAAGTGTTTTAATTACATTCATAAATAATTCTTTTACAGTCCATGTGGGTACGATAACTCGACAGTTACTTGTCACTGTATTACTTGTTACGATTGTGTACACTTGCACATTTTCGCCGTTCCATTCACACAGCCTAAACACCTAGGGACACACCTGTGCCCCTCATCCGTGTGGATTTATTTTCTAAAAACAAAGCTACAAGGGTTTCCACACGGCCTGACACACCCCCATGTCCCTCATACAGCCATGACATGCCCGTGTTGCAGCCTGTGTGCAAAAACCTTGATATTCTATTTCTGACGTCAACAACCATTTAAGGTTACACGGCCGTGGCACACGTCCGTGTTCTAGGCCGTATCCTCCGCACGGTTGAGACACACGGCTATGTCTCAAGCCCGTGTGGTAAACTATTGGGCATTAAGTTTTGCCAACCTAAGGTGCAAGGGATACACGGCCTAACCACAAGCCCGTGGAGTGGACCGTGTGTCACACACGGCCTAGACACATGCCCGTGTGTCTACCCATGTGGACAAAAATAAGGCTATCTACCAAGCCTTTTGCCATCGTGAAACAACATCAAACATAACCCAAAACATCACAAGGCACCAATATTCAACCAAAGGCCATAATTTGGCTTCCACATAACTTCACATAACCAATCCAACCAAGTATTCATATTACTATCTTAGTACTCTTGTTCATCCATACTACTTTGCACATTATTAAAAGACAACATCAATTTGCATATATTAAAAGCAAATATTAACCACCATCCATGGTTTTATACAAAATGAGGTATCTCACATTTAAGCCAACACACTTGGCCCAAAACAAATTGACACTAAACAATGACTAGTCCCTATACATGCTAGTTTTCAAAATGTTAGAAACTAACTATACCAGATGCTTTGGTTAATAGTGTGAACGAAGCCTCCAACATCTGTTGATCCATGAGCTAATTAGGCGGCACTATAAGAAAATAGAAATGAAAGGGAGTAAGCATAAAGCTTAGTAAGTTGGCAGTAAATAAATCACAACAATTTACCATGCTATAACATGCTCTCAACACATCACAATTTATGCATGATAGAAAAAGAATGGCAATAAGTATAACTTAGTCATTTTCATTTTTTACTAAACATACAACATAATTTTGAGCTCATACAGCATACATTTCATGTAGATACCTATACCACTCACAACGTCATCATAATAATTCTCATTTTTTAACATAGACTTTAGATTTTTTTCGTTGAACCATTTAGAATACGAAAGGATATCCAATAAACCTCAAACGTAGGGTATCATGCCAATGCCATGTCCCAGACATGGTCTTACACTAGCTCACATGTCAAGTCGATGCGATGTCCCAGACATGGTCTTACACTGACTCTTATGTATCAAGGCTGATGCCATGTCTCAGACATGATCTTACACTGGCTCACATGTCAAGTCGATGCCATGTCCCAAACATGGTCTTACACTGACTCTCATGTATCGAGGCCGATGCCATGTCTTAGACATGGTCTTACACTGGCTCTCCTCTATCCGTGCTGATACCATGTTCCAGACATGGTCTTACACTGACACATAGCTAAGCTGATGCCATGTCCCAAACATGGTTTTACACTAGCTTGTATGTCGAGACCGATGCCATGTCCCAGACTTAATCTTACACTGACACATAACGAGGCCGGATCCATGTCCCAGACATGGTTTTACACTAGCACTCGTATCGACCCTAGTATCACGGCATGAATATCTAGTCTATTCTTAAGGTTCAACCGGGTTCTATCACATAGGTTCTCATCATTTCATTACTAAAAATCATAATTTATCAATTTATGCTCAATAAATGTTCTTATGCATAACTCATATTCACAATTAATCATTTTATGCCAAATCAATGATTTCATGCATAATTATAGTAAAGTTGTATTATTTAGCTACAACTTACCTTGGTATACAAAATGTGAATGACTTTTCGGTTTAATCTGTTTGCTTGGCCTTCCCCGGTCTAGGTTTAGGTTTCGTACTTCATGATCTAAAATGAATAAATTTCACTAATTTAATCACTCTGTTAACTATGATGAATTCAAATTCATAATTTGGCAAAATAACCATTTTGCCCCTAGACTTTTACAAAATGACCATTTTACCCCTAGGCTCGAAAATTGATTTTTATCGAATTTCCTTATTAACCAAGCCTAACCTAATTCTTTTCACTCTTATGGCAGCCCACAATTTCCATTATTTCATGCATTTACTACACAATTTATCAACTTAACAACTAAGTCTATTTTAGGTGTTTTCTATAAACACCCTTTCACAAAAGTTGTTTTTTTAACAACTAAGACTCATTTTCTTCCAAAAAGTTTTAGCAAACCACTTGAACACTTCCATGGAAAAACCCTAAACTTTCAACCATTTTGCAAAATACTCCCCTCAATAGATAGTCCATACTACAAGGGTCTTAAAAGTACAAAAATTATCAATAAAAACCATGAGAATCACTTACTTGTAAGGGTGATAAGTGGTTGAGTTTTCAAGTTTTTAAAACCCCCAACAATGGCTGAATTTTCAGTGAATATGAAGATGAGAATGAAAAAGATGATAGCTAGTCTTAGGTATATTATTTTAACGCCAAATATCTCACCTAACCTTGACCAAATTTCTATTTTCTTTAATTCTTGTCTCATGGCCGGCCACACTAATAGAAAGGGGTCTATTTGCCTATTAAAGACCCTCAATTTTAGTTCTCTAGCTATTTAACACAATTTACTAGTAATTCACAACTTTTACCCTTTATGCAATTTGGTCAATTTTCACAATTAAGCCCACAATCGCGTAAATTAATTCACCAAAATTTTCATGCACCCTTATAAAAATGCTATAACACATAAAATAATATTAGAAATAATTTCTCCGACCTCAGGTTAGTGATTCCGAAATCACTATTCCAACTAAGCCTAAATTCGGGCTGTTATAGGAAATGTATAAGCTAATAAAGAATATGTAAGTTGAGCCTGAAATAAATATATACAATTAAGCGACTAAAATAAATAAGAAATAAAATATAGATTTAGTGGTTAGGCATTAGTGTCTCCTCCTTAGAAGCCAAGGTTTGAATTACTCTTCTCCCATTCTTTTCATTTTATTTTCAATAACCTAGGATAAAAGCCAAACTAAAATATATACTGTTAGGGATAAAACTTAACAAGAAATAGGTAGCAACTCAATTGTTAAGTGTTAATCTCTCTCTCTCTCTCTCTCTCTCTTGTGATCTTAGGTTCAAATCCTTCATTCCCTTTTTATTTCATAATTTCACTAAAGAAACTATCAAGAAGTGGACGGTAGCTCAGCAGTTAAGGTGTTAGTTCCCCTTGAGAACCAAAGTTGAAGCCTCCTCCTCTTCATTTTAATTTCAAATTTTCGGTAAAATATTGGAAACAATGCAAGTGTAGCCCCTAGAAATTTAGCCAATTCTCTCCTAACTAGAATTCATATCTTACCTTTCCTCAATTTAGTCCCTGCCTGATCCCTGAATTCATCATAGAAGTTTTTAAGCATTTAATTGATCTTTGCATTAGTGTTTATACAAAAATTCACAATTTATATGTCTGAATTGCCATTGTTATTATGTATTTATTGATATTGAATAATTGAATCACCATGGTGCTATGAATAAAGATGTTGTAATGGCCAATTTTGGCCCGTACAAATAAATTAAACCAAATTAATGTCCATTTACAATTTTTGAACCCGATTACAAACCCAATCAGACCAGCCCAATTACAACCAAATAACCCGTACCCACTAAGCCCAATACCCAGGAAACCCTAGCCCCTATTCTTTTCCTCACTCACGCCGCCTCTTGCCTCTGCCATCTGCCAACAGTCCCATCACCGCCCACTCAGCTGCTTCACCGCCTTGGCTATTCTCAGCACCGCCCAAGGAGCCCTGCAAACATTAAAACGACTAGACAGAAAGCAAAAAGAAAATAATAAAATAATAAAATGTAAGGCTATAAAAGCCGATTGTAAGTTCAATGTGGTCTGGGCCATTTTTTTTTATGAATGAAAAGAGTACACATTCAGTATCAAATAGCAGGGACTTTCGAAAGGAGAAATAACAAACATTTTTGTTTAAAGACCGTAGCCTAAGCAGCAAAGGGTCACCCCTGAATCAGAGACCACACCAGAGAACAGAACCCAAACCTAAGGTGACTACATCTTTATGTTTTAGGTTTTCCTTTATGTACTTAGGATTTAAAATAACAAAATAATAGAAATAAAAAGCATAAAAAAAAATCTAAAAATTTTACCTTTTTCCGGTCACCGGAACTACGGCGAACGGCGGTCCGGTGACCGGCCGGCGACCGGACGGTGACCGGCCCCGGGGTCGGAGCCGGACCTTCCCTCTCCCCTCTCCTTCCCATCTTCTTTTTTTTTTCTTTTTTTTCTTTCCCACGGCACAAATGAGCCAAAACCCTAAAAACTCACCTTTTATACTAACCGACCTGGGTCGGGTCGACCCGACCCAAACCGCCTAGGATCTGCGTGCTCTGACGTCAGAAGGGCTTATTGCGCGATCGGTCCTTCCGCATTTTTTAAATTTACAATCAAGACCTATTTGTATTGCAATTCGGCCAGGAATTCGTCCCAGGTTCCAATTTAGTCCTCTCTGCCACGATGTCGTTTTATAGAGGCGGGCTACTTGCAGTATTGGTCCCCTTAAGTTTAACCCGTGTTCAAATGCATCCTTCCCTTTCGTTTTTATTATGGATTCGCCCCGAAAGTTCTTTTTTAATTCAAATTCGTCCTTTTTACCTTATTTTTCTCATTTTAACATTATCCTTATAATTATTATTATTATTATTATTATTATATTTATGTGTATGTGTATAGTATTTTAGTTAGTGTTATGTTATTATTATTATATAATTGTTATTTATTTTTTCTTTTGTTAATATTGTTATTATTTTATTTTATTGTCACTATTATATATTATTATGTATATATATTTTTTATATTTTTTATTCTTAGTATTATTAGTATTATTATATTTATACGCATACATATAGTATAGTATTTTATATAATATTATTTGCATTTGTTTTAAAGTTCTATTTACTTTGTATTTATTATTATTATATTATATTTAGTATTATTTGTTATACTTACTATTATTTTTGTTATTTTATGTTATTACTATTATGTTTTATTATTTTCATTATTATTAAATTTATTGTTTATTAATGCTTTACTATTATTAGTATTTGTATTACCTATTTTGCTTAATATTTGTATATATATCATGTTTTCTTTAATACTATCATGTTTAAGTTTATGTATATCTTTAAATATTAATATATTATATGTAAATATTAGCATATAAACAGTTGTGTTCAATATTTTAATACGTATTATGTATTCATATTTTAATGCCATATTCATATATTATATATAAATCCTAATAATATGTCGCATTTGTGGTTTTCACTATTAGTATTTATTATTATTATTATTTTATTATTATTTACCCATATATTTATATATATATATATATATATGTATTTTTTTTTTATCCAAAACATGCATTTCATATATTATACTTATACATTGCGTGTATACTCATAACATCACATTATTCGTATATTGTCGTTATCTCATATTTCTATAATTTCGTTATTCCTAATATATATTACGTGCATGTGTCTAAATACTATTATATATATTTCGTATATGTTTTATACATGTTTACTGCTTCTTTTTATTTGCATTATTACTGTTACTATCATGTATGCATTGTTATATATATTATTATTCATCTCGTTTATTTTCACCTTATTCGTTATGTGTTTTTAATATAGCATATTAATTCACATTTTGATTTCTTCATCGATATTACTCATTTATAATCTTTTCATGATTTAATAAACAAGGCAATATACCGATTTTAACATTAAGCCGGTGATTTCATCGCTATGTTGGGTGAATCACGGATGGCTCGTGTTAAAAGCGGGATATCCTTCTCAGAAATAAAAAACCTTAAAATGCTCGTATTTTGATCGGATCACAACTAAATTTTAAGTTGAACTTGTTTTTTTGAAAAATTAAGACAACGTATATTTGAAAGATACCAATTTTGGGCGTCGCGGGGGTGCTAATACCTTCCCTGCGCGTAACCGACTCCCGAACCCTCTTTTTCTCTAAACTTTAACGTGGACCTAAATTTAGCCTTTTTACTTAAAAAATAAATTTTTTTAGCCAAAAAGAAGTTTTATTAGGTGCCCGATCACACCTAAGAAAAAGGATCGGTGGCGACTCCTTTGCTTTCATAAAATTAAAATTCGTTTTCAAGATTTTAAATCGCCACAATTATCGAGCTAAAATTTTTCGTTGCTACAGCTGGCGACTCCACTGGGGACCAGCTTTCGAGAGTCGAATCAAATCAAAAGCGTTGTCGAAATTTTCGAAATGCCTTTTTCAAATTAATGTTTAGTCGTGATCCTCAAAATTTTGCAAAAGTCATGTACTTGCATCTCATTGTAAATATTTTCTAACTTCTTGTCTACTTGTTTTGAAGCTCTAAATTTCTAAGCTTCGGTTCTCTAAGTCTAGTTTTTAAAATAAAACGAAAGGTTTGTGAGTTTCTCCCCACACACCGTTCACGTGCATTGTTGCATAACATGAGCTCTATACCCGGGCTCCGTCCCTTTTAAGTGAAAGTAAACGCTGTTGGATCGCCCGGTGCCTCCAAGGCGCAGCGGAAAATTAGAATAATAAATTTTACCGGCGATCCATACCATGGATCCATGTGTAAGGAACGAATCGGGGTGATAAAGGTTTCGAAATTACCGAAACTTCAATCTGAGTAGACAGCGACGCCAAGGCAACGGGAATCCTGAAGCACTATCGAACCAAGCCGCAACCTTTAACGATGTCGGCCTCTACGTAGTCCACCCAATTGACAATGAACGGAAATCTCTCAGAAACTATTTTCAGAGAGTATCTCTTTTGACGGCTGCTAGGCCTCACTTTTATAGTTTCGGGATTGCCTATGTATATCCCCTTTAGGGTTTTTACCCTTGCCATATTTAAAACTTTGTGTTAATTGGTATATATTCATAATGAATATTTATTACCATAAATAATCCGAATCATAATAATCGTTATTAAATAAATATAATAACGTTTAACCGAAAATTATAATTACGTTAATTATAATAAAGATTTCGGTAAACTATATTTATTTAAATTTATATATATATGAACCAAAATCATATATTAGAAAATTATGTTCTTGATTATGTGTACAACATCCTTGTACATATAGTATGTTCAATAATTTGATTGCCGAATTTAATTAATTCTATAATTAATTTAATTCATGCGACAACCAGACACAATACCAACTATGTTTTACTCCGTTCATTTCAATTAAAAGGTGTGACCCTATAGGTTCTTGTAACATTAGCAGTAATATTAGAACTATTCTAATATTACAAACAATGAGTGGCATCTAGCAATGCATCATTGCTACCTAAGTTACAAGAAGTCATGATTCGACATAACCTTTTGTGATTAACTTTTCATGCATTAATCCTTAAGTCCAATATCTTTAGAATAGACACAAGTCATGGAATAGTCACACTTGCATAGTCCATCCTATGTTTCTTGATACCTTGAGTAGACTATGATATACAAATAAGTATGACATCTCATATCAACTTATTTGAGCATGGCCATGCATTTCTAGTCTCACTCAATCAAGTGGCCTGAGATATTACTCCTATTATGTAGGAGGGACTTATCCTATATTGATCAACCATATCCCTCTACATAGATTGTGGTATATCCAACATTAGTCTTAATAGAACAACCAATTACAGTGTTCGTTTGACTATATCAAAATATACAACTCACGATGTTGGAATGATGATGATCTCAAGTATGAGGATCATATACATATTAATCACTATGAGTAATATTGTGACAATTACATAATAATCCAAGAAACATACTCATAGCGGGTCGGTCCAATATGTTGTTCTCTAACACACACATTCATGCATTGATTCTGATACTCGATATCAATGACAACTCTTTATCATCAATCAACTACATGTTAGTCTCAATGCATTATTATTGTCCTAGCCAACAATAATACTTGACTAAGGATCTTTTAAGAATAATCATATTATTCTTAGGACATTATTATAAAACAGTTTATTTATGCACACAGAAATGAAACTGAAATAATAATGGCAAAGCCTTATATTAATAAACATGATAAATCAAGTATGTTGTTACAACCATCTCGTGATTGATCTTTGGGCATACTCTTACAAACGCTACGCCTTCGTGAGTTAACTCGTCCCTCCGCACAGGCTAGTGAATACTTTCGGGTTACATATGACTTATGCCTTCGTGAGATAACTCGTCCCTCCGCATAGGCATAAGTAAATGTAATCCCTCGAATTGATCTCGTAAGCCTGTGATGGGCCATGACCGAGGTTCTGTACTAATCTTAGTAGATGACAGTACAGACAATTTGAGTACCTTTTTAGAAACCAAAACCGCATATAGTAAACCATACGAGCCACCTAACTAGAGCCGTGCCGAACCTCCGTCTGTTAATAGTCACCAAAATAAGTACACGGGAGAAACGCCTCTTACCCTTTTTTACACTTTCACCTTTCACGCAAGTGGATCGGGTTTGTTTAATAAATTGGATCAAGTAGCTTGATTTGTTAGATTTTTCGCAATTTTCCTCTGTTCATATTTGTCTTACTGACCAAAGATTGTTTGTTTGTATTCCTGTCTTTCATCATGCATCGGAGGCATCTTGTTAAGAAAGGTGTTGATTAGAGGTTGGTTGCCAAAAATGGGTTTCTAATGGAGGAGTCAATTACCCAAGTGACAGAAACATTGCGTAATAGACTCTTTTGATTAAAGAAATGCCAAAATAGGGGCTATCTTGAAACCAACACCAAATTCTTGCATAAGCATTCATGACTAACATTCATATGGCATTTATACATTCATTCATTGCATATCATGGACGGTCACTAAGGCCAAAATCACACGATTCGCAGTTACGACAATATAAAGGCTGGAACTACATCATTCGTATAGAACGCGTAGGCAAGTTAGAACAATGGAGGCTGCATTTAATGAAAGAATCGAAAGAATGGAAAAAATTCAAAAAGAACTACAAGAGCAACTAGCCAAATCACAGCAAGAGACGAGGGATTTGATGGTGAGATCGCGGGAGGAGTCACTGGAACAAAAAGACCAAATGGCTAAGATGATGGAGATGATGTCGGCCTTGGTAAAAGGAAAAGGGCCCATGCATAATCCTGAGGTTGTTAACCTCGATCAAGATCCACTTTACCCACCGGGGTTCACTCCGCCTCATATGACACAAAGAGTATACGTTCAAAGAAAATCTGCTGGCTTGGAACAGCAACCTGTGCCAGCTACTCACCTAGGACAGGGAATATCCGTGTCCGCTCCCGCTAATCCACCTGTCCCTGATCTAGATGACCCAGTGGAAATCGCCAGGTTGAGGGCAGACGATCACGAAGCTCAGGAGAAGTATAGGAGCTTAGAGGAAAGACTTAAAGCGATAGAAGGCACTGAAGTCTTCTCCGCACTAAGTGCTAAGGAGCTTAGTTTAGTACTTGATCTAGTTCTGCCGCCAAAATTTAAAGCACCGGATTTTGAGAAGTATGATGGGACAAGATGTCCGAAGGCACACTTGGTCATGTTTTGCCGGAAAATGACCGGCTATGTACATGAAGATAAATTACTCATACATTGTTTCCAAAATAGCCTTGTTGGATCAGCTCTTTGCTGGTACAATCAGCTTAGCAGAGAAAAGATCCGAACATGGAAAGACTTGGCGTCGGCATTTTGCGAACAGTATAAGCACGTGTCTGACATGGTACCCGATCGTATGACACTGCAGATGATGGAGAAAAAACCGTCGGAAACTTTTAGACAATACGCGCAGAGATAGAGGGACGTCTCGGCCCAAGTGGAACCCCCATTGACAAAAACTGAGATCACCGTCCTTTTTATTAACACCTTGAGAGCGCCATTTTACGACAAATTTGTAGGGAGTGCCAAAAAAGACTTTGCAGATATTGTCATATCCGGTGAGCTTATCGAGAATGCCATCAAGAGCGGTAGAATGGAGGGGCAGGATAATACGAGAAGGGCAGCACCTATGAAGAAGAAAGAGCCAAAAGCCTACATGGTAGGGATTGGAAGCCGTTATACTCCTAATTCGTACCCAAATCAACTCCGACCTCAATATCACTCATCCCCAAATGTCTACTTTCCTCCCCAAAATCCTTACTACCAAACACCACCTCAATACCCTTCTTACCCCGTTTATGCCATGCTCCCACAAAACACAAGGCCCGCCCAAAACCAACCCAGGAACGAACCAAGACTGGCAGGGCCCAATCTTGAGAAACCGTATTTCACTCATATTCCTATGTCGTACGGGGAACTATACCCAAAACTTCTCGAGAAACAGTTGATATCCCCACACTATGTGGCACCCTTGAAACCTCCGTACCCGAAGTGGTACGACCCAAATGCTAGCTGTGTATACCATGCTGGGAATCAACGGCATTCCACGGAAAACTACCTCGCCTTTAAAAAGCAGGTCCAAAGACTCATTGATATGGGCATTCTACGATTTGATAACGCTAGTAATACGACCGAGAATCCGTTCCCTGACCATGCTGAAGGGAATGTGAACGTAGTGACGGAGGAATGAAACTTTTCCAAGCATTTGACCTTACATACTTGAGAGTATTTTGAACAGCGGGACTGTAGAGGAGACCTATAGTTTGGAACTTACTTAGAGTAATGCTCGGAACCTGCTTATTGTCTCAGGCCTAGGGGCAATAAGGGCCTTTTTGTGAAATAGGCATCTGTCCAGAATTTTTATTTCAATGAAATGCATCTTTTGGAACAAATATTCTCTTATTCTGTTTATGTATAGGTTCCTTTATTCTTGGACTGTCATTCATATATCCTTTCATCCTTTATTTACTATCATACCACGCAAATGATCTTCTTAGAATCACTTATCCCTCAAAGTTTGCCTTCGTACCTACAATAGGTGCCTAGATATCAATGTCACGAGCAACGCTGTTACTAACTCCCTTTTTAGTTAGATATGTGTTCAGAGGGATCTCCAGACTTCAAAGATGACAGAGATTGTACTTAGTGTCTGATTTGTCGAGGATGGTAGAACGAAATGAAAAGACACATCCTAACTTACAAAGGGTTAGTCGACATTGTGAGCTTGCGAAAAAGATTAGAACCTAGCTCGCCACAGAAATAAGGTAAGACGTATATGCCTCATTTGTTTCTTCGCGGACTCTCTATGTAAGGCATGGGGGCAATATTGCCAACATCAATTTTTTTATTAAGGGGGTAAGGCCACTTCATATGCCAAAGTTACAAGGTACACAGTCATCAAATTCAAATCCAAATCCAAATCCAAAATTTAAGGGCAAATCCAAAATCAAATTCAAATCCAGATCTTGATCCACATCCAAATTCAGATTCAAAACCAGATCCAAGTTCAAATCCAAATTCAAAATTCAAAATTCAAAATTGAAATTCAAACTCGAATCCAAAAATGGCAATTTACGGTCTATTCAAAGATCAGACACAATATCAGTGCAACAAAGGCAACCCAAAAGCCATCCAAAAGGATTTTGAAAGATAACTGAGGCTTGTAATGGTTAGCATGGAAAAGTTACCATTTACCCCCTATATTTTCCAAACGTTGGCCAGAACCTTCGCTGGGGCAACACATTTCCCACTGGTCTTGCCTAGTGAAGTGAGATGCTCTCTTCTGAGTTTTATTAGAGCTGAAGCTTGATGAAGCGGAATCAATTCAATTTCGATATGATCAATTAAATTGAAGGAGAAAAGTTAATAGCAATTTGTCACGATCAGATAATGCAACGGAAAGGTTCGCCTAAGAGAATTTTGTTATGAGAGCTGATATTGAAGGTGATCCTTCAAAAGGAGCTTTAGAGGAAAAAGGGCGCCTTGAGACCAAAAATCAAAAAATAAAAAAAGAAAATCAATCAGAAAAGAAAAAAGGAAAAGGAGAGGCCAAGGCGAAAACCTGCAAAGGGGATTTGAGTTGAAAACCCGAAAAGGGCGGCTCAAATTTTGATTGAAAGTGGGGCATACAGTAGTTTTGCCATGCTTGAATTGTCAATGAAGAAGTATGCTACGTCTTGGGGCATCGACAAAGTACTCCAGATCCCTTAAACATATATTGAGCTCAAAATGGTCCTCAAGAAGTTTGAACAGAGAAGCTTAGGCTGCGATATCTGGGGCATCTAGTTTCCATCCTACCCATTTTGAATCTGTTTCTTTTGTTTATCTTATTCGTTTCAAAAAATAATAATAACAAAAAAAAAGTGTCATTCTTGATCCCTGTTTGTTTCGAGTTATGCTTCCAATCAATTTCCTTTTGTCCATTAGGTATGATCTTTTTCAAGCATATCATATTGAAATAACGATTAGTGGACCAATAATACTGTCATAAAAGGAGTTTCGTGTATTACTCTGGAAAGCTTCTGAATAGTACAGGAACCTGAAACAGAACTGTTGTTTAAGAGCTCACCAAGTGTAAAAATTGGGAAAATTTGAGCTTAAATTAAGTTTATCTCTTCGGATTTTTTTTTTGTCAAAGAGGTTAGTTGAACAAAAACAAGATATCGCGTTGGTGATAATCTTGATGAAAACAAGCAATGTCAACCTAAGCATAAAAGAGAATCATTCTCGGGAAAATGATGCTCTGCACCCATAAACATCTGATCGGGTCACCCGAAGAGGGGTCAATTGATGGAACAAGTTACAGATCCTATACCTTTGAGATACAATGGAAGGGACCCTCAAGTCGCAGTGGGGCAAGCTGGTTGAGCAAAACATTTCCTCGAGTTTTGGGTTGAAATACCAGCCAAGCAACAGGGCGTCCCAAGATGAAAAAAGGAGAAGAAGATCAAAATGAAAACCTGAAAAGGGCATCTTGATAAATGAAATATTAGGATAAAAACCCAAAAAGGCGTCCTAATGAAGCAGATCTGGGCCCAAAGAGTAAGACGATTGGAGTAATGAGTCAAACAGTAAGACTACAGTGTTTGAAGCATTTTCAACAAGTGAAGCCATGCTCGAAAAGATTTTTGATTGTGAAATGTGGAAGAGTTCATGCGTTGAAGATTTAGAGCATTTTTGAGATGACATACTCCAAACAAAAGAAATGTTGAGCATCACCTGGATGAGAATTCGACAAGTACAAGAGCCTCAAAGCAGGGACAAACGTTCAACCAGGGGTAAAAGAATGATATCAGAAAAACGCAAGTTGCTCATACGGCTTGAGGACGGGTACAAGCCCTGAAGAGAACCGGGAGTCGAAACAACGAACATAAGTCTTCAAAAAATCGTGACGAAAGGGAACATATGACAAACATGCCTAGGGCGCATAGCATAATCATGTAGGCATATAGGCATTTAAGACAAACATGTACATATCATGATAACATCATGCATGACATATACAAGTACTCTAGCAGAGCAAGAAGTTGTGATGATAGTGATACTGGATCAAGGAAAAGACACCCGAATTCTACCAGATGTTTCAATATTCTGTCTTTCATCTCCTGTTTTCAAAAATCAACTCATATTACAGAGGTGCGTTGAGCCTCAAGACACTTTGAGGTATTTTCAATTTCAGTTTTTAATTTATGTTTCAAAAAAATCAACTCATATTGCGAGAGGTGAGTTGAGCCTCAAGACACACTGAGGTATTTTCAATTTCTGTTTTTCCAAAATCAACTCATATTACAGAGGTGAGTTGGGCCTCAAGACACGTTGAGGTATTTTCAATTTCAGTTTTTAATTTATGTTTCAAAAAAATCAACTCATATTGCGAGAGGTGAGTTGAGCCTCAAGACACGCTGAGGTATTTTCAATTTCTGTTTTTCAAAAATCAACTCATATTACAGAGGTGAGTTGGGCCTCAAGACACGTTGAAGTATTTTCAATTTCAGTTTTTAATTTATGTTTCAAAAAATCAACTCATATTGCGAGAGGTGAGTTGAGCCTCAGGACACGCAGAGGTATTTTCAATTCCTGTTTTTTCAAAAATCAACTCATATTACAGAGATGAGTTGGGCCTCAAGACACGTTGAGGTATTTTCAATTTCAGTTTTTAATTTATGTTTCAAAAAAATCAACTCATATTCGAGAGGTGAGTTGAGCCTCAGGACACGCTGAGGTATTTTCAATTCCTGTTTTTTCAAAAATCAACTCATATTACAGAGGTGAGTTGGGCCTCAAGACACGGTGAGGTATTTTCAATTTCAGTTTTTCATTTATGCTTCAAAAAAATCAACTCATATTACGAGAGGTGAGTTGAGCCTCAGGACGCGCTGAGGTATTTTCAATTCCTGTTTTTCAAAAGTCAACTCATATTGCGAGAGGTGAGTTGATCTTTTTCAATTTCTGCTTTTTAATTTCTGTTCATTCAACTCATATTGTGAGAGGTGAGTTGATCTTTTCAATTTCTGCTTTTTTAATTTCCGTTTATTCAACTCATATTGCGAGAGGTGAGTTGATCTTTTCAATTTCTGCTTTTTAATTTCTGTTCATTCAACTCATATTGCGAGAGGTGAGTTGATCTTTTCAATTTCTGCTTTTTAATTTCTGTTCATTCAACTCATATCAATTTCTGCTTTTTAATTTCTGTTCATTCAACTCATATTGCGAGAGGTGAGTTGATCTTTTCAATTTCTGCTTTTTAATTTCTGTTCATTCAACTCATATTGCGAGAGGTGAGTTGATCTTTTTCAATTTCTGCTCTTTAATTTCTGTTCATTCAACTCATATTGCGAGAGGTGAGTTGATCTTTTCAATTTCTGTTTTTTAATTTCTGTTCATTCAACTCATATTGCGAGAGGTGAGTTGATCTTTTCAATTTCTGCTTTTTAATTTCTGTTCATTGAACTCATATTGCGAGAGGTGAGTTAATCTTTTCAATTTCTGCTTTTTAATTTCTGTTAATTCAACTCATATTGCGAGAGGTGAGTTGATCTTTTTCAATTTCTGCTTTTTAATTTCTGTTCATTCAACTCATATTGCGAGAGGTGAGTTGATCTTTTCAATTTCTACTTTTTAATTTCTGCTCATTCAACTCATATTGCGAGAGGTGAGTTGATCTTTTCAATTTCTGCTTTTTAATTTCTGTTCATTCAACTCAAATTGCGAAAGGTGAGTTGATCTTTTTCAATTTCTGCTTTTTAATTTCTGTTTATTCAACTCATATTGCGAGAGGTGGGTTGATCTTTTTTCAATTCTGCTGTTTAATTTCTGTTCATTCAACTCATATTACAGAGATGAGTTGAGCTTTTCAATTTCCGTCTTAATTTCTGTTTCTCAAAGGTTAACTCATATCGCGAGGGGTGAGTTAAGCCTCGGACCTCACGTCCAGATATTTTCAATCTCTATTCTTTAAAAAGTCAACTCATATCGCGAGAAGTGAGTTGAGCCTCAATTTGCACGCTGAGGTACTTGCAATTTATATTTCAAAATTTGACCCATATTACGAGAATGCGCAGGTTGAGCAATTTTTGACTTCGTCTCAATAAAGGATGAAGATTGGAGATGATTGAAGACATCAAAATTTGCCTTTTGGAAGTTACAAGGGATCCAATCAAAGATATAGACTTTGCATCCCCAGTGAAGTCCCAGAGGCGTAGATTGGAGTTACAAATTTTATCTTCTTAAAGTTGTAGCAGAACAATTTGAGGATGTCAAGATCTCGTCTTTGAAGTTGCAGAAGAGTAGCTCACGAGGATTCCATACCCCTGAAGAAGAGACAGATCAAGGCCACAGGACAGATCTCTGAAGTTGCAGTAGATCGAACCAAAGTTACAAGATGTGGTAGACTGGAAAGAGACTACCTGAACCGGAGTACCAGAGAATTCAAGATTTGGCAAGATTGGGGCAAAATTGGCCTTTCTTTATGTCTTTGCTCTATTCTCGTTACTCGACAAATGAGCAAAGAGGGGCAGCTGTAATGGCCAATTTTGGCCTGTACAAATAAATTAAACCAAATTAATGTCCATTTACAATTTTTGAACCCGATTACAAACCCAATCAGACCAGCCCAATTACAACCAAATAACCCGTACCCACTAAGCCCAATACCCAGGAAACCCTAGCCCCTATTCTTTTCCTCACTCACGCCGCCTCTTGTCTCTGCCATCTGCCAACAGTCCCATCACCGCCCACTCAGCTGCTTCATCGCCTTGGCTCTTCTCAGCACCGCCCAAGGAGCCCTGCAAATATTAAAACGACTAGACAGAAAGCAAAAAGAAAATAATAAAATAATAAAATGTAAGGCTATAAAAGCCGATTGTAAGTTCAATGTGGTCTGGGCCATTTTTTTTTATGAATGAAAAGAGTACACATTCAGTATCAAATAGCAGGGACTTTCGAAAGGAAAAATAACAAACATTTTTGTTTAAAGACCGTAGCCTAAGCAGCAAAGGGTCACCCCCGAATCAGAGACCACACCAGAGAACAGAACCCAAACCTAAGGTGACTACATCTTTATGTTTTAGGTTTTCCTTTATGTACTTATGATTTAAAATAACAAAATAATAGAAATAAAAAGCATAAAAAAAAAATCTAAAAATTTTACCTTTTTTCGGCCACCGGAACGGCGACGAATGGCGGTTCGGTGACCGGCCGGCGACCGGATGGTGACCGGCCCCGGGGCCGGAGCCGGACCTTCCCTCTCCCCTCTCCTTCCCTTCTTCTTTTTTTCTTTCTTTTTTTTTCCCACGGCACAAATGAGCCAAAACCCTAAAAACTCACCTTTTATACTAACCGACCTGGGTCGGGTCGACCCGACCCAAACCGCCTAGGATCCGCGTGCTCTGACGTCAGAAGGGCTTATTGCGCGATCGGTCCTTCCGCATTTTTTAAATTTACAATCAAGACCTATTTGTATTGCAATTCGGCCAGGAATTTGTCCCAGGTTCCAATTTAGTCCTCTCTGCCACGATGTCGTTTTACAGAGGCAGGCTAATTGCAGTATTGGTCCCCTTAAGTTTAACCCGTGTTCAAATGCATCCTTCCCTTTTGTTTTTATTATGGATTCGCCCCGAAAGTTCTTTTTTAATTCAAATTCGTCCTTTTTACCTTATTTTTCTCATTTTAACATTATCCTTATTATTATTATTATTATTATTATTATTATTATTATTATTATTATTATTATATTTATGTGTATGTGTATAGTATTTTAGTTAGTGTTATGTTATTATTATTATATAATTGTTATTTATTTTTTCTTTTGTTAATATTGTTATTATTTTATTTTATTGTCACTATTATATATTATTATGTATATATATTTTTTATATTTTTTATTCTTAGTATTATTAGTGTTATTATATTTATACGCATACATATAGTATAGTATTTTATATAATATTATTTGCATTTGTTTTAAAGTTCTATTTACTTTGTATTTATTATTATTATATTATATTTAGTATTATTTGTTATACTTACTATTATTTTTGTTATTTTATGTTATTACTATTATGTTTTATTATTTTCATTATTATTAAATTTATTGTTTATTAATGCTTTACTATTATTAGTATTTGTATTACCTATTTTGCTTAATATTTGTATATATATCATGTTTTCTTTAATACTATCATGTTTAAGTTTATGTATATCTTTAAATATTAATATATTATATGTAAATATTAGCGTATAAACAGTTGTGTTCAATATTTTAATACATATTATGTATTCATATTTTAATGCCATATTCATATATTATATATAAATCCTAATAATATGTCGCATTTGTGGTTTTCACTATTAGTATTTATTATTATTATTATTTTATTATTATTTACCCATACATTTATATATATATATATATATATGTATTTTTTTTTTATCCAAAACATGCATTTCATATATTATAGTTATACATTGTGTGTATACTCATAACATCACATTATTCGTATATTGTCGTTATCTCATATTTTTATAATTTCGTTATTCCTAATATATATTACGTGCATGTGTCTAAATACTATTATATATATTTCGTATATGTTTTATACATGTTTACTGCTTCTTTTTATTTGCATTATTACTGTTACTATCATGTATGCATTGTTATATATATTATTATTCATCTCGTTTATTTTCACCTTATTCGTTATGTGTTTTTAATATAGCATATTAATTCACATTTTGATTTCTTCATCGATATTACTCATTTATAAACTTTTCATGATTTAATAAACAAGGCAATATACCGATTTTAACATTAAGCCGGTGATTTCATCGCTATGTTGGGTGAATCACGGATGGCTCGTGTTAAAAGCGGGATATCCTTCTCAGAAATAAAAAACCTTAAAATGCTCGTATTTTGATCGGATCACAACTAAATTTTAAGTTGAACTTGTTTTTTTGAAAAATTAAGACAACGTATATTTGAAAGATACCAATTTTAGGCGTCGCGGGGGTGCTAATACCTTCCCTGCGCGTAACCGACTCCCGAACCCTCTTTTTCTCTGAACTTTAACGTGGACCTAAATTTAGCCTTTTTACTTAAAAAACAAATTTTTTTAGCCAAAAAGAAGTTTTATTAGGTGCCCGATCACACCTAAGAAAAAGGATCGGTGGCGACTCCTTTGCTTTCATAAAATTAAAATTCGTTTTCAAGATTTTAAATCGCCACAATTAGCGATCGAGCTAAAATTTTTCGTCGCTACAGATGTGATATCAATCATGCCTACTGTTAAGTGTTATTGATAAATTGTGAGTGTTAACACTATTATCGTCCCACTAAATACATGATGAACATGTCTATTACTAGTGATTGAATGAAATAAGTGTTAAGCATGCCTAGAATTTTTGCATTATTATGTTCTAAAGTATGT
Source organism: Gossypium stocksii (assembly GCA_020496765.1). Classification (NCBI taxonomy): domain Eukaryota; kingdom Viridiplantae; phylum Streptophyta; class Magnoliopsida; order Malvales; family Malvaceae; genus Gossypium; species Gossypium stocksii. The sequence goes on from CM035626.1 coordinate 65,812,585, forward strand.
TTTGTGTGCGAGGGCCACTACACGGCCCACTTACCAAACCTAACAAACTTGACAATAACAGCAAAATAGAAATAAGGATAAAACATTTATAAAGGAAAAAACAACTAATTTAAAGCCCACTTCCTCGAGAAACCCATTATCCATCCCATCAACTGTCCAGCCATAAGTGCTTGACGATCTCTCTTACCAAAACTCCCCTTTCCCTGATTTCCATTTAGTCATTTCCTTCACAAAAACATTTCTTCTCCGACGTTTTGATTCCCAGGGAGCAAACACTATCTTCCTCACAAGGCTTCAGTCTGGTTCTCTGATCCAATTGTCTTCCAGAGCTTTAGCTGCATGACTTGGTACTGCACCTTCCAGATAAAACCCTTTCCTTTTCTTCAAACTCTCAGTGGCTATTATGTCCACCGGAGCGTTTGTTGTGCGATGGACGTAATGAAATTTATTAGATTTGAACTCACTCTGTAAAGCCTTTATGTTGTGGATGATGGAACAGATTTCTGATTTATCTCTGGATTCTGAAATGCATTACTTATTGACTGAGATCGAGTCCCCTTCAATGTAGATTTTACGATCATTCAGTTCTAACCCCATTTTAACTGCCTCTAAACATGCATGTGCGAAAGCCGAACTAGCATTCTCGTAAATGGTCGCTCTGGAGGCGATCACTTTTCCCCTTCCGTCTCTAGCGACAACTCCCGAGCCTGCTCTGAAATGACCCCGACTAAAATCGGCGTCGAAATTGATTTTTAAATATTCTCCAGATGGGTGAACTCATGTTTCTCTAAATAAAAAAGGTCATATCCTTACTGGATTTCTTTATTTTTTCATGCACATAAAATTTTTATAATTGTATAAATAATGTATTATAAACTTTGTATAATCTTTTTATTTTTTTATTTTTTAGTTAATATGTTTTTAAACCGTTATAATTATTTTAAAAATTAGTGTAAGTAAATTTTTATACTACGCTTAAAAAATATTTCAATGAAAATTAAATAATATATATGTATGTGTATTTTAAAAGTTATTATAAGTAAATTTTTATACTTTTATAATCCTTATGATGAATTCAAATTGGAACCATTATTCCTTACATAAATGTTTAATTTCTGTAAATTAAGAAAGACAAGCTTTACACTAAATTGAAACAATTTAAAACAAATTATAGTTTGAGACCAAAAACCCAAATCCCAAATGTGGAACCGAAAACCCATAAAATAAAAGACATCTTATCTTGTTTTCTGAAAAACCCATATGAAAAATTGAGAATTTTGAAATGCTCAGAAGTAAAGAAGAAGCAAAGGTAGAAGAACAGAAAAGATATCAGAGATTAAAAATTATATTATATTTTCACAAAAGATTATGCTAATTAAGGGTGCCTTGTGCGGTGTTTGCAAGTAATTACAGGATTAGCATGTAAATTTTTTTTTTTATGGTTTGGCAAGAAGATCACAAGAGATATAAATATATAATAGGCTGTTAATGTCGAATTGATTAATAAAATTTTAAACCCACCTGTCATTTTTTTATTGGTGGGACATAAAGAGAGACACAAACAAAGCGCAGGGGATTTTTATTCCTAAAGTAAGACCACTTATAACCTCCAATTAATTAGCCACCCAGACGAAGACCTGTCATCGACCCCATCCCAATGACATACATGAATCAAGATTACTGGTTATTTAAAATTTCAACAGATTCAATGCCTATAAATTGCAGCATTAAGTCCAAATACCTCAAAACTTGCAAATGCAATTGGCATTTCTCCTTTTGCCCGAATCTTGATTATATTGAATCCGAGAAGGGAAAAAATAAAATTTTAAGTCAATTACTCTTATCTCCACGTGGTAAAGAAACATCGGACAAAATGGTAAGGATTAAAAATGATTGGTTAAGAACAAACTTTTGCCAGTTGATAAGTGGATTGAAGAATTAGAAAGGTTTGGTTTTCTACATATATATGCAGCTAAGGAAGGGAACAAAAAGATAGCATAATGGTCTATAAAAAGACCTTGGAACTACCCGAAAGCCATAAATACTTGATTGCATGGAGACCTTGAGTCAAAATCGGTCATTATAGTGAATTGGTTTTTCTAGTCATTGTTTTATACAAAAAGAGAGCATAAGGAGTAGCATGGTGGCCTTCGGGTATGACCAATGAATTTGGCATGGCTTGTCCCTTACTAGAAGAATTTCTCTGTTACGTGCTCCTTTGCTCTCTCTCGAACTTCCTTTCCTGGCTTTTTGTTAAGGATATGAGTATTAGCTCAAGTTGTTATCCAAGTAGTTAGCATTTAGCTAAGGCTGTTAGCCAGTCTGTTATAGAGCAGTTACTTCTAAGCTCTCTATAAATATTATGCTCTAAGTGTACAGAGGTAAGTTTAGAGTCTAATACAGAATTGATTTTCTTCTGAATAGTTTTAGCTTATTGTTTCTCTCAAAGTCAGGATAGCTTTCTAATCAATCACAAGATTACCTGAGTTTCTTCACTTTTTGTTGTTCTGTGGGCTTAAATTCTACTTATTTGAACAAAAAATGGTGGCCTTGGCACTACCCCTAACCCATAACTTGTGTTCTCTAAACTCAGTTTACAGAGTTGAAGAAAACAACAAAAAAATAAATAAATAAATAAATGATAAGACTAGGTGAAGCTTTTATTTAACATACTCCTGAACTTTCCAATACATGAGCAACTTTTCACAATTATGCATTGGCGATTTCCATAATACAAAAACAACACCAAAACTATGTTACACGATGAAAGTTTCAGCTGAGTATGTTAACTCAAATGTAGAACCTATATATGTATATTATTTTAAGAATATTATACAATGTACAATAGTGCATTGAAAATTGATTTAGTCACAATCCTCCTTTAGGATTTAATCATAACTACTTATATGCACATCATCTCAGATATCTCAGTTTTCTTAAAATTAGCTGCTTGAAAAAATGTTGGCAGCATAAATTAAGGCTACTTATGTTTAAAATTGACCACCATGCATGTAGGAACTTAAACACTAAGGCAAGGAAGGTTCAGGAGGACGGGTAGCCCATAGTGTACTCAAAGCTCGAAGACGGTGGAAGTATTCTCCTAAAGCAAGTAAGCCTCGAGCTGCCTGTCGAGTTGTCAGGATGCGAGACATCTGCTGTAGCGTTTCCTGCCGAAGGTGATCAGCCTGCGTATGGAAATATATAGGCATTAGTTTAAACTTGAATAAGATCATTAAGATGGCTTCTCTTTGACAATAAAGTTTCGTTATCTAGACTCTTATACATCACTAAACTTAATTTTGGTGTGCTCATACTTTGTGACCCTTAGCTATGTTCTCTAATTGAAAAAAAACTGTTTGTCACCAACCTAGTTCTTAACAATAAATCCATTGACCAAGATTTCCATAGTTTCGCACCTTTCCGGGAAGCCCTAGGTTTTTAAATATAAGATAAGTAGAAAATTTTCTAGGTTATCATATAACCCGTATTACCTGTCACAGTAGGTGCAGCATATATAGTTAAACATCATTTTGAAATGAAAATGAAATAAGAATTTATTAAAAATCTTGCACTTGTTAATTATATTTTCACTTCAAATGCATGGATAAAGAACCAATTTCTGGGTAATATATATTGACTTGAAAAGAAAAACTAATCCTGGAAAGTTCCTAGAATAAACTCGTGTGCCACCATGGAATGATGCAATTAGTACCTGGTTCACAAAGCTGACTAAAGCTTCTAACTTCTTCATTGCAGTGGCCACTTGAGGAATGTAACTAACTTCGTCCACTGGACCACCTGCCACGGTGGAAGACACAGTTTCCTGGAGTTTCTCCATACCTTGCGAAAGGGCGTCTTCAGCTTGCTGACAAGATTGTTTCAGGTTACAAACTTCCAAAATTTGTTGTTCTGTCAAGGGGTCAAGCTGAGGCACCAACACCTATAATAAGCATATAATCCTAGATAAATATCATTCAACATTTAGCAATATAACTTGGAATGGAATTCTGACGTAAAAGATAAGAAATTATGCCATTCAAGTAACACATGAGTACAGAGTTACTTTGTTAAACAAGCCTTTGGCCAAGTTCGATGCTTGTGTCGTGAAACTAAATGTTTCGCCGGTGATAAGTAACTCTAGGAAACCCTAACAGAGAATAATTGCAAAAGGTTATCATAGATATTCAATGTACATAACCATTTTCTTTTGTTTATGTACGCATCAAAGGGAGGGAAGGGGGTCTTCTAGTATGGACCGACAGTTTCTTCAACGATAACTAAAATATTGATGTCAAGGGTAACAAGTGAATATCTAAAAGAAAACTGTCTAGATCAAAGAAAAGTGTTTAGAATAACAATTCAAGATAGGCTACCCTAGTTGACTTAAGGAAAGGCAAGATAAACATGGTGAATATATTTCCTAAGCAAGCATTGTTCCAAAAGATTATAAGATCTAGAAATAGTCAAAGAAAATTTCAAGTCTTTTTTAAATGAAGGAGAAAAAATCCTTAAGTGAGACAAGATATAAGAATCCATCAATAGATAAGTCAAGGTGTGAAACTATCGTAGTTGTTCATTTAAATTTAACCAGTGCCACCTGCATAAAGAATTTGCTGTTAGACCCACTGCTATAGGCTCTTTCCCTCAAAAGACCTACATGAAAATAGAAATGCATGATCTACAGTTAATTAAACTGAATTATGCATCACCTTAAGAAGTTCTGAAGGGCGAAACCCTCCAATCCACGAGAAAAATCGCTCTGCTGATGTTTTCCACACACCAGATATCACATAGAAAACATCAGCCTTTGCGACTGTTGATTTCATGCGAAAAAGTTCAAAATAGTGGCCCATACCACTTTCCACAAGTATGCGAAGCTCTATATCACTTATATGGGCATTCAAAGCAGTCCTCAGTTCACATGTTTGTGTATGTTGTACATCCACCCAACGTCCGTACTCCATCTCAAATGCAGCAATCCCTACAGAATCCTCGGATCATGTAAACAATGAAACACAAAATAATAGATATCTACTTGTAGTGAAGATAAAAAGGCATGATATGGATTATTGCATCAAGATCACATTTAACTCATCGGAGAGTTTCCAATGAAGATTTATGTCATACCTGTTGAGATTAGCTTCCATGCAGCAGCAAAGGTGGCTGTGGAAAGCTCATGCACGTGAACAATTTTTTGTGGCTGCAACTAGGAACCATGAAGCTTTAAATTGTAACTTGATCTAGTTGCTTTTGAAGTCTAGTTCATTTTTTGAATTAGTTGATTGATGTAATTTGATGTTGATAGAGCTGTTAACCAATTTTGTTTTTATGTACAAGTTAAGTTAGCTTCTTTCCTATGTTAAGTGGTAGTAGGTATATGTTTAGGTAAAAGTTTGTTGACTTGTAAACTTTGTTTTATTTTGATATATATGTAATGGCAACATGCCAATGAAGTTGAATGAAATTATATTGAATTTCTTCAATACATCAAAAACTTCCTTTGCTTTTCTTCTTTCTTTTCACTCTTATACCCGTTTGCCTCTTAGCTGTTCTAAGGTCTGCTCTTCAATACAAGTATTTCCATCATCGGTAATTAGCCTTCTCTTCACCAAGGTTCATTCCAGTACAAGCTGCTGTTGAAGTATAGATTACCAACATAGGTAATACGTGTTCTCAGACACAAAACCAATTACCTACATAGGTAATACGCCTCCTCATCACCAATATTCACACCAGCAGAGACTTGCTGTCAAAACAAAGATTACCTCCATAGGTAATACGTGCTTCCAACCCTAACAATTGGTATCTAGAGCTGTTTATCCTTCATCAGGCTTTTCTCCAGCAGCACCACCGGTTTTCAATGGTGAAGGTTTCCATATATGGGCAGTCAAAATGAGAACCTACCTACAAGCTTTTGACTTATGGGAGGTTGTCAACACCGATGCTGAGCCAGCTCCACTTAGAGCCAACCCCACGGTGGCACAAATCAGACAACATGCTGATGAAAGGACTAAAAGGCATAAAGCCATGTCCTGTATTCAGAATAGTGTCTCAGATGTGATCTTTACAAGGATCATGGCCTGTGAGACACCAAAGCAGGCCTGGGATAAATTGAAGGAGGAGTTTCAAGGCTCTGAAAGGACGAGGCAGCAGCAGCTTCTTAACCTTAGAAGGAATTTTGAGAATTTGAAAATGAAAGAAGATGAAACTGTCAAACAATATTCTGACAGGATAATGGCTGTTGTAAATAGCATAAGGCTCCTTGGTGAGCAATTTGATGAAGCAAGGATAGTTGAGAAGGTTCTCTCTACTTTGCCAGAGAGATATGAAGCTAAAATATCCTCCCTAGAGGATTCAAGAGACCTGTCAAGCATCACCTTGACAGAGCTTATCAATGCCCTATATGCTCAAGAGCAAAGGAGGGCCAACAGACAAGAGGAGCACCAGGAGGGTGCATTACAAGCCAATGCCAAGCCTGCCACAAGCTCATTTACCTACAAAGGTAAAAAGGCCTAGAAAGACAGACCCAAGTCTGATGCTACAAGAAAAGGAGACAAACCTTGCAGGCATTGCAAGAGACCAGGTCATCCTGAAAATAGATGCTGGTTCAGGCCAGATGCTACATGTCAGCATTACAAGAAGAGAGGCCATGTTGAAAGAGTCTGCAAAGAAAAAGGCAGACCTGGCCAAAACCAACAGCAACAGCAACAGCAAGCTCAAGCTCGAGTGGCTGAAGACAGCAATGACTGTGAAGAACAGGTCTTTGCTGTAACATGTTCAACGAGTCAGAAAGAAGGCTCAAAAGGATGGCTTTTGGACAGTGGATGTACCAATCATATGACTTCAGACCCAACCATCTTCAAGACTTTGGATAGGAGCTGCAAATCTAAAGTAAAAATTGGTAATGGCCAATTTATAAGGGCTGAAGGAATAGGAGATGTTTTGATACATACTCCTGCAGGCAACAAAATTATTTCAAATTTGCTACTGGTTCCAGAAATAGACAGGAACCTTTTGAGCATTGGTCAGCTGCTTGAGAGAGGGTACTCAGTCGAGTTCAAAGACAGAGAATGTCAAATTTTTGATCCAAGTGGATCCATGTTTATGATAATAGCCATGGCAGACAAGAGCTTTGTTGTGGATTGGGACAAAGGCCTAAATAAGGTCTACTCTGCTTCCACAGAAGACTCCAAGCTTTGGCACCAAAGACTTGGACATGTTAACTTCAAATCGATGACCCAGTTAGCTAGCAAGGACCTTGTAGAAAACTTTACTGGTCTAGTACAAAGTGATGAAGTATGTGAAGTGTGTCAGCTAGGAAAGCAGGCCAGATTGCCATTTCCTTCAAACAACTCTTGGAGAGCCTCTGAAAGGCTGCAACTTGTGCACACAGATATTTGTGGTCTGATGAAAACAGAATCCTTGAATGGAAGTAAGTACTTTATTCTCTTTATTGATGATTATTCCAGATATTGCTGGATTTATTTTTTGAAAAACAAGTTAGAAGCAGCTCATGTGTTTGCAAAGTTCAAAGCTGCAGCTGAAACCGAAACAGGCTGCAAATTGAAAACCATCAGGTCAAATAATGGAGCTGAATATACATCAGCTCAGTTTCAAGCCCTCTGCAATGATACAGGCATTAAGCATCAGCTCACTAATGTGTATACACCTCAACAAAACGGGGTAAGTGAAAGAAAAAATCGAAGTCTACTAGATATGGCTAGATGCCTTTTGTTTGAGAAAAATCTGCCCAAAACCTTGTGGGCTGAAGCAGTTAACACTGCTGTGTACCTTCAAAACAGGCTTCCAACCAAGGCTTTAGAGCACAAGACTCCTTTCGAGGCCTGGTTTGGATTCAAGCCATCTTTGGCTCACTTGAGGGTGTTTGGTTGCTTGTGTTATTCACAAGTGCCAGCTGTTAAGAGAAGCAAGCTGGACAAAAGAGCACAAGCAGGTATTCTGGTAGGCTACAGTTCAGTCAAGAAGGGGTACAGAATTCTGGATCCTTTAACAAACAAAATTCAAGTAAGCAGAGATGTAATCTTTGATGAAAAAGGATGCTGGAACTGGGAGAAGAATGAGCCAGAGGTTGTTTCTGAGGAGCTGATGGTTGATCATGCTGAACCTGATCAAGTTAGTTCTGAAATGGACATTGATGACATGCTAGTAATAGGCACTAGATCCTTGGCTGAAGTTTATGAAAGAGCACAAGCTGCCATAGTGGAGCCAAGCTGTTTTGAAGAAGCTGAAGTTGATGAAGGATGGAAACGGGCTATGGTTGAAGAAATCAAGATGATCCAGAAGAATCAGACATGGGAGCTGGTTGAAAGGCCTACCAACAGAAAGACCATTGGTGTCAAATGGGTCTATCGAGCCAAACAAAATGCTAATGGCAGTTTAAATAAGCTGAAAGCCAGACTTGTTGTCAAAGGCTTCAGTCAAAGATATGGCCTGGACTACATGGAGACTTTTTCACCAGTAGCCAGACTTGACACCATCAGATTGCTAGTTGCTTTAGCTGCACAAATGCAATGGGTCATTCATCAGTTAGATGTAAAATCAGCATTCCTCAATGGTTTTCTTGAAGAAGAAATTTATGTAGACCAGCCTCAAGGCTTTATTGTGCCTGGCAAGGAACACATGGTGTATAGGCTCAAAAGGCTTTGTATGGTCTAAAATAAGCTCCTAGAGCTTGGTATGCTCGAATTGATAGTTACTTGGTCAGTTTGGGATTTAACAGAAGTGTTAGTGAGCCAACATTATATATTAAAAAGAATGAAGCTGAAACTCAGCTTATTGTATCCCTCTATGTCGATGACCTTTTGGTGACTGGAGGAGATCAAGACATGTTGGCTGATTTTAAAGTCAAAATGAAGGACATGTTTGAAATGTCTGACTTGGGGCTAATGACATACTTTTTAGGATTGGAGGTGCACCAAGCAGAAGGAAAAATCTTCTTAGGACAGAAAACATTTGCCTTGAAAGTTTTGTCCAAATTCTCAATGGAGAATTGTAAGCCAACAAGCACTCCTATTGCTGTTGGAATGAAGCTATCAAGCCAAGAGGTTCATGAACAAGTCAATGAGTCTATATATAGAAGTCTAGTTGGTTGTTTATTGTATTTGACAGCAACTAGACCTGATATTATGTTTGCTGTGGGATTACTCTCAAGATTCATGCACTGCTGTAGTAAAGAGCACTTTCGAGCAGCAAAAAGGGTACTCAGGTACATTAAAGGTACCTTGAGTTATGGCTTGTTGTATAGCAAGGCTGAAAAACTAAGGCTAGTTGGGTTTACCGATAGTGATTAGGCAGGATCGAAGGATGACATGAAGAGCACTTCAGGGTATGCTTTCGCCCTTGGCTCAAGTATTTTCTACTGGAGCTCAAAGAAACAAACCTTGGTAGCACAATCGACTGCTGAAGCAGAATATGTAGCAGCTGCTGGGGCTGTGAATCAAGCCATATGGCTGAGAAAAATCTTAACAGATTTAAATTTACACCAAGAGGGAGCAACAGTGATTTATTGTGATAATCAATCTGCTGTTGCAATTGCAAAGAATTCAGTTTTTCACGGTAGAACAAAACATTTCAGTATTAAACTTCATGTTGTAAGAGAAATGGAAGAAGCACACGAAGTAAAACTGATTCATTGCAGTTCAGAGGAGCAACTTGCTGACATTTTCACAAAACCTCTTAGTGTGACTCAATTTCTTCATTTAAGAACTAAATTAGGTGTCAGCAGCATGAAAGCTAAGGAGGAGTGTTGAGATTAGCTTCCATGCAGCAGCAAAGGTGGCTGTGGAAAGCTCATGCACGTGAACAATTTTTTGTGGCTGCAACTAGGAACCATGAAGCTTTAAATTGTAACTTGACCTAGTTGCTTTTGAAGTCTAGTTCATTTTTTGAATTAGTTGATTGATGTAATTTGATGTTGATAGAGCTGTTAACCAACTTTGTTTTTATGTACAAGTTAAGTTAGCTTCTTTCCTATGTTAAGTGGTAGTAGGTATATGTTTAGGTAAAAGTTTGTTGACTTGTAAACTTTGTTTTATTTTGGTATATATGTAATGGCAACATGCCAATGAAGTTGAATGAAATTATATTGAATTTCTTCAATACATCAAAAACTTCCTTTGCTTTTCTTCTTTCTTTTCACTCTCATACCCATTTGCCTCTTAGCTGTTCTAAGGTCTGCTCTTCAATACAAGTATTTCCATCATCAGTAATTAGCCTTCTCTTCACCAAGGTTCATTCCAGTACAAGCTGCTGTTGAAGTATAGATTACCAACATAGGTAATACGTGTTCTCAGACACAAAACCAATTACCTACATAGGTAATACGCCTCCTCATCACCAATATTCACACCAGCAGAGACTTGCTGTCAAAACAAAGATTACCTCCATAGGTAATACGTGCTTCCAACCCCAACAATACCATAAGAAGTTTAAGGTGGTTCGACAATTACATACCAACAACCAATTTAAAATAGCAAGCAAATACAGGACGCAGACTAGATTCGATTGGAAGAGTGTAATTTCTGATATTACTCATACAATAAGCTCTATATAATCTTCACACTCACTCATACAATAAGCTCTATATAATCTTCAAGTAGTGTGAAGGGAAGCAAAAAAATGGATAGGTGGAGCCTATGCATTGGGCTCTAAAGATATGATGAGCTAAGAGAAGTTGAAATAGTTTTCCTCATAAAGTGTAAATTTATGAAAAGAGATACTGGTGAAATGAACTACTCACTCATGAAGAGATAAAAGAAGTTGCAAACAAACCTGAGTTTACTGTTCCAGAGAATCCAATATCACTTCCTTCTAACACACCACCCATATAAAGACCCTGCAGTGAATGTTTTATTTATTAAATGGCTTTAAAATATTTTAAAAAGAGATATAATATGATATTCATCTTCTTTAAACCTGTTGCCTCACTCGTTGAAGCTCTTGCTCTAATTGAATCAACTTTAGACGGCTATTTTCTAACTGTTGAACATATGCCTGAAAGTGACATCAAATCAAATTATTTTAAAACTTCACATATGGCTTTCCGCATGCATATTCATCTTACCTTTTTCCGCAACCGACTTTTACGAGCAGCCTCACGGTTTTGTGCTAGACGTCTTTGTATCTATAGACATCAAAGTTAAAATGAATAAATAGATTATACCACTATTTAATGTAAAAAGGTCACCTACAAACTTACAACAATTAATATGACACTTCATTCTATGCACAAAAAGATTATACCCTATTCAATATTTATATCTTTCATAAGGGTAAAAGAAATAAACAATCATAACTACATACCTTATCAATAGGTTTACTTGCCTCTTGCTCATAGTTGTTAGAAGGTGCTAGCATTTCATGTGAAGTAGTCTCGGACTGGAAAGTAAAACGATATATATATATATATATATAGGGTTATTTATCGTTAAAATCAGATAAATGTGTTTTAACTACAAAGTAAAGAATTATATCTCCAAAATCTTAACCTCATTCTCTAGCTTATTATCCACTTTGACAATCACAGATGTAGATGTATTTGGATTGCCATTACTCTTAAAATTTTCTCCCCATATGCCAATTTGGTGGATAGGCTCATAGATACCCAACCTTGAAGGTACAAATTGGGGGGTCGGAGAGTTCATTCTTTTTGAAATGATAAAGAAGGCAACTTTTGCACAAGTTGAATTGATGTCTAAGGCAATTGAGAGCTTAGACTCTGGAAGGAAACAGAAATAAACATGCATAAGCTTTGCTAGAAGAGTAAGAAAAACAGGCATAATAGCAAAGATGCAACAAGCAACAGAGAAGATGATTATAAAAGTTAATTGCAACAACACTCTTAAGTACTAAAATGACATACATCCAACACAAACCAAATGGGGTGTCTAGGGAAAATTTTATATTTTGCTTTGTTAGGCAATATTTGTAGGAACAAAAGGCAAGTTCAAAATGATGCATCATGATTTTGATTTCCTAAATATTATGTTGATGACTACATCATTGGACTAGTTATCTCTGTCCAACTCATAAAAAAAAAAAAAAATTAAACACCAATCATGGAATCCCTCTTTTTATTTTCATTCTCCTCTATCCAAATCAGTCGTTAAGCCGTCAACTCTTGCCATTATTGGAGCACACTATTCACTATCACTTGTGTCATAGTGGACCTATTCATACTCTCAAAAATTCTTCATCATCATAAAAAATAATGATGTATTCTTCTATAGGACCTTTCCTAATGAGCATAAACCACTAAAAAGTAGCATAAAACAATTTCTTCTACTTCAAAATTAAATTGGATAACACTAAAACGTACTACTAAATCACCATCGGTTCACTAAAGCAAAGAATATTTAAATGCAATCCGAACTTGGTGCAAACTTTTCTTACTTGTTCATTGCTCTAAATTTTTCTACGTAAAGTTCTTTTCAAAGCTGACCAACAATTGGATATCTAAACAAATACACTTTTTGGCGACAAACTATGCTTTAAGCTTTAGGCATTCGCAAGAAATTAGACAAGTACAGAGATAAACAGAGGAAATACATATTACATGTTTCCTTGTAATTTGTATTGTTTTCATGAACACAAGTGAAATAATAAGCAGAAACCAACAAAGCTTCGACACTAGCTACAATCAAAACTTGAAGAAAAATCACTTCTTAACTCCTTCCAACTTTCACATACATACATGCATACGCTTCCATCTTATGAGAAAAACAAAAAATAATGAAGGAAAATTCGAATTTACGAAAACAATAATAGGCTCATTTTACTTGATTTAATATTAGTCTTTGGGATGGCATGGTAAGTTGGTAACGGCAATTGGACTGGAAATTTGGGGGTACTTTACTGTTTTGGACTTTTGCATTTTTTTAGCTGTGATCAACAAGAATACTAAAATTGAAAATATAAAATCCCTCTCAAAATAATATCTATTGTTTTGTTTGTAAAAATAAAATATTTTTAATAAATTCTACATTGAATTGAGATTTGATTGAAGGGTGATACCAATTTAATAAAAATACTAAATATTAGTAGACTATTATCAATATTTATTTATAAACACTTCTTAAATTTTTATTCTTTGAAATAAGATTAAAAAGGACTTGATTGTAAGTAATCTTTTATTATTTGAAAGTTGATATGTTGTTAACTTTACCTATAATCTTACATTAAAATTGTTATTTTTTTCTAAAAAAAATGTGGTATTATTTTGTAAGGACAATGATAGATATAAATGTTAGGTTACTTTAGTGCATTCATTAAATTTTTATTTTTATTTTTTTAATTTATTCTTAAAGCATCAAATTTAATATAAACATAATCTTAATTGTTTATCACAACATACAACATAAATTTATATTAATATTACATCTTTAATTAAATTAATATTACGAATTAATCCGGCATTAATTTAATTAAAAAAATATTGTTTTCAATTTTAACATTTATATAAAATAGAAGTATAAATGTTATTTAGTGTAAAACTCTAAATATTTTTTATTATTTATCTTTTGTCAATTCCTTCAACTTTAAGATTCAAACTTTGATGTTATATATTTAAAAAATAATAAAGATTTTATATTAACTTTGATGTTTAGTTATATTAAAGAGATTTTTACTCTGATACCTTTGTTAGGAATAAAAACAAAAAATAAGAAATAAAAAAGGGAACAAGAAGAATAGAAAGGAAAAAGATAAGAGAAATTAAAGAAATGAAGGAGAAAACATAAATTGAGAGAGAAGAAGCAAACAAAACATATTCATTTCATTACCCTCCACCCAATTACAGTTGCATATATGAATAACGAAACAAAAAAGTCCAAAATTGGTTCAAACTAACAGTACGAATATTTATTCAAAACGCCCCATTTTTGCTAAAGTCACTGCGTATGTTTCATTAATATTAAAATGCACTGTTTGCCATATTTCAGTTTTGACCTGTAACAAACTATTAAAAGAAATAAATATATTTTGTTAAAACTTACCTTTTAGTCAATTTCTAATTAAGTTAGAGTTCGATGAAGTCGCGATACTAATTTAATTAAGATTTTTATTTTAGTAGAGAGATATATAATTTTTTATTTTCTCTCATTTTTTTTAATTTTTTTCTTATTTTCTCCATCTTTTCTTTTATTTTTTTCATAAAGAATATAAATATTATTTAACATAAAATTTTAAAATGTTCCTTTATATTTTAGTTGTTCACTGGGATTATACTTTAAAAGCAATTTTAAAAGAACTACCACCTTTTTCTTAAAAGAAATTATTTTAGTATATTTTTATATAGATTTTCTTTATTTTTATATAAATTCTTTTATCTCACTTTTATATACGTGTCATGATTCAATATAAATTAAAAGGATGTAAATTTATGAAACAAATTCTAGGATTTATAATTAGAAAATACATAAATGTAGAGCAAACTGATTAATCTTAAATATTAAGATGCAAGTGTTTTTGTTTAGTTAATAACAAAACATTGTAAAATTTTTAATTAAAGTATCATTTATATATTTTTTTGGGTCCATAAATGTTAATAATTTAAATTTAAAATCTTTCTGGGAAAGTGAAATATTTTAGGAATTTTGTATATGAAAAGTATTACAAATTTTATTGATTGTAATAGAAATTAAAAAATTAAAGATTGTGTTAAGATGGAGTGCGTGGAATAAGAAAATAGCTATTTTCAAATATAATTAACAATGTGAACACTTCATCATATGACAATTAAGTAGAGACAAAATCGTGGGCAAAGCTTTATTCAAACCAATAATTATTCGTAGGTTAAAATATTTGGGCATCCAAAACCTTTTATTAAATAATAAATTAATTAGAAAATTTAAAGCAAAAATGAAAGAAGGAAAAAATCCCACTGTAGACGGTATACCTAATCCACAAGCAAAATTATATGATAAACGAATTGTTGTTCTTAAATTATGACTTCTTCACAGCTTAAAGGGGATGAAGCCGATCTCAACTTAGTACAAAGCAAAGGAAGACCATCAAGGATTCAGCAAAGCAATTGCCTTCTCATTATATATAAAATTACATTAGATTTATAATCCATTTTTAATAATGAATTTAGAGTGAATGAAAGTTTATATTTCTATATTCTACATAAACAGTTAAATATATATTAATAAAGAAAATATTTTAGATTGATATAATTGCGATAGTGAATCAATTCAAAATTTCATATGAATGACAAGTATAATCATATTGATAATTTTAATGGGTTAATTGTTAAAATATCAATTGTAAAAAAAATTATAAAAATACGTAAAGTAATCTTAATTTTACACCATTATATATATATATATATATATATATTTATTATTTTTATACAGAGGCGAAGTCTTTGGTAAAATAGGAAATAATTATTAATAGCCTTTGTCAAGTATTAATCATTCAATTTACGTCTTTCAATTATTAGAAAAATAAAATAAAAATTATAATTTTAATCCCTCCTAAAAATTAATTATATAATCTAAGTGTTTTTAGAATAAAATTTTATTTTTAACCTCCTCATGATTTTAAAATTTTATCTCTATCCCCACCTCTCGACTAGATCAAGCTTCCTCAACAAGAGACTATTCTAATGTGTTGAAAATTCCACGTTCTCAATATTCAAAATTAGAGGATCAATTATGAAAGTATCCTTTTTGTTTATCAAAATCCTATTCATCATCCATAAACCATACAAATATACCAAATACACAATCCATCAAGTATATCACCCTGATTCACATCCATTTTAGAATATGGCTTCCGTCAATGCCACACAAAAATCACATCCATGGATCACTCACCCAAACCTTAAAAAGCTAATGAATCCTAAAAAATAAAAGCTCCTATATTAATTAATTCACAATCTACAACCCGAAGCCATGGATGAAGCAATGATGGTACCACTCGCCACTTTTAACTTGAGCCACCTTGTCCAACCAAAACAACACTAAAATTATTATGGAAGGTATTGTATTAAAAGTTGAATTATATTTTGTCTTATTTATTTTAAAAAATAAATAAATTTATTTTTATACGTTAATTTAAAGAATAAATTGGTCATTTCTAGTAAAAGCTTTTATCAATTTTTATTATTAAAGATTAGAGTTGCTGACAAAATAATCAAATAATTACACGTGGAGTACTAGGTGCACCTTATTCTGACGTATAAGGACTAATTTTTAACAATAGAAATTAATGGATTTTTAATAGAAAAACTAATTTATTCTTTTATCTATAGAGATTAATTTACCCATTTTTTAAATGAGAAAACAAAATAAAATCCAACTCTTAATACAAAAACCTCCATGATTCTCTTACTCAAAACAACTCATCACACCATCCTGTTTTCAAATGATTTGCGAAACCCAAATCTTTAAAACCAGATTGACAGTCCCCTTCTAATCCAAAACCCAATCACCCCAATCCAAAAGGAAGAAAAGAAAGAAAAAGAAAGCAATATCAAAACAATACATCAAACCACAAACCATGACTCCAAAAATCGACGAAACGCACAATTAGCCCTTAAAGAAAGTTAAAACACACCCAGCATCAACAACAAGAACCCAGCTTAGAGTCTTACTAGATTGAATTAATAAACAGGTTGAACTTGAATCTCTCCTTCATGACCTTCATCCCCTTCAAGCTCTTGTTGTTCACTAACATTCCATGTCTCAATAGCTTCAATGCCTTCCTCCTCCCTAAAGAATAAATTAAATTTCTTTTCGTTAATTGAGTTGGCCAGCCTTATATAATATAATTAATCAACTTCGTTTCAATGAAAAAAAAAAAAAAGACAAAAAAGAAGGAGAATATAAGATGTATGAGTTACTTTAAGTTGGGTTGTAGGATACACAAAATCCGAATCTATACCATATTTGATAAATATAGACTAATAGAGGCAAGTTGCTGAAGGGCATTACTTTAAACTATCAATCGGCCACTTCTTTCATACATTGGAGTGGAAGCTTCAAGAGAACTTGAACTCATCACTTCTGATTGCTTCTCTCTATATTTCTGTCTTTGACTTTATAAAGAAAATATCAAAGGTCCCTATTCCAATTACTTTAATTTGTTTACAACAATTATTTCCTGGTCCTATTTTTCATGGTATTAGTTCCGGAAATGACATATTCAATGCCATGACCTAATGCTTGCTAGGATTCCATTGATTCCGTATGCACTAGTTAGCAACATAGAATAAAAATAATAGTAAAAAGAATCATACATAATAATTAAGAAATAAAAATTGGATGATCCAGTAGGAGGGAGAAATGGTTGAAAAGAGGATAGGTTTGAATAATTAATATATATATATATATATATTACTATACATGTATATTTAGGTATGGATGGGGATGATGGTTGAGAGGTGTATTCCAAATTTTCAATGGTTGGGTGAGTGATATTGCTTTTCATATTATTATTATTCACTGTTAAATGGTTTGAAAGAAAGAGAAGAGGAAGATAGATAATGTCCACGCAATTACAATGTGCAATTTTATTTTCCTATTTGTAGGGTGGTTGTATTCTCAAGTGCAATCATAAGTGGGAGTTCTCCTGTTGCCACTAAGGATGGCTTGTGTTTGGTGTCACATTTCTATGAACCTAATAAAATCATTAAATTAACTTCTTTCCCAACTCACACTTCTTTTTCCTTTTTTGTTATGCGAAATAGGTGTTTTTGTATTTGCTGCTTTGAAGGAGCGGAAATCTCCTGTCTGCCTTTTTATAAATTTTTCTTTCCTTTTAATCATACAAGAAATTTAAAAATAGAAACAGTTTTAAAATAAATTAATTAAAAATTATGGTTCTTTTAATTTTCATCTTTTTATATTTTTTAAGCTGCAATAGAAAAAAAATCTTTAAAAATTTTTAATAATATATTGAAATATTACTTTAATAGTTTTTGAAAAATATTTTTTTTAAAAATCCTTAAAAAACTCAAAATAAAAATTGATACCAAATAAGCAAAGTTTTACGTTATTTTATTAATCTCACTTTAACAGAAATATAACTTTATGCATTCATTTGTAATTAATTATCTCCTTACATTCATTTGAAGACATGTAAGTTGGCTGGTTTTATGGGTTGAATTTTAGGGATCAAAATATCATTGAATTACTCGAAATAGACTAAGTGAATTAAAAACTTTTTAAAATACTGTTTAACTCAAATAACATAATTTTTAAGTAAAAATAAAACCCCAAAAATAAATGAATGGTAAAGAAAAAAAAACCGAAATCTATGGGGAAAAATCTGTGATTGAAAGACTGAAGCTGTTGATATTTTCTTTCTTTCTTTTCTTAATTTTTGATTTTAGCGAATTCATTATTCAAAATAATGAAAAATCAATATTGTAGACTTGAAGTTGGTTGGTTTAATGGTATCAGTATTGCTTTTAAATTTTTTATTTTAGTAAAGATGGGTTTTTCATTTTTGCATCACACCCATATGTGGAATGATGATATTACTCTTTTAATTGCTTAATTGATGTATATGTTATTATTTTTATTTATTTGTGTGTATATATATTTTTTAAAAAATTTCTGAAATTTTTATTTTGAAATGGTTGAATTGATAATTTAAATGATTAAATTAAAAATTGGAAATTTAATTAGTTCCTTATCAATGACAAATTAAAATTTAATAATTAATCATTTTCAAAATCTTTTAAAAGCATATGCATTATTTTAAAATTTTCTATTTTCATCTCAAGATCTAGGGTTTCAACTTTGGTATTAACATTCCTCATTTAAATTATTACGTAAACTTTACTTTTAAAAAAGAAAGTCTTTTTCAGATTTTTTTGAACAATTTAATTATAGATCTAATTATATCTGCTTTTTTGACATAATACATATAATTATCCATAACTACTTCTCAACTCATACATAGGAAGATAGTATATTTAACGCACTTAAAATTACGTCTTTTTGTATTGATAACAATACTTATTATCCAAAAATATAAACAAGCACTGTTTAATAAACAATTCATTAAATATTATTGTCACGTATTTAAGGATCTTAGCATGTTAGATATAAATAACCGTTTATTATTATTATTATTATTATTATTATTATTATTATTATTATTATTATCAAATTCAAGTATTATAATTTGAATCTAAATACAAATTAATTATATTATTGTCACATATTTAAATTAATTAAATATTGATATTATTTTCATATATTTAAATTCACTAAATATTGATATTTAGTAAAGTCAGAATATTTTTTAAACAATTTTAATAAAAATAAAACCAATAATAGATTCAAATATTTAAAATTATATTTATAACCATTATCCAAAAAAATAAAATGAATTTAAATAATATTTGCATTCACTCCCAACACATTAAAATATTTAAATTCATAAAAAGTGTTATGCGATTTGCATTATCTATTATCTTTATTTTGGATTGAGATATGCGAATCCATAGAAAAGAAAACAAAATTCGAATATATATGTTATGCACCCTTAATTTTGGATTAAAAATAGACGAATCCATTAAAAACAAATAAGTCATATGCCCGCAAATATTATCATCCAAGTGTTGGGTCGCCATGATAGATTCATTTCCAATTAATCAATTATGTTGAAGCTCACTTGAGCTAATCCCTTCTAAAATTTTATTCTTTGTTTACTTTTCTTTCTCTAAAAATTCTCTTTTACCTTTTCATATTTTCAAAAAATAAAAAATAAAAACATCTAGTTTAGGGTTTGTTTCATTGAAAATAGTTTTTACAAAATGATTTATTTTTCTGAAAAAGTTAATATTTTCTGGTGTTTGGATAAATCTGTATAAAATATTTTTTGTTATTTGACAATTTTTTTAAAAATATTTCATAAAAGCTGTTTTCAATTAAGCAAACATATATTTGAGATTTTCTTATCTTTTCATTGTTTAATTGAGTTTATTTTATATCTAAATATTTATATTTTATATTGTTTTTTTATATATTAAAAATTTTTTGTTAAATTCAGATTCATTATAACGTCACTTTTTAGTTACATGACTACCAAGTGAGTATTTTTTTATTTAAAAATGTGACATCAACAAAATTGACAAAAAAAAAATTTAACAATGTCAACAATTGGACTTGATTTTTAAATCTGAAAAGTAGAGGGACTAACTTCTTAAAAATAAAAGTACAAAGATTAAATTGCAAATTTGTGAAGAATACATAGGCTTATGACATATTTTAGCATTTATACTACTAAATATTTATTATTAATATATTTATCATTGTAATAAAGATTTATTATTAAAATATTGATATTGAATAATTTCAATAATATGTGAAGAATATTATTTAAATTTATTATTTTTAAAATTTTATTATTAAAATAAAATTAAAATATTAAATTATTTATTTATTTTTATCCGCATTCTACAGGCCAATTAAAGGGGTAGATGCTGACCACGAGTTTTAAAGTTGCTCCATACCTAAGGTGAGGATCAAACCCTCGACCACTGGTTAAGGTAAGAGAGACCCTTGCCATTTCACCTATGGTTGAAATATTAAATAATTTATTAAATAATAATATAACACCTTAAACAGACCAAGACGTTATGGTCAAATCTAGAAGGTTACATTAATACGTTGAAATTTTAATTTCCAAAATGTGTATTGTTACGAAATTGAAAATCAAAGTTTTATAAAAACTCGTCACAATTCCTTGATAGGAATATTTGTCATTCTTAAATCGTTTATGTAAATTTATTAATTGTTAACTTAAAAAGCCCAATTTATGAAATCATAACGTTTAAGTTATTTGCTTAGTAAAACTCGTAATTTTGAATAAAATTTTGCAGCAAAAATTCAGGAGTTGATATTTGAAAATTGTAATTTCAACAAGTGGAAACGTATAATTTTGCCGATTGTGCATATTCTAAAACTTACGTTATTAACTTTCGAAAACCCATTTTAAATTTGCAGTAGGAAACTTCTTATCTTGTTTAATTTTGAATTCCAAGCATTATGTTTAATTGACATAATTCATACAGAAATCTTTAACTAAGTAACAAAAACCCATAGCCAAAATTAAACCCAAAAAATTAGTCCAAAAACTAAAAGTCCAAAGAATTTAATTATTAATATTTCAAACTATCTTATGTGAGAAAACCAATCCGAGTTCCCAAATGCTGTTCAATCCTAACTCTGTCGATTACTCGAAATAAAAAAATGAAAGAGGTGAGCTATAAAGCTCAGTGTGTAACTAAACTTAAATAGAGAACACAACTAGCACTGTAAACAGATCAAAGTATTGCAGAGAATTTCATTAGACTCGAATGGTAAAATTGCACATGCATGGTTATGTCAATTTAAGATTTTCGGAAAACGAAATGCAGATTTTTTAGAAAACTTTTTACCTAGTTCCAATACACACCAAATTAGAGTTCCCAAAACTTGTCCATCCAAAAACACACCAATTAAGTCATATCGGGTTGCCAGGCAATGATGACTCGCCACCTCGGGTTGCCCGTGTGAACAGGCTGTGTGACTCACACGGCTTTAGAGACGCATGTGTCTCAGGCCGTGTGAAAACAGAGCATACATACTAACTTGCACCACATGGCCAACTGCACTCCCGTATGCCTGGCTGTGTGAAAACTGAAGGGTTTACTGACATAGGTCACACTGCCAGTCACACGCCTGTGTGCCTATTCGAAATAGCCTCACACGCCCGTGTCCAGGCCGTGTGCTCAGTCGTGCCCAAACCTGTACGGTATACTGACTTGTACCACATGGCCAGTTACACACTCGTGTGTTAGGTCGTGTGGGACATCTTGGTTCAATTCGAATTGAACCATCGAGGGACACGGTTGAGACACACGCCCGTGTCTCTACCTGTGTGGACAAAAATAGGCCATTTACAAGGTCATTTCAAGTCATTTTATTATACTCTTTATAGATTTGAGGTCGTGGGATCCTGGTTTAGCTACCTCATGTACCAATTTCTAAAAAGTGTTAAAGTTTTAGAAAGTTTCCATTATTGATTTCTTGAAGAATTAGACTTGAAATTGATAGATTTTAAGCTTAAAATATATAAAAAAGACTAGATTGTAAAGTTAATCTAGCTTGTTGTTAACTTTATTACATTAGAGACCAAATTGAATAAATATAAAACTTGTTACAAAATTTTGTTATAAATAGAAAGTATAATGTCACTGTTGAAAATATGTGAAACCAATTTTTAAATCAATGCGAAAAATTGAAAGTTATGCTTATCCTAAATAATTACTAAATTGAATAAAATGTAAAATTTTAGGGATATAAAAAAATTGAGTTATATAGGTTCATGCATATCATAGCATAAAATGGAGATATTTTATGTTGATTGATGATATAAAATAATTGTTTAGATCAAGAATTGGATGAAGTGAAGTTGATTAGGGAAAAACTAAAATTATGGAATAGCTATTGAAGTATCCACATTATAGATTTTGAAAAGGTAAGTTCATATGGAACTTACCACTCTATTTTATTTTATGTTTGAATTTATATATATTAAAATTGAGTAGAATTAGTGCATTTGGCATATATGTCTCAAAATGGACTGAATTATAAATTCATGTAAATATTGGTTATATTGAAATAATACATGGTGCAAATATGAGTATTGATTGATTATAGGGCTCCTAAATACAAAAATGAAATCATGGACAAGGATTTGTAATGACATTCATACGAAAATGATGCTCGAGTGAACTTAGTAAAATATTAGGATACGTATGGCATGCCATTAGTGTTATATGCACGTTTGATTAGAGATTATACATGCTATTGCAAGATCTAACATTTGTTGTAGGTTCTCGGGTTATACATATCAAAGGTTTAGCCTAGATGGGTAACCTCAATATAATATCAGTTTGTGTGAGCAATTTTGTTATAATGTTAGCTTGTGTGAGCAACCCTAATATGTTGTCAGCTTGTGTGAGCAACTTATTCCCGTGTATCCGAGCTCGTTTTACTATAGTTCCATCAAGTGATATTCATTTGATTGAGAATGAAATTTCAATTATGGAATGGAAATGAAATAATATTTGTTGATACTTAATATATGGATTGTTATAAGACTTTGTTTAGTTTTGATATTGCTTATAAATTGAGAATGTAACTAATACATTTAATTAGTGATGTTGTTATATGTATATATATATTATAGTGTGCCAAAGGACACTTAAGTTGATTTCCAAATAGATTAGTTAACTATGCCATAAAGGTCAAGGTATGTTTTAGCTTTCATTTGAACTTACTAAGCATTCTTAATGCTTACTCTGGTTGTTTTTCCTTCCCTGTAGAGTTTCGCCTTGCGAAACTACTGAGCTGAATCAGCGAAAGAGCACACACTATCCTGAAATGGTAGTTATAAGTTCATTTTAAGTTTAGACTATGTGACATGTACTTAAGAGTCTCTAGTATGTATTTGGTTATTTTGAGATTTGGTAGTCTTATGTTAATAATAGTAATGGTTGATTTGAATATAACTTATGGTATGAAACCAAGTGAGGCATATTTTGGTCAAGTTGTTGTTATGAAAGTGATGATCTTACTCATGAATGATCGGTATGCGAGGATTTGAAATTGGATCATTGGAAATAGCTAGATTGCTTAATGATTGTGAATGGTGAGTTGAATGTTAGGTATGTTAAATGGCTTGTGGCTTGGTGATTAATTTGGTTAGTTCATATCAAGCTTAGTAAATTGCATATTGAGTAAATGAGTTAATTATGGTAGTGTTTTGAACATGGTTAATTGACATAAAAAGTGGATAAGCTTAAATGGGGAATGTTTAGATACTATAATTTTGAATGGTTGATTTAGGTACTTTTGTACTTGTATTTGCCTGTCATTGGAATAGTTTAATGACTTTATTTTTGTATAATTTTGATTAAACACTTAGAAGGAAATGGTTCGTAAATCTTGAATTAGGTACCAAATGTGTATTTTGCTAAAAATAGATGCAACGTCGTGACCTTAGGTTTTTTACATTGTAACATGCCATCTCAGAAACGAGCATATGCATGTCGTAGTGGTGTGAAAGAATGTGATGACCAAGTCACAACAATGAGATGTTACACTTTATTTCCTTTAAGTTTGGAAATTAGTAACAATTGAAGGTTAAATTGAAAGAAGCCATAAGCTAGTCGCCTCAATTAGAATATCAAGAGAATTTAGAGACTGATTTGGACATGGTTGAGATTGAATTATGGTTCGATTAGATTACAACCAACTGGTTCCTTAGTGGGAGACAAAATGATTACCAATGGATGGGTTCTATAGGGTTGATAATCAAGCAAGAAGGGCTATAAATAGCTAGGAAATGATTTTCAGGGGAGAATCTTCTCAAGTTTGCTTCAACTTTGTAACGCCCTCAACCCAATCCGATTAACCAAATCCAGATCTTAGGTAATGCTACATGAATATACACACAAGCTTAATCTACTTAAACAATTTATAGATATCTACAACTTACTTAATTACAAGATTTCAAACTAAAATACATAAGTAAATACAATGAGTAATTACAACTTCAACTTTAGGTAATTAAATTGGAATAATATCTTCTCTAAAAACCTAATCTATTATAAATACCCCAAAGCATGGATTTCTAAGTAGCAATTTAAACTTTAAATGCGCCACTAACTCATTCTGTATGCATAATGACCCAATACACCACTTTTTGGCATAGCCTTCACATTATCCCTCCTATCACAAAGTCACATAAATTTACCTATAACATATCAAAAAAATAGGTAAGTTCATAAGAAGTTCGTGAGGAAAACATCCTTTACTTGCACAATGCTTGCACATTCTTACTGAAGAATTGTTATGACATTCTTATTATTCTGGTCTTTTAACTTATTTCTGGAAAATAATTTTCTTAGAATTTCATCTTTCATTCTCTATTGATATCACGCCCTACTCTGAACTCATTAGTTACCCATCAACATCTTTGATATGCCACTTACCTTTTTCAATCTAATCTTTCATATGTCTTTACCTATTTTCTTTATAGAGGTCTATTCGACCGAAACACTGTTACTCTTGTATACATAACTGGAAGCCATCATTTCACCACAATTCATGTTTGATCACATATACAGATAATAGACACCTTCCGTTAGATATAAAATTAGAAAAATCCCTATTTAGAATATGCTTGTTTTATGTTTGCCCATCATCCCTTCTGTATTTCATCACTTCATTATTCACAGTCGAATCATGGTCTTCCATTACACTTTACCGTAACCCATCAATACACTGTGCATTTATGACCTTTCTAATCACATTTACAAGCCATATTGATTGCGCCAAAATAGTTTAATACAAAATCTACCACATGAAGCATTCCTTAGGGTACGCCATTGAGAGCCTTACTATGATATGCCATAGGGGCACTGTTTCAGAATTCGCCATGTAAATTATTCCTTCAAAATGCCCTGAAAGGGCTTATCTTTCAAATTATTGCCACAAAGGCAATCATTGTAGGGTTCACCATAGAGGCTATCCCTTTATGATTTGCACAAAAGTATTCCTTTCATATTGCGCCATAAAGGCATTCCTTCCCTAATGTGTTCATGATTTGGATTTTTCTAACAATCACTTTATGTGAGGTTTACTCATCATCATTACAGGACACGCAGAGAACCCATTAGGTAATCATTGTCCTTTAGTTCCTTTCAAAAATTGCCATGCCCATGGGCTTTTCCTTCAAGATTCATATTAGAGATCGTGTTTTTAGTCCTGATGGACCCCTTGAAACTCTACCGCGATGAACAAACATAGACTTACTTAACAAACTCTTTATGCAGTGACATTGCTTAAGACTCAACACTTTAAGACAAATCATACACTTCATTACATGTGTTTCATATGTGCTATACCACCATACTCAAACTTCACATACTGAACTTGTCAGATTCATACGAAATATACATGCAAACCCCAGTAAACATTCAGGCTATACACTTCTAATTTCTATTTCATAGTTCAAACAATTACC
The DNA here is from genome assembly GCA_020496765.1 of Gossypium stocksii. Classification (NCBI taxonomy): domain Eukaryota; kingdom Viridiplantae; phylum Streptophyta; class Magnoliopsida; order Malvales; family Malvaceae; genus Gossypium; species Gossypium stocksii. The sequence continues at coordinate 65,838,637 of CM035626.1, forward strand.
ATAGACGTATTATGTATGAACAATATACATGCAAGAGTCAATATAGAGACACCTGATAGCCACAGATAGTAGTTTGAACTCCTAATCCAACCTTCATCAAGATATTGTAGCAGCAATTGCTTATAATATAGAGGAACACCATTAAATCTCATTCAAATAACTTTACCATATTCTCAAACCTAGATAAACCCTATACAAAGCCTTACTTTTTCATCTTATTGTTCAAACACTCTTACAGACCTACTCTGTTATATCATAACATGTAGATTCATAAAACTTACCTTGACATGGAGTAATCATTAATAATAACCAGGATCTCAACTTTAGCTTAAAGAAATGTCTTCGGTTCCTTAAGCCTTAGATGACCATTTTTTTGAACAAAGAATAAGAGAACTCCCCATTTCCCAAACTTGAATATCCACTAGTATAATATAGGTAGGTACTTATGGAAACTTGGCAAATGTCACATCATTGCTGAATTGTCTTATAAAAAATTATACAACTTCCGAGAAACCTAATTGAGTATCACCTTATCTTTTAACTATCCTAGTTCATAGTCAATTGGTTCCTAACTAGCTTACCTTGTAACTTAACTTGCACAATACCACAATTAATGGGCGCACTATAACCCTGATGTGAACTCATACTCCCAATACCATTTTACTTGGTCACTGATCTTATTCCAACTAACATGGCCACTTGACAAGGAACCTTTATTAACTTAACCACATAACTGTACACGCCCACTTTATATGCTAAAAGATTCACTTGGGTGAAACGTACTCTACCAATCATACTATCTTAGGACTATATGCCAAACCTTGAACCTACCAAAATGGGGTGTTATAACCTTCTTCTCTCTTTCATGTTATTCTTTGGTTTCTTCGAAGAGGAGATAGATATGGAAAGCTCTACATGGAGTGGTGATCGTGAGGTTTGAGTCAGAAAATAGCGAATCTAGTAAGCTAGTAAGGTTCTTAGTCCTTTGGTATACATATGATTTAGTAAATAAAGTTAAGGATTTTCATAAACATTTTTAAGGGTTTTACATGTTTCTAGAAATCTATGTTTAAGCTGAAAATGCTGAGTTTAACTTATGATTTTAGTTATAATGCTTAGCTACTAAAAGAATGGAAGCTTTGGCATTTGGAAAGGCCAAGTTGAGGAGGCAAAGAAGCAGCAGATGATTTTTCGTACTCCATTCTTGGAATGATTTGTGGCTAGCATGATTTTATGATGATGTATGAACTCTACTAATTGTGAATGCTAAGCATTCGTCAGATTGTTTTGGTATATACGTATCTACCAATATAGGTCAATATGCATGATATAGTTACGATTCCATGTTTAACAAGATAGTGTACTCCATGATAGTATGTAAGTGAAATGCATGTATTGCATGATTATAATGGTAAGGTATGGAGGGGAAAGTATTGACAGGTCAGATGAAGTTATGATTTAGAAAATGAAGTTTTCGTTTACTGCCATACAGTGTTACTGAGTGTGAACCGTGATGTGCAAAGCTACGTTATTTGTGAAGGGCCATTGTGGTGTTCGAGCATCAAGGTTAGAAATGGCAAAATGGAGGAATAGGTTGATGCATAGAAAAGATGGAATTTTTGTTAGATTACACAATCTGATGTTATTGAGTGCAACCGTGATGGTTGAAGCTTCGGGCCTTATAGAGGGGACACTTCGGTGTTCAAGCATCAAGGTTAAATATGAAATTAAATGATATCGACTGGTCCTTCGAGGCGACAATGTGACGATGATTATTAGGTTCCATAGGGCAACACTGCGACGACATTTAGTAGGCTTTATAGGTGACATGCGATAGAGGTAAGGTCTTTGGATACAGCACCTCAAAGTGGTTTAAGGAGTAAGACCATAACTCAACTATTACAACCAAAAAAGTCCGCTAGAATATTAAACATGGGGTAAAGAGGTGTAAGATCATAGCTCCGCTATGACAACATAGAGAGTCCGCTAGGGTGTTAATCATGGAGTTTAATTAAGTAATACCATGGTTAGGCTTTGGCAGCAAATGTAGTTCGTCAGGACATGAAATGTGGGGTAGTTCACTAAAATGGTAATTATGAAAAATCACGTATATAAAAAAAATTTAAAAGAAAACTACAAATTTTGGCGAGCAATAGTTAGCTAGTGGATTTTGAGAAATCCGTCAAATAAGGCAAAAGTAGTAGGAACTATTCACCAAAACATTAATCATGGAAGCTAGTAGGGCATATGGGTGATAACCTAGCAAGATTTAGACATGGGAAATGACATGCCAAAAGTGCCTGATGAATAGACAAATGAAAGAATATTTATTAAAAGATTGCAGGTAAGTATCTGACATTAAGAACCGCCATAAGGTGCTTAATCAAACTTTGTAAGTTAAAGGTTTGATCATAAGTATACCAGATAGTCTATTTGTTAAAGAGGGATTAGTTAGAACCCATTGATAGGAAGAGGTACTAAGAAGGCTAATCCAAGTGACAAATATGTGTATCAAGAATATGGCTCTTTGAAGAAAACCTAGTGTGAGAGTATCCATTACAGAGTTAGTTCCATAGGAAACCATCATATAAGGAAGAATGTGAACTCGAATGATTAATAGTCTACTGGAAACAATAAGCCAAAATGGTCTATGTAATGCCCCAAATTTGGGCCTGGAAGAATGGGCCGTGTGGGCCCAATGGGCTTGTGGGCCCACACGGGTCGTTGTCTTTGGACTTACCAGAATTAATGGTCTGGCTATGTCGTACATGTGGCTATAGGCAAATCTGGCTTGGCGGGCCATGCGAGCACGTGGGCCCCACTTGGGTTGCATAATGGGCCCTGGGCCCATATTCACTGAATGACGTGTTGGTGTGATGGCTAAGACGTTTGGAAGTAGTGGAGAAGTCCTGGGTTCAAACCTGGGCCTTAGCAAAAATTTATGTTTTTCTCTTATGGGAGCCTTGACGTTAGTGGGTAGGCTTTAAGAATATTTTTGGTGAAAACATGACACAAAAAAGGAGTGTGGTAGAGTGGCAAAGTGGCACTACTTAGGGGACAAGGAAGTGACGCCATAAAAGAAGCAAGGGGTCCAAGGTTCAAGTCTTGGCTCTTGCAATTTATTTTGGTTTTTCTTTTAAATAAATCTGGAAGCGAGTAGGCGGGCTTTAAAGATAAATGCGTTGAACTTATAACACAAAGGGACTTGTGTCTGAGTGGTGGTGCCTTGACATGTCTAATCTAGAGGTCTATGGTTCGAATCCCTTTGCACGCAAAGGTTGATTATTTTGCTAATGCTTTAGTTTTTGGAGATTGATGGAGGATCCCACATCGAGAAGCTAGTATGGGAGTAGGCGAGAAGCTGGCTTTAAATAGAGCGATCCATGAGGAGAGTAGGCATGCCTTTCTTGGCTTACCCCTTTCATGTTGAAGCGTGTTCGTTGGGGTTAGGCGTTGGATCATTCGTTGACCTGTATGCCGTTGGGTCATAGTGATGGTGACCATAGTTGATCGACAACCCGGGAGAGTCAAGGGTACGATTATTGTTGGCTTCTAGGCATAGCAGCGTTCAGAGGGTGGATTAGCTTCAGATGCCTATCAGGTGTGAATTTCTCACCACTCTAGCGGTAGGACGGCTACTTTGGGCTGCGATGGGCCGAAGGGCCCATGTGGGCCCAATGGGCCTGCGGGCCCAATTGGATAAGTTGTTTGATTGTATAGTAAATATTGGACTAGATTAGGTGAATCTCATATCTGTGGCTAGATTTAGGCTAAAAGGGCCACACGAGCGTGTGGGCCCATTTGGGCTGAGAATGGTCCCTAGGCCCATTCGCATTGTTATCTCTGTTTAGAAATGCTTTAGTTTACAAAGTACTGAAATACCCTTGGTTTACAAAGTTACTGAAATACCCTTGGTTTACAAAGTTACTGAAATACCCTTAGTTTACAAAATTACTGAAATACCTTGGTTTACAAAATTACCGAATTACCCTCGATTTGTAAAATTACAGAAATACCCCGATTTATAAAATTATCAAATTACCCTTGATTTGTACAATTACAGAAGTACCCTCGATTTGTAAAATGATGGACATACCCCTGATTTGTAAAAGTATTATTTTACTCCTAATATGTAAAATTACCGTTTTACCCCTAATTTATAGAATTACCATTTTACCCCTGATTTGTAAAATTACCATTTTACCCCTGATTTGTAAAATTACCATTTTACCCCTGATTTGTAAAATTACTATTTTACCCCTGATTTATAAAATTCTCGTTTTACCCTTGATTTGCGAAATTACTGAAAACCCCTTTAGGGTAGAATTACTATAATACCCTTGTAGGGTAGGATTACCGAAATTCTCCTATAAGGTAGAATTACCATTTTGCCCCTAGGGGTTAAATGACTATTTTGCCTTTGTGGGCAAGTGACTGACTTGGATTGTGTGTTTGACGGATTTGATTGTGAATATATGTTGGTGATATGAATGACTTGACTGTGATTGTTTGATTCAAATATGGGCATGACATTCTGCATACATGACATGTTGCATGGGATTTGGGAATTATTGATGGAAGAAGCGTTCTGGTGGCCTCGCTACATATATCTATTCTAGTGGCCTCGCCATAATATCTGTATCTGGTGACTCTGTCACAATATCTAGCAGCCTCGCTGCAAATTCTGTGGTGTGTAGCGGATGGGTGGGTTGAGTAGTTTCCCCACATGGTGTGTTGGTTGGTACGGGTGGTGTGTAGCGGTTGGGTGGGTCGAGTAGTCTCCCCACATGTGATAGGCTTTGCATTCATGCATGTTATCTATACTAGTACTATTATGGGCCTATGGGCCGCACTGCTATCTGTAAAGGGCTAAGGCCCACTTTACTGTTATCTGAATAGGGCTTCGGCCCAGATATTACTGTGACTGGTTAGGGCTTAGGCCCAGTGGGCTTGAGCTGACTTGGGCTTTGGATGGGCTTCTTTGCACACTGATTTTGATTCTGATTCTGTTAATTGATTCTGATTCTGTTAATTGATTCTAACACCGACTCTGATTCTGATTCTGATTCTGTTAATTGATTTTGATACCGACTCTGATTCTATTTCTGATTCTATTATTTATTTTGATTCTGATTTTGATACTGATACTGCCTCTGATTCTGATTCTGATACTGGTTCTGGTTCAGATAAGGTCTCTGATTTTGTAATGGGCTAAGGCCCAATTGATACTAGAACTATGGTAGGGCAAACTTTTTAATTCTTTTACATGACTGACTGTTCGTATTGGTAGTAGGGGATTACACATGGAGTTTTTGTAAACTCACCCCGTTTATTAACCTTTCAGGTAGTCCCTAGCCTTAGACGGATGGGAGCTGCGAGGGACTCGGAGAAGGCCACACACTGCTTATGCTTTCTATTATGATTATTTACTCTCAAGTACTTTATTTTGGGTTTGGTTTGTAATAAGGCCTTTTATAATTTTTGGATTTTTATTTTAAGGTTTTTATTTACTTTAAATTATATCTGCTAGAGGTGAATCGCGGTTTTTCCAAAATGTTAACTGTTTTCGAACACTAAGTCTTCTGTAACTAATTAAATTAAGCTTCGCGACAAAGAAGGTTTTAAAGGTAATAATGTTTTTAAAGGGATTAACTTTTAGTTGACCACGTTTTGAAAATAAACAAACACAAGTTTTAGTTGGCAACAAGTTTTAAACAAGAAGGGTTTCATTGAAAACATGGTTTTTGAAAAACACTTCAATGTGACATGCTGGACTCGGGCCTAACTTCTAGGCCGGGTTTGGGGTGTTACAGTCTAATACAGATGGGTTTGATATGTCTTAAAGGAATGGTATCACAATTAGGTCAATTTACATGGGGGTAACTCGAATAACATTCAACCCTAGTGTAGGGTAGTAGTATAAAAGATGAAACAAGGTTAAGATCACTAGTGCAGTGTGGGCATTTTCTAGTAGGGCTTATGAGTAGATTGAGCTATGGTGTGCTTACGAGCTAGGTTAAAACTAATAAGGATATTCATGATAGAAAGTGTGAGGAAAAAAGGTAATAGAAGAGTATATGTGTAACACCCTATACTTGGTTTAGTCACCTGACCTGAGCTATAAGACATTACAACAATAATCTTAGGAAATTTTTCATGATTTCAATCAAATTCTATCAAATAATTCATATTCAATTATTTGCATGTTTTTAAATCAATTTTGGACTTAATTCAAGCTTACTGAAAATTTAACACTAATCGAAATCAATAAAAGATTAAATTGAAAGTTCTATGAAATTTTGAGTAGAAAGTGTAAATAAGGGTCACATGGCTGTGTGACAAAGCTCAGGCCATGTGGTTCAGAGACATGGCCATGTGGCCAAGGCATGACAACTCAAAATAGGGTCACACAGCTGTGTTTCCAGACTGTGCACCCAACTGTGTGCAATTGGAAATAGGGTCACATAGCTATATTGCTAGACCTTGTAACAACCTGTGACTGTGTGGGAAAAGCCTTTAAAAAATTAAAAAATCACACGACTGTGTCACACGATTGTGTAAGGCATACAACCGTGTGGCAGCCCGTGTCACAGGCCATGTGTGCCCAAAATTTCCTTCAAAATCAAGTTAACCCATATTCAAATGCTTGGGCTCTAAGCAATGCAATAACCAACAATCAAACTATCTAAAATGTGCTTAAAAGTGTAACAGCCCAAACTAGGGCTTAGTCAGAATAGTGGTTTCTAGACCACAAATTCGAAGCAGAAAAGAATATTTTATGATTATTATTAAGTTTATGACATGATTGCATGATAGTGATAAAATTCCATGAAGGAATTTTTATGAAAAAGTGATTAATGTCTCCTTAAAGAGTAAATTGTAAAAGTTGCAAAATATGAGTTTCTAGAAGGTTTAGGTATGAAATAGCATGAGGAAAATTAGTGGAGGTCCTTATTTAGCAATTAAACCATTTATTAGCATGATGGACAAAAATGCCCATAGAAGGAAAATTTTCTAAAGAAAGGGCTTTAGGGCATTTTGGTCATTTGGTAAATTTAAGTAATAAAAAGGGAAAAAGAAAGCAAAAATGGTATCATCTTCTTCCCTAGTGTGCCGAATTTCCTCCATAGCTAGGTTTCTTTCATTTTCAAGCTCTAAGTAAGTGACTCCAAGCCTCATTTTTCATGTTCGTCGTATTTTTGGAATCCTCATAGCTTAATCTAGCTATTTCTACCACTAATTTGAGCTAGGGTTTATATTAAAAAATATACCCATGCATGACATGCAAGTATTTTGATGACTAGTGGTAAAATATGAAAGTTTAAAGTGTAGTAAACACCTTTCTATAGGTGATTTTTCATGAAAGTCCCTAATAATGACTAAATTGCAAAGTTAGTAAAATGTGTAGTAAATGTACAAATTGATAAGAAATGTGGAATGCTATGAGCACATGAAAGGATCGGCTAGGCTTGGGTAACCTAAAAAGTAAGTGCATTTCATTATATAAGCCTAAGAACCATTTTGCAAATATACAAAAGTTAGGGGCAAAATTATAATTTTTCTAAAATATGAATTATGGGCTATTTTGTCAATTTTGGTACTGAATAAGCTAAAATTTTCATTTTAGATCAAGAAACACGAAGCCCAGACCAAAACCGAGGGAAAAGTAAAGTAGTGGACTAAACCGAGCATTCACCCACATTTTGAATTTGAGGTAAGTTGTGTGTCATAATTCAGCTCTATGCATGATATAAATTCGTGATGACGATATTCAATGTATTCTTGTAAATTCCATGAATTTGTTTAACATGATTTTCATCAAAGAAAGATGAATTATAAATAAGAAATCCTAGTTAAAATGTTAAAGAAATACGAGGGATACCGAAGTCATGACATGAGTTATGTAGGTCCCGTATAAGACCATGTCTAGGACATGGTATCGGCATTGAATCAAGATCCCATGTAAGACCATGTCTGGGACATGGCATTGGCATCGATATGTGGTCCCGTATAAGACCATGTTTGGGACATGGCATCGACACCGAGATGAGATATAAATCCCCTGTAAAACCATGTCTGGGACATGGCATGGCCATCTAAGAGAGATCCTGTATAAAACCATGTCTTGGACATGGCATTGGCATCAGATTAAGATCTCGTGTAAGACCATGTCTGGGACATGGCATCGACATCGATATGAGATCCCGTGTAAGACCATATTTGGGATATGGCGTCGGCATCGACTCTAGATCCTATGTAAGACCATATTAGGGATATGGCGTCGACATCCTATCATGAGACTGACATTCAGATATCCTTCAACATTAAAGTAAATCTTTATGAGAAAAGTATGTAAATTAAAGAGTTATTGAGAAAGACTAAAGATTTGTGATGAGTGATACAGGTATGCATGAATAAGTTACGAGAAATTGAAAGTATAATGTTATGAGTAATACAGTAAGAAAGGTAAGAGTAAGTTACGAGTTTATAAGCTATGAGAACGAGTAAGCCATGAGAATGAGTAAGTTATGAGAATGAGAAATTCATGAGATTTGGTAAGTTTTGAAATGAGCAAAAAAGTTTATGGCATTTTATGATATTTAAATTTGTATGATGTTACATGATTTATGTTGCTATATTATTCCATGCAACTTACTAAGCATTTTATGCTTACTCCTTCATTATCCCTTTCCATGTAGATTTGTCGAATTAGCTCGGGAATCGTCAAAGTCGGAGCTTGAAGTCACACTATCAAGCCATTCATTTTGGTATAGTATAGTTAGTTATTTTGATGTATGGCATGCATAGGAAGTTTTAGTCATTTTGATATGTTTCATTTTGAGGTAGTCAAATGTGATAGTTATTATTGTCACTCTAGCCACAGTGTAATGGCCTTGAAATGGGCTAATATTGTCTAAGTTATGTTTTATGCAATGTGGATGAAATTCATAAGTATGCAAGTTTACAAGTTTAAGTAGATTAATGCTGGATGAGAGTGATTGTAACACCCCCACGCCCAAGACCGTTGCCGGAGTCGAGCTTGAGGTGTTACTGAACATAATTTTCCATTTTAAGAACTTTGAAACATTTAATTCTACATTCACAGCATACTGTCTACCTACATTACGGTTACAAAAAAAATCATATCTCGAGTTATGAAACTCAAAATCAAGATCCGTAAATTTTACCAAAAACTAGACTCATATATCTATATACAAATTTTTTTCTAGAATTTTTGGTCGGGCCAATTAGTACAGTTTATTAGTTAAAGTTACCCCTGTTTCAGGACTTGACTGCACTGACCTCTACTTACTACGAACCACTTTTCTCCTTGTACAAAATTTATATAACTATACAGTTTATTTCTCTTAAAATTAGATTAAATAAGGATTCTGAGCATATAAATTACACCTCCTAATTATTTTTTTTTCAATTTATAGTGAATTTTCAAAGTTGGAACAGGGGATCCAGAAATCGCTCTGGCCCTGTTTCACTAAAACTCAAATATCTTATAACATATAACTCCTTTACCTATTCCGCTTCTTCCATTTGAAATTAAACACAATAAGCTTCAATTTCATATTTAATTCTTCACCTAATTCGTTTTCTACTATTTTTGGTGATTTTTCAAACTCACATCATTGTTGCTGTAGTGTTTTGTTTTATGGCAAGTTTCATCTTTTTATGAATTCTCATGAACTATATAACATATTAAACTCACAAGGTATCCAACATTATCTAGGCTAGCCATACAAATGACTAATCATTATCAAGCATTTTCTCAACCAAACCACAACCATATCACAAAGTTATTTACACAAAACAAGTATATTGCTATACATGCCATACATCAAAACATACAAACCAATATACCAATTCTTCCTTGGATAGTGTGAGCGTTTCTTCGACCTTCCCGATATCCAAGTTGGCTCGCTAAAAACTACAATGAATGTAAAGGAGGGAGTAAGCAAATGTAATATCCCGAATTACGGCCTAATTGGAATAGTGGTTTCGTGACCACAAATCTGAGGTAGAAATAATTATTTTATAATTATTTTGATGTTTATGATATGATTTTATGATGGTGTGAAAATTTCGTGAAGAAATTCTAAGCGTAAAGTGCTTAATTTGAAATTAGGGACTAAATCAAATAAGTTGCAAAACTTGCATTCTAGAAGTTTCTAGTATGAAATTGCTTTGGAATATTAATTAGGAGGTCTTAAATGGAAATTTGACCAATTTTAAGTTCATGGACAAAATTTGGACATGGATGGAATTTTTGAAAGTTTAGTAATGAGGGGCATTTTGGTCATTTGGATATTAACATGAAATAAAAAGGGAAAAATAACACAAAATTGGTCATCTTCTTCATTACCACGAAATTTCAAGGGTTCTCCATAGCTAGGGTTTGTTTCAAGCTTCCAAGCTCCATAGTAAGTGATTCCAAGCCCCGTTTTTAATGTTCTTTACGTTTTCGTAGTCCCGGTAACTCGATAAAGCTTATGTTAGCAATAATTTAAGTTAGGGTTCATATTTGGAAAAATACCCATAGGTGAAATTTGTGTATTTTGATGTTTTATGATAGAATATGAGGTTTTAAATTATGTTAGACAACTTGTGCTACTCCGTTTTAAGTAAAAACGAGTAAAACGGCTTAATCGGTAAAAGTACATTTGTTCATAAGTATTTGTTTTAGTGGGAATTTAAGCTTGCTAATGGTAAATAAATGATCAGCATGTCCTAAAACATAAGAATTTGTGATAAAATTTAATTTCCAAACTTTGGGGCAAAAGTGTAAATATGCAAAAGTTTAGGGGCAAAATTGTAATTTTTACAAAATTTGAATTTATGGCTATTTTGATAATGAGAGTATTAAATAAGCTAAATGTGTTATTTTAGATCAAGAAAGACGTGGAATCAACCTTGATCGAGGAAAAGAAAAGATTTTGGACTAAATCGCAAAATTGCTATATTTTGTACCGAGGTAAGTTCATGTGTAAATAATGTAACATAATTGCTATTTTAAGTGATTTAATGCTATTTATATGATATGATACTTGTTATTATGAATATTATGCTTTGTGAAATATTATGTATTGGTATGAATAGTATGTGATTAAATTGATAAGTATGAGATGCAAGCAACGTATTGGTTCCGATATTTTGAGGAGAACGACGGGGAAATGTGTGATTGAGGAAAATCCCGTTTGAACCTTGGGAATAGATTAGGATACAAGTGACATGTCACTAGGATGGTTGGGCATCCGAACTCGTTGAGTTGAGTCTGAGTTCACTTATGGATGCAAATGTCCGAACTCGTTGAGTTGAGTCCGAGTTCGTGAGATGTAACTAGGCATCCGAGCTCGTTGAGTTGAGTTCGAGTTCACTTATGGATGCGAACGCCCGAGCTCGTTGAGTTGATTCCGAGTTCGCTTATGGGCGGGTTACATGATTGATTGATTACATATGTGGCACTTATGTGCAAATGATCCGTGTATCCGAGTTATATTCCGATGTGTTCAACGGATAAAATTCTAGCGGAATGGAAGAATACTCAAGATGAAAATGATATTTTGGTAAGTGTTGTGAAATGGACAATTTGGACAGGTATGTACTTAACCCTCGGGTTGAAACTTGATACAACAGAAATAAGGTGGTAAGATGATACACGGTAGCTAGAAATGGGGTTTGTATCTTGGTGATATCATGCTATTGTTGTTGATATAATTGCTTTGTTATGTTACTTGTTATTTGCATGTGAAATTACTAAGCATTTATGCTTACTCCCTCCTTTACATTCATTGTAGTTTTTAGCGAGCCAACTTGGATATCCGGAAGGTCGAAGAAACGCTCACACTATCTGAGGAAGAATTGGTATATTGGTTTGTATGTTTTGATGTATGGCATGTATAGCAATATACTTGTTTTGTGTAAATAATCTTGAGATATGGTTATGGTTTGGTTGAGAAAATGTTTGATAATGATTAGTCATTGGTATGGCTAGCCTAGATAATGTTGGATGCCCTGTGAGTTTAATATGTTATATAGTTTATGAGAATTCATAAAAAGATGAAACTTGCCACAAAACAGAACACTACAGCAACAACGATGTGAGTTTGAAAAATCACCAAAAATAGTAGAAAGCGAATTAATTGAATAATTAAATATGAAATTGAAGCTTATTATGTCTAATTCCAAATGGAAGAAACGAAATAGGTAAAGGAGTTATATGTTATAAGATATTTGAGTTTTAGTGAAATAGGGCCAGAGCAATTTCTGGATCCCCTGTTCCAACTTTGAAAATTCACTATAAATTGTACAAAAATAATTATGGGGTGTAATTTATATGCTAAGAATCCTTATTGAATCTAATTTTAATATAAATAAACTGTATAGTTATATGAATTTTGTAAAGGGAGAAAAGTGGTTCGAAGTAAGTAGAGGTCACTGCAGTCAAGTCCTGAAATAGGGGTAACTTTAACTAATAAACTGTACTAATTGGCCAAACCAAAAATTTTAGAAAAAAATTAGTAGATAGATATGTGAGTCTAGATTCAGGGAAAATTTACAGATCTTGATTTCGAGTTTTGTAACTCGAGATATGATTTTTTTAGCGACCATGACACAGAAAAACTACTTATTCCGAAAATCAAAATAAATGATGTAAAGTTGTTTAAATGATAAATTATGTTCGGTAACACCTCAAGCTCGACTCCGGCGACGGTCTCGGGCGTGGGGGTGTTACAGCATAAATGCTTAGTAAGTTCACATGCAAATAACAAGTAACATAACAAAGCAATTATATCAACAACAATAGCATGATATCACCAAGATACAAACCACATTTCTAGCTATCGTGTATCATCTTACCACCTTATTTCTGTTGTATCAAGTGTCAACCCGAGGGTTAAGTACATACCTGTCCAAATTGTCCATTTCACAACACTTACCAAAATATCATTTTCATCTTGAGTATTCTTCCATTCCGCTAGAATTTTACCCGTTGAACATATCGGAATATAACTCGGATACACGGATCATTTGCACATAAGTGCCACATATGTAATCAATCAATCATGTAACCCGCCCATAAGCGAACTCAGACTCAACTCAACGAGCTCGGGCGTTCGCATCCATAAGTGAACTCAGACTCAACTCAATGAGCTCGGATGCCTAGTTACATCTCACGAACTCGGACTCAACTCAACGAGTTCGGACATTTGCATCCATAAGTGAACTCAGACTCAAGTCAACGAGTTCGGATGCCCAACCATCCTAGTGACATGTCACTTGTATCCTAATCTATTCCCAAGGTTCAAACGGGATTTTCCTCAATCACACATTTCCCCGTCGTTCTCCTCAAAATATCGGAACCAATACGTTGCTTGCATCTCATACTTATCAATTTAATCACATACTTTTCATACCAATACATAATATTTCACAAAGCATAATATTCATAATAACAAGTATCATATCATATAAATAGCATTAAATCACTTAAAATAGCAATCATGTTACATTATTTACACATGAACTTACCTCGGTACAAAATATAGCAATTTTGCGATTTAGTCCAAAATCTTTTCTTTTCCTCGATCAAGGTTGATTCCACGTCTTTCTTGATCTAAAATAACACATTTAGCTTATTTAATACTCACATTATCAAAATAGTCCTAAATTCAAATTTTGGAAAAATTACAATTTTGCCCCTAAACTTTTGCATATTTACACTTTTGCCCCAAAGTTCGGAAATTAAATTTTATCACAAATTCTTATGTTTTAGGACATGCTGATCATTTATTTACCATTAGCAAGCTCAAATTCCCACTAAAACACATACTTATGAACAATATGTACTTTTATCGATTAAACCGTTTTACTCGTTTTTACTTAAAACGAAGTAGCACAAGTTGTCTAACATAATTTAAAACCTCATATTCTATCATAAAACATCAAAATACACAAATTTTACCTATGGGTATTTTTCCAAATATGAACCCTAACTTAAATTATTGCTAACATAAGCTTTATCGAGTTACCGGGACTACAAAAATGTAAAGAACATTAAAAACGGGGCTTGGAATCACTTACTATGGAGATTGGAAGCTTGAAACAAACCCTAGCTATGGAGAACCCTTGAAATTTCATGGTAATGAAGAAGATGACCAATTTTGTGTTATTTTTCCCTTTTTATTTCATGTTAATACCTAAATGACCAAAAATGCCCCTCCTTACTAAACTTTCAAAAATTCCATCCATGTCCAAATTTTGTCCATGAACTTATAATTGGTAAAATTTCTATTTAAGACCTCCTAATTAATATTCCAAAGCAATTTCATACTAGAAACTTCTAGAATGCAAGTTTTGCAACTTATTCGATTTAGTCCCTAATTTCAAATTAAGCACTTTACGCTTAGAATTTCTTCACGAAATTTTCAAACCATCATAAAATCATATCATAAACATCAAAATAATTATAAAATAATTATTTCTACCTCAAATTTGTGGTCACGAAACCACTATTCCGATTAGGCCCTAATTCGGGATATTACAGTGATATACATAGTGGCAGGTGAGTGCCTTAACTTCAAAGGTTTAAAATTTACATTGTGCCATGAGTTGTGAAATTAGAGTTAGCATGAGTTGTTTTCTTTTTATGGTGGCAAATATGCTTGGAAACTAGTCTATATTCTCCACACGGGATAGGCACACGGGGGTGTGTCTCGGCCGTGTGTGACACACAGTCAGCACCAAGGGCGTGTAGCTAGACTGTGTGTCCCCTGCATCTTAAGTAGCTAAGTCAGTATTGGACTCGGGCTGAGCACACAGGCGTGTGCCTTGGCCGTGTGAACATCTGTTTTGTACAGTGATCAGATCAAAGTTCTCCATATTTATTGACACGGGCGTGTCTCGGTCATGTGAGTAACATGGGCCATAGACACAGGCGTGTGCCCAACCCGTGTTAGAACCTGTAGGATTGAAATGAGAAATAAGTTCAGTACGGGCTAGGGACATGGGCGTGTGTGACCACATGGCCAGGTCACATGGGCGTGTCCCACCTCACACGGGCGTGTGGCCCTATTTCAAGCAAAATTTTCCATATATCTTGAAAATTCTCGGATTGGTTCCAAACCACTTTCGGTATATGTTATGGGCCTCGTAGGTACCTAATAAGACTATTAGGTATGTGTTTGCAAAAGTTTTAAATTAGAGCGAGGATTTAGTCCTGATATAGTAAGTTTGAGCAAGTTTAAGTATGGTAGCGCCTCGTAACCCGTCCCAGCTTCGGACTCGAGTAAGGGGTGTTATATTTAGTGGTATCAGAGCTAGTGTTTAGTTGGTTCTAGAACTAACCTAGCACATGCATGAGTCTAGCTATACATGCCATACCTAAGTATATATGGGATATGATAGTGTGACGACTCTTAACAATATAAATGTATTTTCTTATACGAGCTATGGTAGATGATGTAGAAAGTAACGTACAAGCTCCCATGGAAAGGACGGTGCCAGCTGGATCATAAAATAGACCAGCTACTGTTAGCCAGGGAGGAGAGGCCTGGGAGGCCTTCTTCCAAATACTGAACGAGTGGTTCACTGAGTTCGTACAAACAAACCCAGGTGCTCAACACCAAGCTCCACCCTCACTATTCCTCAATCTACCCCGATAGCTCCCCAAATTGTAGAGGTTGTAAGACGAGAAAAGCCCCCAGTTGATAGAATCCAAAAACAAAGGGCGAAGAATTTTGAGCTACTAAATATGATGATCCGGAAGGAGCAAAATTTTGGCTTGAAAATACTATTAGGGTATTGGATGAGTTGTCTTGCACACCTGAAGAGTGCATGAAGTGTGTAGTATCTCTCCTACGAGATTCGACCTATCACTGGTGGAACACCATTGTGTCGGTGGTACCAAGGGAAAGAGTTAATTGGGAGTTTTTCCAAGAGGAGTTCCGCAAGAAGTACATTAGCATGAGGTTTATCGATCAGAAACGCAAGGAATTCTTGGAGTTGAAACTATGTTGGATGACAGTGACGGAATACGAGCGTGAGTTCGTGAGGCTTAGCAAATATGCTTTGGAATGTGTATCTACCGAAGCCCTCATGTTTGAAGATAGTTTAAATGAGGATATTAAAATGTGTGTCGATATCCTTGAGATAAAGGAGTTCATAGTGCTCGTAGATAGAGCTTGTAAGGCTGAGGAATTGGCCAAAGAAAAGAGGAAAGTTGAGATGGAGTCTCGTGACTTGAGAGAGAGATAATTTAGTAAGTCGTTCCAATCCTCCTCCAAAAGGTCAAAAGAATTCTCTACTCGATCGGCTAATTCAGTTGGGTTTTTGTAACACCCTGAATTTGGGCCTAGAAGAATTGGGCTTTGAGTCTGGGTTAGGAGAAGAAACCTGAATAATTGAGAAGTTTAAAAATATTATTAGTTAAGAAAAATTTTTTGAATTAAATTACTATTAGAAAATTTTTACTGTATTTATTATTACTGAAATTTTAATTATATTTTAATAGAAAAATATTACTGTATCTATTGATGTTTTTAAACTTTTATGAAAATTCTTATGGAAATTATAATTATTATTAATTACTGTATTTGAAATTTTTATATTTATAAAATTATTATTGTTATTATTATTATTATTATTTTTATTTAAAAATATGTAAGATATTATTTTTGTTAATTTAGTGTATAAATAAATTTTAAATGATTTATAAAACGGGAAAAATCTTGGGTTCAATCCAAAACTCTAGAAAAAAATTAGTAATTTTTGCTTCTAAGGGGAAACTGGAAAATAAGGCTTTGAAAATAAATTGTGCAAGATTAGGCACAAAGGAACGTGCCTGGCTCAGTGGCCAAGCACGCTAGGGGGTTGTGGGAGTGCCTGGGTTCAAGGCACGGGGTGCGCAGAGTTGCTTTTATTTTTTTTAGAAGCCAGGTCGCGCTAAGGTAAGGTTTAAGTATAGTTGCGACCGAGTTTTGCCATAAAAATGCTTGTGGCGCAGTGGCAGCAGGGTGCTAGGAGTTCCACAAGTGCACGGGTTCGAGTCCAGAAAGGTATGTTTTAATTTTATGTTTTTTAAAATGAGCGGGACTTCAGCAAGTAACCTTTAAAATAAAATGTGGCGATATATTATTGAAAGCGAATGCGCGTCCCGGTGGCCAGCAGCGTGCTGGGCAACCTGGAGATCCCAGGTTTGAGCAGCGTTACATGCAAGAGGGTACTCCTTTTCGCTGTGCACGTGCGGAAGGAGACGTACGGAGCTGAAGGACCATAGCAGCGAGCCGTGCGGGATTGAGGCTCCTAGTAGCTTGCGGTGCAAGCGGTGGACTGTTGCTGTTTGCGCAAGGAGAGTTTGAATTAAATTCAAACTTTGTTATTAGCTTAAAATAGGTGATAAACATTAGCCGAATTTATGGTCTTTCAATCAGTTTATCTTTTTCTCTTTATTTTATTTAATTTTTCTATCTTCTAGCTCATCTTCTCTTCACCAATTTCTTTACATATATTTTTATTTATTTAGTGTTTTTTTTCAAGGCTGAAACCACTTGCTCCTTAGGTTGTTTTCTTCTTCTTTTATTTCTTCTCTTCTATTTCTCATCAAAGCTGAACCTTCTCCCTTACTTCTATTCTTTTTGATTTTCTTCTCAGCAGAGCCAACTATGGGGTCCCTTTTCTTATAATTAAATCACAACTTACATCCCTTTTATTCGTTCAAATACTTCTTCCTCTTTACTCATAAATATTAAAAATCGAAACCTCCATATTTTAGTGATTCGAGAATTAGTATTTAAATCTATTCTCTACTCGTATTTTGGGGATTAAATCTACTACAAATCTAGAAAAAAGTGGCGCTTGGGAACGTTTTTGGCAAATCGATCTTTGGGGTGATCAACAAGGAGTATTGGATTAAGGGCATTGGCACAGTTAGATCTGGATCTAAGTAGATCTAAGTTGACTAAGGAGAAATCGCGTAGGAGATCTCTTCAAAGAATATCGCAAATCAGGTGTGTAACGAATCCTCTTTAGTAGCTTAACTCGGTATAAGCTGAAAAGCCAAAATGCCGAAAATTCGACATTTCGAGAACTCGTGAGTATGCGAATGCTCATAGGTTAGTTAGATACGCTAGGTTCGATGATCGGGATCATTGGAACAGGTAAGGGTATGTTTTCGTGCATCACGGTAAGTTGGGCCTCGAGGGGCTGAAATTGGGCCCAATGGGCTTTCGGGCCCATTTGGGTAAATTTGGTAGGGAATGGTTTCTGAATAAAAAGTACGTTAAGATAGTTAATATTGCTATGGAATATAGGCTAAATAGGCTTAGATGACTAAATCGGATACACAGGGCCCATTAGGGGTGTTTGGGGCCAATAACTCGGTTTTGCTAAAATGAGCTAGAGTCGCTGTTTGAACACATGGAATTGTTGATAATTGATAATGAGCATGTAAACCCTAATAATTGAACACATGGTGTGTTGGTTGGTACGGGTGGAGAGTAGCGGTTGGGTGGGTCGATAGTTTCCCCATAGTAATATGGGTTGCATACATGCATTGATATTATATGTGATATTGAAATGGGCCTATGGGCCATACCACCTATAGAATAAGGCTTTGGCCCAGTGTGTTATATATATGAAAAAGGGCTAAGGCCTAGTAACCGATATATGAAAAGGCTTCAGCCCAGTGACAGATGAGATCGAATCAAGGCTTAGGCCCAGTATGCTTGTGTTGATGTGGGCTCTGAAAAGGGCTTTGTTGCACACTAATTTTCAAAACTCACCCCTTTCCTTTTATCCATGTAGGTGAGCCTTAAGTTAGTGGACTTGGAGCTGGAGGGATTCAAAGTGGCCATTAGGACTGCAAATGGACTGTTTAATTTAAGCACTTGATTTATTGTTAGTATTTTTAATTAGTTTACTTTTATTCGATTTTGGGTTTGTAATAAGGCCTCTGTAATTATTTTTATTTTGGGTTTTTAGTTATTTAAATCGATTTGAAAATGAATGGTTTTAAGGTGCGGCTTTTAAAAAAGTACTTGTTTTCAACATAACACGATAACCGAACAAAGCTTCCGCAATGTAAACGTTTTCATAAACGAATAACTTAAAGAAACTTAAACTTAATTTGCTAATCGTGGACAAGTCATTAGCTTAAAATGTGGCAATGGATGTGTGCATGTCTAGGATTGGATCTAGGAAGAGCTTGGTACTTAAGCAGTCTAAATGACTCACCTCCTCTTCTCTTGAATCCTACCTGGTGCGTAGTATCCATTCACTTTAAGCCATAACAAAGAAGGTTTGATTTTTCGATACTTAACTGTTTTTTTAAATAACATGTTTTCCGCAACTACAATGATTTACAAGTTTTCAAAATTTCCCTTAAGATTTTACAAGGTTGTTTACAATGTTTTGATTATTACAATGAACGATGTTTTGGAAAAATAAAGCTAAGGTTTTATACAAGTTTAGCGGTAAAAGTTTCTAAACATTAAGAAGGGCTTTCAATGAAAACATGGTTTTCGAAAAACACTTCAATGTGGCACACCAGACTTGGCCGTAACGTCTAGGCCGAGTTTAGGGTGTTACAGTTTTCAAGTAAGAACAAGGGCAAACAGTATTTAGTTTCCAAAGCTCAGACCACCTCAGTTGCGAGTGTGGGTAATACTAAACCTAGTAGACCTAAATACCCTCAATATGGTAGATCCACCTCAGCAAATGTCAGGCTCATGAGAGGGCTTGTTTCAAATGTGGTTCTCAAGACCACTTCATTAGAGAATGCCCCGAGATGGCCGAGAAAGACAATAATCAGAGTGTAAGATCGGGTAATACTCCCTCCAGAGGTCGACCCAAGAGAAACCTAGGTATGGGAACAAGTAGTAGAAGCGTACCAAAGGAATAGATGGGAGACCAGAGGGTATAGCCCTAGCGAGGACATATGCCATTTGTGCTCGCGAAGAGGCGTCATCACCCAGTGTAATCACGGGTACATTTTCTCTTCATGAAACTCCTATTATTGCTTTGATTGATCCGGGATCTACCCATTCGTATATTTGCATGAAATTAGTCTCTAGTATGAACATACCCATAGAATCTACAAAATTTGTGATGCAAGTCTCCAATCCCCTAGGTAAATTTATGTTAGTAGATAATGTCAAGATTGTCCTTTGATGATTAGGGGTCATTGTTTTCCAGCTAACCTCATGCTATTGCCATTCAACGAGTTTGATGTGATCCTTGGTATGGATTGGTTGGCCTTTCATGATGTGGTAGTAAATTATGGTAAAAAAGTTTATTGAATTGAAATGTGAGAGTAAAGAAACTCTCCGAGTGGAGTCATATGAATCCAAGAGTTTGCCTACAGTGATTTCTTCCATGGTTGCTCAAAATTGTGTTAGAAAAGGATATGAGGCTTATCTTGCTTTTGTGATGAATACCAGAGAGTCGGAGTTGAAAATTGAATCAGTGTTAGTGGTTTGTGAGTACCAAGATGTATTTTCAAAAGAGTTGCCTGGATTACCTCTAGTTAGAGAAGTAGAGTTTGGTATAGAGTTAGCTCCCGGCACTACGCCTATTTTTATTGCTCCTTATAAAATGGCTCCGCTCGAGCTAAAGGAGTTGAAAGCTCAGCTATAAGAATTAACAGATAAAGGTTTTCCAAGACCGAGTCATTCTCTATGGGGTGCTCCTGTGTTATTTGTGAAAATGAAAGATGGTTTTTTGAGGATGTGCATAGACTATTGACAACTTAACAAGGTGACCATAAAGAATAAGTACCCTTTGCCAAGGATTGATGATTTATTTGATCAGTTGAGAGGGGCCACAGTGTTATCCTAAGTAAATTTGAGATCTGGGTACTATTAGTTAAGAGTTAAGGAGTCCGATGTGCTGAAGACTGCATGTAACTCCCCGAATTTTTTGGCTTAGAAGTATTAGATCTTGAGCATGGGAGCAGTAAAGAAAGCTACACATAAATGTTTAGTTGTGTAAGGGAGTGACAAAAATAATTGACTGCTTGAGTGGTTATGTGTCCTGAGAAGTGCGGGAAGTCCTGGGTTCAAACCTAGGCTTTAGCAAAAATTTTTATTTTAAGTGAATAATACCCTTGGTTCTAAATAGTAGGTTCTTAAATAATTGTGGGGATATCAAGTCATAAAAAAGCCTGCTAGTCTAGTGGTTAATGGCATGTTGCTGCTATTGGGAAACTTGGGTTTGAGTCCCACCGTGCACAAAGAGTGTTTTATTTTGCTTTTGTTACCATGTAAGAAGTTGAGGTTGACCAAAATACTACTGAGTGGAGTGGAGTTTGAATTGTTTATAGAGGGATTTGTGGAGAGATTTGAGGAGGGATATTAGGAGAGATTAAAGGAGGGAAAAGAAGAATGAAAAGGGAAGAAGAATTAGTGCTGAAATGGGACTCTAAACACTCTTGAATTCAGTTTTGAGTGTTTGTAGGGGAGTAAGTGCCAATTTTTTTGTCCATCTTGGGTTTTGTTTTTGCGACTGTGCCAGACACTGCTAGGTGTATCCTTACGATTTTTCCTTTCTGTTAAGCCTGGGGTTATTGATTCTTTTTTCGACCCCTTATCATTTTGCTTCCTAAGCCGAATATACTTCTCTTTATTTTTTCTTGCTCAAATGGTTGTTTTGCTTTTAGCCGAACTCACCATCCCTCATCCCTCTCTTTTCTTTTTCAGTTTTCTACAAGTTTGTGAATCGATTTTCTTTCCTTTCCTTCTTCTCTTGACCATTTGCTCCTAATATTTCTCCCTTTTAACATCTTCGACTTTGGTTTTCTCGACCGATTATTCTACTTTCTTCCCTCCCACAATTGGTTGTTGTACTTAGGCTGAACATCTTGTTTTCTCTTCTCTTCGCTTCTCTGCTTTCCCTCTAAAATCTTTCCCTTTTCACTTGGTGTGTGTTGGCCGAATATTGACTAGTAAGTCCCTGTTTTGACTTCTACACTTTCAAATTTTCTCCTCTCTTTCTCTTATTGATTCTCATCTATTCTCCCTCTTATTTATGGTGATTCTCTTTTTCTCTCTTTGCCGTTATGGTCTTTAGGTGGCCATAAGGTTTGAAGATAATTAATGGTTGTTTTTGGGCAATTCTAATTTATGAGTTGAAATGGGGGCTTCCGATAATATATTGCATAAAGAGATATCAATGGTGGCGAGTAGTAGTTGTTTTGAGGGAAGATCAGGAAGGGTACCAACTAAAAATGAACTCGTAGACCCTGCCCCCAGATTTAAGTAGCGTAAAGTGTCAGCTGTTTAGGATTTTTTGCTAGGGTGCAGCAGAGTGGCTGCACCAATCACTAGACCAAGTGAGCAAGCCACAATCGACTGATCTAATATAATGAGAGGTAATCTTTTTGGACAAGTATTTTTCGGTGGAGGTTGTTTTTGATAAGTTGATTGGGATTCGATTAACAGGAACTTATGATTGAATATTGGTTGGAGTACTTGTGGCTATTCGCACGTTTTCGTAAGTAGGTGTGTAACCACACTGATATTTTTCATAAATCAGGAAAAGCCAAAAAGCCTAAAAATAGGATGTTACTACTATACGAGCGTGCGATCGCTCGTGTGGTAATTTGAGCTCATTGTAACACCCTGATCTAGTGGGCCAAAGTAGCTAGTAGACACTGTAGGGCCCATTTGGGGTTGTAAGGCCCGATAACTCTAGGTGGATAAAATAGGCTAAATAAGTTACTTAGATGACATTTGGACTGTTAACAACTGTAATGAGCATGAAACCCTAAAAATTGGAAAAATTACTGAAATACCCCTTAAGGGTAGAAAATTACAGTTTTACCCCTAGGTGCTAAAAAGCCATTTTACCCCTAGGGTTAAGTTGACTGAATTACATGCTAATATTATATCTATTCACTGTATGCCATGTCATAATATACTATTGCATGGGATTGGGTTTTGATGGAGGAAGTGCTAAGTGGCAATGCCACGTTTACTGTTAGGGGCTTTGCCTCGTTTTACTGTTATAGTGGCTTGGCCACGTTATCTAATTAAGCAGCTATGCTGCGACTGTGGTGTGTAGGGCTGGGTGGGTTGAGTTATTCCCCACATGGTGTTTAGGATTGGAACGGGTTGTGTGTAGGGCTGGATTGGGCTGGGTTTTGCATTCATGCATAAATACTATTTTGTTTCTATAATGGGCCTATGGGCCACACTGATTTTCTGAATAGGGCTAAGGCCCAGTAATTACTGTTTACTGAATAGGGCTAAGGCCCAGTTAATACTATATCTGGATAGGGCTTAGGCCTAGTTAAGCTTGTACTAATCTGTACTTTGGTTGGGTTTAGCTTACACACTGAGTTTTCACAAACTCACCCCTTCCTTTCATCTATACAGGTGAGCCCCAACCTTAGAGCACTTGAAGCTGGTGGGATTCGGAGTGGCCACGAGGATTGCTTTCTGGTGTTTTTTTTAAATTACTTTTAAGTTACTTATTTTATTATTTCATAGTTTTTGGGTTTTCAATTTGTAATAAGGCCGCTCATTAATTTTTTTCATTTTGAGGATTTATTCATTTAATTATTACTTGATTAAAAATTGATAAACTAAACCTGCGCGGATTTTTAATTTAAAATTAATAAACATTTTCAAAACACATCGTACGTTACAACTAGATCACCTAATATCAAGATAAGACCTTCTAGAGAAACAAACACCAATTGATAGTGGATAGGACTTTCACTAAATAACCTGTTATTTTCTCAATACTCTTAAAATGATTTTGCTAAACTTGTTAATAAAAGAACGAGGTGTCATTCATCATCCATGTCACACACCAGACTTGGCCATAACGTCTGGGCCGAGTCTGGGGTGTTATATTTAGTGGTATCAGAACCCGATTGCAACAACTTGGTTGTGGTTTGGGTCCAAAAAGTTTTCTTAAAATATTCAAGTTAGGCCCCAAAAAAGGTATTTTACAAATCGGTTTTTAAATTTCTTAGGAGAACCCTTTTTCAAATTAATTTCCTTCGAGATATTTGTATTTTTACTAAAGGTATTCTTTTGGGAACAAAAGTTGTTTTTATAAAAACCTGGTTTTCTGAAATCTGATTTCTAAAGAGTGGCACACCGAATCTCCGGCACCAAGTCTGTAAGTATTTCTACTATACTGTACCTTATTGTTATACTATTGTAGATAATACTGAGACCCTACTAAGATTCTGTAGTTAGGTAATACTGTAACTGTAGAGACTGAGATAGTTGGAAAAACTGAAAACTCTAGAAGACTGAGACTGTAGCTAGGCTATGATTCGACAAAAACAAACTTTGAAATACTATCTGTGCATAAGACATCTGTAATAAACACTAAAATACTGAACTAATTCATAAAATTCGTAATCAGATAATTTGATATGAGTACGAAGGCAGTTCATGGACGAGGCCGTGGACGTGGCCGAGGTAGTGCACAAGCTGGGTTTTTATCTTCAGAACATATGCCAGCGGAGGAGGCACGAGCGCCGTCGGCAACTGAGACTGGGTCGTATGATCGAGCTGTAGGGGACAATGCTTTGTCCAAGGTAATGTTAAGGGTTCTAGAAAGGGTCGCTGGAGCAAGTACAAGGACTGTAAATCAAGGGTCTATTTCTGAGCGACTCCGAGCTAACAGAGCAGAGATTTTTAGGGGCGTGTCTGGAGTAGCCCCAAATGTAGCCGATTACTGGTTGGAGGCCACAGAGCGAATCATGGACGATTTGGATTGCTCAGTAGAGCAGAAGTTGAAGGGAGCAGTATCTTTGCTGCGAGGCGAGGCTTACCAGTGGTGGATCACTGTGAGGGATAGTACCCCAGCTGAGTGGGTAACTTGGGAGCTATTTAAGATGGCCTTCAAAGGGAAGTACACTGGGGCGAGCTATGTGGACGCCCGAAGGAAGGAATTTCTGAACCTAACCCAAGGTAATAAGTTTGTTGCTGAGTACGAGGCCGAGTTCTTAAGGTTGAGCCGGTATGCTAGTGGAATAGTTGCTACGGAATATGAACGTAGCATACGATTTGAGGATGGCCTCGGGGATGAGCTTAGAGTGCTGATAGCTCTACAGAGGGAGCGTGACTTTGCTACCTTAGTGGAAAAGGCTAAGATAGCCGAGGAGGAGAAACAAACTGAACGGTAGAACCGTGAGAAGGATCGAAATCTTTTCAGGAGGGATTCTGGACCTCGGATGCTGCAAGCAGAAATATAAAAAGAGCTAGAGTGGACGAACTGGTTCGAGCAGTTCCGCTGAATGTGGTTAGGCCGTAGGCTTGCGGGGATTGCGGCAGAGTGTATCTGGGTGAGTGTTGGAAGCATACTGGGGCATGTTTCCAGTGTGGATCTAAAGAGCATAGAGTTAAAGACTGCCCTCAGAGGCCGGCTCAGACACAAGCTGCTGAACAGAGGGTTGCTTAACTAGTGTGAGGAGGACCACAACCGCCGAGTGGCCGTGGTCAAGGTAGGGGCGGCAACAGAAATGGTCGTGGACGTGGAGCACCAGGCAGGGGTGTGAGAAATGTTAAAGCTCGTCAGCCAGCGTTGGTGTATGCTGCTGGTCGTCGAGAGGAGGGTGACGCATTTGACATCATAACTGGTACGTTTTTTATTTCTAGAATGCCATACACTACCTTGTTAGATATTGGTTCTATGCATTCGTATGTTGCATGTGATATATCTAGGATGATGGGTGTGCACTGTAAGGAAACTGTAAGTGGGGTAACTGTGATAAGTCCACTGGGTCACTTGGTTAGGGTAGACAAACTCTTTAGAGATGTGCCTTTAGAGACTCAAGGTAGAATTTTCTCTACGGACTTAATGGAGCTACCATTTGGAGAATTCGACCTCATCTTAGGAATGGACTGGCTTGCTAAGCATAGGGTGACTTTGGATTGTACTGCTAAACAGATGATGTTAAAGTCTACAGGGGAAGAGGAGGTGATGGTTATAGGGGAGCGAAGGGACTACTTGTCCAATGTTGTTTCGGCCTTGAGAGCTGAGCAGCTGATTCGCAAGGATTGCGAGGCATATTTGGCATATGTGAGTCAATTAGATGCTGAGGGTGTGACTGTAGGAGAGGTTAAGACCATCAAGAAGTTTCAAGATGTCTTTCCTGATGAGCTTCCTGGGTTGCCTCTAAATTGTGAAGTCGAGTTTGGAATCGACTTGTTGCCTAGAACGACTCTAGTGTCCATCACACCTTACAGGATGGTACCAAATGAGCTAGTGGAGTTGAAAGCACAAATCCAAGAGTTGTTGGATAGAGGTTTTACTAGACCAAGTGTGTCTCCGTGGGGAGCACCGATACTGTTCGTGAAGAAGAAGGATGGGACGATGCGTATGTGCATCGATTATCGCCAGTTGAACAAACTGATGATTAAGAACAAGTACCTTCTGCCAAGGATCGATGACCTGTTTGACCAGCTAAGAGGAGCTTCGGTATTTTCCAAGATCGATCTTCAATCTGGATATCATCAGTTAAGGGTCAAAGAGGTGGATATTCATAAGACAACATTCAGAACTCGGTATGGTCATTATGAGTTTCTGGTGATGCCGTTCGGACTGACGAATGTACCTGCGGCTTTCATGGATTTGATGAATCGGGTATTCCAACCTTACTTGGATCGATTCATAGTCATCTCCATAGACGATATTTTGGTGTATTCAGAAACTGAGGAGAAGCATGACAAGCATCTCCGTATTGTTTTGCAAGTGTTGAGGGAGAAGCAACTCTATGCAAAATTCAGCAAGTGTGAATTTTGGTTGAGAGAGGTGACGTTTTTAGGTCACGTGGATTCTGCTGAGGGGATTAGGGTGGATCCTTGGAAAATTGAGGCAGTTCTGGAATGGAAGCTGTAACACCCCTAACCGTATCTGTCGCTGGGAGGGTTACGAGGTATTACAGAAATTTTCTCTACTTTCCTACTTCCACAGGTTCTATCCAACTTGCAAAATCTCTATAACCATATGCGCATAGATATCCAGTATACTTTAAACAAATTATGCAACATAATAAGGAATTACTATTCATTTGGTATAAATTTCAAGGCTTAACAATTGCACAAATTTAACAACTACTCACGTCATTTCATTATCACTTTTATAACTATACTTTTTAAGATAAAGTGTACAACTCAAAATTTCATCACACTCACAGCATAAGATCAATGTTTTGTTATACACTAAGGTCACATATGAGTATAACCAATTTGAACCATTCATTCATGTGATATGTCAATATAAATACATATTCTCAACTCATTAAAACCTAAGTTACAAAATGCTCATGTCTTAACCAACATTTTAAACTCATCTATAATTTAAGAACATATACATATAACCATGCAACATAAACATCAAACACTTAATCTAGTAAACCGAATCTAGTTATACCATATCTCCTAGTACACGATGTACCAATGTACTATAGCAATCTTATCACTTTATTAATATCCGAATATGCAATAGACTCGTACTAATCATTGATCATTTGAATAACAACCATAACTCATTATCAATTCACAATAAACTTAATCACATTTTGTCAATTCATAGATAAGTCATCCATTCATGCAATAGTAGCATTTAAACACTTATCCAAACATATGATCATACTTAACATAAATAAACAAGCCATTTTTGTATGGCTCTCAATACACAATTAGGACAAAATAGCTTCAAAAGTTATTACAACCTACGAGTACTAGTCTATACATGCCAAAAGACCAAGTTTAAACTATCAAAAGTACCAAAAGATTCTTGAGAGTATGATGAGATGCTGACTATCCACGAACGTAAAGCTAGATTCAGTTGGCTATAAAACAAAGAGGGATAATATTCAAAATAAGCATTTTATAAGCTTAGTAAGTCTTAAATTTAGAAATGTATTCAATAAACACTCAAAGCATATACACTAATTTATTAATACCATTAGAACATACAATGCCTTAACTAATTAAGTAGGGTCAAATATACAACCTTTTTATTGATTCCATTTATGCCTAAGCATACCAATTCATTATAAGCTTCCCTTTAATTCAAAATGTTACTTCATTTAGGTACTTACATGACCGAATATACTAATTCCATATAATACAATCAACCAAATATAACAGCTCCACATAAACATGCATATAGCCGAATACACTACTTTCATGTAAATACATATTCACTTAATTTTCATCTCGGTAACGAGGCACATATATATAATTTAATTTTACTCACTGGTATAACCCTGCTAGGTGTAGGCTTGAATCAGACACTGACTTAAAGCCTGCTAGACCCAAGGTCTAATCTTCATTCATCGGCAATAAGCC
This sequence comes from Gossypium stocksii, assembly GCA_020496765.1. Classification (NCBI taxonomy): domain Eukaryota; kingdom Viridiplantae; phylum Streptophyta; class Magnoliopsida; order Malvales; family Malvaceae; genus Gossypium; species Gossypium stocksii. Next base: position 65,866,962 of record CM035626.1, read on the forward strand.
TGCTAAGCACAAGCTTGAACATCTTAACATTTTATAACTTGCTAGGCTTTTAGCCTATTTTATTTTTTCGCCGGCCATAGGCCTGCTAGGCATAGATCCTGGTTTAGCTCGAATATGAGGTTTATACTGCAATTCATAACCACTTTACGAATTAAATCTTGAATTAATCACTTTCTAAAATAAACTCACATCCGATACACTCAAAATGTAACATCTAAACTAATTCTCTACTTTATAACACAATCGATAATTTCAATCATACCTTAGTTACCTATTCGTCCCTTTGGATTCACATACAGCATAATTAATTCATTCAAGGCACATTCGGCACATTGTATTACCATGTCTATTTCAACTCAAACATTCTAGCCACATTCGACTCAATTCATTTATTCAACTAGAATCATTAACAATCGGAAATTGTCTATATAAATTCAAACATTCACTTTACTATTTATTTAATCACTAAGCATACAAAAAATTTAGTTTAACCACTTAAGAACTTACCTCGTTTAGTAATACGACAAGTTCGACTAGTCAACTAGCTTCGACTTTCCCCGGTCCAAGTTCGGCCCCTTTTGCTCTTGAGCTTGAATTAAAACAAATTGAATTTGCTTAATCACTTAGCCAACTTATTTTCACTCACATATCACATAATTATGCAATTTATGTCATCACCCCTTACCTTTTACACATTGACAGTTTAGTCCATTTTTTTATAAAATACCAAACAACAAGAATTTACCCAAAGTATACCTAGGCCGAATTCATGCCATTCACTAATAAGTCCTTCTATTTCATTATTCATAAATTTCACCACTCACATTTATCAAATAAACAAATTTAACCCTATCTGATTAAATTACATGGAATGCTCATACATAATTTGTTCACTACAACCTATATTTCATTTCCAAACATCACACATCAAATTTAAACACTTTTTCACCCATTGCCGAATTCATTAGCATCATCTATTACCAAAATTAACACATGGGCTACATACATAATCTAACTACAAACTCAAAAACAAATACAAAAATCAAAATTAACACCAAACTAACCTTGAATTTTAGACTAACAATGGCCAAATATGGGAGAGTTTCTCCTATCTTTATTCTCTTTACTTTCGGCACTCAAAGATGACTTTTGCATGTTTTCTTTTTCCATCTTTTATTTTTATGTTATATATTAACTTTGTTTCATAAATTGTTTCCAAATATAACCTTAAATAACATACATAAATACTAACTTCAAGCTATTTCCGTACCATTTAGAAATAAATGGCAAATTTTCCTTTTAAATACTTCCAAAAATAAAAAAAAATTTTCAAATTAACCATCACACAAACAACCATAAAGTTTTCATCTTATGCTAGTTAAACCCTTTTGATCAAATCGGTTATTCAAACGACGAAATTTTAAAACGAAATTTTCACACAAGTCTTTTCACACATAATAAACACGAAAAATAATATTTATATATTTTTCTGACTCAGATTCGTGGTCCCGAAATCACCGTTCTGATTAGGGTCGAATTCGTGCTGTTACAGAAGCCACCGAGATTTGTATCAGAAATTCAGAGTTTTCTTGGTTTGGCAAGGTACTACAGAAGGTTTCTGGAAGGATTTTCCTTGATTGCTGCACTGTTAATGAAACTTTTGAGGAAAGGAGTACCGTTTGTATGGACTGAGAAACAGCAAGAGGCTTTCGAGAGGTTGAAAAAGGTTCTGACTGAGGCGCCAGTATTGATTTAGTCAAAGTCTGGGAAGGATTTCACTGTGTACAGTGATGCATCGCATGTTGGTTTAGGCTGTGTACTGATGCAAGAGGGTAAGGTAGTTGCTTATTCATCGCGACAACTTAAGCCCCACGAAACGAACTACCCTACACATGATCTGGAGTTGGCAGCGATTATTTTTTGCATTAAAGATTTGGAGACACTACTTGTATGGAGAAAAGTGTATTATATACCCAGACCATAAGAGTCTCAAGTATTTGTTGACTCAGTAGGAGTTGAGCCTTAGGCAACAAAAATGGATAGAGTTACTTAAGGATTATGACTATTCTATTGAGTATCACCTAGGCAAAGTGAATGTGGTGGCCGAATTCACTAGCATCATCTATTACCAAAATTAACACATGGGCTACTCATATAATCTAACTACAAACTCAAAAACAAATACAAAAATCAAAATTAACACCAAACTAACCTTGAATTTTAGACTAACAATGGCCGAATATGGGAGAGTTTCTCCTATCTTTATTCTCTTTACTTTCGGCACTCAAAGATGACTTTTGCATGTTTTCTTTTTCCATCTTTTATTTTTATGTTATATATTAACTTTGTTTCATAAATTGTTTCCAAATATAACCTTAAATACCATACATAAATACTAACTTCAAGCCATTGCCGTACCATTTTGAAATAAATGGCAAATTTTCCTTTTAAATACTTCCAAAAATAAAAACATTTTCAAATTAGCCATCACACAAACAACCATAAAGTTTTCATCTTATGTAATTTAAACCCTTTTGATCAAATCGGTTATTCAAACGATAAAATTTTAAAATGAAATTTTCACACAAGTAATTTCACACATAATAAACACGAAAAATAATATTTATATATTTTTTGACTCGGTTTCATGGTCCCGAAACCACCGTTCCGATTAGGGTCGAATTCAGGCTGTTACACTCTCCCCCTTAGGCATTTTCGTCCCCAAAAATCTTATCGATAAATAGGTTCGGATAATGTTCTTTTATCGAACTCTCAAGCTCCCAAGTTGCTTCCTCGATCCCGTGTTTTTGCCATAATACTTTTACTAATGAGATTTTCTTATTTCGCAATTCTTTCACCTTGTGAGCTAGAATGCGAATCAGTTCCTCCTCATAACTTAAATTAGGCTGAATGTCAATCTCAGACAGATTAATTACATGTGAAGGGTCGGATTTGTATTGGCGAAGCATTGAAACGTGAAAGACATTGTGGATCTTCTCTAGTTCAAGTGGCAACAACAATCTATACGCTACTGGTCTGACACGTTTGATAATCTCAAATGGTCAACTAAATCTCAGACTTAACTTGCCTTTATGACTGAATCTGAGCACTTTCTTCTACGGTGACGCCTTCAAAAACACTTTATCACCAATTTGAAATTCTATATTTTTACGTTTCAAATCCGCATACGATTTTTGACGATCCGATGCTGCTTTCAAACTTTCACGGATCATTTTCACTTTCTGCTCCGTTTCTTTGACTGAATAAACCCCGTGAATCTTGCTTTCGCTGAGCTTATTCCAATATAAGGGTGTACAAATTTACGACCATACAATGCCTCGTCGGGTGCCATTTTAATACTTGATTGAAAACTATTATTGTGTGCAAATTCAACCAAAGGTAAGTATCGATCCCACGAGCCTCTAAACTAAAGAATGCAGCATCTCAACATATCTTCAAGTATCTAGATGACTCGCTCTAATTGATCGTCCGTCTAGGGGTGGAAAGTGGTGCTAAAATGTAATTTAGTACCTAGTGCATCTTACAGTTTCTTCCACAATCGTGATGTATCTCGGATCTCTATCTGAAACGATAGAGACAGGTACTCCGTGCAATCGTACTATTTGAGAAATACACAATTTCGCTAGTTTATCGAGCGAGTAATCTGTACGGACTGGAACGAAGTGAGCGGATTTTGTCAATCAATCAACAATAACCCAAATTGCATCCTTCTTGCTCGATGTCAACGATAAGCCCGATATGAAATCCATCGTGACTCGGTCCCATTTCCACTCAGGTATCATGATCGGCTGAAGTAATCCTGAAGGCACCTGATGTTCGGCTTTCACTTGCTGACATACTAAACATTTCGAAACAAAGTCAGAAATGTCTCGCTTCATACCATGCCACCAATAATGTTGTTTGAGATCGTTATACATTTTCATGCTACCCGGGTGAACAGACGTCCAACTATTATGAGCTTCATTCAAAATCATCTGTAACAACTCTGAATTCCTTGGAACACATAACCGGTTCCGGAATCTCAAACAATCATTCACATTAAGCAGAAACTCTGAATCAACTTTTGAATCACATTAAGCTCATTTTGCAGCTAAATCATCATCAACTTTCTGAGCTTCACAAATCTGTTGCACAAGTAATGGTCTTGTTTTTAATTCAACTATTAATGCACCGTCAACGGATATAGCCAAATGCGCATCCATCACACGCAAAGAAAACAATGATTTTTGACTTAAAGCATCAGCAACCATATTAGCCTTTCTCGGATGATAATCAACCACAAGTTCGTAATCTTTGAGTAATTCTAGCCATCGTCGCTGTCTCAAATTCAAATCCTTCTAAGTCATCAAGTATTTAAGACTTTTGTGATGAGAGTAGACGTGACATTTTCACCAAACAAATAATGGTGCCAAATCTTCAAAGCGAAAACAATAGCAACCAATTCAAGATCGTGCGTCGGATAGTTTTTCTCATGAGGCTTTAACTGTCTCGAGGCATAAGCTAACTTTACCTTCTTGCATGAAAACGTAGCCAAGTCCGTTCAGAGATGCATCACTATAAATCGTAAATTCTTTACCCGATTCTGGCTGAACCAATACTAGAGCTTCGGTCAAAAGGGCTTTCAACTGATCAAAGCTTTTCTGACACTTTTCCAACCATTCAAACTTGACGTCTTTCTGAAGAAACTTTGTCATTAGCGTCGCTATCATCGAAAAGCCTTTCATAAACCGTCTATAGTAACCAGTGAGTCCCAAAAAGCTCTGAACTTCTGAAACATTCCTCGGAGGCTTCCAATCAAGTATGGCTGAAATTTTGTTCGGTTCAACTCGGATACCTGATGCTGAAACAACATGCCCTAGAAAACTGACTTCACGTAACTAGAACTCGCATTTACTGAACTATCTCAATACTCGATTCATCAAATCCATGAAAATTACAGGGGCATTAGTGAGCCCAAACGACATCACTAAGAACTCATAATGTCCATACCTCGTCCAGAAAGCAGTCTTAGGCACATCTGAGTCTCTAACTCACAACTGATAATAACCCGATCGCATATCTATCTTTGAAAACACTGAAGCTCCTTTTAGCTGATCGAATAAATCATCAATTCGTGGCAACGGATATTTATTCTTTATGGTCACTTTATTGAGTTGTCATAGTCGATGCACATTGTCATAGTTCCATCTTTCTTTTTCACGAACAACACTAGTGCACCCCAGGGAGAGAAACTTGGTCGAACAAAACCTCTATCCATCAACTATTGCAACTGAGTTTTCGATTCTTTTAATTCAGTCGGTGCCATTCAATACGGAGCTATCGAAATTGGAGTCGTTCCAGGTACCAATTCTATACCAAACTCTACTTCCCGATCAAGTGGCAAACCCGATAATTCCTCAGGAAATACATCCGGATACTCACGTACAACTAGCATGATCTCCAGCTTCCTTTCGAATATTTTACTATCCAACACATACGTGAAGTAAGCTTCGCAACCCTTTCGCATATACTTCTGCGTCGACATCAAATATATTACTGCCGGTAACCCTTTTAAATTAGTAGACTCAATTCGAATGATCTCATCATTTTGACATCGCAAATCAATGGTCTTTAGTTTGCAATTCACCACAGCATCGTGCACAGTGAACCAATCCATACCGAGGATGATATCAAACTCATCAAATGGCGATAGCATCAAATCAGCCGAAAAACATGAATCTCGAATCATCAAGGGACACTTCTTGCACGCTTTGTCGACTAACACAGACCGGCCCAATGGGTTCGATACCCGAATCATAAACTCAGTAGACTTAACAGGCAAAGTCTTACTGGACACTAATGTTTCACACACATAGGAATGAGTCGAACCGGGATCGATCAAAGCAATTACACTAGTATTATAAAGAGTAAATATACCAGTGATAACATCTGGAGATAAAGCTTCCTCACGAGCACGGATAGCATAGGCTCTGGCAGAAGCAAGCACCTCAGATTGGACAGCTGTATCTTTCGTCCCTCTCTGACTGCCACTAGCATTACCCACATGTCTAGGTGGTCTACCCCGTGCTAGCATATTACTCGGTGCCACGCTCTAAACAGTATTCTGCTCAGCTAGCACCGGACACTCGTGGATAAAATGATCCACTAATCCACATTTGAAACAGGAGCAATCACGCAATCTACAATCTCTCGAATGCCATTTACCGCAATGCTTACACTCTGCTCTTTGCTGCCGAAAGCTGCCAACACTAGCAATAGAAGTAGCTTATGAACTAACAGGAGCTCGATCTCGATCTCGTCTAGAATGGCTTACATCAGCTTTGGCTTGACTAGTATCTTCTCTAAATCTTTGAGGATGACTGAAATGTTTTACTCGTGGATCTTTTATGGGAGTCTCTAGCTTCGAAATTGGCCTTTCTCTTTTCCTTTTCCAGTTCTTCGGCTTTACAAGCTCGCTCAACAAGTACTACGAACTCTTTAATTTCAAGTATGCCGACCAATAATTTGATATTTTCATTCAACCCATCTTCGAAGTTTTTACACATGATAGCTTCGGTCGAGATACATTCCCGAGCATATCTGCTAAGTCGTACAAATTCTCGTTCACATTCGGTAATTGACATTCGGCCCTGTTTAAGTTCGAGAAATTCTTTACGTTTCTGGTCAATAAACCTCTGGCTGATGTACTTTTACGAAACTCTGTCAGAAAGAATTCCCAAGTAACTCGCTCTCTCGGCACAACCGAAACCAAAGTGTTCCACCAATGATAGGCATCATCGCATAACAGGGACACGGCACACTTCAGGCACTCATCGAGAGTACATGATAGCTCATCGAATACGCAGATAGTATTATCGAGCAAGAACTCGAACCGCTCAGCATCATCACTAACTGTGACTCTGAACTCTTCGACCCCGTATTTTCTTCTTTTATCAACTGGGGGCTTATTCAACCTCAATGGATCGATCACTGGAGGTACCACAGGTATTGAGAGTGGATTATTCGGGGGCGGATGTGGTTGTGTAGCCAGATTATTTCGTACAAATTCGGAGAACCATTCTTTCATCATGTTAAAGAAAGCTTGCTTGGCTTCTTCCTCATTACCTAGGATCGGCCGAGAATCAGCAGGTGCTGTCCCTTGCGCGGGAGCAGCCGCTATGCTCTCAACATCATCAGCTAAAGCTCGATCAGGATCCATTTGCTTAATAAAAACAAAATTTTTAGATGTAAGAAGTCATCACATAATCTTATTATCACATTTTGGCATGTATAGCTAGACTCACACATGCTACGTTAGTCCGAGAATCGACTAAACCGTAGCTTTGATACCAATAAAATGTAACACCCCTAACCCGTATCCGTCGCCGGGAAAGTTACGAGGTATTACCGAAATTTTCTCTACTTTCCTACTTTCACAAGTTTTCTAATTCGCATCCCTTAAATCACATCAAATTGTCATATCATGAAGTTGAATATTCACATGCAATTAATTTTAAATCATATAACCAATGTATAACTAATTATTACAAATAATAACACAACTATCCAACTTGAAAAATCTCTATAACCATATGCTCATAGATATCCAGCATACTTTAAACAAATTATGCAACATAAAAAGGAATTACTATTCATTTGGTATAAATTTCAAGGCTTAATGATTGCACAAATTTAGCAACTACTCATGTCATTTCATTATCACTTTTATAACTATACTTTTCAAGATAAAGTGTACAACTCAAAATTTCATCACACTCACAGCATAAGACCAATGTTTTGTTATACACTAAGGTCACATATGCATATAACCAATTTGAACCATTCATTCATGAGATATGTCAATATAAATACATATTCTCAACTCATTAAAACCTAAGTTACAAAATGCTCATGTCTTAACCAACATTTTAAACTCATCTATAATTTAAGAACATATACATATAACCATGCAACATAAACATCAAACACTTAATCTAGTAAATCGAATCTAGTTATACCATATCTCCTAGCACACGATGTACCAATGTAGTATAGCAATCTTATCACTTTATTAATATCCAAATATGCAATAGACTCGTACTAATCATTGATCATTTGAATAACAACCATAACTCATTATCAATTCACATTAAACTTAATCACATTTTGTCAATTCATAGATAAGTCATCCATTCACGCAATAGTAGCATTTAAACACTTATCAAAACATATGACCTTACTTAACAGAAATAAACAAGCCATTTTCGCATGGCTCCCAATAGACAAATAGGACAAAATAGCTTCAAAAGTTATTACAACCTATGAGTACTAGTTTATACATGCCAAAAGACCAAGTTTAAACTATCAAAAGTACCAAAAGATTCTTGATAGTATGATGAGATGCTGACAATCCCCGAACGTAAAGCTGGATTAAGTTGGCTATAAAACAAAGAGGGATAATATTCAACGTAAGCATTTTATAAGCTTAGTAAGTCTTAAATTTAGAAATGTATTCAATAAACACTCAAAACATATACACTGATTTATTAATACCATTAGAGCATACAATGCCTTAACTAATTAAGTAGGGTCAAATAGACAACCTTTTTATGGATTCCATTTATGCCTAAGATACCAATTCATTATAAGCTTCCCTTTAATTCAAAATGTTACTTCATTTAGGTACTTACATGACCGAATATACTAATTCCATATAATACAATCAACCAAATATAACAGCTCCATATAAACATGCATATAGCTGAATATACTACTTTCATGTAAATACATATTCACTTAATTTTCATCTCGGTAATGAGGCACATATATATAATTTAATTTAACTCACTGGTATAACCCTGCTAGGCATAGGCTCGAATCGCACACCGACTTAAAGCCTGCTAGACCCAAGGTCTAATCTTTATTCACCGGCAATAAGCCTGCTAAGCAAGAGCTCGAACATCTCAATGTTTTATAACTTGCTAGGCTTTTAACCTATTTTATCTTTCCACCGGTCATAGGCCTGCTAGGCATAGAGCCTGGTTTAGCTCGAATATGAGGTTTATACCGTAATTCATAACCACTTTACGAACTAAATCTTGAATTAATCACTTTCTAAAATAAACTCACATCCGATACACTCAAAATGTAACATCTAAACCAATTCTCTACTTTATAACACAATGGAAAATTTCGATGATACCTTAGTTACCTATTCATCCCTTTGGATTCACATAAAGCATAATTCATTCATTCAAGACACATTCGGCACATTGTATTACCATGTCTATTTCAACTCAAACATTCTAGCCACATTCGGCTATATTCATTTCTTCAACTAAAATCATTAACAATCGGGAATTGTTCAAACATTCACTTTACTATATTTATTTAATCACTAAGCATACAAAAAAATTAGTTTAACCACTTAAACTTACCTCGTTTAGTAATGTACGACAAGTTCGACTACTCAACTAGCTTCGACTTTCCCCGGTCCAAGTTTGGCCCCTTTTGCTCTTGAGCTTGAATTAAAACAAATTGAATTTGCTTAATCACTTAGCCAACTTATTTTCACTCACATATCACATAATTATGCAATTTGTGTAATAACCCCTTACATTTTACACATTGACAATTTAGTCTTTTTTTTTTTTAATAAAATACCAAACAACAAGAATTTACCCAAAGTGTACCTAGGCCGAATTCATGCCATTCACTAATAAGTCCTTCTATTTCATTATTCATAAATTTCACCACTCACATTTATCAAATAAACAAATTTAACCCTATATGATTAAATTACATGGAATGCTCATACATAATTTGTTCACTACAACCTATATTTCATTTCCAAACATCACACATCAAATTTAAACACTTTTTCACCCATTGCCGAATTCACTAGCATCATCTATTACCAAAGTTAACACATGGGCTACATACATAATCTAACTACAAACTCAAAAACAAATACAAAAATCAAAATTAACACCAAACTAACCTTGAATTTTAGACTAACAATGGCCAAATATGGGAGAGTTTCTCCTATCTTTATTCTCTTTACTTTCAGCACTCAAAGATGACTTTTGCATGTTTTCTTTTTCCATCTTTTATTTTTATGTTATATATTAACTTTGTTTCATAAATTGTTTCCAAATATAACCTTAAATAACATACATAAATACTAACTTCAAGCTATTGCCGTACCATTTAGAAATAAATGGCAAATTTTCATTTTAAATACTTCCAAAAATAAAAAAAAATTTCAAATTAGCCATCACACAAACAACCATAAAGTTTTCATCTTATGCTATTTAAACCCTTTTGATCAAATCGGTTTTTCAAACTACGAAATTTTAAAACGAAATTTTCACACAAGTAATTTCACACATAATAAACACGAAAAATAATATTTATATATTTTTCTGACTCAGATTCGTGGTCCCGAAACCACCGTTCTGATTAGGGTCGAATTTAGGCTATTACAGAAGCCACCGAGATCTGTATCAGAAATTCAGAGTTTTCTTGGTTTGGCAATGTAACACCCCCACGCCTGAGACCGTCGCCGGAGTCGAGCTTGAGGTGTTACCAAACATAATTTATCATTTAAACAACTTTACATCATTTATTTTGACTTTCGGAATAAGTAGTTTTTCTGCATCATGGTCGTTAAAAAATCATATCTCGAGTTACGAAACTCAAAATCAAGATCCGTAAATTTTTCCTGAATCTAGACTCACATATCTATCTACTAATTTTTTTCTAAAATTTTTGGTTGGGCCAATTAGTACAGTTTATTAGTTAAAATTACCCCTGTTTCAGGACTTAACTGCACTGACCTCTACTTACTACGAACCACTTTTCTCCATGTACAAAATTCATATAACTATACTGTTTATTTATCTTAAAATTATATTCAATAAGGATTCTGAACATATAAATTACACCTCTTAATTATTTTTTTTCAATTTATAGTGAATTTTCAAAGTTGGAAGAGGGGATCCAGAAATCGCTCTGGCCCTGTTTCACTAAAACTCAAATATCTTATAACATATAACTCCTTACCTATTTCGCTTTTTCCATTTGAAAGTAGACACAATAAGCTTCAATTTCATAGTTAATTCTTCACCTAATTCGTTTTCTACTATTTTTGGTGATTTTTCAAACTCATGTCGTTGTTGCTGTAGTGTTCTGTTTTATGGCAAGTTTCATCTTTTTATGAATTCTCATGAACTATATAACATATTAAACTCACAAGGCATCCAACATTATCTAGGCTAGCCATACCAATTACTAATCATTATCAAGCATTTTCTCAACCAAACCACAACCATATCACAAGATTATTTACACAAAACAAGTATATTGCTATACATGCCATACATCAAAACATACAAACCAATATACCAATTCTTCCTCGGATAGTGTGAGCATTTCTTCGACCTTCCCGATATCCAAGTTGGCTCGCTAAAAACTACAATGAATGAAAAGGAGGGAGTAAGTATAAATGTTTAGTAAGTTCACATGCAAATAACAAGTAACATAACAAAGCAATTATATCAACAACAATAGCATGATATCACCAAGATACAAACCACATTTCTAGCTATCGTGTATCATCTTACCACCTTATTTCTGTTATATCAAGTTTCAACCCGAGGGTTAAGTACATACCTGTCCAAATTGTCCATTTCACAACACTTACCAAAATATCATTTTCATCTTGAGTATTCTTCCATTTCGCTAGAATTTTACCCGTTGAACACATCAGAATATAACTCGGATACACGGATCATTTGCACATAAGTGCCACATATGTAATCAATCAATCATGTAACCCGCCCATAAGCGAACTCGGACTCAACTCAACGAGCTCGGGCGTTCGCATCCATAAGTGAACTCGAACTCAACTCAATGAGCTCGGATGCCTAGTTACATCTCACGAACTCGGACTCAACTGAACGAGTTCGGACATTTGCATCCATAAGTGAACTCGGACTCAACTCAACGAGTTCAGATGCCCAACCATCCTAGTGACATGTCACTTGTATCCTAATCTATTCCCAAGGTTCAAACGGGATTTTCCTCAATCACACATTTCCCCGTCGTTCTCCTCGGAATATCGGAACCAATACGTTGCTTGCATCTCATACTTATCAATTTAATCGCATACTTTTCATACCAATACATAATATTTCACAAAGCATAATATTCATAATAACAAGTATCATATCATATAAATAGCATTAAATCACTTAAAATAGCAATTATGTTACATTATTTACACATGAACTTACCTCGGTACAAAATATAGCAATTTTGCAATTTAGTCCAAAATCTTTTCTTTTCCTCGATCAAGGTTGATTCCACGTCTTTCTTGATTATGAAGCTTGGAAGCTTGAAACAAACCCTAACTATGGAGAACCCTTGAAATTTTGTGGTAATGAAGAAGATGACCAATTTTGTGTTATTTTTCCCTTTTTATTTCATGTTAATATCCAAATGACCAAAATGCCCGTCCTTACTAAACTTTCAAAAATTCCATCCATGTCCAAATTTTGTCCATGAACTTAAAATTGGTCAAATTGTTATTTAAGACCTCCTAATTAATATTCCAAAGCAATTTCATACTAGAAACTTCTAGAATGCAAGTTTTGCAACTTATTCGATTTAGTCCCTAATTTCAAATTAAGCACTTGACGCTTAGAATTTCTTCACGAAATTTTCACACCATCATAAAATCATATCATAAACATCAAAATAATTATAAAATAATTATTTCTACCTCAGATTTGTGGTCACGAAACCACTATTCCGATTAGGCCCTAATTCGGGATATTACAACTCTCCCCCCTTTTAAGGATTTTCGTCCTTGAAAATCTTACCGGTAAACAGGTGTGGGTATTGTTTCCTTATAGTTTCCTCGGGTTCCCATGTAGCCTCTTCTATTCCATGCTTTTGCCACAACACTTTCACAAGAGTAATACTTTTGTTTCTTAGTTGTTTGACCTCTCGAGCTAAAACTTTAATCGGTTCTTCTTCGTAGGTCATATCTTGTTGTAATTCAATTTCTGTCGGTGAAACCACATGTGAAGGATCCGAACGATACCGACGTAGCATAGATACATGGAACACATCATGAATTTCCCCAACTCAGATGGTAATGCTAACCGATAAGCTACCGGTCCAACTCTTTCAATTATTTCATACGGCCCGATAAAACGCGGACTTAATTTACCTTTCCGTCCAAATCTGAGGACTTTCTTCCATGGAGACACCTTTAAAAATACCTTATCACCAACTTGGAACTCAATTTCTTTTCGTTTCAAATCTGCATAAGATTTCTGTCTATCCGAAGCAGCTTTCAAACAATCTCAAATTACCTTCACTTTTTCTTCGGTTTCTTTTATTAGATTAGCTCCATAGATCTGATTTTCCTTGAGTTCGGTCCAATACAAAGGCGTCCGACACTTACGACCATACAATGCTTCATAAGGTGCCATTTTCAAACTCGTCTGATAACTGTTATTGTAAGCAAATTCCACCAACGGTAAATATCTTTCCCAACTTCCTTGAAATTCTAATACACAACATCGAAGCATGTCTTCAAGAATTTGAATTACCCTTTCTGATTGCCCATCAGTTTGTGGATGAAAAGCAGTACTGAAATTTAACCTTGTACCTAACGCTTCTTGCAACTTTTGCCAAAACTGCGAAGTAAATCTCGGATCTCTGTCTGAAATGATTGACAATGGTATTCCATGTAGTCTAACAATTTCTCTAACATACAATTTAGCTAACTTGTTAAGAGAATAATCCGTATGTACTGGAATGAAATGAGCCGATTTAGTCAATCTGTCAACTATTACCCAAATGGCACCTTTCTTTCCTGGAGTTAACGGCAACCCTGAAACAAAATCCATAGTAATCCGATCCCATTTCCATTCTGGAACCATAATAGGCTGAAGTAATCCTGAAGGCACTTGGTGTTCAGCTTTCACCTGTTGACAAATTAAGCATTTCGATACAAATTCCGATATATCCCTTTTCATTCCATTCCACCAGTACATTTTCTTCAAATCATTATACATTTTCGTACTGCCTGGATGAATCGACAAATAACCACCATGTGCTTCCTGCAAAATCTTTTGAATTAACTCCTCATTCTTCGGTACACAAATTCGATCTTTAAACATCAAGCAACCATCATGACCGATTCTGAAATCTGACTCTGTATCAACCTCACATTGCTTTCTTTTGGCTTGCAAGTCTTCATCGCTTTTCTGAGCTTCACAAATCTCTTGTAAAAACATCGATCTTACTTTTAGCTCGGCCAGAATGGAACCATCATCTGACATTTCCAACTGAGTGTTCATAACTCTCAAAGCAAACAACAGTTTTCTACTCAAAGCATCAGCAACTACATTTACTTTTCCTGGATGATAGTCAATCACAAGCTCGTAATCTTTTAATAACTCTAACCATCTTCGCTGTCTCAAATTCAAGTTCTTTTGTGACATCAAGTATTTAAGACTCTTGTGGTCGGTATATACTCGACACTTTTCACCATATAGATAATGTCACCAAATCTTCAAAGCAAACACCACTGCAGCCAATTCCAAATCATGAGTCGGATAATTCCTCTCGTGAGGTTTTAACTGCCTTGAAGCATAAGCCACAACCTTTCCTTCTTGCACCAGTACACATCCCAAACCATTTAGAGAAGCATCGCTATATACCACAAATTCTTTACCTGACTCGGGCTGTACTAACACTGGTGCCTCTGTTAATAACTTTTTCAATTCTTCAAAACTTTGTTGACATTCTTCCGTCCACTCAAATTTAACATCCTTGCGAAGTAATCTAGTCATAGGAGCAGCAATTATAGAAAATCCATTTACAAACCGTCGATAATATCCAGCTAGTCCTAAGAAACTCCTAACCTTGGTTACATTCTTCGGTGGCTTCCAATCAACAATAGCTGAAATTTTACTGGGATCAACCCGTATACCATCACCCGAAACAATATGACCCAAAAATCCAACTTCCCGAAGCCAAAATTTAAACTTGGCATATAACTGCTTGTCTCGCAAAGTTTGCAAAACTATCCTCAAGTGCTCAGCATGCTCTGTCTCATCTTTCGAATAAATCAAGATATCATCTATAAATACCACAACAAACTTGTCTAAGTATGGTCGAAATATTCAATTCATCAAATCCATAAACACGGCAGGAGCATTTGTTAATCCAAACGGCATAACTAAAAATTCATAATGACCATACCTTGTCCTAAAAGCAGTTTTAGGTACATCTGACTCTTTTACCCGCAGCTGATAGTACCCAGATCTCAAATCAATCTTTGAAAATCATGTTGCTCCTTTCAGCTGATCAAACAAATCATCAATTCTCGGCAATGGATACTTGTTCTTAATTGTCACTTTGTTTAATTGCCGATAGTCTACACACAATCTCATCGAACCATCCTTCTTTTTCACAAACAATACCGGAGCACCCCAAGGCGAAAAACTCGGTCTCACAAAGCCTTTGTCGGTCAACTCTTGCAACTGCGACTTTAATTCTTTCAACTCTGTTGGTGCCATTCTGTACGGAGCAATCGAGATCGGAGCTGTTCTCGGCATCAAAGCAATACCAAACTCTACTTCTCTAACTGGAGGCAAACCCGGCAATTCTTCTGGAAATACGTCCGTAAACTCACATACAATCGGCACTGATTCCACTTTCTTTTCAATTTCCTTTGTATTCAACACATACGCTAAATAAGCTTCATAACCCTTTCTCAAATATCTCTGAGCCGACATTGAAGAAATCACACTAGACAATGCCTCTGATTTATCTGATTCGACCCGCAGAGTTTCACCATTTTCACAATTTAATTCAATAACTTTCTGTTTACAATTTACTATAGCATCATGCAATGTCAACCACTCCATACCCAAAATAACATCAAACTCATCAAACGGCAACAACATCAAGTCAGCCGGAAAGTAATAACCCTGAATCATTAAAGGACAGTTCTTGTATACTTTATCAACTATAACACATTGGCTTAACGGGTTTGACACTTTAATCATAAATTCTGTATTCTCAACAGGTATATTCATGCTAGATACTAATTTCATGCACACATATGAATGAGTAGAACCGGGGTCAATCAAAGCAGTAACATTAACATCATAGAGAGAAAATATACCAGTAATCACATCGGGTGAGGAAGCATCTTCACGAGCTTTAATAGCATAAGTTCTAGCCGGAGCCCTTCCTTTAGGTCTAACTGCTGCATCTCTGGCTACATTCTTGCTGCTTGCTTCACTCCCAGCTTTTCTTGGATACCTTCCTCTCGAATCTGCACCACCTGCTTTTGTACTCTGAAATTTTTCTTTTCAATCCTCTCTGGGCAGTCTCTAATAAAATGATCCGGAGAACCACATCGGAAACATTCATTTGCTCTGGACGGACCAAAATGATTTCTACCACACCGCTGGCACTCGGGTTTAACAAATCTCGAATTCCCTACACTAGCTGCCGAAGTAGTCTGGGACTTAGGACCCATATTTTGCTTCTTAAAATTCCCATATGACTGTCCAGCTGAAACTTGGGAACGAGGATTCATATTTCTTGATTTTCCGGGTTGTTGTGAGGGTGCATTACTCATTGGTCTTTTCTTCCAATTTCGTGTCTCAGATTCTACCTTTTTCTTCTCTTTAAGTAGTTCTTCAGCCTTGCAAGCTCGATCGACAAGTACCACCATTTCTTTTAATTCAAGAATCCCAACAAATACCTTAATTTCTTCATTGAGCCCATCTTCAAATCGTCGCCACATCTTGGCCTCTGTAGGAACATATTCTCTGGCATACTTACTCAATCGAACAAACTCTCTTTCGTATTCAGTGACTGTCATATTACCTTGCTTTAGCTCAAGAAATTCCTTGCGCTTCTGATCAATAAATCTTTCACTGATGTATTTCTTCTGAAACTCTTCTTGAAAGAATTCCCAAGTTACCCTCTCTTTCGGTACCACCGAAATCAGTGTCTTCCACCAATTATAAGCTGAATCTCTCAACAAAGATATAGCACATTTCACGCATTCCTCAGGTGTGCAAGACAGTTCATCAAATACCCGGATAGAATTCTTAAGCCAGAACTCTACTTTCTCGGCATCATCATCTACATTAGCTTTGAATTCTTCGGCCCCTAGCTTACGGATTTTATCAACTGGAGTTCTTTGGAATTTCATCATACCCACATCTTGAGGCATCGGAGGTACAGGTTGAGGAATTGGGGGAGGTGAGGGAGGTTGTACATTCAGGTTCGTACGAACGAACTCAGTATACCAAGCACTCATCATCTGGAGAAAGGCTTCTCGACCCCTTTCTCCTCCTCCTTGACTAATAGTGGGAGGTGGATTTTCAGTCGGCACCGCCCCTTTAGCCGGAGCTGGTGCATTACTTTCTACATCATCGGTCACAGTTGGATCGGGATCCATTTACTATAAAAAAAATCATTTAAAAAGTCAGAAGTCGTCACACTATCATAATATACACATATGGCATGTATAACAAAACCCGTACATAAAACACGTTAGTCCGAGAACCGACTCAACCTACTCTGATACCACCAAATGTAACACCCCCACACCCGAGACCGTCGCCGGAGTCGAGCTTGAGGTGTTACCAAACATAATTTATCATTTAAACAACTTTACATCATTTATTTTGACTTTCAGAATAAGCAGTTTTTCTGCATCATGGTTACTAAAAAAATCATATCTCGAGTTACGAAACTCAAAATCAAGATCCGTAAATTTTTCCTGAATCTAAACTCACATATCTATCTACTAATTTTTTTCTAAAATTTTTGGTTGGGCCAATTAGTACAGTTTATTAGTTAAAGTTACCCCTATTTTAGGACTTGACTGCACTGACCTCTACTTACTACGAACCACTTTTCTCCATGTACAAAATTCATATAACTATACCGTTTATTTCTATTAAAATTATATTCAATAAGGATTCTGAGCATATAAATTACACCTCCTAATTATTTTTTTTTCAATTTATAGTGAATTTTCAAAGTTGGAACAGGGGATCCAGAAATCGCTCTGGCCCTGTTTCACTAAAACTCAAATATCTTATAACATATAACTCCTTTACCTATTTCGCTTTTTTCATTTGAAAGTAGACACAATAAGCTTCAATTTCATAGTTAATTCTACTATATTTGGTGATTTTTCAAACTCACATCGTTGTTGCTGTAGTGTTTTGTTTTATGGCAAGTTTCATCTTTTTATGAATTCTCATGAACTATATAACATATTAAACTCACAAGGCATCCAACATTATCTAGGCTAGCCATACCAATTACTAATCATTATCAAGCATTTTCTCAACCAAACCACAACCATATCACAAGATTATTTACACAAAACAAGTATATTGCTATACATGCCATACATCAAAACATACAAACCAATATACCAATTCTTCCTCGGATAGTGTGAGCGTTTCTTCAACCTTCTCGATATCCAAGTTGGCTCGCTAAAAACTACAATGAATGAAAAGGAGGGAGTAAGCTAATAACAAGTAACATAACAAAGCAATTATATCAACGACAATAGCATGATATCACCAAGATACAAACCACATTTCTAGCTATCGTGTATCATCTTACCACCTTATTTATGTTATATCAAGTTTCAACCTGAGGGTTAAGTACATACCTGTCCAAATTGTCCATTTCACAACACTTACCAAAATATCATTTTCATCTTGAGTATTCTTCCATTCCGCTAGAATTTTACCCATTGAACACATCAGAATATAACTCGGATACACGGATCATTTGCACATAAGTGCCACATATGTAATCAGTCAATCATGTAACCTGCCCATAAGCGAACTCGGACTCAACTCAATGAGCTCGGGCATTCGCATCCATAAGTGAACTCGGACTCAACTCAACGAGCTCGGATGCCTAGTTACATCTCACGAACTCGGACTCAACTGAACAAGTTCGGACATTTGCATCCATAAATGAACTCAGACTCAACTCAACGAGTTCGGATGCCCAACCATCCTAGTGACATGTCACTTGTATCCTAATCCATTCCCAAGGTTCAAACGGGATTTTCCTCAATCACACATTTCCCCGTCATTCTCCTCGGAATATCGGAACCAATACGTTGCTTGCATCTCATACTTATCAATTTAATCGCATACTTTTCATACCAATACATAATATTTCACAAAGCATAATATTCATAATAACAAGTATCATATCATATAAATAGCATTAAATCACTTAAAATAGCAATTATGTTACATTATTTACACATGAACTTACCTCGGTACAAAATATAGCAATTTTGCAATTTAGTCCAAAATCTTTTCTTTTCCTCGATCAAGGTTGATTCCACGTCTTTCTTGATTATGAAACTTGGAAGCTTGAAACAAACCCTAGCTATGGAAAACCCTTGAAATTTCGTGGTAATGAAGAAGATGACCAATTTTGTGTTATTTTTCCCTTTTTATTTCATGTTAATATCCAAATGACCAAAATGCCCGTCCTTACTAAACTTTCAAAAATTCCATCCATGTCCAAATTTTGTCCATGAACTTAAAATTGGTCAAATTGCTATTTAAGACCTCCTAATTAATATTCCAAAGCAATTTCATACTAGAAACTTCTAGAATGCAATTTTTGCAACTTATTCGATTTAGTCCCTAATTTCAAATTAAGCACTTTACGCTTAGAATTTCTTCACGAAATTTCACACCATCATAAAATCATATCATAAACATCAAAATAATTATAAAATAATTATTTCTACCTTGGATTTGTGGTCACAAAACCACTATTCCGATTAGGCCCTAATTCGGGATATTACAGGCAAGGTACTACAGAAGGTTTGTGGAAGGATTTTCTTTGATTACTGCACTGTTAACGAAACTTTTGAGGAAAGGAGTACCATTTGTATGGACTGAGAAACAGCCAGAGGCTTTCGAGAGGTTGAAAAAGGTTCTGACTGAGGTGCCAGTATTGATTTAGTCGAAGTCTGGGAAGGATTTCACTGTGTACATTGATGCATCGCATGTTGGTTTAGGCTGTGTACTAATGCAAGAGGGTAAGGTAGTCACTTATTTATCACGACAGCTTAAGCCTCACGAAGCGAACTACCGTACACATGATCTGGAGTTGGCAGCGGTTATTTTTTGCATTAAAGATTTGGAGACACTACTTGTATAGAGAAAAGTGTATTATATACACGGACCATAAGAGTCTCAAGTATTTGTTGATTCAAGTTGAGCCTTAGGCAACGGAGATGGATAGAGTTGCTTAAGGATTATGACTATTCTATTGAGTATCACCTAAGCAAAGTGAATGTGGTGGCTGATGCACTGAGTCGAAGGACTGTAACTGAGTTAAGAGCAACGTTTGCTCGTCTGAGTCTTTATGACGATGGTAGCTTGTTAGCGAAATTACAAGTAAGACCAACCTGGATTAAGCAGATTAAGGAGAAGTAGCTAGAGGATGAGTCATTAGTTTCTCAATTCTAGCAAGCTGAGAATGATGAGACTTTTGATTTTGGACTGAATAGTGAAGGAGTTCTATGCTTTTGAGGAAGAGTTTGTATTCCAAAGGACTCTGACTTGAGGCAGTTAATTCTAAGAGAGGCACATGGCAGACCTTGTGCCATACATCCTGGAGGAAATAAGTTGTATCGAGATTTACGAGAGTTGTCCTGGTGGCTTAGACTTAAGCGTGAATTAACGGAATTTGTGGGAAAGTGTCTAACATACCAGCAGGTGAAAGCCGAGCATCAACTGCCTTCTGGACTTCTGCAACCAGTGATGATTCCATTATGGAAGTGGGAGAGGGTAACCATGGATTTTGTACGTGGGCTACCCTTGACACCTACCAACAAAGACTTGGTTTGGGTGATTGTGGATAGGTTAACGAAATCTGCTCATTTCATGCCTGTTCGAACTGACTACTCACTTCAGAAATTAGCTAAGTTATATGTAGCGGAGATAGTGCGACTTCATGGAGTGCCAGTTTTGATTATTTCTGATCGAGATCTGAGGTTTACATCTCGATTCTAGCAGAAGTTGCATGAGGCTTTGGGTACACAGTTGGATTTAGCACTGCTTTTCACCCCCAGACGGATGGGCAATCGGAAAGGGTAATTCAAGTTCTGGAGGACATGTTGAGGGGTTGTGTGATCGACTTCTGAGGTAGTTAGGAGGATTACTTGCCATTAGCGGAGTTTGCTTGCAACAACAGCTATCTAGCGAGTATTCGAATGGCTCCGTATGAGGACTGTATGGGCGTAGGTGTCGTACACCTACCTGTTGGATGCAGTTAGGAGAACGTCAGGTTCTTGGGCCAGAGTTGGTGGCAGATATTGAAGATAAGGTTAAGTTGATTAGAGATCGGTTAAACGAAGCATTTGATAGGTAGAATCTTATGCTGACTTAAAGCGTAAAGAAAATGAGTACTCAGTAGGGGATATGGTCTTCTTGAAGGTCTCGCCTTGGAAGAAAATATTAAGGTTTGGTAAGAAGGGAAAGTTGAGCTCACGATTTATCGGGCCTTATCGAGTTCTTAAATGGGTAGGTCCAGTAGAATATCAGCTGGAACTACCTCTGGACCTGGATAGGATTCATGATATTTTTCATGTCTCCATGTTGAGACGGTATCGATCTGATCCTTCTCATGTCGTACCAGTGGAAGAAATTGAGGTGAAAACCGACTTGACTTTTGAAGAAGAACCTGTGCAAATTTTGGACCATGGTGTCAAGGTATTAAGAAAGAAGTCAATTCTATTAGTAAAAGTACTGTGGCGCAATCACGACAGAGAAGAAGCTAAGTGGAGCCAGAAGAGGCGATGCGTCAACAATGCCCTCACCTATTTGGACCACGTAAATTTCGAGGCTGAAATTTCTTTAAGGGGGTAGAGTTGTAATGCCCTGATTTTCGAGATTTTTGGGAATTTTGTGTAAACATAATTTTTGCTTGTCTGGATGTGTTAATTTATGTTTTGAGTGTGTTAGTAGGCCTTTAGAAGGCCCAAGTTTAAGTTAAAAACCTGGTAGAATTTTAGAATTTTAGACCTAAGGGAGAAGGGGCTCTAATTAAGTGGGCTTTTAAGAAAATGTTGACAAATTAAGACACAAGTAAGCTTGTGTTAAAGTGGCAAGGTGGCGCCACTTAATACACAAGGGAGTTGCATGTAGAAGCTATGCAAGAGCTAAGGTTCAAGTCTTATGGTAAGCAATGTGGTGTTTTATTTTTAATACATGTGCAAGGCATGTGGTGGACTCCCAGTGAAACTCTGTTGGGAAGAGTTTAAGGTGCTCATGGGATTGAATCAAAGAGGGATAAGGGGAAAAATTTTAGGAATTTTGAATATGAAGGGAGTGATGGCCGAATGGGGGTCTCTTGGGGAGCAAATCGGCTAGGGTCCCTAGAGATAGCATTTTTAGCATTTGAGGTTAGTGTGTGCTGATTTCTTTATGTTGCTGAGCAATAGGGATTCTCATTTTTGGTCTTGTCTAGTGTCAAATAATGTAGAGTAAGAGGGTGCATTCGGGTTCTTTTCCTACTCTCTTTCTCTTCTCTACTCTTGCATCAGAAGTCGAAAGTCTTAGACCTCAAAAATCCCCTTGTCGATTTTTCATTCTTGACCAAACCCTCTCATCCCCTTTTCTTCCAAAGCCGAACCTATCATCTCCTTCCTCTTCTCTTTTTCTTTTTTTCTTTCATCTTCTTCTTTTTCTCCACCGATTGAATCAACCCTCTCCAACCTTGATTGCCGATTACTCTTAAAAGCCAGAATCCCGAAACTTGAGCTTTCTCCTTTGTCGACATACCTAAAGAGCTGAAACTCAGAGAATCATTCTTCTCCTTCTTTTCTCTTTTCTCTTCAAATGCTGAAAGACTCGAAGTCATTAAAGTCGTTTTGACTGATTGCTCTCTTTAACCGAACCCTCTCATTCATTTACAAACATTTACCCTTTGGCCGAATACTAGAGACATCTTTTTCACCTTCGGGTTTTGGGCTAGATCTGGATTAGTTTGGACTGGGGACGCTTCTTTGGCAAATAGATCTTTGGTAAGTACTCGAAACCCCTTGCATTTGTTAACTCGTGATTCAAGGAAAGCTGAAAACCCTTAAACTCCTTAGGGTGGGTGTCGATTTTAGCTAAGGTTAATATTAGTCTCTTTATTCGGTTCTTATGTGTATTAGTTCACGAAAGGGGTGATCTAGCAATGAGCAGTGGAGGCTAGGAATGTGGAGGCGAGCTAAATCTAGATCTAGTGGTAGATCTCGGTAAGGGTAAGTAGATATCGGCTTTGGGTAAGGATGGCTGAATATGGTGATATTTGTGATATCGGTTATGTTGGTTGTCGTTGGATCATAGTCTAATATCATAGTGGACTGGTGTAGGTTAATCGCATGGGGAATCTCGTCGTAGTATATCGCAAATCAGGTGTGTAATCGACACCCACTAGTAGACTAGATCGGCAAAAGCTGAACCAAAATGCTAAAATTTTGGCATTTCAAGGGCTTGCGAGCGTGCGAATGCTCGTGGATCGGTTTGAATCGGTAAAATCTGTTATCGCAAACTGTAAGAATGGTATACGTGCGATTTCGTACACATTAGTGGTTTTGGGCCTCGGAGGGTTAAATTTGGGCCTAATAGGCTTACAGGCCCATATGGGTGAAAATGGGCGGTAAGTATGTTCTGGTGGCCTAATTGCTAAAATTGTTAAAACTGGTGCAAAAAATCGAATCTAGTGGGCCAAAGTAGCTAGTAGACACTATAGGGCCCATTCGGGGTTTTAGGGCCCGATAACTCTAAGTGGATAAAATGGGTTAAATAAGTTACTTAGATGACATTTGGACTGTTAACAACTGTAATGAGCATGAAACCCTAAAAATTGGCAAAATTACTGAAATACCCCTTAAGGGTGGAAAATTACGGTTTTACCCCTAGGTGCTAAAAGACCATTTTACCCCTATTGCATGCTAAAATTATATCTGTTCATTGTATTCCATGTCATAATATACTGTTGCATGGGATTGGGTTTTGATGGAGGAAGTGCTAAGTGGTAATTCCACGTTTACTATTAGGGGCTTTGCCTCGTTTTATTGTTATAGTGGCTTGGCCACGTGATCTGATTAAGCAGCTATGCTGTGACTGTGGTGTATAGGGCTGGGTGGGTTGAGTTATTCCCCACATGGTGTGTAGGGCTGGTACGGGTGGTGTGTAGGACTGGATTGGGCTGGGTTTTGCATTCATGCATAAATACTGTTCTGTTTTTGTAATAGGCCTATGGGCCACACTGATTTTCTGAATAGGGCTAAGGCCCAGTAATTACTGTTTACTGAATAGGGCTAAGTCCCAGCTAATACTGTATCTGGATAGGGCTTAGGCCTAGTTAAGCTTGTACTGATCTGGACTCTGGTTGGGTTTAGCTTACACACTGAGTTTTCACAAACTCACCCCTTCCTTTCATCTATGCAGGTGAGCCCCAACCTTAGAGGACTTGGAGCTGGTGGGATTTGGAGTGGCCACGAGGACTGCTTTCTGGTTTTCTTTTTTAAATTACTTTTAAGTTAATTATTTTATTATTTCATAGTTTTTGGGTTTTCAATTTGTAATAAGGCCGCTCATTAATTTTTTTCGTTTTGGGGATTTATTCATTTAATTATTACTTGTTTAAAAATTGATAAACTAAACCTGCACGGATTTTTAATTTAAAATTAATCAATGTTTTCAAAACACACCGTACGTTACAACTAGATCACCTAATATTAAGATAAGACCTTCTAGAGAAACAAACACCAATTGATAGTGGATAGGACTTTCACTAAATAACTCTTTATTTTCCTCAATACTCTTAAAATGATTTTGCTAAACTTGTTAATAAAAGAACAAGGTGTCATTCATCATCCATGTGACACACCAGATTTGGCCATAATGTCTGGGCCGGGTCTGGGGTTTTACACGAATGAAGCAAGGGCGTTCGACTGTAGAGGCCACCATGAGTGATCTCATAGGCTTAGGTTGTTTTCGGCTATGTTGGGCCAAAATTGGCCGTGTGGGCCCAACGGGCTTGTGGGCCCCATATGTGTAAACCATACGAATGTGTGGAAGATTTGGGCTCGGCTGTGTCGTTCACACAGCCAAGGTCATTTTTAGGTTTTGTGGGCCACACGGGCGTGGGAGCCCAAATGGGCCCGCTTAATGGGCCTTGGGCCCATTTTTCATTATTTGTACTGTAAGGTTGCATGGGTCGCCCAAGACGATTGTGGACCTATTGATGGATCGGCAAGTATACCTAGACCTCAAACTGATAAAATGACAATTATGCCCCTAGCAGAGAAAATGACTATTATGCCCCTAGGAGATAACATGACTATTATGCCCTAGGAGATAAAATGACTATTATGCCCTATGTGATGAAATAACTGTTATGCCCTTATGATATGTATGACTGTAATCGAGCATGCCATTTTATATATGTTGCATACATGGATGATATTATGAATGCTATGCATGACATTGCATGGGGATGGGTTATTGTATTGGAGGAAGTGTACTCTATTGTTAAGCTTGCACGGGTCACCTCAGACAATTGTGGACCTACTAATGGCTTTGTACCGCCTACTATTAAGGTTGCACGGGTCACCCAAGATGACTGTGGACTTACTGATGATGTTATGCCATTTATATTACAAGTAGCCGCTGCAAAACTATTTAGTGCCGCAATCGGTGCTAACTTTGGAGTGTAGGGATGGGTGGGTGATTTATTCTCCACATGAGTACAGGGTTGGACAGAAGATGGTGTGCATGGTTGGTTAGGCAAAACATGCATTCAGCATACAACATACTAATTTCTGATACTTTTATGGGCTAAGGCCCAACTGATAATGTTACTGTGAAGGGCTTAGGCCCAGTTTTTTTCTGTGGCATATTGACTGTATGAATATTTTGGGAATTACACAATGAGTTTTCATAAACTCACCCTTCTGTTTATTTGCGTAGGTAATCCCCAGTCTTAGGCAGATCGATGCTATGAGGGACTCAAAGGTGGCCACACAACTATACATGATTTCTTATTTTCTTTTAAATTTGCACGTAATTTTAATTGGGTATTTGTTTATGTAATAAGGCCTCTTTAAATTTAACTTTTAAATTGGGATTTTATTGATGTGATGTGATGGTTTATAATTGCTAGTAGATGAAGTAAACGAGGTTTTCAAAACAACTCATATGTTTTTCAAAATACGTGTAAGTACGCAACTGTCTTAAAAAGCTTTCGTTAATAAAAGAGATTTTGAAAATGCATAATGTTTCTAAAAGTAAACAGATTTTGTATAATAAACCACATTTTTTAATGAAAGACATCTTCAAATCAGGGATAGATACATAAAAATGGGGTTAAATAAGATAAAGTTTTAGCATCAATTTTTTTATGAAAAACACTTCAATGTGACACCATCAGATTTGGCCATAACGTCTAGGTCGAGTTTGGGGTGTTACACCACATTTCAGACAAGATATGGCCACTACAAATTTCTTGTTATGCCATTCGATTTAACAAATGCTCCTGTAGTCTTCATGGATCTAATGAACCGCATCTTTGGGCCATACCTAGATAAGTTCGTTGTGGTTTTTATTGACGACATCCTAATTTATTCTCGTGATGAGGGAGAACATGCCGAGCATTTAAGGATAGTTTTGCAAACCCTATGAGATAAGCAACTTTATGCCAAGTTTAGCAAAAATGAAATTTGGCTTAAAGAAGTGAGATTTTTGGGCCACATCGTTTCAGGTGATGGCATTAGAGTTGATCCAAATAAGATCTCGGCAACTGTTGAATGGAAACTGTCGAGGTGCGTATCCGAGGTTAGAAGCTTCTTAGGTTTGGCCGGCTACTATCGAAGATTTGTTAAAGGATTTTCCATGATCGCCACTCTAATGATGAGATTGTTGCAAAAAGATGTTAAGTTTGAGTGGAATGAAAAAATGCCAACAAAGTTTTGAAAACTTAAAGACGTTATTAACCAAAGCTCCTATTTTAGTGCAACCAAAACCTGGGAGAGAGTTTGTAATTTACAGTGATGTATCCTTAAATGGTTTGGGTTGCATACTTAGCAAGAAGACAAGGTGATTGCATATGCCTCGAGACAGTTGAAACCTCATGAAAAGAATTACCTGACTCACAATTTTGATTTGGTTGCAATAGTGTTTACGCTAAAGATTTAGAGGCACCATTTATATGGCGAGCAATGTTGAGTGTTCACTAATCATAAGAGTCTTAAGTACTTGATGACATAGAAAGACTTGAATCTACGCTAGAGGAGGTGGCTCAAGTTATTAAAGGATTATGATTTGATTATCGACTACCACTCGGGGAAAGCAAATGTTGTTGCAGATACTTTAAGTCGAAAGTCTCTATTTGCTTTGAGAGCCATGAACACACAATTGTCTCTAACCGATGATGGTTCGATTTTAGCAGAAATGACAGGTCGACCAATGTTCATTCAAGAGATTTGTGAAGCACAGTTAAAAGACAGAGAATTATAATCTAAGGAAGCTCAGTGCAAATTGGGTACCAATTTCGATTTTCATATCGATTTAGACAGGTGTGTAACATGTCGAGATCGAATTTCTGTACCAATGGATAGTGAACTCATTCAGAGAATTCTACATGAGGTGCATAGTAGCCAAATGTCTATCCACCTCGGTAGTACCAAGATGTACAATGACTTAAAGAAGTGGTATTGGTGGCCGAACATGAAGAGAGATATCTCTGAGTATGTGGCGAAGTGCTTAATTTGTCAACAAGTAAAAGTCGAACACCAAGTACCCTCCAGTTTGCTATAGCCTATCATGGCTCCTGAGTGAAAATGGGATCGTGTTACCATGGATTTTGTAACGGGTTTACCAACAACACCGAAAAAGAAAGATGTTGTTTGGGTTGTAATTGATAAGCTTACAAAGTCGACCCATTTTATACCAGTATGTATGGATTATTCACTTGATAAGTTGGCCAACTTGTATATTTCAGAAATTGTGAGGCTATACAGAGTGCCACTCTCAATCATTTCGGATAGAGATCCGAGGTTCACGTCACGATTTTGGAAGAAATTGCAAGATGCTTTGGGTACAAAGCTAAATTTCAGCACTGCTTTCCATCCACAGACTAAGGGTCAGTCGGAGAGAGTAATACAAGTGCTTGAAGATATGCTCACATGTTACGTATTGGAATTCCAAGGTAGTTGGGAAAAGTACCTACCTTTGGTTAAATTTGCATATAACAATAGTTTTCAGTCGAGCTTAAGAATGGTGCCTTATGAGGCATTGTATGGGCGTAAGTTTTGAATGCCTTTGTATTCGACAGAGCTAAAAGAAAATCAGATTCACAGGTTGATCTAGTCAAGAAACAGAATAGAAAGTAAAAGTAATTCACGACTGCTTGAAAGCTACTTCCAATAAACAAAAATCATATGCAAATTTGAAACAAGAAGAGATTGAGATCCAATTCGGGGATAAAGTGTTCTTGAAAGTATCTCCGTGGAGAAAAGTTCTTAGATTTGGGCGAAAAGGCAAGTTAAGTCCGCAGTTTGTCGGACCGTATGAGGTCATCAAGTGGATAGGGCCGATAGCTTATTGGCTAGCTTTACCACCCGAATTAGAAAAGATTCATGATGTATTTCATGTTTCTATGCTACGACGCTACCAACTAGACCCTTCCTATGTGATTACCCCGATAGAGATTGAGATTCAACCGGACATGACTTATGGTGAAGAGTCGGTTAAGATTTTGGCTTGAGAAGTCAAACAGTTGAGAAATGAAAGTATAGCCCTTGTCAAAGTGCTATGGAAAAGACATGGGGTAGAAGAGGCAACATGGGAGCTTTAGGAAAACATGAGAATCCAAACTTATTCACTGGTAAGATTTTGTGGGATGAAAATCCCTAAGGGGGAGAATTGTAACAGCCTAAACTAGTGCTTAGTTGGAATAGTGGTTTTGAGACCACAAATCCGAAGTAGAAAAGTATATTTTATGATTATTATTAAGTTTATGACATGATTGCATAATAGTGATAAAATTCCATGAAGGAATTTTTATGAAAAAGTGATTAATTTGTCCTTAAGGACTAACTTGCAAAAGTTGCAAAATATGAGTTTCTAGAAGGTTTAGGTATGAAATAGCATGAGGAAAATTAGTGGAGGTCCTTATTTAGCAATTAAACCATTTATTAGCATGATGGACAAAAATGCCTATGGAAGGAAAATTTTCTAAAGAAATGGCTTAAGGACATTTTGGTCATTTGGTAAAGTTAAGTAATAAAAAGGGAAAAAAAAGCAAAAATGGTCTCATCTTCATCCCTAGTGTGCCGAATTTGAAGAGCCTCCATAGCTAGGGTTTCTTTCATTTTCAAGCTCCAAGTAAGTGACTTCAAGCCCCGTTTTTCATGTTCGTCGTATTTTTGGAATCCTCGTAGCTTAATCTAACTATTTCTACCACTAATTTGAGCTAAGGTTTATATTGAAAAATATACCCATGCATGACATGCAAGTATTTTGATGACTAGTGGCAGAATATGAAAGTTTAAAGTGTAAAACACCTTTCTCTAGGTGATTTTTCATAAAAGTCCCTAATAGGGACTAAATTGAAAAGTTAGTAAAATGTGTAGAAAATGTACAAATTGATGAGAAATGTGGGCTGCTATGAGCACATGAAAGGATCGACTAGGCTTGGGTAACCTAGAAAGTAAGTACATTTCATTATATGAGCCTAGGGACCATTTTGCAAATATGTAAAAGTTAGGGGCAAAATTATAATTTTGCCAAAATATGAATTATGGGCTATTTAGTCAATTTGGTTACTAAATAAGCTAAATTTTCCATTTTAGATCAAGAAACATGAAGCCTAGACCGAAACTGAGGGAAAAGTAAAGTATTGGACTAAACCAAGAATTAACCCACATTTTGAATTTGAGGTAAGTTGTGTGTAATAATTCAGCTCTATGCATGATATAAATTTGTGATCACGAAATTCAATGTATTCTTGTAAATTCCATGGATTTGTTTAACATGATTTTCATCAAAGAAAGATGAAGTATAGATGAGAAATCCCGGTTAAAATGTTAAAGAAATACGAGGGATACCGAAGTCATGACATGAGTTATGTAGGTCCCATATAAGACCATGTCTGGGACATGGCATTGGCATCGATATGTGGTCCTGTATAAGACCATGTCTGGGACATGGCGTCGGCACCGAGATGAGATATAGATCCCCTGTAAGACCATGTCTGGGACATGTCATGGGCATCTAAGAGAGATCCTGTATAAGACCATGTCTGGGACATGTCATGGGCATCTAAGAGAGATCCTGTATAAGACCATGTCTGGGACATGGCATCGAAATCAGATTACGATCTTGTGTAAGACCATGTTGGGACATGGCATCTACATCGATATGAGATCTCGTGTAAGACCAAATCTGGGATATGGCATCAGCATCGACTTGAGATCCTATGTAAGACCATATCGGGGATATGGCTTTGGCATCCTATCATGAGAATGACATTCGGATATCCTTCGGTATTAAAGTAAATCTTTACGAGAAAAGTATACAAATTAAGGAGTTATTGAGAAAGACTAAATATTTGTGATGAGTGATACAGGTATGCATGAATAAGTTACTAGAAATTGAAAGTATAATATTATGAATAATACAGCAAGAAAGGCACAAGTAAGTTACGAGTTTATAAGCTATGAGAACAAGTAAGCCATGAGAATGAGTAAGTTATGAGAATGAGAAATTCATGAGATTTAGTAAGTTTTGGAATGAGTAAGAAAGTTTGTGGCATTTTTTGATATTTAAATTTGTATGATGTTTCGTGATTTATATTGCTATATTATTCCATGCAACTTACTAAGCATTTTATTCTTACTCCTTCATTATCTCTTTCCATGTAGATTTGCTGAATTAGCTCCTAGATCCTTAAAGTCGAAGCTCGAAGTCACACTATTAAGCCATTCATTTTGGTATAGTATAGTTAGTTATTTTGATGTATGGCATGTATAAGAAGTTTTAGTCATTTTGATATGTGTCATTTTGCAGTAGCCAAATGTGATAGTTATTATTGTCACTCTAGTCACATTGTAATGGCCTTAAAATGGGCTAATATTGTCTAAGTTATGTTTTATGCAATGTGGATGAAATTCATAAGTATGCAAGTTTACAAGTTTAAGTAGATTACTGATGGATGAGAGTGATATATACGAAGGCAGGTGAGTGCCTTAACTTCAAAGGTTTAAAATGTACATTGTGCCATGAGTTGTGAGATTGGAGTTAGCATGAGTTGTTGTGTTTCAGGGCGGCAAATAGGCTTGGAAACTAGTCTATATTGTCCACACGGGTTAGGCACACGGGTGTGTCTCTAGGCCGTGCGTGACACACGGTCCACACCAGGGGCATGTAGCTCAACTGCGTGTCCCTTGCATCTTAAGTAGTTAAGTCAGTACTGCACACGGGTTGAGCACACGGGCATGTGCCTTGGTCGTGTGAACGCCTATTGTGTATAGTGATCAGATCAGAATTCTCCACGATTTATTTACACGGGCGTGTGCCCAACCCGTGTTAAAAACTGTAGTATTGAAATGAGAAATAAGTTTAGCACGGGCTGGGGACATGGGCATACGTGACCACACGAGTAGCTCACACAGGTGTGCCCACCTTACACGGGCGTGTCCCACCTTACACTGTCGTGTCGCCCTGTTTCAAGCAAAATTTTCCATATAGCTCAAAAGTTCCTGGATTGGTTCCAAACCCCTTCCGGTATATGTTATAAGCCTAGTAGGTACCTAATAAGATTATTAGGTATGTGTTTGTGAAAGTTTTAAATTGGAGAGAGAATTTAGGCCCGATTTAGTAAGTTTGAGTAGGTTTAAGTACGGTAACGCCATGCACCTCGTCCCGATGTCAAACTCGGGTAAGGGGTGTTACATAAAGAATCAAAACATACCAATTCACACTCAACCTATGTACTTAACAAATAGGCCTTCATTAGCACCACAATTCAAACATAACATCAACCATACAACCCAAGACATAATCAACTTGTTAATATTATTAAAACATTCAACCAAATCCCATATGACTTCAATCAAAATCATCCATTCATATCAAGTTTCCAAAGGCTAATAATATAAGGAAACCAAAGTTCCATAAGTTACCAAAATACAATTACCATTTCACAACAATTTATCAAAAGAGGCATCCATAGAATTCAACCAATTAAAATACCAAACATCCATATACATATATACATCTCAATTGACCAAAATATCATTAAGATACCTATTAACTTTAGCATATCAAAGTCTTTTTTAGATGCCACTTATAACCAAACCAAAATGAACAAAAATACTACTGAAGTGATGGCAGATAATGTGATCTCAAAAACTAATCCAATCCACGATGTGGATTTGACAATCTGCAAGAATAAAACCAAAAGAGGTAAGCTTATATAAAGCTTAGTAACTTCATATAAAGCTTAGTAACTAACTATTTCTTTATTGAACTCCATCACTGATACATAGTACATGATAAACAACTATCAAAGGATGTCGTAACATGTTTTTAGCTATGGTTTTAGTCCTATTTACAATGATGCCATTGCATTTTCCAACCATGGTCTTACTCACTGCCATCATAATTCCATAGCATCTTTCGGCTATGGTCTTAGTCACTTCCATCCTGATGCCATAACATCTTTCGACTATGGTCTTGTTTTTATCATGTTACCATAAGGTCTTTTAGCTATGGTCTTCCTCATTTTTGTCATGTTTACAATAACACACACATATATATATACAAACACATAATTAATTAAATTCACAAAAATAAGAAGATTATAATAAACCTAATACGAACTTACCAAAGTGCGATAGCTAATGACACGTGACGATGATTACTCGACGACTTTTTTCGTCCCTTGTTTATTGACAAACTGGTTCATTTCTTAATCTATATATAATATTTTAATTTAATTAACAAAATTAAACATATTAAAATACTTAAATTTATAATATTAAACTTTTAATGAAATTTTATAGATTTACCCTAAACTTTCACATATTATTCAATTTAGTCTCCAAAACCAAAATTCTCACAATATTACAAATTATCCCAAAAACCCTTATGCTAAATTCTAAGTGGTCCCTAAACAATCGAATTTTATCATTTTATCACAAGAATTACATAATATTTTACAATTTTAACAATTTAGTTCCTAAACTTTAAAATCAATTAAAATCTCTTTGCAAAACTATCCTATTTAACTATCAAGCTTAAGAATCTATCATAAAAATTCAAGAACATCACCAATTCATCCATGGTAAAATTCTAAAGATTTAACAGTTTTATGAATCAGTCCTTGAGTTAGCTAGATTAAGCTATAATGATCTCAAAAACATAAAAATTACTAAAAACGGGTGACAAAGACATACCATGCACATGAAAAAAAACTTGGTCGAAAGTTTCCTAGGGTTAGCTATGGACTTTTCAGTTTCAAATTTTGAAATGTTGAAGATGATAATTGTTTTCCTAATTTGTTTATGTTATTTATTCATTAGTTACCAAATTACCCTTTAAAGCAACTTATAAAATAACCAAAATGCATGCATGAAATCGTCCAACTAAAAGTTCTTGGCATATTTGCCACATAAATCCATCTAATCTTGTCGTTTTTCCTATTTAGCACCCTTATTTAAATAACAATTAGTTTTTGCAACTTTTACAATTTAACTTATTCCTTAATTAACTATTTAAACATTAAAAATTATTTAACCAAATTTTAATATGACATTTTAATAACCATATAAATATTAAATAAATAATAAAATACCGACTCACTGGTCAGAATTGTGGTCTTGAAACCATAGTTTCTGACACCACTTAAAAATAGGTTGTTACAACTCCCCTAAAGAAATTTTTGTCCTCAAAAATTCTTACCAGAAAAGAGGTTCGGGTATTGGATTTTCATAGTCTCTTTGGGTTCCCTGGTAGCTTCCTTAACACTGTGATGTTGCCAAAGAACTTTTACAAATGATATCTTTTTGTTCTTAACCTCTTTAACTTCTTGAGCCAGAATCTTAACTGGTTCCTCACTGTAAGTCATATTAGGCTGTAACTCTATCTCAACTAAAGAAATCATGTGTGAAGGATCTTAATAAAGAATAAGACGAATGAATGCAAAAGTGGATCATAAAATTTGTCAAATTCATTGATTTAACATAGATCTCTAGACGAACATAAGCTGATACGAGAAACAATGAAAATAAATTAGTTGTCACAAAAGAGAGTCAAAAGAAATTAAAACAAAAGAAAGATGAACTTGCTGGTAAAGAGTCCAATAGAAAATGAATTAGGGTGTCTTGGATGGAAAAAAACCGTCCTTGGACCTCAAGAAAATGCCCCAACCAGATTTGGAGAAACAAAACACAAAACATATATGTTAAAATTGATTTTAAAGACAAAAACGACTTGTTTTGTGCAGGAATGTTTGAAACAAAAAGAAAAGATTAAAACTCCCAATTTTTATGTGTTTCTTGATTGAACAAGTAGGAGAACGTCTTTATTGAAACAACTTCAACCTAGAACAAAAATCAATAAAATCAACAAGCTGATACAATAAGAACTAACTTAAATAAGCAAGAATTAAGGATCGAAAAGAGAAGATGACATCCTAAGAAGCCTTGGAAACATTAAGAATCTAAAACTCCTTTCAATGGCTCTAATCCCCCCTTCAAGAAAAAGATCTTGGCAAGAAAAAGCTTGAAGATGATCCCCATAACCTAAAAGATTGTTAAATAGCTTCTAAAAGAAACTCAAGAACAATTCTTGAAGAAAAACTCAAAGAGAATTATTATTAAATCAAAAAGAAAAATCAATTGTGTGATTTGTGTACAATGCAAAGGCCTATATACTGGCTAGCTAAATAAATCTAAACAAAACTCTTAAGTATACTAGAACTCTAATTAATCTAAACAAGAAGTAGTTTTAAAGTAAATTTTCTTGTTGATGTTAAACTCGTAAATAACTTAAACTACTTAATAATTATAAAAAATTCAGAATAATAAAATAATAAAATAATAAGAGCTAATAAATATAATATTTGGCTCATATATAATAATTAAACCCAAAACCCAAACCCAATATGATTTTAGTTCGAATTAAAAGTTCAAATCTCGTAATTCCTGTTATAATCATGTCCAGAAATTCTGCTGGCGTAGTATTTATTAAAATGGCCATAGCTTGAGCTCCGGAACTCAAAATAGAGTTATTCAAAGTGTGTTTCAAAGCTAAGAGATAATTCTTCAAACGCCATGTTGACATCTCAACCCAAAAATTTATGGATACCATCCAAAAATTCGTCGTAAGTTTGCTGATTTCTTAAGCTTGAAAATTGGCAACTTCGATGAATAGAATTTAACAAATTTCACTCCATCCGTGTATGTGCCATTTCCCATTTTCTCAAAAAGATTCATCCTCAAAACTTATCTTTGATTGGATATTAGTTTGATTTGCTTGGCCTTCGACATTATGATTGGGCCTTGAGATAGTGTGAGCCCATGATATTCATGGGTATGAAATTAGGCTTTGAGACACGAATCAGATCTGATCTATACCGTCTTAGCATCGATACATGAAAGAAATTATGAATCTTTTCAAGTTCTATCAGTAATGTCAATCAGTAAGCTATTGGACTTATTTTTTCAATAATTTCATACAGGCTAATAAATCTCGAGGAATACTTTGAGGAAACTTTGAGGAATGCTTTCTCACCAACTTGAAACTCGATGTCTTTTCTCACCAATCGAGCCAATACATATGATTTCTGTCGATTTGAGGTAGCTTTCAAACAATTCTAAATAATGTTGACTTTATCTTTAGTTTCATGTATTGAATCTATTCCAAAAATCTTTCTGTCACTTAACTCAGTCCAGTACAACAAAGTTCTGCGTTTCCTTCCATACAAAACTTTGATTGGAGACATTTTAAAGCTCAACTAGTAATTCTTATTATAAGCAAATTCAACCAACAAAATAAAATTTCCCCAGCTACCTTCAAAATCAAGTATACAACATCAAAGAATATCTTCAAGTATCTGAATTACCTGTTCTGACTGGCCATCAGTTTACGGATGAAAAGTTGTACTAAATTTCAATTTGGTACCTAGAGCTTTGTGCAATTGACCAAAAATTTGGAAGTAAACCTCAAATCACGATAAGAAATAATAGATAATAGAACATCGTGTAATTTGACTATTTCTGATATGTTCAATTCTTCCAAATTATCAAGTGAGTAATATGTATGTACATGTATAAAATGTGCAGACTTCGTCAATTAATCAATTATAACACAGATTGCATCTTTCTTTCTCGACATTAATGGTAACCCAACACAAAGTCCATAGTAACATACTCCCATTTCCACTTGGAATCATAATAGGCTGCAACAACCTAGATGGAACCTAATGCTCGGCTTTTCCCTATTGAAACACAAAGAAATTATATACAAACTCAGAAATTTCACGCTTCATTCTCGACCACTAGTACATTTGTTTCATTCATAAGGCAAAAAGAGATTTGTGACTTAAGGCATTAACAACGATGTTTATTTGGCCTAGATGATAGTCTATCACCAAATCGTAATCTTATAACAACTCTAGCCACCTCCATTGTCGCAAATTCAACATTTTTTATGTCATTAGGTACTTTAAACTTTTGTGATCAATGTAAACATGACATTTCTCACTGTACAAGTAATGACACCAAATTTTCAATGCAAAAACAACTGTAGCTAAATCTAGATCATGCGTCGAGTAATTCTTTTTGTGAATTTTAAGCCATTGAGAAGTATATGCAATAACCTTGCCTTCTTGTATCAAAACACATCCCAAACCGTTCAAAGAAGAACCATTGTTAACAACAAATTCTTTCCCCAATTCAGGTTGTGTCAACATCAGTGCATTTGTCAACATATTTTTCAACTGATCGAAACTTTGCTGAAAATTCCCAGACCAAACAAAGTTAACATCTTTTGTAATAGTTTCGTCATATGTAATATTATTATTGAAAATTTCTTAACAAACCTTTGATAATATATGGCTAATCAAAGGAAACTACGTACCCCAAAAAAATTCACGAAGGTTTCCAGTTTAGAATAGTAAAAATCTTGCTCAGATCAACTAATATTCCATTAACCAAAACCCTGTGATAGAGAAATCCAACTTTTTTTAGCCAAAATTCCCTTATAGTATACTTTGTGTCCAATTGCTTTTCATACTAGGTCTGTAACACAATATTCAAATGTTAAGCATGCTCAAATTCATTTTTGGAGTAAACCAGAATGTCGTCAACAAAAACAACAATGAACCTGTCGAGATGTTGCTGAAAAACCCTATTAATCAGATCCATAAATGTTGTCGAGGCATTTTCTAGTCTAAAAGGCATCACTAGAAACTCGTAGTGTCCGTAATGAGTTCTGGATGCTATTTTCAATAAGTCAACATCTTTCACTCTCAACTGATAATAACCAAATCTGAGATCAATCTTTGAAAATATTGTGACACCTTTCAGCTGATAAAATAAATAATTAATATGCGACAATGAATATTTATTCTTTATCTTGAATTTATTTAATTATCGATAATCTATACACAACCTTATTGACCTATCTTTATTCTTCACAAATAAAACAAGTGCACCCTAGGGTGATGTGCTTGATTGAATAAAACCTTATCTCGATTGAATAAAACCTCTGTCAATTAATTCTTGCAACTAAGCTTTTAGTTCGGTTGGAGCCATTAGATATGGAACAATCAAAATCGAAGCAGTCTCTGGCATTAAATCAATAACAAATTCAACTTCTTATTATGGTGGTAAACTCAGTAACTCTTTAGGAAAAACATTTGTAAACTTGCATATCGTTGGCACTTGACCAACTTTCTTTTTTGATACTCTAGAATTCAAAATATAAGCTAAAAATGCATTGCAACCTTTTAGATTAATTTAGTTGCTGAAATTATATTTAAAACACAATAAGACTTTGCGGATTCAACCGAAATAAATTTCCTATTCTGGAATCTCAAATCAATCCATTTTCTACGACAATTCACAACAACATCATGAACAATCAACCAATCCATTCCCAAAATAACGTCAAATTCATTAAATGACAGTAACATCAAATTTAAAGGAAAGTTGTAGCCCTAAATTTTTTAGTTGACACTGTTTGCATATCAAATCAACTACGACACTCTGACCTAACGGATTTGTTACGTTAATGACATACTTAATTGACTCAACTGATAAATTCTTTTCAGTTACTAATGTAGTGCATATATATGAATCCATGGTCAATTAATGTAAATACAATAATATCAAAGAGAGAAAATGTACCAGCGATAACATCAGGAGCTCAGGCCTCCTCACATGCACGAATCACATAAGCTCTGACGGGAGCTTGAGCTTCAGATTGAATAGTTGTGTCTATAGTCCCACTTATGCTAACTCCTGCAGCACCATTATTTCTTGGTCTTCTGCCTTTGGTAGAAGTAACAACAAGTTTTTGATTTTGATCTCTGTTTGCTTCAATTTTCTTCAGGCAATCTCTTTTGAAATGATCGAGAGATCCACAAATAAAGCATGATCCATCTTTCTTCCTACATACACCAAATTGATTCTGGCTTGTTTACATTTCAGACGCTACCCACGCTAGTCACTGAAGGTGCCGATGATCTCATATTGTTCTAAATAGATCGATCTCTACCCAAAAGCTTGATGGCTTGGAAAAAATGGTTATCAGATTCTTTTATCTTCTTCTGTGGGGGAGCAGGAAATGTACCTTTTGAATTGCGTTTATTGAAATCATGGGCGTTATTCTCATTCTGTTTCTTACGATTTTGTACCTCTTCCATCTTTTGAGCTCTATTAAACGAAACCATAAATTCTCTAATTTCTGTTGCACCTACCAATAACTTGATCTCATCATTTAAGCCATCTTCAAAATGAATACACATTTCTTCCTTAGAAGGTACAATTTCAAGAGCATACTTATTGAGTTGAAAAAACTCACACTCATATTTCGCAATTGATTTGTTACCTTATTTCAACTCAAGGAATTCTTTTTTCTTCTTATCAAGATATCTTTTACTGACGTATTTCTTTTGGAATTCAATTTTGAAGAATTCTCAATTCACTCGTTACTTAGGTGCAACCGCAATTAAAGTAGTCCACCAATAAAAAGCTTCCTCTTTTAACAATGAGGCGAGACATCTCAGACAGTCCTCAGGAGGACACAACATTTCATCTAAAATTCTTTGCATATTCTCTAGCCAATAATCAGCTTTGGTCAGATCATCGCTCATGTTACCGTAAAAATCTTTGGCCCCAAATATTCGGACTTTATCAATAGGAATTCTGTAAATATTCAGTTGATTAGAACTTTGAGAACGCGGGGGTAGAAGTTGTCAAGCCGCGTTAGCTCTCATATAAGCATTAAACATGTCTTATATCATATCGAAAAAAATTTCGTGAGTTTCTTCACTAGGCTCTTGAAACTCAGGTACGGTATGAGCAGCCCCTTGATTTGTGGCTAGAATATTATTCTATGCTTCGTCGGATAGTATTCTATCGGAAGCAATTGACATCTTTAATCTATAAGAAACAAGTCAATATGATCAGGAGTTATCACACTATCGCATGTTATAAAGTGACATGTATATCTAGACTTACTACATACTACATTTAGTTCTAGAACCGACTAATTGTAGCTCTAATACCAATAAATGTAACACCCTATACCTGGTTAAGTTGCCTAACGCGAGCTATAAGACATTACAATAATAATTTTAAGACAATTTTCATGATTTCAATCATATTCAATCAAATAATTCATATTCAATCATTTCCATGTTTTTCACTAAATTTTGGACTTAATTCAAGCTTACTAAACATTTAAAATAAATAGGAATCCATTTGGGATTAAATTGAAAGTTCTATGAAATTCTAAGTAAAAAGTGTAAATAGGGCTCACATGGCCATGTGACAGAGCCCAGGTCGTGTGGCTCAGAGACATGGTCGTGTGCCCAAAAGCATGTACAACTCAAAAATAGAGTCATACGGCCGTGTCGGTAGACCGTGTGCCCAATCGTGTGCAATTTAAAATAGGGTCACACAGCCGTGTCATAGACTGTAACACCCCTTACTTGTATCCGATGCTGGGATAGGGTTCGAGGCGTTACCTTACAAAATCACATGCAACCATTAGACTTACACCCAATGACATGCGTCCAAATGTAAAACTTTTTCAAACATTGCTCTTCCGTCCTTCATATGGGCCTACAAGGCCTAAAACATGGCTTCGAAACAATCTGGGACCATTTCGAGCACTTAGAAAACTTTCAAGAA
The DNA here is from genome assembly GCA_020496765.1 of Gossypium stocksii. Taxonomy (NCBI): domain Eukaryota; kingdom Viridiplantae; phylum Streptophyta; class Magnoliopsida; order Malvales; family Malvaceae; genus Gossypium; species Gossypium stocksii. Next base: position 65,907,487 of record CM035626.1, read on the forward strand.
ATTCCACTAAAAATAGGGCATACGCCTATGTGGAAGGGTAACATACCCGTGTGGCCTCTGGACATGGCCGTGTTTATAGCCCGTGTGCCTCACACAGCTAAAGCTATCTAGGGACATGCCCGTGTCCTTAATCCATGCGGATTTAATTTCTAACATTTAACCTACAGGGGTTTTCACACGGCCTGGTACACACCCATGTTCCTAGCCTGTGTCCCTCACACGACCATGACACGCCCATGTCGCAGCCCGTGTGTAAAATCCTTGACATTTTATTTCTAACGTCAGCAAACACACGGCCGTGGCACACGCCCGTGTGCTGGCTGTGTCCTCCATACGGTTGAGACACACGGCAGTGTCTCATGCCTGTATGGAATACTAATGGGCATTTAATTCTATCCATGCAAGGTGCAGGGGACACACAGTCTAACCACACGCCCGTGGGCTGACTGCGTGTCACACATGGCCTAGACACACACTTCTATGTCTACCTGTGTAGACAAAAATAGGATATCTACCAAGCCTCTTCGCCACCTTGGAACAAGATCAAACACAACCCAACATTTCATATCATGACTCAACATCTATTGTACATATAAATGTCCATAACTATGCATATTTCCAACAACCACAATTACATAAGTAACCATCCACAATTTCTATGAACTCATCCTCATTTCATTGATAATAACTTGAACAATTTAGGCCAATTCCAATGGCCATTTACAAAATGAACTTTATAAAATAAATGGCCAACACAATTGGCTAACTAGAGTAACTTGTACCAAAATGACCAATTAGCCTATACATGTCATTACTCAAACACAAAAACTAACTATACTGGATCCTCGAATTACTTAGGCTGCACTATAAGGGAAAATGAAAAAGGAAATGGGTAAGCATAAAGCTTAGTAATTTGCAAGTATGTAAATAACAACAATTGCCACATTAAATCGTACTCTCAATATCTCACGATTTATACATGATACAAAGAACAAACACAACTTGACTTACTCGTTTTCAACCATTTCTAATTACATAACATGCTAGTGAGCTCTCATTTCATACATTACACTTAGGCACTTACACCACTTGCAAAGATCATCACAATATCTCACAACAATCACAATATCTCACAACAATCATTAACTCTGAATTTTTTTCCCGTCGAACTATTTAGAATATGGAAGGATATTCACTAAGCCTCCAATGTAAGGTATCAAGCTGATGCCATGTCCCAGACATGGTCTTGCACTAGCTCACATATCAAGTCGATGGCATGTCCCAAACATGGTCTTACACTGACTCTTAATGTATCGAGGCCGATGCCGTGTCCTAGATAGGTCTTACACTGCCTATCATCTATCGGTGTTGATGCCATGTCCCTAACATGGTCTTACACTAGCACGCAACAAGCTAACACCATGTCCCAGATAGGTCTTACACTAGCTTGTATATCTCGAGGCTGATGCATGTCCCAAACATGTCTTACACTAGCTCTCCTCTCAAAGTAGATACATGTCCCAGATATGTCTTACACTGGCTCTCGTAATGTGGCCGACGCATGTCCCAGACATGTCTTACACTGGACACACATCACCCAATGTTATGGCATGAATATCCAATTTTATCCTAATTGTTCAACGAGCTCTATTACGCATGTTCTCATCATTTCATGAATAAAAATCCATCATTTAACAATTTATACTCGAATAAACATTTCATACATAGTTCTTTTCACAATGCAGTATCATATAACAAAACAAGGAGTCCATGCATACAATTAGTAATGTTGCATTATATACCTACAACTTACTTCGGTATACAAAATGAATATGACCTTCTGGTTTAATCGATTTGCTTGGCTTTCCCCCAGTCTAAGTTTGGATTTGGTAGATCTTGATCTATAAAAAAAATAAAAATCCACTAAATTAATCCAAACATGCTAAGAGTCATAATTTGGCAAAATGGTCTAGACTTTGGCAAAATGACCATTTTACCCCTAGGCTCGAAAATTGATTTTTATTGAATTTCCTTAATAACCAAGCCCAACCAAACGCTTTTCACTCTTATGGCAACCCAAAATTCCTATTATTTCATGCATTTACCATACAACTTACTCACTTTACACCTAGGTCGCTTTTTGGTGTTTTCTATGGACATTTCTTTACAATAGTTGTTTATCAAGCAACCTACATTCATTTTCCTTCTTAAAATCCAAGCAAAAATCAGTCATACATTCATGGCCAAATTTTAAACTTTCATCTAAAATACAAAATAGTCCCCTCATTTTGTAGCTCATGCTACAAGGGTCTCAAAAAATGTAAAAATCTTTGAGAAAAGACCTTAAAATCACTTACCTTTGAGGGCTAAAGGTTGCTGGAAAATTTGGAGCTTCAAAACCCTTCAATGGCTGGTATTTTCGATGAAAGTGAAAGCAAGAAGAAAGAAAATTTGAAGGCTAGGCAAATAGGCTATTATTTTTACCAAATTTAGTCACCTAACTTTGACTTTTCATATTTTCTTGTCTCCTTTACTTCTCATGGCCGACCATCACCTAGCTAAGGGCCTATTTGCACTTTAAAGCCCCCAAATTTTAGTTCTTTATCTAATTAACTCAATTACTAGAAATTGCAACTTATACCTCTTATGCGATTTAGTCCTTTTTCGCAATTAAGCCTTCAATCACGTAAATTAATTCACCAAAATTTTCATGCATACTTATAAAAATACTACAACACGTAAATTAACACTAAAATAATTTTCTTAAACCTCGGGAAGTGATTTCAAAATCGCTTTTCCAACTAAGCCTAATTTCAGGCTGTTACACAGACCGTTTGCCAGACCATGTAGAATCCAATATAGGGTCACACGGTTGTGTCGCCAGACCGTGTAACAACCTGTGACCATGTGGGAAAAACTTGCACCAAAATTAAAGAATCACACGACTATGTCACAGGTCGTGTGCCCCCAAAATTTCCTTTAAAATCAAGTTAACTCACATTCAAATACTTAGGCTCTAAGTAATGCAATAACCAACAATCAAACATATCCAATATATGCCTAAAATAGTCAAAACATGACAATTCACACTCAACCTATATACCTAGCCAATATGTGCTCATTGGCACTATAATTCAAACATAACATCTATCATACAACCCAAGACATAATCAACTTGTTAATATTATTCAAACATTCAAACAAATCCCAATTACCCTATGTCAAAGTTATCCATTCATATCAAGTTTCCAAAGATTAATATAAGCAAACCAAAGTTTCATAAGTTACAAAAATACAATTACCATTTCACAACAATTTATCAAAAGAGGCATCCATAGAATTCAACCAATTCAAATACCAAAAATCCATATACATATTTACATCTCAATTGACCAAAATATTAGCAAGATACATATTAACTTTAGCATATCAAAGCCCTATTTACATGCCACTTATAACCGGACCAAAACTGATCCAATCGGTGACACAGATTCTACAATCTACAAGAACAAAACCAAAAGAGGTAATCAAACATATCCATACCTTTCAATTTACTTATAAATCATATACACACATGAAACTAACTATTTCTTTATTGAACTCCATCACTAATACATTGTACCTGGTAAACAATTGTTAAAAGATGTTGTAGCATCTTTCAGCTATGGTCTTAGTCCTATTTACAATGATGCCATTGCATCTTTTAGCCATGGTCTTACTCACTTCCGTCATGATGCCATAGTGCCTTTCGGCTATGGTCTTACTCACTTTGTCATGCTGCCATAGCGTCTTTTAACTATGGTCCTACTTGTTTTCATCATGTTGCCATAACGTCTTTCAGCTAGGGTCTTACTCGTTTCTATCATGTTTATGATAGCATATATATATACAAACACATAAGTAACTAAATTCACAAAAATAAGGAGATTATTATAAACCTAATATGAACTTACCAAAGTGCGATAGCTAATGACATGTGATAACGATTATTTAACGACTTTTTCCTTCCCTCGTTTATCGACACACTGGTTTGTCTCTTGATCTAAATATAACACTTTAATTTAATTAACCAAATTAAATATATCAAAATACATAAATTTATAATATTAACCTTTTAATGAAATTTTCACATTTACCCTAAACTTTCACCTCTTATTCAATTTTGTCCCTAAAACCAAAATTCTCACAATTTTTACAAATTAACATGAAAAGCCTTATGCCAAATTCTATATGGTCCCCAAATAGTCCACTTTTATCATTTTATTACAAGAATTACATGATATTTTACAATTTTAACAACTTAGTCCCTAAACATTAAAATAAACTAAAATCACTTTACAACATAATCCTAGTTAACTATCAAGCTTAATAATCCATTATAATAATTCAAGAACATCACCAATTCATCCATGGTAGAATTCTAAACATTTAATGTAACGCCCTGATTTTCGGGATTTTTTGGGTTTTGTGAATTTTAGTGAAATTTTTAAAATTTTGGTGTTCTAAAGGTTGATAATGTATGTACATGTGTTAATGGGTCTATAGAAGGTCCAAGCTTAAGTCAAAACCCGGTAAAATATTAAGTTGGATTTTCAAGTGAAAGGGGACTTGGTTAAGTGGGCTTTTAAGAAAAACCGTGTAAAAGATGTCACAAAGGGAGCCTTGGTTGAGGGGCAAGGTGGTGCCACTAAGCTCCTAAAAAAGTGGCGCCTAAATGAATGATCAAGGACAAGGGTTCGAGTTGCAAGGTATTCGTGGAGTTCTTTTTAATTTTCAAGCATGAGCCTAACTTAGGTGAATTTCGACAAGGGGCTTTAGGGACTTGGGCCGATTGCTTTAGAGGGAATGCTAGGGTTATATTATTTTCTTTTTGTTGTCATGACAATTAGGGTTAGCCACCTTAGGGTTTTTTCCTCTCTTCTACTGTCAGAAAAGCCAAGAGTTGCCTCCCTGGAAAGTTCATAGCCGATTTCTCCTTCCCCATCTCCACCATTGTTTTTTTCATTTTTCTTCTTCCCTTTGATCTCTTCCCTAGCCGAATACCTATCTTACATAGATCCACTCTTTCTTTTGCTTCCATTCTTCTTAAAATCAACCATAACCGATTGCTCAAAGTGCCAGAAATCCCGAAAACTGCTTCCTTTCTTGCCGATTTCTTGTAAGCCGAATCACCTCTGTTTCTTTCACCTATTGTGGCTGATTACTACACTCCCTTTAATCACACCATTGTCGACACCATCACTCAAAAGCTACAGCCAAAACGCCATCTTCTTCTCTTATTAAAAAGCCGAAATCACCATAGTTGTAGGGAGATAGCCGAAATTACAAATCTCAGAGATAAGGTTTCTACTGACGTTTAAGGGTCAGATTTACATCAGATCTGCATAGGAACTGAAGAGAAATTGTTGGTAAGTGTTTAATCATTCAGATCTGTTCGATATTTCATGTTTGGAAAAGCCGAAAGTCCCTAAAGTTAATGGTTGTGTCGTTTTGGATTTTTGGTAAATAAAAGGCCGTTTTCTTTGTTCTTTTGTGTGTTAGTTGGATGAAAAGGTGATCAAGCAAGGGGTTGAAGACTTTGGAACATCAGATTTAGATCTAAAGGGATCTAAATCGTCAAGGTAAGAACATTAAGGCCATTAAGGGTGTTGGCCGAATGTGTAAGTAAGGTTTTGGGTAAGTTTTCGATTCAGATTAAGTGTTGATATGGTCTAATCAGTTAAGTATTGGATTGTAGGGATTAACGCATAGGAGATCTCGTAGGAGAAACTGCAAAACAGGTGTGTGTGTTTCGAACACCTTTCCATGCACAAATCGGTAAAAGCCGAAAAGCCGAAATGCCGAAGTTTCGGTATTTCGAGAGCTTGCGAGCATGCGAATGCTCTCAAGTTGGAAGGAGAAGGTTAGTTTTGGACTCGGCACTGTTAGACGTGTTGACCGCTAAATTTTGGGCATTTTGGTAAGTTGGGCCTCGGTGGGCCAAATATGGGCCCAATGGGCGATTTGGGCCCATGTGAGTTAAACTGGATTTAAAGGTAATATTATGGACTGTAGATGTGGAAACAGTTAAAACAAGATAACCGAATGTGAAATCGGGACTAAATGGGCCTAATGGGCCAATCGGCGTAATAGGGCTCATTAGGGGTTTTAGGGCCTTAATGCTAAAACTGAAAAACTGAGGTAACTGAACTTCTGTATAGCTGTGTGATTAATAAATACTGTAATAAGCATGAAATCTATAACATGAGAGCAAAATTACTGAAATACCCTTAGGGTAAGAAATTACTGTTTTGTCCCTAGGTAGAAAATTACCGTTATACCCCTAGGGTAAAAATTGACTATACTGATTGACATGACTGTTACTGTTATTGCATGCCATGATATATATCTATTGCATGGGTTGGGTTTTGATAATGGAGGAAGTGTGAGTGGCACAGCCACGTTACTGAAAAGGGGCTATGCCTCGTACTGTTTCTGAAAGGGGCTTTGCCTCGTATACTGTTTATCTGAGCAGCCATGCTGCGACTGTGGTGTGTGGGCTGGGTGGGTCGAGTTATTCCCCACATGGTGTGTTGGTTGGTACGGGTGGTGTGTAGCGGTTGGTGGGTTGAGTAGTCTCCCCAATTGGGTTTGCATTTATACTGCATTACTGTACTGTACTGTTATGGGCCTATGGGCCAATCTGTTATCTGAATAGGGCTTCAGCCCAGTATCTGTTATAGGGCCTTGGCCCAGTTTACTACTATCTGAATAGGGCTTTGGCCCAGTATCTGACTGAGACTGGTTAGGGTTTAGGCCTAGTGGGCTTGAGCCAATTTGGGCTTTGGATGGGTTCTGCACACACTGAGTTTTCCCAAACTCACCCCTCTCTTTCCATCCTTGCAGGTGAGCCCTAGATTGTGACTTGGACGCTGGGAGGGATTCAGAGTGGCCACGAGGACTGAACTTTCTTGGTTTAACTTAAATATTTCGTATTGGTTTTTACTTTGATATGGGTTGTAATAAGGCCGCTATAACTGTTATTTGGGATTTCTTTACGGTTTTTATTTCAAACTTGAACATACACTATTTTTGAAAATTAAATCAATATTTTCTTAAACAACCTGACTTTACTAAAAACTAAGAATGATGATAAGACTAAAATGAAACAATTCACAAATGAGATAGAGATTAGGTCGAATAGTAATCAAATTGGGAATCTCAAGAAGAACAAATATTACTTTTCAAAAATCTCGAACATCAGACTTAGTACATAGGACGGCGTAGCATAGTCTAGGTGATGTGGCACACCGGACATGGCCATAACGTCTGGGCCGGGTCAGGGGTGTTACATTTAGTGGTATCAGAGCCTGGTTGCAACAACTCGGCTGTGGATCGGGTCCAAAAAGGGATTTTCAAAATTTTTAAGCTCATAAAAGGTATTTTTGGAAAACCAGATTTTCTGAAAGAATTTTTGTTTTCGAAGTAATTTCTTTTAACTTGTCTTTTCTAAAATATGTTTAAAAAAAATTATTTTTAGGTCTAAGATTTTATTGAAATCTGGTACTTCGAGAAGTGGCACACTGAATCCCCGGCACCAAGTTGTAAGTATTTTCTGCCTTAACTTCTATACTGTACTGATAATAAAACTGTAGATAGCACTGAGCCTTAGATAGAATACTATGGATGAGGTAGTATTAAGGCTGTAGCACTGAGACGGTAGGGTAAACTAAACCTAGGAAACTAAGACAGTAATTAGATTACGTTGCGCGAGAACAACTCTGAAATTCTACCTATTCATAAGATACTCCGTAATAAAAACTGAAACATTGAGCTAATGTCATAAAACTTTGTAAATCAGATAATCGACATGAGTACAAGGGCTACTCGTGGACGAGGCCGTGGACGAGGCCGAGTTAGTGCTCAAGCTGGATCATCGTCTTCTGAGCATAGGCCAGCAGGAGAGGCACGACCACCGGTTGAGGAAAATGGGCCGTACGATCGGGCCGCAGGGGACGACGCTCTGTCCCAGGCCATGCTGAGAGTTCTGGAAAGGGTGGCCGGAGCTAATGTTGGGCCGGTGAATAGGGGGTCCATTTCTGAGCGGCTCCGGGCCAATGGAGCGAAAATTTTTAGGGGCATATCTAGAGTGGCCCCAAATGTGGCTGAGTACTGGTTGGAAGCCACAGAGCGAATTATGGACGACTTGGACTGCTCAGTGGAGCAGAAGCTGAAAGGAGCGGTATCGTTGCTGAGGGACGAGGCATATCAATGGTGGATCACCGTAAGAGAGGGTACCCCAGCTGAGAGGGTAACTTGGGAATTGTTCAAGCAGTCTTTCAAGGCGAAATATGTTGGGGCTAGTTATGTGGATGCACGAAGGAAGGAATTTCTGAACCTGACCCAGGGTAGTAAGACTGTGGCTGAATATGAGGCAGAATTTCTGCGATTAAGCCGGTATGCTAGTGGCATTCTTTCCATCGAGTATGAGCGTAGTGTTCGGTTCGAGGATGGCCTCAGAGATGAGCTGAGAGTATTGATAGTGCCGCAGAGGGAGCGCGACTTTGCTGCACTGGTGGAGAAGGCTAAGATAGCCGAGGAAGTGAAGCAAGCTGAAAGGCGGAATCGTGATAGGGATCGCAACCGTTTTAAAAGAGACTCTGGAGTATCGAGAGCTGCAAACCGAAATTTTAAGAGGGCTAGAGTAGAAGAATTAGTGCGAGCTATGCCAGTGAATGTTGTTAGACCACAGGCTTGTGGAGACTGTGGCAGAGTTCATCGAGGAGAATGCTGGAAACGCAGTGGAGCCTGTTTTCGTTGTGGGTCTAAGGACCATCAGGTTAAGGACTGCCCACAGAAGCCAGCTCAGGCTCAAGCTGTTGATCAGAGAGTTGCTCAGCCTGCGCGTGGGGAACTGCCACCGCCAAGGGGCCGTGGTCAGGGTAGAGGAGGCAATGGTAATGGACGTGGTCGTGGAGCACCTGGCAGGGGTGCTAGAAATGCTGAGGCTCATCAGCCAGCCTTAGTGTACGCTGCTCGCCGCCGCGAGGAGGGTGATGCACCTGATGTTATAACTGGTACGTTCTTAATAGATCATACACCATATACTGCTTTAATTGATGTGGGTTCGACTCATTCGTATGTTGCTTGTGAAATTTCTGGGTCGTTGGGTGTGCATTCTGAGGAGACTGTGAGTGGGGTAACTGTGATTAGTCCTTTAGGTCACTCTGTTAGGGTAGATAAACTCTTTAGAGATGTGCCTTTAGAGACTCAAGGTAGGATCTTTCTGGGAGACTTGATGGAGTTACCTTTTGGAGAATTTGACTTGATTCTGGGCATGGACTGGTTAACCAAGCACAAGGCAACGTTGGATTGCGCGGCCAAAAGAATGGTATTAAGAACAACCGAAGGTGAGGAGGTGATGGTTATTGGTGAACGAAGGGACTATTTGTCCAATGTGGTTTCTGCCTTAAGGGCTGAAAGGTTGATGCGCAAAGGTTGTGAAGCATACTTAGCATTTGTAAGTCAAACTGAACCCGAAGGGGTGACCGTGGAGACAGTGAGGACTGTTAATGAATTTCAAGATGTATTTCCAGAGGAGCTACCTGGACTACCTCCTAACCGAGAAGTGGAATTTGGGATTGATCTGTTGCCTGGAACAGCTCCAGTGTCCATTGTGCCTTACAGAATGGCACCAAAGGAGCTAGTGGAATTGAAAGCCCAGATTCAAGAGTTGTTAGATAGGGGCTTCATTAGACCGAGTGTGTCTCCGTGGGGAGCACCGGTGCTGTTTGTGAAAAAGAAGGACGGTACGATGCGTATGTGTATCGATTATCGCCAGTTGAACAAACTGACGATAAAGAATAAGTATCCTCTGCCAAGAATCGACGATCTATTTGACCAGCTTAAAGGAGCTTCAGTGTTTTCCAAGATCGACCTTTGATCTGGGTATCATCAGTTAAGGGTAAAAGAGGTGGATGTGCATAAGACAGCATTCAGAACTCGTTATGGTCACTACGAGTTCTTGGTTATGCCCTTTGGATTGACGAATGCACCAGCAGCTTTTATGGATTTAATGAACCGAGTATTTCAGCCGTACTTGGATCGTTTTGTGGTCGTCTTTATTGACGATATATTGGTGTATTCGGAAACAGAGAAGAAGCATGATGAGCATCTTCGAATCGTTCTGCGGACTCTAAGAGAAAAGCAATTGTATGCGAAATTTAGTAAGTGCGAATTCTGGCTTCGAGAAGTGACTTTTCTGGGTCATGTTGTTTCTGCTAAGGGAATTAGGGTAGATCCTCGCAAGATTGAGGCAGTTCTGGATTGGAAGCCGCCTAGGACGGTGACAGAAATTCGTAGTTTTCTGGGTTTGGCAGGCTATTATAGAAGGTTTGTTGAGGGGTTCTCTATCATCGCGGCTCCATTAACGAAATTGTTAAGGAAGGGAGTACCCTTTAATTGGACTGAGAGGCAGCAAGAAGCTTTTGACAACCTGAAAAAGGTGTTGACCGAGGCGCCAGTGTTGATTCAGCCGGAATCTGGGAAGGACTTTACGGTTTATAGCGATGCTTCGCATGTGGGATTAGGTTGTGTACTGATGCAAGAGGGTAAGGTGGTTGCCTATGCTTCGCGACAGCTTAAGCCTCACGAGGTGAATTACCCTACGCATGATTTGGAGTTGGCAGCGGTGGTATTTGCATTGAAAATCTGGAGACACTACCTTTATGGGGAAAAGTGTATTATATACACTGACCACAAAAGTCTTAAATATCTGTTAACTCAGAAGGAGTTGAACCTTAGGCAACGGAGATGGATAGAGTTGCTTAAGGACTATGACTGTTCGATTGAGTATCACCCTGGCAAGGCTAATGTTGTGGCTGATGCACTGAGCCGAAGGACTATTACTGAGTTAAAGGCGATGTTCGCTCGTTTAAGTTTGTATGATGATGGGAGTTTGTTAGCCGAACTGCAAGTGAGACCGACTTGGACCGAGAGGATTAAAGAATTGCAGTGGAAGGATGACTCGTTGACTCCTCGATTTCAACAAGTCAAGGAGGGTAAGAGTGAGGATTTTGGACTGAATTCTGATGGAGTCCTATGCTTTCGAGGAAAAGTCTGTATTCCTAAGGATTCTGACTTGAGGAAGTTGATATTGAGTGAGGCTCATGGTGGAGCCTATGCTATGCACCCTGGAGGTAATAAGTTGTATAGGGATTTGCGAGAAGGGTACTGGTGGCCTGGACTTAAGCGAGAGGTGACTGATTTCGTTGGGAAATGTTTGACGTGCCAGCAAGTTAAAGCTGAACACCAACTGCCGTCTGGATTGTTGCAACCAGTAAAGATTCCGCAGTGGAAATGGGAAAGAGTAACGATGGATTTTGTGAGTGGCTTGCCTTTGACACCTTCAAAGAAGGACTCTGTTTGGGTAGTTGTGGATAGATTGACGAAGTCTGCTCATTTTATACCAGTTAGAACTGATTACTCACTTCAGAAGTTGGCCAAGCTGTATGTAGCAGAGATAGTGCGTTTGCATGGGGTGCCAGTTTCGATAATTTCTGATCGAGATCCTAGATTTATATCTCAATTCTGGAAGAAGTTGCATGAGGCGTTAGGTACGCGATTGGACTTCAGTACTGCATTTCACCCTCAGACAGATGGTCAGTCTGAAAGGGTCATTCAAGTGTTGGAAGACATGTTAAGAGGATGTATCATTGATTTTCGTGGTAGTTGGGAAGATTATTTACCGTTGGCAGAATTTGCATACAACAACAGTTATCAAGCAAGTATTCAGATGGCTCCATATGAGGCACTTTATGGACGGAGATGTCGCACTCCTACTTGTTGGACAGAATTGGGAGAACGTAGAGTTCTTGGACCAGAGTTGGTAGCAGATACCGAAAGTAAAGTTAAGCTGATTCGAGATCGGTTAAAGGAGGCGTCTGATCGGCAGAAGTCATATGCTGACCTTAAGCGTAAGGAGATTGAGTTCGCTGTTGGGGATATGGCGTTCCTAAAGGTGTCGCCGTGGAAGAAGATCTTGAGATTTGGTAAAAAGGGCAAGCTAAGTCCGCGGTTTATTGGGCCTTATCGGATTCTTAAGCGGATTGGGCCAGTAGCCTATCAGTTGGAGTTGCCACCAGAGTTGGATCGTATCCATGACGTGTTTCACGTGTCTATGCTAAGACGGTATCGATCGGACCCTTCGCATCTTGTACCAGTAGAGGAGATTACAGTAAATGCCGATTTGACTTTCGAGGAGGAACCTGTGGAGATCTTAGATCGTGATGTCAAAGTCTTAAGGAGGAAGTCTGTTCCTTTGGTAAAGGTGCTATGGCGTAATCATGGTAGAGAAGAAGCTACTTGGGAGCCGGAGGAGACTATGCGTCAACAATACCCTCAGTTATTTGGATCAGGTAAATTTCGTGGACGAAATTTCTTTAAGGAGGGTAGAGTTGTAACGCCCTGATTTTCGGGATTTTTCGGGTTTTGTGAATTTTAGTGAAATTTTTAAAATTTTGGTGTTCTAAAGGTTGATAATGTATGTACATGTGTTAATGGGTCTATAGAAGGTCCAAGCTTAAGTCAAAACCCGGTAAAATATTAAGTTGGATTTTCAAGTGAAAGGGGACTTGGTTAAGTAGGCTTTTAAGAAAAACCGTGTAAAAGATGTCACAAAGGGAGCCTTGGTTGAGTGGCAAGGTGGTGCCACTAAGCTCCTAAAAAAGTGGCGCCTAAATGAATGATCAAGGACAAGGGTTCGAGTTGCAAGGTATTCGTGGAGTTCTTTTTAATTTTCAAGCATGAGCCTAACTTAGGTGAATTTCGGCAAGGGGCTTTAGGGACTTGGGCCGATTGCTTTAGAGGGAATGCTAGGGTTATATTATTTTCTTTTTGTTGTCATGACAATTAGGGTTAGCCACCTTAGGGTTTTTTCCTCTCTTCTACTGTCAGAAAAGCCAAGAGTTGCCTCCCTGGAAAGTTCATAGCCGATTTCTCCTTCCCCATCTCCACCATTGTTTTTTTCATTTTTCTTCTTCCCTTTGATCTCTTCCCTAGCCGAATACCTATCTTACATAGATCCACTCTTTCTTTTGCTTCCATTCTTCTTAAAATCAACCATAACCGATTGCTCAAAGTGCCAGAAATCCCGAAAACTGCTTCCTTTCTTGCCGATTTCTTGTAAGCCGAATCACCTCTGTTTCTTTCACCTATTGTGGCTGATTACTACACTCCCTTTAATCACACCATTGTCGACACCATCACTCAAAAGCTACAGCCAAAACGCCATCTTCTTCTCTTATTAAAAAGCCGAAATCACCATAGTTGTAGGGAGATAGCCGAAATTACAAATCTCAGAGATAAGGTTTCTACTGACGTTTAAGGGTTAGATTTACATCAGATCTGCATAGGAACTGAAGAGAAATTGTTGGTAAGTGTTTAATCATTCAGATCTGTTCGATATTTCATGTTTGGAAAAGCCGAAAGTCCCTAAAGTTAATGGTTGTGTCGTTTTGGATTTTTGGTAAATAAAAGGCCGTTTTCTTTGTTCTTTTGTGTGTTAGTTGGATGAAAAGGTGATCAAGCAAGGGGTTGAAGACTTTGGAACATCAGATTTAGATCTAAAGGGATCTAAATCGTCAAGGTAAGAACATTAAGGCCATTAAGGGTGTTGGCCGAATGTGTAAGTAAGGTTTTGGGTAAGTTTTCGATTCAGATTAAGTGTTGATATGGTCTAATCAGTTAAGTATTGGATTGTAGGGATTAACGCATAGGAGATCTCGTAGGAGAAACTGCAAAACAGGTGTGTGTGTTTCGAACACCTTTCCATGCACAAATCGGTAAAAGCCGAAAAGCCGAAATGCCGAAGTTTCGGTATTTCGAGAGCTTGTGAGCATGCGAATGCTCTCAAGTTGGAAGGAGAAGGTTAGTTTTGGACTCGGCACTGTTAGACGTGTTGACCGCTAAATTTTGGGCATTTTGGTAAGTTGGGCCTCGGTGGGCCAAATATGGGCCCAATGGGCGATTTGGGCCCATGTGAGTTAAACTGGATTTAAAGGTAATATTATGGACTGTAGATGTGGAAACAGTTAAAACAAGATAACCGAATGTGAAATCGGGACTAAATGGGCCTAATGGGCCAATCGGCGTAACAGGGCTCATTAGGGGTTTTAGGGCCTTAATGCTAAAACTGAAAAACTGAGGTAACTGAACTTCTGTATAGCTGTGTGATTAATAAATACTGTAATAAGCATGAAATCTATAACATGAGAGCAAAATTACTGAAATACCCTTAGGGTAAGAAATTACTGTTTTGTCCCTAGGTAGAAAATTACCGTTATACCCCTAGGGTAAAAATTGACTATACTGATTGACATGACTGTTACTGTTATTGCATGCCATGATATATATCTATTGCATGGGTTGGGTTTTGATAATGGAGGAAGTGTGAGTGGCACAGCCACGTTACTGAAAAGGGGCTATGCCTCGTACTGTTTCTGAAAGGGGCTTTGCCTCGTATACTGTTTATCTGAGCAGCCATGCTGCGACTGTGGTGAGTGGGCTGGGTGGGTCGAGTTATTCCCCACATGGTGTGTTGGTTGGTACGGGTGGTGTGTAGCGGTTGGTGGGTTGAGTAGTCTCCCCAATTGGGTTTGCATTTATACTGCATTACTGTACTGTACTGTTATGGGCCTATGGGCCAATCTGTTATCTGAATAGGGCTTCAGCCCAGTATCTGTTATAGGGCCTTGGCCCAGTTTACTGCTATCTGAATAGGGCTTTGGCCCAGTATCTGACTGAGACTGGTTAGGGTTTAGGCCCAGTGGGCTTGAGCCAATTTGGGCTTTGGATGGGTTCTGCACACACTGAGTTTTCCCAAACTCACCCCTCTCTTTCCATCCTTGCAGGTGAGCCCTAGATTGTGACTTGGACGCTGGGAGGGATTCAGAGTGGCCACGAGGACTGAACTTTCTTGGTTTAACTTAAATATTTCGTATTGGTTTTTACTTTGATATGGGTTGTAATAAGGCCGCTATAACTGTTATTTGGGATTTCTTTACGGTTTTTATTTCAAACTTGAACATACACTGTTTTTGAAAATTAAATCAATATTTTCTTAAACAACCTGACTTTACTAAAAACTAAGAATGATGATAAGACTAAAATGAAACAATTCACAAATGAGATAGAGATTAGGTCGAATAGTAATCAAATTGGGAATCTCAAGAAGAACAAATATTACTTTTCAAAAATCTCGAACATCAGACTTAGTACATAGGACGGCGTAGCATAGTCTAGGTGATGTGGCACACCGGACATGGCCATAACGTCTGGGCCGGGTCAGGGGTGTTACATTTAATAGTCTAATGAATTAGTCCCCGGGTTAGCTAGACTAAGCTACAACAATCTTAAAAACATAAAAACTACTAAAAATGGGTGACAAATACATACGATATACATTAAAAAGAACTTGGCCAAAAAGCTTTCCAAGGTTAGCTAAGGAGCTTTTGGTTTCAAACACGAAATTTAGATGATGATAATTATTTTGTTGATTTGTTTATGTTAATTATTCATTAATTGCCGAATTACCCTTTAAATCAACTTATAAAAT
Source organism: Gossypium stocksii (assembly GCA_020496765.1). Taxonomy (NCBI): domain Eukaryota; kingdom Viridiplantae; phylum Streptophyta; class Magnoliopsida; order Malvales; family Malvaceae; genus Gossypium; species Gossypium stocksii. Next base: position 65,923,079 of record CM035626.1, read on the forward strand.
AACCAAAATGCACCATGAAACCGTCCAACTAAAAGTTCTTGGCATATTTGCCACATAAATCCTTTCAACGTGGGTTACCGAACCCAAATTATTGTTGTCATAGTCTTAAATAGCTGAATACTCTAGTTACTAAGGGTTGGTGCACCGTCAAAGATTGAATCGGGGTAAGTACTCTATTTTTTTCCTTTTTGTCGTGCTCAGTTTCTTAAATAGTTAATTTTTTTTTCTTTTTGAAAAACCGAATCTTCTTCCTCTCGTGATTCGTCAATGGGATCTGTATGAACATCAAGTCGAGGGGTTGATAGGTAGCTGTAGGACTCTATCTTTGCTTTCGAATGAAAACCAAGAGTAAGTACCTTCTTGCTGTAGATTGCAATTTGTGATAGTAAGACTTCTCTTTAGTTAAATTTCGATCGGGAGTGAATATTCCTCTAATCTCCTTCTATTGGCTAGATTCGAAAAATGATCATAGGTGTTGAGGCTTTTTCGGCATTCAGTCAAATACAGGAACTCACGTTAATCACGTGGGATAATAGACAAGCTAGCAGTGAAGGTAAGTGTTGAATAAACCTTAAAGTATCGTTCTTCCAATTCGTCGATTAAGTAATGGGCTGATATTATTGTTGTATTAGGTTGGGCACACAATAATGGTTTGATTCGCAAACAGGTGTGTAACTACACCCTCTATAGTGTAGGTCGGCAAAAGTCGAAAAGACGAAATGCCGAAATGCTAGCAAACCGAGGCCCTTTGGTGTACGAACGCTATTGGGCCAATCTGAACTCATTGAAATGGGTTTTTAGTCCATGGAGACCATTGGGTATGAATCTGCCCACTTAGGCTATGTTGGGCTTGGATGGGCTGAAATGGGCTCAATGGGCCTATGGGCCCGTAAGAGTAAAATATCTGGTAAGTGAGTAGGAAAAAGTGAATTGGTAAAAATCTGGAATTCTGAACGTAAAATTTGGCGAAATGGGCCACTCGGACGAGTGGGCCCTAACGGGCCCAATAGAGGTTTAGGGCCCAAAATCACTTTTGACTAATTAAAGAATCTGAGTTGCTAGGTTCGATGTAGGATCTGTTAAGAGATTATGTCTAGTGCTAAGGCATTAAATCTGATAAAAAGACTGAAATACCCTGGAGGGGTAAAATTACCATTTTACCCCAGTCTTGGAAAGGACTATTATACCCCTATAGGATGGATTAATGACTATGCATGATTGATCCTGTACCTGCTATTCTGTAAGCATGTTATATATATATATATTCTGTTCTGTGAATCTGCATGGGTTGGGATTATGATTATGGAGGAAGTTTTGTTACAGTGGCTCTGCCACTCATTCTGCTTCTAGTGGCTCTGCCACAATTTTCTGTATTAGCAGCTTTGCTGCACCTTGGTGTGTGGGCTGGGTAGGTTGAGTTATTCCCTACATGGTGTGTTGGGTGGTACGAGTGGTGTGATGGCTGGCTGGGGTGGCTTTTGCATATTCAATGTATACTCTGTATCTATCATGGGCTTGGGCCCGATTTGTTTTTGTTTGGGGCTTTGGCCCATCCTGTTCTGATGGGAAGTTGCACACTGAGTTTCCACAAACTCACTCTGTTAATTTTCAACAGGTGTAGGTAACCCCCAGATTTAGTGGATTTGGAGCCGTAACTCACTCGAGGTGGCCACATATTTTCTATTTGTTTTCTGCACCAACTGGACTTCCACTATTTACTTTTCTATTTCCGTTTCCTATGTTGGTTTAAATTTTGTAATAAGGCCATTATGGCGTTTTAACTTTTAATTGGTTATTTATTTATTTTGGAACAGCAAAAGCATGAAACTGGATAATTAATCAAACTGGGATTCTAAAACTGTTAACAAACGTTTGGAAAGAAAAACCACGTCCTTTATTTTTATATTGCAACCCAACCTGGTAAATTAACATTCACCACGATTTCAAATCAGAAGTAAAAGGATTTTGAACTAAACTAGAAGAATGTTTTCCAACTAAACGGACTGAAGCTAGACAAGATTCTAGCTTCTTAATAATATTTCAAACGGTTTACAAACTTCAAGCCATGTAACCCTCTAGATCCGGGTGTAATGTCTAGGCCGGGTTTGGGGTGTTACAGTGCTAGATCAAGGATCATTATCAAGAACGTGTCATGCACATAAGAAGGGATACCTTTAGAGGCTTCACTAGGGTTGGATATTTTGTAATTAAATATTTTGTAATTAAATAGGTAATTAGACTTCGCTTTACATGTTTGTCTGTCCCGTTTAATTCAATTTTAGTTCATAGCTTCCTTTCATACAATCCTCGGAATACATCTATATTTTGTTGTAATTTAAAACTATATTACAATTTAACCTATATACTTGCAATGCACCACACTTCTCTATATTTGTTTACATTAATTATCTACCTCAGTGCTCGCACACTGAGGAACAGTCAAGTTGTTGGCGTCATTACAATGGAGGTCTTAGTGCTTAGGATTAAATTTTTTAGTAGTAATTTCATGCTTAGGAAGATAAGTAAATAATTATAATATTATAGATACATTATTTTTCTTTATTTCTTTTCAATTGAAAATATTATTTTTAGTTAACTTATACTGTTTAATGTGGTTAGTTTCTTGGTGTTGTTTTGTAGTGTATGACTCAAAAAGGAAACAAGTTACTTTCTTTTGATCTTGAACCTAAAAGAACATTGCACAATACAAGAAGAGAAATAATTCTAAGGGAAAATCCACCATACATTGATCAACCATGAGAAAGCCCACTCTTTTAGGAACATCAAGATCAAATTCAACAACTCAAAGAGAAGATGGCGAACCGTATAAGGAGGGACTATGCCATGTCCAACTTGGATGTTGTGTAAGGTAGCATCAACAGGTTGATGATCAAGACCAATAGTTTCAAAATAAAGTCTTCCATGATCTAGATGATTTAGAGCAATCTACAGTTTAGGGTATTAACGAACGAAGACTTGAATCAACATCTTAAGCGATTCTTAACCATGTGTGATGCTTTTTGATATAGTGGGGTATCCGATGATGTTATTTGTTTCAACATTTCCCCTTTTCGTTCTGTGATGACACATTAATGTGGTTAGATTCATAGGCTATAGATTCGATATCATCTTAGGAGGAGCTTCTAATTAGTTTTTGGCAAAGTATTTTCCACTGAGCAAGACAATAAAGATGAGAATGGACATTACCAATTTTCGTCAAATTGAAGGGGAGACATTCTACGAGGCAAGGAGAACTTTAAGCTAATGTTTCGTAAGTGTCCTTATCATGGTCTTGGGGATTGGTAATGAACTCATACCTGTGGCTAGTGGATCAATTCACATATAAAACTAAGCCACCAACTATGAATACAATCAATGATGAGGATAAGTATTAACAAATCCTCGAGAGGCTTAATCACCTCAAAGTTAATGCAAATAGACCTCCAATTTTTGACCAATTCCATTATGGGGGAAATCATATGGGTGGTGGTAGTGAAAATATAACATGGGGTAGTAATTTAGAGAATCAATATGCAGAGGTCGAGTACATGGAAAGTAGGGGTGGTAATCCCTTGTAACACCCACACCTAGTCTGGTTGCCAAACTTGAGTTATAAAATGCCATATTAGCCACCAAAGTGACTCTCTATTAACAACCAACCTATCTTTCATCACACCTCTATATAAAACATGTAATATATGCTTAAGACATTTTCATGCAACAAAATATTATATAGGTACTTTAATCAAAACACTTAACCAAAATTCATTCAGTCACAGCTCGCAAACAAATAAGGGTTCTCTTACTGGTAGGGTTTGTGTACAGAATAAAGAAGGGTTCACATGCATGATAAGTAAAAGTTTGCATATACATAAGCAAAGTTTCACAAAAAGGTTTGCCTATTGTCTACTAGGGGTTCGCATAATGGTTTTGCTAAGTGTTTTCATACTCGAGGATTCTTAAGTCTTTCTAAGTTTTTGTGAATAGGGCTCACAACATAACAAGGTTCATAGACAAGGTAAGGTTTGTGAACTCCCTTTAAGTACTGAAATTTCGCAAACTTGGTTCGCAGAGTTTTCTAGTATACTATATCATCAAAAGTCATTAAAAGTTCACTGGAAGTAGTTTGTCATATGTTAGGGTTCAGACCTTGACACCAACAAATGTAACTTATCGACGAACTCTAATAAGATAATTAATTTGTTCTTACATACTGTGTCTTAAAGTAACATGGGTTCATAAATAAAAGCATGGGGAAAGTCATTAAGACATGAGAATCAAGACAACATCAAAGAAAACTTAGATTATAATCAAATCTTCAAATATCATATGTTTTTATCAAACATTACGGTTCGCAAATTAAAATTAAGAAAACACAAGAAAATATAAATGAGTTTAGTAAGTTCTAAATCATTTGGCGAGGTCATCAGATCTATATCTCTAAGCCCAAAATAGGTTATCTCACTTTGCCTTTATTTTCTAGGGTTCTCTTACACTACATTTCCAACACGTACTCTTCGCTTGGATGACTTTCCCTGCTGTTATTCACAATGTGATCTAGCTATCTAAGGTGTTTAGAAAAGAGTGTGTGAGTTCATGCAAACTCAATGAAATTATAGGAAATGATAACAACACAGTAAGTAGAAAACATAAGTTAAACAGAAAGATAGGCATGGTTACTAAACTGGTGAACTAGGTTTGCCTTACTTGTGTGAAGTTTGGTTTGCTGGTACTTACTTGCCAGATAGCTTGAAAATAGTAAAAACACAATATTTCAGAAAAAAAGACATTCTTAATCACATGTTTATTCTTATTGGATAATCGAATCTCCTTATAATGCCTCAAAATGACTCAATGAGTCAACCTTGTCCCATTCAGTGTAGCACAAGGCTAAACACTTTCCAACACACCAACATGTCCCACTGAGTGGAGCTCAACTCGACATCCCCTTATCTTTCCAACCAGTACCTACGCCTTAACGCCCAAATCATAAAAGATATATTTGAGTACTTACAATCCTATTGTAACACCTATACCCGATCTAGTCACCTGACCTGAGCTAAAAGGTATTGCAACTGTAAAACATTAACTTTATTCACTAAACAATCATAAATAATCAAATAATTTATTTCATAATTCAATTACAGCCATTTCCATGTCATTCAATCGTATCTAGACCTAAATCAAGCTTACGGAGCATTTAAAACAAACCATAAATAAATTTGGACTAAATTGAAACTTTTACAAAAGTTACAGTAAAAAGTGAAAACATGGTCCTATGGCCGTGTGGCCAAACCCTGTGACAGAGCTCAGCCTGTGTGGCACAAGAACATGGCCGTGTGGCCAAACCGTGTAACAAACTGTGCCTGTGTAACTCTTGGTCACAAGGTCGTGTCACTAGGACATGTAACTCTCTCATTTTGTGTGGACAAACTTGCACTAAAAATCAAAAAGGCCACATGGTCGTGTCATGTAATTGTGTGCGGCACACGGCCGTGTGGCTGACCATGTCACAGGCCAAAAGTACCTTAAAAAATAAGCAATTTCAAACCAAAACACTTAGGCCACAAACCATACCCTATCCATCCCTTAAACCTATCTAAAATACATCCAAACATGTCAAAATATTCCAAATAACATTCAACCTAAGTAGGGGTGAGCAAACTCTGATTCGATTCGAAAAACTTGATAAAAAATTCAAATTTTGAATTAAATAGTTTGAGTTATTTGAGTTAATCAAGTTATTCGGATCAACTGGAATAAAAAATTAAGTTTTTTGATTTAACTTAAATATGAATTACACAATTCGAGTTATCCGAAAATCTATATAAGAAAAAGCAAAACTACATCATTTTGATCAATGTTTACCTTTTCTAAAGTTAAAAGTCAAAACTATTTAGTTATCAGGCAAAATTACATTGTTTTGATAATTATTTAGTCATTAAGTTAAAAGGTAAAACAATTATATTGTGTGTGTAGTTAAATAATCTTATCCTTTGTCTACTAGTTAAATAATTGGTCCATGTAAATGTAACATTGAGTATAAATAATATGATTCGTTAACTCAACTCGACTTAAATTGAAATTTTTTTCACTTGATTTAATTCGATTCGAAAAAAATCAAATTGAGTTCAGTTGCTAAAATATGATTCGTCAACTCGACTAACTTAATTTTTTCACTCGATTCGACTCGACTCGACAGAATACTTACCCCTAAACCTAAGGGCCTAACCAATATTCCCTCATTGACATCACAATTCAAACATCAACTGTTATTAGTCCATACCATTTGTTCCTTGAACTTAATACCAAATGAAACACATTACACCATTACTCACATTGCTAACATATTATCAACCATGGTTTACCTAATTACCTAAACATTTATACCAAAATATCCATTCAAAATGCATTTATATACCAAAACATTATTTACCATTACACACCACACCAAACCAAAATAATAATTACAGCTTACCTCAATACTCATGTTATAAAATTCAAATGACACAAAATATAACCTTGGAAATTAAATTTTACATAGCCAAAACCCTATTTACATGCCACCTACAACTTGCCAAAATAAATAAATAGTTATCAAAAGAGTTACCGCATAGTGTGATCTCTAACAATGTTTCAATTGATGACAATAGTCTAACAATATAGAATGAAGAAAACCAACTAAAGAGAGCTTGCGTAAAGGTTAGTAAGTTCGTAAAATAAAAAATTACACACTTGTCAATGTAAGTTTACTATTCATACATAGCTTAGAAATTACAATCCATAATTTCTACCATGTCCAATGGTTAAGCCTAGATAAATCAAATCATCAAAACATAACATGCCAAGATTTATATATCAAGCTATATTTAACACAACATAATTCATCATATCATCTCATTTCATTTCCATTTCAATAATTAACTATTTTGCCCATAGAACAATTATAAATTGACTTCGGATACACAGAAGGGTAATGCTCACACAAGCTGACAAAAGGACATTAATCAAAACACGATGTTGCTCACACAAGCTTTAGAGAATCCGCAACACATGTAACACCCCAAACTCGGCCTAGAAGTTAGGCCCAAATATGGCGTGTCACATTGAAGTGTTTTTCAAAAACCTTGTTTTCATTGAAAACCCTTCTTATTAAAAAAAATTGTTGCCATTTAAACCTTGTGTAAAATCTCAAATTTCGTTTGCTTATTTTCAAAACGTGGTTTATTAAAAGCTATTCTCTTGTAAAATGTTATTACGTTTAAAACCCTATCTGTTGCGAAAGCTTTATTTAAAAGTAAAAGATTTACTAAAACGTAATGTTTTAAAAAAAGTTAACATTTTAGAAAACCGTGATTTACCCTTAACAAATATAAATAAAAGTAAATAAAAACCCAAAGTTAAAATCTAGAAATTATAAAGGCCTTATTACAACCCAAATCCAAATTAAATAATAGAAAAACAGAAACAGATGTGTGGCCATCTCCGAGTCTCTCACAGCACCGATCCTCCGAAGGCTAGGGATTACCTGCACAGTTAATAAACGGGGTGAGTTTATGAAAACTCAGTGTGCAATCCCCTACTAAATAAAAATAGCCAGTCAGAAGAAAGGAATCAGTAACAGTTCAGAGTACAAGTGGGCCATAGCCTAATACAATATCATCTAAGTCTCAACCCATAACAGAATCAACTAGGCGTAGCCTTTAGAGCAGACAGTAACAGATGGGCTTAGCCCATTACAATTCCAAAATCTATTGGGCTCTTAGCCCAATTCAGTAACAGAATTAGAATCACAATCAGAATCAGAATTGGGTGGCCCTATGCCCAAAACAGGAACAGTAACAAAATATGAATGGAATCCCAACCCAATCCAACTATCACACCACCCGTACCAACCATCACACCATGTGGAGAATAACTCACCCACCCAGCCCGCACACCAATACACAGCCATGCTGCTAAAAATAGAAAATATGGTAGAGCCACCAAAATCAGATTACGTGGCAAAGCCACTAGCACAGAACTTCCTCCAAATCAATGTCCTAACCCCATGCAATATGTCGTGTATGCTATTCTCAATCATCACACATGTATGCAGAATGACCATGCTTAGTATCAGTCATTTAAACATATATTAAAAACCAATCAGTCACACAATCACAATTAAGTCAATTAATACACAATCATATAATCACAGTTAAAATAGTCAAATACACAGTCCAAGTCAGTCTTTTTCGCATAAGGGTAAAATAGTCATTTTACACCTTAGGGGCAAAATAGTCATTTACCCTACAGGGGTATTTTGGTAATTCTACCCTATAGGGGTATTTTGGTAATTTTACAAATCGAGGGTATTTCGGTAATTTTACAAACCAGGGGTATTTCGGTAATTCTACAAGCCAGGGGTATTTTGGTAATTTTACAAATTAGGAGTATTTCGGTAATTTTACAAACTAGGGGTATTTCCGTAATTTCACAAACTAAGGGTATTTGGGTAATTTTACAAACCAAAAGTATTTCGGTAATTTTACAAACCAAAGGTATTTCAGTAATTTTACAAACTAGGGGTATTTCGGTTATTTTGTAAATCGAGGGTATTTTTGTAATTTTGCAAATCAAGGATATTTTGTAAACCGAGGTCTTAACAACCCCACTGAAGGTCCATCGTGGCCTTAAGCGACTTTTGTAACTTAACCAGACAAAACGAGGTAATTGGACCTAAGGCCTTAAGCCCATTACTCGAACCGAGTGGGCCCACTACTCGAATCGAGTGGGCCCACCCACTCGTGTGGCTCATTTAGCTCAGAAACAACCACAGCTATGCGAACAACACGACCCAAAACAAACACTTATCAGATCACATACATTTTATCCATGTGGGCCCACAAGCCTATTGGGCCCACATGGCCCATTTAGCCCAAAACAACTATAGCCACGTGGACTACACGGCTCAGTCAAACATTTACCACAGTATACATATTTATTCTGTGTGGGGCCCACAGGCCCCTTGGGCCCACATGGCCCGACGAGGCCCCAAAATAGCCCTCGACCACGAGAGTGCTCGAGTTTGGCCTATATAGTCTATTACCTACAATTCGTGGGCTCGGTTCACCACACGCGGGACCACACGCTCGTGTGGCATTATTTGCCGGTATTTCAGCTTTCTGGCATTTTTTCAGTCTACAGTCGAATCAGTGCGAAATACATACTTTCGGCTTATTAGTCGATCAACAATCAAAGTAGTGTATACGGTTACACACACCCTCGGCTTCTAAGCCAATCAACAGAAATAGGGTTGATATACATCTGATGTGATTGCAGTTACTCCTCGAGAACCCAACCTATTTCAATCACAAACTTGATTAGAACTTAATCCATATTACCAAAAAGATTTAATGCCTGACTAAATCGATTACAATGTCCTTTCCAAAATAGAAGCAATCATTTCCCAGAATCTCAAACAATAGACCAATCACTTTCAGCCACAACCTACACCAAAACCCCCTTCTTCATTAGTACCGAACAAGATATACAATATTTTAATAAGAACCCATTGCCGTTCTAACTTTACTCACAAATACTTACCAAACTATAGAAACGATTAAGGAGGTAGTGTACGAACGTTTAAGCAACGTGATTAATCTGAGAATAAAGATCAGAGAAAAGCAATCAGTATGGGGAAAATAATAGAAACGATAGCCAAAGGCTGGCGAAACTGAAAAGATGAAAGGTTAAGGAAAACCTTAACACTTACCCCATAATAATCGGTAAAAGGACTATTTGAAGGAGAAAACGGAGATGTGTAGAGAAGCACGGTAATTGACGCTCAATCCACTGCCAAAGGCTACTACCCAATGGCTTCGAACTAACAAAATCAAATTTATGCTATTCGACTTTAGAGAAGAGGAGAAGAAGAAGAAGAAGAAAGAAAGTAGGTTATGAAAGGGACTATATTCGGCTGAAGAAACAAAAAGGAGCAAAAGAAAAGAAGATGCACAAGAATGCTAATTCAATAGAGAGAAAGAGTGAAGAAGAGAAAACAAGAAAAGACTTCTCAAGAGAATTCGGCAAAATGCACAAAAGAACCCAATTTGAAGAATAAAATCTACGAAGGGGAAAACCCGAAAGTCTAAACACAAAACGCACAAGACCGAAGCAAGAGAAAGAATATCAACTGCTTCCAAAATGAAACGAAGAAAGGAAAAACACCTAATGCCTCTATACCAATTCGGCAGAACAAATACTATCCCCCAAAATGCCGAATGCACAAAATGAATTCCCTAGCCGATGTCCTCTACTCTAGCTACCAAATTCGGCTATCACTCCCTAAATGCCGAATTTTGCCTCATCCAACACCCCAAATTTGGCCACACCTCCAAACCTTTGAAAATCTCCATGATTTTCTCCACCGGTTATTCCCTGATTCACTCCAACTTTCCCATTTCAAATTCAAATCACAACCACCAAGACCAAGTCAAATCTCACCCTTTTACCAAGTCCACAACAAGCTTCTAGTATTTGAATCCCCACCTCTTGTCGCCCCCAAGTAGTAAAATAGTTGTCTATTGCTTGCAGTGGGATTCCAGCTCAAGCCCCTTTGAAACTTAATCCACGCCGCTAGCCACCGTACCAACTAGCTCCTTGTCTCATAAAAGAAGCACAACTAAATATAAGCTTATGGGCGAAAGTCTAGGTTCATTTAAAAGAAAACCAAAATGACTTGGAAGAGCCAAGACTTGAACCTCAGGCCTCAAACATACTCCTAATGCCACCTTGCCACTAGGCCACATGCTTCATTGTGTCATATTTCAACCAAACATATTTATATGGCCTTCCAACTAACGCCAAGATCCACCAAAAGAAAAAGCTAAAATTTTTGCTAGAGTCCTGGTTTGAACCCAGGACTTCTCCAACACTCCCAAACACTCTTAATTACTTAACCAACACACCAAACACAGAATTGTGATATTTCCATACATAACAAAATATTATAAGCCGCCACCAAGGCCCAGTACTTCTAGGCCAAAAATATGGGGCGTTACAACACATGCAAGATCTCAAGTCATCAGTATGGTATCCATTACTGGTACATAATACTTGCTAAATATAAATCCTAATGAAATGCCATTTGTATCCTAGCTATTCACTAAGTTCACATGGGCTTTAACCTATATTCTATAACCTTTTCATCTTTATACTATTATATCATGAGAAACTTGCTCATATACATTTCATATGGTATACCATTCAATTCATACATACTTATTTACCATGCTTTACAAATCAATCCTTCATATCCAATCTCATGTCTTACCTCAGTTAATCTTGTTAACTATAATGTATATATACATAAACACACATATATAATTAAATTGAAATCATTACAAACATAAAAAACCTAATACAAACTTACCAAAACATAATAGCTACAAACACCTCTACAATGACTACTCGAAAACTTTTCATTTCCCCTAATTATCAACTGATTAATCAGTTTCTTGATCTATATATAATAATTTAGCTTGATTAACCAATTAAAATATCTTAAAATATTAAAATTCATGTAATTTACCCTTTATCAACATTTGACATTTTATCCTCAAATTTTACCATTTATTCAATTTATTCCCTAAGCTCGAAACTTATACAATTATCACAATTAAGCTCAAAACTAAGGTAGCTGTATTTTATCAATTATTGAAATTTCAAAAGAATTTCATGCTAAATTGTATATTTTATCAATTTAGTCCCTAAACATAAAATTAACCAAAATCACTTTACAAAATAGTCCTATTTAACTATCAAACTTATAAATCTATCATCAAACATCAAAAACATCATAATTTCATCAATGGCATAGAACAAAACTTTTAACAGATTTACAAATTAGTCCATGGGTTAGCTAGATTAAGCTGCAACGATATCAAAAAAATAAAATCACTAAAAACGAGATAAAAATTAACTTACATGCAAAGCAATAGCTTGATCGAACCTATTAAAGGTTTCTAATGGTGGTTTCGAGAGATTATTTCAAGAAGGAAGAGGATGATTTACAAAATGTCATGTTTTTCTTTTATTTAACTTATTAATTTAACATTTTAATATAAAATTAACATATAATTAATTTATTTCTACACCAAAATTGTCCACTATGATATAATTATGGTTAAGTTACCATATAAAGCCATTTAAATATGTTTCTATGCTTATTTAACAAATTTTAATAAATAATGATTAAGTTTACAACTTTTACGATTTAGTCCTTTTTCTTTAAATAACAATTAAATCACTAAAATTTTCGAATCAAATTGCAATACACCTTTATAGTCACTCCGCAAATATTTTGAATATTTACGGGCTTGGTTTATAGAAACGAGGTCTCGATACCTCATTTTCCAAAACCACTTGACTTTAGGGACAAACCACTAGTACTTACCCTATTCATTCAATTATAAAAAATTATCATATCAAAATTCAATATAATACTAATTTGACTCGTAAATATTAAATAATAATATTTACGGACTCACTCGTAGGATTTGTCATCCTGACGAGCTCCCACATCCCAATGAGCCGCAGTGCCTACAAATGTGAATGGGTTAAGTCGTAACCCGTACTTGTGCCAAGACGAGATTCCAAATCGCAAAAAAAATAGATCAAAGTCGTGACACTACTGAAGGATGTTGCGACATACCTTGACGAAACGACTTGGAAGAGCATAAAATTATCGCAACATTGGGACGAGGAGGGGATTCAATTTCGACGAGCCAACTGCTATGCAATGTCTTAGTGCCCTAACTATCCAGGTGCCCCAAGCAACTATAGTTTTTATTTATCTATTTATTTAATTTTATATTTTATTCGTAAGTATTTTCTGTTCACCTAGAGCACACAAATCTCAAAAGTTCCAAGACAACAAGAATTCATCCTTTTCAAGGATGTTCTCTTGTTCTCACTTTAGTTCATTTATATCGGGAAAAATGTTTGTTCTAAAGTGTGCGAGAAGTATATACGATTTTTTTTTCAATTTTTGTGTTCAACAACTTGACCACCTATAAACATGTTATTGTTTATAGTTAAATATCACACCAAAAATGTATTAAATTAATTAGGAGGTGTCATAAGCGTACGGATCAAATTGTAATATTGTAAAGTTTACAACGAAACACTTGTAAGTACTTTGAGGATTGTAACCAAGGGATTATAGATTGAAAAAATCAATATGAAATCAATTAAAGAAAATAATTACTAATCTAATCAAGTCACGAATTAGTATTGTTAATCCAAATTAAAATACTTATTAAAATAATTAAATTACTAAACCTAAATTAACCTAATGGACTTTCCTATTCCTAGAATCAACAATGCGAGCCTTTAGCATATGATCAATTAAATCCCTAATCAATAACAAGAAGATTAACTAATTTCAAAATCCAGGTTCTAATATGAATCAACTATTAATTAACTAATATTACCTCCCGACTCTACTAATTAATTAATTGAAAAATACTTGCTTATCTCCTGACCTCACTTTTTCCACCTAGATAACTAAGATTTACTCAGTTTGATTTATCTCTCGATTCATCTCCCCTATGATTACTTTATTAGGGTTATCAAGCCTAACAGTTTACGAACACATATTTTAAACCAACTAATCCTATTATGAACCCTTATTCTTTTTTTAATTAATAGATTAGGTTAATTAATTAGTTCAATAAATGAATCATGCAAGTTATAAATTAAACACAATAATCTAGTCAAATATTTATACTATGATTAATTGACTGAATTAATGAAATATAAATAAAAAATAGAAAAGAAGAGATAGAAAAATACTCATAAATATTATATTAAGGAGCAGATCCAGAGAAATATTTGCTCTTGATTGTCTTCACATTGGAAAAGCAAAGTTCTGACTACACGAAAATAAAAAAAATGAAAATTGAAAAAAAATAGTTTGTCCAAAAGTACCTTCGATTTTGGTGACCCTATGGTTTCTTATATAGGCAACGACCTACTTGGTGACCACTCAATCCCAAGATACATTTAGATATTGAAGAATAAAATATTCTACTAAAAGCTAGAGTCCAAATATTGAAATTTCCCAAATCTACCGCCATCCATATTTATAGAAATGGTTGCAGCCCAAGTTAGGTCTTCGGCATGTCCTATGTCTTAGTATAAAGTCGATTGTGTGGACAAAAACAGCCTCTGTATTTTTGGCAACACGTCAACTTGTGTCATGCCATACCTTTGTGTGGCATGACACAACATGTAAAATTTTCCCTGTGTCATTCTTTTTATGCTTTGATGTCCTGAGAAGCTTGTGCATCACTCGTCAATTGGGCTTTTAATGCTTCATCCTACACACTTAATTAAACATATTAGTACTATCGAAGGCCCGTGTCAACATATTGGGTCACAACACTTATAAAATGTGTTAAAAACATTTATTTTAACAATATTTAATCTTAAGGCCTAAATATAAAAAATGTAATTGTAACCTCCCCAACCCGGCCTACATGTTATGGCCAGATTGTAAAGGCTATTGTAGCTACTGGAATGGCTAAGGAAATTATAGTCATTTTTTCAAAGAAAACTCTGACTTATCTAGCTTTAGAGAAATTGTGGTTGTACTTTAGGTCAGGTTAAAATGTTCATTTATTAGGCCGTCTAATCCATAGAGTTCATTATATTGTTAATGGTGATGTTTTAGCAAAATGATTGAATCATCAATTTGCTTTTCATAAAAATCATGAATTTATTATGCAACAAAAATAAAACTATGACGGTGTAACAGCCCGGTTTATGCCTTAGTCAGAATAGTGATTTCGGGACCACATGTCTGAGTCTGAAAAATGTTCTGATATTATTTTCTGTGTCTGTGCAATATGAATTAGCATCTGTGAAATTTTTTTGAATTAATTTGATTGTTTCTGTGTTTATTTATAAAAAGGATTATATTGTATAAAAGGCAAAATATGCCTGCTAATTGTTAAAGAACTTTAATGCTATGTTTTATTAGTTGTGAGGTCCTTAAATTGACATTAGACCATGTGTTTATTAATTGGACAAAAATGGGCCTTAATGGATGCATTACTTATGTTTTATAAAAAGGGGCAAAAATGGCAATTGACAATTATTTGATTAATAAACAAAACAAAAACATGAAATGGGGGGTTTTATTCACCATTACCGTGAATACCAAAGACAAGAAAAGAAAATAGCAAGCTTACAGTTCAGCCTTTGATTCCTTGATTGATGTATGAGTTCTGGTCCGTTTTTGATAATTTCTACGTTTTTGTGATCGTTGCTTCATATTCTTCCACGCCCATGTCTCAATTTCTGATTTTGATGAAGTCTGTGAATAGTGCCATTAATGATTTTTGAAGCTTTGTGTTGTATTTGGTTGAATTATGATGAATAGGTGTTAAATAAATATGTTTTGCCATGAAATTTTGATGAATTTTGAACTATGTGGGCTAATTTGTGAAAATGTGATTTTAGAATGAGTAAATTATGAAATAAATGTGTATATAGGCTTATATGAGAGCCATGAAAATTTGGCTAGGCCAATCTATAATGAAATTGTGCATATTTGATGTTTTTGTAAATTAAGGACCAAAGTGTTAAAATGTGTAAATGTGTGGGCTAAAATTCAAATTTCCCTAATTGTGTGTTTATGGACCGAATTGAATGAATTGAATAATTGAATGGTTGAATCTGAATTTGTTTAGATCAAGAACAAAGAAAAACAGACTTAGATCGAGGAAAGTCTAAAATCGTTGAATAGTCGACTCACATCCGTTAACTCCGTACGAAGTAAGTCAATATACAAATATGTGTTATATTAACTGTGTGCTAATATTATTTGAACTATAAACTACATTGGACGGCCTTGAAAGCCTGATTGAGAAACTCAGAGTCATATTTGGTTGAGAAAGGTTAAAGCGATATCATGTAAGACCTCGACTGGGACGAAGGCATTGATTTGAGATAGTGTATAAGACCGTGTCTGGGACACTGGCATCACCTATGTTCGTGTAAGACCCTGTCTTGGATAGTGGCATCGACTTTGAATAACATGTAACACTGCGTCTAGGACGTCGGCATTGTATAAAGTCTGTCTAAACTCAGTACGTTTTCTGAATGATCGAAGAGAAAGTCTGTTAAATGAATAAATGCTTACCTTATGTGTCTAATTCAGGTACGTTTACATCGTACTATATTTTTGAGAATAGAGAATTGTGTTCTATGATCGGTCATATGAGAAGTATATGTTAGATTATGGAAAAGAAGCATAATATATATACGAGAAGGGGATGATGGTTTATCTTATGAACTAGCTTGAAAATGACTAGGTTTATTTGCTTATGTTTGGTATATTATGTGACTTAATAGTTAAATTATTGTATCTTGACTTACTAAATTTTTTGTAGCTTACTCTGTTTGTGTTTTAATTGTTTCCATATATTGTAGCTACGAAGGCTCGGGACAAGTCTAGGATCGTCACACACTATCGAACTTGTTTTGGTACTTTTGGATTTGTAAATATTTGAATTATGGAATGTATAGGCTAGAATGTTTATGTCTTAAGCTTGAATGTGATGATTTTTAATGCTTGTGAATTGGATGAAACGGTATGTGGTGATTAACTTTGGCCTATAGCTTATAATGCCAAGTTGGACAAGTTTGTAATGATCATATGATCTAAATTGTTTTGGTTATTTTAGAACATAACAATATGAGGAAGTGGTAAGTTTGAGCATAGGTTTTACACGTGTGCATAATGTTTATAATGTTATGAAAATTAGAAGTGTTTATCATGCATTTGTACTTGTTATTAAATGATGTTGAGGTAGCTATAATGAAGTATGATTTGAGTTTGAGTTGGTTAGTAATTGTGGATAAATTGTTGCTCTTATATGCTTGTTGAATGACTCTAAGAAGGGGTGGCAAATTGGCTTAAACCAAGCCTATATTGTGCCACACGGTCAGGAGACACGGGCGTGTACTCCAACCATGTGTCCCTTGCACTTTAGGTTTTAGGTCAGTTTCACCCACGGTTTTAGGACACGAGCATGTGATCATGCCGTGCCAACTTTGACAGTTTCGACCAAGGGTAGGAGGCACGGGCGTGGGCATAGGCTGTGTTAATATCTTAGTGTTGCCCACAGCCTGAGTCAAATTTGAGGCACGGCCATGTGCACTACATGGCCAAGCCCCACGGGCATGTGCCCTGTTCAGGTTGGAAAATATTTTTGAGTTACGTTTGACCCCTGAATGTGATCGGTTTAGTCTCGAACTCTTTCTAATGCATGTTTGAGGTCTGGTAAGCCTCATAATTATCTGAATTCTATTATGATGGCTGTGAATTTTCTGTTCTGATATGTTTTCTGATTTTCTGATAATCCCCCGTCCTATTCCTACAACGGTTAAGGGATAGGGGTGTTACAGACGGTTTTTACTTAGACCAAATAACATGCAATTACCATTTATTAATAAAATATTTCCCTAAAACATAACTACCAAGCCACAGTCCAATTTAACAAATTACTGTCCCAAAAACCAGTGAAAAATTATAAAGAAGATTAATTACTATAAAAACAATCTGAGGTCCGAGAGTCATCTGCATGCTGAGTCCTGCACTAGTCTTGAGCATTACCTGAGAAGTATGAACTAAATGGGTAAGCTTAAGAAAACTCAGTGTGAGTCTAGCAAAATTAATCATACATTCAATCAATTTAATACACAACTCAACACACATTTTATTTAGTTTACCATGGCATAACAACTTATGTATATGGCATGCTCTGTAAAATAATGCAATAATCATACCCATCCATCAACTACACGCCACAAGTTCCTCAAAACTCATCTATCAAACTACAAACAATGCAAGCTAAAGCTCAATGTAGAGAAACCACCAGTAATAGTAATGTAGTTGCCACATTAGCCACTGGAGTGACTCTCCATTAACCCTCAACCTAACCTCCAACACACCACAGATTCACCACATGGAAGTTGTGCTAAATTTCACATATTGCAGTAGAATGTTGTAACATCATGCATATAATATAAAACATGTTAGCTTATAAAACAAATAGAGGAAGTGTTTGCATATTAATCTACAATATCTTAAGGGTTTGAAAACATCGCTCAACATAAGTTAGCATAGCAGCATTCAATGTGAGTTCGCATAGCAACATTCAATGTGAGTTCGCATAGCAGCATTCGATATGAGTTCGCATCACACATAAACACACTAATTATTTAATTAGACAAAACTTACAAAATTTAAACATGCAATCAAACCTAGCTTTCTGGATAATCAACCCTAATAGGAAGAGGTTTAACTTGGTTGCTACTAACTCGAATCGGAAAAGAGACTTGACAACAAAATATCGATGACAAAATTCTCATGGAATAAGGGTCATATTTATAGGCATAAGTGTCCTTGAAATCTTAGGACACCCTACTTGACTTAGGAAAGGTGTTACTTGCATGAAAAGTATTCCTAGATAAACCTATCTTTATTTTCTAATTTGAGTCTGACTCGACTTTGATTAGCGAAGCCCTAGTTCGTCGAATAGACTTATGAATCCTAGTTTGCCAAATAGAGTGGTGAACCCCAGCTCAACAAACAGAGTAGCGAACTGTAACGCCCAAAATTAGGCCTGGAAGAATGGGCCGTGTGGGCCCAATGGGCTTGTAGGCCCACACGGGTCGTTGTCCTTAGATTTACGAGAATTAGTGGTCCAGCTGTGTCGTACATGTGGTTGTAGGCAAATCTAGCTTGGCGGGCCATGCAAGCACGTGGGCCCCACTTGGGTTGCTAATGGGCCCCGGGCCCATATTTACTGAATGACATGTTGGTGTGATAGGTAAGAGGTTTGGGAGTGTTGGAGAAGTCCTGGGTTAAAACCTGGGCCTTAGCAAAAATTTATGTTTTTCTCTTATAGGAGCCTTGACGT
Source organism: Gossypium stocksii (assembly GCA_020496765.1). Lineage (NCBI taxonomy): Eukaryota > Viridiplantae > Streptophyta > Magnoliopsida > Malvales > Malvaceae > Gossypium > Gossypium stocksii. Next base: position 65,942,053 of record CM035626.1, read on the forward strand.
TAGTGGGTAGGCTTTAAGTATATTTTTGGTGAAAGCATGACAGAAAAAGGAGTGTGGTGTAGTGGCAAAGTAGCGCCACTTAAGGGATAAGGAAGCAAGGGGGTCCAAGGTTCAAGTTTTGGCTCTTGCAATTTATTTTGGTTTTTCTTTTAAATAAATCTAGAAGCGAGTAGGTGGGCTTTAAAGATAAATGCGTTGAACTTATGACACAAAGGAGCTTGTGTCCAAGTGGTGGTGCCTTGACATGACTAATCGAGAGGTCTATGTTTCAAATCCCTTTGCTTGCAAAGGTTGATTATTTTGCTAATACTTTAGTTTTTGGAGATTGATGGAGGATCCCACATCGGGAAGCTAGCATGGGAGTAGGCGAGAAGCTGGCTTTAAATAGAGCGAATCCATGAGGAGAGTAGGCATGCCTTTCTTGGCTTACCCCTTTCACGTTGAAGCGTGTTCGTTTGGGTTAGGCGTTGGACCATTCGTTGATCTGTATACCGTTGGGTCATAATGATGGTGACCATAGTTGATCGACACCCCCAGGGAGTCAAGGGTGCGACTATTATTGGCTTTTGGGCATAGTACCGTTCAGAGGGTGGATTAGCTTCAAATGCCTATCAGGTGTGTATTTCTCACTACTCTAGCTGTAGGACGGCTACTTCGGGCTGCGATGGGCCGAAAGGGGCCATGTGGGCCCAATGGGCCTACGGGCCCAATTGGATAAGTTGTTTGATTGTATAGTAAATATTGGACTAGACTTGGTGAATCTCATATCTGTGACTAGATTTGGGCTAAAAGGGCCACACAAGCGTGTGGGCCTATTTGGGCCGAGAATGGGCCCTAGGCCCATTCGCATTTTTATCTTTGTTTAGAATACTTTAGTTTACCAAATTACTGAAATACCCTCGACTTGTAAAATTACCAAAGTACCCCTGATTTATAGAATTACTATTTTACCCTCGATTTACAAAACTACTAAAATACCATTGATTTACAAAATTACTGAAATACCCTTGGTTTACAAAATTACTTAAATACTCTTGGTTTACAAAATTACTAAAATACCCTTGGTTTACAAAATTAAAAAAACCCCTGATTTGTAAAATTACCGAATTACCCGCGATTTGTAAAATTACAAAAATACCCCCGATTTGTAAAATTACAAAAATACCCGACTTGTGAAATTACAAAAATACCCTTGATTTGTAAAAGTACCGTTTTACCCCTAATTTGTAAAATTATCGTTTTACCCCTAATTTGTAAAATTACCATTTTACCCCTAATTTGCAAAATTACTGTTTTACCCCTAATTTGTAAAATTATCGTTTACCCCTAATTTGTAAAATTATCGTTTTACCCCTAATTTGTAAATTACTATTTTACCCCTGATTTGTAAAATTATCGTTTTACCCTTAATTTGTAAAATTATCATTTTACTCCTGATTTGTAAAATTACCGTTTTACCCTTGATTTGCGAAATTACTGAAATACCCCTATAGGGTAGAATTACCGAAATACCCCTGTAGGGTAGAATTACCGAAATACCCCTGTAGGGTAGAATTATCGAAATACCCCTGTAGGGTAGAATTACTAAGATACCCTTGTGGGGTAAAATTACCATTTTGCCCCTAGGGTGTTAAACGACTGTTTTGCCCTTGTGGGCAAGTGACTGACTTGGACTGTGTGTTTGACGGATTTGATTATGAATATATGTTGGTGATATGAATGACTTGACCGTGATTGTTTGATTCAAATATGGGCATGACATTCTACATACATGACATGTTGCATGGGTTGGGATTTTGTATGGAGGAAGATCTGATCTGTTAGGATCGCATGGTTGCTTGACGACTGTGGATCCAACGAAGGCTTAAGAGTCGTATATTCGTACTGATTTGATAAGGTCGCACGAGTCGCCCAAGATGACTGTGGACCGATCGATGGCTGAGTGTCGATCTTGTTACCGAAGGCTGTGTGCCGTTATTGTGGGCTTCATATTGACATTGTGGGCTTCGTGCCATTTTATTATGATTATGATGCTTGTGATATTGTTATTATACATGATATGACATGATGTGCACATGATATGCTATGATATGTATACGATATGCCATGTTATACTCATTATATGCATGGGTTGGGTTTATATGAATGGAGGAACTTCTAAAGAGCTTTGCCCCAGTTTACCGAAAAGGATCAAAAAAGGGCTTTGCCCCAATTATTAAAAGAGGCTAGGCCTACAGTTATATGATAAAGTAGCTATGCTGCCAGTGGAGAGTTTGGTTGGGTGGGTTGAGTTATTCCCTACATGGAGAGCTTGGTTGGTACGGGTGGAGAATAGCGGATGGTGGGTTGAGTAGTCTCCCCAAATGGGTTTTCATACATTTATTGATATTACATGTGATATTGAAATGGGCCTATGGGCCATACCGTTTACAAATACTGATACTGACTCTGATTCTGATTTTGATTCTGATTCTGATTCTCATTTTGATTCTAGTTCTGATAATGTTTCTGATTCTATAATGGGCTAAGGCCCAGCTGGTGCAGTCTGTTATAATGGGCTAAGGCCCAATTGATATTGGAACTGTGGTAGGGCAAACTTTTTAATTCTTTTACATGACTGACTGTTCATATCTGTGGTAGGGGATTTCACACTGAGTTTTTGTAAACTCACCCCATTTATTAACCTTTCAGGTAATCCCCAGCCTTGGACGGATTGGAGTTACGAGGGACTCAGAGAAGGCCACACACACTGCTTATGCTTTCTGTTTTGATTATTTACTCTCAAATACTTTATTTTGGGTTTGGTTTGTAATAAGGCCTTTTATAATTTTTGGATTTCATTTTAAGGTTTTTATTTACTTTGAATTATATCTGCTAGAGGTGAATCGCGGTTTTTCCAAAATGTTAACTCTTTTCGAACACTACGTCTTCCGTAACTAATTAAATTAAGCTTCCGCAACAAAGAAGGTTTTAAAGGTAATAATGTTTTTAAAAAGGGATTAACTTTTAGTTGACCACTTTTTGAAAATAAACAAACACAAGTTTTGGTTGGTAACAAGTTTTAAACAAGAAGAGTTTCATTAAAAACATGGTTTTTGAAAAACACTTCAATGTGACATACCAGACTTGGCCGTAAAGTCTTGGCCGGGTTTGGGGTGTTACACGAACCCCAACTTGCCAACAGACTGGCGAACCAAACTTGCAATGAATCTGGTGAACCCCTTATTGCTTCTTTTGGTACATACTGCAATGTTAAAACATTGGAAAACTACTTACTAATACCCTTTTGGTGAACTCCAAGCTCACTGAAGCCATAATGAACTCCTATTTCCCTGAAACACTAGTGATCCCTCTCTTGCGAGGCCATGAAACAAATCAAGTTGATCTTCAATGCTGTATGTTGACACTACATGGAATGGGTCTGCACGATATTTCTTCAACATGGATACATGAAACACATCATGAACATGATCAAGTTTGTGGGGCAACTTATGTCGATATGCTACAAGACTAGTCCTTTCCACCACTTCATTGGGACCAATGAACATCAGACTTAGCTTCCCTAGCCATACCTTAAGGAATACCTACTTGCCCACTAGATACTCAAAGTGTGGCCATTTCAAATCTATATAGGACTTTTGTCTATCTAAAGTAGCTTTTCACCTCTTGCATATCAAATTTACTTTTTCCTCAATCTCGCAAACTAATTCAAAACCAGCTATTCGATTTTCATTCAACTCAGCCCAACATAAGGGTAGATCCCTTATATGCCCTACTAACACGTGTGCCAATTTACCATTTGTGTTATAAGGCCCAGCCACTGAAGTTGAAGGTACATTGAAATATTCCAACCAATTTATTAAATCATTTGGTCGATGATCCTTTGTACATAAATCCTATAGGCAATACTAGAAGACGTTTCTAACTGAAACAATTTCCACTAATTCTAGTACATGTCTACTTCTCAGTCGTTTGTACTATTTCAAAGCAACTTGAGAGTTAATAAGTTGACACTGTGTACAAATACTCTCCAGGGGAGGGACCATTTTGTAGGAAAATTGAATCCAAACTTGAGTTTGTAGATGACTCTCATTTAATTGTCCCTTCTTAAATGTAGGATCTAAATGTTGTTCTGGATTATGGGCTCAGAGCCTGGGCGTATACTGAAATGGGCATTTCCAGCAGAAGTCCCTTACCTTTTTACCTTCAGTTGGTAAAATTTATGTAAAACACTTAACAACACTGGCTCAATGTGCATGCAAAAATCTATAAAGAATGCCACCAGAGTCCACTAGGATAGGGCTGATAACTGCCGTGGTGTGATGTCATATTCATTAAGCACTGCACAAAAGAATGAATGGAGCGGCAGATGGAAGTCAGCCTCCAACAATATTAGGGGAAGAATAAAACCAATGGAATTATCTCTTAGATGACATCCCTATGGTCACAGGAAGTCATAAGCGAAGCTGGGTTAGTGGATACCCCGGGCCCTTAAGTAAAGTTTTGGATGGTACTATAATTGTACATCGAAGCCATTGTACGTGGTGAGGAGTCATTGGGACCTTGTCATCCAAATTTGGTGGGACCTCTACGAATGTTGCCTTGGTTACTCTGGCCTCGACCCCTCCCTTTAGTGGTAGTTCTAACCATTTTGTAGTAATGAAATAGAAAGAAAAGAGCAACCAAAGTTACCTTTAAACAGGAGGAGCAGTAAAGATGAAAGAAGTAAAAGCTTAGACAAGAAAAAACTTAGGGTTTTAGTGTGGTAGTAAAATGTTTTGACTGGGGGTGTTTAAGTTTCAATCTTATAGAAACACAAACGTGTTCAAGATGTTTAATTTGTGGTAACTGCTCATGTTCTCTAATATATATTTGACATCTGTCAAAGAGTAAGTTATGTAACATTTGAAATTACGAAAGTAAGCGCCAAGTTCTAAATTCGCCATTTTGAGTAGACTATTGGCATTCTCACTAGCAGAGGATTTCTAAAGTGTACATTTTTTAAAAGAAACCATTATGAGTATGTGGGGTATTTCGAGTATCGGTGCTATATGCCTAGTGCATATAGTTGTTTACTTATTCTTTATAGTGGATTTCTCTAGTTAGAAAATTTTAGGGACGAAATTTTCTAAGGGGGAGAGAGTTTTCACACCCCAAGTTTAGCAGATCTAAGATCAAGGCATATAGTTGTGAAGTTATCTATTTGGTGTAGTGTAATCCACCAATTAACAGTATTCAGGTGTGTTAGAGTTAGCATAGTATATTAATCATAGAAATGATTAAGGATTCTGCCGCAGGTTATTCTACTGTTTAAAAAAAGGATATGATAAGTAAAGAGTAAGACTGGTGAAGTTATCACCAAAAGTATGATACGCCCAGTTACCAAAGCATTGTGCTGAATGGGTTTTGTAAAGTGACCTGGTTAGGACCCAACTGGATTGACTAGTCAAATATCAAATATACAAGATTCTCATTTATGTTCCTCTTGAAATCTATAAGACTTTATGAAGGTCAAACTCTGTATTCAAGTGACACTAGTTTAGTTCAATTAAAGGGAACAATGGGTATATGTATAGTGAGAAGACTTCATGAGGAGGTTTTCTTCCTTCAAATTTCTATTCTCTAGTTCTTCTTCTTCCTTACTAAGATGGAGCTAAGGTTTTTGAGTTAACCAGTGGACGTTTCATATCCTAGTAAGTCAAATAGATTTACATGTTATGTTTTTAAAAGAATAAGGTTGTTAAGAAGCTTATGAATAGTAGGTTATGAATACAAGGCCTTGCATGGGGGTTGTGTATGATTGAGATGTTAACAATTTGTATGTTTTTAAAACACTCCTAGTGATGCCTCTAGTAAGAATAAGTGTAGACTCGCAGATCAAAACATGAGGATCTACAAGTCTATATGGTTGAAACCCATTGCATGATATGATGACATTAATAGTCATGGTGATGCCTTCAGTAATATGTAAACCAAACTGGTAGATCATGACATGTAATTAGGTATAAGCCCATGTGGCTGAAACTATGACACCTTTTGTGAAAGTCCATTAGGATATTAAATACGAGATTTATTATGTTGCTTGTGTGGCATGGTCTACTAAGCCTTTGTGATGTATTTTGTTTAGCTTTGTGGCATATTCGGTAATATGCTTGAGGTGTAATTTGTAATTACTATATGGCGTGGTCAAGTAAGCCTTAGTGGCGTATTTTGTATTTGTCTTCGTGGAAATTCTGTATAGTAGAGGTAGTAGAAATTGATTAACTATATATGTAGTAAGATCTGGATATGTCTTGAGACTTCTTTGATAAATAGTTCAATGATCAGAATCCGATGAGTTTGAAGATAGCTTAGTTACTTTGATCTTGTAATAAAGTTTGATAACCTTTAAGGACGTATTGGTGGATATAAATGGTCTAAGTGTCCGCTAGAATGAGTTAATTTATGTTATGTATTGGTTATGTCTAAAATTTGGCATTCACCATATTTGAATGGTTTCCATGGTTTGTTTAGAGACTATTTAGACTCTGAGACGTTTGTCAATACAGGCATACTTTTGCGACATGGACGTTGGGAATTATTCTAAATGATTTGAAGTATTACACTGTTAGAATGAGTTTAGTTTGGTTTGGAACAAGATGGGATCTGGTTGGTAGTCTAATAGTTATTCAACTTAGTATAGGATTCCGCCAAATGGAAAAGAAATTAGTACATGCCCACCGAGTATTCGTATTTATGAATAACCATTCTAAGAAAAAAATAATGTATAAGATTGAAGAGGAAATCTGTAGGAAAGGGCTCTATATAGGTAATCTGTTGAAAAGAATCTTGGGTTGCAAGAAAGATTCTGATTTATATTGACTGGTAAGATCTTGATTGAATCAAAATGTGAAGTTTAAGTGATACATTAAGTAGGGAAATTGGCTTGGAGGTTTATATCCAATATTGTGAAAGTATTCACCGAAGGACAGAGTGGTGTTTCAAACTCTTACGATGAGGAATTCTGTAACACCTTTTACTCGTATTCAATGCCAGAACAGAGTATAAGGCATTATCGGACTTATCACATGAAAAAACATACAATTTCAAGTCGTAAATTTTCGTCCAAATTAAAACCATTTGCATTTAATCACAAAGTTCCTAATACGAGCATACGAAGCCTAAAATGTGCATTAGAAGTGGTTCGGGACTAAATCGAGAACTTTAGGAAATTTTACAAAACTCAAAAAATTTGCACTCAATAGGGGTCACACGCCTGTGTGGATATGGGACATGCCTGTGTGTGCAGGTCGTGTGGTCACACATGCCCATGTCCTGACCCCGTGTAACTCTCTGACTTGTAACTGATGACCAAATTGAGATCACATAGCCAAGTCACACACCTGTGTGCTAGGTTGTGTCATAAATTAGGCGCAGACTTCACACGGCTAGGGCACATGCCCGTGTTCGAGGCCATGTCATCCACACGGCTGAGATACATGCCCGTGTCTCTACCCGTGTGCTCAATTCTAAGCATTCTGTTTCTCAAAACTAAGGTGCAGGAGACACACGGTCTAAACACATGCCTATAGGACCAGCCGTGTATCTCACACGGCCTAGACACACGCCCATGTGTCTTCCCGTGGGGAGAAAAAAAGGATATTTATCAAGCCATTTTGCCACCCTTTAATGCACATACCTACACAACATAACATTGCACTAATCCAAGCATATACATACCCCGAAACATCCACAACCAAGACATCAACACATCATTCATAAAAGGCATCATTATAATAATATACTTATAACCAATATTAGTCTATCTCCAATGGCCTTATACAAAATGAACTTCTAACCATTATAAGCCAACAAATTTGGCCAAATCAATTATGACACATAACAAAATGACCAAATCCCCTATACATGTCATAACTCAAAATGCTGAATTCATTAATACCAAAATAATTGTTTATATTGTGTGAATGGATCTCTGAGATCTTCGATTCGAGCTAGCTTGGCGACACTATAAAACATGGAAAAATAAACGGAGTAAGCTAAATAGCTTAGTAAGCTCGTATGCAAGAAATAAGCAAACCTTACCATACATATAATATTCAAATAATATAACATGATTAAATGTAAATTTACCATAGTCTCATGTTCATAATTCATTCCATCACAACCTACCTCATATTCATCAATTCACGAATCTAATAATCACAAATTTTAAGCGCATACCTGTACCATCACGTAATGATTGTACACATAATCTTATCTTTGACATACCCATGAACCACTTGGATTAACAATGTCAGATACGCAGGAAATTTTGCACACTAAGTGCCACATATGTAGCCAAAACTACCTAAGTCTCATATCAAATAAACGCTCGCTTTCGAGCTATCGACGGGCCTGCTCACACAAGCTGTCAGTCAAGATGTAGCTACATGGTGCTGCTCACACAAGCTATCAAGTATCCGCAACATATGCCGGTATACTCAGCCATCGGTAGGATGTACGAGACTAGCACCCGGATCATATAATCACGTAGTACATGGTAACCCTAGTGACATGTCACTTGTATCCTAACCTATTCCTAAGGTTCAAACGGGATTTCTTACTTGTCGAATCGTTATCGGACTAATCCATAGAGTTAAACTCATTCACATAATCAAGCATACAGTTTTTGCAATATTAAGGCATTTAAATACAATTATTTAAAAGCTTATTTTTAACATACGAACTTACCTCGGTACAAAAAAGACGAAATAGACCTAATCATCAAATACTTTATTTTTCCCTCGATCTAGCTCCAAACTTTTTTTTCTTGATATATAATAACAAATTTATCTTATTTAATACTCACATTATTCAATTAAGCCCAATAATCATATTATGGAAAAATTACATTTTTGCCCTTAACTTTTCAACTTTTTACACTTTAGTCCCTAGGCTCATAAAATGATTTTCATTTGATTTCCTTATTACCAAGCCTAGCCGGACCTATTTTATACTCATAACAGCCTAAAATTTTCATTTATTCACATTTTTACACACATTTTACAACCTTTTACAAATAGGTCCCTATTTGACATTTTCATCAAAAATCACTTGATAAATGTTGCTTATCTAACACCAAACATACATTTTCTACCATTAAACATCAAAATACACAAATATCTAACATGGGTAAAATTTTATACTTTGATTTTCTTTCAATTTAGACCTTGAAATAGCCAAATCAAGTTACAACATTCACAAAAATGTAAAAATCATTAAAAACGGACCAAGGACAGACTTACAATCGAGCTTGGATGTAACACCCCTAACCCATCCCCGTCGACGGAGGGTTAAGAGGCATTATGGAACAAACAATTAAAAACACAAAAGAGAAATCGCAAAATGTTTCGAGCATTCTTAATCTGAATATATATGTAAACATACCAATTATCAATTGAACTTGTAATACACTTTAACTAATGTTTACCGTTCATATACAAGATTTTTATAAGTAAAACTAGATGTAATCTCAATCTCCTACTATTAGCATATACGGCATTAACACCATAGGCACACTTCTTTCATGTTCATCCATACTCAACCAATAACATGCATAATATATGTATATATATATGAACATAAGTAGTTAGGCAAGCCATTTTCGCATGGCTTTTCGTATTTACGACTCAGAATGAAATTCAATTCCAAAATAAGGGTTTTAGCCAATACATGACATTGTTCAAAGGAAGTAAACTTCAAAGGTACCAAAATATGTCGACGATAGAGTGAGTGACTTAGACTTGAATCCCTCAAACCGTAGCTTCAAAAAAAATCTATAAAACAGAATAAACATAACAAATGGAGTAAGCTAATGTAAGCTTAGTAAGTTTCAAGTTATCAAACTAACAAATCTTATCATTATTCAAACATTTACTTCACAACTTAATTCTTATTTATATATCCTTGACCCGAATATATATATATATATATATATATATATCTAGGAAAAAGGGAAATTCCACATGTACTTTCACTTGCCACAAAACTCATTCATTGGAATGTAATCTCATACTTTCATTAAGTAGAACGCATTAGCTGAATGGATTACAGTTTCTACATATAAATGCACATACAGATATAACACAATCCACATATACATCATTCTTCATTACTGATCATTCTTTCAAACAAATTCAATTAGGAATACATAGTACGTACCTGGCCAACCTAAAGTATTATTTGTTTCCAATCATAGTTTACCACATTACTTGAAGATATTATTTTTTTTCCATCACCGGCCTTAAACCTGCTAGGTTTAAAAACCTGAATTCAATCACCGGCCAAAGGCCTGCTGAGCACAAAGCTCGAATATGTCATCAGCTTATAGCCTGCTAGGCCTGAAGGCTAGAATACAGAACACCAGCATGAAGCCTGCTAGGCACGAAGCCTGAATGTAACACCGGCATATAGCCTGCTAGGCACGAAGCCTGAATGTACAATACTCCAACTCATTTTGAATTCATACATATTCAATCACATAATGTTAGTTTCCACATAGCACACTTCATTCCTATATCATTTAATAGGTACATATATACAATTTGACCTCTCTTTATATTATACATGCCTTCTTGCCGCAACATATATTACACAATATGCATTTTATCTTATATAATCGTTTCACAGTATCATATACCAAATCATGCTTTAAATTTCATCTTTCTAGTAGCCATTCGGCTAAAGCACATAGAAGTGACTTATTTTCTATCGTTCTATTGTAGATAATTACATCAACTTGTATTTCTACCTTTACACATGTTCAATATCGTTCCTCACTATAACTAAATTTAAATACTTGAAACTTACCTCGTTGGTTGATAATTATCTACGAATTGACTATTCCACCACCTTTGACTTTCCTTTATCCGAGTGTGGCTCTCTTAGCTCTTGAGCTAGAATAGACAATTGGAAACTTATCAAACTTAATTGTTCCTCCTCTTGACCGAATGCAACAAAAGCTAATTATGTATGTTATCAACTTTTATTAGCTCATCTAGTTCCTTTTAATCTATGAATGATTTCACTCGGCACATACTAATAGAGCATAGCATAACTTTCATCATTACACATCACAAGCCACATTCAACTAGTACTCACCCCAGCACTTAATTTAAACATACATAGACATAAAGCCGAAAGCATGGACACTAAAATTAATTAGACATTATGCTATTAACGAAATCATCTCACATAGTCATGGCCGAATACAACTTGTACCTTTACAAGGCATAACCTTATTTATAATTTCAATTACTCTCTTTACATCCTTCCTTTCTTTATTACCTATCTATATACCACAATTCATTCAACAAATTGATTAAGTTCTAGGCAACCACTAGGTGCACATGAAATCATATTGACCGATTATCCCTTTACCATTTATTTCACATATCCAACGCTAATTAGCTCAAATTCACTTCAAAACACCACAATTGATCTAAGTCACAAAAATTAAGAGTACATTCAGCAACTTGACAAGTTCTTCACTAAGCAAATTCTCTTATGATACGTACATAGACTAAACACACACACATATATATATACACATATACATATATGTAACCAAATTATGCTTCCATCAACCATAACATGAGATACAAAACATCAAACTCTTAATGCTTGCATTTTACTATCATAGCCGAAACTAATATACTACATTAAATCAAAATTCACAAATGAGTCTCGGTCAAGAACAAGATAAGAAGCTCACACCATTATTTAACACTTGTTTACAACCATTCAAGACTCCCTTAATCAACTAAGCATGAATTACAAGCTCTTGTAATTTTTTCTACATTTCTACCTAATTGCCGAATGCACCAAGTTCATTTAATTTAGAAATGTAACCATGGGTTCTCTACTACATGATCTTAACAACAAAAATTTCATAGCTAATTCAAAGGATTCACTTCCAATTACGTGAAAACAACATCCCATTCATACAAACCAATTCAAAACCGTGAGCTTATAGTTCTACCAAATTCAAAATTCTAACATGAGTTTGAAAGGATGCATGACAAAGAACTCAAATCTTCAATTATATTACAAAATATCAAACATTTACCTTGAATTCTAGCCTCCCAAATGACCGATTGTCCCAAAGCTTCTTCCTCTCTAAATTTTCTTTTAGTTTCGGCTAAGAACAAGTTTATGCCATCTTTTTCCTTGTTTTTCTCATTTATTTTATTTCATTTCATCTTTATTTCATTTTCCACCTATTAACTAACATGTGATTTATATTTTATAATATAAGTAACATCATGGCCGGCCACCATGAGTAAAAATGGGAAATTTGACATGCAAATCCCCATGTTTTACTCCATGCATTTTCTAACCATTATAATCGGCACCACACATTTCTTATATTTCACATCTAAGTCCTTTCTAAGTAAATTTCATATCTAAATGGCAATTTCATCAAACCAAAATTTCATACATGCAATATCACAAAATAAAATTATAAATTTTAACACTTAATCATTTTTACTACTCGGTTTAGTGGTCCCGAAACCACTTCCCGACCACGGTCAATTTAGGGCTGTCACAACTCTCCCTCCCTTTAAAAATTTTCGTCCCCGAAAATCTTACTGATGAATAAGTTTGGGCATCGTTCTTTCATAGATGTCTCAGTTTCCCAAGTTGCTTTTTCAATCCCGTCTTGAGCCACAACACCTTTACTAACGGAACCTTTTTATTTCGCAATTCTTTCACCTCACGAGCTAAAATACGAATCGGTTCTTCTTCATAACTCAAATCAGGCTGAATTTCAACTTCCGACGGTTTAATCACATGCGAGGGATCGGATCTATAACAACAAAGCATCGATACATGAAAAATGTTGTGGATCTTTTCAAGTTCAGGGGACAAAATCAGCCTATAAGCAACCGGACCAATCCGTTCTGCTATCTCATACGGTCCGATAAATCTTGGACTCAATTTGTCTTTACGGCCAAATCTGAGCACTCTTTTCCAAGGCGAAACTTTTAAAAACACTTTGTCACGAATCTGATACTCGATATCTTTACGTTTCAGATCTGCGTACGATTTCTGAAGGTCTGATGCCATTTTTAAACTGTCATGAATTGTTTTCACTTTCTGTTCTGCCTCTTTGACTAAATCAACCCCGAGAATCTTATTCTCACTAAGCTCGGTCCAAAATAAAGCTGTACGGCACCGTCGACCGTAGAGAGCTTCGTAGGGTGCCATTTTAATACTCGAATGAAAACTGTTGTTATACGCGAATTCAACCAAGGGCAAATAATTTTCCCACGAACCACTAAATTCGAGAATGCAACATCTCAACATGTCCTCGAGTATCTGAATAACTCGTTCAGATTGTTTGTCAGTTTGCGGATGGAAAGCAGTACTAAAATGTAATTTAGTACCCAAAGCCTCATGCAATTTCTTCCAAAATCTCGAAGTAAATCTGAGATCTCTATCCGAAACAATAGAAGTAGGTACCCCATGTAATTTCACAATCTGAGAAATGTACAATTCAGCCAACTTATCAAGCGTATAATCGGTATGAACAGGGATGAAATGAGCCGACTTGGTCAATCGGTCAACTATAACCTAAATGGAGTCTTTCTTGCTCTGAGTTAGCGGTAAAGCGGACACAAAATCCATTGTAACTCGATCCCACTTCCACTCGGGTATTAAGATAGGCTGAAGTAATCCCGAAGGCACCTGATGCTCCGCTTTCACTTGTTGACAAATCAAGCATTTAGAAACATAGTCGGAGATGTCTCGTTTCATACCGTGCCACTAGTACTAATGTTTCAGGTCGTTGTACATTTTTGTGCTACCCGGATGAATTGACATTCGGCTATCATGAGCCTCATTCAAAATCATCGGAATAAGTTCAGAATTTCTCGGAATACATAATCAGTTTTTGAATCTCAAACAATCATTATCATCAATCTGAAATTCCGAGTCTACCTTCAAAATACACTGAGCTCTTTTAGTAGTCAAATCGGCATCGATTTTCTGAGCTTCACAGATTTGCCGCACGTACGCTGGTTTTGCTTTTAATTATGCTATCAACAAATTATCCGAAGACACAGATAAATGGACATTCATCACTCGTAACGTAAATAGGGATTTCCGACTGAGAGCATCTGCAACTACGTTAGCCTTACCCGAATGATAATCGATAACAAGATCGTAGTCTTTCAATAACTCTAACCACCGTCTTTGTCTCAAATTTAAATCTTTTTGAGTCATTAGGTACTTCAAACTTTTATGATCGGAAAATACATGGCATTTTTCTCCGAATAGGTAGTGGCGCCAAATTTTTAGAGCGAAAACAATAGCAGCTAGCTCAAGATCATGAGTCAGATAATTTCTCTCATGAGGCTTCAATTACCTCGAGGCATACGCAACCACTCGGCCCTCTTGTATCAAAACGCGGCCTAACCTGTTCTGAGAAGAGTCGCTATAAACCACATACTCCTTGACGGACTCATGCTGGAGCAACACAGGTGCTACCGTCAAAAGAGTTTTTAGCTGGTCGAAACTTTTCTGACACCTTTCTGACCACTCGAACTTAACATCTTTTTATAATAGTTTTGTCAACGGTGTCGTGATCATCGAGAATCCTTTCAAAAATCATCGATAGTAACCGGCAAGCCCCAAAAAGCTCCGAACTTCAGTGATGTTTCTCGGAGGCTTCCAATCAAGTATGGCTGTAACTTTACTCGGATCAACCCGAATACCCGATGTGGATACCACATGCCTCAAGAAGCTAACTTCTGTCAACCAGAACTCACATTTACTAAACTTAGCATATAATTGCTTATCTCATAAAATTTGCAATACCAATCTTAGGTGCTCGGCATGTCCAGTTTCATCGCACGAATAGATCAATATGTCGTCAATGAACACAACTACAAATCAGTCCAAATACTGTCTGAAAATTCGATTCATCAAATCCATAAATACCGCAGGGGCATTAGTGAGCCCAAACGGCATCACTAAGAACTCGTAATGACCATATCTCGTTCTGAATGCCATTTTTGGCACATCTGAGTCTCGGACTCGCAGCTGATAATAACCCGATCTCAAATCTATCTTCGAGAATACTGAAGCTCCTTTCAGCTGATCGAACAAATCATCAATGCGCTGTAACAGATATTTGTTCTTTATCGTCACTTTATTTAATTGACGATAGTCGATGCACATTCTCATTGTTTCATCTTTCATTTTCACGAATAACACCGGCGCACCCCAAGGTGAAAAACTTGGTCGAGCGAAACCTCTATCCGTTAATTCTTGCAACTGAACTTTCAATTCTTTTAATTTGGTTGGTGCCATACGATACGGAGCTATCAAAATTAGAGCTGTTCCAGGTACAAGTTCAATGCCGAACTCTACTTCACAAGCAGGTGGTAATCCCGGCAACTCCTCAGGGAAAACATCTGAATATTCAGAAACTACTGGCACCGACTCAAGCTTCTTTTCTGGCTCTTTACTATCAAACATGTACTCGAGATATGCCTCACACCCCCTTTTTACATAATTCTGAACTTGCATCAAAGATATCACAGCTGGCAACCCGTTCAAATTAGATGACTCAACCCAAATTATTTCATTATTCGAGCATCGCAATTCAATAATCTTCAACTTGAAATTCATTACCGCATCATGCACAGTCAACCAATCCATCCTAAGAATAATTTCAAATTCATCGAATGGTAATAACATCAAATCAGCCGGGAAACAAGAGTCTTGAATCATTAAGGGACATCTCTTGCACACTTTATCGACTAACACACATCGACCCAGAGGGTTTGACACTCGAATTATGAACTCAATAGACTCAACAGGTAGAGTCTTACTGGATGCTAAAGTTCCACACACATATGAATGGGTTGAACTGGGATTAATCAGAGTTATAACATCAGAGTCAAAGAGAGTAAAAATACCCGTAATAACGTCAGGGGAAGAAGCCTCCTCCCGGGCACGGATGGCATAAGCCCTGGCAGGAGCCCAAGCCTCAGATCTGACCGCAGTGTCTCTAGTTCCTCTCTAACTGCCACTAGTATTACCTCCACGTCTCGGCGGTCGACCTCGTGCTATCGTGCTACCAGGTCTCTCACTAGGATCAGTATTACTTTCAACCTGTCTTGGACAATCCTTTATGAAATGATCAGTAGCTCCACATTTAAAACAGGAGCGATCATGCAATCTGCAACTCCCCGGATGCCATTTCCCACAATGCTTACATACTGTTCTATCCCCACGGTCATTGCCTACACTAGCAACGGAAGTGGCTTGCGTACTCACTGGGGGTCGATCACGATCTCGTCTGGAATAACCCGAATTAGCCTTAGATTTGCTCGACTCTTCTCGAAATTTCTTTGAGGATTGCTGAAAAGATTTTCCCCGATGATCTCTTGTGAAATTCTCTGGCTCCGTCCTCATCCTTTTTCTTTTCAATACTGAGCTCTTCGGCTTTACAAGCTCGCTCGACAAGTACTACAAACTTTTTAATTTGTAGAATACCGACCAACAATTTGATATCTTCATTTAAACTATCCTCAAAGCGTTTACACATGATAGCCTCGGATGATACACACTCACGAGCATATCGACTGAGCAGTACGAACTCTCTCTCATATTCGGTTACAGACATTCGGCCCTGTTTAAGCTCAAGAAATTCCTTCCGTTTTTGATCAATGAATCTCTGACTGATATACATTTTCCAGAATTCAGTTTGGAAGAACTCCCAGGTGACCCTTTCTCTCGGCACAACAAAAACCAATGTATTCCACCAATAGTAAGCGGAATCACGTAGTAGAGATACAGTACACTTCAAACATTCTTCGGGCGAACACGATAATTCATCAAAAACTTGAATCGTATTATCGAGCCAAAACTCGGCCCGCTCAGCATCATCACTAACTGTAGCCTGGAACTCTTCAGCCTCGTATTTCCTAATTTTTTCAACCGGAGACCTACTCGATCTCAAAGGATCGGTCATAGGAGGAGCTACGTATGTCAGGAGAGGAGTATTTAAGGGCGGGGGTTGTGGAGCAGCCGGATTTGTTCGAATAAACTGAGTGAACCAATCACTCATCATCGCATAGAAAGCTTGTCTAGTGTCATCATCTCGATGACTGGTATTCAGCTGGGAGTCATTAGGCGCAGTCTCTTGCGTGGGAGTCGGTGCTACGCTCTCCACGTCATCCGCCACAGTTCGTTCAGGATCGGGATTCATTTCTATACAAAAATCACAATTTCAAAAGTCAAAAGTCACCACACTATCGTATTAACTCGCAATGGCATGTATAGCTATATTCACACATGCTACGTTAGTTTGAGAACCGACTAAACCATAGCTCTGATACCAATAAAATGTAACACCCCTAACCCATCCCCGTCGACGGAGGGTTAAGAGGCATTACGGAACAAATAATTAAAAACACAAAAGAAAAATCACAAAATGTTTCGAGCATTCTTAATCCGAATATATATGTAAACATACCAATTATCAATTGAACTTGTAATACACTTTAACTAATGTTTACTGTTCATATACGAGATTTTTATAAGTAATACAAGATGTAATCTCAATCTCCTACTATTAGCATATACTTTCAAACTATCCTTTTAATAGGTATAACACATACGGCATTAACACCATAGGCACACTTCTTTCATGCTCATCTATACTCAACCAATAACATGCATAATATATATATATATATATATATATGAACATAAGTAGTTAGGCAAGCCATTTTCGCATGGCTTTTCATATTTACAACTCAAAATGAAATTAAATTCCAAAATAAAGGTTTTAGCCAATACATGCCATTGTTCAAAGGAAGTAAACTTCAAAGGTACCAAAATATGTCGACGATAGAGTGAGTGACTTAGACTTGAATCCCTCGAACCGTAGCTTCAAAAGAAATCTATAAAATAGAATAAACATAACAAATGGAGTAAGCTAATGTAAGCTTAGTAAGTTTCAAGTTATCAAACTAACAAATCTTATCATTATTCAAACATTTACCTCATAACTTAATTCTTATTTATATATCCTTGAGCCGAATATATATATATCTAGGAAAAAGGGAAATTCCACATGTACTTTCACTTGCCACAAAACTCATTCATTGGAATGTAATCTCATACTTTCATTAAGTAGAGCACATTAGCTGAATGGATTACAATTTCTATATATAAATACACATACAGATATAACACTATCCACATATACATCATTCTTCGTTACTGATCATTCTTTCAAATAGATTCAATTAGGAATACATAGTACGTACCTGGCCAACCTGTAACACCCCAAACCCGGCCTGGACGTTATGACCAGATCTGGTGTGTCACATGAGCCTATAACTAAGTTTACGTCCTTTTGCTTGTTGTGACTTAGGTGATATTAAAATAGCAAGTTTGTGAAAAGTCATTTTGATAAGCCTTTAGATTATCCAGTCATGAACTTGTTGAGTTTTGAAAACGTTCTTAAGAATTTGAAAATCCGTGCAGCCTACAACTAGCGGTTTCGACAAAATATAAATTAAACCATTACTAAAAACAAAACCAATAAAGAAATTTAAATAGCGGCCTTATTACAATTAAACCCTAAAAATAGCATAATAAAATACTTAAAATGAAAAGAAAACTGAATTTGCAGATGCTGTGGCCACTCTGAATCTCTCACAGCTCCAAGCCCACTATGGTTGAGGGTTACCTGCAGAGATGAAATTAAAGGGGGTGAGTTTGATAACTCAGTGTGCAACATAATCTCAACCATAGGCCAAAACAGATCAAGCCTCAGAATCAGATTAATTGGGCCTTGGCCTATTTCAGAAATCAGGTTAAGCCCAAAGGCCCATAATAGATACAGATCAGATGTGATATGCAAACAGAAAACCCAATCCCAGTTCCATCCATAACACCCCCGTACCAGCCTTACACCATGTGGGGAGACTACTCGACCCACCCAACCGCTACACGCCACAGAAATTTACAGCGAGGCTGCCAGATATTGTTACGAGGTCACCAGATACAGATATTGTGGCGAGGCCACCAGAATAGATATATATGTGGCGAGGCCACCAGAACAGATATATATGTGGCGAGACCACCAGAACAGATATATATGTGGCGAGGCCACCAAATTGTAGCGAGGCTGCCAGAACGCTTCCTCCATCATAAAGCCAAACCCCATGCAACAGATATCATGATATGGCATATAACATACAGAATCTCATGCTTCAGACATACACATGTATTATGAGATGTGACATACAGAAACAGGAAATCATACGCTTCATACAGAATTTACCCTGGGTATAAAGATCATTTTGCACTTAGGGGTAAAATGGTAATTTTCCATACTTAGGGGTATTTTAGTCTTTTTACTGATTTTCAGGGTTTTTATGCAAGTCCAAGTAATTACTAGTCCATTAGTGTTTACAGAAGTCCTTTTAACCTTAGTTTCCAATTTTACCCTTTTTAGTCCAAAAATCCCCTAATGGGCCTTACTAAGTCCACTATCGTCTTATGCCCGTTAAAACCAAATTTTAATGTTCGGATTGTTAATTTAACCGGTTTATTCTCAACATACCGCCAGAATGCTTTTAATGGCAATTTTATGATAGGGGCTCGGAAGCCCATTGGGCCCACCTTTGGCCCACACAAGCCCAACTTACCGAAATGCTCAGAATCGCACCTTCTACGATTCTATCACCATCGAATCTAAAGTTGACCCTAACAGCGTAAACGATTACACAGAGATTCCACAAGACCGAGTTTTCAGTCACTTTCGATCATTTGTCGGTCACTTTTGGTCATTACGGCCGTTGCCATCCTAGTCTATAGCAGGAGTATGTTACACACCTGTTAACTGTCGAAGCGTTGACGAAACCCACGTAGAGAGAGCCTACAATTGAACACTAACTTTTTAGTTTAATATTCGATAACCAAAGAGTCATAAATCCTTGCCAAAGTCAGCCAACATGGCCTAAGTCCCTAAAAGCCTTTACCTTTCTGTCGATTATGGACTAGATGTCCAATTGCTAGCCTTCAAGATCCTTTGATGCACGATCCTCTCCTTGACTACACTATCGCACCTTCCAACAAAAGAAAAAGACCAATAGTCCTTTTTAATCACTAATGACAACACCCCTAAGGGTTTCGGCTTCTTGCCTTAATATCAAGAAACTAACAAAATAAAGTCACGAAATACTTACCGATCTAGCCCCAGCCCACAACAGTTCCACTTGCAACCACGAGAAGGGAAGAGTCTGACAATAGTGGTTCGGCTTTGGAGAAATAATTGGAGAAAAGAAGTGATGAAAGAAAAGAGTGTGGGAGAGGTATTCGGTCACAAAGTATTTAGTTGGCCTAGCTTCTGAGACTATCGGCAAGAGAAATGGAAAAAGAGGAGTAACAGAAGAAGATGGATTCGGCTAGAAAAGGCTTGATGATATGCAACCGGTTGTGGTGTGAGAAGAGGAGAGGGAGAGAGTGAGTAGGAAGGGAGAAAGAAAATGATCAATCGGCAAAACAGGTTTAGGGTAATATGGGTCAGCTACTTGGATAGAAAAATGAAAAAGAGAGTGGTAGAATGAAACCTAACATGCTATGTAAAATCGGCAGAAAGGAAGAGAGTTTACTCACCTAGGGAAATCGGCACAAAACACAAAAGAACCTAAGGGAATTCGGCACAACTAGCATCTAATTGCCGAAAATGCACTACAAGGAATCCATTGGCCGACCACTTCTTTTCAAAATTCAAAAACACCTAAATCTCTCCTCAACAAGCCCCCCTTATCACTCCACAATTCCCTCTCATGACCGATTCAAACACTTCACAATAGAGTTCAACTTTGCTTCAAACTCTTACCTGTTCAAGCATAAAAATTAAACGCCATACATGCTCACTCTGGGACTTGAACCTTGGCCCTCCTTCAAGCTCCACACGCCATATTTTTAGGAGACTAGTGGCGTCACTTAGCCACTCTACCAAGGCGCCTTTTGTGTCATAAACCAGACACAATTCCTTAAAACACTTACTTTCCAAGGCCCCCTATCTCCTAAGTCAAAAATACAAAATTTTGCCGAGCTTTTAACCAACGCCTGGGCCTTCCATAGGCCCATTAACACTCCCCAAACATGCATTACACACCTAAATACCAAAGTTCAAACATTTTATCAGATGAACAACAATCCAAGAGAAACCCAAAAAATTAGGGCGTTACAACTCTACCCTCCTTAAAGAAATTTCGTCCTTGAAATTTACCTGATGCAAACAAATGGGGGTATTGTTGACGCATTGCCTCCTCTGGTTCCCAAGTAGCTTCCTCTCTGCCATGATTATGCCAAAGTAGCTTTACTAATGGAACCGACTTCCTCCTTAGAACCTTCACGTCTCGATCTAGAATCTGCACAGGCTCTTCCTCGAAAGTCAAATCAGGATGTACTTCCACCTCTGCAACTGGTAGAATATGGGTAGGGTCAGAACGATATCGTCTTAGCATGGATACGTGAAACACATCATGAATCCTATCCAACTTCGGAGGTAATTCCAACTGATAAGCCACCGGACCCACTCGCTTAAGAACCCGATAAGGCCCAATAAACTGTGGACTTAGCTTGCCTTTCTTACCAAATCTTAATATCTTCTTCCAAGGCAAAACCTTCAGAAAGACCATGTCACCCACTGAGTACTCAATCTCCTTACGCTTCAAATCTGCGTAAGACCTCTGCCGATCAGATGCCTCTTTTAACCGATCCCTAATCACCTTGACCTTCTCCTCAGTCTCTGCTACCAACTCAGGTCCAAGAACTTGCCGCTCGCCCAGCTCAGTCCATCAACTAGGTGAACGACACTTACGCCCATACAATGCCTCATAAGGTGCCATACGGATGCTAGCCTGATAACTATTATTATACGCAAACTCTGCTAACGGTAGATAATCCTCCCAACTGCCTTGAAAGTCGATAACACATCCCCTCAACATATCTTCCAGAATCTGAATAACCCTTTCTGACTGACCATCAGTCTGAGGATGAAAAGCCGTGCTAAAGTTCAGTCGCGTTCCCAACGCCTCATGCAACTTTTACCAGAACTGAGGTGTAAATCTAGGATCTCGATCAGAAATGATAGACACTGGCACCCCATGCAGTCGTACAATCTCTACTACATATAATTTGGCTAACTTCTGAAGTGAATAATCAGTACGTACAGGGATGAAATGAGCAGATTTAGTCAACCTATCCACAATCACCCAAATCGAGTCCTTCTTCGACGACGTCAAGGGCAACCCACTTACAAAATCCATGGTCACCATCTCCCACTTCCAAAGTGGTACTTTCACTGGTTGCAGAAGTCCAGAAGGTAACTGGTGTTCAGCTTTCACTTGTTGGCAGGTCAGACATTTTCCGACAAATTCCGTTACCTCACGCTTCAACCCAGGCCACCAATATAACTCCTTTAGGTCATGATACATCTTATTACCTCCAGGATGCATAGCACACAGTCCTTTATGAGCTTCATTTAGAATTGCTTGCCTCAAATTAGAATCATTCGGGATGCAAACTATACCTCGAAAACATAGAACTCCTTCACTGTTAAGTCCAAACTCAGAAGTATTCCCATCCCTAATCTGCTGAAATCGAGAAACCAGAGACTTATCCCTCGACTGTTTTTCCTTAATCTCATCCACCCAGGTTGGCCTTACTTGCAGTTCTGCTAACAGACTACCGTCATCGTACAGACTCAAACGAGCAAACATCGCTCTCAGACCAGATACAGTTCTACGACTTAGGGCATCAGCCACCACATTAGCTTTACCTGGATGATACTCGATCGCACAATCATAATCCTCAAGCAACTCTATCTATCTCCGTTGCCTAAGATTCAGCTCCTTCTGAGTTAGCAAGTACTTAAGACTCTTATGATCAGTGTATATAATACACCTCTCTCCGTACAGATAATGTCTCCAAATCTTAAGTGCAAAGATTACTGCTGCCAGCTCCAGATCATGGGTAGGGTAGTTTACTTCATGAGATTTAAGCTGTCGCGATGCATAAGCAACCACTTTACCCTCTTGCATCAACACACAGCCCAACCCAACATGTGATGCGTCACTGTACACGGTAAAATCTTTTCCAAACTCTGGTTGTATCAGTACAGGTGCCTCAGTCAGAACCTTCTTTAGCTTCTCAAAAGCTTCCTGCTGTTGCCCGGTCCAAATAAATGGTACTCCTTTCCTTATGAGTTTTGTCAACGGCGCTGCCATCACAGAAAATCCTTCTACAAACCTTCTATAGTACCTAGCTAAACCCAGAAAACTTTGAATTTCCGCCACTGATCTCGGTGGTTTCCATTCCAGAATTGCTTCAATCTTTCGAGGGTCCACCTTAATCCCCTCAGCAGAAACAACATGCCCCAAGAAAGTTACCTCCCTCAACCAGAACTCACACTTACTGAATTTCGCATAAAGCTCCTTTTCCCTTAACACTTGCAGCATCACACGGAGATGCTCATCATGCTTCTCCTCAGATTTAGAATAGACCAAAATATCGTCGATAAATACGACTACAAAACGATCCAAGTATGGCTGAAACACTCGATTCATCAGATCCATAAATGCTGCAGGTGCATTGGTCAGCCCAAATGGCATAACCAAGAATTCATAGTGACCAACGAGTTCTGAATGCTGTCTTGTGAATATCCACCTCTTTCACCCTTAACTGATGGTACCCAGATCGAAGGTCAATCTTGGAGAATACTGAAGCTCCTCTAAGCTGGTCGAACAGGTTATCGATTCTTGGCAACGGGTACTTATTTTTAATCGTCAGTTTGTTCGACTGCCGATAATCGATGCACATTCGCATTGACCCATCTTTCTTCTTGACGAACAACACTGGTGCTCCCCACGGAGACACACTTGGCCTAATAAAGCCTCTATCCAATAGTTCCTGAATTTGAGCTTTCAACTCCACCAACTCCTTTGGTGCCATCCTATAGGGTGCAATGGACATCGGTGCCGTACCAGGCAACAAGTCGATCCCAAACTCAACCTCTCGATTCGGAGGTAAACCTGGAAGCTCTTTTGGAAAAACATCTTGGAAATCCTTAACGGTTCTAACTCTATCCACAGTCAGTTCCCCAATTTCTGCTTGACTTATGAATGCCAAATAAGCCTCGCATCCTTTTCGGATCCACTTCTCGGCTCTCAAAGCTGACACCATATTAGACAGATAATCTCTACGCTCACCTATCACCATAACCTCCTCATCCTCTGCGGTCTTTAACCTCATTCGCTTTGCAGCACAATCCAGAGTAGCCCTATGCTTAACAAGCCAATCCATTCCCAAGATAAGATCAAATTCTCCGAAAGGTAGCTCCATCAAGTCTCCAGAAAAGATTTTTCCTTGAATCTCTATAGGCACGTCTCTATACAATTTGTCTACCTTAACCGAGTAACCCAAAGGACTTAGTACAGATACCCCACTCACTGTCTCCTCAGAGCGCACACCCAATGACCCCGATATAGCACATGCAACATAAGAATGGGTAGATCCAACATCTATCAACGCAGTGTATGGCATACTAGAAATCAAGAACGTACCGGTTATGACGTCAGGAGCATCACCCTCCTCTCGGCGACGAGTTACATACACCAACGCTGGCTGACGAGCCTCAGCAAAACCAGTACCTCTACCAGGTGCTCCTCGTCCTCGACCATTACCATTTCCACCTCTGCCTTGTCCACGACCCCTCAGAGCTGGTGGTCCACCCCTCACTAGTTGAGCAACCCTCTGATCCATAACTTGTCCCTGATCTGGTTCTTTAGGACAGTCCTTAACCCTATACTCCATTGATCCACATCGAAACAAGCTCCAGAACGTTTCCGACACTCGCCCATATGTATCTTACCACAACTCCTACAACCCTGCGGTCTAACAGCATTCATTGGCACTGCTCGCACTGGTTCTGCCACTCTTGCTCTCTTAACATTCCTGTTGGCCCCACCTGATGGTCCAGAATCCCTCCGGAAGCGGTTCATATCCTTTTCGCGATTCTGTCTTTCTGTCTGTTTTACTTCTTCAGCTATTTTAGCTTTCTCAACCAAAGCAGCAAAGTTACGCTCCCTTTGCGGAGCAATCAGCACCCTCAATTCATCCCTCAGACCATCCTCAAAGTGCATGCTACGCTTATATTCAGTAGCAACTATCCCAGAAGCATATCGGCTCAGCCTCAGAAATTCAGCCTCGTACTCAGATACTGTCCTACCTCCCTGAACCAAATTCAAGAATTCCTTCCGGTGGGCGTCCACATAGCTAGCCCCAACATATTTCCCTTTAAAGGCTGTCTTAAACAGCTCCCAAGTTACCTCACCAGCTGAAGTTCCATCTCTCACTATGAGCCACCATTGATAGGCTTCATCTCTAAGCAACGATATTGCTCCCTTCAGCTTCTGCTCCGCAGAGCAGTCCAGATCATCCATGATTCGCTCTGTGGCCTCCAACCAATACTCGGCCACATTTGGGGCTACACCAGACATGCCCCTAAAGAACTCTACTCCATTAGCCCGGAGTCATTCAGAGATAGATCCCCGGAATCCATTACCGGTACTTGCCCCAGCAACCCTTTCCAGAACTCGTAGCATTGCTTGCGATAGGGCATCATCCCCTATACCCCAATCATAAGACTCCACCTCCGTTGCCGGTGGTATCGGTATATCAGCTGCTGGCGCATGACCCGAAGATGCAGATTCAGCTCGTGTACTACCTCGGCCACGTCCACGGCCCTTACCACGAGCTGCTCGCGTACTCATTTCGTATTATCTATCTTAGAAATTTTATGAGTCAGATTAATATTCCAGTGTTTATTACAGATGTCTTATGAATAAGTAGAATTTCAGAGTTTGTTTTCTTTCGTGAACTCCTAGCTATAATCTCAGTCTACTTATCAAAGTTTCTATAGTTTCAGTAATATCCTAACTAAAGTATCATAACAGAGTCTTAGTCAGGCATATAATCAGAATTGCAGAATTATTCAGAAAGGTTCAGAAAACTTACAGGCTTGGGCCGGAGATTCGGTGTGCCACTCTTTCGAAAGATTACATAGGAAAACTTAATTTATTCTTTGAAAATAAATTATTTATGTACGAAAGGAGTTCATCAACACAAATTCTAATTAATTTTGAAAACACTTGTTAAAAACATGATCTTTCAAAAATCTTTGTTCCTAATATTTAAAAACTTCCATTTTTAGACCCGACCCACAGCCAAGTTGTTGCAACCTGGCTCTGATACCACTAAATGTAACACCCCAAACCCGGCCTGGATGTTATGACCAGATCTGGTGTGTCACATGAGCCTATAACTAAGTTTACGTCCTTTTGCTTGTCATAACTTAGGTGACACTAAAATAGCAAGTTTGTGAAAAGTCATTTTGATAAGCCTTTAGATTATCCAGTCATGAACTTGTTGAGTTTTGAAAACGTTCTTAAGAATTTGAAAATCCGCGCAGCCTACAACTAGCGGTTTCGACAAAATATGAATTAAACCATTACTAAAAACAAA
Source organism: Gossypium stocksii (assembly GCA_020496765.1). Taxonomy (NCBI): domain Eukaryota; kingdom Viridiplantae; phylum Streptophyta; class Magnoliopsida; order Malvales; family Malvaceae; genus Gossypium; species Gossypium stocksii. The sequence continues at coordinate 65,968,657 of CM035626.1, forward strand.
ACCAATAAAGAAATTTAAATAGCGGCCTTATTACAATTAAACCCCAAAAATAGCATAATAAAATACTTAAAATGAAAAGAAAACCGAATTTGCAGATGCTGTGGCCACTCCAAATCTCTCACAGCTCCAAGCCCACTATGGTTGAGGGTTACCTGCAGAGATGAAATTAAAGGGGGTGAGTTTGATAACTCAGTGTGCAACATAATCTCAACCATAGGCCAAAACAGATCAAGCCTCAGAATCAAATTAATTGGGCCTTGGCCCATTTCAGAAATCAGGTTAAGCCCAAAGGCCCACAACAGATACAGATCAGATATGATATGCAAACAGAAAACCCAATCCCAGTTCCATCCATAACACCCCCGTACCAGCCTTACACCATGTGGGGAGACTACTCGACCCACCCAACTGCTACACACCACAGAAATTTGCAGCGAGGCTGCCAGATATTGTGACGAGGTCACCAGATACAGATATTGTGGCGAGGCCACCAGAACAGATATATATGTGGCGAGGCCACCAGAACAGATATATATGTGGCGAGGCCACCAGATTGCAGCGAGGCTGCCAGAACGCTTCCGCCATCATAAACCCAAACCCCATGCAACAGATATCATGATATGGCATATAACATACATAATCTCATGCTTCAGACATACACATGTATTATGAGATGTGACATACAGAAACAGGAAATCATACGCTTCATACAGAATTTACCCTAGGGGTATAAAGATCATTTTGCACCTAGGGGTAAAATGGTAATTTTCCATACTTAGGGGTATTTTAGTCTTTTTATCGATTTTCAGGGTTTTTATGCAAGTCCAAGTAATTACTAGTCCATTAGTGTTTACAGAAGTCCTTTTAACCTTAGTTTCCAATTTTACCCTTTTTAGCCCAAAAATCCCCTAATGGGCCTTACTAAATCCACTATCGTCTTATGCCCGTTAAAACCAAATTTTAATGTTCGGATTGTTAATTTAACCAGTTTATTCTCAACATACTGCCAGAATGCTTTTAATGGCAATTTTATGATAGGGGCTCGGAAGCCCATTGGGCCCACCTTTGGCCCACTTAAGCCCAACTTACCGAAATGCTCAGAATCGCACCTTCTACGATTCTGTCACCATCGAATCTAAAGTTGACCCTAACAGCGTAAACGATTACACAGAGATTCCACAAAACTGAGTTTTCGGTCACTTTCGGTCATTTGTCGGTCACTTTTGGTCATTACGGCCGTTGCCATCCTAGTCTATAGCAGGAGTATGTTACACACCTGTTAACTGTCGAAGCATTGACGAAACCCACGTAGAGAGAGCCTACAATTGAACACTAACTTTTTAGTCTAATATTCGATAACCAAAGAGTCATAAATCCTTACCAAAGTCGGCCAACATGGCCAAAGTCCCTAAAAGCCTTTACCTTTCTGTTGATTTTGGACTAGATGTCCAATTGCTAGCCTTCAAGATCCTTCGATGCACGATCCTCTCCTTGACTACACTATCGCACCTTCCAACAAAAGAAAGAGACCAATAGGCCTTTTTAATAACTAACGACAACACCCCTAAGGGTTTCGGCTTCTTGCCTTAATATCAGGAAACTAACAAAATAAAGTCACGAAATACTTACCGATCTACCCCCAGCCCACAATAGCTCCACTTGCAACCACGAGAAGGGAAGAGTTTGACAATGGTGGTTCGGCTTTGGAGAAATAAATGGAGAAAAGAAGTGATGAAAGAAAAGAGTGTGGGAGAGGTATTCGATCACAAAGTATTCGGTTGGCCTAGCTTCTGAGACTATCGGCAAGAGAAATGGAAAAAGAGAAGTAACAGAAGAAGATAGATTCGGCTAGAAAAGGCTTGATGATATGCAACCGGCTGTGGTGTGAGAAGAGGAGAGGGAGAGAGTGAGTAGGACGGGAGAAAGAAAATGATCAATCGGCAAACAGGTTTAGGGTAATATGGGTCGGCTACTTGGATAGAAAAATGAATAAGAGAGTGGTAGAATGAAACCTAACATGCTATGTAAAATCGGCAAAAAGGAAGAGAGTTTACTCACCTAGGGAAATCGGCACAAAACACAAAAGAACCTAAGGGAATTCGACACAACTAGCATCTAATTGCCGAAAATGCACTACAAGGAATCCATTGGCCGGCCACTTCTTTTCAAAATTCAAAAACACCTAAATCTCTCCTCAACAAGCTCCCCTTATCACTCCATAATTCCCTCTCATGACCGATTCAAACACTCCACAATAGAGTTCAACTCTGCTTCAAACTCTTACCTGTTCAAGCACAAAAATTAAACGCCACACATGCTCACTCTGGGACTTGAACCTTGGCCCTCCTTCAAGCTCCACACGCCACATTTTTAGGAGACTAGTGGCGTCACTTAGCCACTCTACCAAGGTGCCTTTTGTGTCATAAACCAGACACAATTCCTTAAAACACTTACTTTCCAAGGCCCCCTATCTCCTAAGTCAAAAATACAACATTTTGCCGAGCTTTTAACCAACGCCTGGGCCTTCCATAGGCCCATTAACACTCCCCAAACATGCATTACAAACCTAAATACCAGAGTTCAAACATTTTATCAGATGAACAACAATCCAAGAGAAACCCGAAAATTAGGGTGTTACACAACCCAAAGTATTATTTGTTTCCAATTATAGTTTACCACATTACTTGAAGATATTATTTTTTTTCCATCATCGGCCTTAAGCCTGCTAGGTTTAAAAACCTGAATTCAATCACTGGCCAAAGGCCTGCTGAGCACAAAGCTCGAATATGTCACCGGCTTATAGCATGCTAGGCCCGAAGGCCCGAATACAGAACACCAGCGTGAAGCCTGCTAGGCACGAAGCCTGAATGTAACACCGGCATATAGCCCGCTAGGCACGAAGCCTGAATGTACGATACTCCAACTCATTTTGAATTCATACACATTCAATCACATAATGTTAGCTTCCACATAGCACACTTCATTACTATCTCATTTAACACATTCGGCTATAGGTACATATATACAATTTGACCTCTCTTTATATTATACATGCCTTCTTGCCGCAACATATATTACACAATATGCATTTCATCTTATATAATCGTTTCACAGTATCATATACCAAATCATGCTTTAAATTTCATCTTTCTAGTAGCCATTCGGCTAAAGCACATAGAAGTGACTTATTTTCTATCGTTCTATTATAGATAATTACATTAACTTGTATTTCTACCTTTACACATATTCAATATCGTTCCTCACTATAACTAAATTTCAATACTTAAAACTTACCTCGTTGGTCGATAATTATCTACGAATCGACTATTCCACCACCTTTGACTTTCCTTTATCCGAGTGTGGCTCTCTTAGCTCTTGAGCTAGAATAGACAATTGGAAACTTATCAAACTTAATTGTTCCTCCTCTTGACCGAATGCAACAAGAGCTAATTATGTATGTTATCAACTTTTATTAGCTCATCTATTTCCTTTTAATCTATGAATGATTTCACTCGGCACATACTAATAGAGCATAGCATAACTTTCATCATTACACATCACAAGCCACATTCAACTAGTACTCACACCAGCACTTAACTTAAACATACATAGACATAAAGCCGAAAGCATGGACACTAAAATTAATTAGACATTATGCTATTAACGAAATCATCTCACATAGTCATGGCCGAATACAACTTGTACCCTTCCAAGGCATAACCTTATTTATAATTTCAATTACTCTCTTTACTTCCTTCCTTTCTTTATTACCTATCTATATACCACAATTCATTCAACAAATTGATTAAGTTCTAGGCAACCACTAGGTGCACACGAAATCATATTGACCGATTATCCCTTTACCATTTATTTCACATATCCAACGCTAATTAGCTCAAATTCACCTCAAAACACCACAATTGATCTAAGTCACAAAAATTAAGAGTACATTCGGCAACTTGACAAGTTCTTCACTAAGCAAATTCTCTCATGATACGTACATAGACTAAACATATATATAACGTACATAGACTAAACATATATATATATACACACATATACATATATGTAACCAAATTATGCTTCCATTAACCATAACATGAGATACAAAACATCAAACTCTTAATGCTTGCATTTTACTATCATAACCGCAACTAATATACTATATTAAATCAAAATTCACAAATAAGTCTCAGTCAAGAACAAGATAAGAAGCTCACACCATTATTTAACACTTGTTTACAACCATTCAAGACTCCCTTAATCAACTAAGCATGAATTACAAGCTCTTGTAATTTTTTCTACATTTCTACCTAATTGCCGAATGCACCAAGTTCATTTAATTTAGAAATGTAACCATGGGTTCTCTACTACATGACCTTAACAACAAAAATTTCATAGCCAATTCAAAGGATTCACTTCCAATTACGTGGAAACAACATCCCATTCATACAAACCAATTCAAAACCGTGAGCTCATAGTTCTACCAAATTCAAAATTCTAACATGGGTTTGAAAGGATGCATGAAAAAGAACTCAAATCCTCAATTATATTACAAAATATCAAACATTTACCTTGAATTCTAGCCTCCCAAATGACCAATTGTCCCAAAGCTTCTTCCTCTCTAAATTTTCTTTTAGTTTCGGCCAAGAACAAGTTTATGCCATCTTTTTCCTTGTTTTTCTCATTTATTTTATTTCATTTCATCTTTATTTCATTTTCCACCTATTAAATAACATGTGATTTATATTTTATAATATAAGTAACATCATGGCCAGCCACCATGAGTAAAAATGGGAAATTTGACGTGCAAATCCCCATGTTTTACTCCATGCATTTTCTAACCATTATAATCGGCACCACACATTTCTTATATTTCACATCTAAGTCCTTTCTAAGTAAATTTCATATCTAAATGGCAATTTCATCACACCGAAATTTCATACATGCAATATCACAAAATAAAATTATAAATTTTAACACTTAATCATTTTTACTACTTGGTTTAGTGGTCCCGAAACCACTTCCCAACCACGGTCAATTTAGGGCTGTCATATTGGAAGTGGCCAAAACCCTAACTATGGATTCCTTGTGATTTTCGGCTATGAGGGGGAAGAAGATAGACAAATTGTAACACCCCAAACTCGACCTAGAAGTTAGGCCCGAATCTGGTGATGTCACATTGAAGGGTTGCTTTCAAAAAATGGTTTAGTTAAAAACTTAGTTCGAAATGAAATATGCTTGATAGGAATTTACTTAGTTAAAAATTCGAGGAATTAAATTAAATGAATAATTAGAAAAAAAATGTTTATTAAATATAACAGTAACTTAAACAAAATCCCAAGTACATAGTGAAATCAAAGATACATAGCCTTATTACATCACAGTGAAGATTTAAAAGTAATTATCATAAAACACTTAATAAATCTATATTGAAAATTCCTAAGTAATTTGTAGTGTGGCTATCCCCGAGTCCTCTTCCGCGTCGAGCCGTTTATTGTGGATCACCTGAAATATTAATAATAAGGGTGTGAGTTTCGAAACTCAGTGTGTACGACCCTTGGCAATCAAATCTATTTAGTATACACATATCACATTGGGCCTAAGCCCTAATCAATATCGGTGGTCTGGGCCTTATCCCACATTGACCTCATATCATATCAGAATTATATGAATGCAAATGTTCCCATCCCAAATCCAACCACTACACACCACTCATACCAGCCCAACACACCTGTAGGGATGTCTACATCAACCCACCCATCCTCTACACTCCAAAGGTAGCACCGATTGCGGCACTACTCACGTTGCAGCAAGGCTGCTATATAGGTACGGTGTAGCAAAGCTACTCGGTGGCTTAAAAGCCTACGGTGGATCCACGGTCGTCAAGTGACTATGCAATCCTCAAAACACTTCCTTCGTATCATCAAAACCTACCCAAGTGCAACATACAATTCATGAATGCAACATACACATTTTCACACATTTTCACATATTAAATACTTAGAGGTATTTTGGTTATTTTACTACCCAGGGGTATTTTCGTAAACCTACCCTACAGGGGTATTTCGGTATTCCCACCCTTCGAGGGTGTTTTAGTAGCTCTACCTTACAGGGTATTTTCCTAATTTTACCTAAAAAGGGTATTTTCGTAATTTCCTAATGATACAGATTTTAATTATGGATTTTGGCCCATCAACAAGTCATCGCGGCTAAGATGAACGGACACTATGCACCAGGTAGGATTCAAGAGAAGAGGAGGTAGGTCACTCGAACCGCTTAAGTACCAAGCTTTTGCTAGATCCAATCCTAGACATGCACACATCCATTGCAACACCTTAGTCTAGCGACTTTTCCACGGACATGTTTAATTATTTAATTAAGTCTTATGTAAAATTTGAGAGATCAGAACTAGGCCGATAGTCTATTAAAAATCCTAGCATGCACTTCTACAATTCCATAGGCCCACTAGGCCCAATCATATTCATAAAACCCATTAAGCCCCAAGCATGCTTATGTAGCCCATTAGGCCCAATCATAATCCAATCATACAATCATGCATGTCAATCCAACATACAATTTCATATCACAACTTTGCCACTTTGGGCCCACAAGTTCGGCAGGCCCATTCGGGATTTCGGGATTTCAGCTTTTGCTGATTTTCGTGTGTGTAGTGCATGTACACACCTGATTGACAACTCACACCTACACTATCCTCAGTCTTGACCTACAATCAAAACCACTTCCAAATCAACTCCAAACTTTACTAAAACTTTATCAAATCTCAAAGCCTTACCGTAGCCTTACCGTGAACCTCCGGCTTTTCTAGCCTTTCCTTAGCGAATAGTCTCGAATATTCCTAGATCTGCATCAACACACATATTTTATCAATATCAGGTGACTCGTCTTCCACATGAGTCACCCTTATGGCTACACATATATTCGGTCACCCCCTAAGAAACTAAAATTAAGAATTAGACACTTATCGAAACTCGCATTCAAACTAACAGCCTAGATATCTATTGTTTAAGTAATCGGCTTTTCAACACTAACTTAAGGATGGTAATCAAAGACGAATAGTGATGAAGGAAAAGAAATTAACAAGGGAGATATGAGTATTTGGCTTTCAAGAAATCAATGATGATATTCGACTTTTTAAGAAACAAAGAAACTTAATGGAATTTGGTAAAAGAATGAAAAGGGAGAAGAGAGGTTGGTAATAGAATGAATTTGGCAAAATAAACCAAAACCCTCATGCACATTCAGCATTCCTTTAAATAGGCACAAGCCGATTCAAGCCTCCCTTACAGTCCCATTCGGCACCAATTCCCTCTCTCTCAATCTCCTATTTTCTCTCCATTATCTCCATCTTAAAAATCTCTCCTGAACACTCCCCTTAGAGTCCATCTTTATGCCACTTCCAACCTTCTAGAAGGCCAAAACTAAACTCCTAAAAATATTAAGCTAGGATCCAAAACTCAAGGCCCAATATTTTTAGGCCCAAAATTCGGGGTGTTACAATTCACCCCTCCTAAAAAAAATTTTGTCCTCGAAATTTCTAAATAACACGGTGGTTGTGTATCCACTACGCTACCACTGCGCACTCTGATCTAAATAATTTTAATACACACCCAAGACATCCACCTAACACTTTCACGGTCTCTGTCGTGGCCTCTTGCACCTCTTCTAGCACTCATCGCTGCGTACGTATTTCTGGATTAACGAATTTTATGAAATTAGTTTGTAATTCCACTATTTAAGGCTCATGTCTTATGCAATTAGTGATTTAAAAGTTGTTTCGCCGATGCGATTCCACTACAAGCTCAAGTTTCCTATGGGCTTAAGTATTTAAGAACCTATTGTTTGAATTAGCCCACTATCACAGTATAATTCAGAAATTAAAACAATGTAATGATAGAAGAACTTACTTGGCTCGGTGTCGAGGGCTCGGTGAACCACACTTCAAGAAACCTGCAAAAACTTTTTAGTCTACTTTTTTTAAAACCCAAAATCTAAGACCCATTTCACACTCCAAGTTTTGCAATTGAGCTCTGATACCACTAAATGTAACACCCCAAACTCGGCCCAAAAGTTACGGCCAAGTCTGGTGTGTCACATTGAAGTGTTCTTCGAAAACCATGTTTTCATTGAAAACCCTTCTTAGTGCTTAGAAACTTCTATCGTTAAACTTGTATAAAACCTCAGCTTGTGTTTGTTTATTTTTTTAAAACGTGGTTCATTGAAATAATCATTCCCTTTTCAAACATTGTTAACAACTTTGTAAAATTTTATGGAAAGTTGTGAAAGCTTGTAAACCTTTGAAGTTTGCGAAAACATGTTATTTTCAAAACATTTTGAGTATCAAAAATTAGACCTTCTTCGTTATGGCTTAAAGTGAATGGATACCATGCACCAGGTAGGATTCCAGAAAAGAGGAGTCAATTAAAATGCTTAAGTACCAAGCTCTCCCTAGATCCAATCTTAGACATGCACACACCCATTGCCACACTTTAAGCTTATGACTTGTCCACGAACAACAAATTAGGTTTAAGTCTATTTAAAATATTTATTTATGAAAACATTTACATTGCGCAAGCTTTGCTCTGCTATCGCGAGATTTTGAAAACAAGTAACTTTTATAAAAGCACGCCTTAGAGCTATCCGATTTCGAAATGATTTAAACAATATCATGCTTAAGCTAAAACAAATTAAATAATTAGCCGGCCTTATTACAAACCCAAAAATCAGAATAAAAATAATTAAAGTAAATAATAAAATAAAATAAATAACTTAATTAAGCCAGAAATGCAGTCTACGTGGCCACTCCAAATCCCTCTAGCTCCAAGTCCACCAACCTAGGGCTCACCTGCATGGATAGAAGAAAAGGGGTGAGTTTGGAAACTCAGTGTGCAAAGAAGCCCATCCAAAGCCCAATTTAGCTCAAGCCCACTGGGCCTAAGCCCTAACCAGTCACAGTAATAACTGGGCAGAAGCTCTATTCAGATACAATAAACTGGGCCTTAGCCCTTTTCAGATAACAGTACGACCCATTGGCCCACTACAACAATAGAATAGATATCAATCATGAATGCAAAGCCCATCCATTGTGGGGAGACTACTCAACCTACCAAACCGCTACACTATAACACCCTATAACTCGTATCCATCGCCGGAATAGGGTCACAAGGTATTACTTAACTAAACTCAATCTGAAGTCATTCGAAGATACTCTTAGAAGCCATTTTCCATCGATCGAATGTAAACCTAGCAATAATATAACTCATGACTTCTATTCAACCTAACTTATGCATTTAACAATGATATACACAAATACAAATCATGTTTTCTTGACTTTATGCACTTTAGTGACTTACAGAATCTTACTATACTTTCATAACAATGAACCATTGAACAAAACTTAATAATTCAATTATTAATAGCAATTACCGAACATACTTATAATATATATATATACCAAACCGAATATGTCATCCATAACCAAGACATTTCATAAACATTAACTCAACTTTGAGACCTTACTAAACAAAATGGCTAAGCCATCTTCGCATGGCTTTAGTATTTACAAATTTCAAAATGAACTTGTTTCAAAAAAATGAGTTAAGCCAATACATGCCATCTTTCAAAATATAGACTATCAAAAGTACCAAAATAGTGACGATAGTGTGGATGATTTGAACTGGAATCCCCGAGCTCGTAGCTTCCAAATAAGATCTATAAAACAGAGTAACAAAGACCTTTGAAGTAAGCTAATTAGCTTAGTAAGTCTTAAGTAATTAAACAACCTCATTAACTAATCATATAAATCTTTATGGATCAAAATAAACCATTACAAACACATTATCAAGCATAATCTATTTAATCCGAATATTCATGGTCAAACACTTCATCACACTTATAAGATTTTCACATTAATCAAACCTCTTTTGTGACCGAATATACACTTTCAAAACAATCTCACATATCATGCCACATTTGCTCACATGTATACAATTTCAATATAAACTTACATTTGACGAACACCTTAACACCATTTAACATGTATCTTTTCTCATGCCATATTTGACCAAAAATTTGTCTCATAATCGTATATACATCCATTCATAATCAAATTTCATGAAATACACTTTGCTTAATCACATTCGAATATGCAACTATAATTCAATCACATTTTAATCATGCTTCAAAGTCTCATGGTAAAAGAATCACATACGTACCTCATTACGAGCTAACAAAATTATAGCTCATACTTAGCTTTTCCGCTTGTATTAACTTAGGTAGGAGCACATAAACTCAAAGTCTCGAGTTAATCACTCGGCATATTATTTGTTAAGTACCACATTGATTTGACTTTCACCGGCATAATGCCTGCTAGGCTTTTAATCCTGAAATTCATCACTGGCACATGGCCTGCTGGACTTTGAGTCCGATTTCAATTCACCGGCATTACGCCTGCTAGGCTTATAGCCCGAGAATGATCACCAGCTTTTAGCTTGCTAGGCAACATTTGCCCGAATACACTTATAGATCACAATTCAAACTTTCTCTATCATTTAAATATTTACTTACGAGCTTCCATACCATTAAAATATATATATATAAAAGCTTAACATCATTTTATCATATTACGTATACATTTCTTGTACATCTCAAGTAATGCCATTCGGCCTTACACATAAAAACATTTCACTTCACATTGTAATAATTCTATTGACTAAATAACACATCATCATCTATTTCATTCACTATTACATTCGATATTGCACACATATGAAAATAAAGATTATCTCTTTACCACATTCTACCACATTAATAACTGATTATATCACATGTTTAATCACTTAAAACTTACCTCGAAAGGTGTCGAATGATTACGGATCGGCTATTCAACTATTTTCACCTTTCCCCTATCCGAATTTGGCTCTCTTGGTTCTTGAGCTAAATTAAACAAATTTTAACTTGTTACCACACAATTGTTCATACTTTTAACCGAAAGTAATAAGAAACTAGTTAGGCCTTACTAGCCACATTTAGCTAACTTTAATATCATCTAACTTATCATAATTCACATTCGGCATTGACAATTAACTCATAGCAACATCATTCACTACATTTTAAGTCACATTCAACTAGCACATACATAATTCATAGTAAAATTTATACACAATATAGGTCATCTTTGACCTTTTTATGTTATCAATTTAAATTATTTCTCACAACCAATCACATTCGACACAAGGTGATATCACTTCTATTTTAGTTGGCTCCACTAAACCATTCCTTGATTTTAAACTCATTAGGCTATCATAGGAATAACTACTTTAACAAATAAACCTTAATTTCCATTAACTCACATGAAATTTCCCAAGCTAATTGCCATAGCCGAATATCAATTTAGACCTTTGCACATTCACTTTCTCAAATCTATTAGAACTTCACATTATAAAATTTAACTACAAGAACTTATGAAAGATTTCCTTATGCCAAATTTGCTTCATTTACCAATAAGCTTATTTATACACACCCGTAAACACTTTCGGCAATCCTCATTTCAATTCATTTTTAAAGTACAAACAAATCAATTATTTCTTTTCATTTTACCACATTCGGTCATTGATGAGTTAATTTAACACTTACATTCTTTTAATAGCTAGCATGAGGTTTCACAATTTAACCTCCAAATCCGAATAACCATTATCAATAAAACCATTGCTCAAATTATTATTCACTATAATGCTATAGCCGAATCCCTCAATTAGCTAGCATAGCCCCTTATATTTGATCTAATCACATAATCACAACTTAAATCCTTCTCTTAACACATAATTCACTATTTTTGGAACTCATTTTAACAAATATAACCTACTCCATGGCCGAATGCTACCTAAGCATTTAGCTCATGTTCTTTTCACTATTTTAACAAATCTTAAAACTCATCTAATAACCATTTTCAATTTAAAACATCAAACATTCAAAATTAAGCACAATACCACATAGCCGAATATATACTTTGTCCCAAACTCATAAATTCATCCATTCAAAGCTCAATTTAACAATTTAACAAGTACCACTAATGTTTAGCACTATTTCACAACTTAGCATAAGTTGCCGAATGTAATCATGCTCCTAATTCATGTACTTAAACTACATTAGCCGACTACTCAAACTCATTTGAGCCATTATAGTAAGTTTAATTAGTTCATACTCAATTCTCCTTACAATTCAACAAAACATGCACAATTTAACACATTGAGCTTATGACCGAATGCTTCATGCATCACAAACACAAGAATTAACACATGGGTCATGTTAAGAGCTTCAAAACCAATTCAATTTCTCAAAATCCAAAAGAAAACATATGAAATCATTCCTTAATTCCCAACACAAAGTGACCGAATGCCTTTGGTGTTCTTTCTTTATTTTCTTGCTTTAGTTTCGGCAATGGGAGACAAAGATGAGCAAACTTTGTTTTTATCACCCTTTTTACTTATTTAATTCATGTTTTCTAAATATAAAACCATTAAAAATTATTTCACTATTATAAAATGCATATAATACCAAATATCCATCATCATTGCCATCCACTATCTTAAAGTGGTCCATTTGACATGCAAGTCCTCCATAATTTTAACCATATGCTAATCAGCCACTTAGGTTTTACATATCACATTTTCATGGTTTATCAAATGGGTCCTTTTTTAATAATTCCACATCTAATGAAAAAATTAAAACACAATAATTTCACACATGAGACTTCACATATATAAAACATAGAAAATAACATTTTAAAAATTTTTTGACTTAGTTTAGTTGTTTCGAAACCACTTTTCCGATTAGGGTCAAATTAGTGCTATCAAATACACTCCACCTGTACCAACCAGACACTCCAGGTGGGGAAACTACTCAACCCACCCAATCGCTACACTCCACAGTGGCAGCATAGCTGCATAATCAGATAAGGTGGCCAAGATACTAACAGAAATATGAGGGAAAGCCTCTTTCAGAAAATAGAATAGGCAAAGCCCTTTTGTAACACCCTGAATTTGGGCCTAGATGTTTTGGGCCTTGAGCATGGGAGCGGTTGAAAGCAGCTTATAATATTTTGTTATGCATGTAAATTCCGTTAATGAAGGCTTGTTTCAGTGGTTAAGTGTGCTGAGAAGTGTTGAAGAAGTCCTGGGTTCAAACTTGGACTCTAGCAAAAATTTTGGTTTAAGGTGAATAAAACCCTGGGTGTAGTAGGTAGGCCTTAAGAATATTGTTGGAGAAATTGTACCACAAAAAGCCTTGTGGTCTAGTGGCAAAGTAGGGCCACATAAGAGGCAGGAAGGTGGCATCATAGAGTTGGCAAGGAGGTCCAGGGTTCGAAACTCATGGCAATCAAAGAGCTTTTATTTTGCTAACAGGGGGCGGCAAGAGTTGGTGTTGAATTTAAACTCTCATGATGGGGGGATCCCACATCAGGAAGCTAACATAAGAGTGGATGTGAAGCTGTCTTTAAGTAGGGAGAACCATTAGGAGAGTAAAGGTACCTTTCTTGGCTTATCCCTTTCGCTTTATGGCGGGCTCGTTTGGGTTGGGCGTCGGCTAAAAGTGCTCGGAGCGCGGATGAACTCCAGTCTCCTATCAGGTGTGTATTTCTCACTACTCTAGCGGTAGGATGGCTACTTCGGGCCGCGATGGGTCGAAAGGGGCCTACAGGCCCAATAGGCCTACCGGCCCAATTGGATAAGTTGCTTGATTGTGTAGTAAATATTGGACTAGATTAGGTGAATCTCATATCTGTGGCTAGATTTGGGCCACAAGGGCCACACGAGCGTGTGGGCCCATTTGGGCCAAGAATGGGCCCTAGGCCCATTTACATTTTTATCTCTGCTTAGAATACTTTAGTTTACCAAATTACTAAGATACCCTCGACTTGTAAAATTACCAAAGTACCCCCGATTTACAGAGTTACCGTTTTACCCTTAATTTACAAAATTACTGAAATACCATTGATTTACAAAATTACTGAAATACCCTTGGTTTATTGAAATACCCTTGGTTTACAAAATTACAAAAATACTCCCGATTTGTAAAATTATTGAATTACCCATGATTTGTAAAATTACAGAAATATTGCCGATTTGTAAAATTATCAAATTGCTCTCGATTTGTAAAATTACAGAAATACCTCTGATTTGTGAAATTATAGAAATACCCTCGATTTGTAAAAGTACCTTTTACCCCTAATTTAAAAAATTACCGTTTTACCCCTAATTTGTAAAATTACCGTTTTACCTTTAATTTGCAACATTACCGTTTTACCCCTAATTTGAGAATTACTGTTTTACCCCTAATTTGTAAAATTATCGTTTTACCCCTAATTTGTAAAATTACTATTTTACCCTTGATTTGTAAAATTATCATTTTACCCTTAATTTGTAAAATTATCATTTTACTCCTGATTTGTAAAATTACGGTTTTACCCTTGATTTGCGAAATTACTGAAATACCCCTATAGGGTTGAATTACTAAAATACCCTTGTAGGGTAGAATTACCGAAATACCCCTGTAGGGTAGAATTATCGAAATACCCCTGTAAGGTAGAATTACCGAGATACCCCTGTGGGGTAAAATTACCATTCTGCCCCTAGGATGTTAAATGACTGTTTTGCCCTTGTGGGCAAGTGACTGACTTGGACTGTGTGTTTGATGGATTTGATTGTGAATATATATTGGTGATATGAATGACTTGACTGTGATTGTTTGATTCAAATATGGGCATGACATTCTGTATACATGACATGTTGCATGGGTTGGGATTTTGTATGGAGGAAGACCTGATCTGTTAGGATCGCATGGTTGCTTGACGACTGTGGATCCATCGAAGGCTCAAGAGCCGTATATTCGTACTGATTTGATAAGGTCACAAGGGTCGCCCGAGATGACTGTGGACCGATCAATCGATGAGTGCTGATCATGTTACCGAAGGCTGTGTACTGTTATTATGGGCTTCGTATCGATATTATGGGCTTCGTGCTGTTATTATGGGCTTATGCCATTACCGAAGGCTGTGTGCCGTTATTGTGGGCTTCGTATCAATATTGTAGGCTTCATGCCATTATTATGGGCTTTGTGCCATTATCAAAGGCTTTGTGCCAATATCACAGGCTTTGTGCTGATTATAGACACGTTACCGATGGCTTTGTACCACGTATTCTGTTAAGTGGCTTTGCCATGTTATCTGATTCTGGTGGCTCTGCCACGATATTTTGTTATTGGCAGCTTTGCTGCCCATTAGTGTGTGGGCTGGGTGGGTTGAGTTATTACCCACATGGTGTGTTGGTTGGTACGAGTGGTGTGATGGCTGGATTGGGTTGGGATTGCATTCACATTCTGATTCTGATTATGTTAATTGATACTGATTCTGATTTTGATCTTGATTTCGATTCTGATTCTGATACTGACTCTGATTCTGATTTTGATTCTGATTTTGATTCTGATTCTGATTCTCATTTTGATTCTAGTTCTGATAATGTTTCTGATTCTGTAATGGGCTAAGGCCCATCTGGTGCTGTCTGTTATAGTGGGCTAAGGCCCAATTGATACTGGAACTGTGGTAGGGCAAACTTTTTAATTCTTTTACATGACTGACTGTTCGTATTTATAGTAGGGGATTACATACTGAGTTTTCGTAAACTCACCCTGTTTATTAACCTTTCAGGTAATTTCTAGCCTTTGACGGATCGGAGCTACGAGGGACTCGGAGGTGGCCACACTACTGCTCCTGTTTTCTTTTATTTGGCTTTTATTTACCATTTAATTTCATTCTGGGATTTTACTTTTGTAATAAGGCCTTTTATAATTTCTAAATTTTAAGTTTGGTTTTTATCTGCTCTAAGTAGAACTCGATTTCCCAAAAATGTTAACAGTTTTCAAATCAACACGTCCCTACAAACTACTAATTTTTTTCAGCTTTCGTAAACTTACTTGGTACTCATTTATGACAATAATTAAGGTTTTAAAAGTAAATTATTTTTCAATGAACCATGTTTTGAAAGTAGCGAACACAAACTAAGATTTAAGTTTTTAAATAATAAGAAGGGTTTCAATAAAATAAGGTTTTCAAAAAACACTTCAATGTGGCACACCAGATTCGGGCCTAACTTCTAGGTCGGGTTTGAGGTGTTACACCTTTTCAGATATCAGTACGAGGCAAAGCCTTTTTTAGAAAACGTGGCAACGCCACTTACACTTCCTCCATCAACAATCCCAAATCCCATGCAACAGATAATCATGATATGGCATACAGTAAATAGAAACAGTAAAACATGCATTTTAGTCAAATTTAGCCCTACGGGTATAACGGTCATTTTGCACCTAGGGGTAAAATAGTAATTTTGCACCCTTAAAGGGTATTTCAATAATTATACCAATTTTTAGGGTTTTATGCATATTTCAGTCACAAATAATCCAATTTTCGTCTTAGTAGTCTAATTAACTCATTTTAACATTTTTAGTTACTGGGCCCTAAAACCTCTAATGGGCCCTACAGTGTCTATAAGCTAATTAAGCCCATTTAGTCCAATTTTTACAATCGATTTACCAATTTTAGCAGTGTTGGACCTACAATCTATCAGTACACATTTATTGCCTATTTTTTTCACATATGGGCCCGTAAACCCATTAGGCCCACTTTCAGCCCATCGAGGCCTAAACTTACCGAAGTGCACGAAATCGCACACTCATCCATCTTACCACTTGCGATTATAGATTTAATGATTTCCAACCGACTTACAAGCGCTCGTATGCTCACAAGCCCACGAAATGCCAAAATTTTGGCATTTTGGCTTTTGCCGATTTAGACTACAAAAGAGTGTTCGATACACACCTGATTTGCGATTATACCGATGAGATCCCCTACGCGATTCCTCCTACAATCGATCACTAAATTTAATAGACCATAAACCACGATAACTTAATGTAATCATGCTTACCATATTCGGCCAACCTCCCTTAAGGCCTCAAACTACTTACATCTGTCGATTTTAATCTACTAGATCTAGATCTAGATCTAGATCACTTCTACGTCCCAAGCCTTTATTCCTCCTCACTTAAATCACTTTTCCTTGCAAACACCAAAGATGTACTTGCCAGAAGCGTTTCCAACACTTTTCCAATCTCAGATCCGCTGTGAATCTAACTTAAACATGAGTAGAGAATAGATCTAGAAATTAATTCTCGAATCACTAAGATTATGAAGGTTTCGACTTTTGGTATAGTGAAAAAGAGAAAGTAGAAGTTGCAATAGAAAAGAGAAGGTGTCGACAAAGCTATGAAAGTTGCGAGATTCCGCTAAAAGAAGTTTGGCTAACAAAGATTCGAGTTTAGTAATATTCAGCTATCATGGAAAGAAAATTAAAGGGGAAAAATTTTAAGAATAGAGGTAAAAAATTTTGTGAAGAAAAGATGAGCAAAAATTAAAATAGAATAAAGAAAAACAAAACCCGATTGAAAGAAAAAAAACATAATCGGCTAAGAACCATCCCAATTTAACCCCATGCTTATCACCTTGTTTTTAGCTAGCATCGTTTGAATTTAATTCAAACTCCTGCACCATCAGCAACAGTCCACCGCTTGGCCAACACACCTTGCTGCTAGGGAGAGTTTCGGTCCACTTGAAACACTCTTCCCACGTGTGCAACAAAAACGCAGCCTTTCGCACGCACAGCAGCTCGAACCCAAGACCTCTAGGCTCCCACAACGCTGTTGGCCACTACGATGCGACCTTGCTTTCAATATAATACCGTCACATTTAATTTTAAGCCTTACCCGCTGAAGCCTCGGCTGTTTAAAAACAAAACTAAAATTTAGCCTGCCCCTGGATTCGAACTCGCGTCCCCTCGGCGTTCCTAGCGCGCTACTGCCATTGCACCATAGGCGCTCTTTGTGTTGAACTATGTTCGCAACTTCTCTTAAGGGCTATTTTTACGCAACTAGTTTACTTAAAAAAAACCCTCCATTTTGAGTGCGTCGTGCCTTGAACCCTACACCTCCCCCATCTTCCTCGCGCCTCATGCCACTGGACCGAACGCTCCTTTGTGTCACAAATTAGCCCAATCCATTTATAAGGCATGTCTGTGATAGCCCCTAATTTGCTAAAAATAAAAACCCACATTTGCGCAAGCTGGGAATCGAACCCCAGCTTCCCTTCCTGCTGCCTAGCGCGTCTCACCACTGGGCCAGGCACTTCCTTTGTGCTTAAACTTAGCCCAATTTAATTATAAGGCCTAATGCCTAGATTCCCCTAAAGATGAAAAAATTATTTTTTTTGCTAGAGCCCTGGGCCGTGCCCAAGACTTTTCCCACACAATAAATCCTTCATAATTAATTTAATTACTAAACTAAACACCAATTTTAATAACAATAATATTTCTTTCCAATAATAATATTTAAAACATCTAAATTATTCAGGCCGTCCTTTATCCGACACAAACTCAAGCCCAATACTTCTAGGCCCAAATTCAGTGTGTTACAATTTACCCCACCTAAAAAAAATTTCGTCCTCGAAATTTCTAAATAATAAAAATAGTCGTGCATCAACTACTCTTCTACACTACCGCTGCGTACTCTGATCTAAATAATTTTTTAGTACGACCTAGAACATCTAATTACCGAAGTAAATAAACATTTATCCAACACGCACACCAAATAACTACAAAGATCTTAATTCAAAAATTTTAGTATTTATTCAAATATTTTATGCTGAGATAGTATTTCTAAGTTTTTGTTTTTATAGGATCATAGCCTAGCTACAGTCTCAATCTTCTAGGGTTTAGTCTTCCTACTATCTCAGTCTCTATAGTTTCAGTACTACCCTATCTATAGTATCATAGTATGGTCTCAGTTCTATCTACAGTAACATTACAATATAGTATAGTATAAGTGAAGAGTACTTACATACTTCGTGTCGGGGATTCAGTGTGCCACTTCTTCAGATACCTAATTTCAGTAAGCCCAATTTTAACAAAACTTTTAAAGTAAAACCTTTAATGAGTGTATTCGGAAATAAGATAAGTTTAAATAGGGTTTTTTCTAAATTTTTCATAAACTGATTTCTAAAAATACCCTTCTTGGGCCTAAATTTTAAAGATTTCAGAATCTTTTCTTTTGAACCCGATCCACAATCGAGTTGTTGCAACCGGGCTCTGATAACACTAAATGTAACACCCCAAACTCGGCCTAGAAGTTAGGCCCGAATCTGGCGATGTCACATTGAAGGGTTGCTTTCAAAAAATGGTTTAGTTAAAAACTTAGTTCGAAACGAAATATGCTTGATAGGAATTTACTTAGTTAAAAATTTGAATAATTAAATTAAATGAATAATTAGAAAAAAAAACTTGTTTATTAAATATAACGGTAACTAAAATAAAATCCCAAATAAATAATGAAATCGAAGATACATAGCCTTATTACATCACAGTGGAGATTTAAAAGTAATTATCATAAAACACTTAATAAATCTATATTGAAAATTCCTAAGTAACTTGTAGTGTGGCTATCTCTGAGTCCTCTCCCACGTCGAGCTGTCTATTGTGGATCACCTGAAATATTAATAATAAGGGTGTGAGTTTTGAAACTCAATGTGTACGACCCTTGGCAATCAAATCAATTTAGTATACACATATCACATTGGGCCTAAGCCCTAATCAATATCGGTGGACTGGGCCTTAGCCCACATTGACCTCATATCATATCAGAATTATATGAATGCAAATGTTCCCATCCCAAATCCAACCGCTACACACCACTATACCAGCCCGACACACCTGTGGGGATGTCTACATCAACCCACCCATCCTCTACACTCCAAAGGTAGCACCAGTTACGGCACTACTCACTTTGCAGTAAGGCTGCTATATAGGTACGGTGTAGCATAGCTACTCGGTGGCTTAAAAGCCTACAGTGGATCTACGATTGTCAAGCGACTATGCAATCCCCAAAACACTTCCTCCATATCATCAAAACCCACCCGAGTGCAACATACAATTCATGAATGCAACATACACATTTTCACACATTTTCACATATTAAACACTTAGGGGTATTTTGGTCATTTTACTACTTAGGGGTATTTTCGTAAACCTACCCTACAGGGGTATTTCGGTATTCCCACCTTACAAGGGTGTTTTAATAGCTCTACCTTACAGGACATTTTCGTAATTCTACCTTAGAAGGGTATTTTCGTAATTTCCTAATGATATAGATTTTAATTATAGATTTTGGCCCATCAACAAGTCATCGCGGCTAAGATGAACGGACACTATGCACCAGGTAGGATTCAAGAGAAGAGGAGGTAGGTCACTCGGGCCGCTTAAGAACCAAGCTCTTCCTAGATCCAATCCTAGACATGCACACATCCATTGCCACACCTTAGTCTAGCGACTTGTCCACGGACATGTTTAATTATTTAATTAAGTCTTATGTAAAATTTGAGAGTTCAGAACTGTGCCTATAGTCCATTAAAAATCCTAGCATGCACTTCTACAATTCCATAGGCCCACTAGGCCCAATCATATTCATAAAACCCATTAAGCCCCAAGCGTGCTTATGTGGCCCATTAGGCCCAATCATAATCCAATCACACAATCATGCATGTCAATCCAACATACAATTTCATATCACAACTTTGCCACTTTGGGCCCACAAGTTTTGCAGGCCTATTCAGGATTTTGGGACTTCGGCTTTTGCCGATTTTCGTGTGTGTAGTGTATGTACACACCTGATTGACAACTCGCACTTACACTATCTTCAGTCTTGACCTACAATCAAAACCACTTCCAAATCAACTCCAAACTTTACTAAAACTTTATCAAATCCTGAAGCCTTACCGTGAACCTTTGGCTTTTCTAGCCTTTCCTTAGCGAATAGTCTTGAATATTCCTAGATCTGCATCAACACACATATTTTATCAACATCAGGTGACTTGTCTTCCACACGAGTCACCCTTATGGCTACTCATATATTCGGTCACTCCCTAAGAAACCAAAATTGAGAATAAGACACTTACCAAAACTCGCCTTCAAACTAACGGCCTAGATATCTGCTGTTTAAGCAATCGGCTTTTCAACACTAACTTAAAGATGGTAATCAAAGATGAATAGTGATGAAGGAAAAGAAATTAGCAAAGGAGATATGAGTATTCGGCTTTCAAGAAATCAATGATGATATTCGGCTTTTTGAGAAACAAAGAAACTTAATGGAATTTGGTAAAAGAATGAAAAGGGAGAAGAGAGGTTGGCAATAGAATGAATTCGGCAAAATAAACCAAAACCCTCATGCACATTCGGCATTCCTTTAAATAGGCACAAGCTGATTCAAGTCTCCCTTGCAGTCCCATTCAGCACCAACTCCTTCTCTCTCTCAATCTCCTATTTTCTCTCCATTATCTCCACATTAAAAATCTCTCCTGAACACTCCCCTTAAAGTCCATCTTCATGCTACTTCCAACCTTCTAGAAGGCCAAAATTAAACTTCTAAAAATACTAAGCTAGGATCCAAAACTTAAGGCCCAATATTTCTAGGCCCAAAATTCGGGGTGTTACACAAAAATTTACCGTTCTTTACTTATTAGTCCATTTATTAACCAAATGACCAAAATGCCCTTAGTGCATAACTTTGAAATATCACCTAACCACGTCTATTTTTGTCCATCTTAAAGTATAATGGTCTAATTACCATTTAAGGACCTCCAATTTCAAATTTCATTTCAATTAAACACCCATAGCTTCTAGAACACACATTTTGCACCTATTGCAATTTAGTCCTACTAGTCAAATTGGACACTCTATCGATAAAATTTCTTAACGAAATTTTCACCCAATCATTCAATCATATTGTAGAGCTTAAAATGATATCACAATAAATATTTTTAGTTCAGATCTGTGGTCCTGAAACCACTATTCTGATTTAACCCAAAATCGGGCTGTTACAAATTCAATTAAGAAGAATTCATGGTAAATTGTTTTAAAACTCACTATGTATATGTAAACTTAAAAGCGTTGGGTTCATGTTTTAGGTGTGGCTATATAATTGAATTCTTTAGGAGAGACCAGGCCAGGATTGCTCTTAGGAAGTGTCAAACAGGGATACTATGCATTTAAAAAATATCTCAGGAGTGTGGTGTGTAACTCTCTATGGCATGAGAGTTTATTATTAATAAATTTTCATGTTGTAATATCTTAAATCTCCTTTAAGTGTATGTTGTACATTTGGATATTATTCTTTATATCTTATGTAATTAAATGAAACTGAAATTAATAAGTTGAAAAAGAATTATTCGTAGCTTGCTAAAGTTTATGTTATATGTTTCTATGTGGTAATATTTGATATACAAATCTAATTACTCAGGTCGTGTAGAGGGTGTTACATATATCATCATGTCGTGATCTGCCAGTTCAATTTACATCTCATCAAAGGCATCACAATGAATATTTCCATTATCGTACTATGCCATGGGTCTCAGCCACATGGACTTACACATCCTCATGTTACGTTCTGCCAATCCAGTTTACATTTCACTAAAGGCTATACCATGAGTATACTTTTTGTCAACATAATATGCCTATCCATTATTAGTGTTCCTGCCCTACCGAAGGCATCACAAGAATATTTGTTCACTCATCTTACTGGTTCACACTGTTCTTATTCATTTAGTGACTTGTATGTTCCATTTGTAACATGCAACAACTAGATAATACTTCTTGCACACTTACTAGAAATTTGTGATGACATCAACATAAGTCTTTCCATTGAAAACTTAATATGCATTAGTCAGGATAATGAAACTTGAAACTCACCTTCCCAAAGCTTAAAGTTCCAAACCTGATTGTCCTATCTGAACCAGTAGTAGAAATTGCTTAAAAGAACATGTAATCGCCATTAAAGTTCTTTTAAAGATAATTTACTATCATCTTGATTACATATGGCCCCATGCAGAGCCTTTTAATCATATCTTACTGTTTATGTGCTTCCTAACATCCTTATTCTTTCAAAATCACAACATACAATGATATTAGACTTACCAGGAAGTTGAATCATCCGCCGATTACCCTAGAAACATTAGCTTCCATAGTAACAAAGAAGAATGAGAATAAAAGAATGTTTAGTTTTAAGAAGGGCCAAAGCGTAGAACAAAAGGAACAAAAATACCTAAATGTTCCCTTCTTGCTGTATATATATACCCAGAACCTCTTAGTTGGTATTAACAATTGTCAAATACATACAAAAATTATCTTTATAATGTTCTAAAAAATCAAAGAAAATATAAAAGAAAATTCGACATCGATGCTATTTGACCAATCAATCTATTCAGTTGACCCCCAACCAATCACGTTACAGAACTTATTTTGCACACCATTCGAGCACACTTGGCGTATCACACCTATGGTGATAACTCATAGGGCATGGCCTTTAAGACATTTTAGCTCCTTACAGCTATAACATATATATACTAGACGCATCATGCTCAACCAATATTTTGAGGCATACACTTTGCTTGTCGTACTCTTTCTTCAACAGGAGAATACTATGAGAATAGCTTTTGAGATACCTCTATGGGTGGATACTGTTTGTGCCAAACATTAGTTTTCTTGAAGCATATAAATTGGCAAATATACTACCAAAGTACGCCAAAATAGATAACCTTAACATCTATATGGCCTTCTTTCGGATCCGCCATTGTTGAGGTATGGCACCTTTTATGTGGACTGAGGATCAACAAACTAGTTTTAAGAAGCTTAAGTTTGTGTTGACTTAAACACTGATTCTAATTTAGCCAGAGTCTGGAAAGGATTATGTGGTTTATAGTGATGCATCCCATACTGGTCTTGGTTGTCTATAGATGCAAAACGATAAGATTATGGCCTATGCATCGAGGAAACTTAAACAGCATGAGCGTAAATATCCAACTCATGATCTTGAGCTGTCAACTGTGGTATCTAAACTAAAAATCTAGAGGCGCTATCTGTATGGTGAAAAGTGTATTATTTACACAGATCACAAGAGTCTTAAGTATCTTCTCTCCCAAAAAGAGTTGGAACTTAAGGCAAATGAGACGGATAGAGTTGCTTAAGTATTATGATTGTATCATTGAGTACCATTTGGGGAAAGATAATGTGAAGGTCGATGATTGATATGAGAGAAATGTCTGCTAGGTTGAGTTTGTACGAGGATGTTGGTTTAATAGTAGAGTTGCAAATAAAGCCTACTTTGATCGATGAGATTAAGATGAAGTAGCCTTTGGATGTGTCTCTTTCTGCATGGATTAAGCATATTTAAAAGGGTAAGACTATAGATTTTGGGTTTTGACCTAAGACAGTCTATTCTTTGGGAAACACATAATAGCTCTTAAGTTATGCATCTTGGATGAAATACGATGTATCGTGATTTGAGAAAACTTCATTGGTGGTAGGGTCTTAAGCGTGAGATAACAAATTATGTGGCTAAATGTTTGATGTGTCAGCAAGTGAAAGTTAAGCACCAGTTCCCTTCTGGCTTGTTAGAGCCTATCAAGATTTCTTCGAGGAAATGGGAGTGAGTAACTATGGACTTTGTTAGTGGGTTTCCCTTAACACCTACTAAGAAAGATTTGTTGGGAATGGCCCCATATTGTGGTATACACATAAATGTTTTTTATGTATTTGAACGATGAATAAATAAATAAAGTTAATTTCACATTTCAATATTATGTCTTTTGTGTTTTTTTTCTTTCATGTTTTGCATGCATAGCTAAATTGGGACAAGAAAATATTAGCTCATTGATTGTCTAAGTTCAAACTAATGATAAGTGGCACTGTAAGAACGATTATATTGTGAGAAACATAACTTACTTCAGTAGATAATCTAAACAAGTTTGTAGTCCCTTACAATAATAAAAGTGAGCATTTGATTCAAATACTTAGAGGATTATTATGTTGACTACAATTCTAATGAGGGAGATGACTAGTCTTGGCTAATGAAGCAATTGATTCCCCGGGTAGAGACATATATGAACTTATTGTAAGAAAGATACATTGGAGTGCACCCCAGTTCAATTAATTCTTAATCTGTTTTTGAATTAGTTCACTTGTAATGTTCATGGTGTGATTTATCTAAATCCTAAGTTAGTCAATGACCATGACTTGTGTATGGCATTACTTTACTAGAAATAATGGAATTTATAGCTTGATTAAAGAGTTAATGATATCCTCTCATTGGAATTGTTTGGATTGATAAATATGGAACGTAACCATGGGTTGCTTGTTCTCAAATGATCAATTAATCGTACTCATTTGTTGACAATGGTCATATTAATCATTAAAAAGACACATTGGTGACAATGAGATAAAATATGATTGTATTGAGTGTCTGAATTTAACTAAAAGAAATCAAGATGTCATATGAAGGTAACACACATACGGCAAGGTCATTGGACAAAGCAGTTTGTAGAATTACTTTCGTAAAGAGTATACAAAAAGGAGTTTTCAATCATGGTACTTCTTATGGGCTAACTCCATGATTAAGTAAATTGTGAATTATCAGAACAATGCTTCAACACATAATTGCAATTACTAGAGTCTATTTGTATACGTTCGATTGGTCTCTTCGCTAGCTCAACAAAAGCTTGATCAGACTGTATTTGAATCAGAAGCAAATTATACGACTTTGGAAATAATTTAATTGAATCGATTTATTCAATGTGGAATTAAATTGGCGGTCGTGAAAATTGTTCAACTAGAGAATTTGATCAAATAATTTTCTTGAAAAATTAATTTCAAATTTTAAGTGATTTTAAGGAAAATTAATTTTGATTAAGTAGAATTAAATTAATCAAATTAATTAAAATAACTTTGATATTTTTGGAAATTAAATTTTAAGTTAGAGAATTAGTCGAATGTGTAATTGAACTTGAAAATTGAATCTGAGATTGAAAATTAGGCTCGAGAACCCAAAACTGAGATCGATACCAAAAACTAGTCGAACTGGGCCTATTATGTGCAACCAGCCTAACAGTCCAACTAGTGGTAGGATCAAACTAGACAAGCCACCACTAGCCTCGGGGTGCCGTGAAGGTGTCGCACCTGTAATGGCACCATCGAACACGATAGTGTCGACGGCTGTGATGACAACATTTCGATGGCTGACGGATGGTCGATGGCAATGGTTCTTCGATGGTAGAGCACTGAAGGAATTACGCTTCTACCGGGACTCTATCAGATAATTTGATTTCAGATTAACTATTCCAAAAATTATATTATTTTAATAGTTTTAATATTATAATTAATTTAATAATTATCTTGATAGTATTTTATTAATTTAATATTAAAGTGATCATCTGAATATTAAATTAAATTTAATATTTATCATGTATATAAGTATTCTATTAATTTAATAGATTTAATATTAAATTTAATCTAATATTTATCTTGATAAGTATTATATTAATTTAATATTAAAGTGGTTAAGTTTAATCATAGTTTATCTCGCTAAACTTGTGACATCCCTAATTTGACCCTAGTCGGGATGTGGTTTCGGGACCACAAAATCGAGTTATAAAATTTATTAAATATTAAAATTCATATCTACTATGTGTGATAGTGCATGTGTGAAATTTTGATGCTTAAATTCTGTTAGTTGGATGTGAATTTTAGTCAAAGGGCTTATGTGAGAAACATTAAAAAAAGTGATGAATTAATTTGAAGACTAATTAGTGCATGATTCTCAAAATGGGGACTTGCATGTCAAATACCCCATTTTGAGAAGTAGCGGCCGGCCATAATGATTAGGGTGCATAGAAAATGAATTTAAGTAAGTATATTAATATTATATGGCCTTAATTTATAAAGAAAAGATAAATAAAATATTTTGGGGTGAAAAAAACAAAGTTTGGTTCATTCTTCTTCTTCATTGCTGTGGTAAAGAAAGAATAAGGAGAGTGAAGCTCAAATAATCGGCCATATGCATAGATCTAATTCTAAAGGTATGTAATGTGATTTTTGTCAAATTGATTATGAATTTTGGTTGTTAATGACATGTGGTAGATAACCCATGATTTTAATTCTAGATTAAGTGATCATAGGGCATTCGGCCATTTAAGAGAAATGTGGAAATTTTGTTTTAAAGCTCGTAATTCATGTTTAATTGCTGAATGGAGTTTTGAATTGGTAGAATTGAGTTTTAATTTTAAGAAATAAGTGATGTTTGTAAGGATTTTCAAAGTTCATGTAAAGCTTACCTTCGGTCATATTAAGGAATGGTAAATTGGTTGTAATATTATATATTTTGATAGTATATTAGATGATTTGAGATTTGAGCTAGTTACATGTGCTATTATGAAGATTTATGGATGTTTTAGAATCGGCCAAAGTGTTTTAGTCATTAATATATATATTGCCGAATGTATGCTTAAGGAATTGGTTAAGTACATTGTTGTTAAATGCTTGTTGTTTTTGTATAATTGTTGCCTAGCTACTAAATGAACTTAGGGTATTATGGATAGGTTTAAGAGTGGCATAATTGAAATGAAGTTTGCTTGTGCCGAATGTGATTTTAGTACATGAATTAGGAGTTTAATTTCATTCGGTAACTCATACCAAATTGGGAGATAGTAAACATTAGTATTATTTGTTTAATAATTGAAGTGAGCTTTGAATGGTTGTTTTGCTTATAATGGCCGAATGTGAACTTAAGTTTTGAATTACAATTGAAGCTTGTTAGTTAGTTGATGATGTCCTTTGATAGCCCTTTTGATATTCTGCCATTGTTAAGGAATTTTGAATAGGTTATAAATTTCTATGTTTTAATTAGCAAATTGAATTATTGAAGGTTGAGCTAATTATATATGTATACGTTTTATATGTACATTAATTTCTTAGTCTATGTTATTCGGCTATAATTGTCATGGTAGAATTTTTAATTTGTAAATTTGTTAATCATTAGCTCAAGAGCATCAAGGACAAAAGTCGGATAAAGGGAAGGCAAAACTAAGCGAATAGCCGTAGAATTATAGTCGTCGACAACTTTTAAGGTAAGTTTCTAGCATATAAGTTTAGTTATAATGAAGAATGATATGGAATACGGGTAAAGATGGGACTATGAATTGGTGTAATTACCTATAGTAAAATGATAAGGAATAAGTTACTTCTATGAGCCTTAGCCGAATGGTTATTAGAAAAGTGAGTTTTAAATTATGATTTGTATGTGATAATAAGAAGTACTTATATATGATGATATGTTCTAAACTCAAATGGTAAGTTCTTAAGTGTTTGGACTTGG
Source organism: Gossypium stocksii (assembly GCA_020496765.1). Classification (NCBI taxonomy): domain Eukaryota; kingdom Viridiplantae; phylum Streptophyta; class Magnoliopsida; order Malvales; family Malvaceae; genus Gossypium; species Gossypium stocksii. The sequence continues at coordinate 65,996,971 of CM035626.1, forward strand.
AAATTTAAGAGCAAATTGTAATAATCTGCTTAGGACAGCAGCAGTAGTGTGATTTTTGAAAATCACCATAAATTGTTGGAGTGGAATTAAAGGCTGAAAAAAATATGTAATCAAATCTCAATGAGTCTAGTTTCTTATAAAAGAAACCGTGCAAGCAAAGGAATTTCCTATAGAGAGATATTTAAAGTTGTGTGAGACAGTGTCAGAATAAATCGGAAATTCCCTGTTCTCTTTTTAGAAAATCATTATAAATAGTACAAAAATTGTTATAAGATAAAATTTATATGGTTAGACTCCTTAATGAGTCTAGTTTCAAATGAAATAAACAAGAACATATTTTGAAATCTGTAGAATGAGAAATTTGATTCATAGTGAAGAGTGGTCAGTATAGTCAAACAGTGAAATAGGGGAAACTTTAAGAAAATTCTGGTTTTGATTGGCCAAACCAAAAATCCTGAAAATTTTATGGATAGAAGATATATGAGTCTATTTTCGGGGAAAATTTACGGCACTTCATTTGGAGTTTTGTAGCTCCAGTTACAAATAATTTAATGACTGTTGCTCAGGAAAACAGCTTGTAGTGAATTTGTGATTTTGTTGTAAACATTGATGAAACTAATTGAGTTGCTTATAGGCTATTGCTGAAATTGATGTACAAGATAAATATATAGGTGGTGAGGCCAAAATGGCTAAAATTTAAATGTGTGCAAGTTATCCGAATGGCTACTTTATAAACGTAAGCAATGTATATGTAATATGTGTTGATAGTTTTATAAATTGAAGGTGTAGTGACTTATATGTTGTTTAGCCGAATGGTTGTCATGAGAAGAATGTAAGTCATGTGTGTATTTGCTTATTTAGTTTGAAATTTATTGAAATGGATATATATATATATATATATATATATTAAAGTCGAATGATATTATGACATGAAGCTAAGGTGTATGTTATATGCTTACATTCGAATGAGGTTAATGAATTACAATGGTGATAGTTTGTGTGAAATGTGGTAACATGTGATTAAATATACATGGAATTTGGAAAGTATCCGGGTTAAGACTCGCTGACTACGTGATGTGGCCTAATGGCTCTTGTGAAATGAGACTAGCTATATTGAGATACGAATAAGTTCGAATAAAGTGATACCTTACTAATGTGTTTCCGTGTTGGAAAAAAAAATCGAAGGTATGTGAATTGATGTGTATACAACTTTGTGAATTGACTATGATGATATATCCGGGCTTAAAGTCCCGCAGGCTTGGTGCTGGTAACTGGATTCGGATTTTTAAACCTAGCAGGCTATGGCTAAGTGCCTTGAATTATTTCAAACCGAAGACCATTTGTATATCTTTAAGATAAGGATTTAATTAGTTTCATAAAAAAAATTACTAATTTGAGTTGTATTCGGCAGGATGTGCAAATACAAGGTATGGATTGCGTTTGGTCATTTATGTATATGTGATAAGGAATATGTTTGGTCCTTTATATACTTATACGAAACTTTAATACTTGTCATGATTTGATTATTTGAAATATTAATGTGAATATGAACTAAAGAACTAAGCTCCTAAATACATATATACATTTATGTATGTGCACGAAATGAGTGCATATGATTAAGTGGTTAGAGGTATTGAAAGATTGAATTGGTAATTGGTAACTATGGAAACGGTAAGTGTACAAAGGTTAAGTATATGGTAAGTGATACTTACTTGCTATGTGAACTCGATTTCAGTTGTATTACAAATGTGCTTGGGGAATCACTTATGAGATGGTTATAAGTTATATTCAACGAGTATTGACTCTTCAACTGATTAAACTAGAAGTAGCATGGATGTTGTTAAATGTGAAGGGGTATATATACTCTTAAATTTGGATGAAATAGATGAATTACATGTGCATACATGGGGTTTAAACTATTTGACTGAATGGTGATATATCTTGACATTTCAAAACGTGATTTGTGCAAGGCCTAATCTTAAGCGACTTAGTAATAAATCAACAATTACGGATGTTTAGCACATTAAGTTGGCCAGGTATGTATTATGTACTTGTGTAGGCTTATTAAGCCGATCGAGACTTCACTTGGATTTTGTGTAAGTTATAAATGTATTTAATTCAGCAAAGTTAATTGTTTTACTTAAGACTTACTAAGCCTTGAAAGCTTACTCTGTTGTTACGTTTCTCTGTTTTATAGATTATCGAATTTGGCCTTTGCTCGGGGATCGTTAACAACTCGTCACACTATCACTATCCACTGTTTGGTACTGCTATGTTTTGGATTATTTTATGGCATGTATAGAATAGACTAGTAGCGGAATAATATTTTGGTTAATGTATATAAGCCATGCGAAAATGGCATCTTTTGAATGTGTACTTATAGAAGTTTAATTTTATCCCTGGCTGTATTTAGGATTTATCTAAATGAATGATCTTTATTTCAAGAAAAAGTTCAAAATTTTTACTGTTCTGACATGAGTTACAAGTCCAGTAATGCCCTTTTCCTATTCTGACAACGGTTACGGGATAGAGGTGTTACAAAACTTTCTCTATATAGAGAAAGTCATGAGTCATTATTTTTCACACACTTGAATTCGAGAGAAAGTTGTAAAGAGAAAATTCTCTGAAGAAATTATGTCAGAAGATTTCTAGATATATTTTTCTTATTTACAACTTGACCCTAAAGTTTAGAGAAATTACAAATGTACTCCACTGGTAATTTTGTGGAAAATTTTCTGATTCGAAGTAAGCCCACATTCGGCTGATGTGAGCTTGATGATAGCAAAGAAGATTACTCGGTTGAAGCGTTCATCTTAGATGAATTGGAAATGTACAATTTTGATTAAGTGTTCATTACTTTACATATCATAACCATTTCTAGTTTTTAAATAAAATTTAAAAGTTTGATTTTTCCTCAAATCAAATCTATTTTTTGTTGTTGTTGTCCAAACCCAATTTTCCAACAATTGGTATCATGAGTCATGTTGTCCTCTATCTGTAAGTATAAACAGGTAATCAAAATATATTTATCTTCTTCTTAAATGATTCGATTAAATAGAAAGTGACATTCTTTAGATCTTATGCATGTTTTGAGTTATATATGAGAATGAATGTGATATTATATATTTGTTATATAATTTTTGTTTTTTGCCAATGTTGTGGTTATTAGGAAATAGACCATGGACTATCATTTCCACGTAGGACTTTTTTTTTTTAATTCATAGAATTCTTATGAGCTGAGAACGAACATAGGACTTAAATGTAATTTTTTTCAAAAGGAGTCCTTGACAAGGAGAAGATGGAGCAATGGTGGTTGAAGACTGAAGAAATACCTTGCAGTGACAATTGTGTATTTTTGGTTTTTCATTTATTTTCTAGAAATAGAACCATTGAAACCTTGGTTGGCAATTTTATTTTAATTACTCGTCTCCTTATATATCTATTTTATAATTGTTTATAATATTTATATTATGTTATACTATAGTTTTGATATATATGTATGAGATAATCCATATTTTATTGATTAAAAAAATAAGAAGTTTGATAATGAGAAAATACATGTGTTGTATTGTTCGATTCACTTCTTTAGGTTATTTGATTGTTGTGAGAAGTGTGGTAATGAGAAGGTGCATGTCTAGGATTGACTCTAGCAAGGAGAGACTTGGTTTTTAATGGGTCAAATAAGACTTACCTCCATTTCCTGGGACCCTACCTGGTACACGGTTCACATTCACTTCTTCGATTTTTCCCTTAAAAGAAAATTTATGGAGAATCAAAATTGTTTGTTTTTATGATTGATTGATTCTTGTGAATAAATGAATGTGAATATTATAAAATTGTCATTGCATGCCATGCATATATTGGAAGCATGTCATATAGATTAGGTAAGAATGCCACTAGGACTATTGTATGACCATTCCTGAAATCTGGGATAAAAACATTGCATTTTTTAAAATATTGAGTGGGAGAAGGTCCTTAAATAAGACCTATAGCCTCCATTTTTTAAAACATGTTCATGATGGGTTTTGAGTCAATGGTTACACACTCAAGATTGTCTCTTATTAAATAGTTTCCCAAGAAATGATATTTAAGCTAGAAATGATGGAGTTAAACGGCCGTTGGTTCATGTGAAGTTTTAAGAATAAAGATTCACAAACTGATTGGATGTAATCCATGTTTTTTCTAGTTAACCATGGGACCTAAAGGTGACATGATTGATGGATAGAATGATCATAGCAATGAAAAAATGTTTTTCAAAGTTTTCATACAATATCCATGCATCATACTACATTCTTGATATGTTGCTAAAATGAAAATATTTGCTTAATACAAAGATAGTAATTAGTGATTCTTTATTGTTTTTCAGTTCAAATATGTCTTGTACTCTCCTTATTAGCATTCTTACTAAGAATAATTTGAGTGGGAATAACTTTCAAGGATGGAAACGAAACATGTTAACAGTTCTCATGTAACACCCCTAACTCGTGTCCATCGTCGGAATAAGGTTACGGAGTATTACCAGACATATCATATAATACATTAAACAAATTGCATTTATTACACATTTCAATCATTAAATATTCAATCATATTCGTAAAGTCCCTAATACGAGCCTATGAAGCTTAAATCACGCATTAGAAGTGGTTCAGGACTAAACTGATAACTCAGGAAACTTTTAGGAAAACTTATAAAATTCTTAATATATAGGGGACACATGCCCGTGTGGCCAGGCTGTGTGTCTCACATGGCCACAAGACACGCCCATGTCATAGGCCGTATGGACATTCGAAATGGGATCACATGGCTTGTAATGCCCCGAAATTTGGGCCTTGAAGTATTGGGCCTTGAGCGTGATATCGGTTAAAAGGCAGCTTATAAATATTTAGTTGTGCATGAAAATATTATAGATTGCATGTTTGTTGTGTTGGCTAGGTGATTTGGAAGTATTTGAGAGTGTTTGAGAAGTCTTGGGTTCAAACCAGGGCTCTAGTAAAAATTTTAGTTTTTCCCTTAAGTGAGTTGGGCGTTAGCTTGAAGGCCTTATTAATATTTATGGTTAGAATATGACACAAGGAAGCAAGTGGTCTAGTGCCAAGGTGGCGTTAGGAGTGTGCATATGGTTTGGGGTTCAAGTCCTAGCGTTTGCAAAATTATTATTTTTGCTCCTAAGTGAACCCTTGGTGATTAGAAGTAGACCTTATGGTTAGTTATGGTTAAGAAGTGATACAATGAGCCTTATGGTCTAATGGAAGTGACGTTACAGGTGTGGTAAGGGGTCTAAGGTTCAAGTCTTGGTATTAGCAATGGTGTGTTTTATTTTGCTGGCCAAGCTATGCAAGAGGTAGAGTTAGACTAGAACACTATGTTGGACTTGGTTATGAGGTGGTTGGAAGGTGTTTGAATTGGAGGGAGGAGATGATGGAGTGATTTTAAGGAGGATTTGGGGAGTAAATCAGGGAATTTGAGTGTGGAAAGAGTGTTGGAGCCGAATTGGGAATGTGGGCACTTGTGAGTTCGGTTTTGGGGAGTTTAGAGATGGGTTTTGATGTTTTGCCCTTCATTTTCTGATCTGGCTCTTCTTTCATTCTTTCTGTATTCTATTCTTTTCTGTCATTGGAGAATATCGAGTGCAAAGGTTTTTGGCAGTGTGTTGGTTCTTTTGGGTATTTTTCTTTTCTTTTGCACTTTGGGTTTTTTTTTTTGCTCTCCCTCACTTTTTAGTAAATTGCTTTCTCTCATGCTTTCTTTCGGTGCTTGGCCAATTTTCCTTTGCTCCTCTTCTTTTTGGTTGTAAGCTTTTAGGCCGAATGTCTCATTTCTTCTTTCCCTCCTCTGTTCTGACCGATTCTCCATTCTCTGCCTCTCTGCTCTTCGCTTGTTCTTTCTCCAAACCGAACCTTGCTCCTCTCCTCTCAATCTCTTTTTCTTTTGGCCAAATCTCTTATCTTCTTCTTTGTTTTTCAGTCGACTTTCAACATTTGCCTTCTCCTTTGGTAAACTGAATATTTTCTTCTTATTCTCCTCTTTTCTATTCTTGGCTTCCCTCGACGCCCTTCCTCCCTTCTATAGGGGTTAGCCGAATAGTGACTGGGGTAATACGTCTTGGGGAGTAGAGAAGTACGCAAGTGCTGCAGTTTCGAACAGAACCTCTCGCTTGTCTCTCGGTTGAAGGCAGTGTTATTCGTTATTGTTGTTTTAGTCTAGGGCATTTCCGCTTGGGTTTCTAAGCTTTTGGCCGAATGCCTTTTCTCTATTGCTAGTTTCAACTTTCTTGTATGAGTAACTGTGTGTAATTTAAGGGAATCACTTATGATGTAGTGTTCTTCAAGGAGTTCTTTATCAAAGCTTTCGTCAACAGTTCTGGGCTAATCACTTCTGAAACCAAGGCACGTAAAGGATGGTAGATTAAATTGGGTTATTGATATTGTTCATACCATAGTTCTGGGTTAACCATGAAAACTTACTAATGGTAAGATTGTTGTACCATAGGTGCTTGGATCTCGGAAGCGTTCAGTTTCAATCTCATTACAGGTGGGTATCCGTACATTGTAAATGGTAAAAGACGTAAAAGCCGTAGAAATGGGTGTAAACATAACATATAACCGATGGGCAGCGACAAAGCCGAGAAGTGTGTATTCACACACTGATCTGACTGTAGATCAGCAAGTGCTGAAAAGTTGAAAAGCCGAAAGTTCGGCAATGGTCTCTATATGAGCGTGCGAACACACGTGTGGAGAATCTGATGCGAAACAGAGACCCCATGAGTGATCTCATAGACTTGGGCCGGAATGGCTGAATGGGCCCGATGGGCCCGTGGGGCCATTGGTGTAAATCTAACCGTTAGGTGGGAAATAGTGAGGCTTGTCATGTCGCGTACATAGCATAGGCCGTTCTTGGCTTCAATGGGCTGAGCTGGGCCGTGTGGGCCCGATGGGCTTGTAGGCCCTCACGGATTAAATGTATGTTATGTGGTAAGTTTTGGATTGGGCTATGATTGTTCACATAGCCGTGGTGAGTTCTGGGCAAAATGGGCCACCCGAGTGTGTGGGCCTACTTGGGCCTGCAGTGGGCCTCGGGCTGATTTATGCTGTTCTGTCGTTCAAGGCTACTGTAAACCTCCTCGGAGGTTGGAAAATTACCGAAATACCCTTGTAGTGGAAAATTATCGAAATACCTTGTAGTGGAAAATTATCGAAATACCCTATAGTGGAAAATTACCAAAATACCCCTATAGTGCAAAATTATCGAAATACCCCTGTAGTGGAAAATTACTCAAATATCCCTGTAGTGGAAAATTACTAAAATACCCCTGTAGTGAAAAATTCGATATACCCATGTAGTGGAAAATTACTAAAATACCCTTGTAGTGGAAAATTATCGAAATACCCATTGTAGTGGTAAATTACCAAAATACCCCTATAGTGGAAAATTACCAAAATACCCCTACAGTGGAAAATTATCGAAATACCCCTGTAGTGGAAAATTACTAAAATACCCTTTTAGTGCAAAACGATTGTTTTACCCCTCGTGGGTAAAAGACTGACTAGTGCTATGTCTTGACTGATTTGACGGTAACTTAATGAATATGATTTGACTGATGTGACTGTGATTGTATGACTGAGTATGACATTCTGCATACATAACATATTGCATGGGTTGGGATATTGTATGGAGGAAGATCTGATCTATTACAGTCGCACGGGTCGCCCGAGATGACTATAGACCCACCAAAGGCTTAAGAGCTGTACATCCGTATTGATTTGGTAAGGTCGCACGGGTCGCCCGAAATGACTGTAGACTGATCGACGGCTAAGTGCCGATCATGTTACCGAAGGCTGTGTGCCATTATGATGGGCTTCGTGCTGTTTTGGGCTTCGTACCGTTATCATGGGCTTGTACCGATATTGTGGGCTTCGTGCCGTTAATGTGGGCTTCGTGTCGTTGCTCTGGGCTTTGTGCCATTACCAAAGGCTTTATGCCGATATCATAGGCTTTGTGCCGATTATAGACCCGTTATCGATGGCTTTGTGCCACGCATATTGCTATGGCTCTGTGCCATTCTGTTTATGGCTTTTAGCCATTCTGATTTCTAGCAGCCTTACTGCGATACTAGTTAGTGCCGCAACCAGTGCTAACTCTTGGTGTGTTGGATGGGTGGGTTGATGATATCCCCACAGACTATGCAGGGTTGGACGAAGTGGTGTGTTGGTTGGATGGGTTTGCATGCATCATACATCATTCATTTATGCTCTATTTCTAATATGGGCTAGGCCCAGTTGATTTTGACATGAGCTAGGCCCATTTGATTTTGTTATGGGCTGAGACCCAAATGATTTGTATTGGGCTTTAGCCCACTTATGCTCTGAGCTAAACTTACTGTTCCTGTTAAAGGCTTCGGCCCAGACTATTTCTGTTATTGTTTATTGACTATTACTTTAGTCAGGGGATTACACACTAAGTTTTCTTAAACTCACCCCGCTTTTAACCTTTCCAGGTACTCTCCAGTGTTGGGCAATTCGGTGCTGCGAGAGACTCGGAGAAGACCACACGCTGCTTATGCTTTCTGTTTTGAGTATTTGCTTTTAAATATTTTTATATTTGGGTTTTAAATTGTGTAATAAGGTCTCTCTTAATTTTCTTACCTTTAAATTTAGGATATTTATTTATGTGATTTTATATCTGCTAAAAGTAGAACACTGTTTCAAAATAATAACTGTTTTCAAAATATCACAATTCTGGAACTATTTCTAGTTAAACTTCCGCAACAAATAAGGTTTTAAAGGTAATAATGGTCATTAAAAAGTGAATAGCTTTTTACTAAACCACGATTTGAAAATGAACAAACACAAGTTTAGTTGGCAAAAAATTTTAAATAAGAAGGCTTTTCAATGAAAACAAGGTTTTCAAAAAACACTTCAATGTGACACGCCAGATTCGGGCCTAACTTCTAGACCGGGTTTTGGGTGTTACATGGTCGTGTCCTAGACCATGTCCTACCCCGTGTAACTTTCTGACTTGTGTCACACGGCCAACCATACGCCCGTGTGTCTAGGCTGTGTAACTCATTAACTTACCTCTATTAAATACTATAGGGGACACACGGCTGTGTCACCTGACCGTGTGTCACACACGACTGAGACACAGGCCCGTGTCTTTGCCCGTGTGGACAAAAATAGGCTAGATTACAAGTCATTTTTCTCACTCAAACCTACATCAATTCAAACATACCATATACCACATAATATGGCACAAATAGGTATTCCAAATAAGCAGAATTCATGCAAATTTTACACCATCTATTACAAGTCATCCAATCATCACAGTAAACCATTCAATTCATACCGATTCAACATTCTCAAAACACCTACATGATCACTTACAATTGTGTCATAATTGATTTATAACTACAAGCACACTTGTCACCTATTTCAATCATTCGATACTCAAATTACCAAATCACAACAAGCATGTCTATAGCTAACCTTTTACTCAAATATATACACATCACGAGTATACCAAAATAAGCCAACTTACATGGTTATACACATATCAACAAGTAGGCCATATTATTTTCTATTCATACTATACAACCAACTAGCCTGTACATGCCATATAACCACAATTTTGTACAGTTCAAAAGTACCAAAGCTAAAGATGGATACTATGTTACGATCTCCGATGATTTCCGAATCGAGCGAGCTTCCGAATCACTATAAAACATAAAAAAAAAAGCAGAGTAAGCTTTAAAGCTTAGTAAGCCCGTACAATATAGAATTAAACTTTCTATTTATTAACATTTATCAAATCAATATGAATGCATTCAATAATCATTCAAGCTTCATATAATGATATCATTCATTTCATAGTTCAATTCACCTATGTCTTGTATTTATTCATATCATATCCATTTCATACTTTTCATATAACTTTTGTACCAGTTCAAAGCAATTCATATAACCCGTAACAGATTTATGTCCGTTGAACCTCTTAGAATATCGATAGATACACGGGTGGTACACACTAGGTGTACTAATCAGTAAACCGTCAATTCCTGAACATATATGCTCTTTTGAGCCATAAACAGTAAGCTCCATCCAGAGCTGAGGGAACAGTAAGCTCTAATTAGCTGAGAAATAGTAAGCTCTTACGAGTTGAATATCGGTAAGCTCATACAAGTTGTGGTGAGTCCACAACACATACAGGATCTCAACCAAATCAGTAACCCTAGTGACATGTCACTTGTATCCTACGAATTCCTACGGTTCAAACGGGGCTCGGTATTCATCAAACTTTATTATTTAGGCATTCAATGCACATGTAATCTATTTTCTAAATTCATATTCATGCATTTCAATTAAGTGCATATGTTAAAATACTCAATTCTAGTTATACGAACTTACCTTGAATTGCTCAAAATTAAACTATAGGCTATTCGTCAACATTGCTTTTTCCCTGATCTAATTCTAATATTTGCTTTTCTTGATCTATATGATATCAAATTAACTAATTCAATTTTCATTCAATTCAATTTAGCCTAAAACACCTATTTTTGCTAAATTACACTTTACCCCAAAACTTTTGACTACTTTACAAATTAGTCCTTATCACAATAAAATGTAAATTCATGCAATTTCATCCTAACCTATTCTAGCTAAATTCTCTTTATTGCCTCCACAATCCATATTTTTCATTTATTTCACATTTTAGCCACAGAATTTTCATATTTCTCAATTTAATCCAAAATTGACATTTTAAGCAAAAACCACTTTACAAATGTTATTTATCTAACAACAATCATTCAAAATCTATCATCAAACATCACAATACACCTATATTCATCAATGGAAAAACCCTAAACCTTTAACAATTTTGCAAAATAGTCCCTGGGCTAACTAGACCTAGCTACAGCAATCTCAAAAACATAGAAATCATTGAAAACAGAGTGACATTCACTTACAAATTGAGCTATAAAGTGATCGAAGCCTAGAAAGCTTCCATGGCTTCTTTTTTTTTTTCTTTGTATTTTCAGTGGTGGAATGAATAAATAAAGAAGATAACTTTGTTTAACTTATTTTTCTATCATTAAATTTTTAATTTACAATTTTAACCTTTACTAAAACATTTAAAATCAAATAAATAATGTCCATAATTGTTCACTCAACATGTCAATGGTATAATTTCAACATAAGGACCTTTACTTTAATATTCCATAACTGTTAGACATCTTTATCTATTGGAACTCAACTTTATGCTTTACGCGATTTAATCATTTTTATCGAATTGAGCACTCAAACAGTAAATTTCTTAACGAAATTTTTATACTATCATACTATCATGCTGTAAACATTAAAATAATAATAAAATAATTATTTTGACTTTAGATTTGTGGTCCCAAAACCACTGTTCTAATTTGAACAAAAATGGGTTGTTACAACTTGTAACACCCCAAACTCGGCCTTGAAGTTAGGCCCGAGTCCGGCGTGTTACATTGAAGTGTTTTAAGAAAACCGTGTTTTCATTGAAAACCCTTCTTACAAGTTTTAAAGAAAACACTATTACGTCTATCTTTGATTAATTAGATTATGAAAGTAGTTTACTTTGGATAACATAATGGTTGCGGAAGCTTTGTTTGAATTCTCGTTTATTGTGAAAACGTGTTTTTTTGAAAAATAGATATCTTTTTATAATTCGTGCCCTAGAGCTAACAAATTGTAAACATGCAGATAAACAACCCAAACCTTAAGAAAAATTAAATGGCGGCCTTATTACAAACCCAAAATAAAAACCATAATTAAAAATAAATAAACACTAGAAACAATATAAAAGTAGAGTGTGGCCGCTTCGAAGCCCACGTAGCACCAAATCGCCTATGCCTCAGAATTACTTGTACAGTTAAAAATAAAAGGGTGAGTATACAAATACTCAGTGTGTAATCCCGACAATAACAATATAACAGAATCAGTCTGGGCTAGAGCCCATTACAGTAAACAGCATAGCATGCAATTAGAGTCCATATCACAATCAGTAGGCCTAGGCCCATAACAGTAACAGTATAACATGCAATTAGAATCCTACCCAACCATCCGCTACACTACATCTCTGTCCAACCCAGCACTCCATGTGGGTATATAATCAGCCCACCCAACCCTACACTCCACAGTGTAGTACCAATGTGGCACTATCGATAAAATGCAGTAGTGCTGCCAAAATATTAGGCTATAAGCCAACAGAATAATGCAACGAAGCTGCTAGAACAGTACACTTCCTCCAAAAATATATACCCAACCCCCATGCAATGCAACATACTCAATGTCATGTAATGTCAAATTACAAAATATACACACATACATATATATATATATATATATATATTAGAGCATACATAATAATTCAAACATTATAAAGGGTCAAAACAGTTAATTTACCCAAGAGGGGTATTTTGGCCATTTTCCCCTTAGGGGCATTTCATTCATTTACCAAAGTGGGCCTAAGTACTCAATGGCCCTTCATGCAAGCCCAAGGTCGCCTAGTGACACATGTGATCATATCAGTACAGAAACTCGTTTATAGGCCGAGGCCCATTAAGCCAGCCCATGTAGACCCATATAGTCATGTGGCCCACCAGGCCCAGATTTGGTCTAAGCCAATGCGCGTACAATAATAGAATTAATAACACATATCTATTTAAAAATTTAAACCCATGCCAGTTACGGGCCCGTTAGGCCCACTCGGCCCATTCTGACCCAACTCACGAAAACTGCTTGCCATAGCCATTTTTTGATGTAAGGCCACAGTCCGTGGCCTCAGTCGATCACATGGGTACTCACACACCCAAGTGGTTAACGTTCGAATCGTCAGCTTTTCAACATTTGTGGTTTCAGGATTTTGCCATCGAGATCTAAAAGTGTGGTTAACACACCTGAATACGTGTTGTACAATTCACTCCTTCGTACAAAACCTACAAATCCATTAATGCCTTACTAGACAACTGCCATAAAGGATAAACACTTTCAACCCTTAATCCAACATACACATCACCTCACCTTATGCACATGAATGTTCTTGAATCACTTAAATCAATTGACTACAATCAATATCACTACTTGTTCGAATACCTGAAACAACATACATCTTATTAGACCTCATCACTTAAGAAAACATGTCTTACAATTCCAATACATACTTATGGAGCATTCGACCAATCAACACTTACCTACGGTTCAATCAATAAACCACTTGCAAGATTCGTAGGTACAATATTTTTAGAAGATATACTCTCAATCGACCCTTTCTCCCAAAAGAAGAATAGACTAATCGATATTAATAATACGGCTAAAGAGGTTTGAAGAAATCTGAATACTAACAGGATAGCAACATCACTTTACCATTTAATCAAGAGGGCTTCGAAAATAAGACAATCATGAAGATTCGGCTAACATAGAAGAGCAATAGATTTAAGAGAAACAAACAAGAGACAAAGAGTAGTCAAGAAAATAGTGGCTCGGCTAGAGAAGGAGAATAGTGTGATATTTGGTTTTCAAGGAGAAAGAAACATTCCGCTATATGGAGAAGTGAAAGAAATAGAAAGATTCAATGGGGACCAAGACTAAAGATGCAATCGACTTTTGCAAAAATCTAAAGAGAAGACAAGATAACCAATGATGCATTCGGTGTTTGCAAAGTCCAAAGAGAAAAATAAGGTGTATGAAAGAAAGAATGTGCATACATTACTTCAAACAAATGGAGTGGAGGTGTATTAGATTGGAATGCAAAAAGAATGGAAAAGAAGTACCAAGAGGGGAGAAATCAAAATCGGCATAATGACTTTTGAGCAAAGAATAGCTACCCTCCGTTAACATTTGGACCACAAAAACAACAAAAAAGAAAACCATCCCTCTACCTCCATCAATAACCGAATATCCTAGCCTAATTCAAAAACTTTCCCCTTCCATTTAGTCAAAGCTAGAACAAAAAGGAAAGAAATTTAAAACCTTTATTAGCCATATCTCAAATGACCGAATGGCAGCCATATAGTCCCATATTCGATCAAAACTTCCCAAATTCAATCCTTTAATTTGGCAACAAAAACACCATTGACCGAATGGCACAACAACGTCCCACATTCAGCTAATACATTCCAAATTCAATTCCTTTAATAGTTGTATGAATCAACCAGCCATCAATGCAAATTTCAAGTCAATCTTTAATCCACCGCTTCACTGCTTGACCAAGTCAACTTTTAACACCTTCGGTTAACCTCCAATTCTGCCTTGCACGAGCAGCAAAAATTAAGCTTCATTTGCGCAAGAGGGAGCTTGAACACCAGCCCTCCAGGACCTCCTTCACACTGCTGGCCGCTGCACCATAACTTCTCTTACACTACAATACAGTCACAGCAAATTATAAGCCTTCCACGCTAACATCACTTCCCTTTAAAAAAACAAAGCAAACTTTATATGGCCTAGGATTCAAACTTGCTCCCTTCCAAATACCTAGCAAGCCGATTGCCACTCTTCCACACTCTCTTTTTGTCATAAAACACCCCCAAATAATTATAAGGTTTAAACGCCTACTACCATGCCTAGATGCGAAAATAGAAAAAATTAAGCTAAGGCCTGGATTTGAACCATGGACCATTTCCTAGCTACCAATGCTCCTAGTCACCAGATCACTTGCTTCTATTCGTCAGCTTTAACCAAAAAAAAAAATTTATAAACCCTTCCTTGAAACGCCAATTCCACTTAGTGATGAAAACTAAAATTTTTCTTAAAGTCCCTTTTTGAACCCCAAACTTCTCCGACATCCCCAAGCACTCCAAATCACTTAATTAACAATCCAAACATGAAATTACAAAATATTTTTCTTGACCACAAAAATTTGAATTTCTCCGATACACAAAGCCCATTTCTCTTAAGCCTAAAATTCGAGACGTTACACAACTCTTTCTCTTAGGGATTTTCGTCCCCGAAAATCTTACCAGTGAATAGATTAGGGTACTATTTTCTCATAGCTTCCTCAAGTTCCCACGTAGCTTCTTCAGTACCGTGCTGTTGCCATAGAACCTTTACTAAAGCTATGCTTTTATTTCTCAACTCTTTGATCTTTTTAGCCAGAATTCTGATCGGTTCTTCGTTATACGTCATATTAGGCTTAATTTTAGTCTCGATTGAAAAAATTATATGTGATAGATCTAATATGTATCGGCGCAACATTGGAACATGAAACACATTGTGGATCTTTTCTAATTCCGATGGCAAAGCTAACCAATATGCCACTAGCCCTATTCTTTCAATAATCTTGTACGACCCAATAAATCGCAGACTCAATTTTCCTTTGCAATCGAATCGAAGAATTTTCTTCCACGATGAAACTTTCAGAAACACTCTGTCGCTGATTTGAAATTTGATGTATTTACGTTTTAAATTTGCATACGATTTTTGTCGATCTAAAGCTGCTTTCAAACTATTGCGAATTACTTTCACCTACTCTTCAATTTCTCTAATCAAATCAACCTCGTAAATCTTTTTCTCACTAAGCTCAGTCCAGTATAACAGAGTTCGACATTTTCGACCATGCAATGCTTCATACAGTGCCATTTTTATGCTTGATTGAAAATTGTTGTTATACGCGAATTCAATCAACGGTAAATATTTCTCCCAACTACCTTCAAATTCTAAAACACAACAATGCATCATATCTTTAAGAATCTGAATAATTCTCTTGGATTGACCGTCAGTTTGAGGATAAAATGTGGTACTAAAGTGTAACCTCATACCTAACGCTTATTGCAATTTCTTCCAAAATCGCGACGTGAACCTTGGATCTCTGTCTAAAATAATAGAAACTGGCACCCCGCGCAATTTGACAATTTCAAAGATGTACAATTCAGCTAGTCTATCAAGGGAGTAATCTGTACGTATGGTTATTGCATGATATGTAGTAATAAAATTTATAAAAACTGATCACACCAAAAACTCACTAATATCACGATTTAAAGGCAAGCACACCTATCGAATAGTAGTATAGTTTAGCGACAAGACCGAGTTATCGTACCCAAGAGAACCAAAAGTACTAGTACTTACTTCCTTTCTATTATTTAGCCTAAAAATAAAAGACGGTTGTCTGAAACTAATTCTAAAACTAACTAAAAGTGCACAAAAAGTAAAGTGGGCAAAAACTCTTTGGGAAAAGCTGATTGATATAAGCAATACTCAAGGGAGAATCCACCTAGACTTCACTTGTTATTAACTTCTTGAACTAGATGATTTATTCACTTGACTTGATCTGTAGAGATCCCTAACCTATGTTAATACCTCCGTCGAGGATAAGAACAACTAATCCTATGTGGTTAACTAAAGTTTCTTTTTTAATTAACACCCCTAGGTTGCATTAGTTCGATCTATAGATCCCCCTATTAGGTTTGACCCTAATCCGGCAGATTTATGTCACCCTATGTCTAGGGTTGCATGCAACTCCGCTTAATTATGGTAGATCTATTCTCAAAACAGGGACTTTTGCTCTTCTGCCTAAGCATATCAGTTTCTTGAAGTAATACCTAGGACTATTAAATCAAAAAAGAAGAATACATAATAAAGAACAATTCGAGTATTAATCATATAATTCAAGAATAAATAATAACAAGATCTGTCTTAGGTTTCATCCCCCTCAAGTATTTGAGGGGTTTAGTTCATAATGAATAAAGAAAACATCTCAGAAGAAATAAGATAACAAAACATAAAGAACCCAAAAACCCCTGAAGGGATTTAAGGAGATCCTTTGTCTTGATGTAGAATTCTGGCTTCTGGGATGAATCAATCGGCTTCCTTTGGAGTAATTTCTTGCTTTCAATCCTTGTGTTGGCAGAAATATGGTGCTCCTATTGGGAGAAAAGAGTACACCCTTAGAGTTGCCTCTTAGGGTCTTTATATAGAACTTTGGGATGCCTTTCTTAGCCTCTAAGTATCCAAATCCAAGTGAAATTGCACTTTCTCACGACAGGGACACACCCATGTGCCACGCCTGTATGGTTTTGACAAGAGGCCGTGTGGGCCTGTCGAGGGTGGCACGATCTTGTGGCCTGGTCGTGCTTGTCGGGGCTGGGCCGTGTTGGACTTCATGTGGCACGGCCGTGTGCCACGGTCGTGTGGTGATTCCTTGGGCCGTGTCATTTTCACACTTTGGCCCATTTTCTTCTTTTTCGATTTATTTTTGATTCTTTTCTCTTCCTTATGCTCTCCTAAGTATACAACATGAAATAGAAGGGTTAAGAGCACCAATTCTCACAAAATTAATAATAATTCATCTAGAAATTAGGCTAAACATGAGGTAAAAATATGTATAATTTATCGTTTATCAAATACCCCCACACTTAAGCATTTGCTTATCCTTAAGCAAAATTTCAATCCCTAATTAAGAACCATTCCTCTCAACTTACAATCTTTATCAATAATGTTTCAAACTAATTCACAAGTAGTCATACCATGAAAATTCAATCAGAAGAACATTAAAGATTCAATTACTCTAAGTTGAGAATTTTATTATTGAAACATAAGTTTTCTTCCCTACTCCTAAATAACTATCTCTTGATCAAAATTAACAAGATTTGACATCCTCACTAAAGATTCACTCTATCCACTCAAGGTGTTTAGGGTTCAAGGATTAAGTATTCTCTAGTCAACCTGAAAAGTTATTACCATAGGCTTGCAAGAAGATCAAATCTCCACCACTATAGTTTGATATGATACATTGATCAAAAGGTCTTTTAACGGTTGTAATGGGGCTTGGTTAAGGGTGTTGTCACAAGCTGAAAAAGAAAGGTTAGAATCAAGATTGAACTGAAAAATTATCTAGCTAGAAAAATCTCTATCACTGGAACATATTTCTTGAGCTAATTCTTATGATAACATCGTTTTCACCTTGGTAGCCTTAAAATAGAAATATGCAAAAACTATTTGAACTTATTACAGATTACAACTGAATTAATACATACATTTTTTTTAAAAACAATTCAAGTACAATACAATAAATTGAATGTTTTCAACTTTACAATCTAGAAAAAAGAATAAAGCTAGATAATAATTCAACTCGAATCTCGACAAAAATAGGATCAAAGTAATTGAATGAAATTAAAAAAAAAAAGGGTTATTGGTTAATATTAGGGTAAGTCAAGGAATAGGTTGTTAGGCTCAATGGGGTTCACTAGGGGTTAATTTATGGAGGTAGGCTTTTATGGAGTAAGTGGGTTAAATCCTAAGTGCCTTTATCATCTCAGTATATCAAATCAATGATGTGGTCTCGATATGTATAATCAAAGCAAGTTCTAGAATAACAATTCAATATTGACTCACTCAAAGCAATAATAAAAGTGAGCACGAAAGAATGTATGCTCAAAAAAGCTCAAAATCTCACCAGAATTATGGCTTTTGATGTCAATCCAGTGAATTTCAAATCTCAAGATAACACTTAGAATTAAGAAAAATAACTTATGAAAAAAATGGGGTTCTCAAAAATTTCAAATTATCATGCTTGATTCCCTAATGTTTTAAAGTTTGAATAATCAAAGTACAAGCACCTATGTCTTAATTCTCACATATAAATAAAAATCATAAATCAATCAGAATATATTCCTAATAGGAGATTGAAGATAATGCAAAGAGTAAAAGTGAGAATTTGAGAACAACGCAAAATGTTAGTAAAAAAAAGTTCAGGGATTTCAAAGAGAGTGTAAAGACTGAAAGTAAATTCCCCCCCCACACTTAAGATGTACATTGCCCTCAATGTACAAAGAAACATAAATAGCAAGAGAAGCATAATATCATAAGATAGGGAGAGAATTGAAACTCCCTGAATTTAGGATGAATTTGTGAGATAGAATTTGGAAGAGTCGGCAGTTGTGGTTGGGTGTTCCCATTTCCATTTGACTACGAGCTTGTAGAGCTCCTTTTTGCAACTGTGAAAATATTAATTAGTCGTGGGAATTTTAGATTAATAGAGATTACTCGTTAGGGATTAACCAATATGAAAGATAGAAAAATAAATAATAGAAAAATAATAAACTAAGTTTTAAAAATACTAATACTTAAATAATGGAAACAAAAAATAACATTCAAAATAAAAAAGGAAACCAAAGTTAGAAGTAAAGGAAAAATAGAAAAAAATCAAATTAAAAAAAATAAAAAAACATAAGAGGAATAGAGATCTTCTAATCCTCGGATGGATCACGCGGTGGTGGTGGTGGCGTGATGTGGAGATGCTGGCATATCTGCTGTAAAGTCGCGTCAATGTGATCGAAGCGCTAGAAGCATTGCTGCTCGAATCTAGATAAGCGCTCAGATATGTCAGCATAGGTGGCTGCTGCACGAGAAGGGTGGTGAGGGGGTGGCGGCTCGTCTGGTGCATCCTCCTCCGGTGGTGGTGGTGGGACATCATCAGGAATGTCCTCAGGATCCTGCCCTCCTGGATGAGACGATACTGGAAGGGGTTGCCTCCTAACCTTCGCTTGATCATCCTCATGTGGTGCATGATCTCGATGCCCTGAGGGGACATCTGGCCGATAAGTGTATAAGAGGATGTCTGGGCTGATGTGTTGAAGAGCCTGAAGTGACGGGCCAGGCATGTAATGTATAGGCCCATGGATATGACGCCTCTGTGATGACGCTCGGTCTAGTGCTGCATGGCGTGCGCGATAAAGTAGGCGAGGTCGATGGGGTGCGCGTTCGCCATGCTCCATAAGAAATAGGCATCATGGGTGTTGACGACGCTGGTGCTCTCCCATTTACCTATCAAAGTATGAGCAAGAAGAGCGTGAAGGTACCTCAATAATGGGGGGAGGGCGGTCGCCTTCGTAAGACTAGGGTTGTAGGAGGAGTAGCTAGGGGCAATGTTTCGCCAACAATCTACGGGTTTTAGGTGGATGCATCAAAAAAGTGTAGGGAAGTCATCCTCTGCCATGAACTGTTCTGTGTAGAGGCCGAGAGCTGAGCCGAACTCTGGTACGCTGAGGTGGCGTACACGACCTCCTAATCGAAATTGTATCGTGCCGAGATCGTCGAACTGGCTTATGATGGTCTACAAATGCAAAGTGGAGCAGAACTCTAGAGTGAGTTCAAGGTATGTGGGCTCTATGATCCGGAAGAATTGCTCCCAAGGATCCGTCATTAGTATGGCCCGAATAAATCAGCAAGGTTGACTTGCTCTAGTGCGTCCCAATCGATGCATTGACAGGCACTCAAGGTATGTTCCCGTAGGATCTGGAACAACTCCCCTTGAGAGTTCTGCGTGAATGAAATGTACGGGTGGTGAGTTTCGGAGGTGGGCCTCGATGATGAACTGTCTGGCCCCTTGCGTTTCTTTGAAGGTGGGACGGCAGCTTTCCTACTACGTGACGTTGACATTATGCCTATATAACACAATAATAAACATTAGTCCTAAGATTAAATTGAATCAAAAACTATAAGGGTGAGAAACATAACATTATGCCTAAAAATAAAATGGGGACTAACCTAATTATTCATTCTAATATGACATCAAAATTAAGCAATATGGGTATGTATAATACTAAGTTCATGAGAAAATGACAATCAAATGAAGTCATAAAATGGCATATATCATTCTGAATTCTCTATCTTAGTGCAACTAATTTTATGCTTGAATCTAAATAAATAAAATAAAATTAATAAATAAAATAGTAAAAATTGGAAATGAAAATGAGGAAATAGAACCAAATATGAGAGGTGTGCACGGTCGTGGGAGAGGGTCCAAACGGTCGTGGGGTGTTTTGCACGGGTGTGGGATGGTTATGTACGGGTGTGGTGGTGTTTTGAGGGTCGAAGGCGGCGTTTATGGTGGTTGGGGAAGCATTTGGGTGAGAGGATTTAGGGTTTGAGTGAAGGAGAAAGTGAATAGTGACCCATTATATATAGTTTTTGGGCCACACCGGTAGGGCACACGCCCGTGTGACTCGAATGCTTCTCGTGTTTTTTGAATTTCGATGGTTTTGGCGCACCTGGTTCGAGACACACGCCCTTGTCATCTCCTACGATCGTTTACGATCGTGTTCACTTTTCCCACGGTCATGTGAGTGGTCACACGACCGTTTACGATCGGTGCTTTGTTAATCACACGGTCGTGTTGGTAGTCACACTACCGTGTCTAAATTGACAGTGTTGGCCACGGCTCGGGGACACGGGCATGTGGAATTGTGCAAGTCCGTGTCTAAGTTGAAATGTTGCCACGGCCATGTCGCACGGCCGCAGCGATTTGTTGACAGCTCGTGTTTTGGGAAAATTAGTACACGGCCTAGGTGCACGACCGTGGCTCTGTTTAAAAGGGTCACACGGCCTTAGGCATGCCCGTGTGCTAGGCCGTGTGGTCCTAAATTCCTACATTAAAAAGGGGTTAGTTGCTGTATAAAAAGACTAAAATTAAAAGAAAAGAAAGGTTACTAGGTTAGTGCTCTGGTTGCCTCCCGAAAAGCGTTTGTTTATAGTCTAAGCTCGACTCTGTTCGAGCTCTGTGTGTTCATGATGTCTTGAAGAGCTGATACTCTTCCGTCCATGAAGTAGGGTGTGTCACTTGTGTGTTCCTTTGAATTTAAGGTTCGAGGATCATCGTCCCTTAAAGTTACCTTATCCCCTATCTTGAACTGATTTAATTGTTTTTGAAGGTTGTCCTGGTGAGACTCTGGGTTGGTGTGGCATACTTTGGGTTTCTCATGATAGTTCAGCCAATCGTCAAGTTCCTCGATCTGAAGCATTCGCCTTCCAGGTGCATCTTCTTTGGATGGACTTAATTGTTAGTCGGTTGCCTCCACATAGAGGGTATCCTGCACAGAAGGTTGAATGGTGAATTCAGTGTTTTTACAGGGACTCAAAACTTTATTCTCGTCTATAGTTTTAATTGAGTTGTGAGCTCGTAGGGTGACTGTATCATCACGTACTCATAATGTGAGTTCACCTGTTTTTAAATCAATTTTAGTTCTAGCAGTTGCTAAAAAGGGTCGCCCTAGAATTAAGGGTACATTGCTATCCTCATCAATGGCTAAAACAACAAAGTCAACTAGGAATATAAATTTATCAATTTTGACGAGTACATCCTTAATTATTCCCTTAGGTGCCCTAATAGTCTTGTCAGCTAGTTGAATGCTCATCTTGGTTTTCTTAGGGTTTCCAAGACCTAGTTGTTTAAATAGTTTATAAGGCATGACATTTATGTTTGCCCCTAAATCAGCTAAAGCATTCTTTTCATCTAAGCTACCAAGTAAACAAGGGATAGTGAAACTCCCTGGATCTTTTAGTTTGGTCGGTAGTTTATTTTGTAGAATAGCTGAGTAGACTGCATTTAATTCCACATGAGATTTCTCCTCTAGCTTCCACTTGTTTGTTAAGAGTTTTTTAAAGAATTTAACAGTGTTTGGCATCTGTAAAATTGCTTCAACAAATGGTAAGTTAATGTGTAATTTATTTAAGAGTTTAAGAAACTTACCGAATTGTTCATCTGTGCGGTTTTTCTTTAGTACATTTGGGTATGGGATACGAGGTTTGTGTTCTTTGATGTCTGGTTTGTTATTGCTTACCTCTACCTTACCTTTACTCACCTCAGGTTCCTTACATAATTTTGGATCGTCCTTGGTTAACACCTCCTCATTTGTTGTATTTATGACATGTAGTTGCTCTTTAGGATTGGTCTCAGTGTTACTTGGAAGTCCACCTTGTGGTCTTTCTAATATTAACTTGGCGAGTTGACCAATTTGATTCTCAAGGCCTTTGATTGATGCTTGTTGGTTCTTTAATGCTATTTCAGTGTTATGAAAATAGGTTTCTGACATGGCCATGAATTTGGTGAACATCTCTTCAAGGTTAGGCTTTTTCTCCTGTTGCGACGGTGACTACTGAAATCCCTGAGGGGGTTGTTGTATTTGATTCCCTTGTCCTCCCCAAGAAATATTGGGGTGGTTTCGCCAACCTGCATTAAATGTGTTACTATAGGGATTATTTTGAGATTTAAAATTGTTACCCATATAATTGGCTTGCTCGGTTTCTATGCCGTAAGATGAACAGTCTGGAGTAAACATATTTCCTGGGGTTGCGTCGCACTACATCACTTGTTTTGCCTGCGTAGAACCCAAAAAATTATCAAAGTTTCTATTTAAAAGCTCTACTTGGTTAGTAAGCATGGTGACAGCATCAATATTATAAACTCCAGCAGCTTTCGTCGGTTTGTACTCATGACCTGCCACTGATAGTTATTCAGTGACATCTCTTCAATAAATTCATAAGCTGCTTCTGGTGTTTTGTTGTTGATTGTTCCTCCTGTGACTGCATCAATCATCTGTCTTGTTGATGGGTTCAAACCGTTGTGAAAGGTTTGAACTTGTAGCCATAAAGGTAGGCCATGATGAGGGTATCTTCTTAAAAGATCTTTGTATCTCTCCCAGGCATCGTAAAGTATTTCTAAATCCATCTGCACAAAAGAAGAGATATCGTTTCGTAATTTAGCTATTTTAGCTGGAGGAAAATATTTAAGTAAAAATTTTTCGGTCATCTATTCCCATGTAGTGATTGAACCTTGTGGTAAAGAATTTAACCACTGTTTGGCTTTATTTCTTAAAGAGAATGGGAATAGCCTTAGACGAATGGCGTCATCAGAAACGCCATTAATTTTAAAAGTATCAGAAAATTCCAAAAAATTGGCTATGTGTGAATTTGGATCTTCATCCTGTAAACCATCAAACTGCACAAATTGCTATATCATCTGAATAGTGTTAGGTTTTAATTCAAAATTATTAGCATCAATTGTAGGTCTAATAATGCTAGTTTGAGTACCAGCCAAACTAGGTTTAGCATAATCATACATAGTGCGAGGAGCTTCATCTTGATTCACTGGTTGCACGGCTATTACGGGAGGTGGTGGAATGTTTTGGTTTGCTTCCATCTCTTCTGTAGGTTCTGGCCCTTGTTCTTGTCCTTGTTCTGGATAATGTAGGCTTCTTCTGATCTCTCTACGAGTTCTGCGAACTGTCGCTTCTAAATCTTTGTCAAAAAGCAATGGTCCTGCTGGGTTGTTTCTAGTCATAAGCTAGAAATACCTAGAAGGAAAAAGCAAAGAAAATTAAAAAAGAATAAAATAAAGATAAAAATAAAAATAAATAATAACCGAAAATAAATAAATATAGTAATGGCTAAAGTAATAAAAATCGAATATTTGTAATACTTTAGCTCCCCAGGAACGGCGCCAAAAACTTGATTATCGCGTGATATGTAGTAATAAAATTTATAAAAACTGATCACACCAAAAACTAACTAATATCACAATTTAAAGGCAAGCGCACCTATCGAACAGTAGTATATAGTTTAGCGGCAAGACCGAGTTATCGTACCCAAGGGAACCAAAAGTACTAGTACTTACTTCCTTTCTATTATCTAGCCTAGAAATAAAAGAGGGTTGTTTGAAACTAATTCTAAAACTAACTAAAAGTGCACAAAAAGTAAAGTGGGGAAAGACTCTTTGGGAAAAGTTGATTGATATAAGCAATACTCAAGGGAGAATCCACCTAGACTTCACTTGTTATTAACTTCTTAAACTAGATGATTTCTTTACTTGACTTGATCCGTAGAGATCCCTAACCTATGTTAATACCTACGTCGAGGATAAGAACAACTAATCCTAGGTGGTTAACTAAAGTTTCTTTATTAATTAACACCCCTAGGTTGCATTAGTTTGATCTATGGATTCCCCATTAGGTTTGACCCTCATCCGGCAGATTTATGTCACCCTATGTCTAGGGTTGCATGCAACTCCGCTTAATTATGGTAGATCTACTCTCAAAACAGGGACTTTTGCTCCTCTGCCTAAGCACATCAATTTCTTGAAGTAATACCTAGGATTATTAAATCAAGAATGAAGAACACATAACTAAGAACAATTCAAGTATTTATCATATAATTCAAGAATAAATAATAACAAGATCTGTCTTAGGTTTCATCCCCCTCAAGTATTTGAGGGGTTTAGTTCATAATGAATAAAGAAAACATCTCAGAAGAAATAAGATAACAAAACATAAAGAACCCAAAAACCCCTAAAGGAATTTAGGGAGATCCTCTGTCTTGATGTAGAATTCTGGCTTCTGGGATGAATCAATCTGCTTCCCTTGGAGTAATTTCTTGCTTTCACTCCTTGAGTTGGCAGAAATATGGCACTCCTTTTGGGAGAAGAGAGTACACCCTTAGAGTTGCCTCTTAGGGTCTTTATAAAGAGCTTTAGGATGTCTTTCTTAGCCTATAAGTATCCAAATCTGAGTGTGCCACACCCATATGGTTTTGACAAATGGCCGTGTGGGCCTATCGAGGGTGGCATGGCCATGTGGACTGGCCGTGCTTGTCGGGGTTGGGCTGTGTTGGACTTCATGTGGCACGGCCGTGTGCCACGGCCGTGTGGTGATTCCTTGGGCCGTGTCGTTTTCACACTTTGGCCCATTTTCTTCATTTTCGGTCCGTTTTTTGTTCTTTTCTCTTCCTTATGCTCTCTTGAGTATACAACATGAAATAGAAGGGTTAAGAGCACCAATTCTCACAAAATTAATAATAATTCATCCAGAAATTAGGCTAAACATGCGGTAAAAATATGTATAATTTATCGTTTATCAATGTACCAGAATCAAATGCGCTGATTTCGTTAGTCTATCAACAACCACCCAGATAACATCTTTTTTTCGGAGATAGAGGCAATCCTGATACAAAATCCATCGTAACTCTATCCCATTTCCACTCTGGTATCATTACAGGCTGTAATAGTCCCGAAGGCACTTGATGTTCAGCTTTGACTTGTTGGTAAATCAAGCATCTTGATACAAACTTTGAAATGTCTCGTTTCATACTCGACCACCAGTACATTTGTTTCAAATCATTGTACATTTTAGTATTCCAGGATTAACAGATGAGCAACCACTATGTGCTTCGTGTAGAATTTTCTAAATAAGTTTTGGGTTTTTCGACACTCAAATTCTACTTCTGAACATCAAACAATCATCAGATTCGACCCAAAACTCTGAATCACTAGTCAACTCACACTGTACTCTTTTAGCTTGTAATTCACTACCACATTTTTGAGCTTCACAAATTTGTTGAATGAACATTGATTTAGCTTTTAACTAAGCTAAGATTGAACCATCATCAGACAAACTTAATCGTGTATTCATCGCTCGTAAAGCAAATAAAGACTTTCTACTCAAAGCATCTGTGACTACATTCACTTTTCCCAAATGATAATCAATCACTAACTCATAGTCTTTTAGCAACTCAAGCCATCTTCGCTGTCGCAAATTTCAGTCCTTCCAAGTCATTATATACTTTAAGCTTTTGTGATCAGTAAATATGTGGTACTTTTCACCGTATAGATAATGTCGTCAAATTTTCAAAGTGAAAACTATAGTGGCCAACTCTAAATCATGCGTCGGGTAATTCTTTTCATGCGGCTTTAACTGTCTAGAAGCATGAGTTATTACTTTGCCCTCTTGCATCAAAACGCATCCCAAATCGCTCAATGAAGCATCGCTAAAAATTACGAACTCTTTACCCGACTTAAGTTGAACTATAATTGGTGCTTTAGTTAACAGTGCTTTCAACTGTTCAAAACTCTGTTGGCATTATTCTGACCACTCAAACTTTGCATCTTTCTGTAACAATCGAGTCATCGGTGTAGCAATCATTGAGAACCGTTTTACAAAATGCGGATAATAGCCAAATAATCCCAGAAAACTTCTGACCTCGGATACGTTTCTCAGTGGTTTCCAGTCAACAATCGCGAAAATTTTGCTTGGATCAACTCTGATGCCTTCCACTAAAACAATATGTCTCAAAAGTCCAACTTCTCGGGGCCAAAACTCGCATTTACTAAATTTAGCATATAGTTTTTTATCTCTCAAGATTTGCAATACAATTCTCAAATGCTCAACATGCTTAGACTCATCTCATGAATAGATCATAATGTCGTCAATGAATACAACAACAAATCTATCTAAATGCGGTCTGAAGATCCGATTCATCAAATCCATAAAGACTGTAGGAGCATTAGTCAATCCAAATGGCATAACAAGGAATTCATAGTGTCCATACTTGGTTCTGAATGCAGTTTTCGGCACATCCAAATCTCTAACTTACAACTGATATGTAACACCCCAAACCCGGCCTGGATGTTACAGCCAAGTCTGGTGTGTCACATTGAAGTGTTTTTCGAAAATCGTGTTTTCATTGAAAACCCTTCGCAATGTTTAGAAACTTTTATCGAAAAATTTGCATAAACCTTAGTTCGTGTTTATCTTTCCAAAACGTGAGTTATTGTAATAATTAAAACTTTGTTAACAACTTTGTAAAATCTTATGGGAAATTTTGAAAACTCGTAAACTTCTGTAGTTGCGGAAAACATGTTATCAGAAAATCAGATCCTCTTTGTTATGGCTTAAAGTGAATGGATACTATGCACCAGGTAGGATTCAAGAGAAGAGGAGGTGAGTCATTTAAACTGCTTAAGTACCAAGCTCTTCCTAGATCCACTCCTAGACATGCACACATCCATTGCCACACTTTAACCTTGTGACTTGTCTATTTTCAAATTAAGTTTAAACATATTGAAGATATATATTTATGAAAAACATTTACAAGAACATTTAAAATTGCGGAAGCTTTGCTTGGTTATCATGTTATTTTGAAAACAAGTACTTTTATAAAAACTGCGTCTTAAAACCATTCATTTTCAAATTGATTTAAATAATATCTTACTTAAACTAAAGTCAATTTAAATAAGTAAAGAATAAAAACCCAAAATAAAAATAATTAAAGAGGCCCTTATTACAAACCCAAAACCAAAATAAGAATAACCAAGATTAAATTAAAATACTGAATTAATTAATTTAAAACCTGAAACGCAATCTTCGTGGCCACTCTGAATCCCTCCCAGCTCTAAGTCCACAGTCTAGGGCTCACCTGAAAGGATAGAAGGAAAAGGGGTGAGTTTTGGAAAACTCAGTGTGCAACAAAGCCCTTTCAGAGCCCAAATCAACAAAAGCATACTGGGCCGAAGCCCCAATTCAGTCTCAACATATATTGGGCCGAAGCCTTTTCAAATTTCGATTACTGGGCTTTAGCCCTTTTTCATATATCAATGCACTGGGCCGAAGCCTTTTTCTGTAAACGGTATGGCCCATAAGCCTATTTCAATATCACATATAAACATCAATGCATGTATGCAAAGCCCATTTGGGGAGACTACTCAACCCACCATCCGCTACTCTCCACCCGTACCAGCCAACACACCATGTGGGGATGCTACTCAACCCACCCGGCCGCTACTCTCTACTGGCAGCATAGCTACTTTATTATATAACATGAGGCCTAGCCTCTTTCGGTAACTGGGGCAAAGCCCTTTTCGATAAACTGGGGCAAAGCCCTTTTCAGTAAACTGGGGCAAAGCCCTTTAGCACTTCCTCCATTCATATAAATCCCAACCCATGCATAAAATGAACATATCATGGCATATCATGTACAATAATAATGTCACATGCATTTCAATCAAAAACACCCTAGAGTACAATAGTCATTTTCGCCTAGAGGTAAAATAGTAATTTTTACATTGAAGGGTAATTCAGTAATTTTATCAACTATTAGGGTTTTCATGCTCATTAACAATTATCAACAATTTCCAAGCGTTTAAACAGTATTTCCAGCCCATTTTAGCAATTCCGAGTTATTGGGCCCAAAACCCCTAATGGGCCCTACGTAGCCGGTTTAGTCATCTAGGCCCATTTAACCTATGTTCCATAACGGTTTTAACAGTCTCAACATGCAATTTATCCATACTTCATTTTCTATCAAATTTACCCAAATGGGCCTGAAAGCCCATTGGGCCTGATTTCAGCCCCTCGAGGCCCAAACTTACCGACTTGCACGAAATTGTGCCGTTACCTGTCCCATCGATACCGATCACCGATCTCATCATTTCTAACTAATCTTGGAACAATCGCATATTCACAAGTTATTGAAATGCCGAAATTTCGGCATTTTGGCTTTTCGGCACTTGTTAACTTAAGCTACTAAGAGGGTTCGTTACACACCTTATTACAACAAACGATGACGAGATCTGTTCCAACTCAATCCTACATTCATTTAAATTACATTAATATCTAAAAACAAAATCAAATGTTCACTATTATCACAATATACATATTCAGCCAACCTCCTAAAAATGGTCTAACTCACTTACCTTATCAATCTTTAACTCTTAGATCCAAATCCAAATCGCCTTGAAACCGTTGATCTTGTTAGCCTCCAAATAAATCTTGATCGCTAGCCTTCGATTCGCACATAAAAAACCGAATAAAAATACTTAATTCAATCTTGACAAAAATCGATAGTCTCCCTAAAGTATTTAGGGATTCTCAACTTATTCTTGAATTACTAAATAAAATAAAATAAGATCTGAATACTTACCAATGACGTTCTTGTCAGAAACGTTTCTAACACTTTTTTTCCAAATCTTAGATTCACTATGAATCTATCTTAATCGCGAGTATAAAATAGGTCTAATAATTAATCCCCCAAATCACTAAAATATGAAGTTTTGGCTTTGAAAGAGGTGACGAAAGAAGCAAAAGAAATTGTATGAGGAAAAGTGAAGATGATCGGCAACAATCTTGAGAAGAAAAGATTGTTTTAATAGAATTTGGCTTCAAAATAAAATAAAAATAAAGAGGAATTGCTCAGCTTTTTTTTTAGGGAAAAATAGAAAAGGATATAAGCAAAAGGAATCCGATAAAATTGAAACAAAATCCCGATTGAAGGGAGAAGCACAATCGGCTAAGAACCATTCCCCAATTTAAACCCGTGCTTATCCTTATTTGCTGGCACCGTTTGAAACCAACTCAAACTCTTCTTACACCAGCAGCAGTCCACCGTTTGACCGACTCCACTGCTGGGAAGAGTTTTAATCCCGTACGGCAACCTCCACGCGTGCCCAGCAAAAAGGACTACCCGCTTGCGCGCGCTCCTGCTCGAACCTGGGATCTCAAGGGTACCCAGCACGCTGCTGGCCACTCCGCTATAGCTTTGCTTTTAATATTATATGGTTACCTTAAATTTTAAACCATACCTGCTGCAGTTCCTGATTCATTAAAAATAAAATCAAAATTCCGCCAACGACTGGACTCAAACCCATGACCCTTCGGAACTCTTAGCACACTCCTACCACTGCGCCACAGGCGCCCTTGTGGCATAACTCGGTCGCAACGGTTCTTAACCCTTACCTTTGCGTGAACTGGCTTCTAAAAACAAAAACAACCCTTGCGCATATCGTGCCTTGAACCCAGGCACACCTGCAACCTCCTAGCGTGGTTAGCCACTGAGCCAAGCGCATTCGTCTACGCTTGGTCTTGCACAATTATTTAAAAAGCCTTATCTTCCAGTTTTCCCCATAGAAGCAAAATCTAATTTTTTTCTAAAATTTTGGATTAAGCCCAAAGTTTTTCCCACAATATAACTACTTCTAAATTTATTTAAAAACTAAATTTAAACACCAAATATTATATATTTTTAATAACAATAATAATTATAATAACAACTTTATAAATATATTTTTATCTAATAATAATTATAATTAAAAATAATAAGATTTTGTCTAATAATAATAATTAAATTTTCATATAAAAAGTTTTAAAAACATAAATAGATACAATAATATTTTTCCAATAAATAAAAATTTTAAATACAGAAATAATTTTATCTCATAATCACAATAATTTAATTTTCATAAAAATTTTAAAACATTAGTAATAATAACAGAAATATTTTATCAATAGGAACAATAATAATAATATATAATTTTCATAAATATCAGTAATAATAAATATAGATAAATTCCCTAATAGTAATTTAATTCAAAAATTTTCCTTAAACGATAATATTTAAAACTTCTCACTTATTCAAATTTTCTTCTATCCGAATCCCGACTCAAAGTCCGATTCTTCTAGGCCCAAATTCAGGGTGTTACATGATAATAGCCCGATCTTAGATCAATTTTAGAAAATATTGTTGCTCCTTTGAACTAATCAAACAAATCATCAATTCACGGCAGATGATACTTATTCTTAATTCTCATTTTATTACGCTATCGATAATCGATACACATTCTTATCGACCTAGCTTTCTTCTTTACAAACAGAACTGCCGCACCCTAGGGTAAAAAGCTAGGTCGTGCAAATCCTCTATCTGTTAACTCTTGCAACTGAGCTTTTAACTATGTTGGTGCCATTCTATATGGAGCTATCGATATCAGTGAAGTTCCTGGTACTAACTCAATGGCAAACTCAACTTCTCTAATCAGTGGTAACTAAGGTAGTTCTTCTGGAAATACATCCGGATATTCACAAACAACTGGCACTGATTCAATCTTTGATTCTGATACTTTTGTATCCAGTACATACGCAAGATAAGCATTGCAACCCTTTCTCACATATCTCTGAGCTAACATAGATGATATCACTATAGGCAATCCAATTAAGTCATTAGATTCAATACAAATAATCTCACCGTTCTGACATTTCAATTCAATGGTCTCTCATCTACAATTCACAACTGCATCATGTAGAGTCAACCAATCTATACCCAGAATCATATCAAATTCATCAAACGGTAAAAGCATCAAGTTAGCTGGAAAGCAGTAACCCCTAGTCATCAAAGGACAATTCTTGCAAACTTTATCAACTAGAACATATTTGCCTAAGGGGTTCGATACTTTAATCATAAATTCAGTAGACTCAACAGGCAAACTCTTACTAGATACTAAATTCATGTAGACATATGAATGAGTCGATCTAGGATGTAACACGCCTATCCCGTGACCATTGCCGGAATAGGTAGGGACGTTACCGGATATTCAGAACAGATTAGAATAGAATATTCATATTATAACAAGATTCGAACATAAAGTCCCTTTCAAAAGTCTTCTAGACCTCAAACATGCATTTACATATGGTTGGGACTAAACCGAACACATTCATGAACTTCTGAACATATATAAAAATTTCCAAATTTAGGAGGTCACACGCCTGTGTGACCATGCCGTGTGCCTCACACGAGACTCAGGCAGGCCCATGCACCCAAGCTGTGCCAAAACAAAGTAAGCATACTGACTTTTTGCCACGACCACAAGACACGCCCGTGGGTCTTGGCCGTGTGAGTTTTTTTGTCATTTCTGGAAAATTAACACGGCCATAAGGCAAGCCTGTGTGCCCTAACCATGTGGCACTAAGAAAACTTGATATAAGTCATGCTTTCCACCCATTTGGGTCAATTTCCCAAGCAAACTAAAACACCATTTTGCCTAAACAAAACCAACCAATTCAAAGCCTAAAACATTCTTCTATATGGTCAAAACATTCATACAACAATCACATGCCAAATAACAAACACTTCATAAGTAATATCCATAATCAAAACTCATTATTTTAAACTCATTTAAACACCAACTAAACTTACCTTCCATCCCCTAAATTTCTTAACAAGATATCCATTTCATTGAAGACATTCATTGATCATTTTCATGTCAACAATTTGGCCATTCAAGATACCAAAACAAAGCATGTTTACAAATCTTGACCACATCACATGACTTGTATACATAAACTCAAAATCTTAAATTAGACATTCTACCCTATACATGCCATACTTAAACTTTGTACAATCAAAAGGTACCAAAAATCAAGCTTGATAGTGTGGTGACAATCTTTGACTAACCCTGAGCCCACAGTAGCTACGATATCTGTAAAACAGTTAAAAGAATAAACAGAATAAGCTACAATGAGCTTAGTAAGCCAAATACAAAAATTATGCAATCCATAATTGTAATACGATAACAACTTTCCACAGTTAATTCACAAACCAGATTTACTCATTTAATACATACTTCTAGTACACACAATTAGCATACCTTCCATGCTCAGAAATTCAGTATAAAACAAACGTACCTGACATAAGGTATGCATTCATTTATTTCTCACAATTTCTCCTCAAATCATTTAGAAACGTTACAGGGCTCATATAGGCTTATACAATGCCGACGTCCTCGACGTGGTCTTACATGTTATTCAATATCAATGCCACTATCCAGAACAGGGTTTTACATTAAATATTTACAATGCTAGTGTCCCAGACACGGTTTTACATGCAATACTCTAATCAATACCTACGTCCCAGACGAGGTCTTACATGATATCATTTTACTGTTGCTCATTCAGAAATTATTCGAAATAATACTTCAGGCTCTCATGGCCATCCAAATACAGTCTATAAATCAAGAATTTATAATAGACATCGATATAACACATATTTGTATTTTGACTTACCTTGTACGATTCAGACGAATTCAAGCCAACTATTCAACGATTTTGGACTTCCCTCGATCTAAGTCTAATTTTCTTTGTTCTTGATCTAAATTAATCAATAACAACCATTCAATGATTCATTTCATTCATTCCAGTCCATGAATACAAATTTAGGGCATTTTGCATTTTAGCCCTCACAGTTTCATACTTTAACAATTTAATCCATTCTTCACAAAATCACCAATATGCCAATTTCACCAAGACTATAGCTTGATCGAATATTCATGGCTTTCATATAAGCCCCTTTAATACATTTTTTGTCACAAATTAGTCCTCTCAAACTATTATTTTCACTATTTAACCCAAATTACTCAATTTCATCAAAAATTCAAGGCAAAGCATATTTATTCAACACCTATCCATCATAATCCATTCAATTTCACTACAAAGCTTCAAAAATCATCAATGTTACTATTCATAATCTTTATCAAAAATAGAGATTGAGACATGGGCATGAAAGATTTCGAAGCAACGATCACAGAAAGGTAGAAATTATTAAAAATGAACAAAAACTCATACCTTAATCAAGGATTAAGCTAGCCGAATTTGAGAAAGCATGAATCATTTTCTTTTTCTTTGATTTTCGGTGATGGTGAATGAAAATAAACAACATTTTCATGCCTTTGTTTTATTAATAATAGTTTAATTACCAAATACCAATTTTTCCCGTAATGAATCAATAATAAAAACTTATAATGGTTGTCCATAAAAGTCCATTAACCATGTTAATGGTTCAATTACAACATAAGGACCTCACATAAATAAAACATAACACTTAAACACTTTTAACAAATGACATGCAGATTTTAAATTTTACGCAATTTGATCCTTTCTCATAATTAAGCACAAAGGCAGACAAATTAAATCACAGAAATTTCACATATGCTAAATCATATAACACAGACACAAAAAATAATATTAAAATATTTTTCAGACTCCGATATGTGGTTCTGAAACCACTATTCTGACTAGGGTCCAAACTGGGCTATTACATAGGATCAATCAATAAAACTACAACAGTGTCATAAAGAAAAAAAGTATCGATGATAACATCTAGTGACGACGCATCTTGCAAGCGCAAATAGCGTAAGCTCTGGCTGGGGCTCGTGCCTCGGATCTCATTGTAGAATCTCTCATAACACCTCGATTACCACTTGTATTTCCAGTGTTTTGAGATGGCCTTCCTCTAACATCCGTATTACCCGGTTTCACCATTTGAGCTTTTTCATTCACAGACTTCTCTAGGCAATCTCTAACGTAATGATCAAGAGATCCACATCTAAAACATGCTCTGCTCTTCACCCTACATTCATCATAGTGTGGTTTATTGCAGTGTTTACACTTGGGTCTAGCATTTCTAACACTACTCGCACTAGTTACAGAAGTAGCCTGAGATTTAGGTGAACACCCCTAACCCGTATCCATTGTTGGAATAGGTTACGAGGTATTACCGGACTTATAACACAATTTAAAACATTCATTTCTCATACATTCGACATTTATCAATAAATATCATTCATATACAAACATATTAACCTTAAAACGAGCTTACGAGGCTTCAATCATGCATTTGGGACTAAACCGATATCATATAACGAATTTGGGAAATATAGAAAAATTCTCAAAATAAGGGACACATGCCTGTATGAACAGGCCGTGTGTCTCACACGGACAAGTGACACACCCGTGTCTCAGGCCATGTGGACACTTGGAATGGGATCACATGGCTGTGTCCCAACCTATGTCTTACCCCGTGTGTAACACTCCTATCCCATAATCGTCGCTGGAATAGGTAAAGGGGCATTACCGGACCTTTAATAAAATTCAGAACATTTAAACGTCACATCTCAATACCTTTTGTAAATTTTGAGCATTCATACACATAGCATGCTTAAATCGAACATCTAACGCTTAATACATATGATCAGGATTGAATTGGTAACATTTGAAAACTTTACGAAAACTTAGAAAATTTTTCAAGTAAAGGTCACACGCTTGTGTGAACGGGCTGTGTGCCTCACACGGTCACCAGACACACCCATGTGTCTATGTAGCACCCCTATCTCGTAACCACCGCCGGAATAGGTAAGGGACCAGACTTATAACACTGATCGGAATAGTATATTATCAACATAATCCAAAACATGTTCAGTCTTTCACAATCAATTCATGCTTTAATCAAACATATAAAGCTATAATAATATCATAGTCGCTAATTTGAAAACATATAAAAGAGATAAGAAAACTTAAAAAATTTTCAAAATAGGGTCACACGGCCATATGCCCAGGCCGTGTGCCTCACACGGTCAATAGACATGCCTGTGTGTCAAGGCCATGTGAAAATAGGGCATACGTACTAACTTGTACACATGGCCACAAGACACGCCCATGTGTATAAGCCGTGTGGCATCTTGACCAATTCAACTACAATACAGGGGTTACACAGTCGAGTCACACGCCTGTGTGCTCTGACCGTGTGGCACAAAATAGGCTTGGTACAAGCCATTTTACACCCCAAATGATCATGTACTTACAAGCATCAAATTACCACAGTTTCATATACCAATTGAACAACCAATTCGGCCAATTCAATCATCAAATATACCATTACACAACAACCAACTCAAAGTCATATATTTGACAGAAACCGTGAATGTATTTCAAGTATCCATTTCAAGTCAAAAACTAAAATTCATGCCTCAATTTCATCTATTCCATACATAGCACAATCTTACCAATTCAATGTCATATAAAACCTATCAACTAATCACATATAACATCACATATATCATGTATCCAAAATATGGTCATTTACCAGAAGTAGACATATCATAAGAAACTTCCATATCAATTAAACCATTTTAAAACCAAGCCATATCACATAACTTAGCATATAGCAAAATTATACCACACTCATTAGCATAGATAGCCATAAAGATCAACTTATAAAATACCCTATACATGCCATATTTACAACATTTGTAAAGATCCAAAAGTACCGAAAGTTTGTTTGGATAGTGTGATTGCAATCTCTGACTTTGTCTGAAATCGAGCTAACTTCCAAATATATAAAACACGGGAAAAATAAACAAAGTAAGCTTTTGAAGCTTAGTAAGCCCGTATAATATAGAATTTAACTTACCGAATCAACATTTAAAAGTGCAAATAACATTATCAAATCAATTCATATATCCTCAATGCCTATTCAACCAACACAACCATGTTAGTCATAAAACAACTATGTATTCATCCAATCCAAAGATGAAATAAACATGTAACATTCATGTAATCATATTTCATATATCATTTCATTCATTTATCACAAACTTATATAGCATTTAATCATATGACTATGTAATATTTATTTAAACATATCATATATCCTATAAGCATAAAATTCATGTAGTTCATGTATTAAACAACTCTTATGCACCTTGTATCTTTGGTATCATATATCATATACCTTGTAAGCATGTACTTGTACCATATACTTCATGTATTCTATGTCATTCATGTGAACATATACTTATAACATATAATCCATGTACTTGTACCTTATTTAACATCTAACCTCATATGAATCATGTACATACAACATGTAATTTATGCATTCTTCATATCTCTTATAACATGTATTTCAACTATTTCCTATCGATTTATTGCCCGTTGAACCTTTGGAAATATCAAGGGATACTCAGGTGATACACACACAGTGTATATATGTAACCTGTAAATCCGTCAATTCATCATGTATGCTCTTTCGAGCCATGTATGGTATGCTCCTCCTGAGCCAGTAATGGTAAGCTCAAAGGCTAAACGGTAAGCCCGAAGGCTGAATGGTAAGCCTGAAGGCTAAACGATATGTAACACCCCAAACCCAGCCTAGACGTTACGACCAGATCTGGTGTGTCACACGATCCTAAAACTAAGTTTACGACCCTCTTTGTCTTGTTGTGTCTTAAGTGAGTTTTGAATCAAAAGAGTAAGTTTGCTAAAACCAGTTTATTAATCCTTTAAGTTATCCATATTATACACTCGTTGAGTTTTGAAAATGTTCTTTAGATTTTGAAACCAGCGCAGCCTAAACTAGCGATTCCATAAAACGTAATTTAATCATCGAAGAAAATTAAACCAAATAAAAACTTAGATAGCGGCCTTATTACAAAGTAAAACCCAAAAAAATAAGATAATAATAAAATACTTAATCAAAATGAAAACCAGTTTTATTGCAGATGCTGTGGCCACTCCGAATCTCTCGCAGCTCCAAGCCCACTATGGTTGAGGGTTACCTGCAGAGATTAAATAAAAGGGGGTGAGTTTGACAACTCAGTGTGCAACATTATCTCAACCATAGGCCAAAACAGATCAAGCCTCAGAATCAGATTAGTTGGGCCTTGGCCCATATAGAAATCAGGTTAAGCCCATAGGCCCATAACAGATACAGATCAGATATAACATGCAAACAAAAAACCCAACCCAGATCCATCCATAACACCCCCGTACTAGCCTTACACCATGTGGGGAGACTACTCGACCCACCCAACCGCTACACACCACAGATATTTGCAGCGAGGCTGCCAGATATAGTTTGCAGCGAGGCTGCCAGATATTGTGACGAGGTCACCAGATCAGATATTGTGGCGAGGCCACCAGATTGCAGCGAGGCTGCCAGATAATAATGTGACAAAGTCACCAGATTGCAGCGAGGCTGCCAGATAATAATGTGACAAAGTCACCAGATTGCAGCGAGGCTGCCAGAACGCTTCCTCCGTCATAAACCCATACCCCATGCAACAGATGTAATCATACTAGCATGCAACATATAGCATCTCATGCATCAGATATATTCATAATAAAGATTACTCATGCATATACATAAAATAATACATTTCATACAGAATTGACCCTAGGGGTATAATAGTCTTTTTACACTTAGGGGTATTTTGGTAATTTTCCATATTTAAGGGCATTTTAATCCTTTTTCATATTTCCAGAGATTTTGTGCAAATCCAATAAATTATCAGCCCTCATATAACCACGGAAGTCCATTTAAGCCAAATTTCCAGTTTTGCCCTTTTTAGCCTAAAACCCCTAATGGGCCTTTCTAAGTCCATTTCGTCTCCAGTCCATTACGTCTAATTTTTAGGTTTAGTTTACCAACTTAACCATCTTTTTATTGTTCATGTTACCAGAAAGTCTTTAACGGTCATTTTCCAACTTGGGCTCGGAAGCCCATTGGGCCCACCTTGGCCCATCGAAGCCCAACTTACCAAAACACTCGAAATTGCACCTTCTGCAATTTCGCCACCGTCAGTTTCCAATGTGACCACAATAGAGTATTCGGCTACTCTTAGATCCCCCCAAGACTAATTTTCGGTCACTTTCGATCGGTCACTTTAGCACAGTTTTCGGTTATTACGGCCTTTAGCCATCCTAGTCTATGATGGAGATACGTTACACACCTGTTACTGTCGAAACGTTGGCGAAATCCACGAACGAAACCTATCGAACAACATCTTATTGTTAGCTTAGTAATCTTCAACCACTAACCCAAAATCTTAGTACTAAAATCGGCTAACATGGCCCAACATTGAAATCTTACCCCTTACCGTCGATTAGAGAATAACTCTCGATGTCCAATCACGTTAGCCTCCAAAACTCCTCGCTTGATCAGCTCTCCTTGCTATTCAATGCACAAAAGAAACCAACCATAGTATTAGAATCTTACAAGAAATGTCGACATGCCCTCTAAGGCCCTATAGGTTTTGGTTTCCTTTAAGATATTCAATAACGAAGATACGTAGTGATTAGATCACTTACCGATACCACCACTCGAAGAGTATCGCTCCCACGCTTCCACTACCTCTGGTCTATTCTAGATCTACCGCAAATCTAACTCTAATGTCACAAGAGTGGCTCTAGGGATATTCGGCTTTTGAAGAAATGATGTGGTGCACTTGCCGATTCAACCAATAAAGTAGGTGGGGTAAACCGACAAATAGAAAGGGTGGAAGAATAGGGTTCGGCTTGCTAGAGAATAAAGAAGAAGAAGAAGTAGATTTCGGTCAATAGGTAAACAAAAGAGGTATGGTTTCGGTCATACAAGGTATTCGGCCATGGGGGTTTTGATCAAATGAACATTCGGTTTAGGGCTTGAAGAAAAGAGGTAGGAGAAAGCTTTAGTTGATTCGGCCAGGGAGGAGGTAGCAAGGTAGGTTTCGGTTTGTGAAAGCAAGATGAGAAAAGATGAGAATAGAAGGAGAGGAAAACAAAGTGTTGCCAAACGAAAACAAGATTTTTAGCAGGAGGTCTTCTGGGGTGTATACTTCGGCAATTTGGTTTAGAAAAGATAGGAAAGAAAGGCTCTAAATTTGCTAGACAAAATCAATAAGAAAGGAAACCTGCTCACTAAACAAATCGACACCAAATGGAACTCTAAAGCCGATTGTACCTAACCTATGCTATTGCCGAAATCACACCATGAAGAATCCCTTGTTCGGCCACCTCTTTTGAAATTCGAAAACTCCTTGATTTGCTCCTCAATCTCCTCCACGATTTACTCCTTGACCTATTCAAATCACCTCCAAGCAGAGTTCCATTCTGCTTCCAACTCCTACCTGCTCAAGCTTAAAAAATAAAACACCACCTTTGCAACCTCCGGCGCTTGAACCCTTGACCTCTAAGCTCATCTAGGCGCCACCTTTTAAGGAGCCTAGTGGCATCCCCCTTGCCACTTTACCACTGATCCATTTGTGTTATATTTCGCACACAATTTCTTAAGACCCTTATTTCAATGGTCCCCCTACCTCCTAAGCTTAAAATCTAAAATTTTGCCGAGCCTCTAACCAACACATGGGCCTTCCATAGGCCCATTAACCCTTCTCAAACTTACATTACACACCCAAATACAAGCATTTAAACATTTTATCAGATAAGGATCAATCTAAGAAAAACCAGAAATTTAGGGCTTTACAACTCTACCCTCCTTAAAGAAATTTCGTCCTCGAAATTTACCTTATCCAAACAAATGGGGATATTGCTGACGCATTGCCTCCTCTGGCTCCCAAGTAGCTTCCTCTTTGCCATGATTACGCCAAAGTACCTTTACCAATGGGACTGATTTTCTTCTTAGAACCTTTACGTCTCGATCCAGAATCTGCACAGGCTCTTCCTCGAAAGTCAAATCAGGCTGTACTTCCACTTCTGCAACTGGTAGAATATGGGTAGGGTCAGAACGATATCATCTTAGCATGGATACGTGAAACACATCATGGATTCTATTCAGCTCTGGCGGTAACTCTAACTAATACGCCACCGGACCTACTCGCTTAAGAACCCGATAAGGCCCAATAAACCGCGGACTCAACTTGCCTTTCTTACCAAATCTTAGTATCTTCTTCCAAGGTGATACCTTTAGAAAGACCATGTCAC
This sequence comes from Gossypium stocksii, assembly GCA_020496765.1. NCBI lineage: Eukaryota > Viridiplantae > Streptophyta > Magnoliopsida > Malvales > Malvaceae > Gossypium > Gossypium stocksii. Next base: position 66,037,829 of record CM035626.1, read on the forward strand.
CTACTAAATACTCAATCTCCTTACGTTTCAAATCTGCATAAGACTTCTGTCCATCAGATGCCTCTTTTAATCGATCCCTTATCACCTTGACCTTCTCTTCAGTCTCTGCCACCAACTCAGGTCCAAGAGTTTGCCGCTCGCCCAATTCGGTCTAACAACTAGGTGAGCGACACCTACGCCCATACAGTGCCTCATAAGGTGCCATACGGATACTAGCCTGATAACTGTTATTATACGCAAACTCTGCCAACGGTAAGTAATCCTCCCAACTGCCTCGAAAGTCAATAACACATCCCCTCAACATATCTTCTAGAATTTGAATAACCCTTTCAGACTGACCATCAGTCTAAGGATGGAAAGCCGTGCTAAAGTTCAGTCACGTTCCTAACGCCTCATGCAACTTTTGCCAGAACCGAGATGTGAATCTAGGATCTCGATCAGAAATAATAGACACTGGCACCCCATGCAGTCGCACAATCTCTGCTACATACAATTTGGCTAACTTCTGAAGCGAATAATCAGTACGTACAGGGATGAAATGAGCAGATTTAGTCAACCTATCCACGATCACCCAAATCGAGTCCTTCTTTGACGGCGACAAGGGCAATCCACTTACAAAATCCATGGTCACCCTCTCCCACTTCCAAAGTGGTACCTTTACTGGTTGCAGAAGTCCAGAAGGTAACTGATGTTCAGCTTTCACTTGCTGGCAAGTTAGGCATTTCCCCACAAATTCTGTTACCTCTCGCTTCAGTCCAGGCCATCAATACAACTCCTTTAAGTCATGATACATCTTATTACCTCCAGGGTGCATAGCACACAACCCTTTATGAGCTTCGTTCAGAATTGCTTGCCTCAACTTGAAATCCTTAGGAACACAGATTCTACCACGAAAACATAGAATTCCTTCACTGTTAAGTCCAAACTCAGAAGTATTCCCATCTTTAACCTGCTGAAATCGAGAAACCAGAGACTCATCCCTCAACTGCTTTTCCTTAATCTCATCCACCCAGGTCGGTCTTACTTGCAATTCTGCTAACAAACTACCATCATCATACAGACTCAAACGAGCAAACATAGCTCTCAGATCAGATACAGTTCTACGACTTAGGGCATTAGCCACCACATTAGCTTTGCCTGGATGATACTCAATCGCACAATCATAATCCTTAAGCAGCTCAATCCATCTCCATTGCCTAAGATTCAGCTCCTTCTGAGTCAACAAGTACTTAAGACTCTTATGGTCTGTATATATAATACACCTTTCTCCATACAGATAATATCGCCAGATTTTAAGTGCGAAGATTACTGCTGTCAACTCCAGATCATGGGTAGGATAGTTCACTTCATGAGGTTTAAGCTGTCGCGATGCATAAGCAACCACTTTACCCTCTTGCATCAACACGCAGCCCAACCCAACATGCGATGCATCACTGTACACGGTAAAATCTTTTCCAGACTCTGGTTGAATTAATACAGGTGCCTCAGTCAGAACCTTCTTTAGTTTCTCAAAAGCTTCTTGCTGCTGCTCGGTCCAAATATATGGCACTCCCTTCCTTACGAGTTTTGTCAATGGCGCTGCCATCACAGAAAATCCTTCTACAAACCTTCTATAGTATCCAGCTAAACCTAAAAAACTTCGAATTTCTGCCACTGACCTCGGTGGTCTCCACTCCAGAATTGCTTCAATCTTTCGAGGGTCCACCTTAATACCCTCAGCTGATACAACATGCCCCAAGAAGGTTACTTCTCTTAACTAGAACTCACACTTACGATATTTCGCATAAAGCTCCTTTTCCCTTAACACTTGCAGCACAATACGGAGATGCTCATCATGTTTCTCTTCAGATTCAGAATAGACCAAAATATCGTCGATAAAGACGACCACAAATCGATCCAAGTATGGATGGAACACTCGATTCATCAGATCCATGAAAGCTGCAGGTGCATTGGTCAGCCCAAATGGCATAACCAAGAATTCATAGTGACCATAGCGAGTTCTGAATGCTGTCTTGTGTATATCCACCTCTTTCACCCTTAATTGATGGTACCCAGATCGAAGGTCAATCTTAGAGAATACTGAAGTTCCTCTAAGCTGGTCGAATAGATCATCGATTCTTGGCAACGGGTACTTATTCTTAATCGTCAGCTTGTTCAACTGCCGATAATCGATGCACATTCGCATTGACCCATCTTTCTTCTTTACGAACAGCATTGGTGCTCCCCACGAAGACACACTTGGCCTAATGAAACCTCTATCCAACAGTTCTTGAATCTGCGCTTTCAACTCCACCAACTCCTTTGGTGCCATCCTATACGGTGCAATAGACACTGGTGCCGTACCAGGCAACAAATCAATCCCAAACTCGACCTCTCGATTCGGGGGTAAACCTGGAAGCTCCTCTGGAAAAACATCTTGAAAATCTTTAACAGTTCTCACTTGATCCACCGTTAGTTCCTCAGTTCCTACTTGACCCACGAATGCCAAATAAGCCGCACATCCTTTACGAATCCACTTTTCAGCTCTTAATGCTGATACCACATTGGACAAATAATCTCTACGTTCACCTATCACCATAACTTCCTCATCCTCTGCAGTCTTTAGCCTCATTCGTTTTGCAGCACAATCCAAAGTAGCCCTATGCTTTACAAGCCAATCCATTCCCAAGATGAGATCAAATTCTCCGAAAGGTAGCTCCATCAAGTCTCCAAAAAAGATTTTTCCTTGAGTCTCTATAGGTACATCTCTATACAGTTTGTCTACCCTAACCGAGTCACCCAAAGGACTTAATGCAGATACCCCGCTCACTGTCTCCTCAGAACGCACTCCCAGCGACCCAGACATGGCACATGCAACATAAGAATGGGTAGATCCAACATCTATCAACGCAGTGTATGGCATACTAGAAATAAAAAACGTACCAGTTATGACGTCAGGAGCATCACCCTCCTCTCGGCGACGAGCTGCATAAACTAGCGCTGGCTGACGGGCCTCAGCGAAACCAGCACCCCTGCCAGGTGCTCCTCGTCCTCGACCATTACCATTTCCGCCTCTACCTTGTCCATGACCCCTCAGAGCTGGTGGTCCACCCCTCACTGGTTGAGCAACCCTCTGAGCCATAACCTGTCCTTGATCCGGTTCTTCGGGACAGTCTTTAATCCTATGCTCCATCGACCCACATCGAAAACAGGCTCCAGAACGTTTTCGACACTCGCCCATATGTATCTTACCACAACTCCTACAACCCTGTGGCCTGACAGCATTCATTGGCACCGCTCGCACTGGTTCTGCTACTCTTGCTCTCTTAACATTCTTATTAGCCCCTCCTGATGGTCCAGAATCCTTCCGGAAGCGGTTTCTATCCTTTTCGCGATTCTGCCTCTCGGTACGCTTCACTTCCTTAGCTATCTTAGCTTTCTCCACCAAAGCAGCAAAGTTACGCTCCCTCTGTGGAGTAATCAGTACCCTTAGCTCATCTCTCAGACCATCCTAGAAACGTACGCTACGCTCATATTCGGTAGCAACTATCCCAGAAGCATATCGGCTCAGCCTCAGAAATTCAGCCTCGTACTCAGATACTGTCCTACTTCCCTGAACCAAATTTAAGAACTCTTTCCTACGGGCGTCCACATAGCTAGCCCCAACATATTTTCCTTTAAAGGCTTTCTTAAATAGCTCCCATGTTACCTCACCATCTGCAGTTCCATCTCTTACTGTGAGCCACCACTGATAAGCTTCATCTCTAAGCAACGACACGACTCCTTTCAGCTTCTGCTCCATAGAGCAATCCAGATCGTCCATAATCCGCTCTGTGGCCTCCAACCAGTACTCGGCCACATTCGGGGCTACACCAGACACGCCCCTAAAGAATTCCGCCCCATTAGCTCGGAGTCGCTCAGAAATGGATCCCTGAAATCCATTACCGGTACTTGCCCCAGCAACCCTTTCCAGAACTCGAAGCATCGCTTGCGATAGGGCGTCGTCCCCTACACCCCTATCCTGAGATTCCACCTCTGTTGCCAGTGGTATCGGCATATCAGCTGCTGGCGCATGACCCGAAGATAAAGTCTCAGCTCGTGCACTACCTCGGCCACGTCCACGGCCCCTACCACGAGCTGCTCACGTACTCATTTCGTACTTTCTGTTTTAGAAATTTTATGAGTCAGATTTCAGTGTTTATTACAGATGTCTTATGAATGGTAGAATTTCAGAGTTTATCTTCTTTCGCGGTAGCCTAGCTACAGTCTTAGTCTACCTATCAGAGTCTTTATAGTTTCAGTACTACCCTAGCTAAAGTATCATAATATAGTCTTTAGTCAGGCATACAATCAGAATTTCCAGAAACAATCAGAAAAGTTCAAAAAAACTTACAGGCTTGGGCCGGAGATTCGGTGTGCCACTCTTTCAAAAGATTTTATAGGAGAACTTAATAGATTTTTGTTGTCTTTGAAAATTTACGTTCGAAAAGAAGTTTATCAAGACTAATTCCAAGTAATTTTGAAAACTATGTTAAAACATGATCTTTTGAAAATCTTTGTTTTGACGATTTGAAAATTTCCATTTTTGGACCCAATCCACAGCCGAGTTGTTGCAACTTAGCTTTGATACCACTAAATGTAACACCCCAAACCCAGCCTAGACGTTACGACCAGATCTGGTGTGTCACACGATCCTAAAACTAAGTTTACGACCCTCTTTGTCTTGTTGTGTCTTAAGTGAGTTTTGAATCAAAAGAGTAAGTTTGCTAAAACCAGTTTATTAATCCTTTAAGTTATCCATATTATACACTCGTTGAGTTTTGAAAACGTTCTTTAGATTTTGAAACCAGCGCAGCCTAAACTAGCGATTCCATAAAACGTAATTTAATCATCGAAGAAAATTAAACCAAATAAAAACTTAGATAGCGGCCTTATTACAAAGTAAAACCCAAAAAAATAAGATATTAATAAAATACTTAATCAAAATGAAAACCAGTTTTATTGCAGATGCTGTGGCCACTCCGAATCTCTCGCAGCTCCAAGCCCACTATGGTTGAGGGTTACCTGCAGAGATTAAATAAAAGGGGGTGAGTTTGACAACTCAGTGTGCAACATTATCTCAACCATAGGCCAAAACAGATCAAGCCTCAGAATCAGATTAGTTGGGCCTTGGCCCATATAGAAATCAGGTTAAACCCATAGGCCCATAACAGATACAGATCAGATATAACATGCAAACAGAAAACCCAACCCAGATCCATCCATAACACCCCCGTACCAGCCTTACACCATGTGGGGAGACTACTCGACCCACCCAACCGCTACACACCACAGATATTTGCAGCGAGGCTGCCAGATATAGTTTGCAGCGAGGCTGCCAGATATTGTGACGAGGTCACCAGATCAGATATTGTGGCGAGGCCACCAGATTGCAGCGAGGCTACCAGATAATAATGTGACAAAGTCACCAGATTGCAGCGAGGCTGCCAGATAATAATGTGACAAAGTCACCAGATTGCAGCGAGGCTGCCAGAACGCTTCCTCCGTCATAAACCCATACCCCATGCAACAGATGTAATCATACTAGCATGCAACATATAGCATCTCATGCATCAGATATATTCATAATAAAGATTACTCATGCATATACATAAAATAATACATTTCATACAGAATTGACCCTAGGGGTATAATAGTCTTTTTACACTTAGGGGTATTTTGGTAATTTTCCATATTTAAGGGCATTTTAGTCCTTTTTCATATTTCCAGAGATTTTGTGCAAATGCAATAAATTATCAGCCCTCATATAACCACGGAAGTCTATTTAAGCCAAATTTTCAGTTTTGCCCTTTTTAGCCTAAAACCCCTAATGGGCCTTACTAAGTCCATTTCGTCTCCAGTCCATTACGTCTAATTTTTAGGTTTAGTTTACCAACTTAACCATCTTTTTATTGTTCATGTTACCAAAAAGTCTTTAACGGTCATTTTCCAACTTGGGCTCGGAAGCCTATTGGGCCCACCTTGGCCCATCGAAGCCCAACTTACCAAAACACTCGAAATTGCACCTTTTGCAATTTTGCCACCGTCAGTTTCCAATGTGACCACAATAGAGTATTCGGCTACTCTTAGATCCCTCCAAGACTGATTTTCGGTCACTTTCGATCGGTCACTTTAGCACAGTTTTCGGTTATTACGGCCTTTAGCCATCCTAGTCTATGATGGAGATACGTTACACACCTGTTACTGTCGAAACGTTGGCGAAATCCACGAACGAAACCTATCGAACAACATCTTATTGTTAGCTTAGTAATCTTCAACCACTAACCCAAAATCTTAGTACTAAAATCGGCTAACATGGCCCAACATTGAAATCTTACCCCTTACCGTCGATTAGAGAATAACTCTCGATGTCTAATCACGTTAGCCTCCAAAACTCCTCGCTTGATCAGCTCTCCTTGCTATTCAATGCGCAAAAGAAACCAACCATAGTATTAGAATCTTACAAGAAATGTCGACATGCCCTCTAAGGCCCTATAGGTTTTGGTTTCCTTTAAGATATTCAATAACGAAGATACGTAGTGATTAGATCACTTACCGATACCACCACTCGAAGAGTATCGCTCCCACGCTTCCACTACCTCTGGTCTATTCTAGATCTACCGCAAATCTAACTCTAATGTCACAAGAGTGGCTCTAGGGATATTCGGCTTTTGAAGAAATGATGTGGTGCACTTGCCGATTCAACCAATAAAGTAGGTGGGGTAAACCGACAAATAGAAGGGGTGGAAGAATAGGGTTCGGCTTGCTAGAGAATAAAGAAGAAGAAGAAGTAGATTTCGGTCAATAGGTAAACAAAGGAGGTATGGTTTCGGTCATACAAGGTATTCGGCCATGGGGGTTTTGATCAAATGAACATTCAGTTTAGGGCTTGAAGAAAAGAGGTAGGAGAAAGCTTTAGTTGATTCGGCCAGGGAGGAGGTAGCAAGGTAGGTTTCGGTTCGTGAAAGCAAGATGAGAAAAGAGGAGAATAGAAGGAGAGGAAAACAAAGTGTTGCCAAACGAAAACAAGATTTTTAGCAGAAGGTCTTCTGGGGTGTATACTTCGGCAATTTGGTTTAGAAAAGATAGGAAAGAAAGGCTCTAAATTTGCTAGACAAAATCGATAAGAAAGGAAACCTACTCACTAAACAAATTGACACCAAATGGAACTCTAAAGCCGATTGTACCTAACCTATGCTATTGCCGAAATCACACCATGAAGAATCCCTTGTTCGGCCACCTCTTTTGAAATTCGAAAACTCCTTGATTTGCTCCTCAATCTCCTCCACGATTTACTCCTTGACCTATTCAAATCACCTCCAAGCAGATTCCATTCTGCTTCCAACTCCTACCTGCTCAAGCTTAAAAAATAAAACACCACCTTTGCAACCTCCGGCGCTTGAACCCTTGACCTCTAAGCTCATCTAGGCGCCACCTTTTAAGGAGCCTAGTGGCGTCCCCCTTGCCACTTTACCACTGATCCATTTTTGTTATATTTCGCACACAATTTCTTAAGACCCTTATTTTAATGGTCCCCCTACCTCCTAAGCTTAAAATCCAAAATTTTGCCGAGCCTCTAACCAACACATGGGCCTTCCATAGGCCCATTAACCCTTCTCAAACTTACATTACACACCCAAATACAAGCATTTAAACATTTTATCAGATAAGGATCAATCTAAGAAAAACCAGAAATTTAGGGTGTTACACGATAAGTCCGAAGACTGAACATGTAAGCTCATGAGCGGTGGTGAGTTCGCAACGAATACAGGAGCTCAACCAACCTGTAGCCTAGTGACATGTCACTTGTATCCTGCGACCTTCTACGGTTCAAATGGGAATCGGTAATCAAATTGAACAAATAACCAATAGGCATTTCAATACATTATTTCACATATATACATTTATACAATATGAAATTCAACATGTATTTAATAAGCAAACTTGATTCTATAGTTCATCAATCATTCAAATAACATTAAAATAACAATTATAAACATTATAGAAGTTTGATTTTAATTATATGAACTTACCTCGATTTAGCTCGTATATCCAAAACCTATCCGTCTACCTTCCGTTTCCCCTGATCAAGTTCTGGTATTTGTTTATCTTGATCTATATTAACCAAATTTAACTATTTATTCAGCAACACATTCATTTAGACACATATACATGTAAATTTGGGAAATTACATATTTGCCCCTATACAAAATAGTCCCTTTTATCACAAAATGACAAATTACTCAATATTATCCACAATTCAACATAGCCAAATATTCCTATGTTCCATACAAGCAAATATCTTTCATTTATTCACATTTCTACCCACAAAATTTCTATCTATTTCAATTTAATCCCAAATAATTAATTTTATCAAAAATCACTTTATAAAACTTGTATATCTATAAACAATCATCAATAATATCAAAACAAACATGTATTCAACGATGGATTATTTCAAAAACATAACCAATTTCAGAAATCAAGATACGGGTCAACTATATCAAGCTGCAATTAGCTCAAAAACATAAAAATCATTAAAAACGAATTAAAAACTGTACCTTAATTGCTAGATGAAGCTTGGCTGAAAGCTAGGTACAAAAATGGTGTTCTTTCTTTGTTTATTTGGTGAAGAAGAAGAAAACATAAACAAAATATAAAATGGTTTTGTTTTAATAATAATAACATATAACTATTTTACAAAATTAACCTTTTAAAAGCCATTTAAAAATCATGCTATATATGGACATAAGTGTCCACTATCTTAAATAAAGGTATAATATCAAATTAAAGCCTTCGTTTAATAAAACCATAGTCAATTAAGCCATTTTACTAAATAAACTCATGTTTATCGCTTTATGCAATTTAGTCCTTTTTATCGAATTAACTAATCAAACGGTAAAATTTCTTTACGAAATTTTTGTAGAGTAATTCCAACATGCTGTAAACAGAAATAAAATAATAAAAATAATATTTTAACTCGATTAGCTAGTCCCAAAACCACTCGTTCTGATTAGGGTCTAAAATGGGCTTTACAGTCTAGGCCGTGGGAAAAAATGGCATGCCTACTAACTTGTCCACACGACCATTAGACACGTCCGTGTGCCTGGCCGTGTGAAAATTTAGAGGTATATTGACTTGGTCACATGGCTGACCACACGCCCGTGTGCCAACCCTTGTGCCTTACACGGCCAACAGACACGCCCCTATGTCTATGCCGTGTAACTCACTGACTTCTTTAACTAAGGTGCAAAGGCCATACGGTCGAGACACATGCCCGTGTGCTCAAATCATGTGGCACAAAAATAAGCTTGGTTTAAGCCACTTTTCACACCCAACTTCCATATACCTACAAGCATAAAAATGGTACCAAAACCACATTCAAAAATAGATAACTAGTTCAGCCAAAACATCATTCGAACCAACCATTTGCCAACCTAAGCCATATCACATAGCTTAGTCATCTACCAAAACTTATGCCAAAATCAACAACTTAAGTGGCCATACATTTCAACCTATAAACTAGCCTATACATGCCATATTTACACATATTCCTTGAATTCCAAAAGTACCGAAAAGTCGTCTAGATAGTGTGATGCAAATCTCTGACTTTGTCCGAATCTAACAAGCTTTCAAAATCTATAAAACATAGAAAATAAACGGAGTAAGCTTAAAAGCTTAGTAAGCTCGTATAATATAGAATTAAACTTACCAATATGACATCAAGTAATAAAACAATTTAAATCCCATTTATTTGCCAAATGCCTATTCACAATATTCATACACAAGTTAGTCACATAATTACCATATAATCATCCATTCACAAGGATGAAATTAATCATGTAATATCTATTCATTTGACATTCAATTCATCTATCATCTCATCTATACCATTCATATGAATCATGTCACGATCTACTCATATAATTCATATAATTCATGTATTATTTTATTTATATAATCAATATAACTCATTTCTATCTCATTTTCATATACATTTCATATGACTCATGCAACATTTTATCTCTATAATTCATGCAACTCATGTAACATATCATTTTTATAATTCATATAACTCATGCAATCCGTATCAGTAATATGCCTATTGAACTTAACAAAATATCGAAGGATACTCGGGTGATACACACTAAATGTGCAAATCAGTAATCTGTCTATTCATTATCATTTTCACTCTTTTGAGCCATGATCGGTAAGCTCTTCCTGAGCTAGTAAACAATAAGCTCTATCGAGCTAAACAGTAAGCTCCATAGAGCTGAAACTGTAAGTTCATAATAGTTGAATCGGTAAGCTCATACAAGCTGTGGTGAGTCCTCAACAAATGTAGGAGCTTGACCAAATGGTAACCCTAGTGACATGTCACTTGTATCCTACGACTTTCTACGGTTCAAACGGGACTCAGTATATTTAATCCCATCATTAAGGTATCCAATAATCACATACATGTCAATTTCTCAATTCACAAGCATTCAATACAATTAAGTACATGTGTTTAAAGGTTCAATTCTATTTATACGAACTTACCTCGTATATGCTCGGATAACCGTCATCCATTCGTTTACCTTTTGTTTCCCTCGATCTAGTTCTGATAATTGTTTATCTTGATCTATATATTATCAAATTCAATACCTTCAGCAACTATTTAATTCAATTTAGTCCATAATTCACATATTTTACAAATTACACATTTGCCCCTATACTTTTGACTACTTTGCAAATTAGTCCATTTCACACAAAATGGCAAATTTATGCAATTTAACCTTAGCCCATATACAACCAAATTTCATACTAAATACTAGTAGCCCATATTTTCATTTTATTCACATTTCTAACCACAACATTATACAATTTCGCAAATTCATCCTAATTCTCATTTTTGTCAAAAATCACTTTATAAAACTTGTATATCCATTAACAACCATCAATAATCTAACGAGAAAATTCAAATTACACAAGTATTCAATGATGGAATAACTCAAAATCTTTAGACATTTCAAAATCTAAGGTATGGGCTAGCTAGATTGAGTTGCAACGAGCTCAAAAACATAGAAATCATTAAAAACGGGACAAAAATCGTGCGTAATTGAGCTTGAGAAGTATGGCTGAATGAACCCTAAAGAAATGGCTATTCTTTCTTGCTAAAATTGGTATGAAGAAGATGAATGAACCATAATATGATGATTTTGTTTTAATTAATTATATCATATTGACTATTTTACAAATTTAACCTTAATTAAACCATATAAAAATCATGCAAATTATGGACATAAATGTCCACTAACATAAGCAAGGGTATATTATCAACTTAAGGACTTCTAATATTAATCCCATAATCATTTGAGTCATTTAACAAATAAAACTCACATTTTTTGCTTTATGCGATTTAGTTCTTTTTATCGAATTAACCATTTAATTGGTAAAATTTATTTACGAAACTTTTATACTATCACTCTATCATGCTGTAAAACTCATTAAAATAATAAAATAAATATTTTGACTCGGTTCTGTGGTCTCAAAACAACTGTTCCAATTTGACTCAGAAATGGGCTGTTGCATCGTGTAACTCTCTGATTTAGGTCACACGGCCGACCACACGCCCGTGTGTCTAGCTCATGTGCCTATTCGAATTAGCCTCAAATGCCCGTGTGCCAAGCCGTGTGCTAGGCCATGTCAAACATGTAGGGTATATAGACTTATGCCACACAGCCAATCACACGCCCGTGTGTGAGGCCATGTAGAGCATACTAACTTGCTTCTACATGCATCACTAGGGGACATACGACCGTGTACCAAGACCGTGTGTCACACACAGCTGAGACACACACTCATGCCTCTACCCGTTTGGACAAAAATAGGCTATTTACCAAGCCATTTTGCCACCTAAATTTGTACATACCTATACAAGATCACTTTGTATCATTTTAAGACATCAATAGATAGCCAAAGAACATCATTTAAAGCACAATTTATACCATTTCACTACTAACCAATTCAATACTCAAGTCATCACCATTTACACATTCAAACACATGCCAAATTGACAAGATCCATTAGCTAATAAACACATATAAAGCATGTTCTATAATTCAAATACCAAATCATATCCAAGCATTATCAATTCATATAACCATCACTTTTCATTATAACCATTTGTATAATTGCACTTCATCACCAAACTTGCCAAAACATACCATAGCATATATACTTATAAACAACCAAAACAATAAGCCAATTTAAGCCAAGTCTCATGGCTTAAACATACCAAAATATATACCAAAATCATAAGCTCAAGTGACCATAATCATCATCTTCTTAACTAGCCTATACATGCCATATTTACACATTTATTAAAGTTCAAAAGTACCAATTGACAATTGGATAGTGTGATGTGAGTCTCTGACATCTTCTAAATTGAGTGAGCTTTCAAATCTCTATAAAACATGGAAAAGAAACAGAGTAAGCTTTATAGCTTAGTAAGCCCATATAATATAGAAATTGACTTACCATTTATACATAATCAAAATAAGTAAACATAGTATATCCAAATAACTTGTCAAATGCCTATACACAAGTATCCATCAACATGTTAGTCACATAGATGCATATAATCATCCATTCACAAGGATGTATACAACCACCATTCAATTTTCATAAGGATGTATACAACCACCATTCAATTTTCATACTCTAATGCATCATATAATAACAATTTCATATAACTTGTAATGCATTTGTAACATTTCATCCACATTCATATAACTTAGAATTTCATTCATATAATCAGTAATTCCTTCGTATAACTAGTAGCAAAATTATACCCGTTGAATCTCTTAGAATATTGATAGATACACAGGTGATACACACTAAGTGTATTAATCGGTAACCCATCAATTCATTCTCATATTTGCTCTTTCGAGCTATGATTAGTAAGCTCCTCCTGTAAGCTCTATCGAGCTAAAAATAGTAAGCTCTTACGAGCTCAGAACAGTAAGCTCTTATGAGCTAAATTATCGGTAAGCTCATACGAGCTACGAATTCCTACTGTTCAAACGGGGTTCAATAATCATCAGACTATAAACATTAGGCATTCAAATTTCAAGAGAATTACTTACTGAATTTATATACATTCATTTCAAACAAATTTCAAGAGTTTAAAAGTTTGATCCTAATTATACGAACTTATCTCATATCGCTCGGATGCAAAATTAGCGACTATTCGTTAACTTTTCCTTTTCCCCGATCTCGACTTATCCTGATCTAAATAATGTCAAATTCATCACATTCAATGACCACTCAATTCAATTTAGCCTATAATTTATATTTTGGCAATTTTACACATTTGCCCCTAATGTTTCACAATTTTACAATCCAGTCCTTATCACATAAATTTACAAATTCATGAATTAGACCATAACCCATGGTCATTGAATTTCAAAAGGGTCTCTATTAGTCCATTTATTTCATTTATTTCACAGTATAGCTACTTAATTTTAGCATTTTTCAATTTAATACCTAAATAACAATTTTTTCAAAAAAATCACTTTACAAAAGTTGGTCATCTATCATTAAACCCTTATAATCTTTCATCAAACATCTATTTACTCAAGCATTCAACAATGGTGACATGCTAAATCTTTAACAGTTTTAAAATCAGAGATACGAGCTAGCTAGATTGAGCTACAACGATCTCAAAAATGTTAAAATCATTAAAAACCAAGTCAAAAATCATTGCTCATGTCTCTGCCCATGTGGACAAAAATATGCTAGATTACAAACCATTCTTCTCACTCAAACCTACATCAATTCAAACATACCATATACCACATAATATGGCACAAATAGGCATTCCAAACGAGCATAATTCAAGTAAATTTTACACCATCTATTACAAGTCATCCAATCATCACACTAAACCATTCAATTCATACCAATTCAACATTCTCTAAACACCTAAATGATCACTTACAATTGTGTCATATTTGATTTATAACTACAAGCACACTTGTCACCTATTTCAATCGTTTGATACTCAAATTAGCAAATCACAACAATCATGTATATAGCTAACCTTTTACTCAAATATATACACATCACGAGTATACCAAAATAAGCCAACTTAAATGGTTATACACATATCAACAAATAGGCCATGTTAGCCACAATTTTTTATTCATATTATATAACCAACTAGCCTATTCATACCATATATCCACAATTTTGTAGAGTTCAAAAGTACCAAAGCTAAAGATGGATAGTGTGTTACGATCTCCAACGACTTTCGAATCGAGCGAGCTTCCAAATCACTATAAAAAAATAAAAAATAAGTAGAGTAAGCTTTAAAGCTTAGTAAGCCAGTATAATATAGAATTAAACTTACCATTTATTTATAATTAAATAAACTAACATAGTACATTCCAATCCCCTTTCTCAAATGCCTATTACATGAACTCATCCATCGGTTAGTCAAGTAACATACATACATTTATCAAATCAATATGAATGCATTCAATAATCATTCAAGCTTCATATACTCATATCATTCATTTTATAGTTCAATTCACTTACCTCTTATATCTATTCATATTATATACATTTCATACTTTTCATATAACTTTTGTACTAGTTCATAGCAATTCATATAACCTGTAATAGATTTGTGCCTATTGAACGACTTAGAATATCGATAGATATGCAGGTTGTACACACTAGGTGTATTAATTAGTAAACCGTTAATTCCAAAACATATATGCTCTTTTGAGCCATAAACAGTAAGCTCTATCCTAAGCTGAGGGAACTGTAAGATCTAATGAGCTGAGAAACAATAAGCTCTTACGAGCTAAATATTGGTAAGCTCATACGAGCTGTGGTGAGTCCGCAGCACATGCAGGATCTCAACCAAATCAGTAACCCTAGTGACATGTCACTTGTATCCTACAAATTCCTACGGTTCAAATGGGGCTCAGTATTCATCAGACTTTATTATTTAGGCATTCAATTCACATGTGATCTATTTTCTACATTCATATTCATGCAATTCTATAACGCCTAAAATTTTAGGGTTTTTGAATTTTTGGGTGAATTTAATTGTGCATGTCTTGAAGTGCTGAGTTATGTTTTGGGTGTGTTTATTGGACCTTTAGAAGGCTTAGGTTTTAGTCTAAGGCTTGGTAAAATTTTAAATTTTAGCTTTAGGTGAGGAGGGACTTGAGCTAGGTGGGCTTTTAAATTAAAGTTGGGGTTTTATAGCACAAGAAAGCCTGTGTTAAAGTGGCAAGATAGCGCCACTTAAAACACAAGGGGTGGCATGACATGGCTGTGAGGAAGCTGAGGTTCGAATCCATTGGTGAGCAAAGTGTTTATTTTATTTTATTGCATGTGCATGGTAAGAGGTGGTCTCCAAGTCAAATTCTGAAGGAAGGAGTTTGAAGTGTTCATAGGATTAGATTAAGGAGTGATAAGAGGAGAAAATTTAGGGATTGAGCATGAAGGGAGAATTGGCCGTATGAGGGACTTTTAGAAGTGCAAATTCAGCTAGGGGGTAAGGGCTAGCATTTTTGACATTTGTTGTATGCGTGTGCCGATTTCTTGTAGGCATTCTTTTGGGATTTTGCAATTTTGGGCATATCCCTTGTTGCCGTATAGGTATAGTTTTTTTTGGCTCTTTCATTCCTTCTTTTTCCCTCTCTTCACTGTTAAGAAAAGCTGAAAACCTTGTGCACACCATCCCCTCTTGCCGATTTCATTCTCTTTGTCGCACCTACTCTCTTCTTTCTTCCCTTCTTTCTTTTCTTCTTTCTCTTTTTCTCCTTCTCTCCATAGATTGAATTGATCTCCCTAAACCATTTTTAGCCGATTACTTCAAAAGCCAAAACCCAAAATTTTTTAGCCGATTTCTTCTTGGTCAATCTTTCTAAAAGTTAAAATCCTGAAATACTTAATCTCTTTCTTGGCTGATTCCTCCATAGCAAAGGCACCAAACTTAAAACTCTCTTTCTTTTTATTATTTTCTCTCTTGCACTCTCAAGTAGCCAAAACTTGTTATCTATTTTGCAAACATTCTCTCTTTGGTCGAATACCTTAGATTTCTTCTCCATCTTCGGGTTTGGAGTAGATCCATAAGAGATCGGGACTTGGTCTAGTGTAAGGCGACTTCTGTGACATCTATTGAATCAAGTGAATTTTGGGTAAGAATCTTTTCTTTCTTTTTGTTCAAATTGTTAAGGGAAAAAGCCAAAACCCCTTAATCCTTTGTGCTAATCAGTTTAGATCCTTTCTTTGGGAATAGATGATGGACCCTTTTTTTAACTAATGGAGTTTTATGGCCTTTTGTAAGGTGGATCTCGTGGAGGCTAGGGTGGTTAACGTTACCAAGGTGATTTAGATCTGTTGGTTGGATTCGGCAAAGGTGAGTGAATGTTGATTTTGGGTAATGATGGCCGAATGTGATGCTATTAAAGGGATGTCGATTCCGTTTGATTTTGTTTGGATTATAGCTTAATGATGTAGTGGGTTTGTTGTAGGTTAATCATGTGCGGAATCTCGACGTAGTATGCAAACAGGTGTGTAATTAACACCCTCTAGTAGATTAGATCGGCAAAAGTCGAAAAGTCGAAATACCGAAATGCCGGCATTTCGAGGGCTTACGAGCGTACGAGTGCTCGTGGGTCAGTACGAAATCATGAAATTTGAAATAATGGACGGTAAGGCTACTTTGTGTGTTTTCGTGCACCTAGGTAGTTTTGGGCCTTGATGGGCCAAAAATAGGGCCCAATGGGCTTATGGGCCGATATGGGTAAAAATATGCGGTAAGTATTTTCTGGTAAACTGGATATTAAATCTATAAAAAATATGTGTAAAATTTAGACTTAGCGGGCACAGTATCTTGTGGGCTCCCTCGGGCCCATTAGGGGTTTTAGGGCTCGACGACACTGTATGAATAAATAGGCTATTTGAGTCGCTTAGAGTGATGTTAGATCTGTTAGAAGGTCGTATTAAGCATGAGACTTAGAGACCCCTAAAGGGTAAAAATTACCATTTTACCCCTAGATCCTAAATGACTATTTTACCCCTAGAAATAGTTGACAGTTTTGCATGTTACTGTTTCTGATATTCTGTATGCCATGTCATATTATATTCTGATTTGCATGGGGTTGGGTTATTGATACGGAGGAAGTGCTAAAAGTGGCAATGCCACGTTATCTGTTTAGAGGCTCTGCCTCTTATTTCTGTTCTAGTGGCTCTGCCACGATATCTGTATTAGCAGCTCTACTGCGACTGTGGTATGTAGGGCTGGGTGGGTTGAGCTATTCCCCACATGGTGTGTAGGGCTGGTACGGATGGTGTGTAGGGCTAGATTGGGCTTGGGCTTTGCATACATGCATATACACTTATGTACTCTGATCTGTTACTATAATGGGCCCAAGGTCCACTCTATTTTTGAAAAGGGCCAAGGCCCAGTTTAATCTGTATCTGAATAGGGCTTCGGCCCAAATTAAGCTTGGACTGGTCTATGACACTAGTTGGGTTTCTTTACACACTGAGTTTTAACAAACTCACCCTCTCTTTTCCATCCATGCAGGTAACCCCCAATCATAAAGGACTTGGAGCTGTGAGCGATTCGGGGTGGCCACGTGAATCACATTTTTGGTTTATAGTTTTCTAAATTTACTTTATTAATGCTTTATTTTAATGTAGGGTTTAAGTTGTAATAAAGCCGCTCGGATGTTTGGTTTTGTTTTTCTTTATTACTTATCTCTACAATGATAGGTTAGTTTTACGGGGTTTCCAAACTTAATAAAATGTTTTCAAAACATACAATACGTATCGATTGAATATCTTAACAACAATAACGCTATAACGAGATCCACTGATAAAAATGGAATTTTACTTGGTAATAACTATGGTTTTATTATCTGAAAATGATTCTTATTTACAAACTTTTAAAATGGTTTAATTACAAACAACATTACGTTTTCAAAAAGGAAGATCAAAGGTTAGTCAATCATCCACGTGACACACCAGATCTAGCCATAACGCTTGGGCCAGGTTTGGGGTGTTACATTTAGTGGTATCAGAGCCCGGTTGCAATAACTCGACTGTGGAATGAGTCCAAATGTTTCCTTAAAATTTAAATTAAGGCCCAAATTTGTATTTTAAAAATTCAGTTTTGGAAAATTCCTTTAAGAAATTCTTTTAAAATTGATTTTCTTCTCAGAAATGTTTCTATTTTACAAAAGTCTAGGGTTTTTGAAAGTTTCCAACAAAGTTTATTAAATGCATTTTGCATCGACAAAACTTGGGATTTCTAGATTTGGTTTCTAAAGAGTGGCACACTGAATATCTGGCACCAAGTTCGTAAGTACCCTCTACTTTACTGTATTTTACTAAGATACTGTGATACTGAAACATTACTGTGGATAGTACTAAGACCCTACGGAGACTCTGTAGTTAGGGTGACATTGAGACTATAAAGGACTGAGACAGTAGGAAAACTGGAAGCTTTAGAAGACTGAGACTGTAGCTAGGCGACGATTCTGCAAAAACAAACTCTGAAATACTATCTCTGCATAAAACATCTATAATAGATACTGAAATATTGAACTAATTCATAAAATTCGTAATTAGATAATACGATATGAGTACGATCGCAGCACGTAGAAGAGGCCGTGGTTGTGGCCGAGGAAGTGTGCTAGCTGGGTCTTTCTCTTCGGGACATATGCCAGTTGAGGAGGCACGAGCGCCATCAGGAATTAAGACTAGGTCTTATGATCAGGCCGCATGGGACGATGCTTTGTCCAAGGCAATGTTACGGGTTCTGGAAAGGGTTGCTGGAGCGAGCACGGGAACAGTGAATCAAGGATCGATTTTCAAACGAATCTGAGCTAATGGAGTAGAGATTTTCAGGGGCGTATCTGGTGTAGCCCCTAATGTGGCTGAATATTGGTTGGAGGCCATGGAGTGGATAATGGATGACTTAGACTGCTCAGTGGAGCAGAAGCTGAAATGAGCAGTATTTTTACTGCGTGACAAGGCCTACCAGTGGTGGATCACTATGAGGGATGGTACCCCGGCTGAGCGGGTGACTTGGGAGTTGTTTAAGATGGCCTTCAAAGGGAAGTACGTCGGGGCGAGCTATGTGGATGCTCAAAAGAAGGAATTCCTGAATCTGACTCAAGGTAATAAGACTATCACGGAGTATGAAGCTGAGTTCCTAAGGTTAAGCCGGTATGCTGGTGGTATAGTCGCTACGGAGTGTGAACGCAGCATGCGATTTGAGGATGGCCTCAGAGATGAGCTAAGAGTGCTGATTACTCCGTAGAGGGAGTGTGATTTTGCTACTCTAATGGAAAAAGCAAAGATTGCTGAGGAGGTGAAGCACACAGAGTGCCAGAACCGTGAAAAAGACCGGAACCGATTCAGGAGGGAATCAAGACCCTCGGATATTGCGGGTAGGACTATTAAAAGGGCTAGAGTGGACGAGCCAGTTCAAGCAGTTCCGATGAATGTGGTTAGACCGCAAGCTTGTGGGGATTGTGGAAAGGTACATCTAGGTGAATATTGGAAGCGTACTAGAGCATGTTTCCGGTGTGGGTCCAAAGATCATAAAGTTAAGGATTGTCCTCAGAGGCCGACACAGATGCAAGCGACTAAATCAAAGGTTGCTCAGCCAGTGAGAGGTGGGCCACAACCACCGAGAGGTCGTGGTCAAGCTAGAGGCGGTAATGGAAATGGACGTGGACGTAGAGCACCAGGTAGGGGTGCTGGAAATGCTAAGGCACGATAGCCGACGTTGGTTGATGCTGCTCGTCACTGAAAGAAGGGTCACGCACCTGACGTCATAACCGGTACGTTTTTAATTTATAGCACGCCATACACTGCCTTGATTGACATTGGATCTACCTATTCATATGCTGCTTGTGATGTGTCTGGGACACTGGGTGTGCAAACTGAGAAAACTGTGAGTGGGGTATCTGTTGTAAGTCCACTGGGTCAGTCAGTTAGGGTAGACAAACTCTTTAGAGTTGTACCTTTAGAGACACAAGGTAGGATTTTCTCTGCGAATTTGATGGAGTTGCCCTTTGGAGAGTTTGATCTCATCTTGGGTATGGATTGGCTTGCAAAGCATCGAGCGACTTTGGATTACACTGCTAAGCGGATGGTGTTAAAGACCACAGAGGATGAGGAGGTAACTGTAATAGGAGAGCGAAGAGATTACTTTTCCAACATTATCTCAGCTTTGAGAGCTAAGAAGATGATTCGCAAAGGTTGCGAGGCATTTTTGGCCTATGTAAGTAAGTCAGATTCTGAGGGTTTGATCGTAGGAGAAGTTAGAACCATGAAGGAATTTCAGGATGTTTTTTCAAATAAGTTTCCTGGGTTACCTCCGAATCGTAAAGCCAAATTTGGAATCGACTTGTTGCCTGGAACGACTCCAGTGTCCACCACTCCTTATAGGATGGCACCAAAGGAGTTAGTGGAGTTGAAAGCGCAAATCCAAGAACTTTTAGATCGAGGTTTTATTAGACCAAGCGTGTCTCCGTGGGGAGCACCAGTACTGTTCGTGAAGAAAAAGGATGGGACGATGTGTATGTGCATCGATTATCGTCAGTTGAACAAATTGACTATTAAGAACAATTACCCTCTCAAAGGATCGATGACCTATATGACCAACTAAGAGGAGCATCGATATTTTCCAAGATCGATCTTCAATCTGGATATCATCAATTAAGGGTCAAAGAGGTGGATATTCACAAGACAGCATTCAGGACTCGGTATGGTCATTACGAGTTTCTGGTTATGCTGTTTGGATTAATGAATGCACCAATGGCCTTCATGGATCTAATGAATTGGGTATTCTAACCCTACTTGGATCAATTTGTAGTCGTCTTCATAGATGATATTTTGGTGTATTCGAAAACTGAAGAGAAGCATGATGAGCATCTCTGGATTGTTCTACAAGTGTTGAGGGAGAAGCATATGTATGCAAAGTTCAGCAAGTGCGAATTTTGGTTGGTCACATTGTTTCTGCCGAGGGGATTAGGGTGGATCCTTGAAAAATTAAAGCAATTCTGGAATGGAAGCCATTGAGATCTGTGTTGGAAATTCAGAGTTTTCTGGGTTTGGCAGGGTACTATAGGGGGTTTGTGGAAGGATTTTCTTTGATTGCGGTACTATTGATGAAGCTTCTGGGAAAAGGAGTACCGTTTGTCTGGACTGAGAAACAACAAGAGAGTTTCGAGAAGTTGAAGAAAGTTTTGACTGAGGTGCCTGTATTGATTTAGCCATAGTCTAGAAAGGATTTCATTGTGTATAGTGATGTATTGCATGTTGGTCTGGGCTGTGTACTGATGCAAGAGGGTAAAGTGGTTGCTTATGCATCGTGATAGCTTAAGCCTCACGAAGCAAACTACCCTACCCATGATTTGGAATTAGCGGTAGTAATTTTTACGTTAAAAATCTGGAGGCACTATTTGTATGGAGAGAAGTGTATTATATACACGGATCAAAAGAGCCTCAATTATCTGTTGACTCAGAAGTAGTTGAACCTTAGGCAACGAAGATGGATAGAGTTGCTTAAGGATTACGACTGTTCCATTGAGTATCACCCAGGCAAAGCTAATGTTGTAGCTGATGCACTGAATCGAAGAGCTATAACTGAGCTGAGGGCGATGTTTGCTCGTCTTATTCTGTATGATGATGGTAGCTTATTAGTAGAATTGCAAGTAAGATTGACCTAGATAGAGCAGATTAAGGAGAAGCAATTATTAGATGAGTCACTGGTTCCTCGATTTTAACAAGTTAAGAATGGCGAGACTTCTGATTTTGGATTGAATAGTGAAGGAGTTCTGTGTTTTCGAGGAAGAGTTTGTATTCTGAGGGACTCCGACTTGAGACAGTCAATTCTGAGTGAGGCTCATGGTAGTCTTTGTGTCTGCATCCTAGAGGGAATAAGTTGTATCGGGATTTACGAGAGTTATATTGGTGGTCTGGACTTAAACGGGAAGTAATGGAGTTTGTGGGTAAGTGTCTGACATGCCAGCAGGTGAAAACTGAGCATCAACTACCATCTGGACTTCTGCAGCCAGTGAAGATTCCACTTTAGAAGTAGGAAAGGGTAACCATGGACTTTGTGAGTGGGCTACCCTTGACGCCGACCAAGAAGGACTCGGTTTGGGTGATTGTGGATAGATTGACCAAATCTGCCCATTTTATACCCGTCCAAATCGACTATTCACTTCAAAAATTGGCAAAATTGTATGTAGCGGAGATAGTGCGACTTCATGGAGTACTAGTTTCGATTATTTTTTATCAGGATCCTAAGTTTAAATCTCGATTCTGGCAGAAGTTGCATGAGGCGTTGGGTACACGACTAGACTTCAGCACTACTTTTCACCCCTAGACGGATGGACAGTCGGAAAGGGTGATTCAAGTTCTAGAACACATGTTGAGAGGATGTGTTATTGATTTCTAGGGTAGCTGGGAAGATTACTTGCCATTAGCGGAGTTTGCATACAACAACAGTTACCAGGCAAGTATTCAAATGGCATCGTACGAGGCGTTGTATGGTTGTAGGTGTCGTACGCCTACTTGTTGGATGGAATTGGGAGAACGTCAGGTTCGTGGGCTAAAGTTAGTAGCAGATACAGAAGATAAGGTCAAGCTGATTAGGAATCGGTTAAAAGAGGCATCTGATAGGCAGAAATCTTATGCCGACTTAAAGCGGAAGGATGTTGAGTACCCGGTGGGAGATCTAGTTTTCTTGAAGGTCTCGCCTTGGAAGAAAATTTTAAGGTTCGAAAAGAAGGGCAAGTTGAGTTCGTAGTTTGTTGGGCTTTATCGAGTTTTTGAACGGGTGGGTCTGGTAGCTTATCAACTGGAACTACCTCCGAAGTTGGACCAGATTCATGATGTCTTTCATGTCTCCATGTTAAGGCGATATCGGTCTGATCCTTCCCACATTATACCTATTGAGGAAATTGAAGTTAAATCTGATTTGACCTTCGAGGAAGAGCTTGTGCAAATTCTGGACCATGACGTCAAAGTGTTAAGAAAGAAATCAGTCCCATTGGTGAAAGTGCTTTGGTGCAATCATGACAGAGAAGAAGCTACATGGGAGTCAAAGGAGGCAATTCGACAACAATACCATCACCTATTTGGACCAGGTAAATTTCGACGCTGAAATTTCTTTAAGGGGGTAAAGTTGTAACGCCCTAAATTTTAGGGTTTTTGAATATTTACGTGAATTTAATTGTGCATGCCTTGAAGTGCTGAGTTATGTTTTGGGTGTTATTGGACCTTTAGAAGGCTTAGGTTTTAATCTAAGGCTTGGTAAAATTTTAAATTTTAGCTTTAGGTGAGGAGGGACTTGAGCTAGGTGGGCTTTTAAATTAAAGTCGGGGTTTTATAGCACAAGAATTTAAATTAAAGTTGAGGTTTTATAGCACAAGAAAGTCTGTGTTAAAGTGGCAAGATGGCGCCACTTAAACCACAATGGGTGGCGTGACATGGCTTGTGAGGAAGCTGAGGTTCGAATCCATTGGTGAGCAAAGTGCTTATTTTATTTTATTGCATGTGCATGGTAAGAGGTGGACTCCAAGTTAAATTCTGATGGAAAGAGTTTGAAGTATTCATGTGATTGGATTAAGGAGTGATAAGGGGAGAAAATTTAGGGATTGAGCATGAAGGGAGAGTTGGCTGAATGAGAGACTGTTTGAAGTGCAAATTCGGCTAGGGGGTAAGGGCTAGCATTTTCGACATTTGTTGTATGTGTGTGTCGATTTCTTATAGGCATTCAATTTTAGGCATATTCCTTGTTCCCGTAAAGGTATAGTTTTTTTTAGGCTCTTTCATTCCTTTTTTTTCCCTTTCTTCTCTGTTAAGAAAAGTCGAAAACCTTGTGCACACCATCCCCTCTTGCCGATGTCTTTTTCTTGGCCGAACCTACTCTTTTCTTTCTTCTCTTCTTTCTTTCTTCTTTCTCTTCTTCTCCTTCTCTCCATCGATTGAATTGATCTCCCTCAACCGATTTTAGCCGATTGCTTCAAGAGCCGAAACTCAAAATTTTCTAGCCAATTTATTCTTTGCCAATCTTTCTAAAAGCCGAAATCTCGAAATACTTAATCTCTTTCTTGGTCGATTCCTCCATAGCAAAGGCATCAAACCTAAAACGCTCCTTCTTTTTATTATTTTCTCTCTTGCACTCTCAAGTAGCCGAACCTTGTTATATATTTTGCAAACAATCTCCCTTTGGCCGAATACCTTAGATTTCTTCTCCATCTTTGGGTTTGGAGTAGATCTATAAAAGATCGGGACTTGGTCTAGTGTAAGGCGACTTCTGTGACATCTATTGAATCAAGTGAATTTTGGGTAAGAATCTTTTCTTTATTTTTCGTTCAAGTTGTTAAGGGGAAAAGCCGAAACCCCCTAATCCTTTGTGCTAATCAGTTTAGATCCTTTCTTTGGGAATAGATGATGGACTCTTTTGTTAACTAATGGAGTTTTATGGCCTTACGTAAGGTGGATCTCATGGAGGCTAGGGTGGTTAACATTACCAAGGCGATCTAGATCTGTTGGTTGGATTCGGCAAAGGAGAGTGAATGTTGATTTTGGGTAATGATGGTCGAATGTGATGGTATTAAAGGGATGTCGATTCCATTTGATTTCGTTTGGATTATAGCCTAATGATGTAGTGGGTTTGTTGTAGGTTAATCGTGTGCAGAATCTCGACATAGTATGCAAATAGGTGTGTAAGCGACACCCTCTAGTAGATTAGATCGGCAAAAGCCGAAAAGCTGAAATGCCAAAATGTCGGCATTTCAAGAGCTTACGAGCGTACGAGTGCTCGTGGGTCGATACGGAATCGTGAAATTTGAAATAATGAATGGTAAGGCAACTAAGCGTGTTTTCGTGCACTTAGGTGGTTTTGGGCCCCGATGGGTCAGAAATAGGGCCCAATAGGCTTACGAGCCCATATGGGTAAAAAATATGCAGTAATTATTTTTTGGTAAACTGGATATTAAATCTGTAAAAAATATGTGTAAAATTTAGACTTAGCGGGCCACAAGAGCTTGTGGGCTCCCTCGGGCCCATTAGGGGTTTTAGGGCTTGACGGTATTGTATAAATAAATGGGCTATTTAAGTCGCTCAGAGTGACGTTAGATCTATTAGAAGGTCGTATTAAGCATGAGACTTAGAGACATAGCAAAATTACTAAAATACCCCTAAAGGGTAAAAATTACCGTTTACCCCTAGATGCTAAATGACTATTTTACCCCTAAAATTAGTTGACGGATTTGCATGTTACTGTTTCTGATATTTTGTATGCCATGTCATGTTATATTCTGATTTGCATGGGGTTGGGTTATTGATATGGAGGAAATGCTAACAGTGGCAATGCCACGTGATCTATTTAGAGGCTCTGCCTCTTATTTCTGTTCTGGTGGCTCTACCACGATATCTGTATTAGCAGCTCTACTGCGATTGTGGTGTGTAGGGCTGGGTGGGTTGAGCTATTCCCCACATGGTGTGTAGGGCTGGTACGGGTGGTGTGTAAGGCTGGATTGGGCTTAGGGTTTGCATACATGCATATACACTTATGTACTCTGATCTGCTACTATAATGGGCCCAAGGCCCACTCCGTTTCTAAAAAGTGCCAAGGCCCAATTTAATCTGTATCTGAATAAGGCTTCAGCCCAGACTGAGCTTGGACTGGTCTATGACACTGGTTGGGTTTCTTTACACACTGAGTTTTCATAAACTCACTCTCTCTTTTCCATCCATGCAGGTAACCCCCAATCATAGAGGACTTGGAGCTGCGAAGGATTAGGGGTGGCCACATGAATCACATTTCTGGTTTATAGTTTTCTAAATTTACTTTATTAATGCTTTATTTTAATTTCGGGTTTAAGTTGTAATAAGGCCGCTTGGATGTTTGGTTTTGTTTTTCTTTATAACTTATCTTTACAACGGTAGCTTAGTTTTACGGGTTTTCCAAACTTAATCAAATGTTTTCAAAACATGCGATGCGTATCGATTGAATATCTTAACAACAATAACACAATAACGAGATCCACCAATAAAAATGGAATTTTACTCGGTAATAACTACGGTTTTATTATCTAAAAATGATTCTTATTTACAAACTTTTAAACACGGTTTAATTACAAACAACATTACGTTTTTAAAAAGGAAGATCAAAGCTTAGTCAATCATCCATGTGACACACCAGATCTGGCCATAGCGCCTGGGCCGAGTTTGGGGTGTTACAATTTCAATTAAGTACATATGTTAAAATACTCAATTCTAATTATACAAACTTACATCGTATCGTTCGGATGTAAACTATCGGCTATTTGTCAACTTAGCCTTTTCCCTGATCTAATTTTGATCTTTGCTTTTCTTGATCTATATAATATGAAATTAACTAATTCAATTTTCATTCAATTCAATTTAGCCCAAAACACCTATTTTGGCTAAATTACACTTTTACCCCAAAACTTTTGACTACCTTAAAAATTAGTCCTTATCACAATAAAATATGCAATTTCATCCTAACCCATGCTGGCCGAATTCTCTTTATTGCCGTAGCAGTCCATATTTTTCATTTATTTCACATTTTAACCACACAATTTTCATATTTCTAAATTTAATCCAAATTGACATTTTAACCAAAAATCATTTTACAAATGTTGTTTATATAACAACAACCATTTAAAATGTATCATCAAACATTAAAATACACCTATATTCATCAATGGAAAAACTCTAAACCTTTAACAGTTTTGCAAAATAGTCCTTGGGCTAGCTAGACCTAGCTGCACCAATCTCAAAAACATAGAAATCATTGAAAACAGAATGAAATTCACTTACAAATTGAGCTATAAAGTGATCAAACCCTAGAAAGCTTCCATAGCTTCTTCTTTTTCTTTGTATTTTTTATGGTGGAATGAATAAATAAAGATGATAACTTTCTTTAACTTGTTTTTCTATCATTAAATTTTTAACTTTGAGGGTAAGGTAGTGGAGGTTTATATACTGGAACTGATACTGGTTGATTTGTCTTTGCCGGTAATTCTGCACCTAACGGAGTTATTAGTTGATCAGAATTAACTGGTTCTGAGGTTACCTTTTCAAGTCTTGCAGATCCTGGTTCAGGTGGAACTGGAACTTCAACACTCAGTTGAACTTCTTCTGGATCTTGAGCTTCAGCTGGCTCCTTCTCTACTTCGGCAGTGTTGGGCTCTACTGTCTTTCCACTCCTCAATGTTAGTGCTTTACATTACTCCTTCCCTGGATTTCTTGGATTCTCCGTATCACTAGGTAAAGTACCTTATGGATGGTTCCTAAGTTCTGTAGCAAGCTGGCCCACTTAATTCTCCAAATTCCTTAGAGTGGCGTCATTCTTTGCCATGTATGCCTTCAATAAGTTCTTTAAGCTATTGGATGATTCAGCTTGAGCTGGTTTCTGAGCTTGCTGTGGAAAACTAGGCGGCTGGGTTGGTCTAGGTTGGGCGTAATTGTTATTGCCCCCAGCACCTTGGTTACTCCAGGAAAGATTGGGTTGATTTCGCCATGATGGGTTGTAGAAGTTAGATTGGAGTCCTTGCCTCCCTCGGTTCTGGTTCTGATTACCTATGTAATACATGGATTCCGGGTTTGATGGACATTCTTCAAACACATGCCCTTCCCCACAATAGACACAGGCTAGATTCTCATATTGGTTAAGTGGCTGAGCTACAAAACTGTTAGACCCATTAGTGGTAAGATTCTTTAACATTGAAGATATCGAAGATACTTGAGATGCAAGTGAAGTGAGAGCGTCAACTTCGTGTATTCCAGTGATTCGTCTTCCTGACGCAGCTCGATTGGTTGGCCATTGATAATTGTTACTGGCAATCCTTTTGATAATCTCATAAGCCTCATTGTAAGACTTAGATAGGATGGCACCATTAGTAGAAGCGTCTACTACCATCCTTGTGTGAGCGTTGAGACCATTATAGAATGTCTCAAGTTGGATGCAATGCGGGATTCCGTGATGAGGGCATTTTCATAATAACTCTTTAAATCTTTCCCATGCCTCATACAAGGACTCATCATCCAATTGTTGGAAAGCAGTAATCTCATTTCTCAGCTTAGCAATCTTGCTAGGTGGAAAATACTTTACAAGAAATCTCTCTGCTAACTCTTGCCATGTAGAAATCGAGTTCGGTGGCAACGAGTTTAACCAGGCTCGAGCTCTGTCCCTCAGCGAGTACGGGAACAACTTTAATTGTAGTGCATCTTCAGGTACTCCGGCTAGCTTGAAAGAGTCGCTCACCTCCATAAACAGTCTTAGGTGAAGATGAGGATCTTCAGTAGGCATTCCACTGAATTGGCCTACTGTCTGAAGCATCTGGAACATGACTGGCTTCAGCTCAAATTGTTGTGCCTCGATCTCAGGCCTTCTAATTCCCGGATTAAGATCATTGAATACAGGCACGACATATTGACGCAAGGCTCTATCCCTATCATCGGTAATAAGGATAGGATTTTGAGCAAGGTTTGCTCTGTTTCTTTGATTGATATCTCTGAAATTTAGTTCTTCGGTCCTTCTCTGGTTCTCTTGTCTTCTTCATTGTCGAAAGGTTCATTCTATTTCAGGGTCCACAATGAGTAAGTCGATAATTCGGTCAATACTCATAAACATCTGAAACAATTAAAGAAAAATTAATTAAGAAAAATTGAACAAAAAAATAAATGAACCAAAATGTAAAAATAATTCACAAATAATGTTTTTCAAAATAGTCCCCGGTAACGGCGCCAAAAACTTGGAACGGTGGAAATGTGCAAGTGTACACAATCGTAACAAGTAATAAAGTGACAAGTAAATGTCGAGTTATCGTACCCACAGGGACTGTAAAAAGCAATATTTATGAAATTAACTAAAACATTTTGGTGAGATAAAGATAATTTTGGGTTGAAAAGAGTGATTTATAAACTAAGAAAACAATTTAAATGAAAGAGTTCCTAGTGCACGATTTCAAAATAAGATTTAATCAATATGATAAAATTGTGTTGGATTAATTATACATTTTTAACTTAGAATTATCAAATTCATGCTTATGCTGTTACGAATAAAAATTCACGGCAACCCAGCAATTTGCTAACTTATGAATAGATTTACTAATTAAAATCCATTTATCTCTTGAACATATTCCTATGCCAATTCAACCGACTAAACAGAATTAATAAGGTAAACATGCTATAGCACATACATATTTATTAAATTAAATTATCTCTCGCATATTCCTATGTCGATTCAACCAATTAATTCAACTTAATAAACATGTAAAAGATTATGTGAAGTAACAAAGTAGTCATACCTTGAAACAATTTAAGCACAACAATCTTGCAACTTATGCAAGGCATATGAATCGTTAGATACAATGATAGTTTAATTTTCAGCTACCTTAGAAGAATTAAACATGCACAGATTAAGTATTGAGTCCATTAATTGCAATTTCAATCCGCTTAAACAATTAATTCTTTAATTATCTAAACAATTATAATGTTAGATAATCTAAGCATGATTTTACTTAATCAAGCATTTCACTGAGACCTATAACAGCATAAACACTATATTAATAATTCAAGTAAGAAAAATATAATCAACCCAACACGAATTAAATTCAAGCTAAATTGATTAAAATAACCATTTCAACAAAAATATTATTCATAGATATGTTCTTCATAAAAACAACAGAAATTAAATAGAAAGGGAGCAAGAAAGCAAATCCGGTGTTTCTCTGTGGCTTTGACTGATTGCTCCGTTCTTCGTCTCCGTTGTCCTCACCAGTCAAGGCTCCTATGAATGCTTGCTTGCTGCCCAAATTGGATGGAAAACACCTCTTTTCCAAGAGGAAAAATCAGCACAAGGGAAAGGAAAATGGGAAGGGAAAATTGAGAGAAAAGAGAATGGAGAGGTGAAGAGAGAATGAGAAAATGTTAAGAAGTGAGGGATGCCTTGAAATAAGCAGCAAGGGGTGGCTTTTACAGCTGAAGAGGGCTGCTAAAAATAGCAAAATCAGCAGCCAAAAGACCCCCTCATGGCCGGCCACACACATGGCAAGGTTGAAGCTTTCAACTTTGCTAAAATAGGTTGGGGCAAATCTAAAAAGCCTAAAATAAAGGTGGGGTTTGAACACGATTTAGAGGTTTTTCAAGGGGCTTTTTGCAAGAATATTTAATCAGATAATTTTCTGATTTGGGTCACCCAATGGACGGTTCTGGTCAGCCCAATTAGTGGCTGGTCCGGCTCACTCCATTTGGTTCAACTAGTGCGGTTCACTAGGCACTTTCTCCATAATTAATTAAAATTAATTTATTCAACCTAAATTAAATAGGAAATAAATTTAAATTAATTTAATTATGAATTAATACACATTTCTGGACCATCTCGGGCTGGAAATTAATTCGCCTCGATACTTCAAATCGCTTCTCGATTTTGTTCTTCTCGCAGTGTCCGCCGGGCCATTTTTCGCTCTTTGTGCAATTCTGTCGAAATTAACCAAAATTAATCAAAATTAATTAAAATTCATCATGTTCATATTTTTAACACAATTTATTTATTTTATAATATTTAATTATTTTTCGATAAGAATTTAATCGAATTTGCATGAAATTAAGTTAAAAAGGGCATGACAAAGTATATAAATTTTTGTGTTTCCAGTAAGTAACTGTTTTGAAACTGTTTTAAGCTATGAATGTGACTGTCTTTCATAAGCATGCTATGTGATATACATCTTAATGTTTAGGCCAGCTTGGACTATGTAACGGGCCTTTAGGCCCAGTAAATTCGTAACTTTCATAATAGTAACTTAAAATGCTTCGGATAATTAAGAATTATTAATGGGCAAGAATGTGTACCTGGGCCCATGATAAGATATAAATATAATGCCCTAAGGGAAAAATGACTGAAATGCCCCTATATGCTATATGACTGAATATGTATGCCATGTTATGATATGTTTGCATTCATGAGATATTTTGGTGCATGGAGATAGGATTATTGAATTTGAAGGAAGTGCGGTGGTCTATTAGGGTCGCACGGGTCGTTCGAGACAACTGTGGACCCACTGATCTGATTCATTATGATCGCACAAGTCACCCGAGACGATTGTGGATCCGATCGCACGAGTCGCCCGAGACGACTGTGGATCTATTCGGGTGAGGTCGCATGGGTCGCCTGAGACGACTGTGGACCCACCAGATGCTTTAAGCTGATTATGTGATTAGCAGATTTGCTGCGATATGGGTCCACTGGCTGGGTGGGTCGATTAAATCCCTACAGATGTGTAGGGTTGGACGGGATTTGGAGTGTAGGGTTGGATTGGGCATTGTGCATTGCATAGATTGATTTTCTTATTGAGATGAGCTCGAACCCAGATAAATGTGAAATGTGTTATTGTGATATAGGCTTTTGCCCAACTAAGGCTACTATGGGCTAAGGCCCAAAGGCCACTGATATTGAATTGGGCTTAGGCCCAAATTGATTATTGCATGTTATGTGTTTGTCGAGGGACGTACACACTGAGTTTTTGAAAACTCACTCCCTCTTTTAATTTTTTTCAGGTGATCCTCAGTAGGTGGTTTGACGTATTGGAGGACTTGGAGGTGGCCACGCATTACGAGCAGCTTTACATTTTAGTATTTAATTTCACATTTTTTTATTTGTTTCCTTTTGGGTTAAAATTTTTGTAATAAGGCTTGTTCATCGATTTTGTTTTGGTTTGGAATTGTTTATTCTTCTTTTAAAATTTGATAGCTCTAGGGCGTGGTTTTATAAAAAGATATTTGTTTTCAAAAATATCGGGATAACACAACAAACGGGTCTTCACAAAAGTTTCTGCTATAATTGAAACATAGGATATTAGTAATATAAAAACTAGGGTTTTCTAACAACACCAACTTTTTCGTTTCACCCTTCAATATGACACGCCAAACTTGGGCCTAACTTCTAGGCTAAGTTTGGGGTGTTACATTTAGTAGCATCAGAGCCAAGTTGCAAAACTCAGGCTACGAAATGGACCTTAGATTCTGGGTTTTAAATTTTTTTTCAAATTAATCAAAAAGTTTTGAAGTATTCCGAGTGTGGTACATCGAGTCTCCGACGCCGAGCCAAGTAAGTACTTCTAACATTGAATTACTTTAAGACTACTATACTGTAGAAAACCTATTAGGGTTACTCTAGTTAGGAAACTGCTGAAACACTTCTTAATTAGAGTAAGATTGAAATCCTAGGAAACTGAAACTATAGAGGGTTTACGATTATAAAAACAACCCTTAAACTACTATATGCATAAAAGATCTACTTAATTACTGGAACAATGAACTAAATTGCATAAAATTTCTAATTCAGACTATACACGAGGTGATAATGAGCACCAGAAGAGGTACAAGAGGCCGCGACAGAGGCCGGGGCAATGCGAATGATGGATCTCCAACGTCCAGCCATTTGCCCGATATTGATGAGAATGAGGCTCCGGCCTCACCGGTAGATGAGACAAAATCATATGGTCGAGCTGCGACGGATGATGCTTTGTCACAAGCAATGCTAAGGATTTTAGAGAGGGTCGCTGGACCCAACACTACTAGTAATAGGGCAAACGGTCGATTACTGAGAGACTCTGATCGTATGGAGTCGAGATTTTTAAGGGAATTGCAGGAATAGCTCCAAATGTAACCGAGTATTGGTTGGAGGCTACAGAAAGAATAATGGATGATTTGGACTACACACCTGAACAGAAGCTAAAGGGTGCGGTATCACTACTACGAGAGGAAGCTTATTAGTGGTGGCTCACCGTAAAAGAGGGTACACAGTCAAATCAAGTAACTTGGGATTTCTTCAAGTCCATATTTCAAGGGAAGTATGTAGGCGCAAGTTACGTGGATGCCCAAAGGAAAGAATTCTTGAATTTGACTCAGTGAGGTAGATCTGTGGTGGAGTATGAGACGGAGTTTCTGCGTTTGAGTCAGTGTGCTAAAGGAATAGTGACTACAGATTATGAACGATGTGTCCAGTTTAAAGACGACCTCAAAGATAGTCTTCGGGTTTTGATAGCTTTTCAAAGGGAGCGGGACTTCACAGCCTTAGTGGAAAAAATAAAAATCGCTAAAGAAGTGAAGCACGCTAAGCGCCTTAATCGGGAAAGAGAAAGGGGTAGGAATAAGAGGGATCCTGAGTCATCCAATTCTGATTAGAGGCCTAGGAGAAGGGCCAAAGTGGATGGACTAGCCAGAGCTGGGCCCCCTTTTGGCACTTTTGGGTTGCCACCTTGCGCTGATTATGGAAGACGCCATGTGGGCAAATGCTGGAGAAAGACAAGGGCTTCTCTGAGTTGTGGTTCTATGGAGCACCGTATCAAGGACTGTCCACAGAGATTTGTTCAGACGCAAGCTACTGGAGTCGGTAATGTTCAACCACTAAGGGGTGGTCAGCAGCCGCCTAAAGGTCATGGGTAGGCTAGGGGTGCAAATAGTTTTGGACATGGCCGAGAAGCACCAGGCAGAGGTGTTGGTTATGTGGAGGCGAGGCAGCCAGCTTTGGTCTATGCAGCACGTCGCCAAGAGGACAGAGATGCTCCAGAAGCTGATGCTGGTACATACTTCTCTCATTGTGTTTTATTTGCCTGTTTTGCAGTTAGAGTTAGAGTGTGCAGCAGAAGCTTAGTGGTGTGACTTGAGTAGTGTGACTAATAAATGGTTGGAAATTTCGAGGATGAAATTTTTTTAAGGGGGTAGAGTTGTAACGCCCTAAATTTTAGGCCTAGAAGTATTGGGCCTTGAGTTTTGGATCAGTTAAATGCGGCTTAAATAATTTAAATTCTGTGTTTAGTTTAGTGGATAAGGTGGTAATTTGAGGTGTTAAAGAGTTTCTGTGAAGTCCTGAGTTTGGGTTTAATATAGGAAAAATATTTATTTTTTTTAACAGAACCCTGAGCTCAAGTGGGATAACTTATAAATAAAAGGGGCTAAAAAAAGACACAAAAGGAGTTGTGGTCTAGTGGCAAATGGAGCCACATGGGAGACTAGGAAGTGATGCCATAGAGGAGGCAAGGGGTCCAAGGTTCAAGTCTTAGCTCTTGCAATTTATTTTGGTTTCTCTTTTAAATAAATTTGGAAGCGAGTAGGTAGGCTTTATAGTTAAATGTGTTGGACTTATGACACAAAAGAGCTTGTGTCCGAGTGGTGGTGGCTTGACATGGCTATCGAGAGGACTTTGGTTCGAATCCTTTTGCACGCAGAGGTTGATTATTTTGCTAATGAGTCAATTTTGGGGGATTGATGGAGAATTCCACATCGAGAAGCTAACATGAGAATAGGTGAGAAGCTGGCTTTAAATATAGAGCAAACTAGGAGGAGAGTAATGACACCTTTCTTGGCTTATTCCTTTCTCTTTGTGATCGCAGGGGTCACCCGAGACGGCTGTGGATCCATTCGGGTGAGGTCGCACGGGTCACCTGAGACGATTGTGGACCCACCGGAGGCTTTAAGCCGATTATGTGATTAGCAGCTCTGCTACGATATGGGTGTGCTGGGTGGGTGGGTCGATTAAATCCCCATAGATGTGTAGGGTTGGACGAGATTCAGAGTGCAGGGTTGGCTTGGGCATTGTGCATTGCATAGATTGATTTTGTTATTGAGATGGGCTCGGGACCAGATAAATGTGACATGTGTTATTGTGATATGGGCTTTGGCCCAACTAAGGCTACTATGGGCTAAGGCCCAAAGGCCACCGATTTTGAATTGGGCTTAGGCCTAAATTGATTATTGCATGTTATGTGTTTGTCAAGGGACGTACACACTGAGTTTTCAACAACTCACTCCCTCTTTTAAATTTTTTCAGGTTATCCTTGGTAAGTGGTTCGACGTATTGGAGGACTCGGAGGTGGCCAGGCATTACGAGCAGCTTTACATTTTAGTATTTAATTTCACATTATTTTTATTTGTTTTCTTTCGGGTTAAATTTTCTGTAATAAGGCATGTTCATCAGTTTTGTTTTGGTTTGGAATTGTTTATTCCTCTTTTAAAATTTGATAGCTCTAGGGCGTGGTTTTATAAAAGATATTTGTTTTCAAAAATATCGAGATAACACAACAAACGGGTCTTTTACAAAAGTTTCCGCTATAACTGAAACATAGGATATTAGTAATATAAAACCTAACGTTTTCTAACAACACCAACTTTTACGTTTCACCCTTCAATGTGACGCACCAGACTAGGGCCTAACTTTTAGGCCGGGTTTGGGGTGTTATATATAACATAACAAACTTTAAATTTGAATATCTCGATCTATACTTAATATTTTCACCTAAAACCAATTTCGTTCATCTTATAATTCACCTACTTCCCAACTTTTAAACTACACAATTCAATATGGCCTACTTCCCAACTACTCAATTCAATATATCGACTTTTTTGACATGATTTATGGCTATTTTCTGAAATTTCTTTAAAACTTAAGAAATTTTTAAGAAAACTTCAAAGTTAGTGCAGAAAACTTCTAATCATGTTAGAACAAGTTGAAAAACACTTTGGAACCACGTTTTTATGCAAAATCTTGAAATCCACCATTAATGACCCAATTTTCAACTTTTATTCTGAACATGCAATTTAATCGCTAAAAACTTGCTTTTAAAGACTAAATAACATTTAAAACTAATAGGAAGGTGAATCGTTACCTTAGTTGATGAAAAATAAAGCGTTTAATAAA
This sequence comes from Gossypium stocksii, assembly GCA_020496765.1. Classification (NCBI taxonomy): domain Eukaryota; kingdom Viridiplantae; phylum Streptophyta; class Magnoliopsida; order Malvales; family Malvaceae; genus Gossypium; species Gossypium stocksii. The sequence goes on from CM035626.1 coordinate 66,073,614, forward strand.
AACCTGAAAAACCTGAAAGCTTGGCAACATAGAAAAACTATGGTATTTTTGGGTGTTTTTCTTGGTCTTTTATAGAGGTTTAAGGTTCAAGGGTGATAGAAATTGAAGAGGATTAGGAATTAGAAGTAAAAATTGATTGGGGGAGTAAATGGAAAATAAAAGGATGGCACCTATATGGGGGAGGAAAGGAGGAAACATTTACATGAAAACTATTTGGAAAAGGTTGATTTTGAAATCCTGGTCTAATTTCTTCATAAAACCTCTCAGTTTTGACTATTTTGCAATTTATTCCTATTTTCAAAATTAAAGGTATTTAAAACTCATTTTCAGAAATTGATTTAATTTTTTAAAAATCACAATCAAAATATTACTGGTATATCATGTTGCAAAATTTTGAACACGTTAAGGCTAAAATTCCTAAAATACCTCTTAAACTCCTATTCCCTATTTTTTAGGTATGACAACTCATGAAGGAATTACAATCCTATGAGTTGATGTTGAATGGTGGTAAGTTGATTTAGGAGAAACCTGAGACAAACTTAGTTTTGGGCCCCTCATCCTCTAAGGGAAAGCAGAAAGCTAAAGGAAAGAAGAAATTGACTAAGTCATCGGTTCCACCTCATGTGGATAGGAATAAGGCTAAGAAGTCAAAATATACTAAAAAGAGGCAAACATATAATTGAATTTTCATATGTTTTTTATCTTATAATAGATAATTAAATGTTTCTGTAAATTATACCCTGATTGCACATACGTGCCCTTGTTTGTATTTCAATACCCTTGATTGTACATATGTGCCCCTGTTTGTACTTCGGTGCCCCTAATTGCACATACATGCCCCTGTTTGTACTTTGGTACCCCTAATTACACATACGTACCCCTGTTTGTACTTAAGTACCCTTGATTACATTTACGTGCCTCTGTTTACATTTTGATAATTTCAATCAAGTAAAATAAGAGTTGCATTCAATTGGTGTTAAGTTAAAAGATTTACTATGTACTTACTAAGCTTTATAAGCTTATACGTTTTTGTGTATCATTTTCTAGATCATTATTACTGACCTTTGGACAGATTGAATCTTCGTCTCACACTATCCACTAATGTTGGTAGCTCTTGTACTCTGTAAGGTTGTGGCATGTATATGTGGCTATATGAGTTATTTTGGTATAATATGGTGAATTACTAAACTAGGTGATTATGTACTTTTCTAAGTTTGTGAATAGATATCTTTTGGTACAAATAGGATGTTATGAAAGTAAAAACTTATGGATTGTTTTGGTTTGTTGATAAATTAAGTTGATATGTTTGGTTTACAAATATGGCATATTGGTTGGTGTGCTTTTGGCACTTTGATTCTTTGTGGATTGGTATGGATATGGCCAAGTGAAAGTATGTTTTGAATGACCAATTTGGTATGTTTGGATTATGGTTAATGAGGAAATGTTTTGTTATGAAGATAAGCAAGTTGATGAACTGTAGCAGTCCGTTTTCAATGAAATTAGAACAGTGGTTTTAGGATCACAACTATGAGGTCAAAATATTTATTTTATTATTATTTTGAGGTCTACAGTATGATACTATAATTGTGTGAAAATTTCATTGAGAAATTTTATCATTTGAATGCTTAATTTGTGAAAAATAACTAAATCGCGTAAAATGTAAAAGTTGTATTCTATCAGCTAAAGGTGTCTAATAGCTATAGAACTTTAAAATGGAAGTCCTTATGTTGTAATTAGACCATTTTTATTTTGAGTGGAAATTTATGGACAATAAATAGGTGATTTTAAGGCTAATTAATAAAGGTTTAATAAGTAATTTAATAAGTAAATTAAGTAAAATAAAGAAAACAAAATGTTGTCTTCAAAAATACATTCTTCTTCAACTAAAAATAGAGAAGGAAGACTCTATTTTTATGCTTTTGAAGGTTCAGCCATAATATCTTTGCATGTAAGTGTGGTTTTGTCCCCTTTTTAATGATTTTTATGTTTTTAAGGTCATTGTAACTTAGTCTAGCTAGCTCAGGGACTAATTTACAAAACTGTTAAAGGTTTAGGATGTTTTTATTGGTAAATGTGTGAGTATTTGGATGTTTGATGATATAAAATGCATCTTTGTTGCTAAATTAACAAGTTTTGTAAAGTGATTTTTGATAAATTATCAATTGGGGAGTAAATTGAGAAATGTGATAAATTGTGTGGTAAATGTGTGAAATAATGAAAAATATGGGTTGCTATGAGTATAAGTGAAATTCGACTAGCATGGGTGTGGACTCAATTGCATGAATTTACATTTTTATGAGCTAAAGACTAAATTGTAAAGAAGTCTAAAGTTTAGGGGTAAAAGTGTAAAATTACCATAATATGAAATTTGGATTAAATTGAATAGAATGATAATTAAATAAGTTAAATTTGATTATATATAGATCAAGAAAAGCGAAGTTCAGAATTAGATCAAGGGAAAAACAAAATAGTGGATTGAACGGTCATTTACATCTGTATAATTATGAAGTAAGTTTGTATGTTTAATAAGCTTTATGTTATAAGTGTTTAAATGTTTAAATTGTGTAATTATAATAATATGACATTGCAGAAGTTATCGACGAGGCATCGACTGAGAATAGTTCCCGTTTGAACCTTAGGAATATATAAGATACAAAATGACATGTTATTAGGGGTTACCTTAATTATGTGATTTGGGTGCTCGTCCTGTACGTCCTATCAGTGGCTGAGTTTACCAGCATGTGTTGCAGTTACTCGACAACTTATGTGAGCAGCACTGTGTAGCTACGTCTTGACTGACAGCTTGTGTGAGTAGACCTAGTGATAGCTAGAGAGCGAGCATGTATATGAGATGTGATAAAGGTGGTTTAACCACATATATGGCACTTAGTGTGCGATACCTGAGTATCTAATATTATTTCAAATGGTTCACAGGCAAAGATGATAGTACGAGGATAAAATAGATGATATGGAACGGTTCAGGTACTCGTGATAAGTTCGACGAGTAAGTGATAGTTGATAATTTCATATGAAAAGTAAGTAAAAGTGGATGAATTTATACATGATTTACTTGGTTATGGCAATGTGCTAATTGTTGATTTGAATGAAGCTTATTATATTTACTTATACTTCTTTAAATTGTGAATGAAATGATATATTGCACTTGTTAGCCATACGAGCTTACTAAGCTTTATAGCTTACTCTATTTTCTTTTGCATATTTTATAATGACTCGAAACCTCACTCAGTTTAGAAGTCATCAGAGATCTCATCACACTATCCAGCTATTACTTTGGTACTTTTGAACTTTGGATATATAGGTTACATGGCATGTATAGAAGTTGTGGTTAATATAGCCAATTGATTTGGCTTGTAAATGATGAATGTTTTGGTTATGTGTATAGCCATGTGACTTGGCTAATTTTGGTATACTTGATGATATATATGTGTAAATGGTCTTTTATTATATGGCTTATAATTTCTATGTGAATGCTTGTTGTGAATTGGTACTTTGAGTACCAAATTGTTGAATTTTGAGATATGGTATGCATGTGGTTTTAGGCAAAAATAATGCATGGTTGAAAATGACTATTTAGGCAATTTTTAGATGTGAAATTGGTATGAAAGTGAATGGTTACTTGTGACACTTATGAGCATTAAAGTGTTAGTATTGGAGTGGCATGATTTAGGCTTGATTGAGATTGGTTTGAATGCTTATTAATGATGTATTATATGTTTTTTGATATGTGTAGGTGATTGTAAATTTGGGTGAGAAAGATGGCTTCGAAAGTAGCCTATTTTTGTCTGCACGGGCAGAGACACGGGTGTCTCTCTTAGCCGTGTGTGACACACGGTCAGGTGACACGGCCGTGTGTCCCCTATAATTTTTAAATGTAGCAAGTCAATGAATTACACGGGCTAGTCACACAGGCGTGTGTTGGCCAGAGTTATACGAGGTAAGACATAGTTTGGGACACGGCCATATGATCCCATTTCAAATGTCTACACAGCCTGTGACATAGACGAGTCTTGTGGCCGTGTGAAACACACGGCCTGGCCACACGAGTGTGTGTCCCCTGTACTTAAAATTTTTCAAAGTTTTCTTAAAATTTTCATAAGTTTACAATTAACTGCTAGATTGCAGTTAATCATTATTTTAGCCCTCGAAGGCTCGAGTTAGGGACTATATGAATGAATTTGAATGGTTTTTGTATGGAATGAAAAGTGGATGTGAAAATGAATGTTCGTTTAAGTGATAAGTCTAGTAATGCTTCGTGACCCTATTCTAGTTACGGATACGAGTTAGGGGTGTTACATGAATGGTTAAGTGTGATCATGTTTAGGTATCTTTTATGCATGTGTTTGAGGTGCCTATAGTTGTATGGATTATTAGCCTATTGTATGGATCTTTTTATACCGGCTTTGGGCATGTTTAGAAGTCTTTATCATGTGTGCAAAAGTGCCTAAGTTTATACTTATAAATGGTGAAAAAAATGACTTGATTTTAGCCATTTTCTTGTCCACACTGCCAAAGACATGGGCGTGTGTCTTAGCAATGTATGACACAAGGCCATGTGTCCCCTGTAAGTTTCAAACAGTGGCAAGCTAGGCAGTTACACGGCCTAACACACGGCCTGGCTCATGGGCGCGTGAGGCCATTTCAAGAGCTACATGGCCTGACACACAAGTGTACGGCTTGGCCGCGTGACCCAAGTCAGAGAGTTACACGGGCATGGATACGGGCTGGGACATTGCCGTGGGTCCCTACTTTGAATGTCCACACGGCCTGAGACACCGGCATGTGTCTCAGCCGTGTGAGTTATACGGCCGTGTGACTCCTATAATATGAAATTTTCTAACTTTTTCCTTATTGTTTTAAATGTTCCCACATTAGTCCTGAATCATTTTTAAAGTGTTTCTAAGGCCTCAAGGGCTCGAATAAGGGATAATATGTATGTGTTTGAATGAGCTATGATATGATATATGAAATGTTTGAAAATGAATAATTTAAGTTGCATATTTATGGTAATGCTCTGTAACCCTATTTTGGCGATGGATACAGGTTAGGGTTGTTACAAAAGATGATCCCTTAAGTATGCTTAAGGAAGTTAGTCTTCCACAATATGAATATTGCTTAGAAGGTAAAATGACTAAGAGATCTTTTAATACGAATGGTACAAGGGCCAACCAGCCCTTAGACCTAGTGCACACTAATGTATGTGGTCCCATGAGCATCAGTGCCCGAGGAGGTTGCGATTATTATGTGACTTCAATCGATGAATATTCTCAATATGGATATGTGTATCTAATGCACCATAAAAACAAAAACTTTAATAAATTTCAAAAGTTCTGTGCAGAAGAGGAAAAGCAATTAGATTTATCCATAAAAAATCTTCGGTATGATCGAGGTGGGGAATACTTATCTGACGAGTTCTAAGGATTCCTCATAGAGAATTAGATTTTATTCCAATTGATTGTGTCAAGCACTCCACAACAGAATGGCGTAGCTGGGAGGATAAATAGAACCTTGATTGACATGATTCATTCAATGTTAAGCTATTCACAATTCCCTACTTCCTTCTAGGGATATGCGATACAAATGACTTGCTATATTCTGAATGATGTGCCAACCAAGTTTACTTGTATGACACCTTAGGAACTGTGGCCTAGAAAGAAACCCACTCTAAACCACTTTAGAATATGAGGTTGTCTAGCATATGTTCTAGATAAGGATGCAAATAAGTTGGATGCACGAACAGAATTGTGCATGTTTGTTGGATATTCAAAAAGAATAATGGATAGATTATTCTACAATTCAAAAGTTAATATAATTAAAGTTTCTACTCATCATACTTTCCTTGAGGAAAGCTACATTGATAACTTTAAGCCTCGAAGTAAAGTGGTACTCGAGGAATTTTCAGGACCTGTAGAACAATCACCAAGTTTAGTTCTTGAGAAAGTTATGGAAAGACCTGTAAACGGTCAACAACATAGAGGAATTCATCGTAGTGGGAGAGTTTCTAAGAAACTTGACTTCTTCATCTATGTGACAGCCTTAAAACGACCCTAGTCGGAATATGGTTTCGGGACCACAAAACTGAGGCATAAAAATAATTTAATAATTATTTTGATGCCTATTGTATGTGCAAATTCATGTGAGACATCTTGGGTGCTTTAATTTAGCATTATAATTGTGAATTTCACCTAAAAGGGCTTAATTATAAACTTTGGAAGTATGATGGGAAATGTGTGATGACTAGTTAATATATGCATGAGAAATAAGGGAGTTGCATGTCAATTTGCCCACTTTTATTATAGTGGACGGTAATGATGGCTTAATTTGGCATTTTGTGTGTTGTATTTTAGCTTAATAAAAACAAATAGTTTCATAATAAATAAACTTAAAATATATTATAACATATAATGTGAATATAATAAACGTAAATTGGGTGAAAAAAACAAAGTGCTTCTTCTTTGTTTCTCTCTTTCCCAAACACTAAGGAAAGGAAAGAACTTGGGAACAAAAGCAATCGGTTGGCATGTCTTCTAATTAGGTATGTTTCTTTGATGAATTTCTTTGGTTTCTATGAAATTTAGCTAGTCATGAGGGTCTCTTCTTTGCCCATTATGAAATTCTTTGAGTTTTGAGAGATTGAAACTTTAGGCCATGACAAAATTCGGCTAAGAATTTGTTGAGTTGAAGCTATGAGCTTATTAGAGCTTGTTAATGGACTCTATGATGTTAAAATTCATGTGAATTGAAATTGTGAGCTCAAAATTGTAAGATTGGAGTTTTGTGTGGTTTAAATGTCTAAGGAACATACGGTTTTGCTATTTTAGTGTTCAATTTTTTTGTTAAGTTGAGTTAAGCATGGAAGGTGAGTGCAATTGAGTACGAAATAATTAGATTTTCTATAAATTGAGCTTGGAATGGATGAAATTATGAATTTGAGTCAAAATATTTGAATATTCGGTCATGGAGTAAGTTAATTGTTAAGAGTTGAAATGAATGCTTAAAATAGTTTATTTATACCATTGTCAAATGTATTTGATATCAAGCATGGTTTGGTTAAATGCTGGTAACATGAAAAGAATTGAGTTTGCAAAATTGTGAGCTAGTAGGTATAATTAATGGTTGTTTATTGAGGAAGGTGTGTTCGGCTATAATTCTCTTTGTGTAATTTTGAATTGGTGTTTTGGAAGTTTTGTAAGGATTGAGTTGGTAAAGTGAAAGTTTATTTGCCTATTGTATATAGTGAGTAAGTTGAATTCGGCAATTAAAGGGAGGTATGAAATTTATGCTTAATTGTGGAATTTCATAATTGAATTACTAGTATGAGTTTATACACATACTGAATTTGAATTCAAAGTGAGAGATAGAATAAAGAATGAGTTTGAGTTTGAGAATTTATATATGTGACTAAAGTGATAAGTAATATTCGGCTATTACAAGTAAGTGAATATATATGTGTGTATTAATTGATCAATAGGGATCGGTTGATGTGCTTGGTAATGTCTAAAATTTTGAATGTAAATCTAGGTAAGCTTCTTTGATAATTTATGGTAGTATACATGGGAAATAGCTAATGTGTGAATAACTTTTACTCATGAATTGCCGAATTTGAAATTGGGATTTTGGCTAAGAAATTTGATATGTTCTTATTTAATTATTATGAATTAGCTATAAGAAAAAAAAAACTAAGGATGAAATTTGAGTTAGTTATGGTTCATCGTGCGATTTATTAAGCTAGAATGGACATTCGGCTATGTCTATTGGAACAAATGAATTTGGTTTGGAGGGTTAGTTAATGATTTATATATTGTGCAAATTGAGTTGTAAGTTGTTAAAATGAAGTGTTAATGTGCATTATGTACTTGTGTATGTTTTTAACTAAGGAAACTTGGCATGTAATTTATGTGACCTTGAATGTTGAATGGCCGAGAGAACTATAGGTCATACATGGATGAACATTAAATCAAATGAGTGCGTGTGATTAGTAGATAATGGCATTCGGTATTATGGAGTTAAGGTTTTAAAATGAATGCATTGGTGTTAATTATGTTTTAAAGGTTGGTTATATTACATTGATCTAGGTTCAATGAGTTGATTTAATTAGGTACTCTATAATTGAAGGGCAAAAAGGGTTAACCATAGTAAAGACCTTATTCAGCCATATTATATAGATGATTGGAATGGGTGTTTTAAATGCATGATAGCATTCGGCATTGGGCCTTAGGAGGAATGGGCAAAATGGAACAAATGTTGAATTATTAGAATATGCATGCACAGAAGTCTAATGTATTTAATTAATAAGTATGAAATGAAGGTTTGAATGACATGTATGTATTTTCAAAAGTATTTATGAGTATACATGCTTGTATGCACTTAAATGTGATGGATATCCTAAGGTTGATTACTTGATATAGTGAAGGTCTTAGTACAAATTAATTTTATATGTGTTATGTTGTGTTGGCCGAATGTGTGTTTATGATAAGGGAAGTATATGTGTTTCTTATTTTGATTGTAAGTGGAATGATCAAGTAAGATATTTGATTAAGGATGAATATAATTAAATTATTTAATTTAGCTCAAGAGCATAGAGGGACAAGTTCGGATAAAGGGAAGGCTAAAGTAGTTGAATAGCTAACTCATAGTTGCTCGGAAAAGTTCGAGGTAAGTTTTGAGTAATTGAATTTGGTATTTAATTTAAAATGACATGATATACATGTATGATAGATGAATGATATCCTATTGTCCTTACCATAATAAGGTTATTGAGAAAGAAACCTTATTCATGTTATGTAGCCGAATGGCTATTAGAGAAATAAACAAAGAAAGAGATTGGGGATATATGCTTATGTGTGTTTGCTTATTGAGCTGAAAGTTTAGTAAAAGAATTATACATGTATTAGATTTGAATGATGTTTACGAGATAAAGTCAAGGAGTGTGTTATATGTCTATATGTGAATGAGTTGATTCAATTACAAATGTGATTTTGCTACGTGAAATATGGTAATATGTGGATAAATATGCATGAAACCCTGTGTTGTGAATCCGGGCTTAAAGACCCGATGGCTATGTGCAGAGATTATAACCGGGTAAAGACCCGATGGCTATGTACGGAGATTATGACCGGGTAAAGACCCGATGGCTATGTGCGAAGATTATGTCCGGGTTAAGACCGACTGCTTCGTGTGGAGATTTCATCCGAGCTAAAGGTCTCGACGACGATTCAAATAAAGTCTACGACTAAAAGACTTAATAGTAACGATTGCTAATGAATGCGCTCAATGCGTTAAGTTAAACAAGTATGTACCCTAAGCTGATATGCAAGTTTGTTTTGGACCAAATCATAAGGTCATTATACGATTGCATATGTGAGTAAGAAATGAGACTATTTATATGATTATAGTACAATTGGCCAATGTGAATAGTTATGTGAAGATATGTATATATATACTTACCGATGTGTATACGAGATCACTTTCAAGTGAAATTATATCTGTTTATTGTGTGTGATGAGAATTCGCATTTTCGGCCAAGTGGTGATATACTTAAAAAAGGGATTACAATGAAAAGACGAATGATAAATTTTATAACTGAATGTATATATTTATATTGCTCAAAGCTTACTAAGCATTGAAATGCTTACTCTATTTACTTTGTTTCCCTCTGTTTTATAGATCTCCTTTTGAAGCTACGGACTCGGGGATTGAAGCTTTAATCACCTACACTATTGTCGTTATTTTGGTACATTCGATAGATAATTTGTGATCAATGGCATGTATACGCTAATCTCCCTCCTTTTGAATCGAATTTCATTTTGAGTTGTAAATATTCTAGCCATGCGAAAATGGCTTCCTTAATCTTTAAGTTTAAGTATATGTTTTGATGAAATTTTGTGGCATGTTACTTTGATACATAAGTAAATGATGAAGTAAGTATAAGAAATATAGTAACTTTGTTCAATTGAATGAGGTAACATGAGCTTTCAATAGTAGTGAATGTATTATATGAAATGAATAGGATTTGCTTACTATCTAAGAAATTCGATTATACTTATTAGTAAGTAGTCACTTTGAAGTTTGATAGTGCTTCCATAGCAAATGAATGTGATATGGTTGCATTAGTCGAATCACCTTGAAAGTTGGATTGTTCGGATCTAGAAATTAAAGTTGATCACTAATCGTAATTTGATGTACAACCGAATCTATGGCTTGTATGTATTTATGAACCTCAGTAAGTTGTATTTAGTTATGTAATACCTCAATACCCTATTCCGTCGACGGACAGGGGTATAGGGTGTTACAATCTATGATGGTAGTATTTATAATACAAAAGTCAATCATAAGGATGATAATCCACTCACTTATGAGGAGGCTATGTAGGATGTTGATTCCAAGCTCTAGAAACAGGTCATAGGTGCTGAGATGGATTCTATGGATCCAATATGATGTGGGAACTTGTAGATTTACTAGTTGGCATAAACCCATAGGGTGTAAGTAGATCTACAAGATAAAGAGAAATGCAAAAAGGAAAGTGGAAACACATAAAACTAGAATTACGGGGAAAGGCTACATACAAAAAGAAGGTATCAATTACGAGAAGACCTTCTCTCTGATAGCCATGCTTAAGTCTATCTGCATACTCTTATCCATTGCCACTACTTTCGATAACGAGATTTGGAAAATGGATGTCAAGAAAATATTCTTGAATGGTTATCTTGATAAGACTATTTACATGGCTCAACCCACTGGCTATGTTGTCAAAAGAAAGGAGTAGAAAGCGTGAAAACTGCTAAGATACATTTATGGACTTAAGTAGGCGTCCTGCCCATGGAATAAAAGATTTGATCAAACGATCAAGACTTTTGGGTTTAAGGAAACCACTAATGAACCTTGTGTTTATAAGCGTATAAAAGACAAAAATGTGGTCTTCTTTGTTTTGTATGTCGATGATATTCTACTTATTGGAAACGATGTAGGAGAATTGCCATTGGTTACACTATGGTTAGCTTAATAGTTTAGCATAAAAGACTTGGGTTAAGCTAGTTATATTCTTGGAATTTGAATCCTTAGAGATTAAAAGAATAAAACGATAGCTCTATCACAAGCCACATCAATAAGGTACTAGAACAGTTTGTAATGACTAATGCGAAGCCAAGTGCTCAGCCAACTGTGACAGCCCTAATTCGACCCTAGTCGGGAAATGGTTTCGTAATGATTAGACCGAGTCACAATAATTTAATAAATGCTAATTTCCATATTAAATTTTATATGAAGTTATTTGGGTGAATAATTGATTTACATCTGGTACAGTTTGAATTGTTATGTGAATTATATGTGTGGAAATATGTGGTGCCTTAATTTTTGATTTTTGGTTGATTTTGAGTTAAAATTTGAAACTATGACTTAATTGCATGAAAGATAATTTAGTTGGGCATTGTGTAAGTGCCGAATCCAATGTCTTATAAGGTAAAAAGGACTTAAATTACTAATAAACCATGCATAATTTGCATGGACATTACCGTCTATGGCTTAGTGGAAGAGCTTGAATATTAAAAGGGGCAATTAGGTAATCTAATAATTATGACCATGCATGTTATGAAAGTAATAGAATAATGAGCTTGAAGGTTCTCCTTGTTCGGCCGAAAATAAAGAAAAAGAAGTAGGAAAAGAAAAAGCTCAAGTCATTTGGCCATGGTTTCCTTTTAATTTGAGGTATGTTTGAATGAATTTTTGCTAATTATATATGCAATTGGGAGGGTTGTTACATGGCCTACTTTACCCATGATTTAAATTTTGAAATTCATGGTGTTATGTGCTTTCGGTCATGAAGGAAGCCATTGGAGTTATGGATGTTTTGATGTATTGCTTTTGAAATGGTTGCAAGTTGGTTTGAGTTAGCAGAATTTGATTTTTGTGGCTTATATGAGTGCTTACATTCGATTATTGGGTTAAATTGATGAGAAAAGATATTTAATTGTTAAAATTAGTCTATACCATAGCCGAATGAGGTAGTTGTCCAAGGAATGGTTCACTTGAACGAATAGGTAGTAGATTAGGACATTGGTTACGGTAGTAGGTTATAATATGAGATGTATGTGTTTTTATCTTGTGATCTTGTGAGTTTGGCTTGGTTCAAGCATTGTCTAGTTGGTCATAACTAAATTCTAAGTTGTTGTATGTGCTTTGAATGTTCGGCCATGTAAGGAATTTGAGTGATAGCTGAATGTTGATGAGTAAAATGTTTAATACCCTTAGTATGACAATCGACCATGGAAACTTTGGGCTTTTAGTTAAGTGCTAAGTTATGTATTTTGAATGAATATTTACCAATTTTGAACTTGTAAATGAGTGGAGTTTAGGTGCCCTATGTATGTGCTATGTCTTATAATGTTAAAGTCTTGAGTTTACAGTTACTTTAAAATGGTTGATTAAGTTTACCTTGAGCTATTGTAATCTTGTTTTGCAAAGTATATTTATATTTAATAATTTGTCTTATGAATTCGGCCATAGAGGTAGTTGTATATTGAGCATATAGTGAACATGTGTTACGATAGGTAAATTGATTTATGAGTTGGAAGCATGTTTTGTGATAAGTTAGATGGGATGTATAAATTTAAAGGTTATGGCAAATGTGTTCGGCTTATATGAAAAGTTCCGACCTTGTGAGTGAATACACTTAGTAATTGTATATTGAGATACTTGTGAATGAAATTGTATATATATATATATATGTTTTCGGTTATGCATAGATTAAGTGAATGATAACTATGTGATTTTAGTATTAGATTATTGAACGGTAAACTTGTTTAATCTAGCTCAAGAGCTAAGAGAGCCACACTCGGATAAAGGAAAAACGAAGGTGGTGGAATAGTCGGTTCGTAGATAAGTATCGACCAACAAGGTAAGTTTCAAGTGTTTAAATTTAGTTATAATGAGGAATGATATGGAACATGTGTTAAGTTAGAAATATAAGTTGATGTGGTTATCTATAATAAAAACTTTATAAAATAAATCACTACTAAGTGATATAGCCGAATGGATATTTGGAAGATAGAATTTGAAGCATGTTTTAGTACATGATACTGCGGAATGATTGTATAGGATAAAATGCACTATGTACATTATATGTTGCGGCAAGTATATATATGAATAAAATAAGGTGTGGTCAGATTTTATGTATATGTCTATAGCCGAAGGTGTAAAATAAGTCATGAGTAAATTATGCTATGTGGAAACTAATATTATGTGATTGAATGTGTTTGAAATTAAAATGAGTTGGGGTATCATATATTCAGGCTTTGTGCCTAGCAGGCTATATGCCGGTGTTACGTTCAGGCTTCGTGCCTAGCAGGCTATATGCCGGTGTTACATTCAAGCCTTCGTGCCTAGCAGGCTTCGTGCCAGTGTTCTTTATTCGGGCCTTCGTGCCTAGCAGGCTATAAGCAGGTGATATATCCAAGCTTTATGCTCAGCGGGCCTCGGGCCAGTGATTGAATTTAGGTTTTAAAACCTAGCAGGCTTAAGGCCGGTGATGAAAATAAAAATATAATAATAGCTTCGATTACTGCGATAAATTGTGATTTGAAGCAAATAATACCTCAAATCGGCCAGGTACGTACTATGTATTCCAATTTGAATTTGTTTGAAAGTAATTATCAGTGACAAGGAATAACGTATATGTGGAAAGTGTGTTAACTGTATATGAATGTTTATGCATAAATTTGGTGATCCATTTAGCTAATGTGCTCTATTATGTGAAAGTATGAGATTTCATTTTCATGAATGAATTTTTGTGGCAAGTGAAAATATATGTGAAATGTCCCTAAAATATAGATATATATATTCGGCTCAAGAATTTTCTTTTTATAAAAATCAGGTTGTGAAGTAAATGTGCGATCTATGATAAGTTTTATTAGTTTGATAACTTGAAACTTACTAGGCTTACATTAGCTTACTCTATCTGTTATGTTTATCCTGTTTTATAGATTTCTTTTGAAGCTACAGTTCGAGGGATTCAAGTCAAAGCCACACACTCTATCGTCGTCATATTTTGGTACCTTTGAAGTTTGCTTCACTTAACAATGGCATGTTTTGGCTAAAACTTATATTTTGGAATTGAATTTCATTTTGATTTGTAAATATGAATAGCCATGCGAAAATGGCTTGCCTATCCACTTATGTTCATATCGTACATACTTAGAATATGCATGCTTTTGGTCGGTTGTTAATGAATCTGAAAGAGGTGTGCCTATAGTGTTAATGCCGTATGTGTTTTACCTATTAGAATGATAATTAAACGTCGCTTATGAACTTGCATTTTCAGTCATGTGCCTAAATAGGGCTTTGGTTAGAATTGTTTATAAAGTCTTGTATTTGAGCGGTAAACATCTTTTAAAGTATATTACATGTTCATTTGGTAATGGGTAATGTATACATATGTTTTTGGATTAAGGATGCTTGAATCACTTTGCGATTTTCCTTTTTGTGCTTCTAACTATTTGTTCCGTAATGTCTCTTAACCCTTCATCGTCGGATATGGGTTAGGGGTGTTACATTTTATTGGTATCAGAGCTACGGTTTAGTCGGTTCTCGGACTAGCGTAGCGTGTGTAAATATAGCTATACATGCCATTGAAAAGAAATGTGATAGTGTGGTGACTTTTGACATTTGAAATGTGATTTTGTATAGATTTCTTTTGAAATGAATCCTGATTCTGAACGAGCTGTAGCAGATGACGTTGAGAGTGTAGCGCCGGCTCCTGCGCAAGGGACTGCGCCAAATGACTCTCAACTGAATGCCAGTCATCGAGATGATGACAATAGACAAACTTTCTATGCAATGATGAGTGAATGGTTCACACAATTTATCCGAACAAATCCGGCTGCTCCACAACCCCCACCCCTAAATAACCCTCCTGTGACTGATCCTCTAAGATCAAGTAGGCCTCCGGTTGACAAAATTAGAAAATACGGGGCCGAAGAGTTCCGGGCTACAGTCAGTGATGATGCTGAGCGGGCTGAGTTTTGGCTCGATAATACGATCCGAGTTTTTGATGAATTATTGTGTTCGGCCGAAAAATGTTTGAAGTGTGCTGTATCTCTGTTACGTGATTCCGCTTACTATTGGTGGAATACACTGGTCTCTGTTGTGCCAAAAGAACAGGTCACCTGGGAGTTCTTCCAAATCGAATTCCGGAAAAAGTATATCAGTCAGAGGTTCATAGATCAAAAACGGAAGGAATTTCTTAAGCTTAAACAGGGCCAAATGTCAGTAACTGATATGAGAGAGAGTTCATACGGCTCAGTCGTTATGCTCGCGAGTGTGTATCATCTGAGGCTATCATGTGTAAACGCTTCGAAGATGGTTTAAATGAAGATATCAAGCTGTTGGTCGGCATTTTAGAAATCAAAGAGTTCGTAGTACTTGTTGAGCGAGCTTGTAAGGCTGAAGAGCTCAGTATTGAAAAGAGAAAGGCTGAGGACGGCATCAGAGAATTCCGCAAGAGATCGTCGGCGAGTCGAACAGATCTAAAGCTAATTCAGGTTACTCCAGACGAGATCGGGATCGACCTCCAGTAAGTACGCGAGCCACTTCTGTTGCTAGTGTGGGCAATGACCGCGGGGATAGAACAGTTTGCAAGCATTGTGGGAAATGGCATCCGGGGAGTTGCAGATTGCGTGACCGCTCCTGTTTTAAATGTGGGGCTGCTGATCACTTCATAAAGGATTGTCCGAGACAGGTTGAACGTAATATTAATCCTAGTGAGAGGCCGGGTAGCACGGTAGTGCGAGGACAACCACAGAGACGAGGAGGTAATACTAGTGACAGCCAGAGAGGGACTAGAGACACTGCAGTCAGATCTGAGGCACGTGCACCTGCTCGGGCTTATGCCATCCGTTCTTGTGAGGAGGCTTCTTCCCCTGACATTATTACTGGTATTTTCACTCTCTTTGACACTGATGTTATAGCTCTGATTGATCCCGGTTCAACCCATTCTTATGTGTGTGAAACTTTAGCATCTAGTAAGACTCTACCTGTTGAGTCTACTGAGTTCGTAATTCGAGTGTCAAACCCTCTGGGTCGGTGTGTGTTGGTTGATAAAGTGTGTAAGAGATGTCCCCTAATGCTTCGAGACTCTTGTTTTTCGGTTGATTTGATGCTATTACCGTTTGATGAATTTGATATCATTCTCGGGATGGATTGGTTGACTATGCATGATGCTGTAGTGAACCGCAAGCGAAAGATTATTGATCTACGATGCTCGGATAACAAGATAATTCGGATTGAGTCCCCTACTTTGAGCGGGTTGCCAGCTATGATATCTTTGATGCAAGCTCAGAAATATGTAAAAAGGGGGTGTAAGGCATACCTCACGTACGTGATCGATAGTAAAGAGTCAGAAAAGAAGCTTGAGTCGGTACCAGTAGTTTGTGAGTATCTAGATGTCTTTCCCGAAGAATTGCCGGGATTACCACTAGTTCGTGAAGTAGAGTTCGGCATTGAACTTCTACCCGGAATGGTTCCAATTTCGATAGCCCCCTATCGTATGGCACCAACCGAATTAAAAGAATTGAAAGTTTAGCTGCAAGAACTGACGGATAGAGGTTTCACTCGACCAAGTTTTTCACCTTGGGGTGCACCAGTTTTATTCGTGAAAAAGAAAGACGGAACGATGAGAATGTGCATCGACTATCGTCAATTAAATAAGATGACAATAAAGAATAAATATCCACTACCGCGCATTAATGATTTGTTTGATCAGCTGAAAGGAGCCTCAGTGTTCTCTAAGATAGATTTGAGTACCAAAAACAGCATTTAGAACGAGATACGGTCACTACGAGTTCTTAGTGATGCCGTTTGGGCTCACTAATGCCCCGGCGGTATTTATGGACTTGATGAATCGAATTTTCAGACAGTATTTGGATCGGTTCGTAGTTGTGTTTATTGACAATATTTTAATTTATTCGCGAGATGAAATTGAGCATGTCGAGCATCTGAGATTAGTATTACAGATTTTGCGAGACAAGCAACTATATGCTAAGTTCAGTAAATGTGAGTTCTGGTTGAGAGAAGTTAGCTTTTTGGGACATGTAGTATCTGCATCGGGTATACGGGTTGATCCGAGTAAAATTTTAGCTATTCTTGACTGGAAACCTCTGAGAAACGTCACTGAAGTTTGAAGCTTTTTGGGGCTTGCCGGTTACTACCGACGATTTGTGAAAGGGTTCTTGATGATCGCAACACCGTTGACAAAACTGCTACAAAAAGATGTCAAGTTTGAGTGGTCAAAAATTTGTCAGAAAAGTTTCGATCAGCTGAAAATTCTTTTGATGGAAGCTCCTGTGTTGGTCCAACCTGAGTCCGGTAAAGAGTGTGTTGTTTTTAGTGACGCCTCTCAGAACGGTTTAGGTTGCGTCTTGATGCAAGAAGGCCGAGTAGTCGTGTATGCCTCGAGGCAATTGAAGCCTCATGAAAGAAATTATCCAACTCATGATCTTGAGCTTGCTGCTATTGTTTTTGCTCTAAAAATTTAGCGTCACTACCTGTTCGGAGAAAAATGCCATGTCTTTTCCGATCACAAAAGTTTGAAGTATCTAATGACTCAAAAAGATCTGAATTTGAGACAAAGATGGTGGTTGGAATTACTAAAAGACTACGAGCTAGTCATCAATTATCATCCGGGTAAAGCTAATGTGGTTGCGGATGCTCTCAGTCGGAAATCCCTATTTTCATTGTGAGCAATGAATGTCCATTTATCTGTATCATCGGATAATTTGTTAATAGCGGAATTAAAAGTGAAACCAGCGTACGTGCGGCAAATATGGGAGGCTCAAAAAGTCGATGTCGAATTGTCTGCAAAAAGAGCTCAGTGTATACTGAAAAAAGACTCAGAATTTCAAATTGACGACAATGATTGTTTAAGGTTCAAAAATCGATTATGCATCCCGAGAAAGTCAGAATTCATTCTGATGATTTTGAAAGAGGCTCATGAGGGTCGAATGTCAGTTCATCCGGGTAGCACAAAAATGTATAATGACCTAAAATCTCAGTACTGGTGGTACGGTATGAAGCGAGACATCTCCGACTATGTTTCTAAATGCTTGATTTGTCAGCAAGTGAAAGCGGAGCATCAGGTGCCTTCAGGATTACTTCAGCCGATTTTAATACCTGAGTGGAAGTGGGATCGTGTTACAATGGATTTTGTGTCCGGTTTACCACTAACCCTGAGCAAGAAAGACTCCATTTGGGTTATAGTTGACCGACTGACCAAGTCGGCTCACTTCGTCCCTGTTTGTACTAATTATATGCTTGAGAAGCTAGTGGAATTGTACATTTTGCAGATTGTGAGGTTGCATAGGGTACCTGCTTCTATTGTTTCGGATAGAGATCCTAGATTTACTTCGAGATTTTGGAAGAAATTACACGAAGCCTTGGGTACCAAACTACATTTTAGTACTGCTTTCCATCCGCAAACTGACGGACAATCTGAGTGGGTTATTCAAATACTCGAAGACATGTTGAGATGTTGCATTCTCGAGTTTAGCAGTTCGTGGGAAAACTATTTGCCTTTGATTGAATTTGCGTATAACAATAGTTTTCAATTGAGTATTCAAATGGCACCCTACGAAGCTCTTTATGGTCGAAAGTGCCGTACACCTTTGTTTTGGACCGAGCTTAGTGAGAATAAGATTCTCGGGGTTGATTTAATTAAAGAGGCTGAACAGAGAGTAATGACGATTCGGGACAGTTTGAAACTAGCATCAGATCGTCAGAAGTCGTACGCAGATTTGAAACGTAAAGATATTGAGTATCAGATTGGTGATAGAGTGTTTTTGAAAGTCTCGCCGTGGAAAAAGATACTTTAATTTGGCCGTAAAGGCAAGTTGAGTCCGAGATTCATCGGACTGTTTGAGATATCAGAACGGATTGGGCCGGTTGCTTATAAGCTAATTTTACCCCCTGAACTTGAGAAGATTCACAATGTTTTTCATGTATCGATGCTTCGTCGTTATAGATCCGATCGCTCGCATGTGATTAAACCGTTGGAAGTTGAAATTCAACCCGATTTGAGTTATGAAGAAGAACCAATTTGAATTTTAGCTCGTGAGGTGAAAGAGTTACGAAATAAAAAGGTTCCATTGGTAAAGGTGCTATGGCTCAAGCACGGGATTGAAGAAGCAACTTGGGAAACCGAGACATCTATGAAAGAATGTTACCCAAACTTATTCATCGGTAAGATTTTCGAGGACGAAAATTTCACAAGGGGGAGAGTTGTGACAGCCCTAATTCGACCCTAGTTGGGAAATGGTTTCGTAACCATTAGACCGAGTCACAATAATTTAATAAATGCTAATTTTCATATTAAATTTTATGTGAAGTTATTTAGGTGAATAATTGATTTACATCTGGTACAGTTTGAATTGTTATGTGAATTATATGTGTGGAAATATGTGGTGCCTTAATTTTTGATTTTTGGTTGATTTTGAGTTAAAATTTGAAACTATGACTTAATTGCATGAAAGATAATTTAGTTGGGCATTGTGTAAGTGCCGAATCCAATGTCTTATAAGGTAAAGAGGACTTAAATTGCTAATAAACCATGCATAATTTGCATGGACATTACCGTCCATGGCTTAGTGGAAGAGCTTGAATATTAAAAGGGGCAATTAGGTAATCTAATAATTATGACCATGCATGTTATGAAAGTAATAGAATAATGAGCTTAAAGGTTCTCCTTGTTCGGCCGAAAATAAAGAAAAAGAAGTAGGAAAAGAAAAAGCTCAAGTCATTCGGCCATGGTTTCCTTTTAATTTGAGGTGTGTTTGAATGAATTTTTTCTAATTATATATGCAATTGGGAGGGTTGTTACATGGCCTACTTTACCCATGATTTAAATTTTGAAATTCATGGTGTTATGTGCTTTCGGTCATGAAGGAAGCCATTGGAGTTATGGATGTTTTGATGTATTGCTTTTGAAATGGTTGCAAGTTGGTTTGAGTTAGCAGAATTTGATTTTTGTGGCTTATATGAGTGCTTACATTCGGTTATTGGGTTAAATTGATGAGAAAAGATATTTAATTGTTAAAATTAGACTATACCATAGCCGAATGAGGTAGTTGTCCAAGGAATGGTTCACTTGAATGAATAGGTAGTAGATTAGGACATTGGTTATGGTAATAGGTTATAATATGAGATGTATGTGTTTTTATCTTGTGATCTTGTGAGTTTGGCTTGGTTAAAGCATTGTCTAGTTGGTCATAACTAAATTCTAAGTTGTTGTATGTGCTTTGAATGTTCGGCCATGTAAGGAATTTGAGTGATAGTCGAATGTTGATGAGTAAAATGTTTAATACCCTTAGTATGACAATCGACCATGGAAACTTTGGGCTTTTAGTTAAGTGCTAAGTTATGTATTTTGAATGAATATTTACCAATTTTGAACTTGTAAATGAGTGGAGTTTAGGTGCCCTATGTATGTGCTATGTCTTGTAATGTTAAAGTCTTGAGTTTACAGTTACTTTAAAATGGTTGATTAAGTTTACCTTGAGCTATTGTAATCTTGTTTTGCAAAGTATATTTATATTTAATAATTTGTCTTTTGAATTCGGCCATAGAGGTAGTTGTGTATTGAGCATATAGTGAACATGTGTTACGGTAGGTAAATTGATTTATGAGTTGGAAGCATGTTTTGTGATAAGTTAGATGGGATGTATAAATTTAAGGGTTATGGCAAATGTGTTCGGCTTATACGAAAAGTTCCGACCTTGTGAGTGAATACACTTAGTAATTGTATATTGAGATACTTGTGAATGAAATTGTATATATATATATATATATGTTTTCGGTTATGCATAGATTAAGTGAATGATACCTATGTGATTTTAGTATTAGATTATTGAACGGTAAACTTGTTTAATCTAGCTCAAGAGCTAAGAGAGCCACACTCGGATAAAGGAAAAATGAAGGTGGTGGAATAGTCAGTTCGTAGATAAGTATCGGCCAACGAGGTAAGTTTCAAGTGTTTAAATTTAGTTATAATGAGGAATGATATGGAACATGTGTTAAGTTAGAAATATAAGTTGATGTGGTTATCTATAATAAAAACTTTATAAAATAAATCACTACTAAGTGATATAGCCGAATGGATATTTGGAAGATAGAATTTGAAGCATGTTTTAGTACATGATACTGCGGAATGATTGTATAGGATAAAATGCACTATGTACATTTTATGTTGCGGCAAGTATATATATGAATAAAATAAGGTGTGGTCAGATTTTATGTATATGTCTATAGCCGAAGGTGTAAAATAAGTAATGAGTAAATTATGCTATGTGGAAACTAATATTATGTGATTGAATGTGTTTGAAATTAAAATGAGTTGGGGTATAGTATATTCAGGCTTCGTGCCTAGCAGGCTATATGCCGATGTTACGTTCAGGCTTCGTGCCTAGCAGGCTATATGTCGGTGTTACATTCAAGCCTTCGTGCCTAGCAGGCTTCGTGCCAGTGTTCTTTATTCGGGCCTTCGTGCCTAGCAGGCTATAAGCCGGTGATATATCTGAGCTTTATGCTCAGCAGGCCTCGGGCCGGTGATTGAATTCAGGTTCTAAAACCTAGCAGGCTTAAGGCCGGTGACGAAAATAAAAATATAATAATAGCTTTGATTACTACGATAAACTGTGATTTGAAGCAAATAATACCTCAAATCGGCCAGGTACGTACTATGTATCCCAATTTGAATTTGTTTGAAAGTAATGATCAGTGACAAGGAATAACGTATATGTGGAAAGTGTGTTAACTGTATATGAATGTTTATGCATAAATTTGGTGATCCATTTAGCTAATGTGTTCTATTATGTGAAAGTATGAGATTTCATTTTCATGAATGAATTTTTGTGGCAAGTGAAAATATATGTGAAATGTCCCTAAAATATAGATATATATATTCGGCTCAAGAATTTTCTTTTTATAAAAATTAGGTTGTGTAGTAAATGTGCGATCTATGACAAGTTTTATTAGTTTGATAACTTGAAACTTACTAAGCTTACATTAGCTTACTCTATCTGTTATGTTTATCCTGTTTTATAGATTTCTTTTGAATCTACGGTTTGAGGGATTCAAGTCAAAGCCACACACTCTATCGTCGTCATATTTTGGTACCTTTGAAGTTTACTTCACTTAAACAATGGCATGTATTGGCTAAAACTTATATTTTGGAATTGAATTTCATTTTGATTTGTAAATATGAATAGCCATGCAAAAATGGCTTGCCTATCCACTTATGTTCATATTGTATATACTTATAATATGCATGCTCTTGGTCGGTTGTTAATGAATCTGAAAGAGGTGTGCCTATAGTGTTAATGCCGTATGTGTTTTACCTATTAGAATGATAATTAAACGTCACTTATGAACTTGCATTTTCGGTCATGTGCCTAAATAGGGCTTTGGTTAGAATTGTTTATAAAGTCTTGTATTTGAGCGGTAAACATCTTTTAAAGTATATTACATGTTCATTTGGTAATGGGTAATGTATACATATGTTTTTGGATTAAGGATGCTCGAATCACTTTGCGATTTTCCTTTTTGTGCTTTTAAGTATTTGTTCCGTAATGTCTCTTAACCCTCCGTCGTCGGATACAGGTTAGGGGTGTTACACCAACTGCATTGGGTTTTATCTTTGTTTGGATGACAATTCTAAGACAATAGAAGAAAAAGAGCATATGAGTAAGGTTCTATATGCTCCAGGAATTGGAAGCCTTGTGTATGCTATGCTTTGTACAGGTTCAGATATTTGTCTAGCCGAAAGAATAGTGGATGTGGTGAAAGTAGCTTCTAAATATAAGCTTGTAGATTCATTTACTAAGGCTCTTATAACTAGGAGTTTTAACAAATACGTTGAGGATATAGGAATGCAAAATATGACACATTTACTTCACTAGGGCAAGTGGGACATTGTTGGAAAATGTGCCCATATTGTAGTAAACCTATAATTATTTTCTATGTATTTGAATGATCAATAAATAAATAAAGTTAATTTTACATTTCACTATTATGTCGTCTTCAATTCCAATTATGGAGATTGTCAGTCTTGTCTATCAAAGCAGTTGACTGCACGGGTAAAGACATAGATATACTCATTGGAAGAATGATATATTGGATTGGACCCAAGTTGAATTAATTCTTAATCCGTTCGTGAATTAATTCACTTGTGACATTCATGGTGTGATTTACCTAAATCCTAAGTTAGTCACTAACCATGCGTGTATAACTCATGTACTTTGATATAAGTAAAGGCTTATGCTCTAAAGATGGTCGAGCCCATAACTGATATGTTGGGTACATGACTAGTTTATGGCATGGCTTTACTAGCAACAATAGAATTCATAACTCGATTAAAGAGTTAAGAATATCCTCTCAGTGGCATTGTGTGAATCGATAAATATGAAATGTGGCCACGGATTGCCTACTCTCAAACAAGCAATTAATTACATTCATTTTTTTACAGTGATCATATTAATCATTAAGAAGACACAATGGTGACAATAAGATAAAATAGGATTGTATTGAGTGAACGGATTTAACTGAAAGAAATCAAGGATATCATATGAAAGTAACACACACATGAAAAGGTTATTGGACAAAGCAGTTGGATGAATTATTTTTGTAAAGAGTATACAATATGGAGTTTTCAATCATGGTACTTCTTGTGGACTAACTGCATTAAGTAAATTGTGAATTACCGAGACATAATTACAATTACTAGAGTCTAATTGTATATTTTTGATTGGTCTCTGCACCAGCTCAACAAAAGCTCGATCGAATTGCATTTGAATCAAAAGAAAATTCTACGACTTTGAAAATAATTTAATTGAGTTGATTCATTCGATGTAGAATTAAATTGGGCAGTTTTAGAATTGTTCAACTAGAGAATTTGATTAAAGAATTTTCTTGGAAAATTAATTTGGAAAATCTAAGTGATTTTAGGGAAAATTAATTTTGATCAAGTAAACTTAAATTAATCAAATTAATTAAAAATAAATATGATATTTTTAGAAATTAATTTTCAGTTAGACAATTGACCAAATGGGTAATTGAACTTGAAAATTGTACCAGATATTGAAATTTAGGCCCGAGAAAACTCAAAACTAAGACCAAGACCAAAAAACTAGTCAAATCGGGTCTGGTATGTGAAACTGAGCTGACGGTCAAATCGGTGACAACAGCGGATCGATCGAGCCATCTCTAGCCCAGACTAAATCAACAACAATCGAACCAGCTCAAGGTGCCATATCTATAATGGCACCACCAGATATGACAATGTCGACAGCTGTGACTACGACATTCCGGTGGCCGATGGATGGTCGGTAGTGGTGATTCTTCAATGGTTGAGCAGTGTAAGAATTATACTCCTATTAGGACTTTACCAGATAATTTGATTTCAGATTAATTATTCCAAAAATAATATTATTTTAATAGTTTTAATATCAAATTTAATTTAATGATTATCTTGATGGTATGTTTCCTCATTTTGTATATGTATGTAATTAAAGATTGCTTGCATGTCAATTAATAGAATGTGATGCATAAGTCTAACATGAACGTGAATATGCATTTGATCATATGTTTAAAGATGTTTAAATGTGCATAGGATGTAGTTTGGCATTTGACTTAATGCCTAAATTGAGACATGTTGAGTTTTGGATCATTTAGACCATTACAATTTGGTACTTGGTAAGTTTTAGGCTATTGATGCAAAAATTTGGGAAAACTATTTTCATAGTTGTGACATCCTTTTATTGGTGTTGTGACATTGAGCCCTCTATCTTCAAGGTCGTGATTTTCCCTTATTGAAGTCGTGACATCAAGTTCCTATCTTAAAGTTCGCAACTCACTTCAGTTGAAGTCATGAAATCATGCTTTTGCCCTCAGTGTTGTGACATTTATCCTTCATGTTACGACATAACCCCTATCTTAATTATGTTTACATTTTACTCCGTCATTTGTTACTGAAATTTCATGAGAGCTTTTGTAAACCTATTTATGACTTGGATTAAAATTGTAGTTCTCTTTTTATTTCATTTTCAATTATAATTATTAGCACTTGAAAGTAGCTAATCGGAGAACATAATTTTTTTAAACCCAAAAAAGAAAGTTGCATTAGAAGTATTAGTTGAGGGAACCCAAAAAGGAAGTTAATTTAATGATTTTGTTTTCGGAGGATTGAATCTTCTATCTTCATAAGAGTGTGACGCCAACAAAAGCCATCCTTAGTGGCAACAGGACTCCCACTTAAGATTGCTGTAACACCCCAAACCCGGCCTAGACGTTACGACCAGATCTGGTGTGTCACACGATCCTAAAACTAAGTTTACGACCCTTTTGGTCTTGTTGTGTCTTAAGTGAGGTTTGAATCAAAAGGAGTAAGTTTGTTAAGACCAGTTTATAAATCCTTTAAGTTATCCATATTATTCACTCGTTGAGTTTTGGAAACGTTCTTTAGATTTTGAAACCAGCGCAGCCTAAACTAGCGATTCTATAAAATGTAATTTAATCATCAAAGGGAAATTAAACCAAATAAAAACTTAGATAGCGGCCTTATTACAAAATAAAAACCAAAACTAACTTAATAATAAAATACTTTAAACAAAATGAAAACCAGTTCTGCAGATGCTGTGGCCACTCCGAATCTCTCGCAACTCCAAGCCCACTATGGTTGAGTGTTACCTGCAGAGATTAAATACAAGGGGGTGAGTTTGACAACTCAGTGTGCAACATTATCCCAACCATAGGCCAAAACAGATCAAGCCTCAGAATCAGATTAGTTGGGCCTTGGCCCATTACAGAAATTAGGTTAAGCCCATAGGCCCATAACAGATACAGATCAGATATAATATGCAAGCAGAAACCCAACCCAGATCCATCCATAACACCCCCGTACCAGCCTTACACCATGTGGGGAGACTACTCGACCCACCCAACCGCTAGACTCCACAGATAATTGCAGCGAAGCTGCCAGATATAATTTGCAGCGAGGCTGCCAGATATTGTGACTAGGTCACCAGATACAGATATTGTAGCGAGGCCACCAGATTGCAGCGAGGCTGCCAGATAATAATGTGACAAAGTCACCAGATTGCAGCGAGGCTGCCAGAACGCTTCCTCCGTCATAAACCCATACCCCATGCAACAGATGTAATCATACTAGCATACAACATATAGCATCTCATGCATCAGATATATTCATAATAAAGATTACTCATGCATATACATAAAATTATACATTTCCTACAGAATTGACCCTAGGGGTATAATAGTCTTTTTACACCTAGGGGTATTTTGGTAATTTTCCCTACCCAAGGGTACTATAGTCCTTTTTCATATTTTCAGAGATTTTATGCATGTTCAATTGGTTATTAGTCCATAGATATTCACAGAAGTCCCTTTTAAGCTTAATTTCCACTTTTGCCCTTTTTAGCCTAAAACCTCTAGTGGGCCTTACTGAGTCCATTATCATCTCAAACCTGTTAAGTCTAATTTTTAGGTTTAGCCTACCAACTTGACCATGTTTTTATTAACCATGTCACCAGAGAGCCTATAATAGTCACTTTATCGATTTTGGCTCAGAAGCCCATTGGGCCCATCTTGGCCCATTGTAGCCCAACTTACCGAAACGTTCAGAATTGCACCTTCTGCAATTCCTCCAGCGTCAATTCCCCGTGTAACCACAATAGAGTATTCGGCTACTCTTAGATCCTTCCAAGACTGATTTTCGGTCACTTCCGATCGGTCACTTAGCACAGTTTTCGGTTATTACGGCCTTTAGCCATCCTAGTCTATGATAGAGATACGTTACCCACCTGTTAATGGATGAAACAACGACGGAATCCACGTACGAAGAGCCTACAATCGAACGATAATTTTTAGTCTAATAATCTATAACCAAAGAGCCATAAACCCTTACCATAATCGGCCTACGTGGCCTAAGCATCGAAATCTTACCCCTTTTTGTCGATTGGGGACTAAATCCCGAAGTCCAATCGTGTTTAGCCTTCCAAGTCCTTAGTTGCACAGCCTCTTGATCGTACTAACATAATCAATCCAAAAGAGAACGGCCAACAAGCCCTTAGTCATTAACGTTAGCCTCCCCATGAGGGGTTTCGGCTTTCAGCTTTAAATCCTGAAGAACTAACGAAATAAGTCTTAAGGTACTTACCAATCTAACCACGATCTACAACAGCTCCACTTGCCACTGCCAGAAGGGATAAAAGATGACTTAGAATTCGGCCTAAAGCACCACCGGGTATGGAGGCTTTTGGTAAAAAGGAGATTCGGTTTCGGCAAAACAAGAGTTTTATGAAGTGAAAGAAGAAGAGAGAAAGAAGAGTGATTCGGCAGATACAAGGGATGAAGGGATAGAGATTCGGCTAACTGAATGTTTTGAAAGAAGATAAGGTAGTCGACTTTGGAAGAAGGGTAATCGGTCACCAAGAGTTTTGGCCTCTTACACAGTTGTCGGTAAAGATTCAGAGAAGAGAGGGAGAGAAGATGTGATTCGGCTAACAGAAGAATGGTGGTAAGGGGGGGTCGATTTATGGTTTGAGAAGAAGAGAAGCAAATAGATGAGAGTAGAAAAGAAACAAGGGAGGTGCTTAGTCGAATGAAGATTCGGCTCAAGAGTGGAATAAGAGTTCGGCTACTAGGTTGATGAGAGGAACAAAATGGAAAAAAGAAAAGTACCTAATAAACTATGCAAAATTGACATAGAAAGGGGAGCTTTCTTACCTAAGGAAAATCGGCACAAAACTCTCAGAGAACTAAAGAGAATTCGGCCCCCACTAGAGCCTAATTGTCGAATATGCAAGCACTAATCCCCCCTAGCCGAATTGCACTTGCAAAGTCCCAAAATCGGCTACCTCTTTTCAAAATTCGAAGTTCCTTGATTTGCTCCTCAACCTCCTCCATGATTTGCTCCCTTGACCAATTCAAATCTCCTCCAAGCAGAGTTCAATTCTGCTTCAAACTCTTACCTGCTCAAGCTCAAAAATAAAACACCACCTTGCAACCTCTGCAGCTTGAACCTTGGATCTCTAAGCACACTTAGGCGCCACCTTTTAAGGAGCCTAGTGGCGTCTCCCTTGCCACTTTACCACTGATCCATTTGTGTCTTATTTCGCACACAATTTCTTAAGACCCTTACTTTCAATGATCCCCTATCTCCTAAGCTTAAAATTCAAAATTTTGCCGAGCTCCTAACCAACACATGGGCCTTCCATAGGCCCATTAACACACCCCACACATGCATTACACACCCAAATACTAACATTTAAACATTTTATCAGATAAGGATCAATCTAAGAAAAACCCGAAAATTAGGGCGTTACAACTCTACCCTCCTTAAAGAAATTTCGTCCTCGAAATTTACCTTATCCAAACAAATGAGGATATTGCTGACGCATTGCCTCCTCTGGTTCCCAAGTAGCTTCCTCTCTGCCATGGTTATGCCAAAGTACCTTTACCAATGGAACTGATTTTCTTCTTAGAACCTTCACGTCTCGATCCAGAATCTGCACCTGCTCTTCTTCGAAAGTCAAATCATGCTGTACCTCCACTTCTGCAACTGGTAGAATATGGGTAGGGTCAGAACGATATCGTCTTAGCATGGATACATGGAACACATCATGGATTCTATTTAACTCTGGAGATAATTCCAACTGATACGCCACTAGACCTATTCGCTTAAGAACCTGATAAGGCCCAATAAACCGCAGACTTAGCTTGCCTTTCTTACCAAATCTTAGTATCTTCTTCCAAGGCAAAACCTTTAGAAAGACCAAGTCACCTACTGAATACTCAATCTCCTTACGCTTCAAATCTGCGTAAGACTTCTGTCGATCAGATGCCTCTTTTAATCGATCCCTTATTACTTTGACCTTCTCTTCAGTCTCTGCTACCAACTCAGGTCCAAGAACTTGCCGCTCGCCCAATTCGGTCCAACAACTAGGTGAATGACACTTACGCCCATACAGTGCCTCATAAGGTGCCATACGGATGCTAGCCTGATAACTGTTATTATATGCGAACTCTGCCAACAGTAGATAATCCTCCCAACTGCCTCGAAAGTCGATAACACAACCCCTCAACATATCTTCCAGAATCTGAATAACCCTTTCCGACTGACCATCAGTCTGAGGATGAAAAGCCGTGCTAAAGTTCAGTCGTGTTCCCAATGCCTCGTGCAACTTTTGCCAGAACCGAGATGTGAATCTAGGGTCTCGATCAGAAATAATAGACACTGGCACCCCATGCAGACGTACAATCTCTGCCACATACAATTTGGCTAACTTCTGAAGCGAATAATCATTACGAACAAGGATGAAATGGGCAGATTTAGTTAACCTATCCACGATCACCCAAATCGAGTCCTTCTTTGACGGTGTTAAGGGCAATCCACTTACGAAATCCATGGTCACCCTTTCCCACTTCCAGAGTGGTACCTTCACTGGTTGCAGAAGTCCAGACGGTAACTGATGCTCAGCTTTCACTTGTTGACAAGTCAGACATTTCCCCACAAATTCTGTTACCTCTCGCTTCAGTCCAGGCCACCAATACAACTCCTTTAAGTCATGATACATCTTATTACCTCCAGGATGCATAGCGCACAGTCCTTTATGAGCTTCATTCAAATTGCTTGCCTCAAATTGCAATCCTTAGGCATACAGATTCTACCGTGGAAACATAGAACACCCTCATTGTTAAGTCCAAACTCAGAAGTATTCCCATCCTTAACCTGCTGAAATCGAGAATCCAGCGACTCATCCTTCGACTGCTTCTCCTTAATCTCATCCACCCAGGTCGGTCTTACTTGCAATTCTGCTAACAGACTACCATCATCATATAGACTCAAACGAGCAAACATAGCTCTCAGATCAGATACAGTTCTACGACTTAGGGCATCAGCCACCACATTAGCTTTGCCTGGATGATACTCAATCGCACAATCATAATCCTTAAGCAACTCGATCCATCTCCGTTGCCTAAGATTCAGCTCCTTCTGAGTCAACAAGTACTTAAGACTCTTATGGTCTGTGTATATAATACACCTTTCTCCATACAAATAATGTCGCCAGATCTTAAGTGTGAAGATTACTACTGCCAACTCCAGATCATGGGTAGGATAGTTCACTTCATGAGGTTTAAGCTGTCGCGATGCATAAGCAACCACTTTACCCTCTTGCATCAACACACAGCCCAACCCAACATGTGATGCATCACTATACACGGTAAAATCTTTCCCAGACTCTGGTTGAATCAGTATAGGTGCTTCGGTCAGAACCTTCTTTAGTTTCTCAAAAGCTTCTTGCTGTTGCTCGGTCCAACTAAATGGCACTCCTTTCCTTACGAGTTTTGTCAATGGCGCTGCCATCACAGAAAATCCTTCTACAAACCTTCTGTAGTATCCAGCTAAACCCAAAAAACTTCGAATTTCTGCCACTGACCTCGGTGGTTTCCACTCTAGAATTGCTTCAATCTTTCGAGGGTCTACCTTAATCCCCTCAGCTGATACAACATGACCCAAGAAGGTTACCTCCCTCAACCAAAACTCACACTTACTGAATTTCGCATAAAGCTCATTTTCCCTTAACACTTGTAGCACAACACGGAGATGCTCATCATGTTTCTCCTGGGATTCAGAATAAACCAGAATATCATCGATAAAGACGACCACGAATCGATCCAAGTATGGCTGGAACACTCGATTCATCAGATCCATAAATGCTGCTGGTGCATTGGTCAGCCAAATGGCATAACCAAGAATTCATAGTGACCATAGCGAGTTCTGAATGCTGTCTTGTGTATATCCACCTCTTTCACCCTTAATTGATGGTACCCAGATCGAAGGTCGATCTTGGAGAATACCGAAGCTCCCCTAAGCTGGTTGAACAGATCATCGATTCTTGGCAACGGGTACTTATTCTTAATCGTCAGTTTGTTCAACTGCCGATAATTGATGCACATTCGTATTGACCCATCCTTCTTCTTTACAAACAGCACTGGTGCTCCCCACGGAGACACACTTGGCCTAATGAAGCCTCTATCCAACAGTTCTTGAATCTGCGCTTTCAACTCCACCAACTCCTTTGGTGCCATCCTATAGGGTGCAATAGACACGGGTGCCGTACCAGGCAACAAATCAATCCCAAACTCGACCTCTCGATTTGGGGGTAAACCTGGAAGCTCTTCAGGAAAGACATCTTGAAAATCTGTAACGGTTCTAACTTGATCCACAGTTAGTTCTTCAGTTTCTACTTGTCCTACGAATGCCAAATAAGCCGCACATCCTTTACGAATCCACTTTTCAGCTCTCAATGCTGACACCACATTGGACAAATAATCTCTACGTTCACCTATCACCATAACTTCCTCATCCTCTGCAGTCTTTAGCCTCATTCGTTTTGCAGTACAATCCAAAGTAGCCCTATGCTTTACAAGCCAATCCATTCCCAAGATGAGATCAAATTCTCCGAAAAGTAGCTCCATCAAGTCTCCAGAAAAGATTTTTCCTTGAGTCTCTATAGGCACGTCTCTATACAGTTTGTCTACCCTAACCGAGTGACCCAAAGGACTTAATACAGCTACCCCACTCACTGTCTCCTCAGAATGCACTCCTAGCGACCCAGACATGGCACATACAACATAAGAATGGGTAGATCCAACATCTATCAATGCAGTATATGGCATACTAGAAATCAAAAATGTACCAGTTATGACGTCAGGAGCATCACCCTCCTCTCGGTGACGAGCTGCATAAACTAGCGCTGGCTGACGAGCCTCAGCGAAACTAGCACCCCTGCCAGGTGCTCCTCGTCCTCGACCATTACCATTTCCGCCTCTACCTTGTCCACGACCCCTTGGAGCTGGTGGTCCACCCCTCACTGGTTGAGCAACCCTTTGAGCCATAACCTGTCCTTGATCCGGTTCTTCGGGACAGTCCTTAATCCTATGCTCCATCGACCCACATCAAAAACAGGCTCCAAAACGTTTCCGACACTCGCCCATATGTATCTTACCACAACTCCTACAACCCTGCGGTCTGACAGCATCCATTGGCACCGCTCGCACTGGTTCTGCCACTCTTGCTCTCTTAACATTCCTATTAGCCCCACCTGATGGTCCAGAATCCCTCCGAAAGCGGTTTCTATCCTTTTCGCGATTCTATCTCTCGGTACGCTTTACTTCCTCAGCTATCTTAGCTTTCTCAACCAAAGCAGCAAAGTTACGCTCTCTCTGCGGAGCAATCAGTACCCTTAGTTCATCTCTCAGACCATCTTCGAAACGCACGCTACGCTCATATTCAGTAGCAACTATCCCAGAAGCATATCGGCTCAGCCTCAAAAATTCAGCCTCGTACTCAGATACTGTCCTACTTCCCTGAACCAAATTCAAGAACTCTTTCCTACGGGCGTCTACATAGCTAGCCCCAACATATTTTCCTTTAAAGGCTTTCTTAAACAGCTCCCATGTTACCTGACCATCTGAAGTTCCATCTCTCACCGTAAGCCACCACTGATAAGCTTCATCTCTCAGCAACGACACGGCTCCTTTCAGCTTTTGCTCCATAGAGCAATCCAGATCATTCATAATCCGCTCTGTGGCCTCCAACCAATACTCGGCCACATTCGGGGCTACACCAGACACGCCCCTAAAGAATTCCGCCCCATTAGCTCGGAGTCGCTCAGAAATGGATCTCCGAAATCCATTACCGGTACTTGCCCTAGCAACCCTTTCCAAAACTCGAAGCATCGCTTGCGATAGGGCGTCGTCCCCAACACCTCAATCATGGGACTCCACCTCTGTTGCCGGTGGTATCGGTATATCAGCCGCTGGCGCATTACCCGAAGATGAAGTTTCAGCTCGTACACTACCTCGGCCACGTCCACGGCCCCTACCACGAGCTGCTCGCGTACTCATTTCGTACTTTCTGTTTTAGAAATTTTATGAGTCAGATTAATATTTCAGTGTTTATTACAGATGTCTTATGAATAAATAGAGTTTCAGAGTTTATCTTCTTTCGCGGTAGCCTAGCTACAGTCTCAGTTTACCTATCAGAGTCTCTACAGTTTCAGTAATGCCCTAGCTAAAGTATCATAATAGAGTCTTTAGTCAGGCATATAATCAGAATTTTTAGAAACATCAGAAAAGTTTAGAAAACTTACAGGCTTGGGCCGGAGATTCGGTGTGCCACTCTTTTAGAAAGATTACTTAGAAAAACCTGATTTATTCTTTGAAAATAAATCATTTATATACAAACGAAGTTCATCAAAATAGGTTTCAATAAATTTTGAAAACAATTGTTGAAAACATGACCTTTCGAAAATCTTTGCTTTGATTGTTTGAAAACTTCCATTTTTAAACCCAATCCACAGCCGAGTTGTTGCAACCTGGCTCTGATACCACTAAATGTAACACCCCAAACCCGGCCTAGATGTTACGACCAGATCTGGTGTGTCACACGATCCTAAAACTAAGTTTACGACCCTTTTGGTCTTATTGTGTCTTAAGTGAGGTTTGAATCAAAAGGAGTAAGTTTGTTAAGACCAGTTTATAAATCCTTTAAGTTATCCATATTATTCACTCGTTGAGTTTTGGAAACGTTCTTTAGATTTTGAAACCAGCGCAGCCTAAACTAGCGATTCTATAAAATGTAATTTAATCATCAAAGGGAAATTAAACCAAATAAAAACTTAGATAGCGGCCTTATTACAAAATAAAAACCAAAAATAACTAAATAATAAAATACTTTAAACAAAATGAAAACCAATTCTGCAGATGCTGTGGCCACTCCGAATCTCTCGCAACTCCAAGCCCACTATGGTTGAGTGTTACCTGCAGAGATTAAATACAAGGGGGTGAGTTTGACAACTCAGTGTGCAACATTATCCCAACCACAGGCCAAAACAGATCAAGCCTCAGAATCAGATTAGTTGGGCCTTGGCCCATTACAGAAATCAGGTTAAGCCCATAGGCCCATAACAGATACAGATCATATATAATATGCAAGCAGAAACCCAACCCAGATCCATCCATAACACCCCCGTACCAGCCTTACACCATGTGGGGAGACTACTCGACCCACCCAACCGCTAGACTCCATAGATAATTGCAGCGAAGCTGCCAGATATAATTTGCAGCGAGGCTGCCAGATATTGTGACGAGGTCACCAAATACAGATATTGTGGCGAGGCCACCAGATTGCAGCGAGGCTGCCAGATAATAATGTGACAAAGTCACCAGATTGCAGCGAGGCTGCCAAAACGCTTCCTCCGTCATAAACCCATACCCCATGCAACAGATGTTATCATACTAACATGCAACATATAGCATCTCATGCATCAGATATATTCATAATAAAGATTACTCATGCATATACATAAAATTATACATTTCCTATAGAATTGACCCTAGGGGTATAATAGTCTTTTTACACCTAGGGGTATTTTGGTAATTTTCCCTACCCAAGGGTACTATAGTCCTTTTTCATATTTTCAGAGATTTTATGCATGTTCAATTGGTTATTAGTCCATAGATATTCACAGAAGTCCCTTTTAAGCTTAATTTCCACTTTTGCCCTTTTTAGCCTAAAACCTCTAGTGGGCCTTACTGAGTCCATTATCATCTCATACCTGTTAAGTCTAATTTTTAGGTTTAGCCTACCAACTTGACCATGTTTTTATTAACCATGTCACCAGAGAGCCTATAATAGTCACTTTATCGATTTTGGCTCGGAAGCCCATTGGGCCCATCTTGGCCCATTGTAGCCCAACTTACCGAAACGTTCAGAATTGCACCTTCTGCAATTCCTCCAGCGTCAATTCCCCGTGTAACCACAATAGAGTATTCATCTACTCTTAGATCCTTCCAAGACTGATTTTCGGTCACTTCTGATCTGTCACTTAGCACAGTTTTCGGTTATTACGGCCTTTAGCCATCCTAGTCTATGATAGAGATACGTTACCCACCTGTTAATGGATGAAACAACGACGGAATCCACGTACGAAGAGCCTACAATCGAATGATAATTTTTAGTCTAATAATCTATAACCAAAGAGCCATAAACCTTTACCATAATCGGCCTACGTGGCCTAAGCATCGAAATCTTACCCCTTTTTGTCGATTGGGGACAAAATCCCGAAGTCCAATCGTGTTTAGCCTTCCAAGTCCTTAGTTGCACAGCCTCTTGATCGCACTAACATAATCAATCCAAAAGAAAACGGCCAACAAGCCCTTAGTCATTAACGTTAGCCTCCCCATGAGGGGTTTCGGCTTTCAGCTTTAAATCCTGAAGAACTAACGAAATAAGTCTTAAAGTACTTACCAATCTAACCACAATCTACAACAGCTCCACTTGCCACCACCAGAAGGGATTAAAGATGACTTAGAATTCGGCCTAAAGCACCACCGGGTATGGAGGCTTTCGGTAAAAAGGAGATTCGATTTCAGCAAAACAAGAGTTTTATGAAGTGAAAGAAGAAGAGAGAAAGAAAAGTGATTTGGCAGATACAAGGGATGAAGGGATAGAGATTCGGCTAACTGAATGTTTTGAAAGAAGAGAAGGCAGTCGACTTTGGAAGAAGGGTAATCGGTCACCAAGAGTTTTAGCCTCTTACACAGTTGTCGGAAAAGATTCAGAGAAGAGAGGGAGAGAAGATGTGATTCGGCTAACAGAAGAATGGTGGTAAGGGGGGTCGATTTATGGTTTGAGAAGAAGAGAAGCAAATAGATGAGAGTAGAAAAGAAACAAGGGAGGTGCTTAGTCGAATGAAGATTCGGCTCAAGAGTGGAATAAGAGTTCGGCTACTAGGTTGATGAGAGGAACAAAATGGCAAAAAGAAAAGTACCTAATAAACTATGCGAAATTGACAAAGAAAGGGGAGCTTTCTTACCTAAGGAAAATCGGCACAAAACTCTCAGAGAACTAAAGAGAATTCGGCCCCCACTAGAGCCTAATTGCCGAATATGCAAGCACTAATCCCCTCTAGCCGAATTGCACTTGCAAAGTCCCAAAATCGGCTACCTCCTTTCAAAATTCGAAGTTCCTTGATTTGTTCCTCAACCTCCTCCATGATTTGCTCCCTTGACCAATTCAAATCTCCTCCAAGCAGAGTTCAATTCTGCTTCAAACTCTTACCTGCTCAAGCTCAAAAATAAAACACCACCTTGCAACCTCTGCAGCTTGAACCTTGGATCTCCAAGCACACTTAGGCGCCACCTTTTAAGGAGCCTAGTGGCGTCTCCCTTGCCACTTTACCACTGATCCATTTGTGTCTTATTTCGCACACAATTTCTTAAGACCCTTACTTTCAATGATCCCCTATCTCCTAAGCTTAAAATTCAAAATTTTTCCGAGCTCCTAACCAACACATGGGCCTTCCATAGGCCCATTAACACACCCTACACATGCATTACACACCCAAATACTAACATTTAAACATTTTATCAGATAAGGATCAATCTAAGAAAAACCCGAAAATTAGGGCGTTACAATTGCACTTGAGAATACAACAACACTACTAATAGGAAAATAAATTGTAAATTGTAATTGTATAGACAATATCGATCTTCCTCTTCTCTTTCTTCAAACCATTTAACAGTGAATAATAATAATATGAAAAGCAATACCACTGAGGAAATTTATCACCCAACCGTCATCACCATCCATACCTAAATATATAGAAGGATAATAACTTATCCTCTTTTCAACCATTTCTTCTTCCTACTATCATCCAAATTAATAATTAATTAATCCTTATTATATTTTATTTTATTCACTTAACCATGTCTGATTACTGTCTATATTCCTCTAATTCTCACAAATTTGTTCAACATTAATTATTATAAATAATTCTTAATAATAATTCAATAAATAAAGAGTAAAAGTGAAATACGAATACATGAACTATTTTTGCGTTGGATCAAATATTCAAATATAAAGTGAATTTATCTAAACTTCATAAAAATGAATTTTTTTCCTCACATTTATATAATGTATTTATGTAATATTCTGAAATGTGAAATGCTTACTAGTAAATAATGAACACGTACATACTAGAGTTTTAACTTTGAACATAGAACCCATAATTGCAAGATCACTTTCTAACCACAAAATCAACTCCTATTTGCCTACAATATTTAAAGAAATGTTGAAAAACTTTCTCCTAACTATAGTAGAGAATCTACTACTATTATTTTTAATTAGTGCATATGGAATCAATGGAATCCTAGCAACCATTACAGCAATTGAATGTCATTTCCCGAACTAATACCTTATAACTATTGCAAACAAATAAAAGTAATTGGAATAGGGACCTTTGATATTTTCTTTTTAAAGTCAGACAGAAATAAAGAAGCAATCAAAAGTGATTAGTTCAAGTTCTCTTGAAGCTTCTACTCCAATGTACAAAAGAAGTAGTCGGTTTATAGTATAAAATAATGCCCTTTGGCAACTTGCCTCTTTACTCGATATCTATCAAATATGGCATAGATTCGGATTTTGTCTATGCCACAACCTAACTTAAATAGTTCATTATCTTATTTTCCCTCTTTTTTCTTCTTCTTCAAATAGATAATATGCTGATTAAGTTTAATACAATATCTTTTTCTTCCCTAATTAGAGAATTGATATCTTTAAAATATTTTTTTATTTAAACAATAACTCATTTGAGAGAACTATTTAAAAAAAAAAACAATCAAATGCATAATTTTGAATAAGCTGCATAAGGATTCGTTACTCACTCAAATTGATAGGCTCGAACTCATTCAATTCATATTCACACAAGATAATCAATGAGTCCAAATAACTTTGTAAAATTTGAAATAACTTTTAATAAAATATAATTATTTAAAAAGTTTTTCAATGAATCAAATTATAGGATAACTAATAAGCGAATTATTTCTGGTTTATTTTTAGTAATTCCCCGTCATCCAACAACACACCTGATCTTATTATTAAAAGAATAACAGAGCGAATAAACAAAAATTATTTCAATAAATAAACAGTAAAAAAGTTAAGAGGCAAGTTGGATAAGTTGGGATCAGCTTTATCCTCTTTAAACTGTGAAGGGGCAATGAGAAGGAGAGTCAAGAATTCGTGACTAGGTCAGGTCACCAAACTTCCAATTAAAATCTAAGAAGATCTATTTATCTATTTTCCATTCATATAATTTTGTTTATGGATTAGGTGTAGCCTCCACAATAGCTTTGTTCTTTCCTTCTTTCCTTTCTTCCTTTCCTTTTTATTTTATTTTTTAATTTTCTAATTAATTTATTATTTAATAAAAGTTATATGATACCCAAATATTTTAAACTTAGAAAAATTATTGGTTTAAATAAAGCTTTGCCCACTATTTTATCACTACTTAATTGCCATATGATGAAGCGTTCACATTGTTAATTATATTTGTAAATACCTATATGCTTAGTACACTCATTTCACATACTCCACTAAAAACAAAAATTTTATTTGTTATTTTAAAAAAATACTATTATTTACAGGAATAAAGAACAATAATAATACAAAAACATGGAATATAGTATAAACAATAAATAAATCACTATAAACTAATACACAAATGTCATGTCTATAAGTTAATCTCAAAAGAAGAAAAGGACAAATTGACAGTAATTGCAACAATAGAATAATTCAAAAACAAATTAGAGATGCATCAACTTGATCAAATCATTGAAATATTCATCCTAGCCCCACCATTAATGAAATTAACTTGACAATGAACATTGATCAACCAATAAAATACT
This sequence comes from Gossypium stocksii, assembly GCA_020496765.1. Classification (NCBI taxonomy): domain Eukaryota; kingdom Viridiplantae; phylum Streptophyta; class Magnoliopsida; order Malvales; family Malvaceae; genus Gossypium; species Gossypium stocksii. The sequence continues at coordinate 66,112,440 of CM035626.1, forward strand.
TTCAAAAGTCCCAAGAGACCTATTGCATCACTTATGTGGAAAAGGCCAAGTCTAAGATGGCTTCTCCTCCTCCTCCTCCTCCTCCTCCTCCTCCTCATCATCATCATCATCATCATCATCATCATCATCATCTCAAATCTATTGCCATCACTATGATCTATTATGATAAAGGCCTTCAAGAAAGGTTATTAATATTTATGGTGGCACCATTATTTTGGCAAATCTCATTTATAAGCTAGAACATGATGAAAAACTACATAAAATCACATCTATTTTCAAAAAAAATAAAGTGGACAAAACAAAAACCATGATAAATGTAGACAAGATAAAACCATGAAATTGTGGGCAAAACCACAACAATATGGATTGAAATTTTAAAAAAATAAAATTATGAAAAATAATATTGAAGAAACCACGACCAACAACCATCTAAGGACAAATATTGCTGCGCAAAGATTTAGTTTGAAATTGTTAAGTGATTAGGATTCTTCTATGAAAATAAGAGACAAAGTGTAACACCCCAGACCCGGCCCAGACGTTATGGCCGAATCTGGCGATGTCACATTGAAAGGACTATTTTTTTCCAAAACGACTTTATTCATTTAAGAACATGTTCGGTAGAAAATTTACTTGTTTTTACAAACTTAAGTTTGAGATTTAGAAATTCAAGTTCATGTTAAGTCCAAAAATGAAAGCCCATGTTTAAACAAAAATGCCCATATGATAAAGTTATTTAAAAACCACGTTTAATTTGAGAAATTTATCTAAGTAAAAAAAAAAACTAGGCAGTCAAAACATTAATAAACCCTAAATACAGTCACATCGAAGACACAAGGCCTTATTACAACCCATTGAAAAAGGAACAAGTAATTAAAATAAAGTAATTCGATAACTATTTAAAACTTTTAAGAAGCTTGCAGTGTGGCCATCTCCGAGCCCTCTCCCACATCGAGCCGTCTATTGAGGGTCAGCTGAAACATTAAATTTAAGGGTGTGAGTTGCGAAACTCAGTGTGTACAACCCTTGGCAATCAAATCAATTCAATATACAAATATCACATTGGGCCTAAGCCCAACTCAATATCGGTGGCCCCTGGGCCTTAGCCCATGATAGCCTCGGTTGGGCCCGAGCCTACATTCAAATATCAAGATGTTCATGCCATATGCAGTTACCCATAACCAACCCTGTACACCCCCTTCCAACCCTACACTCCTGTGGGGAGATGCTCGACCCACCCATCCTTATACACCTGTTGTGACACCAGTTGCGGCACCACTCATCGTTGCAGCAGAGCTGCTCGTGGCTCAAAAGCCTTCGTTGTAGCACCGGTTGCGGCACTACTTATCATTGCAGCAGAGCTACTCATGGCTCAGAAGCCTTCGTTGGGTAACCGTGCGACCCTCATATACACTTCCTCCAATCAAAACCCAGCCCACATGCAACATAATATCTCATGAATGCATCATCGTCACATACAACATACACTAGTCATACTCATAACACATAGGGGTATTTTAGTCATTTCACTACCCAGGGGTATCTTGGTAATTTCTACCCTACAAGGGTGTCTCGGTAACTCTACCCTTCGAGGCGTCATAATAATTCTACTCTATAAGGGCATTTTAGTAATTCTACCCTAGAGGGGTATTTTCGTAATTCTACCCTAGAGGGGTATTTCCGTAATTTCCTAAAGGTACAGATTTTAATTATGGATTTTGGCCCATCAACAAGTCCTCGCGACTAAAGTGAACGGACACTTTGCACCAGGTAGGATTCAAGAGAAGAGGAGGTGGGTCACTCGGACCGCTTAAGTACTAAGCTCTTCCTAGATCCAATCCTAGACATGCACACATCCATTGCCACACCTTAGTCTAACGACTTGTCCACGGACATGTTTAATTATTTAATTAAGTCTTATGTAAAATTTGACTGGTTAGAACTAGGCCTATAGTCCATTAAAACCCTAGCATACGTTTCTACAATCCCATAAGGCCCACTAGGCCCAATCATATTCATAAAACCCATTAAGCCCCAAACATGCTTATGTAGCCCATTAGGCTCGATCATAACTTAATCATACAATCACACATATTAATCCATCATAAAATTGCATATCACAACTTTGCCACTTTGGGCCCACAAATTTGGTAGGCCCATTCGATATTTCGAGATTTTGGCTTTTGTCGATTTTTGTGTGTATAGTGTATGTACACACCTGATTGACGACCCGCACTACACTATCCTCAGCCTTAACCTACAATCAAAACCACTTTCGAATCAACTCCAAACCTTACTAAAACTTCATCAAATCCCAAAGCCTTACCGTAGCCTTACCGTGAACCTTCGGCTTTTCTAGCCTTTCCTTAGCGAATAGTCTCGAATATTCCTAGATCTGCATCAACACACATATTTTATCAACATCAAGTGACTCGTATTCCACACGAGTCACCCCTACCAACCACACTAGATTCGACCACCTAAAAAAACCAAAATTGAAAACGAGTTCACTTACCACTTGCTAGAGATCCTTTCCGCGCTTTAAATCTTTGAACCTGAAACTAGTCTCTGATCTTGCGGCCTAGATATCTACTAAGTGTGATCGGCTTTTAAAATCTTGATTAAAGGATGTAAATAATAAAAACAAATTTGTTATGGAGGAAAGCAAAAGAAATCGGTAAGGGGATGTGAGTATTCGGCTTTTAAGAGATTAGGGAAAGAAATCGGCAAAGGGGATATAGGTATTCGGCTTTTGCAAAAGAGGAAAAAGAACTAGAAAGAATGAGAAGAATGAAGCATTCAGTTTGGCAAAGCAAGGGAAACTCTTCAAAAAGAATTCAGCACCCCCTATAAATACCCAAAGCCGAACCCCTAAAGTCCTAATTGGCTCCACTTCATCCACATCTCATCTCCTACTTTTTTCCACGATAAGCTCTCCTAACCTCTTCCTATATTTTCTCTTCTGATCACTCTCTATAGAGTCCATCTTCATGCCACTTCCAACCTTCTAGAAGGCCAAAATTAAACTCCTAAAAATACTAAACTAGGATCCAAAACTTAACCAAAGCCCAATACTTCTAGGCCCAAAATTCGGGGTGTTACATAAAGTTTATCTTTCTATTATAATATATTTTTAATGTAAATATTTCTAGAACATGAAATAAATTTAAAAAAATTTATAAACAAAAAGTATTATATGCAACAGTAAGACGCATTATATTTTTAGACAAAGAACTCAATTCTAAGCCTTAAAGACAACATTGTTGGGATGAGGAACCATGAACTCTAAAAGAATTAATTTTTATAGACCATAAAATAGATCGGGCGAATACCTTGATTCCTTAAAATAGACTAGGCGAATACCTTTATTCCACTAAAACAAAAACTTTAAGATGTTTGTTATTAACTAGACAAAAATTAATTTAATGCCTCATTTGGTTACATGTAATAACACAAGAAAAAAATATTATTACAAAAGTTAAACATAAAATAAAGAATTGTTAGTATAAATTTAAACTTGAAATTAAAAGAATAAGTATAAACTCTTGCAAATACAAGACTTTGTAAAAAATAAGCAAAAAGATTCCGTCTCTTTTCCAAAAACAAATAATGTGAGTGGTTAGAAATTACAAATGAAATTAATTTATTATTAACTCATATACTAAAATATAGTGAAAAATAATTTTCATATCAAACATAGCATTAGATGTTTAATATTAATAACGTGCTATATATTTATGCATTTTCTAATTATATATTATATAATTTATTTCATAAAAGTAAATACATGATGAAAAAACTTATCTAAAAACATATTTAAAAAATAAAAAAATTATATAAAAACATATTTGATAATAAATATTTTAAAAAATAAAAAAATTTGTAGATTTTAATAATATTAATAAAACTATTTAAAATTTTGTGTTAGATTTTAATTTTATTTCTTTGCGATGCCATCCTTGCTCCAATTTTATCCCCAATGCACACAAAGATATTTTAGTTTCCATAATGTGCATAAGTTATTCATGCTTTTGGAATGTTCATTTTCTTTGCTACATAAAAAATATTGATATTTTAGTAAGATTACTTTTTTTTTTATAAACTTTTATTTGACCATAACTTCAAGCAACGATTACCTTTCTACCTATAAATGTCATGGGGTTAGAACTTTAGTCTGACAAATTGTGCATCCTTAGGTGACTCCTTGCTTCTAATCTGCCTAATTCAGCCTTACTCTCTAAAAGGAAAGAATTTTCAAAGAAATTCTCTATGGCACTGATATAAAGTGGAAGCAAACTCTTAAGCAAAGAAGAGACAAACGAACAAAAAAAACCACAAGAAAACAATGCACACAAGGTGTTTTAGTAAATTATCTCAAATATATTCAATAACTCTGAATGGAATACATTAAGTGATTACGAATGAGATGGAAAACCTCTATTTATAGTTGAGCTCTCCAGATCAAACAATACAGTTTAAGTTACATCAATGGTCGAGATTAAAGTCTATCTACAATATGAGAGTTCTAAGGGATTTAAACACAATACAATCTTATCCCTTAGGATTTACAATATTCACCATGGTAACTTCAGTTTTACTGGAGTGTTTTATTGGGCAAATAAGGCTTTAAATAGATGGGTTTCTCCATGTGTTCCATAAATTGGGCTAATTCTTGTGGGTTAAATGAGCCACATTTGATCAATTGACCTCCATGGGCAATTCTGTGTGCAATGGCTATGGGCTTTGATCAGCGACCTATGACATTCTCCCCCCCATTCTTGTAAAGCCCTTGCCGCGTCCTCATAATGACACTGGTCTAACTCATCTTGGAACTGCCACGATACCTCAACTGATTCCCAACTAGTCTCTTTACTGGGTAGTTCTACCCCTCGAAACATTTGCCTTGGCTTATGTCTCCACCCTCATCTATCTCAAACTATTTCACTCTTTTTTACATCTCGATCATAAGAGGTCATTGCTCTTACATGCCCCCATTGTGAATTGCCTTGATTTGGATCCCCTTGATCCACACAAATAGGATTAGGCATACCCATATTGAACATTGGATTAACCTTGAGTATTGTTGCTAACTTTGGTTTGTAAGCCACTAGTTTACCAGCTTTAAAACTCTAAAAGGAACCATATAACTTTGCCAAGCTAATGGTAAGTTATAATGAAAAACACTAGACAAGTGTTTAAGATATACCTCACTCACAACATTTACTCTGTTTAATTACCTAGTGTGCATCACTTCTTTCTCCAGAAAGTTTGATGCATAACCCACCTCTTCTATAGGTGGTATCTTGTAACACCCCTTAACCCGTATCCATCGCCGGAATAGGGTTACGAAATATTACTTAACTAAACAGAACTTACAGAGGTTTATAAACACATACCAGATATAATTTCCAAGGGTGAATCAATATCGAAAATAAGCTACTTTAATTTTGACTACAACCAAATAGGTTTCAATTCACTAATATGATTCCATCCATACTAATGTATCTCTATAGTTCACCAAACGTGCACTATCAAATTTCATAAAGTGATTACATACCAATGATAATAGCCGAAACTACATAATAGCAAAGAAGTTCATTGTAAAGTCAATTTTCTCATTAATCATATCAGATACTCATGCTATTCCATTCAAACATATGTGAATATCATAATTCTATGTACTTATCCCACTACTTGGCAATAATAATAAATAACCATTCACATAACTTCATCAAGCCATTCATTCGTGTTTATAAACTATTAAGCCATTTTCACATGGCTCGAATATTTACAAGGTCAAAATGAAGTTCAATTCCAAAATAGAGAGCTTAACCTATACATGCCATTGTTATTCTTTTTTTTTTAAATAAACTATTGAAGGTACCAAAATAACGACGATAGTGTGGGTGACTTAAGCTTGAATTCTCAAGCTTGTAGCTGGAAACAGAGATCTATAAAATAGAAGGAAACATAACATCGAGTAAGCTTCCATCGTGCGTAGGTATAGCACTTATTCACATATACTTCAATCTTAATACTTATGATTCGATCCAAATTAAGTTCACATATGAGTACATGATACATACCTGGCCATTTTAGTGTATTGGACATACTCATTTGCAATTATATCGCAAATTCTCATAATCTTAAACTTTGCTCAAATCACCGGTATTAAGCCTGCCAGGCACGAAGCCTGAATGTATCACCGGCTTATAGCCTGCTAGGCACGAAGGCCCGAATACACATCACCGGCACGAAGCTTGCTAGGTACGAGGGCCCGAATACACATCACCGGCACGAAGCCTGCTAGGCACGATGGCCCGAATACACATCACTGGCACGAAGCCTGCTAGGCACGACGGCCCGGATACATATCACCGACACGAAGCCTGCTAGGCACGAGGGCCCGAATACACATCACCGGTACGAAGCCTGCTAGGCACAAGGGCCCGAATACATATCACCAAGTTTCATGCATATTTATTCACATTCTAATACATTTCGCATAGCGTATCATCTTTGTACTTCACTTGCTTCTTTTCAATATATGCATATCATACACATCTTGATATTATTTCATAAATAACAATCGGCCCAACACATGTATATATATACCATTCACTACCCATTCGATTTAATAGAAGTGAACACATCAATCCCATATGCACATATCACTCTCTTTAACTTTCATTTCCAATAATCATTCGGCTACAACTCTTATACCATTTCATTTCACAAATAATTTTATTTAAGTAAGATCAAATAGTCATAATGCTTCTAATTTAAATATATATATCATGTCATCTTCAAGTATGTGCTAGTTTGATTACTCAAAACTTACTTGGAGTATATCTGAACAACTACTGTTGGTTAGTCAATCACCTTAGCTTTTCCTTTGTCCGAATTTGCTTCTCTAGGCTCTTGAGCTTAATCAAACAAATGTAACTTAGTGTTAATTGATTAAGCAAACATAGTATCGAAATGTGATTGACTTTCTTACTACTAACAATTCAAGCTATATAACTCCAATTAAGAATATTCAAATCAAGGATAATTTCTTATCAATGCCTACAAATGGTAATTTCATTCCATGCCTTTCGAATTACTTTCATTATTTACCTTGCATAAATTTTAAGCTTACAAAAATCCATTTTAATAGCCGTTTAGCCGAATGTCATTTAAGTGTATATCACTTAAACATAAACAAAACATATCACATACCTAAAGCATATGTATATACTCAACTCATTCTCAAGTTCAACCTCATAACATGATCCCACTTCATAATATATACATGGCCGAATGGAAAACTCCTATTCAAACACACTTATTTTTCAATTAAAACGCCAACATTACAAAACACTATGGAGATCCACATTCGGCAACCATTATTTCCATCAATTTAATATATACATAAACCATGAGTCAAACATTTATCCTTTATACTAAATTCACTCAATGCCGTAAATCACATATGGCATTTAAATACTTGTTCTAATGGACATAACCGAATTTTCCCCACATAGCTAAATGAGTTACACAATTCATAAATAACCAACTCAATTCATCATAAATTTCTCTTATAACACAAATTCATCAAAACTCAACAAGGAATACTTCAAATCCCTTGACCGAATGCATAATTTGCTTAATAAATCATTTATAGCAACATTTTTAATCACATATATTCATTCTTCTCAAATTACTATCAATTCAAGCCTTATATAAATCTAAACTCAATTTATTAGTCCTAATGGACATGGCCAAATATCCCATTTAACTAATTAAGTCACACAAGCACAAATTTGTATATCTTAAGCTTATTAACATATAATCATATCAATTTATCCTCATAGCATCCCTCAAGCACACCATCATACATTTCTATCATCAAAACTCTAAAAGCTTCAAAATCCCAATTGTTTCAACAATGGCCGAATGGGATATTCATCATCAAACCAAAAATAGACTCATGGGTTTTATCCTAAGCTTAACTATCAACTAAAATCAACAAAAATTTAATGAAGAATTAACATGAATCCTTACCTTGTTAAAAGCTTCAATGGCCGAATGTTAGCCCTTCTTCTCACTTTTCTATCTCAATTTCAGCAAAATGAAGAACAAGCAAACATCTTTGTTCTTTTCACCCCACTTTTTATGATTTTATTATACTTTAATATAATATATAACCAATTAGCTTCAAAATTCTAATTAGGGTCAAATTAGGGTCAAATTAGGGTCAAATTAGGGCAGTCACAACTCTCCCCCCTTTTAGGGATTTTCATCCCTGAAAATCTTACCAGTGAATAGGTTAAGGTATCGATCTCTCATTGAGTCCTCGAGTTCCCAAGTCGCTTCTTCGACCCCGTGCTTGAGCCACAATACTTTTACTAACGAAATCTTTTTATTTCACAATTCTTTCATCTAGCGAGCCAGAATACGAACTGGTTCCTCTTCGTAACTCAAATCAGATTGAATTTCAATATCTAAAGGACTAATTACATGTGAAGGGTCGGATCTATATCGACGGAGCATCGAAACATGAAAAAACATTGTGAATTCTTTCAAGTTCAGGGGGCAAAATTAATCTATAAGAACCAACCCAATGGTTCTGAAATCTCGTACGGTCCGATAAATCTCGGGCTTAATTTACCTTTACGACCGAATCTAATTATCCTTTTCCAAGGCGAAACTTTCAGGAACACTTTATCACCAACCCGAAACTCAATGTTCTTGCGTTTCAAGTCTGCATATGATTTCTGTCAATCAGAGGCTGCTTTCAGACTATCACGGATTACTTTCACTTTCTTTTCGGCTTCTTTCATTAAATTAACCCCGTATAACTTATTCTCACTGAGCTCAATCCAAAACAAAGGTGTACGGCATTTACGACCGTATAGAGCCTCGTAAGGTGCCATCTTGATACTCATTTGAAAGCTATTATTATAGACAAATTCAATCAACAGTAAGTATTTCACCCACGAGCCACAAAACTCGAGAATGCAACATCTCAACATATCCTCGAGTATTTGAATCACTCGCTCGGACTGACCGTCGGTTTAGGGATGAAAGGCAGTGCTGAAATGAAGCTTAGTACCTAACGCCTTGTGCAATTTCCTCCAGAATCGTGAAGTAAATCTAGGGTCTCTATCTGAAACGATAGAGGTAGGCACCCCGTGTAATCTCACAATCTGAGAAATGTACAATTCTACCAACTTATCGAGTGAATAATCGGTACGAACAGGGACAAAATGGGCTGACTTTATCAATCTGTCAACAATAACCCAGATTGAGTCTTTCTTGCTCAGTGTCAATGGTAGACCAGATACAAAGTCCATCGTGACTCGATCCCATTTCCATTCAGGTATCAGGATAGACTGAAGTAATCCTGAAGGCACCTGATGTTCTGCTTTCACTTGTTGGCATGTCAGACACTTAGACACAAAGTCAGAGATGTCTCGTTTCATACAGTGCCACCGATACTGACGTTTCAAGTCGTTATACATTTTTGTGCTACCCGGATGAATCTACATCCGGCTATTATGAGCCTCATTTAGAATCATCGAAACCAGCTCTGAATTGCTCGGAACACACAATCTATCTCTGAACCTCAAACAATCATTATCGTCAATTCGAAACTCTGAATCCACATTTGAATCACACTGAGCTCGCTTAGTAACCAAATCATCGTCGACTTTCTGAGCTTCACAAATTTGCCGTATTAACACTGGTTTTGCTTTTAATTATGCTATTAACACATCATCAACAGTCACTGACAAATGTGCATTCATCACTCGTAATGTGAACAAGGATTTCAGACTGAGAGCATCTGCAACTACGTTAGCTTTTCCCGGATGATAATCAATAATAAGCTCGTAGTCTTTCAGCAATTCCAGCCACCATCTTTGTCTAAAATTCAAGTCTCGTTGAGTCATTAAATATTTAAGGCTTTTATGATCGGAAAAGACGTGACATTTCTTTCCAAACAGGTAGTGGCGCCAAATTTTTAGAGCGAACACAATAGCCGCTAACTCTAAATCATGGGTCGGATAGTTCCGCTCGTGAGGCTTTAATTGCCTCGAAGCATATGCGACAACTCGGCCCTCTTACATCAAAACGCAGCCTAAACCATTCAAAGAGGCATCACTATAAACCACGAACTCTTTACCGGTCTCGGGCTAAACCAACACGAGAGCTTCCGTGAAAAGAGTTTTCAGCTGGTCGAAACTTTTCTAACATTTTTTAGACCAATCGAATTTGACATCTTTCTGCAACAGCTTCGTCAATGGTGTTGCAATCATCGAGAAACCTTTTACAAATCGTCGGTAGTACCCGGCAAGTCTAAAAAAGCTCCGAACTTTTGAAACATTTCTCAGAGGTTTCCAGTCAAGAATAGCTGAAATTTTGTTCGTATCGACTCGTATACCCGAAGCAGATACAACATGTCTCAGAAAGCTTACCTCACGTAACTAGAACTCGCACTTACTAAATTTCATGTATAACTATTTATCTCGCAAAATCTGAAGCACAAGTCTCAAATGCTCCGCATGCTCAATCTCATCGCGAGAATAAATCAAAATATTGTCTAAATACGACCACAAATCGATCTAGATACTGTCTGAACACCCGATTCATCAGATCCATGAAAACCGCAGGGGCATTAGTGAGTCCAAACGGCATCACTAAGAACTTGTAATGTCTGTATCTCATTCTAAATGCAGTCTTGGGCACATCTGAGTCTCTGACTCACAACTGATAATAGCCAAATCGCATATCAATCTTTGAAAACACTAAGGCTCTCTTTAATTGATCAAATAGGTCATCGATTCGAGGCAACGAATACTTATTCTTTATAGTCACCTTGTTCAGTTGTCGATAATCAATACACATTCTCATAGTTCTGTCTTTCTTTTTCACGAACAAGACTGGTGCACCTTAGGGTGAGAAACTTGGTCGTGCAAAACCTCTGTCTGTCAACTCTTGTAGCTAAGATTTCAGCTCTTTTAACTCGGTCGGTGCCATACAATACGAAGCAATCGAAATTGGAGTCGTACCCAAAATCAACTCTATGCCGAACTCAACCTCTGTAACAGTTGACAATCCCGGTAATTCCTCGGGAAACACATCTAGATATTCACAAACCACAGGTACAGTCTCAAGCTTTCGTTCAGATATTTTGCTATCCAATACATAAGCAAAATAAGCTTCACAGCCCTTTCTCAAATATTTCTGAGCTCGCATCGAAGATATCAAAGTTGGCAATCCATTCAAATCGGAAGACTCAACCCGAATTATCTCACCATTCGAACATCGCAAATCAATAGTCTTTCATTTGCAATTCACTACCACATCGTGCACAGACAACCAATCCATCCCGAGAATAATGTCAAATTCGTCGAATGGTAATAGCATCAAATCAGCCGGAAAGTAGAAATCTCTAATCATTAGGGGACATTTCTTGCACATTTATCAACTAACACACATCGACCCAAAGGATTTGACACTCGAATTACATACTCAGTAGACTCAACAGGTAGAGTCTAACTGGATGCTAAAGTTTCACACACATAAGAATGGGTTGAACCAGGATCAATCAGAGCTATAACATCAGTGTCAGAGAGAGTAAAAGTACCGGTAATAACATCCGGAGAAGAAGCCTCCTCATGGGCGTGGATAGCATAAGCTCTGGCAGGTGCACAAGCCTCAGATCTGACTGCAGTGTCTCTGGTCCCTCTCTGGCTACCGCTAGTATTACCTCCATGCCTCAGTGGTCTACCTCGTGCTGTCGTGCCACTAGGTCTCTCACTCGGATCAATATTACGTTCAACTAGTTTCGGTCAATCTTTAATAAAGTGATCGGCAGATCCACATTTAAAACAGGAACGATCATGAAATCTGCAACTCCCTGGATGCCACTTTCCATAATGCTTTCACTTTGATCTATCCCGAAAATCATTGCCAACACTAGCAACAGAGGTAGCTCGCGTACTCACCGGAAGTCTATCACGATCTCATCTGAAATAGCCCGAAGTATTCTTGGATCGGCCCGAATCATCTCGAATTTTCTTAGATAATTGCTGAATAGACTTTCCCAAAGATCTTTTACGGAACTCTCTGGCTCCGTCTTCAGCCTTTCTCTTTTCAATTCCAAGCTCTTCGGCCTTGCAAGCTCGCTCGACAAGTACTACGAACTCTTTAATTTTCAAAATACCAACCAGCAATTTGATATCTTCATTAAATCCATCCTCGAAGCGTTTACATATAATGGCCTCAGATGATATACACTCGCGAGCATATCAGCTGAGCCGTACGAATTCTCTCTCATATTCGGTTACTGTCATTCGGCCCTGTTTAAGCTCAAGAAATTCCTTTCGTTTCTGATTGATGAATCTCTGAATGATATACTTTTTGTGGAATTCGATTTGGAAAAACTCCCAGGTGACCCGCTCTCTCGGCACAACAGAAACCAATGTATTCCACCAATAGTAGGCAGAATCACGTAACAGAGATACGTCACATTTCAAACATTCCTCGGGCGTACACGATAATTCATCAAAAACTCGGATTGTATTATCGAGCCAAAACTCGGCCCGCTCAGCATCATCATTAACTATAGCCCGAAACTCTTAAGCCACGTACTTTCTAATTTTGTCGACCGAGGGCCTACTCGACCTCAATGGATCAGTCACAGGAGGGGCTACATATGTCGGAAGCGGGGTATTCGGGGGCGGGGGTTGTGACACAGCCGAATTAGTTCAGATAAATTCAGTGAACCAGTCACTCATCATTGTGTAGAAATTTTGTCTCGTGTCATCATCTCGATGACTAGTATTCAGCTGAGAGTCATTCGGCGTAGTCCCTTGTGCGAGAGCCGGCGCTACACTCTCAATATCATCCACTACAGCTCGTTCGAGATCGGAATTCATTTCTATATAAAAAAATCACATTTCAATCATCAGAAGTCATCACACTATTGCATTAACACAAAATGGCATGTATAGCTAGACTCACACACTCTACGTTAGTCCAAGAATCGACTAAACCGTAGCTCTGATACCAATAAAATGTAACACCCCTTAACCCGTATTCGTCGCCAGAATAGGGTTACGAAGCATTACTTAACTAAACAGAACTTACAGAGGTTTATAAACACATACCAGACATAATTTCCAAGGGTGCATCAATATCGAAAATAAGCTACTTTAATTTTGACTACAACCAAATAGGTTTCAATTCACTAATATGATTCCATCCATACCAATGTATCTCTATATTGTGCACTATCAAATTTCATAAAATGATAACATACCAATGATAATAGCCGAAATTACATAATAGCAAAGAAGTTCATTGTTAAGTCAATTTTCTCATTAATCACATCAGATACTCATGCTATTCCATTCAAACATATGCGAATATCATAATTCTATGTACTTATCCCACTACTTGGTAATAATACTAAATAACCATTCACATAACTTCATCAAGCCATTCATTCGTGTTTATGAACTATTAAGCCATTTTCGCATGGCTCGACTATTTACAAGGTCAAAATGAAGTTCAATTCCAAAATACAGAGCTTAACCTATACATGCCATTGTTTTTCTTTTTTTTTAAATAAACTATTGAAGGTACCAAAATAACGACGATAGTGTGGGTGACTTAAGCTTGAATCCCCGAGCTTGTAGCTGGAATCAGTGATCTATAAAACAGAAGGAAACATAACATCGAGTAAGCTTCTATAAGCTTAGTAACCTTTGAGCAATACAAACAACTTAAAACTTATAGTTACACGAACATTCAATATCACAAAACTCATTTTTTTCTAAATACATAACCACCTAGCCGAATGCACATATATACATAAGGAAAATTCAGCATACGCTTTCAATTGATTTCAAACTCATACTATAAAGCTAAATCTCATACTTTCATATAGCATCATACATTGGCCGAATGTATCATCATTTCGTGCGTAGGTATAGCACTTATTCACATATACTTCAATCTTAATACTTATGATTCAATCCAAATTAAGTTCACATATGAGTACATGATACATACCTGGCCATTTTAGTGTATTGGACATACTCATTTGCAATTATATCACAAATTCTCATAATCTTAAACTTTGCTCGAATCACCGGCATTAAGCCTGCCAGGCACGAAGCCCGAATGTATCACCGGCACGAAGCCTGCTAGGCACAAGGGCCCGAATACACATCACCGGCACGAAGCCCGCTAGGCACAAGGGCCCGAATACACATCACCGAGTTTCATGCATATTTATTCACATTCTAATACATTTCGCATAACGTATCATATTTGTACTTCACTTGCTTCTTTTCAATATATGCATATCATACACATCTTGACATTATTTCATAAATAACAATTGGCCCAACACATGTATATATATACCATTCACTACCCATTCGATTTAATAGAAGTGAACATATCAATCTCATATGCACATATTACTCTCTTTAACTTTCATTTCCAATAATCATTCGGCTACAACTCTTATACCATTTCATTTCACAAATAATTTTATTTAAGTAAGATCAAATAGTCATAATGCTTCTAATTTAAATATATATATCATGTCATCTTCAAGTATGTGCTAGTTTGATTACTCAAAACTTACTTGGAGTATATCTGAACAACTACTGTCAGCTAGTCAATCACCTTAGCTTTTCCTTTGTCTGAATTTGCTCCTCTAGGCTCTTAAGCTTAATCAAACAAATGTAACTTAGTGTTAATCGATTAAGCAAACATAGTATCGAAATGTGATTGACTTTCTTACTACTAACAATTCAAGCTATATAACTCCAATTAAGAATATTCAAATCAAGGATAATTTCTTATCAATGCCTACAAATGGTAATTTCATTCCATGCCTTTCGAATTACTTTCATTATTTACCTTGCATAAATTTTAAGCTTACAAAAATCCATTTTAATAGCCATTTAGCCGAATGCCATTTAAGTGTATATCACTTAAACATAAACAAAACATATCACATACCTAGAGCATATGTATATACTCAACTCATTCTCAAGTTCAACCTCATAACATGATCCCACTTCATAATATATACATGGCCGAATGGAAAACTCCTATTCAAACACACTTATTTTTCAATTAAAACGCCAACATTACAAAACACTATGGAGATCCACATTCAGCAACCATTATTTCCATCAATTTAATATATACATAAACCATGAGTCAAACATTTATCCTTTATACTAAATTCACTCAATGCCGTAAATCACATATGGCATTTAAATACTTGTTCTAATGGACATAACCGAATTTTCCCCACATAGCTAAATGAGTTACACAATTCATAAATAACCAACTCAACTCATCATAAATTTCTCTTATAACACAAATTCATCAAAACTCAACAAGGAATACTTCAAATCCCTTGACCGAATGCATAATTTGCTTAATAAGTCATTTATAGCAACATTTTTAACCACATATATTCATTCTTCTCAAATTACTATCAATTCAAGCCTTGTATAAATCTAAACTCAATTTATTAGTCCTAATGGACATGGCCGAATATCCCATTTAACTGATTAAGTCACACAAGCACAAATTTGTATATCTTAAGCTTATTAACATATAATCATATCAATTTATCCTCATAGCATCCCTCAAGCACACCATCATACATTTCTATCATCAAAACTCCAAAAGCTTCAAAATCCCAATTGTTTCAACAATGGCCGAATGGGATATTCATCATCAAACCAAAAATAGACTCATGGGTTTTATCCTAAGCTTAACTAGCAACTAAAATCAACAAAAATTTAATGAAGAATTAACATGAATCCTTACCTTGTTAAAAGCTTCAATGGCTGAATGTTAGCCCTTCTTTTCACTTTTCTATTTCAATTTCGGCAAAATGAAGAACAAGCAAATATCTTTGTTCTTTTCACCCCACTTTTTATTATTTTATTATACTTTAATATAATATATAACCAATTAGCTTCAAAATTCTAATATAAAAACATATATTTATATAAAATAAATCACCATGGCCAGCCGCTAAAGAATTAAGTGGAAAATTAACATGCAAGTGTAACGCCCTCTTACCCGAGACCGTCACCGGAGTCGAGCTTGAGGTGTTACTAAACTTAATTTACCATTTAAATGACTTTAAACCACTTATTTTAACTTTCGGAATAAGCTATCTTTCTGCGTCATGGTCGCTCAAAACATCATATCTCAAGTTACGAAACTCGAAATTAAGATTCATAAATTTTTCCTAAAACTAGACTCATATATCTCTCTACTAATTGTTTTCTAGAATTTGTGGTCAAGCCAATTAGTATAGTTTATTAGTTAAAGTTTCCCCTGTTTTAGTGTTCGACTACTCTGACCTATGTTTACTGCGAACCACTTTTCTCTCTATACAGCATTCAAAAGGCTATGCCATTTTTTTATCTTAAAACTAGACTCAATAAGGAATTTGTACACATATAGCATGACTCCAAATTATTATTTTACAATTTGTAGTGAATTTCCAAAGTTGGAACAGGGGATTCAGAAATTGCTCTAGCCCTGTTTCACTAAAACTCAAATATCTCATAAAACCTGTTTCGCTTCTTCCATATGAAAGTAAACACATTAAGCTTCAATTTCATATTTAATTCATCACCTAATTCAGTTCCTACTATTTCTAGTGATTTTTCAAACTCACGTCACTGCTATTACAACATTTTGTTTTATGACAAATTTTCACTATTCTATGGAAATTCATGAACTATTAACACTTTGAACATACATGGTCTCATACATGATCTAAATTAACCATTCCAAGGACTAATCATTTTCAGGCATTTTCTCAACCAAACCACAACCATATTGCAAGATTAATTACACAAAACAAGTATATTGCTATACATGCCATATTTGAGTTATACAAGCCATTTTACTAAAGTAGTTCTTCGGATAGTGTGAACGAGCCTTCGACCTATCCTGATTTCCAAGCCGGCTTGTCCAAAACTACAATGAATGGAAAGGAAGGAATAAGCATAAATGCTTAGTAAGTTCACATGCAAATAACAAGTAACATAACAAAGCAATTCTTCCAAATAACACTAGCATGGTATCACCAAAACATATATCACATTTCTAATCATCATTCATCATCTTACCACATTATTGTTGTTGTATCAAGTTTCAACCCGAGGGTTAAGTACATACCTGTCCAAAGTGTCCATTTCACAACACTTATTAAAATGATACTTGCCTCTTGAGTGTTCTTCCATTTCGCTAGAATTTTACCCGTTGAACACCTCGAAATATAACTCGGATACATGGATAATTTACACATAAGTGCCACATATATAATCAAGTAACCGTGTAACCCGCCCATAAGCGAACTCGGACTCAACTCAATGAGCTCGGGCGTTCGCATCCATAAGTGGACTCGGACTCAACTCAACGAGCTCGGATGCCTAGTTACATCTCACGAACTCGGACTCAACTCAACGAGTTCGGACATTTGCATCCATAAGTGAACTCGGACTCAACTCAACGAGTTCGGATGCCCAACCATCCTAGTGACATGCCACTTGTATCCTAATCTATTCCTAAGGTTCAAATGGGATTTTCCTCAATCACATATCCTTGCCGTCTTCGACAGAATACCGACCAATACTCGGTAGCAATTTATATTTAACAAGTAGCACACATAATTTGCATATTATTCGATAATAACCACAAAGCATATATTTCATGATAAAAATTCAGCATATCATATAAATAACATCAATTAACTTAAAAATAACGATTATGTTACATTATTTACACATGAACTTACCTCGGTACAAAATATAAAAATTTTGCAATTTAGTCCACAATCTTTTCTTTTCCTCGATCAAGGTCGATTCCACGTCTTTCTTGATCTAAAATAACACATTTAGCTTATTTAATACTCACATTTATCAAAAAATTTCTTAACTCTAACTTTGTCAAAATTACGAATTTGCCCCTAAATTTTTGCATATTTACGCTTTTGCCCCAAAGCTTGGAAATTATACTTTATCCCAAATTCTTATGTTTTAGGACATGCTGATCATTTATTTAGCATTAGCAAGCTCAAATTCCAACTACAACATGCACTTATGAACAATAGGTATTTTTACCGATTAAGCCGTTTTACTCGTTTTTACTTAAAACTGAGTAGCACAAGTTGTCTAACATAATTTAAAACCTTATATTCTATCATAAAACACCAAAATAAACAAATTTCACCTATGGGTATTTTTCCAAATATGAACCCTAGGTTGAATTATTGCTAGCATAAGCTAAATCAAGTTACCGGGACTCTAAAAACGTAAAGAACATTAAAAACGGGGCTTGGAATCACTTACTATTGAGCTTGGAAGCTTGAAACAAACCCTAGCTATGGAGAACCCTTGAAACTTCGTGGTAATGAAGAAGATGGACATATTTTGCCATCTTTTTCCCTTTTTTAATCTTTTAATTACCAAATGACCAAAATACCCTTAATGCCTTTCTTTGAAATTTTTCATGTACAAGCCCATTTTCGTCCAAAATTTTAGATATTGGTCAAATTGCTATTTAAGACCTCCTAATTAATATTCCCAAGCAATTTCATACTAAAAGCTTCTAGAATGCAAGTTTTGCAACTTATTCGATTTAGTCCCTAATTTCAACTTAGGCACTTGATGCATAGAATTTCTTCACGAAATTTTCACACCATCATGCAATCACATCATAAACATCAAAATAATAATAAAATAATTATTTCTATCTCGAATTTGTGGTCACGAAACCACTGTTCCGATTAGGCCCTAATTCAGGATATTACAGCAAGTCCTATTATTTTAAAACCATAGATTAATCGGTCCTCTAATTATAACCTATTACATTTTCAAAGTTTCACACATAAATCCCTTTCAATTAGTTTCACATCAAATGACAAAAATCAAAGCATCAACACTTCACATATGCATTTTTTATATACAATAGGCACGAAATTTAGTATTCAATTATTTATACGACTCGGTTTAGTGGTTTCGAAACCACTTCTCGACTAGGGTCAAATTAGGGCTGTCACATATCCTCATTGATAACTCAACAGGTTTCATGTCAATATGATACACCCTTAGCATTTCCAACGAGGTCTCCTTAGCACTTCGATTTACTAAATGAATGTTCTCACCCTGCGGAACACCTCTGGCTAGCTAGATTGTTGAAAGTGTCTTGGATTCACCTCTCCTGTCTTGACTTATCGACACAACACTTTGTTTTTATTGAGTATCCATAATAAACATGTAATCAACAAAAGGAACCAAATATCATTAATTTGTTCAAGGAAATTCAAGCTCAAACACGAAGTCATAATCATCTAAATGAATTACCTTGATGTCTTCCTTACCCCTCCATTCACTGATTTACAGCTCAACTCATTGTGATTCTCCCACAATCGAGCCCTCTTTGGATTTAGTAGTCTTGATCTTCCCCATTGTCTTACAAACTGTGCGACCAAGTATACCCTGGCTTTCTCCAACATGAATAAGTTTGACACCCTTGTATCAACAAGAACAGTCCTCTTTCGGCCTATGATCTTCATGTCCACAAACATCAACCATTTCTACTTGCAATCCCTCTTTATTTTCATAGAATTGAGTCTTATTAATTCAAGCCTTAATACAATTTCCTCATTAGGCTCTGCTTCCTCTTCTTTATTAATCGTGACAAACTTGGATCACTTTGGATATGCCCGCACCCTATGTGGACTACAACATAAGAGGCATTGTATTTCACTCTTATTCTCCTTCGATTTATTTTTGAGGATTCTATTTCCCATTTAGTGGTTTCCTATTGCCACTATTATTACCATTGCCACCATTATCGTTTTCAACCTGTCCTTTTTTATATCCCTTACCATTGCCCTTCTCCTTGAGCTTGGAAGATTCAAACTTGTTTTTCCTCGAAACAAGCTTGATTAAGGACTCTACTACGATCATGGCTTTGGTATGATCCTAGACCTCTCGACATTGCAGCACTTGGTTGTCCCACAACTTCAAACCATCCATGAAAGAGAAAAATGTATTTTTCTCACCCAAATCAAAAATTTAGAGCATCAGTTTCTAAATACCTTCGCATGCTCCCTAACCGTGTTTTGTTGTGTAAGCCAATGCAACTTAGCCCAAGCTTCATCCCCATCATACTATAGGTAAAACTGCTCATTGAATTTCATTTGGAGCTCTTCCCAAGTTCCAATTGTAGCTCCATCTTATTTCTCATTTGTGGACCTATGACGCTACTATAAAAGACTGACATTAGTAAAATACATAGCAGCAGTATTTACCCTAGTAGAATCATCCATGATGCCTCTGGCACGAAAATATTACTTCATTCCCCAAAAGAAGTTGTCCACATCTCTTGAGAACCTTGTCCCCTTAAAGTCTTTCAACTTGAGGAAATCCATATTAGGCTTAGGTGTTGTAACCAATACCCTATTACCCAAAGAAGCTTTGTAGATAACGAGCTCCCTTTTGAGCTCCTAAATATGTTCCTTCAAGGTTGTTACCATGGCCTCAAGAGCATCATCCCTTACTATCAACTTATCTATAATGGCTATGAGCACCCGTTACATTTCATCAACATTGGAACTGAGAACCTCTACCATATATCCCTTAAGCTGATCTTTTATCGAGCCCAACTTTATAGTGCATCCCTCAATTACCTTGAGTGTTCCTTCATACCACTCACAAATTCCTTAAGATTGGTCATCCGACTTACCAAATTTGACAACATATCACTAGATCTGCTAGCTTTCCTACTCCTTCCACGAGTTTCCCTTAGTTGTTCAACTTGCTCGTCAACTTCTTTCACCATCTTACTTGACACCTTCAAACCTTGGCTATGACACCAATTGTCATAAAGCTAGAAATTTAGTCTAGCAAATTAGGTAGCCTTAGGCAATTTCTTTTCTTCAAATCTATCTAAGTTATCCTTACCCTCGAAAAGGTGAGTATTTTCAAAGAATTCTCTAAGGCACTGAAACAAAGTGGAAACAAAGTTTTAAGTGAAGAAGGGATGAAATAATCAAAAAAGCCAAAAGAAAATAATGCATACAAGGTGTTTAACTAAATGCTTTCAAATATATTCAATAACTTTGAATGGAAGACACTGAGTGATTACAAATGAAGGGGGGAGGCCTTTATTTATAGTTGAGCTCCCCTAGATCCAATAGTACAGTTTAAATTACATCGATGATCAAGATTAAAGCCTATCTACAAGATGAGAGTCCTAAAGGATTTAAAAAATATTCAATGGTATCCCTTAGGATTTACAATATTCACCATGGTAACTCTAGTTTTACTAGAGTGTTTCACTAAGCCACCAAGGCTTTAAGTAGATAGGTTTTTCCATGTGTTTCATGAATTGAGTTAGTTCTTATAGGTTAAATGAGCCTCATTTAATCAATTGACCTCCATGAGCGATTCTGTGCGCAATGGTCACGAGTTTCGATCTGTGAATCGTGCCGTAAGAATATATTACTATTTTTTCTAAATTATTATTCAATGTTATCAACCTAATGGCATTATTTAGACTTTTTCTACCTCCTGCATGTGTTCCCCCACATGCCATCATTTAAAAAAATCACAAGTCGACCTATCTACATCGGGCTAACCTCTAATCAGGCAAACCTTGAACCCCAATAAACTAGCGAATCTTCATGGATTCCACATTCTTAAATGTATGTGAGATCTCAAGATTATTGATTACCTAACTATCCTAAGAAGTCATATCCTAGGACATCACATCACTGCCATTATAAGGCAATAAACTCTATTATCAGTGAGTTTAGGACACATGGGCATCTTGATTCTCCTATATATTAACTTACTATATCATATGAGAAGAGGACTAAGACACATAAACCATCTCTCTTTCCTCCTTATCCTTCTTCTACAAAAACTTATCTCCACAATCAATATTATTAGGCTCACCATTTAGTGGCTCTCTACCACATCCAAGGGTAAACCACTATCATAACATCCATCTCCTCTTTCTTATTAATATCATTGGTTAACAATTTTGTATGGTGAGTATGGACGAAAATGGTCAGCACGAGTTCTAGTGCCCCCGTTCTAATGAGCTCAACCCCAATAATGATAAAAAAAACCCTCTAGAGAGACGTACCTTCAACCTAGACGAATGTTACACAAGAATGAATGCATACACATCAAAACCCCTGTAACACCCCAAACCCAGTCTAGACGTTACGACCAGATCTGGTGTGTCACACGATCCTAAAACTAAGTTTACGACCCTTTTTATCTTGTTGTGTCTTAAGTGAGGTTTGAATCAAAAGAGTAAGTTTGCTAAAACCAGTTTATTAATCCTTTAAGTTATCCATATTATACACTCGTTGAGTTTTGAAAACGTTCTTTAGATTTTGAAACCAGCGCAGCCTAAACTAGCAATTCTATAAAATGTAATTTAATCATCAAAGAAAGATTAAATCAAATAAAAACTTAGATAGCGGCCTTATTACAAAATAAAACCCAAAAATAACATAATAATAAAATACTTAATCAAAATGAAAACCAGTTTTGTTGCAGATGCTGTGGCCACTCCGAATCTCTCGCAGCTCCAAGCCCACTATGGTTGAGGGTTACCTGCAGAGATTAAATAAAAAGGGGGGGTGAGTTTGACAACTCAGTGTGCAACATTATCTCAACCATAGGCCAAAACAGATCAAGCCTCAGAATCAGATTAGTTGGGCCTTGGCCCATTACAGAAATCAGGTTAAGCCCATAGGCCCATAACAGATACAGATTAGATACAATATGCAAATAGAAAACCCAACCCAGATCCATCCATAACACCCCCGTACCAGCCTTACACCATGTGGGGAGACTACTCGACCCACCTAACCGCTACACACCACAGATATTTGCTGCGAGGCTGCCAGATATAATTCGCAGCGAGGCTGCCAGATATTGTGACGAGGTCACCAGATCAGATATTGTGGTGAGGCCACCAGATTGCAGTGAGGCTGCCAGATAATAATGTGACAAAGTCACCAGATTGCAGCGAGGCTGCCAGAACGCTTCCTCCGTCATAAACCCATACCCCATGCAACAGATGTAATCATACTAGCATGCAACATATAGCATCTCATGCATCAGATATATTCATAATAAGGATTACTCATGCATATACATAAAATTATACATTTCGTACAGAATTGACCCTAGGGGTATAATAGTCTTTTTACACCTAGGGGTATTTTTGTAATTTTTCATATTTAAGGGTACTTTTGTCCTTTTTCATATCTTTAGAGATCTTATGCAAATCCAATAATTTAACAGTCCTCGTATAACCTCAAAAGTCCATTTAAGTCACAATTCCAATTGTACCCTTTTTAGCCTAAAACCCCTAATGAGTTTTACTAAGTCCAATGTCGTCGCAAGTCCATTACGTCTAATTTTTAGGCCTACTTTACCATTTTAACCATGTTTTGATTATTCACGTTACCAGAAAGTCTTTTATGCCCGTTTTTTCGAATTGGGCTCGGAAGCCCATTGGGCCCACCTTGGCCCATCGAGGCCCAACTTACCAATACAATCAAAATTGCACCTTTTGCAATTCCTTCGCCACCAAATACATGGTTAACCCCAATGGGGTAACGATTACTCTCCAATATCACAGAATGTATTTTTCGGTCACTTTCAACGAGTTGCCGGTCACTTTTATGGCCATTTCGGCTTTTGCCACATCAGTCTAAGAATTGAGATTAGTTACACACCTGTTACTATCGAAACCATTGGAGAACCCACGAATGAAAACCCCTTTGTCGATTAAAGACTAAATCTCGATGTCCAATCACACTATCCTTCACCACTCCTCGCTTGGTAACCTCTCCTTGCTATTCCATGCACAAAAGAAACAACCCATAGCATTAGAATCCAATACCACCACTTGAAAAGTATCGCTCCCACGTTCCACTATCCCTGGTCTAATCTAAATCCGCCGCAGGTCTAACGCTAACACCACAAGGATATCTCTAGAGATATTCGGTTTTGAATGATTAGAAAGGAGGTGCTTCCGGCTTTAAGAAAGTGATATGGTGTTCAAGTGGTTTTAGTCAACAAAATAGGTGGGGTGAAATGGCAATTAGAAGAGATAGAAGAATGGGGTTCGGCTATTAGGTGTTTTGAAAGAAGAAAAGGCAGTCGACTTTGGAAGAAGGGTAATCGGTCACCAAGAATTTTGGCCTTACTCACAGTTGTCGGTAAAGATTCAGAGAAGAGCGGGAGAGAAGATTGAATTCGGCTAGTAGAAGAATGGTGGTAAGGGGGGTCGGTTTATGATTCGAGAAGAAGAGAAGAAGAAAACAAATAAATGAGAATAGAAAAGAAACAATAAAGGAAGTGCTTTAGTCGACTGAAGGTTCGGCCACAAGGGGAAATAGGGTTCGGCTTCAAGGTTTAATGAGAGGGACGAAATGACAAAAAGTGTACCTGAAAGCTATGAGAAAATCAGCAAGAGAATAGAAGTTTTACTAGCCTTAAGAAATCGGCTAACAACACCTAATGAGGACCTTTAGACAATCGGCACACTAAATCCCTCATTGCCGAAATTACCAACACCAACTCCCCTAGCCGAATGGCACTCACAGAGTCCCAAAATTGGCTACTTCCTTTGAAATTCAAAGACTCCACAAATCACTCCTTGATTTGCTCATTGACCGATTCAAACCTCCTCCAAGTAGAGTTCAATTCTGCTTCAAACTCTTACCTGCTCAAGCTGAAAAATAAAACGCTACCTCTGCAACCTCCGGCGCTTGAACCCCTGACCTCTAAGCTCATTTAGGCGCCACCTTTTAAGGAGTCTAGTGGCGTCTCCCTTGCCACTTTACCACTGATCCATTTGTGTCTTATTTCGCACACAATTTCTTAAGACCCTTACTTTCAATGGTCCCCCTATCTTCTAAGTCAAAAATACAAAATTCTGCCGAGCTTCTCACCAACACATGGGCCTTCCATAGGCCCATTAACACACCCCAAACATGCATTACACACCCAAATACTAACATTTAAACATTTTATCAGATAGGGATCAATCTAAGAAAAACCCAAAAATTAGGGCGTTACAACCCCCATCAATAAACCTCTAATAATTTGTACCAACAAACATCCTATAACCCTTACAAAAAGACACATTATAACCCTTTTTAGTAGTATTATCAGTATTCTCCCCCAATGGTACTATGGTTCCCCCTCAAACTCATGTCAATACCTTACCAACTGATCAAGGCTCTCAAAATCATCAATCAGGGTCCCAACAATTTGCTAACATAATATTATCACACCCCAAAATTGGGCCTAGAAGTTTCAAGAGTAAAATGGGGATTTTAGCTCTAGTGAGCTTGGGAATTTTTTTAGCATGGTATTCAGAAATGTTTTTGTCTATGTCATTTTGGAAATTAAAAAAATATTTGAAAATAATGTTCAAAAGGCTTTCAATTTTGAAATAAGGATTGATTTGTAAAATGGTCTAAATTATGAATTTTTAGAAGGCAATTAAACCAAATTTTATTTTTTCATGCTATTGTCCCCATTCATCTTTATAAAACCCACGTTAGTCTCTTCTCTATTTTTTTGTTTTACAGTCAATTTTATTCTAAAGCTCCTCTCATTCAATATTGATTCTAAAAATTAATTCCTTTGATTTTATCATCACCTAATCAATAAATCTCTGTAGTATTTCAAGAACAACACTCAAAACATCATAGATTTCTCCATTGTTGAGTTTTTGGGTTTTTTGGGTTTTCAGTCAAATGTTCCATTTATCATCAACTAATATAACAATCTGATTCCTTATTAGTTTTTGATGTTATTTGATCCTTTAAATTGAGTTTTTAGCAGTTAAAGCACATGTTTTAAATAAAAGTAAAAAATTGGGTCATTAATGGTGGATTTCGGTATTTTGAATAAAAATACAATTTCAAAGTGTTTTTCAATTAGTTTTTATGTTATTAGAAGTTTTCTAAACTTACTTTAAAGTTTCGTTAAGGATTTCTAAGGATTTAATGAATTTTCGTGAAAATTGTCATAAACATGTAGAAAATTTTTATATCAAGAATTGAGTAGTTTTGAGTAGTTTAAAAATTGAGAATCAATCATAGGTGAATAATTAAATGAATGGAATCAATTTTAGGCTAAAAGATTAAGTATGGACCAAGATAATTGAAATTCAACTTTGTTGTGTCAAAGGTTTCTATTACAAGAGAATATAGTTTAGTCTTGTGTTTTTGGTTGGTTTAGGTGATTCTTTGGTTGTTAATTGATGGTCCATGTTGTGTGGTTGTTATGTGTAAAGCATCAAAACCATTAGATCCTTCTACGAGCAAGGCAAAAGGCAAGGAAAAACTAGTTTAAGTTTTTCAGCAATTAGGCGAAAGCATGATCAATGAGTGTTTGGAATCGCTAATTGTAGACACAGTTCATAGTTTTAATAAGGAGCTTATGAATAGCCTAAACCCCTATCCTAAGTTTCGAGTGTAAGCTTTCTATTTCCCTTGCTTTATTTTGGCAATTATGTGATTATGTGAAAATTTGTGTATTGATTATTATGATACAATATTGTGATATGTGACATGTGTGATGACTATTATGAATTATTTTGTGTTGTGGGCATGATATACATGTCAAATGACAGTGATAATGATATGTTAATAATGCAAATATGTAGCAAAAGCAAGCAAAATTTCAGTAAGTATATATGTGTTGAATTGTGGAATGTGATATTATTATGATAGGTAATATGTGATAATACTTGTATGCGATATATGATGTACTAATTTTAATGCACACATATGTGGTCAGATATGTGATGACTCAATGAGCATTATTTATGGCACTTAAAGTGCAATTAAATGTGAATTTGATAAGCATGCATTGTGTACAAATTAATGAATATGAACAGAGATAATGTGCATTAAATCCATAATTAAAATGTATAATTATGGATATTTTGGTATAGTGATCTATTGAAACCATTAGATATAGTTTGGCATGCCATAGGATTGCGAGTACTCACCTATATGTATTGTGTTTTTGGGCATTGAGGCCCTGGGACAAGTTGGAGAGATAAGGGAATGTGAGCTAAGCTCCATTCAATAGGACATGTTTGGTGTGTTAGAGGGTGTTAGATATATGCTACACTTTTAGGATATGTTCAACTCTACGAGTCATTTGGTGTGTTAGAGATCCGTGTATCTGATTTGTGGTAATAGAGTCCACTTTTATGTTTTATAGTCTCAAGTGTCAAATTATCATTTAAATGTGATCTTATATATTGTGATAATACGATGTGAGATGGATGCATAAACATATGGATAATATGCTAAATGAGTTGATTTAAGTTTCATGAAAATATTAGTATGTTCTCTTGGTAAATTGTATATGAAATTGTAGTTTGGGTCCTTATCATTTAACTTGTGAATGTATATAAATATATAAGCTAGACTTGTGAGTTAGTAAAGCATGTATACATTGTTTAGTATTGATGACTTATTGTAAACTGAGTTATTTGAATATGAGTTAAGTGTAGTTGTACATAAAAGTATATGCTAGTTTTATGGTTTAATGAAATGTGAATATGTTATTTTGACTTGATTAGAATATGATTGTGAATGCATTGTAGTATGCTCTTGTTTAACCTTTGATGTTGTGTATACTTTGTGGTTATTCTGACATTCACTGAGCTTGTTTATGCCCACCCACTCTCTCTAACCATTGCAAGTATTTAGCGTTTGTGGTGTAAGCAGTGCGGGGATCCCAAGGAAGTGAACTAAGTTAGGCTTTAGTATTTGTGTAGGTGGGATTAATATTATTCTATCAACTGTGGAGATAAGGCAATATGGTTAGACTTTGATCGATTATTATTATGGTTCCTATGATATTTTATGGGTTTAGTTCTCTAGCACTTTTGATGGATGTTATAATTATTTTATCGGTATCTGTTGGTTTGTATATTTGCTATGTTGAAGTGTCATGAACTGCATATGGTCAATGGACATTGAATAATGTGGTAGATTTGTTGCATAAATATTGTCATGATTTTTTTGGATGATTTCATAGCTTATTTGCTCTTAGGATTTATGGACTTGGAACTTGTTATGTTGATTCCTTGCTTGGACATATTTTCGATGATTAAACTATTATTGTGGTCATTTTAGTGATTACTTGATAAGGTAAAAGTAGCATGTTGAGTAGTTTATTATTTTGAATGGATTACATACCTTAAACTATTGAATTTTTTGTGGTTTAGAGCAGAGGAATCGATATTCGGGTTATAAAAATGATATTTCTATGATATTTCGATGTGTAGGAAGCCAGTATTGTAATTTGGTATCGATACCTTACCACGAGTATCGGTACTTGGGGTAAAATAATCGATACTTTAATAAAGGTATCGATAAATTCTAGGGTTTGATTTGTAGACGAGAAATAAAATGTTATTTTTGTATGAATTTTCCAATCGGTATCGATACCATTTAAAAGAAATATAGATACCTTTGTTTCGGTATCGATACCTGTGTCACTTGTTTTGGAATTTTGCTAAGTGGCTCTAATACATGTTTAATTGATATTATAAGTTTGTTTGAAGTATGTTTAACATGTTTTAATGATGATTAATATATGCTTGACTTAAAATTTTGTAAAATTGCTAATAAAGAGGACGATTGCATATTAATGTGACATTTTATAATATTTGTGATGTGTGCTGGTGATGTGACATCCTGATATTTGGGCTCGGCGGCTGAGCCGGGTATAGGGTGTTACAAATACATTCTAAGAACATTCTTCACTTAATAATCTGATACCTACTATGTGTCCGATCTATATGTCAGAACAACATGATAAATGCCAAAAGTAACATGTTTTGGTCTCATTCTTAATGCGCTTTTGGATGATTATTCGATTTAAAATGGTGAATTTTATTCTTCGAATACTTTAGATTCATGTTTCTATACTTAGGAGAGTGTTTGGGAGCAAAAAGAGCAAAAAAGAGTGAAAAATTAAAAAATTGGAGCAAATTTTAGGAGCCACACGGGCTGGGCCATTCCACACGGTCTGGGCACTTGGTCGTGTGAGACACACGGGTTGCCACATGGCCATGTGCCAAACCATGTGGAAATCACAAATTACACCCCAAACCTGCAAAAAAACACATTTTTTAGGTTTTTTGGGCATTCTGAGCCCTATATATGACAAAGATAAGAAGAGGGGAGTAAGCTGTTAGATAATATTAAAGAAAACAGCTAGAAAAACATGATTGAAGCGGACTCGGAAGTAGATTTCTATAAAGATTGAAGATCTCCTTTTGATTACTTTAAAGTTTATTATAGTTCCTTTGTTTCTTGTGGTTATACTAATTTTCTAAATATTTTCGATTATGAACTAATTTTCTAAATACCTAGGGAGATGAACCCTAGGATGGATTCTATTATTTGATTTCTATTTTTACGTAATAAATACTTGGATCTTGTTCTCAATTATGTATGTTTAATGCTTGGTTTAATATTTATAGACTATTAATCCATGTTTGATGCGTTTGAATTAGAGGAGGAATACACCCTGTTTAAGAGTAGATCTAGCATAATTGAGTGAAGTTGCATGCAATCTTAGAAATAGGACAACATAAATCTATTGGATTAGAGTCAAATCTAATTGAGGGATCCATAGATAAAGTTAATGCGATAAGAGGGGTTTTAATTAGAAAGAAATTTCAATTAATCAATCTAGAGTCAATTGCTCTTAGTCTTGAAAAGAGATATTAGCATAATTTAGGGATTTTCACGGATCAAGGTACGAAGTGAAGAAATTGCATAATTTAAATTGATAATAATAGATGAAGTCTAGGTGGATTCTTTCCTAAGTATTGTCTTGCTTCTTAGTTGTTAATTGATTATTTTCCTGATTTGTTCTTTGTCGTGTTCTTTAGTTAATTAATTTAGTTAATTTTAGTTTTAGTCAATCACTTCAACTTGTCAGTTAAATAATAAAAAGACGGTAATTAGTAGTACTTTTAGTCTTCATGGTAGCGATATCTTTGCTCACAGTAGCTATACTATTAATTGATAGGTACACTTGCCTTAGTTAGATTTTTAGTTAGTTTACAACTGCAATCACAACAATTGGGTGGATAGCACTACGCCACTTAGGTTACTTTTGATTTACTCGCCAAATTCAGAACCCGTCCAAAATTGGGTATAACAAATTAAGTCTTGAGAGCTAAAATTTACAGTGTTCATGATGACCAAATTAGGTCAATTACAAGCTGTTAAACATCTTAATTATGATTGTGCAAATGAAAAATACCCTTGGCTGACAAATGGGCCTTGTTGGATTGGTGTCGCAACACTCAATAGTTGGTGTCACGACATTGAATGTTGTATGCTCTCCCTCTTGGTTTGAAGTTGGGTGTCACGACATGGGATAATGGTTGTTGCAACATTGATGGCTTCGAATTTGGGTGTCGTGACATGGGATGGCAGTTTTCATGACATCGATGGTTGTATGCTCCCCCTCTTGGGTTGAAGTTGGGTGTTACGATATTCCTTCTAAATATTGCAACATCTAGAGCAGTCCATTGACTCGTTGACCTACAATATTGTCATGCACACTTAACCAACACATTAGTTCTTCCTTATTTTATTTAATTCAAAAACAAAACTAACTAAATCTAAAAACTGCATAAAAGGACATAGAATTACTTGAATACAAGCTCATTAAGTATTGAAAAGAGCTTAATTTGCTACAATGAATTGTGGCAAATCACAAGTCTCAGGCGAAAGTTAACATAGATTGGAAGTGTCAAGCATTGAACTCAACAACTCAGCTTATAATACATCTAGTCACCTCTTTTGTATGTATATATGCATTTTGGTAATATGACATGTACCTAGGCTATTTTAGGCATGTTGCTAAGTTAATGTTTTACTTTTTGGTACTTGGCCTATAAGTTTTGATATGATGAATTTCATCCTTTGATTCGTTGCTACTTATGCTAGTTTATATGTGTTTGATTATGCAAATTAGTTGGTTGAGCATTGATGCTTCGAATGTTATGAGTTGGTGGTGTTTGATTGTGTTTTGTATATGCTAAAATTGGTTTAATTGAATTGTGAATTTTTCAAGTATGTTTAAATAGGATAATTTGAAATGTTCATTTTAGGTTCTAGATTACCATAGAGTCTCGAGACAGGAAGAACATGCCTCGAGACCATAAGAATAAAGGTTACCATTAGGGACATTGCATCAGTTTTGGCCTTAAGACTTGTAACACCCCTAACCCGTAACTGTCGCCGAAATAGGTTAAGAGGTATTACCAGACCAATAACTTAGTTCAGAATATTCATATAACAATAATCATTTCATATCAATCAAAGTCATTCATTTATACATGTAACATGCTTAAATCGAGCATAATAAACTTTAAACATACATTTGGGATCAAATTAAAATCATATGAGAGTTTAGGGAAAACTTAGAAAAACATTTTTGAATAGGAACCACACACCCGTGTGAACAGGCCGTGTGCCTTACACAGCTATCAGACACGCCCGTGTCGTAGGCCGTGTGGAAACAGGGCATACATACTGACTTATGTCACATAGCCAAAGACACGCCCGTGTGCCAGGCCGTGTGAAATCTAATGGGTATACTGACTTGGCCATACGGCTGACCACACACATGTGTGTCTAGCCCATGTACCTATTCGAATTGGCCTCACACGCTTGTGTCTGGGCCGTGTGCTTGGTCTTGCCAAACCTGTAGGGTATACTGATTTGTGCCATACAATCAATCACACGCCCGTGTGTGAGGCCGTGTGGAGTACCCAGGCTCAATTCATATTGAAGCATAGAGGGACACGACTAAGACACACGCTTATGTCTCTACCCGTGTGGACAAAAATAGGCCATTTGTAAGGCCAATTTTCCACCCTTAAAAGCATACCCTACAAGCTAAAGCAAGGCATCAATTCCATAATTCAATAGCCAAACATCAACATTCAATGCATATTTATACCATTACAAAACCAACCATTTCATTGCTCAATTCAAAACCATTTCCACAACTAAACACATAACAAAATAACATGTTTCCTTTGTTGTAAACATCTATATAACATATCCTAAGATTCATCCATTTATCCATTCAACATCATCTCAATCCAACATTATCAAAGCAACCATACATCATATATCAAGCTAGCCAAAATGTACCATATCAACTATTTATACCAAATCAACCATTAATTCACTTAAGCCAAATCACATGACTTAATATATATATACTCAAAACATATATCAAAAACAACATCCTTATAACTAGCCTATACATGCCATATTTATATATATTCATAGGTTCATAAGTACCAAACAACAACTGGATAGTATGATGTGTAACTTTGACATTGTCCGAATCGAACGAGTTATTGTGTAACACCCCTAACCCATATCCATCACTAAAATAAGGTAGAAGGCATTATCGAACCTATACACACAATTGATCAATTACAGAGTTACAACTTCCACTTAAAATTGAAACTTTTCATTTAAACTCATTTTGTCCCTATTACGGGCCTACGAGGCCGAAAAAAATACTTTAAAAACAATTCAGGACTAATTCGAGGTCTTTGGAACACTTATAAAAATTTTCATCAAAACAGTGTCACACTCCCGTGTGACTTGGGACACGCCCGTGTGACTTGGGACACACCCGTGTGGATAGTCCATGTGCTCACAAATGTCTGTGTGGACAGTCTGTGTGATCACACACTCCTGTGTCCCAGCCAGTGTTAAAGACATCAAGCATTCTATTTCTGATGTTAGCAAACATTTAGGGGCACACGGCCATGTCACACACCCGTGTGCTAGGCCGTGTCCTCCACACGGCTGAGACACACAGCCATGTCCAAGCCCTTATTGTGCTTTCAACTGTTCACACTCATATACATTTCATAGACACATATCATACCCTTAATTATTCCTAACTTAACCATCAAACACTTGCAATATACCTAACTATATCAAAGCATTTCCACAATACATGCAATAAGTAGTCTTACATACCCATAACCATTACAAGCCACATCTCATGGCTATGTACAATGAAGCAATATAAGCCAATACATTTGGCCAAATCACGAGAATACATATTACCAATAACTAAATCTTAATACATGCCACTCACTAGAAAACAATTAAGGTTTATTAGTACCTCGACTTGATAAATTGATAGGGTTAAGCTGCCTCCGACGATCTCCAACCTCGAGCTAACCTGACAAAACTAAGAGAAATGGAAAGGAAGGTGTAACCTTTATAGCTTAATAAGTTGGCATATAATAATAAGCAATTTAATTAACATGATCTTTCCATTCCTTACAATGTATTCTTAAGTTAATATAATATTTATTTCACAAGGTTTCGCTTTTTACTCATTTTCATCTTAGGTTGTCTCTCTGAGTCACAATCACTAAATTAATTATATCTTGAACTATGGAACTCCAATTTAAGTTTTGTAAATTTTCCCTAAAACTATACTGACATATCTTCTTACCATAAAATTTTCAGAATTTTTGGTTTAGCCAATTAGTACAGTTTATTTGTTAAATTTTCCCCTGTTTCGCTGCCTAGTAGATCTGACCTCTCTTTACTAAAATTTAATTATCTCATTATTAAAAATTCAAATAATGTTCTTGTTTGTTTATCTTGAAAATAGACTCATCAAGGATTTTAATAATATAAATTACACATCATAAAAATTTTTATATAGTTTTTAGTGATTTTTCAAAATTGAAACAGGGGATTCTGAAACCCATTTGACTCTGTCTCACAATAATATAGATATCTTATGAATTGAGAATCTTTTGCTTACTCTACTTCTTTTTTACGAAAATAGGCTCAATGGGCTTTAATTTCATATTTAATACAACTTCTAATTCAATTCCCACCATTTTTGGTGATTTTTCAAAAGCACATAACTGCTGCTATTCAAAACTATTTTATTTTTAAGTTTCACTTTTTCATGCTTTCTTTATAGTAGCTTTAATTGTAGCACTTACCCCTTATCAACCTTACCAAAGTTCAATCATATAACAAGCATATTGCTCATAATTTACATATACATACCTGAACTTACTCATAAAATTTCATATTCACACTACACATATAAAAGTATCATGGCATGAAACACATTTATACACTAATTCATTTTCACTTTCTGTAACACCCCTATCCCGAAACCATCACCGGAATAGGTAAGGGGCATTACCGGACTTGTAACTCATATCAGAACAGTAAAAATTTGAACTTTTTCTTGAAATAAAGAACATTCATTTAGATAAGTACTAAACACAGCCAGGGATAAAATTTAAACTTCTATAAGTAAACATTCAAAAGATGCCATTTTCGTATGGCTTATATACAATAGTCAAAATATCATTCTACTATATTGTCTATCCTATACATGCCATAAGCTAAGTCCAATCACTTGGTTGCCGTAATGGTAGATAGTGTGACGAAGTGCTGACGATCCCCGAGCTAGTAGTCAGAATCCACAACCTATAGACCAAAAACATGAACGAACAGAGTAAGCTTTCGTAAGCTTAGTAAGTTTTAAGCAAAACAATAATTTTGTTGAATCAATGACCTTTTTTTTTTCACATATACTTAATCTAGGTAAAATCTCATTTGACCCAATATACCTAGCCAAAATTTCACATAATTTAATTCACCTTTCTTTAGCCTTGAGTTTTAAGTCACAAAGTGTTTTCATTCAATATCATTGGTCATTCATTTCAACTGTTCGATGAAGTTAATCTAGAGCTTCATCTCGAACCATAATATCAATAAACGCATCACTTGGCTATCACATATATACTTTCGAATAATAATGACCTAGATGGTCGAATATTTCCAAAGCACATTCTTCATCAACTGAAGTTGGATTCACATGGTAAGCACATTCTTCACCAATTTACAACTTTCAATAATCCTTTCCACTTGCTCATAATCACATCCATATTTTCAAGTATTTCAACATGACAAGTACTAAATTACCGTAGGCACATAAAGAACCAAACATATTCCTTATCACATATACATAAGTTTACAGAATATAATCCTTACCTTGTACTGGCACATCTAGCTGAACCCAACCCATACTCAAATCATAAGGCCTTTGGGCAGAATATGCACTAATACATAAGAATATTTCATCACATACTTCATTATGCAAGCATACCATTCCCAATTAGATCATTCTCATATTTGGAGTTATAATATTAATCACATTTACATACCTCTTTGATACTAATAATTCACTTCAAAATCAATCCACCGATGAGTAAGTAATACGTACCTGAACATCTTAAATACATAATACTTATTTGATGGTAACTTACTGCGGATACTCAATATCAAACTCGTACTTGAATCCCAGCATTTAGCCTTCGGGTCTTTAAAACCCGGATATAGTACGAGCACGAAGCCTACGGACATTAAATCAGGATAATATTCTCGCATAAAGCCTGCGGGATCTTAACCCGGATATAGTACTGGCACAAATGCCCTTCGGGACTTATCACATTTTTACACTTTCACATTCATCACATTGGCCATTCGGCCTTATCACATATATACACTACAAGTTGTTTTCCTGAGCAATAGTCATTAAATTATTTATAACTAGGGTTACGAAACTCCAAATCAAGTGCCGTTAATTTTACGTGAAAATAGAATCATATATCCTCTATCAATAAAATTTTAAGAATTTTAGATTTATCCAATCAATACCAGATTTTTCTTGAAGTTTCCCCCGTTTTACTGTTTAACTATTCTGACCACTCTTCACTACGAATCAAATATCTCATTGTACAGAATTCAAAATATGTTCTCGTTTATTTCATTTGAAACTAGACTCATTAAGGAGTCTGAGAATATAAACTTTATCTTATAACCATTATTGTACAATTTATAATGATTTTCTAAAAATAGAATAGGGGATCTCAAATTCATTTTGACTCTGTCCCACGCCACTTCAAATATCTCATTATCAGAAATTCTTTTGCTTACACGGTTTCTTTTATAAGAAACTAGACTCATTAAGCTTTAAATACATAATTTATTCAGCCTCTAATTCAACTCCAACAATTTATGGTGATTTTTTAAATTCACGTTACTGCTGCTGTCCTAAGTAGATTTATTACAAATTTACTCTTCTGACATATCCTTTTAGCACTTCATATTATCATATCCATTTGGCAACATATTATATCAATATCTTCCCTATACTTCATAATAGCCATTAGGCTATATGCATAAAAATACAATAGAGTTATGATTCTTTTAATATGTGCTCAACATATCATACTCAATCATACTATAGGTTTTGATACTTAAAACTTACCTCGAATGTTGTCGACGACTGCGGATCGTCTACTTGATTAGTTTATCTTTCCCCTATCCAGATTTGGTTTCTTGAGCTCGTGAGCTTAATCAAACAATTTAACTATTGTTAAACCTTATTCATACATCTCACTTGGTTAATACACTTTCTTTTAAAGTAAGTAACACACATATTCTCTTGATCACACATTCGGCCCTACAATTATATATTTATGTAACTCGAAACCAATACGCATGCATCACAGTCACCACCAACCATTTCGTACCTCAATGAATTTGACTCCATTGTCGAATGTTATAGTGAACCAAAACAAAACATATCAGTTATCAAGCTCTCAAATTCAATCTCATTTAATGCAAATAGTTCCAATATAATGTAAAGACACATTCGGCAATCTATTTTTATGTACTAAAACTTTAGCTTCCAAACTAAACAATTAACAACTCCACTCATCTATAAAACTTTCATATTGAATTCAGCTATGCATGCACCAATACCAAAATTTTACCTTTAAAATCTAAAGACTATCAACTAAATTCATATGACAAAACTCACCATTAACCTCCCAAGTACATTCGGCCATAATCCTCCTCCTAACGGCATTATTTAAACAACTAAAATACAGCAAGTATGTCTTAAATCGAACAACCAATGATTTATATTATAACCATAGCATTTACCAAAAATTTGTCCTAATTTGGACAGCCAATGATTCGCAATATTGAATTCATTTTAATTTATACTTTAAAACCACATAATTCATATCAGTTCACACCTGAATTACGGTACCAAAACACTAAAATTTCAGTCATTAAAGCAGCCCAACGTTCAACCTACCATTTGGGAACTTAACAATAAAATTCAACTTCAAATTCATTACATGATACCATATAATGTACGGTCAGTCCCTTTGAGTTCAATTTGAACATTTAACGGCAGAAATCTCAAACAAATCAGCTCATAATATCAAGCTAAAATCGGTCAGCATGCATAAAATTCACATATTACAACAGTTCACTCTCTTTAGTTAACATTCGGCAATTACGTATATACATACTTTCAATTAAATTACAAATTTCAGATTTTAACCACAAATCCAACATTTCACCATGATTACCGAATACAATTTACTAATTTTAACCACTTAAAGCAACATTTAACAAGTTCATACACAATTACTAAGCTTCAAACTCAATTTATAACTATGCATCCTTTAAAATATTCAATACCAATCATTCATACATACAAGCTTAGACCGAATACCATTTTAGCATTTTAAGTACTCAAACATTTAATCCAATCATTATTCAAGTTCATAATCGGCAAACATACATATACATACCAACAATTTGGTATTCGGTTCTTGTATTTAGCAAGAGCTTCTCAAATTATTACTCAAATAAATTTCCATGCATCAATCAAGTTATATATATCAATTTAACACCTTAAAGTTCATCTAGTAAACACTCCTAACTTCATGGCTTCAAAGCTTCCATCTTTCACAAATTTAACCATGGCCGAAAACTTCAAACATCCAAGACTCAAAGAATTTAAACATGGGTCATGAAGAGAACCTCACTATCAACTAAATTTCATGGAAATCAAAGAAAAACACTAAGCAATTGTACCTTAATCAAGGTTTCTTCCAACCAAATAGCTTGAATCTTATTTTTTCTCTTCTTCTTTTACTAGTTTCGGCAATTGAAAGGAAAGAGGTGAATAAACATTGTTTTTATCACTCTTTTCTTATAAAAAAAATATTCCTTATTTCATGATTTTGTTAACTTTTATTATTTCTATTTTATAATACCATTTTCTTTAATATCAATAAATATTGTTATCATTATTTAACAACCAAACAAATCACAAAATGCCAAAACAAAGTCATCATTACCATCCACTATCATTAAAAGGGGAAATTTGACATGCAACTCCCTTATTTTACATGCATGCATCAACTAGTCATCACACATTTCCCCATCATACTTTCAAAGTTTACTACTAGGTCCTTTTTAGTGAAATCCACATTTATATCTCTAAATTAAAACATCAAAAGGGTCACACATGAATTTGCACGTATTATAGGCATCAAAATAATTATTAAATTATTTTTATGCCTCGGTTTTATGGTCCAGAAACCACATTCCGACTAGGGTCGTTTTAAGGCTATCACACTTTCCATTGCACTTTATCATACCATTTCATTACCCGTTGAACCATGCGGAATTCTAAAGGATACTCAAAAAAATGCACAAAAGTGCCACACATATTGTAGCCGAAGCTACCATTGATATGTAGCTGAAGCTACCACTGATATGCTCACTATCGAGCTATTCACGGGCCTGCTCACATAAGCTGACGGTCAAGTCGAAGCTACTTAGTGTTACTCACACAAGCTGATAGGTATCCGCAACAAATGCAGGATTACCTAGCCACTGGTAGTCGAATGAGACCAGCACTCAGAATCACTTATACAATCGGTCACATATACAATAGGTTCCTAGTGACATGTCACTTGTATCCTATTCGATTCCTAAGGTTCAATCGGGACTTTTTCACACTTGTCGAAGCTTAGTCAATATACAATTAATCACATATCTTATGATGATAACAAATCTCACAATTTCATATAATAACTATATTCATAAAAAGCACTTTGAACACAAGATATTCAATTCAATTCAATGTATCATAAACTTACTTTTATATCATTTAATGTTCATAGCACCTTAACCATTTAATTCAACATATTCAATTCAACATGCTAATTTAGATTTCAAGCATAAACAACAATAGCATTGCACTATTATGAACACACCAACTTACCTCGAATGCGAAAGTGGCTATTATTTTCGACTTCACTCAAAATCTCGTTCTCCCCCGATCTAAGCCCAAGTTTCATATTCTCTTGATCTAACATATCAAATAACACCCATTTAACATTCACATTATTCAATTTAGCCCAAAAATCACACTTTGAAAATTTTACATTTTTACCCCCTAAAGTTTGTCAAATTACACTTTTGCCCCTAGGCTCATAAAATAATTTTTATTCTATTTTATTCTATTTGGACTTAGCCGAACCATTTTCATAACTATGGCAGTCCACAATTCCCATTAATTCACATACTTATGATCAGTTTATAACTTTTACAATTTAGCCCTTTTTATACGATTTCATCGAAAATCGCCTAGTAAAACTTATTTCTCTCATCATAGACATGCATAATCTACCATTAATCATCAAAATACACAATTATTCAACATGGGTAAATTTTTGAACTCAAATCCTAGCTCAAAATAAGGGTGGAAATAGCTAAACCGAGTTACATGGATCTCAAAAATGTAAAGAACATTAAAAACAGGGCTTGGGTACACTTACTATTGAGCTTAGAAAGCTTGAAAACCCTAGCCATGGAGAAGATGAAAGGTTTGGCCACTTCATGGAGAAGATGACCATAATTTGGCTTGATTTTGTCTTTTTAATTCATTTAATTACTAAATGACCAAATTGCCCTTTTGTCTTTTCTTGAGATTTTTTTCTACTCATGTCCATTTTTGTCCAAATCAAAATATAATGGTCTAATTACCATTTAAGGACCTCCAATTTAAAACTTCATAACAATTAGACACTTCTAACATGTAGAACTCAACTTTTACACTATTTGCAATTTAGTCCTTTTGACTAAATTGAGTGCCCGAACGTCGAAATTTTCAAACTAAATTTTTGCAAAATCATTTCATGAAATTGTAGACCATACAAATATAATAAAAATAAATTTATCCTCGTTGGATTTGTGGTCTCGAAACCACTGTTCCGACTAAGCCCAAAATCGGGCTGTTACATATTGAACCTTTATAAAACACGAAAAAGAAATAAATAGAGTAAGCTTTATAGCTTAGAAAGCCATATAATATAGAATTAAACTTACCATTACAATATCAATACAAATAAACATAGCATATCCAATTTAACTTGCCAAATGCCTATACACATTCATTCACCAATATGTTAGTCCTATGAGAACACATAATCATCCATTCTCAAATCTACATTCAAACATTTTTTAGTTTCATATTCAATGCACATTATCATTCCGAAATCCATGTAACATGTATAACATTATAACATTTCAATCTCATTCATGTAAACGGTAATTTCATTCAAATACTTAGTAATTCATTTGTATATCCAATAACAAAATTTATGCCTGTTGAACTACATAAAATATAGATAGATACTTAGTGATACACACTAAGTGTATTAATCGATAATCTGACAATTCATTATCATTTCTGCTCTTTCGAGCCATAATCGGTAAGCTCCTCCTGAGTTGATGTACAATAAGCTCTATCGAACTGAAATAGTAAGCTCATGCGAGCTGATATATCGGTAAGCTCATTCGAGCTGTGGTGAAACAGGATCTCGACCAAAACGGTAACTGTAACACCCCTAACCCGTAACCATCCTCGGAATAGGTTAAGAGGCATTACTAGACTTTTAACTCAGTTCAGAACATTCAATCATCAAACATTCATTAAACATATCAATCATTCATATTCATACCATGTTTAAATCGAGCATATAAAGCTTAAATTATGCATTCAGGACTAAATCGGTAACATATAAAAGATTTGGGAAAAACTTTTGAAAAAACATTTCGAATAAGGGTCACACGCCCGTGTGCCCAATCCGTGTGCCTCACACGGCCGCCAAACACGCCCACGTTTTAGGCCATGTGAAAACGGGCATACATCCAGACTTAATTAATTTAGCTACAAGCGGACACAGAGTCAAGTTACATGCCCGTGTGCTCAACCGTGTGGGGCAAAATTAGGCTTATTTTAAGCCATATTCCTCACCCAAGTTCAATCACCTATAAGAAATCAAATGGTACCATTTCTATGAACATATAAGCAGCCAACCAATATTATTTAAGGTACATTTTATACCATTTCATATACATCCATTTCTATAATCCAATTCAACACCACTTGTACGTTCAATTTTACACCAAAATCAACTTGATTCATGAGTTAATAAACATATATAACACATGATCTATAATTCAACCTTACATTAATTAAATTTCCAACTCACACTCAAGTGATCCAATTCACATAACCATCATATAACAAACAACCATTGAACCAACTTAAGCCCAATCACATAGCTTAGCTATATATTAAAACATGTATCGAAATTCACAGCCATAAAACTAGCCTATACATGCCATATTACCATATTTCAAGGAGTTCAAAAATACCAATTCAACTCCTGGATAGTGTGATGAAATCTTCGATGACTTCCAACCCGAGTGAGCTTTCAATTCACTTAAAATATGAAAAACAAACAGAGTAAGCTAATAAGCTTAGCAAGTTCATATGACTAGTACGTACTATATACGATTTAACAATCAATTCAATATTAGAGAAGTATGAGTACATATAAGTCCACTCCCTCTAAATCAACATGTAATATGATATCAACTTGGTATCCCTATATGTATTCATCGGTTCGCGCTTACATATCATATAAAATTATTAAATATCAGTTACTTGTCGACCATACCACGTATACCTGAACTGACTCATATCATCATTTCTATTCCAATACCATCATCCTTTTCCGTTGAACCATGCGGTATAACATCGAATATTTATTACCATTATATCAATGTAAACATCAAGTCACCATATGTGAAAATCATAAACATTAAATCTCAAATACGTATAACTTCATTCCATAATTTAATTCATTAAATAACAACAATACCATGTAATTCACATAACATTATAATAATTTATTTCTATTCGTATAAATGGTAGCTCACTAGTAATAACAGTAATTCATCATATCAACAATAATTCATCCATTACAACGATAATTCATCCGCATAAATTATAATTCACACGTATAAACTCATATCGTATTTATTTGATCGTTAAAAGTAATTATGCCCACCGAACCTACTAGAAATCTCGAAGAATACTCGGGTGATACACACTAAGTGTATTAATCGGTAACCCGTCAATTCATTATCATTTTCGCTTTTTGGAGCCATGATCAGTAAGCTCCTCCTAAGTTGGAAAATAGTAAGCTTATAAAAGCTGAAACAGTAAGCTCATAAGAGCTGAATCTATAAGCTCATCAGAGTTGAATCGGTAAGCTCATAAGAGCCAAAATGGTAAGCTCATAAGAGCTAAATCGGTAAGCTCATACGAGCTGTGGTGAGTTCGCAACAAATGTAAGAGCTAGACCAAAACGGTAACCCTAGGGACATGTCACTTGTATTCTACGATTTTCTAAAGTTTGAATAGGGCTCGGTATTATCCAACTTCATCATTTAAGTATTCAAGGATCAATAATTCAATTTATCAAATCATGTACATTCATTTCAATTAACTATATAAACATTTACATACTCATTTTGCGTACTCAATGCCTATGATCATACCAAATCCATGTACGTATATAACATTTATAACATTTCCCTTTCATTCATGTAAACATTAATATAATCATATAAATGGTAATTCAATTTTCGGGTGAGTTATTTATTCAACTTATATACATTCAATTTAAACAATTTTAGACATTTAAAAGTTTGATTCTAGCTATACGAACTTACCTCAAATCGTAAATAATTATTCCACTATATTCTCTTTTCCCCGATTTATAGTCGATCTATTTGTTTCACGATTAAAACATAATAAATCAATTTATGAACTAACTCAAATATCAAATCAAGTTCAAACTGAAACCATTCTATCATTTAATTATAATTAGTAAAAACATATTTATTCCTAACAAATAGTCAACACAAACATAGCCATTATCCAATTCATTCCAATTTGGACAACATGAATACAGTAGGAATTTATAATAGTTCATGAAACCTAAAAGAAAGTCTCAAAGACTTACATATTTGGATAGCATTAAGATATTCTTTAATAAACACATTAACACACAAAATATGGTAGTATAATTAGGTATTTAATATCAATTCAAATAGCATTCAAATTCTGCATTCTAGCAGCCCAATTGACCCACCGAAACAACCTTTAATTATAATTAACAGTTAACTTATTAATGCAGCACCTATTAATTACTAATTACACTCTTCGACAATTTAGACAACATTAATTAGCATTATTACCACCTTTTTCTCCTGTTGTAATTAATAGTCCATAAACCGTCCAAACAATATAAACATATGGCTATTTATCACCATTTAACCAACTCATTAACTAACACTTAAGACATAAATTATGTAGCATTTACTCTGCTTTTATTCTCATTTAATAACTTTAATAATGGTTGTATTAACCCCCTTAACAATTAAATTTTTACACATAAGCTGCAACTAATAAATATCATTAATTTAACACATCAAATGGCATTCGGTCATACATATGCAGCATTAAACTGGTCTTTTATTTTCATCCCAGCTACATTAACAGCAGCATCAAACACTCCTTTTCTTAAGTTCCAAACATAATAAATACATCACTATTTATTCATTTGCAACTTCAACCATTATTAAAATAAATTTAAAGTCACTCAAACCACATCTTTTGACGTCTAAACAACAATTTACTGTTGCATTAATACACCAAACAGCAGTCCATAAAATAGCATACATACACCCTTTTCTAAACATCTTTATCACCGCAATATTAAACAGCATCAATACTACGATCGAACAGTAATAATAGAGCAGCAATTAACAATACCAATTGGGGTACAATTTGGACAACAATTTAATAGTTTCCACAATTATCAAACACAAAGGAATAAAGTTCAAGGAAAGCTTGCTAAAATTTCCCAACACCGATTCTATCAATTCAATTTTGTTCCTTTCCTCACACATTCGGTCAAACTTAAATCAACAATTTAACCAAAATTCATCAACGGAAAGCTATAGGCAAAGGAGAGTTTAGAAGAGTTACCCTTCCACTTCAAAATTTTTAACTTCTAAGCAAACAATTTCATGGTTTTCCACTACCTGCAGCCAACCTCCTTTCTAGCTTCCATACTCTCCTTCTTTCTTATTTTTGATTGAAGAGAATGAAAAAGATGAACACTAGTGTGGCTTTGCTTTATTTATTCTAACTTAATTTGCCAAATTACAATAATAA
Organism: Gossypium stocksii; assembly: GCA_020496765.1. Taxonomy (NCBI): domain Eukaryota; kingdom Viridiplantae; phylum Streptophyta; class Magnoliopsida; order Malvales; family Malvaceae; genus Gossypium; species Gossypium stocksii. The sequence continues at coordinate 66,157,070 of CM035626.1, forward strand.
TCTTATTAAATAAACATGAAAATCTTTTAGACAATGTCCAAGAATGTCCACTCAATCTAATAATGGTATATTTTCCAAGCAAATACTCATTCTTTTCATTTCTATAATCACTTGGTTCATTTAACTTAGAGAACTCATATTTTACGCCTTACGCGATTTAGTCCTTTTTACCGAATTAACCATTCAAACGGTAAAAATTTCTTTACAAAATTTTTACACAAACATTCTATATTGCTGTAAATCTTAATAAAATAATGAAATAAATATTTTAACCTTGGATTGTGGTCCCAAAACCACTATTCTGATTAATCCTAATAACTAGCTATTACAGTAATCCTAGTGACATGTCACTCGTATCTAATAAACTCCTACAACTCAAACGGGGCTCGATATTTATCAAACTATAACCATTAAACATTTGAATTCAAGTATATCATTTATGCAATTATATACACTCAATTCAAATAATTACAATTATTTAAAAGTTCGATTCTAATTATAAGAACTTACCTCGTATCGCTCGAATAAAACTATCGGCTATTCATCCACTTTCTATTTTTCCCAATCTAATTATGGTATTTGCTTATCTGGAATATGCTTAGTAGTCTTTAGCCGAACCTTGAAAGTCTCTAATGGCTTATATTTTCTTCAATATTCGGTGCAAAGAAGAAGAAGGTGGACAACTAATTTGCTTTATTTTACTTATTAATTCATTAAAAATCAATTTACCAAATTATCCTTTAAAAATATTATAATTAAACCATATGCCATTCCATTAACCTCCACTATCTCATAAGTGGATTAAATACCACATAAGGACTCCCACTAATTTATTTTATAACCATTTAGTACCTTTAACTGTTAAAACTCCACTTATACGCTTTATGTGATTTAGTCCTTTTTACCGAATTAAGCATTTAAACAGTAAAATTTCTTAACGAAATTTTTATACCATTATTCTATTATGCTGTAAAAAGTAATAAAATAATAAAATAAATATTTTGACTTTGGATTTGTGGTTGCAAAACCACTATTCCGATTTGACCAAAAATGGGTTGTTACAACTCTCCCCTTTAGGGATTTTTGTCCCCGAAAATCTTACCGGTAAAAAGGTTAGGGTACTATTTTCACATAACTTCCTTGGTTTCTCACGTAGCTTCCTCTATCCCATGTTTATGCCAAAGAACCTTCACAAGAGCTACACATTTATTTCTCAATTATTTGATTTCACGAGCCAGAATCCTGATCGGTTCTTCGTTATATGACAAATCAGTCTGTATCTCAACATCAACCGGAGAAATCACAAGTGATGGATCAGATCTGTATTGACGTAGCATAGAAACAAGAAAGACATTATGTATCTTTTCAAGTTCAGATGGTAACGATAGTCTGTATGCTACTGGCCCTATTCTTTCAACAATCTCATACAGCCCGATGAATCATGGACTCAGCTTTCCTTTACGACCCGAATAGAGAATCTTCTTCCACGGTGACAATTTCAAAAATACTCGGTCTCGAATTTGAAATTCAATTTCTTTTTACGTTTCAAATTCGCGTATGATTTCTGTCGATCTAAAGCTGACTGTCGCGAATCATTTTCACTTTCTCTTCAGTTTCTTTAATTAATTCAACCCCGCAAATCTTTTTCTTGCTCAGTTCAGTCCAGTATAGCAGAGTTTGACATTTGCAACCATATAAAGCTTCGTACAATGCCATTTTAATACTCGTTTGAAAACTGTTATTATACGCGAACTCAATCAATAACAAGTATTTCTCCCAGTTACCTTCAAACTCTAATACGCAACAACGCAGCATATCTTCGAGAATCTGAATAACTCTCTCAGTCTAACTGTCGGTCTGAGGATGAAAAGTTGTACTAAAATTCAATTTCATTCCTAGAGCTTTTTGCAGTTTCTTCTAGAATCTCGATGTAAATCTCGGATCTCTATCGGAAATAATAGATACAGGCACTCCATGCAAACCGACAATCTCAAAAATGTATAGTTCAGCTAGTCTATCAAGTGAGTAATCTATACGTACCGGTATGAAATGAGCAGACTTCGTCAATCGATCAACAACAACCCAGATAGCATCTTTCTTTTTCAGAGATAGTGGTAATCCCGATACGAAATCCATCATAACTCTATCCCATTTCCATTCTGGTATTATCACAGGCTATAACAATCTCGAATGGTACTTGATGTTCAACTTTGACTTACTGATAAATCAAATATTTTGATACAAACTCTGATATATCTCGTTTCATACCTGACCACCAGAACAACTGTTAGATCATTATACATTTTGGTACTTTCCAGATGAATGGATAAGTAGCTACTGTCTGTTTCACATAGAATCTTCTAAATGAGTTCTGAATTTCTCGATACACAAATTCTATTTCAAAATATTAAACAGTCATTAGCTCCAATTTGAAATTCAGAATTTGAAATAGACTCACATTGCATTTGTTTAACTTGCAATTCACTATAATTTTTCTGAGCTTCGCAGATTTATTGAAGAAATACCGGTTTAGCTTTTAACTCAGCTAAAATCAACCCGTCATCACATATCATCATCTAAGTATTCATTGCCCACAAAGCAAATAGAGATTTTTAGGTTAGAGCATCAGCAACAACATTAGCTTTTCTTGGATAATAATCAATAACAAATTCATAGTCGTTCATTAGCTCGAGCCATCTTCGTTGTCGCAAGTTCAAGTCTTTCTGTGTCATCAGGTACCTCAAGCTTTTATGATACTTATATATGTGGCATTTCTCACCGTATAAGTAGGTCACCAAATCTTTAATGCGAACACAATTACAACTAATTCAAGATTGTGTGTCGGATAGTTCTTTTCATACGGTTTCAACTGTCAGGAAGCATAAGCCATAACTTTTCCTTTTTGCATCAGAACACAACTCAAACCGTTTAATGATGCATCATTATAAATCATGAACTCTTTACCTGATTCAGGTTGAACTAATACCGATGCCTCTGTTAACAATGCGTTCAACTGATCGAAACTCTGTTAACACTTTTCTAACCAATCAAATTTCACATCTTTCTGAAGTATTCATGTCATTGGTGTCGCAATAATCGAGAATCTTTTCACGAATCTCCGGTAATAGCCCGCTAAACCCAAAAAACTACAGACTTCAGACACATTCGTCAGTGGTTTCCAATCAACAATAGCAGAAATTTTACTCAGGTCGACTCAGATACCTTCAGATGAAACAATATGCCCCAAGAAACCATCCTCCCTGAGTTAGAACTCATATTTACTGAACTTCACAAATAATTTCTTATCCCATGGAGTTTGCAACACAACTCTCAAATGTTCTAAATGTTCGGTCTCATCTCGTGAACAGATCAGAATGTCGTCTAAATATGATTACAATAACAAATCTCTCTAAATACGATCAGAATATCTGATTCTTCAAATCCATAAACATAACAGGAGCATTAGTTAATCCAAATAGCATAACTAAAAATTCATAATGACTATACCGTTTCTGAATGTTGTTTTCAGCACATTCGATTCTTTCACTCGCAACTGATAATAACCTGATCTCAAATTAATCTTTAAAATACTATAACCCCTCTCAACTGATCAAACAAATCATCTATCCGCAGTAGGGATATTTGTTCTTTATCGTCACTTTATTCAGTTGTCTGTAAGTAATACACATTCTCATTGACCCGTCTTTCTCTTTACAAACAATACCGGTGCACCCCAGGGCAAGAAACTCGACCTGGCAAATCCTCTATCAGTTAACTCGTGTAATTGAGCTTTTAATTCCTTCAATTCGATTGGTGTCATTCTGTATGGAGCTATTGATATCGGTGTTGTACCCAATAATAACTCAATGCCAAATTCAACCTCTCTAACTGACGGTAATCCCGGTAACTCTTCTAGAAATATATCTGCAAACTCACAAACAACAGGTACAGATTCAATCTTCGATTCAGACACTTTTTTATCTAGTACATATGTAAGGTTTGCATTACAACCCTTTTTCACACATTTCTGAGCTTGCATGGACGATATCACAACCGGTAAGTCACTCGAATCATCAGACTCAATCCGAAGAATTTCACCATCCTGACATTTCAGTTCTATAATCTTTCATCTACAATTCACAACTGTATCTACCCAAAATTACATCAAACTCATCAAATAGTAAGAGCATCAAGTCAGCCAGAAAACAATAACCCAGAGTCATCAAATGACATTTCTTACAAATTCTATCAACTAAAACAAACTTGTCTAGGGGGTTCGATACTTTAACTACAAACTCTGTAGACTCGACATGTAAACTCTTTTTAAACACTAATTTTATACAGATATATGAATGGGTTGATCCCAAGATCTATTAACGCAACAATATTAGTGTTGTAAAGAGAAAAAGTACCGGTAATAACATCTAGCGAAGATGCCTCCTCATGAGCATGGATAGCATATGTTCAAGTTGGAACTCGTGCCTCAGATCTCATGGCTAAACCTTTCGTTGTACCTCAATTTCCACTCATATTTCCAATGTTTCGGGGTGGTCTCCCTTAGTAACCGTATTACTAATTTTCATAGGTTGATCTCTTTCAACTATAGACTTCTCGGGATAATCTCTAAGATAATGATCGAGTGATCCACATCTAAAAACAAGCTCTGCTTTTCACTCGACATTCACCGTAATGTCTCTTATTGCAGTGTTTACATTTAGGTCCCACATTTCTAACGCTACCTACACTAGCAACGGATGTCGTATGAGGCCTTGGATTGAACTGTCTAGCATCTCTGTCTTTGATCGATATCCTCGCGGAAGCAGTAGAACGAGGGTTATATTCTCTAGATTTCTTTGATACGAACTGATGCGATTTACTCGCAATTCTCTTTTTAGAGTCTTTTGCTTTAGATTCAGCATTTCTTTTCTTTTTGCCAAGTTCTTTGGGTTTGCAAGCTCGATCAACTAAAACAACAAACTCTTTCAGTTTAAGAATACCAACCAACAATTTGATATCTTCATTTAAACCATCTTCAAACCTCTTGCACATTATGGCCTCGGTAGAAACATATTCACGAGCATATTTGCTAAGTTGTACAAATTCTCGCTCATACTCTGTCATTGTCATTCAGCTCTGTTTTAGCTCCAAAACCTATTTACATTTTTGATCGATGAACCATTGACTGAAGTATTTCTTTCGGAATTCAACTTGAAAGAAATCCCATGTAACCCTTTTCTCGCGAAAACACAAATATCAAAATATTCCACCACTGATAGGCAGTATCTATTAACAACGATATAGTACACGTTAAACATTCATCAGGTGTGGAGGAAAGTTCATTAAATGCTCTGGTCATGTTTTTGAGCCAGAATTCAGCTCTCTCAGCATCATCACTAGTAGGAGGTCTATTTAATCTCAAAGGATTCGTGCCTTGTGGATTTACAGGGATTGGTTGGGGAATAGGTGGGGGTGGAGGTTGTTGAGCAGCTGGGTTTGCTCGAACAAATTCGATAAACCATTCACTCATCATTTGGAAGAAAGCTTGTTTAGCTTCTCCCTGACTCCCCGTAACAGAACTAGATTTAGACAGCATAGTCCCTTGAGTGGGAGCTAGCGCATTACTTTTTACATCATCAGCTACAGCTCGCTTTGGATCCATTTACTATATAAAACATAATTCAGAATCTACCAGGAGATATCACACTATCACAGTTTATATATGGCATGTATAGCTAAACTACATATGCTACGGTAGTCCTAGAATCGATTAAACTGTAGCTCTAATATCAATAAATGTAACACCTCTAACCCGTAACCGTCAACGGAATAAGTTAAGAGGTATTACCAGACCAGTAACTTAGTTCAAAACATTCATATAACAATAATCATTTCATATCATTCAAAGTCATTCATTTATACAAGTAACATGCTTAAATCGAGCATAATAAACTTCAAACATACATTTGGGATCAAATTAAAATCATATGAAAGTTTAGGGAAAACTTAGAAATATTTTCGAATAGGAATCACATGCCCGTGTGAATAGGCCGTGTACCTCACACGGCTATCAGACAAGCCCGTGTCATAGGCCGTGTGGAAACAGGGCATACATACTTACTTATGTCACATGGCCAAGGACATGCTCGTGTTCCAGGCTATGTGAAATCTAAGGGGTATACAGGTTTGGCACGGCCGAGCACACAGCCCAGACACGAGTGTGTGAGGCCAATTTGAATAGGCACACAGACGTGTGGTCAGCCGTGTGGCCAAGTCAGCATACCTTTCAGATTTTACATGGCGTGGCACATGGGCGTGTCCTTGGTCATGTGACATAAGTCAGTATGTATGCCCTGTTTCCGCAAGGCCTATGACACAGGCGTGTCTGATAGCCGTGTGAGGCACACGACTTGTTCACACAGGCATGTGATTCCTATCCAAAAATATTTCTAAGTTTTCCCTAAACTTTCATATGATTTTGATCCCAAATGTATGTTTGAAGTTTATTATGCTCGATTTAAGCATGTTACATGTATAAACGAATGACTTTGATTGATATGAAATGATTATTATATGAATGTTCTGAACTAAGTTACTAGTCTGGTAACACCTCTTAACGTATTCCAGCAACGGTTACTGGTTAGGGGTGTTACATTTGTAAGACCAATCTAATAGGTCTCAAGATAATTAGACAAAGTGACCTTTGTCTCGAGATAAGGAAACATCAAAGCAAAAATAAGAAAATAGGGGAAGCTTGTCTCGAGACATAGGGGACCATGCCTCAAGACACAATTTCTAGTGCTTTAGACAAATTAACTTCAAAGAAAAATCTCAAAAATGAAATAAGTCTTATCTCAAGATAATAAGTCTCTTGTCTTAAGACACAACATTGAAATTTATAGTCAATTTTAGACTCGAGTCCTGTAACAACCCATTTTAGACCCTAATCGGAACGAGTGGTTTCGGGACCACTTAACCGAGTCGAAATATTATTTTAACTACTTTTATATGTTTTACAGCATGATAGATTCATTGTGTGAAAGTTTCGTATAGAAATTTTATTGTTTGATTGGCTAAATTGATAAAAAAAAAGGATTAAATCGCATAAAGCGATAAATAGGAGTTTTATTTCATAAATGACTTATTTGATCATGGTTTTTGAAATGGGAGTCCTTAAATGGTTATTTTACCATTTTAAATGGTAGTGGACGTTTATGTCCTTATGATATATGATTTATAAATGGTTTTATAAAGGTTAATATTGGTATTTGATCATTATATGTTATAATAGTTAGAATAAAACAAAATTTCACCTTATTTCATTTGTTCTTCCACCGAATTCTCAAACAAAATTAAGGGTTTAAAAGCTTTCTTTCATTCAGCTAGCATTTTGCTCAATTAAGGTACGGTTTTTGATCCGTTTTTAATGATTTTTACGTTTTTGAGACCGTTGCTTAATAATCTACAAAGCCCATGCCCTAATTTTTGAATTTGGTCATGTTTTTGAAAATGCCATTGTTGAATATATGTTATTTTGATGAATAATGGTGAATTATTGAAGGTTATTTGGAAATATACAAGTTTTATAAAGTAAATTTTGATGAAAATGAGTTTTAAGGATTTACTTGAAAAGAAATAGAAATTTTGTGGTTAGAAATGTGATTTGATGAAAGATATGCGCTTGTATAAGGTATAGAGATATTCGACTATGGTGAATTGAGGGACTTATTGTGTAATTTGCTATTTTGTGTTAAAAGGACTAAATTGTAAAGTAGTTGGAAGCATAGGGGCTAAATTGCAAATATGCCAAAATACATATTTATGAACTAAATTGAATATGTTGGTGATTAAATAGTTAAATTTGCATTAATATAGATCAAGACAATCGAATCCTAGAACTTGATCGGGGAAAAAGAAAGGTAGACGAATAGACTCGAGACTCGACTAAACCGAGGTAAGTTAATATAATTAGAATTAAATTTGAATATGTTTATAACTATTGCTTAATTGTCATGTGGATGTATGATATTATTGGATTGAATTGCATATTGGTTATACATATATGAAATGACATGGAAATGTTTAAAGATTACAAATACGATCTGAATACCAAGTCCCGTTTGAACCGTAGAAAGTCGTAGGATATGAGTGACATGTCACTAGGGCTATAGGCTGGTTCGAGCTCCTACATTTGTTGTGGACTCACCACAGCTCATAAGCTATATGTTCATCCTTCAGGATTACATGTTCAGCCTTCGGACTTACCGTTCAGCCTACGGGCTTACCGTTCATCCTTCGGGATTACATGTTCAGCCTTCGGGCTTGCCATTATAGGCTTGAAAGAGCATACATGATGCATTGATAGATTACAATTATATGTATATACACTGTGTGTGTATCACCCGAGTATCCCTCGATGTTCTTAAGGGTTCAACGGGCAATTTCCAATACATGTTACATGAGAATTTAAAAGACATATGTATTATATGTTATATGAGATATGAAACTTACATGGACTATATGATAAGAATTACATGTACAAAGAAATGGACTTATGCTTATGATGTATGAATGTTTCATTTTGTACATGAATGATTTATAAGATTATATGGACTAACAAGTGTATGCTTGTGAAATAGGCAACTTGAGTATATGAATTGAATTGGCATTGTTAATGTACTTATCTTATTGATACGGTAAGGTTTAATTTCTATAATTATACGGGCTTATTAAGCTTTTGAAGCTTACTCTATTTATTTATCCCTTATTTTATAGATTCGGAAGCTAGCTCGATATTCGGACGGGTCGGAGATCACTATCATACTATCCATCTAACTATTTGGTACTTTTGGACCTATATATTTGAAATGGTCATGGCATGTATAGGCTAGTTACTAAGTTTATGTTTATGGTTAGCTTGTTAATGAAAATAATATGTTTTGGTATCTATTCAAGCTATGAGATATGGCTTGCTTTGTAAATGTTTAATCCATTTTGAATGTCTTATGTGATGTTGATTAATTAGCTATGGAGTTGTGGAATGTTTTGATATAGAATGCTATGTATTTGGTATATGCATATATGGTGTTGAATGGTTGTAAATTATGCATGAAATGTTGTGGTCATATGGCTATGTTTTCCTTGTAGGGATTGACCCATTTTGGGTGGCATGAATGGCTTAAACCAAGCCTACCTTATGCCACACGGGCAGAGCACATACGTAACACCCTGAATTTGGGCCTAGAAGTATTGGGCCTTGGGCCTTGGGTGCGGGTGTGAGATAGTTCGAAATAAAATTATTGATGTGTTGAATGCTGTTATGGAAGGTTATTATTAATGGGTTAATGTGGTATTTTAGTGAACTGCGAAGGATTCATAGTGTGGGGAAAAGTCTTGGGCTAATTTCTGGGATTCCGGGATTTTTGTGATATTTGGTGTAATGTTGAAATTTTGATATATGGATGTGTAATTCGTGTTTGGAGTGTGTTATTGGGCCTATGGAAGGCCCAAGTATTGGCTAAAAACCCGGGGAATTCTTGGATTTTTGGACTTAAGGAATAGAGGACTTGGAAAAGAGGAGTTGTAAGGAATTATGTGTGTAATAAGACAAAAAAAAGGAGTGTGGTGTAGTGGCAAAGTAGCGCCACTTAAGGGACAAGGAAGCAAGGGGGTCCAAGGTTCAAGTCTTGGCTCTTGCAATTTATTTTGGCTTTTCTTTTAAATAAATCTGGAAGCAAGTAAGTGAGCTTTAAAGTTAAATGTGTTGGACTTATGACACAAAGGAGCTTGTGTCCGAGTGGTGATGGCACGACAGGGTTACTGAGAGGACTTTGGTTCGAATCTCATTGCACGCAAAGGTTGATTATTTTGCTAACGCTTTAATTTTGGGAGGATTGATGGAGAATCCCACATCGGAAAGCTAACATGAGAGCAGGTGAGGAGTTAACTTTAAATAGAGCAAACCAGGAGGAGAGTAGGCACAGCCTTCTTGGCTGATCCCTTTCGCTTATGGCGTGCCCGTTTGGGTTGGGCATCGGCTAAGAGTGTTTGGAGCGTGGATTAACTTCAGTCTCCTATCAGGTGTGTATTTCTCACTACTCTAGCGGTAGGACGGCTACTTCGGGCTGCGATGGGCCGAAGGGGCCATGTGGGCCCAATGGGCCTACGGGGCCATTTGGATAAGTTGTTTGATTCTGTAGTAGATATTGGACTAGACTAGGTGAATCGCATATCTGTAGCTAGATTTGGGCTAAAAGGGCCACACGAGCGTGTGGGCCCATTTGGGTCGAGAATGGGCCCTAGGCCCATTTGCATTGTTATCTCTGTTTAGAATTGCTTTAGTTTACAAAGTTACTAGAATACCCTTGGTTTACAAAATTACTGAAATACCTTGGTTTACAAAATTACCGAATTATCCTCAATTTGCAAAATTACAAGAAATATCCCGATTTATAAAATTATCGAATTACCCTTGATTTGTACAATGACAGAAGTACCCTCGATTTGTAAAATGACGAACATACCCTTAATTTGTAAAATTACTATTTTACCCCTAATTTGTAAAATTACCGTTTTACCCCTAATTTGTAAAATTACTATTTTATCCCTAATTTGTAAAATTACCATTTTACCCCTAATTTGTAAAATTACCATTTTACCCATGATTTGTAAAATTATCGGTTTACCCCTAATTTGTAAAATTACTATTTTACCCCTGATTTGTAAAAATTACTATTTTACCCTCGATTTGCAAATTTTGAACTGGACTTGGACTTTATTTTATTTTTTGGGGGTTTATTATTTTTTGTGTGGGCCCGGACTAAATTGGCCAATTACAAACATGGTCTCCTTGAAATTTTGCTTTGATATGATATCAAATAAGCAGAGATATTCAAGAAATAAACTTCTATAAAATCAAAACTTCTTAAATTTCTATAAAATCTAAACCTCCTCACATATGGAAACATGATCACACACAACGTCTTCAAATAAAGTCGCTACTTAACTGCTTTTCAACGTGATTTAATCTATAAAATTGTTACTCAAAAATCTCAAAGTAATATGATAAATAAAACAATATTTTTCTGTCAATAGCATGTTATCATACACAACTGTCTAAAGTGAATTGCAAAAATTGGTGCAATTGGAACATGCAATTGGCACTAAGACAATTTTATAAAAACATATATATGTAACTTAAATTTACAATATTTGAAATTTTGAATTCTAATCAAAATTCAATAAAACAACAATTAGAAAACTAAAACAAAACAAAATAATAATATAAAAAGTTAATTTTAAAATACTTTATACACTGAAAGTGAATTGTCCCATGCCATAAGTATAAACCATCCCTTAATAAATTTAATAGACTTTTCAAATTTATAATAAAAAGTTTCATTTAATTTTTAATTTTTTTAATCTTTAAATTTGCATTATTTGTCAAGCCACCTAAAAATAGATAAAAAAATTAATGTCTGTTAATTTTACTGGCATGATATCCATGTGATAGTCCATATGTATGTTCGTTAATAATTAATTAAATTTTAAAATTAAAAATATTAAAAAATTTATAATTTGTATACGTCTTTAATAATTTTTAATTTTTCTAAAATAATTTTATATTTTTTGAATTTTTAAAAATTAAATAGGTAATTACGTGACATCCACATGGCAATTCATGTGCATGTCGTGTTAGTAAAGTTAAGTTAATCAAAGTTAACTTGTCTATCTATTTTCAGGTAATTTAACAAACAATGCAAGTTTTAAGGTAAAAATAAAATAAAATTTAAAATGAAAGACTAAAATAATTTTTTTTTATAAAATTAAAGGGCTAAGTAAATCATTATGGCTTTAATTAAAGATTAAGTAGCGATGATAATGCATAGATTCATATGCTACTAATGCACTAAAAATAAACCCTAATATAAACAATGTAAAATTATTTTTTATATACATCTGTTAATACCACTCAAATCCAGTTTCACTCAAATTGTATTTGTATTTTGCTTCTCTCTTTTTTATTTTTTTCAATTATAATTATTGGCCCTTCACTCCTACCCCCAGATTCCTGCCCGGGAAATATTCCACGTGTGCTTTATTTTTTTTACAGTTTCTTTTTCTTTAAAAAGTTTTATTACATTAAATATTTTTTAATAATTTTTGAAAAGTAGTTTTAAAACAATTTTTAAATTAGTTTCCTAAAAAGTTTAAAAGTAAAAAGAAAACTAAAATAAAAATTGATACAAAATTAATCAAAGTTTTACCTTATTTTATTAAGTTCACTTTAACAAAATTATATTTTTAAATACTTTTATTTTTTCAAATAATTTGAAAGTTTATTACTTTATGAAAAATAATATTTTTATAATAGGATCGATGATCAAACCAATCAAGCCACTAGTTTACGGGTCATATTAAAAATCATTAAAAATAAAAAATAAAAAATCTTATTCAACCAATTTTTAATTTGTTCAATCAATCCCTAGCAATTAATGGTTCAATTAGTTTAATGCCCTTCTCCAGACTGATAATCCAATCTAATCATGATCTAATTCAAACATCATTGGGGAAAATTTTAATTCTGAATTGCAATAATTCTTTTCAAAATTTTAATATTATCCATTATTTTTAAATTAAAAGTATTTAATATTAAATATAATTACATAAAATTTAATTGATTATAACATGAGTTTTTCCTATTCCAATTTACAAGAATAATATATAAAAGATGTAAATTAAAACAACCATGGCAAATTTATTGAATTTAATCGTTTTCTATAATTGTTTCTATTTTTTAATGAAATGAAAAATTGTAAAACGTATATTCATTCGTCGACAAAGACATGAAAAAGTTAGAAAAAAAAAATTCTAAAAAAGTACACGTCATATTTTTTAATATGTCTCGAAAATTGATGGTCTAATTAATTTGAGTATCAATTTAATTTTAAAAATATTATTTTTTGTTAAGTAATAAACTTTCAAATTATCTGATAAAATAAATGTTAGGAGCTAATTAATTACAAATGAATGCAATAATTTTTCAAAAATATAATTTTGTTAACGCGAAATTAATAAAATAACGTAAAACTTCAATTAATTTTGTATCAATTTTTATTTTTAAATTTTTTTAAGGAAATTAATTTAAAATTTTGTTTTAAAACTAATTTTCAAATGTTATTAAAACAATATTTAATGTCTTATTAAAACTTTTTGAAGATATTTTTCTATTACAACTTAAAAAATATAAAAGATGTAAATTTAAAGAATCATAACCTTTTTTACGTTTATTTATTTTCTAAAACTGTTTTTTCTTTTTTTTTTCTTTTTAAATTCTTGCATGATTGATAATGAAAATTACAAAAATAATCAAAGACATGAAAAAAATTGTAAAAAGGCACACGTGGCATACTTTGTTATTTGGGTCACGCATAGAGGCAGGAATCGCGGTAAAATAGTTTGGAGATTTATCCGTTTTAAAAATAATCATAAATACTATTTATTTATTATAGGGATAATATAATTTTTGGTTCCTATACTTGGCAATTAGATCCACTTTGGTACTTGTACTTTTTTTACCACTTTGGTATCTCAACTTGCAATCAGATCTATTTTGGTCTTTAAACTTAGATTCTGTCAAGATTTAATGTTGTGACTAATGTTACTCGAATAGAATTAGTCTAGTCGGTCGGATCAATTGGACCAAGAATCAACTGGTATAATGGTTTGAACAAAGAGGTTAAATCGATAGAATCAGAAACTGCTTGAAATTGGTAAAAATTAAAAGCTGAGACAAAAATTGTCGATTGAACATGTTGAATAGGTTAAATCAATTTTTTATTTTATTTTTTAGATACTTCTATTTTTTTATTATTTATTTGCTTATTGTTGTGTAGCGATCTAACTGATTTAATTAGGAACAAATGGTTTGACTAGTTCAACCAACAATTTGGTTATTAAAATATTAAATATGACACGCTGAAATTATATCACATTATCATCTAAAAATTTACATAAATTTTTTAATTTTCAAGTGATGGTGTAACATAATCTCATAGTTCACATCATTGAAGTTTTTATATTTTTCTAGTTTAAGGACAAAAATGTCCTAGTTATCAAATTCAAGTGTGTAAAGTAGATAAAAAAAAAACACAAGTATCAAAGTGGACCAAATTACTAAGTTTAGGGGTAAAAAATATAGGGTAAACTACACTAGTAGTCACCCAACTATTAGTAACTTTTTTTTTTGGTCACTCAACTATGAAAAGTTAGAAAATGATTGCTCAACTATTAGTACATTTCTTTTTTAGTCACCCTACTATTAGTAGATTTCTTTTATGGTCATCAGCTGGCTAATGGTGGCAACTTTTAAAAATGACATAATAGCAACTTTAACCCTCAACTTTTACACATAGTGTAATTTGATCTTTATTACAAATTTATTTTTCTTTGTGATTCTTTCACCTAAAAAGCTAAAAAAACAAATTTATTAGCTAAATTTGATTGAAAATATAAAAAAAAAACCAAAAAATAAAATATAATAATTTTCATCTTTTCTCATTCTTTTAGAATTAACCGTCAATGTCACAAAGAAAAGTAAAGATAAAAAAAAGGTCAAATTACACAATGTGTAAAATGCTGAGGATTAGATTTTTTAGAATCAAGACTAAATTGACATAATTTATAAATTTTTAGGGTTAAAATTGCTATTATGCCAATTTTAAAAGATGCTATCAATTGGTGACTAAAAAGATAAAATTGAATAGTTGGTTGGTCATTTTGTAACTTTTCATTATTGGGTGACCAAAAAAGAAATAAACTAATGGTCGGAGTGATCATTTTGTAACTTTCAATAATTAGGTGACTAAAAAAAGAATTTACTAATAATTTACTAATAGTTGGGTGATTATTAGTGTGGTTTACTTAAAATTTATTAGCCTTATTATTTGATACATGGTGAAAATTTTAAACTCCACAAGCAAACTTAAAAAACCGTAATGTCTTTTATTTATTTTATTTTTATTTTTTAAAAACATTTTTATTGGGGATTGAATTTTTTTTAATTCCTCAAACGAACTTAAAAAATCATCATGTGTCTTATTTATTTATTTTTTATTTTTCAAAATATCAATTAAATATACTTGATAATTTCTTAAATTTGCTTAAAAAGTTAAACTTTATCCCTAATGTATTAAATAATAGCCCATTATAATATAGCTTTATTATAAAATCTAAAATGCTATAAGACAATTCAGTGCCTCCATTGATGAAGTGGCATTCATGAAGACGTAGACATGGCTTTTAAATATCTTTACAGGCCAAAAAAAAGTAACCTAAAAAGGCATTCTCATCAAAGTTGATACGGTTTCATAAAGTAAAGTACAACAATCCATCGTTATGTAATTAAAAAAACATATCCTAATTTATCCACATTAGGTGTAAAGCTGTGATTTTATATTTCTTTCTGGATTCCAATAAACTATTAACAAACCATAACCCTAATCTCTTTGTATCATAATGCTCGTCTTCATCTATTTTAATGTAAGAAAAGACCATACTGAATTTCGCTTCCAAGTGCTTCTCTAATGTAAGGGATGTTGTGTGAAATATTTAAATGCGATTTAAAATAATTTTAGTTATTGGATTGATGAAAATAAATTTAAATTATTAAATATTTATTCAATTAGTGATCTACTATTACTAAATAAATTTTTTTTATCTAAATCATTATATATATATATATATATATATAATGCAATTATGATAAGGAACTTGAGCCAAGTCAAGAACCTAAATCATCAAATTATTTATATTTTCCTTTTTTTTTTTTTCCATTTAGCGACCTCTTTTTCTTTCTTTTCCTTTTTTTCTTCAAATTATTAGTTTTTTTTAGCTCAATTATACTTCTTTTATTTTTTTCAAATTGTTAAAAATTAATTTATCTATTTAATTATTTTAAAAATCAACAAAATTAACTTGTAATATGTTATATTTTATAATAAAATTATTTAACACAATTGATTTTATATAATAAATTTTTTTATAATTTTTATACAAACAAGTAACAATAACAAATTTTAATTTTAATAATATGATTAAAACATTTCATTACAATAAAAATTTACTTAATATATAATAAACTAATTATTTATATTGAGATTAATGTATTTGCAATTGAACCAATGGTCGAACTGGTGATATTAGCAATGCTTGAAATTTACCCTCCAAAAGTCGAGAGGTTGGTAATTAATTCCATTTTTGAATATCATTGCTTTCTTGACGTGAACCTCATACGGGGTTAAAACTACGAGTCACGGTTTAAATTGTTTGATCGTTCTAAATATGATCAAACTCGAAATGTGATGAAGGGTAGGAACAAAAGAAAGATAATGAACAAAATGGTAAACAAATATAACTTTCAAACTCGAAAACAATCTTAGAAACAAACCTACGCTATATAACAACGAGGCTCAATTTTTATAAAGATGATTATGTTGCACACACGTTAGTGAAATAAACTGTAATGTAAAATGTTTATTTAAATCACAAGATCGAACAAGAACAATATAGATATACATATATATAATATGTAACAGCCTGAATTAGGGCCTAGTTGAAATAGTGGTTTCGAGACCACAAATTTGGAGTAGAAAAGCATGATTTATGGTTATTTTTAGGTTTATGACATGATTTCATAATAGAGATAAAAATTCATGAAGGAAATTTTGAGAATTAGTGATTAATTTGTCCTTTAGGACTAAATTGAAAAAGTTGCGAACTTGAGTTTCTAGAAGGTTTAAGTATGAAATAGCACTAGAAAAATTAGTAGGAGTCCTTATTTGACAATTAGACCAATTTTTGGCACTATGGACAAAAATGCCCATGGAAGGGTAAAATTTTAAAGAAAGGCCATAAGGGCATTTTGGTCATTTGGTAAAGTTAAGTAATAAAAAGGGAAAATAAGCCAAAAATAGGCTTATCTTCTCCATGCAAGTGCCGAAAATCACAAGCCCTCCATAGCTAAGGTTTTCTTCATTTTCAAGCTCCAAGTAAGTGACTCCAAGCCCCGTTTTTCATGCTCTTCGTATTTTTGAAATCTTTGTAGCCTAATCTAGCTATTTCTACCACTAATTTGAGCTAGATTTTATGCTCAAAAGTATACTCATGCATGATATGCAAGTACTTTGATGCCTAGTGGTAGAATATGAAAGTTTAAAGTGTAGTAAACACCTTTTTCTAGGTGATTTTTCATGAAAGTCCCTAATAGGGACTAAATTGAAAAAGTGATAAAATGCGTAGTAAAAGTGTGAATTTATGAGTAATGTGGGCTTTTATGGACACTAGTAAGTGTCGGCTAGGCTTGGGTAGCCAAGAGAATAAATACATTTCACTATACGAGCCTAGGGACTATTTTGCAAATATGTAAAAGTTTAGGGGGAAAATTAAAAGCTTTGCCAAAGTATGAATTTTGGGCTAGTTGGTCAATGTGAGTACTAAATAAGTTAAATTTGTCGTTTTAAATCAAGAAACACTAAGCCCAGACCAAAACCGGGGAAAGGGTAAAGTTGTAGACTAAACTGAGCATTTGCCCACATTTTGGACTCGAGGTAAGTTGTATGTAATAATTTAGCTCATATGTTATGTAAATTCATTATGATGACTTTTTATGAAATTATGATATTCCATGAGGACATGGATGTGATCATCTATGAATCATATATAAGTTCCATGATATTGATTTGTTGAGGCAATACGTAAAATTCTACCAAGAATGTTGAAAACATGAAAAGAGAAATTACATGCAAGTTTAAATGATATGAAGGATACCGTAATCATGTCATGAGTATTGTAGATCCTGTATAAGACGATGTTTGGGACATGGCGTCGACACCTGACTGAGATCCCATGTAAAACCATGTCTGGGACATGGCATTGGCATCGAGACGTAATCCCTTGTAAGACCATGTCTGGGACATGGCATGGGCATCCGATATGAGATCCTGTGTAAGACCATGTTTGGAACATGGCATCAACATCGATGTGTGATCCCATTTAAGACCATGTTTGGGTATCATTTCACGAGATTGAATTACGGGTATCCTTCGGTATTCTAAAAGAATCTTAAAAGAGAAAAGTATTCAAGTTGATAAGTTTCAAGAGAAAGGCTAAAGTTTCATGTTGAGTGTTGCAGGTATATACGAGTAAGTATGAGAAATACAACATGATATGTATGAGTAAGTTTATAATTGAGTAAGTCATGAGGATGAGTAGGAAACTTTATAAAATTCATGATAACTTATTTGAGTGATGATTCATGATTTTTGTTGCTATTTTATTCATGCAACTTACTAAGCATTTTATGTGCTTACTCATTTCCTTTCTCTCTCCCATGTAGATTTGTCGAACCAGCTCGGGGATCGTTAAAGTCAGAGCTCGAAGTCACACTATCAAGCCATTCTTTTTGGTATAGTAAAGTCAGTTATTTTCTATGTATGGCATGTATAGGAAGTTTGATCATTTTGTTAAGTGTCATTTTGTGTAGCCAAGGGTGTTGGCTTTAATATTACTCAAGTAGTGTTGTAATGGCCTTTGGAAATGGCCTAATATTGCCAAATTTATATTTTATATAATTAAGATAAAGTTCATGAATGTGCAACATTACATGTTTAAGTAGAGTAATGATGGATGAGAATGATATGCATGATGGTAATTGAATACCTTAGTTGAGAGTAATTAGAGAGTATATTATGCTTGATGAGTGCTATAGAATTGGCTTTATGTTGGTCATGTTTCAGGGTGGCACAGGGCTTAGAAAATAGCCTATTATTGTTCACACGGTTGGGCACACGGGCGTGTGCCTAGGCTGTGTGTGACACACGATCAACCCCGAAAGTGTGTTAATAGGCCTTGTGTCCCCAGCATCCAATTTGGTTAAGTCAGTATAGAAAACGGGCTGAGCACACAACCATGTGCCTTGGCCGTGTGCACCTCTGATAGTTATAGTATTCAAGTCAGGATATTTCACGGGATACTGGTATGGGCGTGTCTAGGCCATGTGAGGGACACGGGTCATAGACACGGGCGTGTGCCCAAGCCGGGTCAAAACCCCTGTAGGTTGAAAATAAAAATAAATTCGACATGGGCTAGGGACATGGGCGTATGAGACCACATGGCCTTCCCACACGGGCGTGTCCCCTCCCACACGGGCGTGTGACCCTGTTTTAGGTAAAAATTTTCTAAATGCCCGAAAGTTCCCGGATAAGTCCTATAACATCCTTGATATATGTTTTGGGCTTTGTAGGCCCATAATAAGGATAGTAAGAGAATGCATGAAGGGTTTTGTAAAAGAATGAATTTTTATAGCCGAGTTTTCGTCTTCAAGTAAGTACGGTAATGCCTTGTACCTTATTTCGGAGTTGGACTCGGGTTACATAATATGGAAAATAGAAATAAAGATTGGATCAAAATATTATACTCATAGGTAGACAGGAAAAACGAACAAATAGTTGAGGCCTATTTTCATAGTTTCCTTAAGACAGATTCAGTCGCTCATTTGGTGCTGGAGAAACATTGGTTGATTGTCTCCCAGAATACAACAACTAGTTGAGCACGGTAGTAGCATGGCTGCAGTGATCAATGAACTATATTCTTGCCTTTGTCTATCACCGAAAATGGTTCGAAAAATATGTAGGGAAAAGATCTCTCAAAATTTTGGAAAATTCAGTGTATATCTTTTCCTGCAAATTATTTGGCTTTAAAAAAAATTCAAATGAAAGAACTTTTGGAAATTTTAACTAATGGAGCCAATAGCGTCTATGAATTAAGGAGCCATTAAACTCAAATTAATGTTTGAATTAAAGGAGCCATTAACTCCTTTTACTTCCAAACAGATAAGCTTTGCTAAGAAAAATAAGATTACATATTGGGCTAAAATATCCGTAGGCCTAGAAAGTCCCGACTGATCCAGACATTTCGTGTCGCCCATATCGTGTGGGTGCGCCCCCAACCCTGGTGGGTTTGGATTTGTACCCCCCTACGTGCGAGGGAGAACATTAGTTTAGTCATTCAATAACCACCAAGTTGGTTCATATATATAAACATATTCCACACTTGATACCTAACCAATGTGGGACTAAGCTTTCCATTTTCCTCAACATAATTCACAAGTGGCTTACTTTGAGCATCAATTTCTTATTCACCACTCAACTGTTTTTAGTATATGATATACTGTTGTAAAGGTCTTATGGGGTAGAATATAAAATCATAATTTTATGATTCAAATATCCACATTTACTAATTGAAATATATTTTTGGTATGATTTAGTTTGGATGATGAGTATGAATTGGATGATAATGAATTGAGCTATGTTTTGGTTTGGAAATTGGCTGAAATGGTTGATCATTGTTGCATTTTGAATGGTATATAAGTTGTATTGTAGGTATTTGGCAATTGGATGGGATAATGTGGCTTAAACCAAGCCCATTTTATGCCACACGGCCAAAGTACACAGGCGTGTGTCTCAACCATGTGATCCATGTACCTTGGCCGAATTGGTCAGGATATCACACGGGCTAGGCACACGGGCGTGCCTTGTGGCCGTATGTGCAAGTCAGTAGCCTCCTTAATTTTCACACCACCGAGCACACAGGCGTGTTTTGTGGCCATGTGAACAAATCAACATGTATGCCTTGTTTTACCACGGCCTAGACACATGGGCTTGTCTAGTAGCCGTGTGAGGCACAAGGTCTGGTCACACGGGCGTGTGACCTATGCAAAAATAAAAAAAAGTTAAGTTTTAGAAAAAAATTTAAGTGTTTAGTTTAGTCCCGACCTTCTTCTAATGCATGTTTAAGGTCTCAATGATCTTCATAAGGGACTATATGATTATGTGTGATTATGTTTTGTGATGAATGATTGTATTATGTCTGTAAAAGTTCATATCGGTCCGGTAATGCCTTTAACCTTAGTCTGGCGACGGATACGGGTTAGGGGTGTTACAGAAGGTCATCCTTAAAAAAATTGGCTAAGTTCAACATGGTCCAATAGAACAATATCTTCTGTTGCCATGTCTTAAAATTCTATCCAGAGAATTTTGCAGGCTTCTCGTTGTGGCTTATAGCCACCAACAACATTGAGTTTTGATTCAAAGCCTCAATTGGAACCAACACTCCAGATTGCAAATTGGATGAATTGGTGGGAGTTTTCATTTTTCTATTAAGATTTCAGAAACAGAACTAGAATTAGTAATAATAATAAATAGAAAATTTAATTTCTAGTTTATACTACCTTTTGATTTTGTTAAATAACAGAATTTAGTTAAAAACTAAAAATTTTGAAACAAAATCAATAACAATTTATAGTAACAGAATAGTTACTCTCAACCGATTATTGTTAACAACAGAAATCAAATAAATTCTGTTGAACAGCGGGAAAAAAATTCTTGAAATAGAATTATTCAATTGATTTCTATTTGAAACAAAAATCAAACAAATCCTGTTAAACGCCAGGAATAAAATCTTCAAACAGACTTGTTCAATTGATTTCTATTTACAAATAGAATACAATTTATCCTCGCTGTCCTGTTCATCTTGGATTAGAAAGTGTTAAAGAAATCTATCTTAAGATTGTTGCACACACATTAATGAAATAAACAGCAATGTAAATTATTTATTTAAATCCCAAGATTGAACCGGAAAAATATAGATATACATATATATAAAATCTGAAAAATAAAAATAAAGGCTGGATTGAAATATTATACTTGTAGGTAGATAGGAAAATTGGACTAGTAGTTGAGGCTTGTTTTCACAGTTTCCTTATGACAGATTCGATTGCTCCTTTGGTGCTGGAGAAACGTTGATCAACTGTCTCCCAGGATACAACAATGAGATGAGCATGGTAGTAGCACAGTTACGGTGATCAATGAACTATAGCCTTGCCTTCGTCTATCATCGAAAATGGTTCAAAAAATATGTAAGGAAAAGATCTCTCGATATTTTGAAAAATTCAGTGTATATATATTTCTTGTAGATTATGTGGTTTTAAATAAAATTCAAATGAAAGAAATTTTGGAAATTTTGACTAATGGAGCCAATAACATTTGTGAATTAAGGAGCCATTAAACCCAAATTAATGTTTGAATTAAAAGAGCCATTAACTGCTTTTAATTCCAAACAGATAAGCTCTGCTAAGAAAAAATAAGATTACGTATTGGGCTAAAATATCTGCAGGCCTAGAAAGGCCCGACCGATCCAGACATTTCGTGTCACCCATGTCGTGTGGGTGCACCCCCAACCCTGGTGGGTTTAGATTTGCACCCCTTACACGCGAGGGAGAACATTAGCTTAGTCATTCAATAACCACCAAGTTGGTTCATATATATATAAACATATTCCACACTTGATATCTAACAAATATGGGACTGAGTTTTCCATTTTCCTCAACATAATTCACAAGTGGCTTACTTTGAGCATCAATTTCTCATTCATCACTCAACCATTTTGAGTATATGATATACCATTGTAAAGGTCTCATGGGGTAGAATATAAAACCATAATTTTATGATTCAAATCTCCACCTTTACTAATCGATAATATGCCTCAAAGCTTCCCAAAATCTATTTTTTCTAACAAATTAATATTTCGATAAGTTAAGATAGTTGAAGAAAAATTGCGAGCCACTATTTATATATGAAATAGGAACCAACAGTATAAGGGTGATTGCCACACTACGAAAATAAAAAGGAAGAGATAAGATCGGATAATTTTGAATGCCACAAGAAAACAATCTCGATAAGTTCAAATTTAAGTTCTTGAAGAACAAAAGAGAATTCCCTTAAAATATGTAATTGATCATTAGTTTTTACAAATGACAAACTATTTATAGACTAGCTTAGGTAGACGAATGGCCACAAATGCCATTAATGTGATACATGTATATTCATTGATACATGAACCTTATTATTTAATGAATCTGTTGAAGATTCATCCTTTCTTATCCATCCATGCATGTATCTTCAAATACATGAATCTTTAAATTCAAATATCTTCCAAGATCATGTATCTTCCCTTTTGATGTGCATGCATATTCAATGTTCAAAATAAATGGTCCAAAAACGTCCCCCTTAGTTGTGCATGTATATGGACATTCTTTCCCTCTTTCCAATGTATCTATTTGGTTTAATGTGTTGCATTTAAACCGTACAAGCCCTATTGAATGGGCATGCATTTGGGAAATGCATGAATCTGTCGAAAAGTCACATTAAGTCTCATTGTTTCTTCATCCATGCATGAAGAATGATCCATCGAATTTGGTCATGAATGTATGTGCTTCAATGTTTCATTTGGGCATGAAATGTGAAGAGACGTATGACCTTAAGTGAGTGCATCAACTCTTATGTCTTAAGCATTCTCACATGCATGTATTTGAAGAGGAAACCAAAAGGTCATAAGATGATATATGGTCAGCTAAATGAACCTAAAAAACTATAAATAGAATTTCATTATGCTCAAAATCTTAAACATAAGTAAAAACGCAAATGAATTCTAAGGAAAGGACTCTATGAACATACGTCGATATTTGACACAAACATAATGAAATGACAGGAATGCATAAATACATAGAAAATAACTAAGTTGTGACACATGGAAATAATGAACTAAGCATAAACAACATGAAAACATAAAAAACTATGGAAGCAAAATAGATATACGACAAACATGACTCAAAGCATGAAACGTAACATATATAAATAGAGCATAGGATCTAAAATCTGAATGTTTCATCTTGAACTTGGTTTCTCATGTTGGGCCTTGATAATTGGGTTGAGTCCATGATTGACTCCCTTAGGCCTAACACTTCTAAAGTAATGTTTATTAAGCTCCATGAATTTAACAAAAGCCTCATTTGGCCCACTAAAGCTTGACACAATTGAGATGTGTAATTGGATCTTGGCCTAATCCAAAGCCCACATGGTTACTAATCACATGATGTGGCCATGCTTACATCATTGTTCTACTTGATTGAATCAAAAAAGTTATTTTATTGATCAAAATTAGTGCTTTCAAAACTAGACCTGAAATTGGTCAGGATACTGTTTCGAAGATAGGGGTGAATCGATTGAGTTTGTGAATCGATACAAATCAATTAAACAAAACTAAAAAAACCAATTGAATTACTTTTCTCTATTTTGATTTTTTTAATAACTTATTTGATTAAATTAGACGAATTGATCAAATTAAGAAATAGCGGTTTGACTGGTTTGACCACTAGTCTAATTCTAAAAAATGAAAAAAAAAAGAAAAATAATACTTTTTGTCTTGGTTTTCCACATGTCAATTTTGAAATATTTTTAAAAAATATATATTTAACGGTTCAACTAATGATTGAACTAACAGAGGTAGCAACTTGGAAAAAAATAGTTTAGATATTGTGACAAAAAAATGTTTAGATACTCAATGTCAGAACCATTTTTTTGAAAAGGTTGACTTTTATTTTTTAAAAAAACAAAAATAGAGTCATTACCAATCTTTTTTAATGAGGTGTGATCGAATCACCTCGTAATTTGATCGTTTTAATACAGTTTGATTTACTAAGACAACAAGTTTGGTCTACAAAAATCTAGAAAATAGGTTCGGGAGTCGGTTACATACGAGGAAGGATTAGCACCCTCGTAATGCTCAAAACTGGTACCTAATTGATTAATTAATATCTTAATATTGAAATTTGAAAACTCGAAAAGAATTTAAAATATGATCCCTCTTTTTATTAATGTTAATTTTACTTAAAAAAATTGCTTGCATAAATTGAAACAAATGCTAAAGACTCTTTTGTCTCGAGATAACAAAATGTCATATCCCGTAAGTTAGGACACGGCATTTTGAACCGCCTTTTAATTTTTTACTTAAAACTTGTGTATTTTAATTTTAAAAGGATATTCGGTTATTTAAGCTCAACGAAAAAATCGAAACCCTGTAAGTTAGGGTACGATTTCTCGAATCTCCCAAATATAAAACATTGCCCCATTTTAAAGATTTTCTTTTTATGTGATTGGGTAAAAATTAATGTAATATTTAAAATGATATATGAATAAAATGTTACACTTATAAGTGACGACAACATGAATGTACTAATAAACAATTCATAGTACATACAATGGCAAGAATTACATAACATGCATCACTTTAATACCAATATTAACAATTAAAGAAAAATAAAATAAAATATAATATAATAACAAAGATAACAATAATATAAAGGCACATAACAAGACAATTCCAATTTTTAAATATAATAAGGACAAGGGAATGAATAAATAAATATAATAAATATAAATAGTATTAAGTTTAGGTATTTAAAAAATAAATAAAGAATAATAAATAAATATGTGAATAATGAAATTGGTCAAACGAAGGATTAAATTGAAATCCAAACAAAATTAGAGGCACAAATTGTAATAAAATAAAATAAAAAAACAAATAAGGGCTAAAATGACAAGCACGAAAACACGCGAGGACCGAACGAGAAAATATCCCAATCCTTAGGACACGTGTCCTTCAAGCAAGCCGAGGACTAAACAGAAAATGGCGCAAAATTAAGTGGCGAAGTTTCTAAAAATAAAAAAATAAATTAGGACTAAACTGAAACATTGTAAAAAAGCGGAAGGGCCAAAATTACAAATAAACCCTTTTGCTAAAAAACACACAGATCCTATGCGGACGGGTGGGGTTGGTCCGGTCTAGCTCAAAACGACCTCGTTTTAGGGCTTTTTGAACCCTTCCAAAATGACGCCGTTTTAGCACCCTATATTAGTGAAAAAACCTTCAAAAAAAATTATTTCCTTCCTCTTTTGAAGAAAAAAGTTTTTAGAAAGCTCTCTCCTCTCTCTCTTAGCCCCCAGAGTTTCCGCCATGGGTCCGATCGTCAGCCACCGGTCACCGGCGATGGCACACGGTGGCTGGAGAAAACAAAAAAAGGGAATTTTCTTGGCTTTTCGAATCCCCAAACCCGCAAGATGTCAATTTTCATCGGAACCGACGAACCTTAGTTGCTTACTGATAAACCGTAAATTATACATATTTTTACCTCATGCTTAGCCCATTTATGGATGAATTATTCCTTGATTTGTGGAATTTGATGCTCCTAAACCTTCAATTTTATATTTTATACTCAGGTGAGCATAGGGAAGAGAAAAAAGCAAGGAACGGGCCAAAAACGGAGAAAATGGGCCAAAGCAAGGAATCAACACGGACTAGAAGTTTACCACATGGGCGTGTCACACAGCCGTGCCATATAAATAGGCTTGAGCATGGCCTAGACTAGATTCACACGGGCAACCCACACGGCCGTGCCACTTTAACAGGCTTGAACACGGCTTAGCATCGACTTACACGGGCGTGGCACACGGGCGTGTCCTTGTCGTTAGAAAGTTCAATTTCACTCGGAAAAAGGCTATTTAGGGGCTAAGAAAGACTCTCCAAACTCTATATAAAGACCCTAGTAGACAACTACAAGGGTGTGCATTATTCCTGCCAAGGGTATAGTCTTCCCGCCAGAACGGAGAGCTAAAGGCAGGGAATTACTCAAAGAAAAGCCGATTGATCCATCTCAGAAGCCAGGATCTACATCAAGACAGAAGATCTCTCTTCAATCCTTTCAAGAGTTTTGGGTTTTCTTATGTTTTTCTATTTTATTCATTCTGAGATGTTTCTTTTTATAATTATGAACTAAAACCCTAAATACCTAAGGGAGATGAAACCTAAGACGGAGCTTGTTATTGTTATCTGAACTATATGATAAATATTTGACTTGTTCTTAATTGTGTTTTTTTAATTCTTGAATTGACATTTCTGGGATATTAATTTAATTCGAATATGCTTAGGCAGAGGAGCAAAAGTCCCTGTTTAAGAGTAGAACCAACACAATTAAGCGGAGTTGATCGCAATCCTTGACATAGGACGATGAAAATCTACCGGATTAGAGTCAAATCTAATATGGAGATCCATAGATTAAGGTAATGCAAGACTAGTGGTTTTAATTAGAAAGAGATTTCAATTAATCAACCTAGGATTAGTTGTTCTTATCCTCTACGAAGGTATTAACATAATTTAGGGATCTCTACGGATCAAGTCGAATGAAGAAATCGTCTGGTTCAGAGTTAGATAACAAGTGAAGTCTAGGTGGATTCTTCCTTAGGTATTGTCCTTATCATTCTGTTTTCCCAAAAGTAATTTTCTCAATTTACTCTTTGTCGTTTCTTTAGTTTAGTTTAGGTAGTTTACAACCAAAACCCTCTTTTTATTCTTAGGCTAGATAATAGGGAGAAAGTCATTACTAGTACTTTTAGTTCCTTGAATTCAATATTCCGGTCTTGCCACTAGCTATACTATTACTCGATAGGTGCGCTTGCCTTTTATCGTGATAATAGTTAGTCTTTTAGGTATGATCAATTTATAACTTTATCATCATCATTCGAGATCAAAATCAAGTTTTTGGCGCTGTTGTAGGGGAACTAAGATATTAGGAACACTCGATTCCTATTACTTTAGCTATTTTTAATTTTATTTGCAAATTATTTTCTGTTTGTTTTTTTATTTTTGGTTTTTAATATTCTTTTTACCTTTCCCTTCTAGGTGTCTCTAGTTTATGACTAGAAGAAACCCAGGAGGACCATTATTGTTTGACAACAATTTAGAAGCTACAGTTTGTAAAACTCGTAGAGAGATAAGAAGAAGCTTGCAATATCTAGAACAAGGTCAAGAGAATAACCTAAACCTACTGAAGAGATGGAGGCAAATCAAGATAATCAGCTACCTCCTGTGGTAGCCGCAAATCCTATTGAGCAAAATCTTGTTCCTCGCACTATGTATGATTATGCTAAACCTAATTTGGCTGGTACTGAATCCAGTATTGTTAGGCTTACTATTGCTGCAAATAATTTTGAACTGAAACCTAACACTATACAGATGATACGACAGTTTGTTCAGTTTGATGGTTTGCAGAATGAAGATCCTAACGCTCATTTAGCCAACTTTTTGGAGTTATGCGACACATTTAAAATAAATGGCGTTTCTGATGATGCCATTCGTCTTCAGCTATTCCCATTCTCCTTGAGGAATAAAGCTAAACAGTGGTTGAATTCTTTACCATGAGGGTTTATCACTACATGGGAACAAATGACCAAAAAATTTTTACTTAAATATTTTTCACTGGCTAAAACGGCTAAATTAAGAAATGATATCTCTTATTTTGTGCAAATGGATTTAGAAACACTTTACGATGCTTGGGAGAGATACACGGATTTATTGAAAAGGTGCCCTTACCATGGGTTACCCTTATGGTTATAAGTTCAAACCTTCCACAATGGGTTGAACCCTTCAACGAGGTAGATGATCGATGTAGTCGTCAGTGGAACCATCAATAAAAAAAACCAAAAATAGCTTACGAGTTTATAGAGGAGATGTCACTAAACAATTATCAGTGGCAAGTCATGAGAACAAAGCCACAAAAAGCTGCAGGGGTTTGTAATGTTGATGCGGTCGCCATGCTTTCTAATCAGGTAGAACTTTTAAATAAAAAGATTGATGGTTAGTTGGCTCTACGCAGGTACACCCAGTGATGCAATGTGACTCAATCCAAGGAAACATGAGTAATTCTGAGTACCCTACTTATGGATATAGCATGGAAAATGAGCAAGCCAACTATATGGGTAATAACTCTAGATCTCAATATAACCCTTATAGTAATACTTACAACGCAGGTTGGAGAAATCACCCTAATTTCTCATAGGGAGGACAAGGCAATCAAGGAAACCAAAGACCACTCCCTCTTCTGGGATTTTAGTCACTACCGTACCAATAAGAGAAAAACTGAACCTTGAGGAGATGCTCATGAAATTCATCGCCGTGTCAGAAACCCACTTCCAAAACACAGAGACAGCACTTAAGAACCAGCAAGCATCCATTCAAGGACTCGAAACTCAAACAGGTCAGCTTGTTAAGCTAATTTATGAAAGACCACAAGGTAGGTTGCCGAGCAACACCGAGACCAACCCTAAGAAGCAACTCCATGACATCGATACGATTAATGAAGAAAGGTTAGCTAAAAACAACCCAGAGCCAAGTAAAGAGACTGTGGTAAGTTGTGGTAAGGATGATGTAAGTCACAAAGAATAGGTTGTTAAAGAATATAAGCCTCGTGTCTCATATCCCAATGCACTAAGGAAAGACTGCACAGACGAGCAATTCGGTAAATTCCTTAAACTCTTAAAGAAATTACATATTAACTTACCGTTTATTGAAGCCCTGTCACAGATGCCAAACACTGTTAAGTTTTTAAGAGAGCTCCTAACGAACAAACAAAAGCTAAATGAGTCATCTCATGTGCAATTGAATGCAGTGTGCTCAGTAATTTTGCAAAATAAGCTACCCAACAAACTAAAAGATCCAGGGAGTTTTACAATTCCTTGTTTACTTGGTAGTTTAAATGTTAAAAATGCTCTAGCTGATTTAGGAGCTTGTATTAATGTAATACCATATAAATTGTTTAAACAACTAGGTCTTGGGACACCTAAGCAAACAAAGATGAGCATCCAATTGGCTGATAAAACCATTAGATTTCCCAAAGGCATAATCAAAGATATGCTTGTCAAAATTGATAAATTTATATTCCCAGTCGATTTTGTTGTTCTAGACATAGATGAAGATAGCAATGTATCCCTAATCCTAGGGTGACATTTCTTAGTAACTGCTAGAACCATAATTGATGTAGGCACAGGCGAGCTCACACTTCGTGTAGGTGATGACAAAATTACTTTGTAGGCTCGTAATTCTAATAAGACTATTGACGATAAAGACATTATTACGAGTCCTAATAATGAAAGCAATCTCACCACCCAACCTTCTTTGCAGGATACTCTTCACATAGGTAAGCTCAAACAACAGACGAGTCCTTCCAAGGAGAACACCCATGAAAAATGAATGCTACAGCTCGAAGAGTTAGATGAGTGGCTGAACTACCAATAAGAGAAACCTTAAGTATGCCACATCACACCAGAGCATCACCATGATGACCCTAAGGTAAAAACGAATCAATTTAAGGTAGGGGATAAGGTCTAATTAGAGGAGGAAGATTCTCGAATTTCAAATTCAAAAGTTCATACAGGTGATACTCCTCCTTTCACAATAATGAAAATTTTCCCCTATGGTACAGTCGAGATAACACATAAGACATTTGGAACTTTCAAGGTAAATTATACTCGACTCAAACCTTATTTTGTTAGTGAAACTAATAGCAAAAGAGAGGAGTTCGAACTTCTCAAACCACCGTGACCATGCAAGCTTGAAGAAAGTCGAGCTTAAAATATAAACAAACGCTTCTCGGGAGGTAACCCGACCACTGACATAGTATAGTACTTTTGCTCTGTAATTCATCAACTAACCTTCTAAATGTAGGTTTTTCGTGCCACATGGCCATGCCTACGGACGTACCCAATGCCGTGTAGACACCATGGGCAAAGCCACGGCCGTGCGATATAGCCGTGTGCACACAGGGCAAAAAATCTTTCCAATACGGGCTGCGACACTTCGGCACAACTGTGCAAGGTGGCCATGGCCAATACTGATAAATCGACACGGACGTGCGACAAGGCCGTGTCCCAAGGTCGTGTTCAATCCTATTAGTTTAACACGGGCATTTGGCACGCCCGTGTCCCTACCCCATGTTCGAACCTGCCAATCCATACACGGGCGTGTGACCCCTTATACGG
Source organism: Gossypium stocksii (assembly GCA_020496765.1). Lineage (NCBI taxonomy): Eukaryota > Viridiplantae > Streptophyta > Magnoliopsida > Malvales > Malvaceae > Gossypium > Gossypium stocksii. Next base: position 66,187,831 of record CM035626.1, read on the forward strand.
GCGTGGGAGAAATGAACATCGAAGGACACGACTGTGCGACACGGTCATGTGCCCCAACACGCCCAAGTAATACGTACGTGTGTCACAACTTAAGCGCGCCAAAACCCTTGAAATTCGAACCACACGGGTTAAAAATGATTCACACGGACGTGTGACACGCCCGTGTACCCCAAATCTTATATAAATCTTCCACTATTCATCTTCTTCTCCACTAAAACCCTAAAAATCTCTCCACCCACAACCCATACCAACCCTCCCAAGTGCCGCCGCAGACCTAAGCTATGCCACCACACCCGTGCAAGCACCACCACGACCGTGCTCTGCCCCTAAAATCACTTATTCGGTTCCCCTTTCTCGCTTTTCTCTTAATCTTTGCTTATATTTTTAATTAGTTCTATTTTTATTGTTGTTTAATTCGTACATGTTTTACTCTTTTATTTTCAATAATTATTTGATACCTATGCATTTATGATGATCCTTGACTTTGATTAATATCATACCATTTTCTAGAACTTGCTTTGATTGACATCAAAAGCCATAATTCTGGTGAGATTTTTGAGCCTTTTGAGCATACTCTAGGAATTATGGCTTTACTCAGGAATATGTTTTAGTGATAGAGGGTTTTTTAGTTAGATGATTTTTCAATTCAATCTCGATTCTAACCATCTTTTTTAGCTTGTGACCACACCCCTAACCAATACCACGTTACAACCCTTGAAAAACCTTTTGATCGATGTATCATATCAATACATAGTGGTGGAGATTTGATTTTCCTGCAAGCTTATGGTAATAAATTTTCATGTTGACTGATAAGTGCTTGATTTCTGAACCCTAAACACTTCGAATGGATAGAGTGAATCTTTAGTAAGGATGTCAGCTCTTGTTGATTTTGAGTTCAAGGTAATTACCTAGAAGAAGGGAGGAAATCTATGTTTCTGTGATAAGATTTTCAACTTAGAATGTTTGAGACTTTAATTCTCTTTTGGTTGAATTCTTAATGTATGATTACTTGTGGGTTATTTTGAAACTTTATCGATAAGGATTATAAGTTAAGAGGAAAGATTTTTAATTGTGAATTGAGATTTTGCTTGAGGACAAGCAAAGGTTTAAGTGTGGGGGTATTTGATAAACCGTAAATTATACATAATTTTACCTCATGCTTAGTCCATTTATGGATGAATTATTCCTTGATTTGTGGAATTTGATGCTCCTAAACCTTCAATTTTATGTTTTATACTCAGGTGAGCATAGGGAAGAGAAAAAAGCAAGGAACGGGCCAAAAACAGAGAAAATAGGCCAAAACAAGGAATCAACACGGCCTAGAAGTTCACCACACGGGCGTGTCACATAGCCGTGCCATATAAATAGGCTCAAGCACGGCCTAGACTAGATTCACACGGGTAACCCACACGGCCGTGCCACTTTTAACAAGCTTGAACACGGCCTAGCATCGACTTACACAGGTGTGGCACACGGGTGTGTCCCTGTCATGAAGAAGTTTAATTTCACTCGAAAAAGGCTACTTAAGGGCTAAGAAAGACTCTCCAAACTCTATATAAAGACCCTAGTAGGCAACTACAAGGGTGTGCATTATTCCCGCCAAGGGTATAGTCTTCCCGCCAGAACGGAGAGCTAAAGGTAGGGAATTACTTGAAGGAAAGCCGATTGATCCATCTCAGAAGCCAGGATCTACATCAAGACAGAAGATCTCCCTTCAATCCTTTCAAGAGTTTTGGGTTTTCTTATGTTTTTCTATTTTATTCATTCTGAGATGTTTCTTTTTATAAGTATGAACTAAAACCCCAAATATCTAAGGGGGATGAAACCTAAGACGGAGCTTGTTATTGTTATCTGAACTATATGATAAATATTTGACTTGTTCTTAATTGTGTTTTTTAATTCTTGAATTGACATTTCTGGGATATTAATTTAAGTCGAATATGCTTAGGCAGAGGAGCAAAAGTCCCTGTTTAAGAGTAGAACCAACACAATTAAGCGGAGTTGATCGCAATCCTAGACATAGGACGATGAAAATCTGCCGGATTAGAGTCAAATCTAATATGGAGATCCATAGATTAAGGTAATGCAAGACTAGTGGTTTTAATTAGAAAGAGATTTCAATTAATCAACCTAGGATTAGTTGTTCTTATCCTCTACGAAGGTATTAACATAATTTAGGGATCTCTACGGATTAAGTCGAATGAAGAAATCGTCTGGTTCAGAGTTAGATAACAAGTGAAGTCTAGGTGGATTCTTCCTTAGGTATTGTCCTTATCATTCTGTTTTCCCAAAAGTAATTTTCTCAATTTACTCTTTGTCGTTTCTTTAGTTTAGTTTAGGTAGTTTACAACCAAAACCCTCTTTTTTTTCTTAGGCTAGATAATAGGGAGAAAGTCATTACTAGTACTTTTAGTTCCTTGAATTCAATATTCCGGTCTTGCCACTAGCTATATTATTACTCGATAGGTGTGCTTGCCTTTTATCGTGATAATAGTTAGTCTTTTAGGTATGATCAATTTATAACTTTATCATCATCATTCGAGATCAAAATCAAGTTTTTGGCGTTGTTGTAGGGGAACTAAGATATTAGGAACACTCGATTCCTATTACTTTAGCTATTTTTACTTTTATTTGCAAATTATTTTCTGTTTGTTTTTTTATTTTTGGTTTTTAATATTCCCTTCTTTTTATCTTTTTTTTTTTTTGTGTTTGTAAAAAAATTACAAAGAAGATGTTGGGACTTTTATAGCCAGATTAAACAACTTTTAGTTTCTATTTTTTTTGTTTCTATGTTGTTTCTTTTGCTTGGCTTCTTGCATGTTGTTTCTTCTGTTTGGCTTTTTGCATGTTGTTTCTTCTTTGCAGGTGGTGGCAGAGAAGTGTCAGATGCGTGCGGAGGAGGGGCGCTGATATGGGAGGAGTGGCGGTGCAACTTGGGTTAAAGGGCTAGGGTTTTTTCTACTTTGTTTATGTGTTGGGCTAGTAGGGCTTTAGGGTGTTTATATTATTTTGGGCCATTTGGGCCTTATAAATTTGGGCTTGTAACTGGACTGTTTGTTGGACTTTTTTTGTTTTATATTTATTATTTTTACTTGGTTTTTGTTTTGGGCTAGATAAAATTGAGCCTTTACACTTAAAAAGAGAAAAAAATGCATAGTTTAGGTACCAATTTGTGAATTAATCTTCTTTTAAAATATACTTAATATTTTGACTAATGAATACGACAGAACCTTAAAGTATTAAAAAATAATTTAAAATGTTAAAAAGTTAAAAAATAAAATGAAAATAATAAGAACTTCCTTAAAATATCACTAACATGTGAAAGAGTTTTAGACGTTTTTAAAAATAATTTTAAATGTTAAAAAATTTTAAAAATAAAAACGTCCGTAAAAACCACTAAACTTTCAAAAATAATTTTAAATACTAAAACATTTAAAATCTAAAAGAAAATAATAAAAATAATATTTATATACAAATTTGAAAATTTTATTCAATTTTCAATTAGGAGAAAATCAATAAAAAAATAATCCCACGTGTCATTAAAATTGCTTTTCATCGTTCGCTGCTCAAAGCGATTTAATTTATAATTGTAACAAATTATTTCAAATTGTAAGTTAAAAAATGAATACTTCAAATTTAATTTTAAAATACAATCGGCACTGTAATCGGCACTGTTTATTTGGGTGGGAAGCCAAGACAAATGGATGTGGATTGTGGACCGAGCTAGCTGTAGGTCTATAGCAGGACCCTATTTCAGTAAACGTTAACGGGTTAGACATATACCCTTTTTATAATATTTGAATTTAAATTTATAATTTTTAAAACCCGAGATTGTTTTTCCCCTGCTTTGGTTCTCAAAAGTTTTGGAAAAAAATATTTTCTCGTTGAAATTTACTGAAAGTTTTAATTTGTCGTCTCAAATTCTACAAAATCTTATATATATATATATATATATATATATATATTAATTTCTTTGAAAACTTTAATCACACTCTTTTAAAAATTTTAATTAAATCCTTCGATTTTTTATTTTAAATATCATTAAACTTTTAAAATGTTTAAAAATTTTAGTATATCTCTCAAAACTTGTCTCAACATGAGCCATTGTTTATCGTACTCATTAAGTCTAAATTTTATTTATTTAAATTTAAATATGAGTTAATTAAATTATTTTTTGTAAATTTGAATTCATTGAATATTTGCATTTAAGATTTATGAATTTAATTTTAAATAAAATTCTTAAAATATTAAAGTGAATAATGAGTTTAAATATGAGAATATAAATCTAATTTTTTATTAAAAAAGGTGAATTCGAATATTGATTTTGAATTGTAATTTATTCTTAAAAATAAAATGGGTTAAAAAAGTGGATATTCGAAGGTTAATATCTACATTCACTCTAAATTTGTTACGAATAATAAATAAAATATCCAAATCAAAATATTATCTAAATTCAGACTATTATATTCTATAAATTGATAATTGAATATCACATATATTTGAATCCACTTCATTCATTTTTATTCCTTGGCTCTAAAGTTGAGCCATTCTTAGAGTACTCCATGGTTGAATCTCTTAGGTTCCCAAATTTTTTTTCCTTAATGGTCAATATAAATACTTACTTAGTATAGGGGTGTAAATGAGACATTAGTGCTTTGAAGTTACCTGAATTCGATTCAAGCACATTCTATTAGTTGAGATGAATTCGAGCTTAGTAATACTTGACTCAAACGGCTCGCAAGCTTTATCGAGCTTTTCATATTTTTATATTATTAAATTATATTATTGCTATTAATATATACTGTTAACCTTAAGCTTAATTATTGAACCGAGCTTAAGCTCGAGTTCAAGCCAAAGTACAAAATTTGGTAAACAATCTTAATCGAGCCTAAGCTTAAGTAGCTCAATTATATCTCGAGCTGAACTCAAGCTTAAAAATAGATGTTCAATTGAGCTTAAGTTGAGTATCGAGCTTTGAATTTTGAGTCAAGCTCGAGCTTTACTATATTCGGGCTCAGCTCGACTCATTTACACCCCTATACTAGCGTGTATATATATATATATATATATATATTTGGTAAGCAATAGAAAAATATTAATAAGAGAAAAACAAACAAGGGCAATACATATATTAATATTCAAACAAGGGCATAAAATAGTCTCCTAACGCTCCTAATAATAAAACAACAACTACACATGAAATAGTGACTCCCGAACATAAAAAAATCAAGACATTGATGGCCTCACCTTAAACATACATAAACTTTTCAACCCAACCATATTCGTTGTGTTCTTGATTTTAGCAATATTTTTTAAATTAGACTGGTGTTTACCTGGTCAGGCCTCCGATTTATCAGTCCAATCTGTCCAACTAGTTCAACCGATCTAATTAAAAAATTATTAAAATTTTGAAATTTCTAGGTCCAACCAGTTCCTATTGGTTGCTAATCTAACTGGTTCAAAGCCATTTTTAGGTTGGTACTTTGGTCGGTTCCCGATCCAAGCAACTGGTTCGGTCTAGTTCCAACAGCATTGGATTTTACCTTCCACATACATGTTCAGTAGCAATTAGACTAATTTACTAACAATTACAAAATAAGATATGAACACATAAATTTAATTGCGTAATTAAAAAACTTCTTACAATCTAAATCATTTTCCCCACTAAGATTTTCTAATTTCCTAACATGAAGGCTTTGCTTGTTAGAGAGAAAAGAAAATTGAAAGGATGAAAAACTAAAGGGATAGAAAACTAGAGGGATGAAAAACATAATTTTTCTTTCCATAGGTGTTCTTGGTAGGAGAGATGAAAAATGAAAAGAAAATTACTTTTTCTTTCCATCCATTGCTTGGTAGAGATGAAAAATGGAAGGAAAGAAAATAAAACATTTGAAAAATGCATAATTTTGAACTAACATGCACATCTTTATCATTTTCTCTCTTTTTATCATTCCAATTTGGGAAGATTGATTTTTATGTATTAGGATGGAAAATGATACTTTCTCCAATTTTCTTTCCTCTCACTTTTCTTCCTAACCAAGCATATTTTCTTTCTACTTTTCCTTTCTTTTCTCCTATCCCTCTAATTTTTCCCCCAACCAAGCACACTCGAAGAGAATAAGTGCTATCTCAATTTCGTACATAAATAAATCAATGACAAGATTTCTCTTAAATAAACATACAATGGCTTGCACAATTACAATTAATACAAAATTCTAATTCCCCTGAATTTAGCTAGATAACATCTTCAATATGAAATAAAATAAATAGAGATCTTCTTGATGTAATCTTTTAAGGAAAATAAAAATTTCAATATAAGGAAACTTAATCACATTGAAATTCTTCAATTTATCCTTTCTTGACTTGTTTTTCTCCATGATTTTGGCTAGTGCTACTAAAAATCCTCACTTTTAAAGAGTCCAACAACTTCAGTCTAAAATGGAAACTAAATATGACAAGTTACATTGGTCTGCCAAATGTAATCTAAGTTGTATTTGACCTATATAACTCGCGCTAACATTCAAAAAATAATTGGCTACATACCTGAACTTTCCAGCTTATCTATAGCTATTTTGTCCGCAAAATAATTAACTTCTCTACACACATTTTTGAAAGAGACCTCACCGATCTCCACAAACTCGCTTGTTAATCTTTAATGCTCCCTAGAAAATAACCAATCCATAGCCTTTGGATTCGATTCAACATTTAAAAAGTCATCAATTCAAGCATGAGTGTTTTGTTTCACCAACCAAGGCCCGAACCAAAACAATAGTCGTAAAAATTAAATAATCGCTACTTGTTGATATAGTGATACAACAAGGAGGGAATATATAGGAGAGGATGGCTGTTGTTGTGGAGGTTAATTCACCCACTCGGAACATAGAGTCGAAGGTTGTAAAGAATAAAGATAAGAAATGTATAAAGGCTGAGAGCTAAATGTGAGTTAGCAAAGTGTAGGCTCAGTATCTTGAAGAGTTAATTCTTTCTTTCTCATTCCTCGTGGTATTTATAGGTATGGGTTCCATGCAAGGTAGTGTTAACATGTTGGACTTGCCATTAAGTAATCATTATGGAATATGTAGGGTTAATATCTTCAATGGGACACGGATGTCTATGAAGAGACAAATATTGTCATTTATCCTAACTTGATGGTAAGGAGCTGTTGAGCCTATGTGGTATTTGGTGACCACAACTTCACGTTTTTTTATAAAGATTTAAGACCAAACAACAGATAGTCTTCACTTGTCTGGATGGTCATCTCGAAAGGGAAAACTCATAGGTGACCTCCCAGTTCGCTAATGATAGAGTTACTGTTTGGGTGCCTTTCTAACACTCCTAAATTATGCACACCAAATTCTATAGATTCAAAATTTTGTAGCAATATTGTTCTAACATTAATCACCCTCAATATCATTAGATTTACTTTACCTTGATGACACTCTTGATACCTCAAACGATCCATGGGATAATCTTTTTTTTTGGAAAAAAATAAGAAGAAAACACAATCCAAAGTTGATAACACCCATGGCAACAAGATATTTTCTTAGTTAAAACATGTTTGCTAACCCAACAAGAAGCTAATCCTCGAATCTTGCTTTTACCATGTTTCCCTTCTTGATTGTCATTGACACACATCAAAATTTTAAAGGATATTTTATTCCAAATATGAAAAAAAAACCCAATAATTGAAACCATAAAAGAAAAACAGATGCCACAGCCAACCAAATATATCGATACAAAGATAATGTACCAACACAGACTCATCCAGTACAAAGGAAAGGATTATGTAATTACTAGAAAACAGATTGGTGCAATACCTGCCTTAAACTTTTACTTTAAATCACTTAAAAAAAATAGAGTGTGTATTGTATTTTTCGGCCAAACCAAAGTCAAAACAGAGGCGACGTTGTGACGAGGAATCATGCGACGTTGCAACGATGCAACAATGTTTGAAACAGAGGCAAAGTAGAGGTAATGTCACAACAAAGAGCCTAGGACGTCGCAATGATGTGACGAATTCCAAGTTTAAAATAATTATGTATTAGTCTCTCAGCAGGGTTAATATTCCTAATAAAAATCTATTTGCACCAGAGATATTATAGTCATAGTAGAACTCTAATCTTAGCATTTTTAAAGGGTCTTAGTAACCCTAGAAAAATGGAAGAAAATAATACAATATTAGTGAGAAAAATCAAAAGAGAGTTTTAGAGAGCTTTAAGGGAATTTTCTATTTTTAGCAAGAGAGAGCATTGTATTCGGGGTTAGGGATTTGTTTTGAATTTCTCTATCTTGTACTATTTATTTGTTTGCTCATTAGTGAAATCTCTTTTGCCCGTGATTTTTATCTTCTTCATTGGAATTTTTTCATGTAAATTTGTGTGCTCAATTTTCTCTATTCCTTTTTTCTCGTTGTTTATACGAGTCAATCCCCAACAAATTGGTATCAGAGCTTGGTTAGGATTTCACAATTAACCCATTTAGAGATGACGATAATGGGGTTCGATATCGAGAAGATTGATGGGATCACAAATTTTAATTTATGGCAAGTTTGGATGACTACAATACTGGTTCAAAATGACCTAAAGAAAGTTGTTATAGGGCAAAAGCCCGCAGATTCGAATTATTCGAAATGGGATGAGCTTGATGAGAAAGCTTTGTCTACAATTTAGTTGTGCCTTACGAACAATGTGTTGTAGGAGGTGCTTATGGAGAAAATGACATCCTTTTTATGGAAGAAGTTATAAACCCTTTACATGACAAAATCTCTGACTAATCGATTAGTGTTGAAACAAAGCCTATACATGTTCTGTGTAGTCACATAAGCATCTATTAGGGCTCACATCATGAATTCTTTACTCTCTTGAATTATCTGAAGAATGTTAAGGCTAATATAGATGACGAATATTAGACTATGTTATTATTGTGCTCTTTACCCCCTTCATATAAGACATTCAAGGAAACCTTGATTTATGGTAGAGGTAAACTCTCATTTGAGGACATAAAGGGGAAATTTTTGAGTAAAGACAAACTCGACAATAAGTGAGGTTCGAATTGCAAGTCAAAGGGGCAAGTCCCATTTTGGTTATGAGAAACAGGACAAGATCGAAGTCAATGAATCGAGATAAGACATTTGGCTACTACAAAAAGTTGGGTCACATTAAGGCAAAATGTTATAAGCTGCAAAATAAAAAGAGGAGGGCTACTATAACACCTTAGTTTTGGCAGGCACAAGGTCTGGCGTAGTCCTTAAGAAATATGATTGGCAAAGTTGTATTTGCCTAAGCTCCCCTTCTTGGCATAAAGAGTGGGCACATACAGTTATGTGTTTAAGATGATGAGGGTTCAACGCTAGGTTGCTATGATTTGTTGGAATAAAGATGTGATCAATTGAATCGGTATTGTGGGTTTGAGTCCTTGTCGGAGTTATGGTATGCCCTTTTTCTATGGAACTATGTAAGTTAAGTTACAAGGTAAGCTGGTTAGGAGCTAAATGAATGTGAACCAAGATAGTTAAAGATAAGGGGAAATACTTGAAAACACAAAAATTTACACACTTTTTCATACCCTTTTTAACTTAAATTCATGCAAATTCAGTTAAATTCTTATCAAAAAATAATTAATTATTATAAAATAATTAAATTGTACTTAAATTATAAACATGATGAGTTTTAATTGATTATATAATTTTTTATTATTTTTTACTATTTTCGATAGAATTGCACAAAGGGAAAAATAACTCGGTAGACACTGCTAGAAGCACAAAATCGAGAAGCAATTTGAAGTATCAAGGCAAATTAATTTCCAGCCTAAGATGATCCAAATATGTGTATTAATTCATAATATAACTAATTTTAATTTATACCCAATTTAATTTGGGTTAAATAAACTATTACTAATTAATTATGAAAAAGTGGTCCAGTTGAACCGAACCAAGCAAACCAAACTGGCCAAGAAAAGGGCAGCCCAAAACCATCCAAGTGCTGACCCAATTTAGCTCATTAGCTGATTTTAAGCTTGCAAAGAGGCCCTTGAAGACTTGTTCAAATTGCAATTAAACCCTTCCATAATTGGTGGCTTTGTAGATTTGCCCTAAGTCATACTTAGCAAAGTTGAAGCCATCAACTTTGCCACATGGGTGGCCGGCCAAGGGGTGGATCTTTGGCTGCTATTTTTAGCAAATTTCAGCTGCCAGATTCACTATAAAACCCCCCATTGGCTGATCATTCAACACATCCTTCATACACACCTCTTCACTCATATCTCTTCTCTCTTCTCTCTTCTCTCACTTTCTTTTCTTATTTTCTCATTCAAAGTTCCTTGCTCTTTTGCCGATTTCTCCTCTTGGGAAAGGGGTCTTCTTCAGCCATTTTGGAGCAGCAATTGAGTGTTCATAGTAGCCTTGATCGGTGAGGACAACAAAGAAGGAAGAACGGAGCAATCTAGTTAAGCCACGAAAAAACACTGGATTTGATTCTTGTTCCCTATCTCTTTAATTTTTATTGTTTTTATGATGAGCATATCTATGAATATTTATGTTGTTGGAATGGTTAATTTAATCAGCTTAGCTTGAATTTAATTCGTGTTGGGTTGATTGCATTTCATCCTCTTAAATTATTAAAATTGTGTTTATGCTGTTAGAGGCCTCGGTAAAATGCTTGATTAAGTAAAATCATGCCTAAGTTATTCTTGCATTATAATTGTGAGGTAAATAATGAATTAATTATTTAAACGGATTGAAATTGTAATTAATCGACACAATACTTAATTAGTGCATGTTTATTCTTCTAAGGTAGCTAAAGGTTAAATTAGCATTGTATTTGGCGTTGCCTTGCATAACTTGCAAGATTATTGTGATTAAACTGTTTCAAGATAAGGATACCTTGTTACCTCACATAGTCTTTTATGTGCTTATTAGATTTAATTAATCGTTTGAATTGACATAGGAATATGCAAGAGATTATTTCAATTTAATGAGTATGTATGTGCAATAACATGTTTGCTTATTAAAATATGTTTAATCGATTGAATTGACATAGGGATATGTTAAGAGATGAATAGATTTCTCTAGGTGACTATGTTCATAAGTTAGTAAGTTGCTGTGAATTTATTTGTAACAACATAAACATGAGTTTAATAATTCTAAATTAAAGAAATGTAATTAATCCAACACAATTATGTCATCTTGATTAAATCTCATTTTGAAATCATGTATTAGAACTCATATTTCCCATTTTATTTATTTTACTTAGTTTAAAATCTTAGTTTTTAATCACCCTTTTCAAACAAATTATTTTTCCTCACCAAAGTGTTTTAAATAGCATTCATAAATAATCCTTTTCACAGCCCCTATGAGTACGATAACTTGACATTTACTTGTCACTTTATTACTTGTTGCGATTGTGTACACTGCACATTTTCGTCGTTCCAATACTCAATTAGGTTTCTTGGAAGTTGTGGACGTTGATAAGACAATTTAGTAGTGGTGAGACATTTGTCAAGTTCCAATAAAAACTTAGATTATATTAACAGGTCTTTAAGTTTGAACAAAGGGAGTTTTCTTTTTCTCTCTTCAAAAAAATTGGAAACTAAGGCAAGAGGAAACGAAAGCATTCCCTTAAGATGAACATAAAAACCTTGAATTTTATAAGTAATTCTCCATGTTAAGGTAAGTCTTATAGCCCTGCAAGTAAAATTGTTTGAGTGTATGAAAAAGTAAGGCTCTATTTAGGGGATTATATTGGTATAAGATGATTGTATATGCTTTTCAAATAGGTTTTTATGGTGATCTTCTATTTTACAAGGCAGTGGTTGCTGTAATCCTTACTTAAATGACGAATCTAGAGTTCAAGCTACTGTCTATGGTTGTCAGGTGAGTCCTTAAGTCGACTTTTGTATGTATGGTAATATTGAGATGTTTTTATAGAAAGTGGTCCAAATATTAACCTAAAATTAGAAAATAATGGTATGATGGTGATGCTGTGGTGTGAATATGAGATGAGTCTTGCATGTATAGTTAATGTGGAATTTGATAAGTTAAGCATGTGATGGATATTTTGATAATGAAATAAGGCTATACAGGTGCTTCTAGAATGTATGAGATGATAAGAAATGAGTGTGTGTTAAGTCTTAAATGGGGTAAATGCATGAAAGGTCTGCTAGGTAACTCTGTATTTGTTCACCTTGGTGTAGTCATAAGTGGTCCGTCGGGACTTTAATCACGTTCTCTAAAAGAAGAGCCATGGCTATGGTACCATATCGTGTAAGACCATAGCTAGTCAGCTATGGCATCATATGTAAAGACATAAAGGAATGTTATTACCTAATGGGATTCTTTACAAGACCTAGGACAATAAGGAGCAAACTTTACAAAATGTGAGTCTGGGCAAATCTTTATCGTGAACATGCTATGATAAGGAAGCCTTTGTGGCGATCTATGAAAATGAAGCCTTTCTGGTGATAACTCTTGAAAAGAGTTATATTTCACGCCTTTAGACCTAGCTATTTGCTTGTACTTAGGTACATTTAGTTGCATTTTAGGACATTTCATTCGTATTTTCATCATTTCATTACCAGCTTAGACTGTGTTTAAATATTAGGTACTTTTAATTGCTTGTGGTAGGGTTGTGTTTGGTGGTTTGGTAGGTGCAAGTTGAGGAACAAGAAATAAATGAGTGAAGGTTTGCCGAGGCAAAAGGTTAGACATTTTGTCAGCACGAATGTCGTGGCAATTCCAAGAAGACCAGGCCAACACTTAACGCATACTAGTTTCAGCTTAATTGTACTTGTACTAGAAAAATATGTCTATAAAAGAAGAGTTGGTTTTTATCCTAGAAAAAAGAATTAAAAAAAGGAGAATATAATCTTAGGTTGTTGAAAAAAGAACTTAAAAGAGGAGAAGATAAACATGGGTTGTTGGATTTACCCTAGGGAAAAATCCTACAAAAAGCCAAAGGGGGAAACACAAAAAAAGGAACAAAAAAAAGTGGGAGAGATCCTTAGGCATGAATAAGGGTTTGGCTGCACAAAGGAAAGGAAGTCAAAGGTAGTATTTCTTAGCCATTATAGGATGCTATGCTGCTGAAGTGTGGACTGGGTGAGTGAAAGTTGTTTCTCGAGGTTCTTTCGTTATTTCCATTAGTGTTCCTTCGAAAGATTGAATTGAAGTAGTTGAACACAATGTCGGATAATATTTTGGGTTGGATTTTTATTTCCCAGCCCATGAGCTAAATCTCATAGGGTTGGGATTACTTTCGATGAAACCTTAACTTGTTTTGATGGATGCAGTATATATCTAATTGACTTTACTGTTTCATTTGATTGTTTTTATTTCTTAATTAAAATACAAATGATCTCTAGACATAGATGACTATTTGCAAACTTATATACTGATTCTAACTCTGAAAGGGTTGGATTAAAATTAAATGAAATGAGCAAGTACTCGATAGACACTTGTAGTCGACTATAGACATAGAGTCATGATCATATAGAAGGAACCCATGCAAGATATCTAAAAGCCTATAAACATGAGCAAGGTAACTTGAGGTTTTGCTTTTGCAAGAGCCATGCCATTTTAGAAGTCTTCTGTGCAGCAAAGTAGATACGATTTTGCCAAGGCATTATTGACAGTAGGAGTCAATTCTTGGTAATCCTGACCTTTCGAATCAACATCACTCTATCTTTATTCTTTCTCTTAGTATCTTTGCAATAACATATTTAGTTGTTTATTTCTTTGTTTACATTCTATTCGGATAAACACTCTCGTTATTGTGATTACATTTCTATTTTCACTTTTGCCATAGCATTAATCACAATTTATTATAATAACTTAACCACTTTTGTGCCTCAATCTGATCCTCATGGGAACGATGCTCACTCATCACTTTATTACTTGAACCAACGTGTATACTTGCACAAAATCGCATATCAGTTCACACGCAACATGTGGCCATCTATGAAAAGGAAGCCTTGGTGGCGATCTATGATAAGGAAGCCTTGGTGGCGATGTAACAACCTAATTTTCTGTGGTGTCGAAAATAGTGATTTGAGATCACTAAATCTGATGAGTGAGTTTGAAAATTTAATAAATTAATATTTATGAGTCAAGTGTGACATTAGAAATATTTTTGAATTAGTGAATTTTAAGAATTAAAAGAATTTATTAGGTCAAATGGGTCAAAAACTAGGTATCGAGACCTCGAATTCATAAACTTAGCCATAAATATTTTTAGAAATATTTTCGGAGTGTAATTAAGTTAGTATTAAAGTTTCGTTAGAAAATTTTAACATTTGGATAGTTAATTAATTAAAAAAGACTAAATTGAAAAAGGTATAAAACTTGTTAAAGTGATTAAATTGTTTAAGTGATAAACAAGGAAGGACTTAAAGGATAATTAAGCCTAAAAGTAAATAGGTTGGACGGCAAGGGTAAGAAAATCAGCAAGAAAATAAAGTGACATAAGGGCAAAATTGGAAATTTTGCAAATTAACTAAATAAAATAAAGACTAAATTGAAAAATCTAGAGACATCACCATTTTTCTTCAGCAAAAATGCCATAGGAGGTCCGAAATAAGTTGGTTTTTCATATTTTTGAACCATGTGAGTTCAATTCTTGCTTTTTCTTTGTAATTTTTATGTTTTTATAACTTTTACAATTAGGTCCACCTATTGAATTCATTAGTTTTTGATTTTATGGGTGATATTGAAAGTTTCCATGGATGAGTGTTGTATGTTTATGATAAATTATCATGGATTTGAAGCTTTAAATTCATTATATGATGAATTTATTAAGTTATTTTAATAGAAATTGATTTTTAGGACCTAATTGTGAAAAGTTTAGAATTAAGGTTTGAGGTTAAAATTCTGAATACCAAAAAGCATATAGTAGTTTAGAACGATAATAAAGTGTTAATTGAGAAAAATAAGCTCAATTGATGGGTTAATTGATTAGGGACTAAATTGTAAAAACTAAAAAATTTAGGGTAAAGTGTAATTTTGAAAATTAAAGGGCATAAATTGTGAAGTGAATTAAAATTAGATTAGATGCTAATGAATGGAAAATTTTATATTATAGACCAAGAGCTTAAACAAAGTCATGGAAAAGAGAAAATAGTTGATTAGTCCTTGAATTTTCTACAACGTCTATAAATTGGCCCAGGTAAGTTCGTATGATTAAACCTTAGTGTTTATGTGTCAAATTGATGATTGGTAATGTATATATTTATTGTTAAAAAAAATTATTGTTGAAACTATGAAATTGAATTGAAATGATCGAAAAGAATGAAACACCGGATTGAGTATAGTCGTTCAATGTAAAGGATGAATTGACGGATAAGACCATGGTCGAACCATGACAATGTTTAAATGTAAGACCATAGCTGGGCTATGGCATTTTAATGAAAATACCATAACTGGGTTATGGCACAAAGAAAACGATGCACTCATATCCGTAAGTCATTCTCTGATTTGGAATGACTTGGTCAGTGACAGAGAAAATTTATGTATATTTATAATTATGAATTGTTACTGAAATAGATATACATGAATATTAGTTGTTGTAATTATTATTTAATGTGTATTATAAGTGGAATGAGATGAGTATTTGATATTATGATATTGAATTATGAATAAACGAGATGCATATTGAATTGAGAAAATGAAATTGAAATGTGATTATTGATTGGAATATGAGAAATTGTAATTGAAATTGAATTGAGAAAGTATATTGAATACCCTATTAACTAGCCGGGCTAAGTTGGATATAGTTGGCATGCCATAGGATTGGAAGTATTCAGGGATATTTCGACCTCAAGTCGATTAGGCACTATATGTGTCGTATTAGGCACCATGTGTGTTGTATCATTGCTTCTGATAAATTGATTAGGTATTGAGTATAGTTTGCTTCAGCAATATTGACTAGGCACAATGTGCCGTACTGGTGTGTTTGGTTGGATCCATGTATCTGCCAATGTCCGAGTCTTGTTAATAGGGGTAAACAAACGAATTGATAATATCATTGATATTGAAAATGAATTGGAATGAGATATTGAATTGTATTATATAAATGAAATGCATGAATTATGAGTCATGAAATGGATATTGCAATTGTATAATGAAATGTGAAAAGCTATTTAAGATAACAAATTAGTGATAATTGAAAGTGGTATGAATGATTTATAAATGTATGTGAATTAATATTGAAAGACTTATGATTATTATTGGTATATACTTGAAATACATGGAAATGGTATTTACTTAATATATATTGAAAAGAGATATGTAAATATGTGATTATCTTTGATTATGTTGATATAAGAAAAGTATATATATATATGGTAACATATCGAGAACATAATTTTATCAATATTAAATTTATATATAAGATGTGCAAGTATGCTAACTATTGTTGTTGCTTGATGTTTAGGCAAGTGCCAAGCTATTAGCTGAATAGAAATTTGCTTATTTATTTGATGCATTGAAATGGTAAGTATTTAAATGAAAATAGTTAGTGTTCATGAAGGAATGGTAAGGTTTAGATTATGTAATTTCTTATGGAACGGATTATTATGTGTCCAATTAGAATAAGGCTTGGCTAAATGCATTAATTTATAACCGTGACTGAATGATACGCGTATGGAATAAGTGTGGAAGAATTAAAGTTATATAAAATTTTACTAAGCTTGAGGGTATAAGTCTGTGTGTGATAATATGGATTAGTTCACCTTGTGAATTAGTAAGAAGAGTTTTATGAGTATTATAGTAACATTATTGGATTATTTTTATGTGTAAAGTTTTATAGTTGAAATAAATTAGTATGATGAAAGACTATACGAGCTTACTAAGTAATCTCTGCTTACGTATTTGTTTTATTTATTTACCTTACAAATTATCAGAAGCTCGAACTGGTTGGAAGCTTATCGGGGCTATATCACACTATCTATTGGTTCTATCGGTAATTATGGATGACTTGAATCTGGTTATAATGGCATGTATATGTTATTTTGATTAAATGTTAGTCTATACGTATTATGTAGATATTAGTCATTTATTTGGTTTGTGTTTTGGTATTGTGGTTTTTGCATGATTTGTCTTATAATGTAGATGTGATTGAATGATGAGAGGTAAAATAGTAGTCGATTATGCATAAGAGGTGTCTAAAGGTATAATGATTTTGTATGTCTAAATGAAAGTTAATACAAAGAATCATAAAGAGTAAAGTTAGCATTAAAATAGTTTCTGGACAGCAATAATGGTTCAATTTTGAAAATTCACCAAAAATTGTAGAACTTGAATTAAAGGTTAATTAAAATATTAGTTAAATCCTATTGAGTCTAGTTTTACATAGAATAAACAGTGTAAGCAAAAGAGTTTCAAATTAAGAGATATTTGAATTTTTGTAAGACAAGGTCAAAATGATTGTTTTGACTTTGGAAAATTATCAAAAATTGTACAAAAATAATTACGAGTTAAAATTTATATGTTTAAATTATTAATGAGTCTATTTTCAATAGAAATAAACGGAAACACCATCCGAATCTGGTACTAGTAGATAATTAAGTTTTAGTGAAGAAAGGTCGAAGCTATCTAACAGCAGAACAAGGATAAATTTGAAGATTTTACTGTACTTATTGGCTAAATTATAAATTTTGAAATTCTTATGGTAGAAGGATATTTGAGTCTAGTTTCAAAAACATCAATCTTATCTTAATTTAGAATTTTGTAGTTCAAGATATAAATTGTTTAGTGACTATCACTCAAGTGGTTTAGAGCTTTAATTTTGTTGTATGATGATATATTATGTGTAATTATTCTGTAAACTCTAGTAATATCCCGTAACCCTGTTCCAGTGATGGGTGTGGGTTAGGGGGTTTTACAAGCGATCTATGATAAGGAAGCTTTTGTGGTGATCTATGAAAATGAAGCTTTTGTGGCAATCCATGATAATGATGCCTTTGTGGCAATCTATGAAAAGGAAGCTTTTGTGGCAATTTATGATAATAATGTCTTTGTGGTAATCTATGATGAGAATGCCATTGTAGCGCAATCTAAAAATGGCCATTGTGATAACAATCTGAAGGAAACGCCTTTACGACGAACCCCAAATGAAAGAAATGGAATTCTTGGCGAACTTTGAAGAAACATTTAGTAAGGCAACCTCTGTAATCAAATTCTTGGTAGCATCGTATAAAGGAAATGCCCTTCTGGTAGATTATGAAGGAGCAACCTCTCTGGAGAATCCTATAAAAAAGTTTCTATGGTGCACACAAGATGGGTTACTCTTGTGGCATGTTCTACAAAGACTCCCAAGGATAAACCATGAAGGACACTCTTACGGTGGACTCTGTACTAGTAATCAGCGTATTTCTTATTGTCCCTAAAAGCAAATAGTGAGATCATTGATGAGAAATAAATAGTCTCAGAGTAAGTCATGGTAACAAACGTGTGTAAAGAAATGAAATTGAAGAAGTTTTCGGCAAAGACAAGTTGAAAGATAAGAGTAAAAAATAACCCTTGAAACATTTGATGTGACGTGTAAGAATGATTTAGGTAATTGATGTTTGCCTCATTAGGTTCTCTCGAACTTACATTTTTGTTATGTTTCAGGTGAGCTTTTAAAGGTCTTCGCCTTGAGGGACGACGCCAAGACTACACCGAATGAGTGGCACATTGGGCTATTATGTAAATAGTGCAACAACCTAATTTCAATAAGATCGAAATAGTGGTTTTGGGGCCACAAATCCGATCCGAAAATAAAATTTATTTTATTTTATTATATTTTCCATATTAGGTTAGAAACGTCATGTAAAAATTTTGATAAGAAAATTTTACCGATTTCGTGTTTAATTACGAGAAGGACCAAATCGCATAAAATGCGAAAGTAGAATTTTAGTAGCTATAAAGATTAAATAGCTATGGAATTCAAAACTAGAGGTCCTTATATGGTAATTAGACCATCAATCAAAAGATAGAAAATATCTTTGTTGAATCATCCATGGAAATTTAGGAAAAGGGCAAGGACTAAATTGGAAATTGAAATAATTAATTAATTAAAAAGATGATAAAAGAAATATCATCTTATTTTTGTCATCTTCAACCCCAAAATTATATGGAAACCTTAGGAGAGAGAGAAGAAACTTTCAAGACCTAATTGGGTATGTTTCCTTGTTCTGTTTTTAGTAATTTTGGTATTTTTGAAACTAGAATAGCTTAATCTATCTAATTGAGGGACTAATTTGAAGAGTTATAGAAGTATAGAAAATGCGGCATGGATGTATGGAACGACAGAAATGTGCAAGTGTACACAATCACAACAAGTAATAAAGTGACAAGTAAATGTCGAGTTATCGTACTCACAGGGACTGTAAAAGAATTATTTATGTAAGTAATTTTAAACATTTTGGTGAAGGAAAAATATTTGGTTTTAAAAAGAGATAATTAAAAAAACTAACAGTTAAAAACTAAGCGAAATAATTAAAATAAAACAAAGAAACTTTAATGCACGATTTCAAATATTATTTAATCAAGATGATATAATTGTATTGGATTAATCACATTTCTTAACTTAGAATTATTAAACTTATGTTTATACTTGTTACGAATAAATTCACGGCAACTCGATAATTTGCTAACATATGAACATATTTACAAATTAAAAATCCATTCATCTCTTGTACATATTCCTATGCCAATTCGACCGATTAAACATATTTATAAAGGTAAACAAGTTATTTCACATACATACTTATTAAATTAAATAATCTCTTGCATATTCCTATGTCAATTCAGACAATTAATTCAACCTAATAAGCATATAAAAGACTATGTGAGGTAACAAAGTATCCTTACCTTGAAACAGTTTAATCACAATAATCTTGCAAGTTATGCAAGGCATATGTATTGCCAAATACAATGCTAATTTAATCTTCAGCTACCTTAGAAGAATTAAACATTCATTGATTAAGTACTGTGTCCATTAATTACAATTTCAATATGTTTAAATAATTAATTCTTTAGTTATCTAAACAATTATAACGCCATAATACTTATGCATGATTTTACTTAATCAAGCATTTTACCGAGGCCTATAACAGCATAAACATAAATTTAACAAATCAAGAGGACGAAATGCAATCAACCCAATACGAATTAAATTCAAGCTAGACTGATTAAAATAACCATTTCAAAGACATGAATATTTATAGATATGTTCATCACAAAAACAATAGGAATTAAAAAGATAGGGAACAATAAGCAAATCTAGTGTTTCTCCGTGGCTTGACTAATTGCTCCGTTTTTCATCTCTGTTGTCCTCACTGATCAAGGCTTCTACAAACATTCGCTTGCTACCCAAAATGGCTGAGAAAACACCTCTTTTCCAAGAGGAGAAATCGGCACAAAAAGGCTTGGGTTTTTAGAGAAAAAGAGAGAATGGAGAGAAGAGAAGTGAATGAGAGAATGAGAGTGTGAATTTGAATGGGAAGCAAGGGGGCCTTTCTATAGCTGAGGAAGGCTGCCAAAAATAGAAAATTCCAGCAGCCAAAGAGACCTTCCCATGGCCGGCCATCTACATGGCAAAGTTGAGACTTTCAACTTTGCTAAAATTAGCATGGGGCAAATCCGTAAAGCTTTAATTTAAGGTGCGGTTTGAATGCAATTTGGAAGTCTTTCAAGGGCTTTTTTGTAGGCTCATTTAATCAGCTAAAACGCTGATTTGGGTCAGCATATGGACCATTCTGGGCTGCCCAATTGGTGGCTGGTTTGCACTTAATTTGGTTCAATCGGTGCGGTTCAACTGGACCCCTTCTCCATAATTAATTAAAAGTAATTTATTTAACCCAAATTAAATTGGGAATAAATTAAAATTATTTATATTATGAATTAATACACATTTTTGGACCGTCTTAGGCTAGAAATTGTTTCACCTTGTTACTTCGAATTGCTTCTTGGTTTTGTTTTTCTAACAGTGTCTGCTGGGTCAATTTTTGCTCTTTGTGCGAATCTATCAAAAATAATAAAAAAATTCACTAAAAATAATTGTAAAATTGACTAAAAATTAACATGTTGAAAAATTTAATACAATTTAATTATTTTATAAAAATTAACTATTTTATGACAAAAATTCTATCGAAAATGCATGATTTTAAGTTAAATTAGGTATGAAAAAGTATATAAATTTTTGTGTTTCCACACCCCCAAACTTAAATCATTGCTCATCCCGAGTAATGCACAAATTTCGAAAATAATTTCTTGGAAACACTTTTGAAAACCTCCCTCAGAACAACTTTCTTCTCAAAATTATGAATTTAATATACTTTGGCTCAAAAATAAGAAATTTGATAATTATGCTACTTAAGTATACATATCGTTCAAATTACATTCAACAACTATTATAATAGCAACATTAGACTAAACACTTCTTTAACAAAGACATGTTAACCCTTACCAATTTGATTTTTATTCCTTTATTCAAGACTAAGCTGCAATCATTAAGTTTAACTTATGTCTTCATATGTTGATCTTAGCAAATTCTCTCCAGTAATGTAGGTAGTATAGAAACTTGAATCAGTAGGTCTTTATTAAGGTTGTAACGTGGCTAGGATATGGGTAGGTAAAAGATAGATAAATTTTGGCTTAAAAACCCAAGACTCAGCGTAAATCGAACCTTCAAAATTTTTACCTTCAGTACACCAACTCACTTAACTCTCCCATGCTCTTTTGTACATATCTTTTTCAAATACATGTGCTTTGTTTTTAAATTCAAGCACTTGCTTCATGTACTACAAATTTTTTGAGCATTTGATACTTCTTTTCAATTCCCCTAAACTTATTTTCAAACGATATTCTGAATAGTACAAAGTCTAGTGTTTGGGACAATTTTAAAGATAATTAAGAGAAAAGTGATGGCTAAATATTGCAAAGGTCCAAATAAAATTAGGCCATATAGTCTCAAAGTTGGGTTTCAAAGGATAAATTTATCATGGTCGGCTTGAAAGGCTCAAACGGTCCAAACAATAATTGCGTAAATCATTTTCAATATTCCATGCTTCCTAGGATTTTGCCTCAAGAAATTACTAAGTCAATTCTAAAGACTTAAACTTTCATGCATGCCTAATTTTTTCGTAAGGAATTAAAAATTTTATGGTACAAATTTGCATGCTTTATTAAAAATACATTCATATCATTATTAAGCTAACATAATAATTTATTGAAATAATAGAACTTTATTAATACTAAAGATTAGCATACTTAACAAAATTTCAAATTTATTGAACAAGATATATCCTAATCATAATTAAAAGAAAAATTTATTCTTAGTAGAAATAATTCAAATTTTCGATCCCCCTACTTAAAGTGAACAATGTCCTCATTGTTTAAGGTGAATAGAAACTATACGCCAGGTAGGATTTTAGAAAAGAGGAGGTGAGTCAAATTGATACTACTTAAGTACCAAGCTCTCTCTAAATCCAATCTTAGACATGTATATACCTATTGCCACACTTTAGACTTTGTGACTTGTTCAGATTTTATTCACGATTCCTATCTCTTGTTTTATTGTGCAAAATAGAAATTCCTAATTAACCTAATCCTAGAATAACTTAAGAATAAAAATAAAATAAAGTTGAGGTCCTACCTTTTTATTTGTTCGCCGATCCTTTCGAATTTGACTCATCTTTTGCTCCATCATTATTGCCTTTGCATGAATCGCTTTGCTTCCTCTTCGATAATGAACTCCATGGTTCAAATATGAAATCTGAAAACTTAGGCACAAAAATAAATGGGTCATTATAAATTTTCCTAAAGGCACTCCTCATCGAGTCATCCCTTATTTTTGAGTATCTCCAGTAGGCTTGTTGCTGCCATTGCATGTGTTGCATTAAGTCCATCAGCTTTGACATCTCATCTCAAAGATCTGGGCTAGGCGGTAGAGCTCCAAAAATTAAGGTTTTGATATTAGGTTCAGCTTCTGGTTCCATTGGTTTTGCCTCATTAGGGACTTCAGCTGATTACTCTAGCGGGATCTGTGGGGTCATCTTCTGCTTCTTCGGGATCCTCACTTTCTTCAACTCATTGCTATAGAACAAAATCTTCAGCTATTCGGTAGAGGTCCCAATCGGTGATTGTGCCTTGACTATACCCTGTCTTTTTTACGTTCGCAAGAATTTTTTCTTTTAAGTACAGAATTGTTATCGTAAAGGGAAAGTAAGCTGGGCCAGAACGTCTAATGACACAATTTCGTATTTCTCTTAGGATGATTTTACCCATGTCAATGGTCTTCACAGTTAAAATTAAGTATAATAGGAGCATTCGCTCTAATGAGATTGTAGTCCCATGCGAACTAGGCATAAGGCTGAAACGGATGAAATAGAACCATACCTTCACAAGTGGTGTCAAATATTCTCTTCGACAAGTGTGGATTCCTTGCTTTGACAAAGTCCACTAAGAACCTAGAACTGTAAGTTCTTCGAGAATTTCTTGCAAATTTTTAGGCTTAATGTTGCTCAACAAAGAAGAATATTCATCATTTTCGAAATCAGGTAATTCAAAGAACTCATTAATAGCTTTTGAAATTATTGGTGCCTTGATTCCGCGAACTGGAAAGGTTAAGTTCACATAGAATTCATGAACTAGTTCCTCATCCACACTTAGTCTCTTTTCACAAAACAACTCCCAATTGAGGGCTTCAACAACTTGACGAATACGTGCCATAAAGTCTCTGTAGTTGCTTTCCTTCAATGTGAAGCCTTTCTCTGGATGCATCTGTTGGTTTTTGAAGATACTTTAGTATCTTACTTTGGCTTTTTCACAGTGGAACTTGTTTTGCGTTTTGTCAATTTGGGCGGAGGCATGAGTTCTCTTGCGAGGCATAATTGACCTGAACATAAGATGGAAAAAAATATTTTTTTTAAAAATTTAATTAATAATTATTAATAATTCAATAAATTGAAAAATTAAATAATTAAAATTTTAGAAGAAAATAATGTCTTACCACCTTTTTGCAAAAATATAAGAACTCTTAAAAAAATAATAATGAATAAATAGATGATAATTTAAAAGGAGGGTTGGAGGGTTTGGCTTAAGGGCTTGGTGTAAGAAGTATGTCGCACGAGTGCTAGAAATGAATTAGGCGCGTGGGTGGATGGTGCGGGAGTAGTGCGTGACAAGGCCTGGCGTGGGGCGTGTGTTGCGGCCTGGTCTAGCAAGGTGTATGCGCAGGTGGGGTGCTAGGCAGCAGAGGTGCGTGCGGATGGGGCGTTGGAGTAGCAAGGGCCATTGGGCGCATGTGCTGCTGGTGCTGAAGCTGGATGCTGACGAAGCTGGCCGAATGGATGTTAGGAAGAATTGGCTAGGAGGTTTCGGCAGTTAAGGGATTTGGAGTTTAAGGTTTTGAGTGGTGCATGAATGGGAGGAATAAGGTGGTATTTATAGTATGAGTAATAGGAATTGGAGTGGAACTCTTAGTATACTTTAGTAATTAAAATAAGAGTCCAATTCTAATCCCTACTCAAAATTAACAACAACTAATAATTAAATAAATGCATATGAAATTATCAATTGCTATTAAATTATTAAGATAAGCATAAGATATAATTAAAATAAAATTACTCCTAATTCTAAGCTAAGTTGATAAAAAATAATATATAAATTATAAAGGATATAATTATATATTAAAGTTTATCATATTATTAATATAAATATATAATATATAGCAAAATATTTATTTCTAGATGCCTTTTAAAAATATTTACAAAGAGAGGCAACTAGTTTTTATTATTTATAAAAAGTGCGATCAAATTTTAAAAATAATTCAATTATGTCCCTAGACTTAATGAAAATTTAAAATTGAGTTGCAAATTAAAACTTGAATCAAAATTTGACCCTTTTATTTGGAAACCCAAAAATTTATTTCGTTGTTTAGGGAATAATTTCTTAGAAAATTATGTCAAAATAAATTCCCAGGAAAGATTGGAGGGGTCACAAGCTGTCCCGCTTAAGTTCCTATTCCCTAGACAGAATTTATTTAAACATACTAACCCCAAAAATATACCCTAAATCTAAAAACAAGAAAATTTAAATATCTGATAAACTGAACAAGACTTGATCCGGTTCAGGTTTTTCTCCATACTAATGTTTCAACCGTTGAGCATTGACTTGAAAATTACCTCCCTTACCTTGGAGTTTATGGATAGACGCGATGAATCGTAAATGGACCGGACCAACGTGATTTTAACTTACCTAGGGAGAACTTCAATCTAGAATTAAATAACAATACTTGCTGACCTACTTCAAATT
The DNA here is from genome assembly GCA_020496765.1 of Gossypium stocksii. Taxonomy (NCBI): domain Eukaryota; kingdom Viridiplantae; phylum Streptophyta; class Magnoliopsida; order Malvales; family Malvaceae; genus Gossypium; species Gossypium stocksii. The sequence continues at coordinate 66,213,119 of CM035626.1, forward strand.
CTCTAGCTCGAATGTGCTTGTCATGCCTTTTCTTGGGTCTTTCTTTGAGTAATTTGGCATTTTCGTATGAGAACATTCAGAATTCCTCTAGCTTGTTGAGTTGGAGTATCCGTTTCTCTCTAGCAAGCTTATCCAAGTTGAGTCGTCGAAGAGCCCAGTAAGCTTTGTGCTCTAACTCTAGATGTAGATGATGGGCTTTTTCGAAGACCAACCTATAGGGTGACATTCCTAAAGGTGCCTTGTATGCTGTTCTGTAAGCTCACAAAGCATCATCTAGTCTTTTGGACCAATCTCGTTGATTCGGGCAAACTACCTTCTCAAGTATGCCTTTGATCTCCTTATTCGCCAACTCAGCTTGCCCATTCATCTGCAAATGGTAAGCTGTAGCAACCTTGTGTTTCACTCCATGTTTATATAACAACCATTTTAACCACTTGTTCACAAAATGGGTCCCTTCATCGCTGATAATAACTCTTGGGGTTCCAAACCATGTGAACATGTGTTTCTGCAAGAACTTCATCACAACCTTAGCATCGTTTGTTGGATAAGCTTTAGCCTCGACCCACTTGGACACATAATCCAATACTGCCAATATGTACTTGTGACCAAAAAACAGAGGGAACGGGCTGAGAAAGTCAATACCCCAAACATCGAACAATTCCACCTCAATGATATTTGTTCGAGGCATCTCATTTTTGTTGGTGACATTTCCAACCTTTTAACATCGATCATAACTCTTTACGTAAGCATATGCATCCTTGAATAGTGTGGGCCAAAAGAATCCAGCTTGTAATACTTTGGTCGTAGTACGAGTACCTTCGAAGTGTCCTCCACTCGGAGCTGAGTGACAGTGATATAAAATCTTTGGTATTTCATCTTCTACGACACATCTCCTGATCATCTAATCTGCACACTTTTTAAACAAATATAGTTCTTCCCAGAAATAGTACTTTGCATCGTGAAGAAACTTTTTCCTTTGTTGATACGTTTTATCAATTAGCATCAAACCACAAGCTAAATAGTTAGCAATATCAGCAAACCAAGGGGTATTATGGACATGATTTACCTTCTGTATGTGTTTATCTAGAAATGTCTCTTGAATCGGTACAAGTGGAGAATTTTCCTCTTGCGGCTCCAATCTGGACAAGTGATCTGCTACTTGGTTTTCTACTTCCTTTCGATCTTGAATTTCTAAATCGAACTCTTGAAGTTGAAGTACCCACTAGATCAATCTCGACTTAGCGTCTTTCTTGGCAAGTAAATAGTTAATTGCAAGATAAGATTGAAACTTGTTGAAAGCAAATACAATAGCAAGTAACTCTTTTTCTATTACTGTGTAATTCAGTTGAGCTCCTGTTAGAGTCCGACTTGCATAGTAGATTGGATGAAAAACTTTGTTCCTTCGCTGGCCCATGATAGCTCTAATTGCGAAGTCACTTGCGTCACATATCAATTCGAATGGCAGATCCCAATCTGGTGTGACAATGATGGGTGTCGTAACTAATCGATTCTTCAAATCACTGAAAGCCTTTAAGCGTTCCTCATCAAAATTGAACATCGTATCCTTCTCCAATAACTTGCACAAAGGTTTTGTAATTTTGGAGAAGTCTTTGATAAATCTACGATAAAAACCAGCGTGGCCCAAAAAGCTCCTAACACCCTTTACAAATGTTGGAGGTGGGAGTTTCTCAATAACGTCTACCTTTTCTTTGTCTACCTCGATTCCATGTCTCGATATCCGATACCCTAGAACAATCCCTTCTTGTACCATGAAATGACACTTTTCCTAGTTGAGTACTAGGTTTGTTTCTTCGCATCGCCTTAGTATGTTATCTAGATTGGCTAAACAATCATCATAAATGTCTCTAAATACTGAAAAATCATCCATAAAAACTTCCAAATACTTCTCAACCATGTCAATAAAAATAAACATCATACATCTTTGAAATGTAGCAGGTGCATTACATAAACCAAATGACATGCGTCTAAATGCAAACGTACCATATGGGCATGCGAATGTCGTCTTGTGCTGATCATCCGGTGCTACTGTAATATAATTATACCCTGAGTATCCATTAAGAAAATAGTAATAGTCTCACCCTACGAGTCTATCTAGTATCTGGTCCAAGAACGGGAAAGGAAAGTGATCCTTCCTAGTCGCTTTGTTCAACTTCCGATAGTCGATGCAAATTTTCTATCCCATAACCATTCTAGTTGGTATCAACTCGTTATTCTCATTCTCAACAACCGTGATACCTCCTTTCTTCGGCACGCACTGGACTAGACTTACCCATGAACTATCCGAGATGGGGTAAATGATATCCGCATCTAACCACTTGATAATTTCCTTCTTTACCACATCCTTCATAATGGGGTTCAGTCTCTGTTGTCCATCAATCGTCCCTTTTTCACCATTTTCTAATATGATCTTGTGCATGCATATAGATGGACTAATACAACGAATATCGGCTATGGTCCATCCGATAGCCTTCTTGAATTATTTCAAAACTATGATAAGTTTCTCTTCTTGCTCAGTAGTTAATTCTACTGAAAAATCACATACAGAGTAGAAACGTTACCTAAATAACCATATTTTAAATGTGAAGGTAATACCTTGAGTTCTAACTCAGGTGGCTCCTTGATTGATGCTTTCGGCTGGGTGTAATCCCTTTTCTCTAATTCCAAATATTCAAAATAGGATTGCGGATTAAATCCCTTTTGATTAGCTTCTAGCAAAGATAAGTATTCATCATTCTCTTCATCATTTGGAGGGTCTGATGTTAGAATTCGTTCCAACAGATCCTGAACATACTTGAATTCCTTCTCTACTATTAAATCCTCTAAATTGGATACTGCAGAACAATCATCAATTGTGTCAGGAAATCGCATTGACTTAAAACATTAAATGTTACCTGATCACCCTGAACATGCTTAGTTAGCTCGCCCTTTGTACATCAATAAGGGTCCTTCCAGTTGCTAAGAATGGTCTTCCTAGGATAATTACACTTCTTTGTCTGCTTTAAAGTCTAGAATTACAAAGTCATCAGGAAAGATAAATTTACCTACATGTACTAAAACATCCTTGATTTTTCCTTCTGGATATGCTAAGGATCGATCTGCTAGTTGAAGTGTAACCGTAGTAGGTCTAACTTCACCTATCCCCAACTTTCTAAATATTGACATTGGCATAAAGTTGATACTCGCATCTAAGTCACATAATGCCTTACCATAATATGTTGCTCCAATATTGCACGGTATGGTAAAACATCCAGATCCTTCAATTTTGGGGGTAGTTTGTTTGAAGATATGCACTGTATTCCTTCGTCAGAGCTACCGTCTCAAATTCTCCAAGCCTTCGCTTCTTAGATAGGATATCCTTCATGAACTTGACATAATTCGACATTTGCTCAAGTGCTTCAACCAACAAGATGTTGATATGAAGTTGCTTGATTACGTCTAATAACTTCTTGAATTGAATCTCTTGCGTCTATTTTTGAAGTCTTTGAGGGTAGGGTGGTGGCGGTTTTTTTACTATAACTGATAATGGTTGATTCATCTTTTGTGGTAATTTTGCATCTAACGGAGTTGTTAGTTGTTCAGAATTAGCTGGTTCTGAGGTTACCTTGTCTGGTTTTGCAGATTTTGGTTCTGATGAAATTGAAATTTCAACACTCGATTGAACTTCCTCTGAGTCTTGAGCATTAGCTTACTCCTTTTCAGCTTCAATGGTATTGGGCTCTACCATCTTTCCAGTCCTTAATGTCAGCGATTTGTAGTGCTCATTTCCTGGATTTCTCAGATTTCCCGTATCACTAGGTAAGGTACCCTGTGGTCGGTTCCTAAATTTAGTTGCAAGCTGGCCTATTTGGTTTTTTAGATTCTTCAATGTAGCTGCTTAGCTTTGGATTAAGGCATCATTCTTCGCCATGTATGCCTTCAGTAGATTCTCTAAGCTGTTGGATGGTTCAGCTTGAACCGGTTTTTGAATTTTTTGGGGAAAACTAGGCGGCTGGGTCGATCTAGGTTGGGCGTAAGTGTTACTGATTCCAGCCCCTTGGTTACTCCAGGAAAAATTCAGGTGATTTGGCCACGATGGGTTATAAAAGTTGGATTGTAGTATTTGCTTTCTGCAATTTTGGTTCTGATTACCCATGTAGTATATAGATTCTGGGTTTGATGGACATTCTTCAAATAAATGTCCTTCCCCACAATAGACACAGGCTATATACTCAAATTGGTTAGGTGGCTGTGCTGCAAAACTATTAGACCCATTAGTAGTAAGATTTTTAAGCATTGATGATATTGATGATACCTGAGATGCGAGTGAAGTAAGAACGTCTACTTCATGTATTCCAGTGACTCGTCTTCCTGACACTGCTCGACGGGTTGGCCATTGATGGTTGTAGCTGCCGATCCTCTTGATAATTTCATAAGCCTCACTATAAGATTTAGAAAGGAGAGCACCATTAGCAAAAGCGTCTACTACCACCCTTGTGTGAGCGTTGAGGCCATTGTAAAATGTCTCAAGTTGGATGCAATGCGGGATTCCATGATGAAGGCACTTTCATAATAACTCTTTATATCTTTCCTATGCCTCATACAAGGATTCATCATCCATTTGTTGGAAGGCAGTGATCTCATTCCTCAACTTAGCATTTTTGCTAGGTGGGAAATACTTCATAAGAAATCTCTTTGCTAACTCTTGCCATGTGGAAATTTAGTTTGTTGGCAATGAGTTCAACCAGGCTCAAGCTTTGTCCCTTAGCGAATATGGGAACAACTTCAATCGTAATGCATCTTCAGGTACTCTGACAAACTTGAAAGAGTCGCTCACCTCTATGAATAGTTTCAATTATAAGTGAAGGTCTTCTGTAGGTATTCCATTAAATTGGCCCACTGTCTGAAGCATTTGAAACATGACTGGCTTTAGCTCGAATTGTTGTGCCTCAATTGTAGGTCTCCTAATACCCGGATTAAGATCATTAAATACTGGCACGACGTATTGTCTTAAGGCTCTATCCCTATCATTAGCAATAAGGATAGGATTTTAAGTAGGGTTTGCTTCATTTCCTTGATTCATATTTTCAATGTTGATTTCCTCGGTCCTTCTCTGATTCGCTTGTCTTCTTCGGTGTCGAAAGGTTTGCTCTATCTTAAGGTCTACAGGGAGTAAATCGATAATTCAATCAATACTCATAAACACCTGAAATATTCACAGAAAAATTAATTAAGTTTAAAATTAAACAGAAAATTAAACCAAAATGTAAAACTAACAAATTCACAAATAATGACTTTTAAAAACAGTCCCTAGCAACGGTGCCAAAAACTTGGAATGACGGAAATGTGCAAGTGTACACAATCACAACAAGTAATAAAGTGACAAGTAAATGTAGAGTTATCGTACCCATAGGGACTATAAAAGAATTATTTACGTAAGTAATTTTAAACACTTTGATGAATGAAAAATACTTAGTTTTAAAATGAGAAAATAAGATGAAATGATAATGAATTGAAAGAGTATTACTTGATGAGCTTATCTATGTTTGCTTCATTGATATGGAGATTTTGGTGACTAAGATGTTTGATTGAATACATGTGTTTAGGAAGTTTTGCTAATGGATGGAAAACATGATAATGTATGCTTAGATTAATAAACGAGAGTGGTAAGTTTAGTTTTCATTATACGAACTTACTAAGCATGTAAGGCTTACTCCTTTTTAGTTTCCCTGTTTTCTAGTGCTCGGAAGCTCGCGAAGGTTGGAAGATCGTTGGAGCATCTTCACACTATTAACTAGCTTATTTTGGGTATATATAGTTGAATCCTTTTGGTATAATGGCATGTATAGGACAACTTGACTACTAGTGGCTTGATAATGATGTATGTAATCTAGCCATTGGAATGGCTAGAAATGGTTGTTTTGATAAAATTGTAATGTCATGCTATGGTAGCTAAATATATGTTCAGTAGGTTATTATGATATACTTACATGTGATATGTTAAGTATATGAGATCAAATGTTGTTATTACCTAAGCTAAATCAAGGTAAGTTATAAACACACATGCATGTAATGGTATGCCATGATGAATGATGGGATTTGTTTAATTTGAAAGCTTGGAATGGTTGGTATTGGATGTGTGTTTCAAGTGAAGGTCTTGGGTGTTATTTTGGGTGAGAAATGAAGCTAGAAATGAATTTATTTTGCCACACAGACAGACATGTGTGTGTCTAGACCGTGTCTGACACATGGCTTGGTAACATGGGCATGTGGTTAGGCCGTGTGTCACTTGTACCTATTTTTCGAAAATTTGAATTAACCACACGGCCTAGCACACGGGTGTGTGACTTGGCCTTGTGAGATCAATTTGTTCATGAGTTGCAAGTTAGAGAGTTACACGCGTTAGGGATACAGGCGTGTGAACTCACACGGCCTGACCACCCGGGGTGTCCCATACCATACGGGCGTGTGACTCTTATTAGTGAGAAAAATTTTGGAATTTCGCAAAAAATTCCCTGAGTTCCTAATTTAGTCCCGATTCGATTCCAAGACTTGTTTTGGCCCTCGAGGGTCCATATAAGGGATGTTATGAATGATTTCAGAAAATGAATGGTAATTTACATGAATTGTTTGAAAGTGTTCTAAAAGTTCTAGTAATGCTCCTAAACCTTATTCCGGTGACGGATATGGGTTAGGGGTGTTACAAATAGAGTGAGCTTGATGGTAGGATCGAGTCTGTGTTGATAAATATAAAAATTTTCTACACTAAATAACTATATAGGCCAGGGTATCAGTCTAGTTCTAGTTGTAATCAAAATTTCTATGTATACCATTTGAATTTCATTATTGTTTATACTTATGTATTTTATTAAGAAGTTTGAAATTTAGCCGTCGTAATTAATTGGAATTTGAATAAGTAGGTTTAAGTACATTGAATTTGAGTTGTAACACTCTAGATCCGGATTTGGTTCATCAGATTGGGTTTGGGGCGTTACAGCTATTGAGAGCAATGAGAAAGGAAAACAAAAGGCCAAGGTAGCCAATGCTAGTCTAACTGAGGACAAGGGTGATGATTGGTTATTGATGGCTACAATTGAAAGGTCTAAGCTTACGTTCGAGTGGATCCTGGATTCGAGCTATTCTTACCATATGTGTTCCAATAAGGACTGGTTCTCTACATATAGTCTAGTAGAAGGTGAAATTATGCTCATGGACATTGTAAGATAATTAGTAAGTACAACTCTTTGCAAGATAATCGATATTGGTACCATTTAGATCAGGATGCACGACGAGATAATCATGATGCTGTCAAGCGTCAGACATGTGTCTAATTTAAAAGAAAACCTCATCTCTTTAGGTATGTTAGACTCGAACAATTGTAGAATCATCATCGAGTCAAGCAACATTAAGGTATCTCATGGAGCTCTCGTTTTGATGAAAGATTAGAAAACCAATAGTCTATATATTCTGCAAGGTTTAAAAGTGACTGGTGCAACAACAATTTCATCTTCTATTACGGAGTTGGAGTCAACTTGGTTGTGGCATATTCGACTTGGTCATATGAGTAAAAAAGATATGATTTTTTTGAATAAGAGTATTCTAGTTTCCAAGTTCAAACATTCTTTGGTCTTGGTGAGTATCTTGCTAAGATCAAGTTAGGCCCTTGACAAGGCCCGGCAAAGTACATATGTTAAAATACAAGTCAAAATGGAGATTTGTAGAGTGTGTCTTGCATTTTTCGATTAAACTAGAGTCAAAGAAGAGGCGATGTCATGATGAGGAATCATGCAACATCGTAATGCCGTGATGATGCTCGTAATAGAGGCAAAGTAATGGTGACATCACAACGAGGAGCCTGGGAGGTCGCGACGATGTAATGAATTCAAAACTTAATGCAGTTACGTATTAGACTCTCAGTAGAGTTAATTTTCCCAGTTAAACTCTAATTACACCAGAGATATTATAGTCATATTAGAACTCTAATCTTAGCTTATTTAAAGAGCCTCAAAAACCTTAGAAAAAGATAACAAAATAATACAACAATAGATGGAAAATCAAGAGAGAGTTTTAGAGAGCTTTAAGGGAATTTTCTATTTTTAGCCAGAGAGAGCTTTGTATTTGGGGTTAGGGGTTTGTTTTGAATTTCTCCATCTTACTTCGTTTGCTTGCTCGTTAGTGAAGTCTTCTTTACCCGTGGTTTTTTATCCTTTTGATTGGAGGAGTTTTTCCATGTAAATTTGTGTGCCCAATCTTCTGTATTCTTTTTTTCTCGTTGTTTATATGGGTCAATCGCCAACAAAAGAAACTTAAAATGGCACATCCCAACCTTAACAAAATCTTCCAGAACCAATATTGTCAACCAGACCCATTTCACTTTCGACCATAAGGTTTGGTCTCCCCTTCTCTTGAGCCACATGGGTTGCAGCCTCTTTAACATCACTTGTTAATTCACTTCTTTTATCAAAATGGGCCTCATCTTTCGTATAGTCCCAATCCTCTATAATCTGAAAGATTATTCAAACAATTGTATCCTCTATGACCTGGCACAGGTGGATCCCTTATCATCCACTTTAAGCGTGACAATTCTATATACCAAATTAAAAGGTCACCTATGCTCCAAAATGCCTTAAAACAAAATACATAGTAACATACTAAGAACCTACGAATCTACCTAAATGTAAGGTATCTAGCAGAAATGAAAATGCATGAAAAATAATTTATTCTTTAATTTACAAACTTAAGGATCCAACAATACGAGAGGTTTATTCAAAATTAAATTTTATGTCAATCTATAACAAAGAGTAGGATTGTTAGTTGCTTTGTCATTAAATAGAAATTTATAACAAATGTGTTTTTGGTTTTTCATAAAGAAAGGATTCAAAAACTTATTTGTACAAAGAGGTAATTGATTACTTTTAGTTTTAGAAGTGGTGATTTAAGTATTGAGAGGGTTTACAATTGTTGTCAACCTTGTGAATGGCTTCTTTAACCTTATTCTAGGTCAATTTTGAAATGCTTTAAATCTTTTTTTCCACTACATGGAAACCCTTTAAAATCATGATGTTAAAATGTTTCCTTATTGGCTTTATTAATGTGAATCCTCTATGTGCACTCAATTAAGATATAAGTGTTAAATGTCTGGTGGTGAAAAGAGGAAGCGTAGGAGGGCATAATGATATATACTTGCATTAAAGCGAGCAAAAAATGGAGATAAAAGAAATTTAAGTAATTTTAACAATAAGTAAGAGTTAAACCACATCACTTGAATGACGAGAAAAACTTTTGAGGGGATTTGAATATAATTTGTTCAACATTTCTTTCTATACAAAGCTTCGAAGGGTGCCATCTAAATACTTGATTTGTAATTGTTGTTATACACGAATTCTGCCAAAGGTAAGTAACATTCCCAGGTTACACAAACTCTAACACATAGCTTCTAAATGTCTTCTAGCACCAGTATCACTCGCACAGATCGGTGACCACCTCTAGAAGTACTAACGTCCAGAGTGTGAATACTGCAACTAAAGAAATAAGATTGAAGAGGTGCCTACAAGTATACGGGTCATGTTGTAATATAGTTTACAACGGACTTAGTAAGTACTCTAAGGATTGTACCCAAGGGAGGTGACTACTAAATCAATATGAACCTAAACAGAAATAGATTTAATTAGTACTTTAAAAAATTTTATTATGACTAAATATAAATAAAAAAATTTAGGTTTTATAAGAAAAGAAATAAATATGCAGAAAATAGTGACAACGAAAAACTAATGTATAAGTTCAACCAAATCTAAGTATGGTCTATTAGCTCACTTCGGTGGTCATAACTAATTCTTATTTTGGGTTTGTACTCAATCAGCTAGTCGTTATCCTAGTAGGATATATTGATCTCCCACTAAACTAACGAGTCGATAAGAACTACCTATCTCTCGACCTCATAGTCCAAAGCGGATTGGGTTAAAGTGTTCACAGATAAGCAATACCATTTTTTGGTTAATTCCCACCTAGATGACTTCCTAGGGTTGTGAATAGAAATTAATTAATTGCACTTCCGCTCGCTAATCACCCATAAGAGGATTAGTTCCTAATGGATTCCATAAATATAGTAAACACAATAAATAATATACACATAAAGAACGAATCTAGAATAAAGGTTTAAGAAGAATCCTGAATTGTATTTAATAATTGATGCACAGGAATCCACAGAGTTTTTATTGGATATACAAATTTGATTTTCTGATGAACACGCGAAACAATTGAAAATAATTCTTAAGCCTAAAAAGAACTGAAAACTGAAATCTAAATTGCAAAGAAAATTCTAAGTTATAAAAGTCATCTTTCTCAAGTGTCTTATGAGTTTATTTATAATGTTAGGGTTGGTCATCGTCCTTAGCCTTAGATTGGACATTTTTATGTTAATTTCTATTGTGTGGACCAAAACGCCCTTCACTTGTAATTCTTCTTGTATAGGGTCGATGTCATGACATCCACTGCCTGTGTCGCGACATTGAAGGTAGGTTACTTGGCTTCAGGTTCAGTTTTAGGGGTATGTCACGACAATCACTGGTTGTGTCGCAACACCAAAGGTAGTCTTCGAATTTTGGCACTCTATTCACTATGTTGCAACATTGGACTATTGTGTTGCAATATGGCAACCAGCCTTGAGCTCTCATGCCTTTGAATGGTGTCCTGCACACTCATTAAGTACGTTAATCCTCCATTAGGCCTCTTTTGGCCCACAAGGTCATGAAACAACTCAAATTACACTTTTTATTAAATTAAAACTAAAATAGAAAAACTAAATAAAAGATAATAGAATTACTAGTATTCAAGCTCCTTAAGTATGAAAACTAGTTTAATCTACTACCAAGAATCATGACATATCAATTGTCCACATGTTGAGGATGATATGCAATGTTGAAATTAAACATATGAATTGGCCTTAGGTTCGAAGCCTTCTGCAAACTCTTCCAAAATTTTAAAGTGAATCGAGGATCTCAATCGAAAATAATAGAAATTGGTATGCCGTGAAGTCTCACTACCTTGGCGATGTACATCTCTACGAGCCTTTGCAAAGTGTAGCTTGTGCAAACAACTAAAAAATGTGGACTTTTTGTAAAGTAATCCTGTGACACCACAAACCCAATTGGGATGGATCGGCCCAAAGTCGAAGCATTACTGTAACGCCCACACGCCCGAGACCGTCGCCGGAGTCGAGCTTGAGGTGTTACTGAACATAATTTTCCATTTTAAGAACTTTGAAACATTTAATTCTACATTCACAGCATACTGTCTACCTGCGTTACGGTTAAAAAAAATCATATCTCGAGTTATGAAACTCGAAATCAAGATCTGTAAATTTTCCCTGAAACTAGACTCATATATCTATATACTAATTTTTTTCTAGAATTTTTGGTTTGGCCAATTAGTGCAATTTATTAGTTAAAATTACCCCTATTTTAGGACTCGACTGCACTAACCTCTGCTTACTACGAACCACTTTTCTCTCTCTAAAAAATTCATATGACTATGCCATTTCTTTCTCTTAAAACTAGACTCAATAAGGATTTTGAACATATAAAGAATACCTCCTAATTATGTTTGTACAATTTATGGTGAATTCCCAAATTTGGAGCAGGGGATCCAGAAATTGCTCTGTCCCCATCTCACTAAAACTCAAATATCTTATCACATATAACTCCTTTACTTGTTTTGCTTCTTCCAAATGAAAGTATACACAGTAAGCTTTAATTCCATATTTAATTCATCACCTAATTCCCTTTCTACTATTTTTAGTGATTTTTCAAACTCACATCATTGTTACTGTAATGTTCTGTTTTATGGCAAATTTCATCTTTTTATGAATTTTCATGAACTACATAACATATTAGTCTCACATAGCATCCAACATTATCTAGGCCAGTCATTCCAATGACTAATCATTACCAAGCATTTTCTTAACCAAACCACAACCATATCATAAGATTATTTACACAAAATAAGAACGTTGCTATACACGCCATACTTAAGTTATACAAGCCATTTTACCAAAAAGTCCTTCGGATAGTGTGATCTAGCCTTCGACCTATCCCGATTCCTAAGCCCGCTTATCCAACACTACAATGAATGGAAAAGAGGGAGTAAGCATAAATGCTTAGTAAGTCCATATGCAAATAACGAGTAACATAACAAAGCAATTATACCAAACAGCAATAGCATGTTATCACCAAGACATATTCCACATTTCTAGCCATCGTGTATCAAGTTTCAACCCGAGGGTTAAGTACATACCTGTCCAAAGTGTGCCTTTCGTGACACTTACCAAAATATCATTTGCATCTCAAGCATTCTTCCATATCGCTAAAATTTTACCTGTTGAACACATCGGAATATAACTCGGATACATGGATAATTTGCACATAAGTGCCACATATGTAATCAAGTGACCATGTAACCCGCCCATAAGCGAACTCGGACTCAACTCAACGAGCTCGGGCGTTCGCATCCATAAGTGAACTCGGACTCAACTCAACGAGCTCGGATGCCTAGTAACATCTCACGAACTCGGACTCAACTCAACGAGTTCGGACATTTGCATCTATAAGTGAACTCGGACTCAACTCAACGAGTTCGGATGCCCAACCATCATAGTGACATGCCACTTGTATCGTAATCTATTCCCAAGGTTCAAACGGGATTTTCCTCAATCACATATCCTTACCGTCTTCCACAGAATACCGAAACCAATACTCGGTAGCAATTTATTTGTAACAAGTAGCACACATAATTTGCATATTATTCGATAATAACCACAAAGCATATATTTCATGATAAAAATCAGCATATCATATAAATAACATCAATTAACTTAAAAATAACAATTATGTTACCTTATTTACACATTAACTTACCTCGATACAAAATATAGCAATTTTGCAATTTAGTCCACAATCTTTTCTTTTCCTCGATCAAGGTTGATTCCACGTCTTTCTTGATCTAAAATAACACATTTAACTTATTTAATACTCACATTTATCAAAATAGTCCTAAATTCAAATTTTGGCAAAATTACAATTTTGCCCCTAAACTTTTACATATTTACACTTTTGCCCCAAAGCTCGGAAATTAAATTTTATTTCAAATTCTTATGTTTTAGGACATGCTGATCATTTATTTGCTATTAGCAAGCTCAAATTCCCACTATAACACATACTTATGAACAATATGTACTTTTACCGATTAAGCCGTTTTGTTCGTTTTTACTTAAAATCGAGTAGCACAAGTTGTCTAACATAATTTAAAACCTCATATTCTATCATAAAACATCAAAATAAACAAATTTCACCTATGGGTATTTTTTCAAATATGAACCCTAACTTAAATTATTGCTAACATAAGCTTTATCGAGTTACCGGGACTACGAAAACGTAAAGAACATTAAAAACGGGGCTTGGAATCACTTACTATGGAGCTTGGAAGCTTGAAACAAACCCTAGCTATGGAAAACCTTTGAAATTTCGTGGTAATGAAGAAGATGATCAATTTTGTGTTATTTTTCCCTTTTTATTTCATGTTAATATCCAAATGACCAAAATGCCCCTCCTTACTAAACTTTCAAAAATGCCATCCATGTCCAAATTTTGTCCATGAACTTAAAATTGGCCAAATTACTATTTAAGACTTCCTAATTAATATTTCAAAGCAATTTCATACTAGAAACTTCTAGAATCAAAGTTTTGCAGCTTATTTGATTTAGTCCCTAATTTTAAATTAAGCACTTTATGCATAGAATTTCTTCACGAAATTTTCACACAATCATGCAATCATATCATAAACCTCAAAATAATTATAAAACAATTATTTCTACCTCAGATTTGTGGTCACAAAACCACTATTTCGATTAGGTCCTAATTCGGGATATTACAACTCTCCCCTCCTTTAAGAATTTTCGTCCTCGAAAATCTTACCAGTAAACAGGTGTGGGTATTGATTTCTCATAGTTTCCTTAGGCTCCCATGTAGCCTCTTCTACTCCATGCTTTTGCCACAACACTTTCACAAGAGTAATACTTTTATTCCTTAGTTGTTTAACTTCTCGAGCTAAAATCTTTATCGGTTCTTTTTCATAGGTCATGTCTGGTTGTAGTTCAGTTTCTGTCGGTGAAATCACATGTGAAGGGTCCGAACGATACCGACGTAACATAGACACATGGAACACATCATGAATCTTCTTCAATTTAGATGGCAATTCTAACCGGTAAGCTACCGGTCCAACCCTTTCAATTATTTCATACGGCCCGATAAAACGCGGACTTAATTTGCCCTTCCGTCCAAATCGAAGAACTTTCTTCCACGGAGACACCTTTAAAAATACTTTATCACCAACTTGAAACTCAATTTCTTTTCGTTTCAAATCTGCATAAGATTTCTGTCTATCTGAAGCAGCTTTCAAACAATCTCGAATTACCTTCACTTTTTCTTTGGTTTCTTTTATTAGATTAACTCCATAGATCCGATTTTCCTTCAGTTCAGTCCAATACAAAGGCGTTCGACACTTACGACCATACAATGCTTCATAAGGTGCCATCTTCAAGCTCGTCTGATAACTGTTATTGTAAGCAAATTCCACCAACGGTAGATATCTTTCCCAACTTCCTTGAAATTCCAATACACAACATCTGAGCATGTCTTCAAGAATCTGAATTACTCTTTCTGATCGCCCATCAGTTTGTGGATGAAAAGCAGTACTAAAATTTAACTTTGTACCTAACGCGTCTTACAACTTTTGCCAAAATCGCGAGGTAAACCTCGGATCTCTATCCAAAATGATCAACAATGGTATTCCGTGTAGTCTAACAATTTCTCTGACATATAGTTCAGCCAACTTGTTAAGAGAATAATTTGTACGTACCGGAATAAAATGAGCCGACTTAGTTAATCTGTCAACTATTACCCAGATGGCATCTTTCTTTCCTGGAGTCAATGGCAACCCTGAGACAAAATCCATAGTAATCCGATCCCATTTCCATTCAGGAACCATAATAGGCTGAAGGAATCCCGAAGGCACTTGGTGTTCAGCTTTCACCTGTTGACAAATTAAGCATTTGGACACAAACTCCGATATATCCCTTTTCATTCCATTCCACTAATATATTTTCTTCAAGTCATTATACATTTTCATACTGCCCAGATGAATCGAGAGACAACCACTATGTGCTTCTTGCAGGATCTTTTGAATCAATTCCTCGTTCTTCGGTACACAAATCCTATCTTTAAATATCAAACACCCATCAGAACCAATTCTAAAATCTGACTCTGTATCAACCTCACATCGCTTTCTTTTGGCTTGTAAGTCTTCATCGCTTTTCTGAGCATCACAAATCTCTTGTAAAAACATCAGTCTTGCTTTCAATTCGGCTAGAATCGAACCATCATCTGCATTTTCAACTAAGTGTTCATAGCTCTCAAAGCAAACAACAACTTTCTGCTCAAAGCATCAGCAACTACATTTGCTCTTCCTGGATGGTAGTCAATCACAAGCTTGTAATCTTTCAATAACTCCAACCATCTTCGCTGTCTCAAGTTCAAGTCTTTTTGTGACATCAAATATTTAAGACTTTTGTGGTCGGTATATACTCGACACTTTTCTCCATATAGATAATGTCGCCAAATCTTCGAAGCAAACACCACCGCAGCCAATTCCAAATCATGAGTCGAATAATTCCTCTCATGAGGTTTTAACTGCCTCGAAGCATAAGCCACAACCTTTCCTTCTTGCATAAGCACACATCCCAAACCATTTCGAGAAGCATCACTATACACCACAAATTCTTTACCTGACTCAGGTTGTACTAACACTGGTGCCTCTGTTAATAACTTTTTCAATTCTTCGAAACTCTGTTGACATTCTTCCGTCCACTCAAATTTAACATCCTTGCAGAGTAATCTAGTCATATGAGCAGCAATTATAGAAAATCCATTCACAAACTGTCGATAATATCCAGCTAGCCCCAAGAAACTTCTAACTTCAGTTACATTCTTCGGTGGTTTCCAATCAACAATAGCTGAAATTTTACTGGGATCAACCCGTATACCATCACCTGAAACAATATGACCCAAAAATCCAGCTTCCCGAAGCCAAAATTCACTTTTACTAAACTTGGCATATAACTGCTTATCTCTTAAAGTCTGCAAAACTATTTTCAAATGCTCAGCATGCTCGGTCTCATCTTTTGAATAGATTAAAATATCATCTATAAATACCACCACAAACTTGTCCAAGTATGGTCGAAATATGTGATTCATCAAATCCATAAACACAGCAGGACCATTTGTCAACCCAAACGGCATAACTAAAAATTCATAATGACCATACCTTGTTCTAAAAGCAGTTTTAGGCACATCTGACTCTTTTACCCGCAGCTGGTAGTACCCAGATCTCAAGTCAATCTTTGAAAACCACGTCGCTCCTTTCAGCTGATCAAACAAATCATCAATTCTCGGCAACGGATACTTGTTCTTGATTGTCACTTTGTTCAGCTGTCGATAGTCAACACATAGTCTCATTGAACCATCCTTCTTTTTCACAAACAATACAGGAGCTCCCCAAGGCAAAAAACTAGGTCTCACGAAGCCTTTGTCTGTCAACTCTTGCAACTGCAACTTTAATTCCTTCAATTCCGTTGGTGCCATTCTATACGGAGCAATCGAGATCGGAGCTGTTCCCAGCATCAACTCTATACCAAATTCTACTTATCTGACTGGAGGCAAACCCGGTAATTCTTCTGGAAATACATCCACGAATTCACATACAATTGGCACTGATTCTACTTTCTTTTCAATTTCTTTTGCATTCAACACATATGCTAAATAAGCTTCATAACCTTTTCTCGAATATCTCTAAACCGATATTGAAGAAATCACACTAGACAATGCCTCTGATTTATCTGATTCAACCCGCTGAGTTTCGCCATTTTCACACTTTAATTCAATAACTTTCTGTTTACAACTTACTATAGCATCATGCAATGTCAACCAATCCATGCCCAAAATAACATCAAATTCATCAAACGGCAACAACATCAAGTCTGCCGGAAAGTAATAACCTCGAATCATTAAAGGACATTTCTTGCATACTTTATCAACTATAACATATTTGCCTAACGGGTTTGACACTTTAATCATAAATTCTGTATTCTTAACAGGTATATTCATGCTAGACACCAATTTCATGCACACATATGAATGAGTAGAACCGGGATCAATTACAGCAGTAACATTAACATCATAGTGAGAAAATATACTGGTGATCACATCAGGTGAGGAAGCATCTTCACGCGCTTTAATAGCATAAGTTCTAGCCAGAGCCCTTCCTTCAGATCTAACTGCTGCATCTCTGGCTACATTCTTGCTACTTGCTTCACTCCTAGCTTTTCTTGGATACCTTCCCCTCGAATCCGCACCACCTGCTTTTGTACTCTGAAATTTTTCCTTTTCAATCCTCTCCGGACAGTCTCTAATAAAATGATCTGGAGAACCACATCGAAAACATTCATTTGCTCTGCACAGACCAAAATGATTTCTGCCACACCACTGGCACTTAGGCTTAACAAATCTCGAGTTCCCTACACTGGCTGCCGAAGTAGTCTGGGACTTAGGACCCACATTTTGCTTCTCAAAATTCCCATATGACTGTCCAGCTGAAACTTGGGAACGAGGATTCATATTTCTTGGTTTTCCGGGTTGCTGTGAGGGTGCACCGCCCATCGGTCTTTTCTTCCAATTTCGTGTCTCAGATTCTACTTTTTTCTTCTCTTTAAGTAGTTCTTCAGCCTTGCAAGCTCGATCGACAAGTACCACCATTTCTTTTAATTCAAGAATCCCAACAAATACCTTAATTTCTTCATTGAGTCCATCTTCAAATCGCCTGCACATTTTGGTCTCTGTAGGAACATATTCTCTGTCATACTTGCTCAATCTAACGAACTCTCTTTCGTATTCAGTGACTATCATATTACCTTGCTTTAGCTCAAGAAACTCTTTACACTTCTGGTCAATAAATCTTTCACTGATGTATTTCTTCCGAAACTCTTCTTGAAAGAATTCCCAGGTTACTCTCTCTTTCGTTACCACCGAAATCAATGTCTTTCACCAATTGTAGGCTGAATCCCTCAACAAAGATATAGCACATTTCAAGCATTCTTCAGGTGTACAAGACAGTTCATCAAATACCCGGATAGAATTCTCAAGCCAGAACTCTGCTTTCTCGGCATCATCATCTACATTAGCTCTGAATTCTTCAGCCCCTAGCTTACGGATTTTATCAACTGGAGTTCTTTGGAATTTTATCATATCCACACCCTGAGGCATCGGGGGTACAGGTTGAGGAATTAGGGGAGGTGGGGGAGGTTGTATATTCGGGTTTGTACGAACGAACTCAGTATACCAAGCACTCATCAACTGGAGAAAGGCTTCTTGACCCCTTTCTCCTCCTCCTTGATCAATAGTGGGAGGTGGATTTTCAGTCGACATCGCCCCTTCAGCTGGAGCTGGTGCATTACTTTCTAAATCATTGGCCACAGTTGGATCGGGATCCATTTACTATATAAAAAAATCATTTAAAAGGTCAGAAGTCGTCACACTATCATAATATACACATATGGCATGTATAGCAAAACTCGTACATAAAACACGTTAGTCCAAGAACTGACTAAACCTGCTCTGATACCACCAAATGTAACGCTCCCACGCTCGAGACCATTGCTGGAGTCGAGCTTGAGGTTTACTGAACGTAATTTTCCATTTTAAGAACTTTGAAACATTTAATTCTACATTCACAGCATACTATCTACCTGTGTTACGGTTAAAAAAAATCATATCTCGAGTTACAAAACTCGAAATCAAGATTTGTAAATTTTCCCTGAAATTAGACTCATATATCTATATACTAATTTTTTTCTAAAATTTTTGGTTGGGCCAATTAGTACAGTTTATTAGTTAAAGTTACCCCTGTTTCAGGACTCGACTGCACTGACCTCTGCTTACTACAAACCACTTTTCTCTCTCTAAAAAACTCAAATGACTATGTCGTTTCTTTCTCTTAAAACTAGACTCAATAAGGATTTTGAACATATAAATAATGCCTCCTAATTATTTTTGTACAATTTATGGTGAGTTCCCAAAGTTGGAACAGGGGATCCAGAAATCGCTCTGTCCCTGTCTCACTAAAACTCAAAAATCTCATCACATATAACTCCTTTACCTGTTTCGCTTCTTTCATATGAAAGTAGACACAGTAAGCTTTAATTCTATATTTAATTCATCATGTAATTTGGTTTCTACTATTTTTAGTGAGTTTTCAAACTCACATCATTGTTACTATAATTTTCTGTTTTATGGCAAATTTCATCTTTTTATGAATTTTCATGAACTACATAACATATTAGTCTCACATAGCATCCAACATTATCTAGGCCAGTCATTCCAATGACTAATCATTACCAAGCATTTTCTTAACCAAACCACAACCATATCATAAGATTATTTACACAAAATAAGAATGTTGCTATACATGCCATACTTAAGTTATACAAGCCATTTTACCAAAAAGTCCTTCGGATAGTGTGATCAAGCCTTCGACCTATCCCGATTCCTGAGCCGGCTTATCCAACACTACAATGAATGGAAAAGAGGGAGTAAGCATAAATGCTTAGTAAGTCCATATGTAAATAATGAGTAACATAACAAAGCAATTATACCAAACAGCAATAGCATGTTATCACCAAGACATATTCCACATTTCTAGCCATCGTGTATCAAGTTTCAACCCGAGGGTTAAGTGCATACCTGTCCAAAGTGTGTCTTTCGCGACACTTACCAAAATACCATTTGCATCTCAAGCATTCTTCCATTTCGCTAAAATTTTACCCGTTGAACACATCAGAATATAACTCGGATACATGGATAATTTGCACATAAGTGCCACATATGTAATCAAGGGACCATGTAACCCGTCCATAAGCGAACTCGGACTCAACTCAACGAGCTTGGATGCCTAGTTACATCTCACGAACTCAGACTTAACTCAACAAGTTCGGACATTCGCATCCATAAGTGAACTCGGACTCAACTCAACGAGTTCGGATGCCCAACCATCATAGTGACATGCCACTTGTATCGTAATCTATTCCCAAGGTTCAAACGGGATTTTCCTCAATCACATATCCTTGCCGTCTTCCACAGAATACCGAAACCAATACTCGGTAGCAATTTATTTTTAACAAGTAGCACACATAATTTGCATATTATTCGATAATAACCACAAAGCATATATTTCATGATAAAAATCAGCATATCATATAAATAACATCAATTAACTTAAAAATAACAATTATGTTACCTTATTTACACATTAACTTACCTCGGTACAAAATATAGCAATTTTGCAATTTAGTCCATAATCTTTTCTTTTCCTCGATCAAGGTTGATTCCACGTCTTTCTTGATCTAAAATAACACATTTAACTTATTTAATACTCACATTTATCAAAATAGTCCTAAATTCAAATTTTGGCAAAATTACAATTTTGCCCCTAAACTTTTACGTATTTACACTTTTTCCCCAAAGCTCGGAAATTAAATTTTATTTCAAATTCTTATGTTTTAGGACATTCTGATCATTTATTTGCTATTAGAAAGCTCAAATTCCCACTATAACACATACTTATGAACAATATGTACTTTTACCGATTAAGCCGTTTTGTTCGTTTTTACTTAAAATCGAGTAGCACAAGTTGTCTAACATAATTTAAAACCTCATATTCTATCATAAAACATCAAAATACACAAATTTCACCTATGGGTATTTTTCCAAATATGAATCCTAACTTAAATTATTGCTAACATAAGCTTTATCGAGTTACCGGGACTACGAAAACGTAAAGAACATTAAAAATGGGGCTTGGAATCACTTACTATGGAGCTTGGAAGCTTGAAACAAACCCTAGCTATGGAGAACCTTTGAAATTTCGTGGTAATGAAGAAGATGATCAATTTTGTGTTATTTTTCCCTTTTTATTTCATGTTAATATCCAAATGACCAAAATGCCCCTCCTTACTAAACTTTCAAAAATGCCATCCATGTCCAAATTTTGTCCATGAACTTAAAATTGGCCAAATTACTATTTAAGACTTCCTAATTAATATTTCAAAGCAATTTCATACTAGAAACTTCTAGAATGCAAGTTTTGCAGCTTATTCGATTTAGTCCCCAATTTTAAATTAAGCACTTTACGCATAGAATTTCTTCACGAAAATTTCACACAATTATGCAATCATATCATAAACCTCAAAATAATTATAAAATAATTATTTCTACCTTAGATTTGTGGTCACAAAACCATTATTTCGATTAGGCCCTAATTCGGGATATTACAGTTACATTAGCCACTGAAGTGACTCTTTAGCTAACGACCACCTAACGCATGCCCAAAACTTATAACACCTCATTTATGACTAATTAACTATCATTTATTAATGCGAAAGCCATTTGTGAACCATTTTTAAACTTTTTCCAAGTATTTAAACCTAAAGGTATTTTGGTCATTTTATCACCTAAGGTTAAACTATCCTGATTTTATTTCTAAATAGTTACCGGCCTTCTTTAGTCAAATTATGGAAGCCCTAAAAAATTCAGCTTAATTCGAGTTCAGTTACTATGTCTAATTCAAGTTTTATTATTAGGGACTAAATCGCAACTTTTACAAACTTTTAGTATAGTTTCCAAATTAAAAATTAAGAGTGTTTCTACCAAATATTAATAGTTACAAGTCTAATACTAAAATATTACCAAGTT
The DNA here is from genome assembly GCA_020496765.1 of Gossypium stocksii. Classification (NCBI taxonomy): domain Eukaryota; kingdom Viridiplantae; phylum Streptophyta; class Magnoliopsida; order Malvales; family Malvaceae; genus Gossypium; species Gossypium stocksii. The sequence continues at coordinate 66,234,967 of CM035626.1, forward strand.
TCCCTATCATTAAAGGCTTTAATTAATCTAATCAAGTTTTAGGACTAAATTATAAATTAAGCAAATTAGAATTCTAGATTACGAAACCCAAAAATCTAACCCCCAAAAACCCACACACCCGTGTGCAAACCACTGCACCTATTTTGTCAAAAATTAATTGATTTACCTGGTTTTACATATTTTACTTACCCATTAAATTCGAAATAGCTACAATTAATTATAAACATCCACACATCTCCAGTTTAATTTATTTACAACAAATATGCAAAAATTAATCAAAAATTAACACCCAATTGCATGCTTAGCAAACACCAACTAATTCACACAAGCTACATACCTTAGTCGCAAGCAATCCACTCCATGGTAAGCTTCAATTAAACATTGTTAGTATAAAACATATGCTTCATACACCGTGTTATCAACTACTATACGAACACTCATCAACAGACCATAAATCAAACATCAATTAAACATAAAATCATGTATTAGAGTAATTATAAAATTACCAAAATTATAGTCCAAAATTTAAAGTCCAATGTCCATTACAAGTAAAATAACACTAGTCCCAAAAGCATAACAATGCCCTTATATAGTCTCTAAAGTAAATTTCTTAAACCACTACCAACCCTTATTCTTGGATCGCCTTTGCACTCGCTTCTCAACTCCTTACGCTCGAAAGTTCTCTGCATGAAATGTGAGGGTGTAAGCTTAAAAAGCTCAGTGAATGATAGTAAAAACATCAAGTAATTTGTACCCAATCATGCATAAATCAAAGCAATTAAGCATTAAATTTTCAGTCACAACATGTTAACGTTTCACCATAACATCACATGCTATTTCAAAAATTAAGAATCAATTTCTTTTCCATGGCATGTAAAGTAATCTTTTAACACATAAACATTCAGTTATATTGGCACAATCAATGAATTATATTGGTGATAAATGATAAATTATACATATTTTTACCTCATGCTTAGCTTAATTTCTGGATGAATTATCATTGAATTTGTGGAAATTGGTGCTCTTAATCCTTCTATTTCATGTTTCATACTCAGGAGAGCACAGGGAAGAGAAAATAACAAAAAACAGGCCAAAAACAGAGAAAATGGGCCAAAGTGTAAAAACAACACGGCCCAAGGATTCACCACACGGCTGTGCCATATAAAGTCCAACACGTCCCAGCCCCACCATCAATAGTCTCACACACGGCCTCTTGTCGATCCACATAGGCGTGGCACACGGGCATATCCCTATTGTGAGGAAGTGTAATTTCACTCGGAAAAGGATGCTTAGAGGCTAAGAAAGGCATTCCAAAGATCTATATAAAGGCCCTAGGGGGCAACTACAAGTGTGTGCTTTTCTCTCCTCAAAAGGGTGCTTTATTTCTGCCAAAACAGAGAGTGGAAGCAAGGGATTACTCCAAGGGAAGCCGATTGATTCATCCCAGAAGCCGATTGATTCATTCCAGAAGCCGAATTCTACATCAAGACAGAGGATTTCCCTTCAATCCTTCAGGGGTTTTTGGGTTCTTTATGTTTTGTTATCTTTATTCTTCTGAGATGTTTTCTTTATTAATTATGAACTAAATCCCCCAAATACTTGAGGGGGATAAAACCTAAGACGGATTTTGTTATTATTTTATCTTGAGTTATATGATAAATACTTGAATTGTTCTTAATTATGTGTTCTTAATTCTTGTTTTAATAATCCTAGGTATTAATTCAAGTATTGATGTACTTATTCAGAGGAGCAAAAGTCCCTGTTTAAGAGTAGATCTAGCATAATTTAGCGGAGTTGCATGCAACCCTAGACATAGGGCGACATAAATCTGCCAGATTAGGTTCAAACCTAATAAGGGGATCCATAGGTCAAATTAATGCAAGACTAGGGGTTTTAACTAGAAAGAGATTTCAGTTAATCAACCTAGGATTAGTTGTTCTTATCCTTGACAGAGGTATTAACATAAGTTAGGGATCTCTACGGATCAAGTCAAGTGAATAAATCATCTAGCTCAAGAATTGATAACAAGTGAAGCCTAGGTGGATTCTCCCTTGAGTATTGCCCAAATCAATTAGTTTTTCCTAAAAGAGTTTTTTCCCCAATTCACTTTTTGTGCATTCATAGTTTAGTTTTAGAATTAGTTTAGTTTCATAAAAACCCCTTTTATTCTTTAGGTTAAATAATAGAAAGGAAGTAAGTACTAGTACTTTTGGTTCCCTTGGGTACGATATCTCGGTCTTGCCACTAAGCTATACTACTATTCGTTAGGTGCGCTTGCCTTAAAGTCGTGATAATAGTTAGTTTTTGGTACGATCATAATTATAAATTTTATTACTTCATATCACGCATATCAAGTTTTTGGCGCCGTTGCTGGGGAACTAAAATATTAAGAAAACTCGATTTCTATTACTTTAGCCATTACTATTTTTATTTATTTTTAGCTTTTATTTTTATTTATTTTAATTCTCTTTGTTTCTTCCTTTCTAGGTATCTCTAGTTTATGACTAGAAGAAACCCAGGAGGACCACTACTATTCGACGAAGACTTGGAAGCGACAGTTCACAGAACTCGTAGAGAGATAAGACGAAGCCTACATTATCCCGAGTAAGACCAAGAATAAGAGCTAGAACCTACGGAAGAGATGGAAGCAAATTAAGATAATCAACCACCTCCCGCGATAGCTGCGCAACCAGTGAACCAAGATGATGCTTCTCGCACTATGTATGATTATGCTAAACCAAATTTGGCTGGTACTCAATCTAGTATTATTAGACCTGTTATTGCTGCAAATAATTTTGAACTAAAGCCTAACACTATTCAAATGATTCAGCAATTTGTGCAGTTTGGTGGTTTACAGGATGAGGATCCCAACTCACATCTAGCCAAATTTTTGGAAGTGTGTGATACTTTTAAAATCAATGGTGTTTCTGACGATGCCATTCGCCTCCGACTATTTCCTTTTTCCCTAAGGAATAAATCTAAGCAATGGTTGAATTCTCTACCATGAAGCTCAATCACTACATGGGAACAGATGACAGAAAAGTTCTTACTCAAATATTTTCCTCCAGCTAAAACAGCTAAATTGCGAAACGATATCTCTTCTTTTGTGCAGATGGATTTAGAGACACTTTACGATGCCTGTGAGAGATACAAAGATCTTTTGAGAAGGTGCCCTCACCACGGGTTACCTTTGTGGTTACAAGTTCAAACCTTTCACAACGGTTTGAATCCATCAACAAGGCAGATGATCGATGCAGCTACGGAGGAACAATTAACAATAAAACACCAGAAGCAGCTTATGAATTTATAGAAGAGATGTCACTGAACAACTATCAGTGGCAAGTCATGAGGACAAAGCCGACAAAAGCTACAGGAGTTTTTAACATTGATGCCGTCACCATGCTTACTAATCAGGTAGAACTTTTAAATAAAAATTTTGATAATTTTGTTGGTTCTACGCAGGCACAACCAGTGATGCAGTGTGACATAACTCAAGGAAATATGTTCAATCAAGAGTACTCCTCTTTTGGACATGGCATGGAAACCGAGCAAGCCAACTATATGGGTAACAATTCTAGACCTCAAAATAATCCTTATAGTAATACTTACAATGCAGGTTGGCGAAATCACCCCAATTTTTCATGGGGAGGACAAGGAAATCAAAGACAACCGCCTCCTCCGAGATTTCAGCAGTAACCACCACAACAGGAGAAAAAGCCAAACCTTGAAGAGATGTTCACCAAATTTGTGGCCGTATCAGAAACCCGTTTCCAAAATACTGAAACAACACTAAAGAACCAGCAAGTATCCATTGAAGGGCTTGAAAATCAAATTGGTCAACTTGCCAAATTAATATCAGAAAGAGCACAAGGTGGACTACCAAGCAACAATGAGCCAAATCCCAGAGAACATGTCAAAGCAATTACTCTAAGAGATGGGAAAGCACTGGCTGAATCAGAAAAGAAGCCTGTTCAAGAATCCACAAAAGACAAGGTAGAGGAAGAAGAACCCAAGGAAAACACTCTATCAACACTTAAGGAATATAAACCACCTATACCATATCCGGCAAAGTTGATGAAAGACCGCACAGATGCTCAATTCGGTAAATTTCTTGAACTTTTTAAATAGTTACATATTAACTTACCTTTTGTTGAAGCAATTTCGAAGATGCCAAAGTATGCAAAATTTTTAAAAGAGCTTCTCACGAATAAAAGGAAGTTGGAAGAATTAGCCACAGTGGAACTCAACGAGGAATGCTCAGCTATTCTCCAAAATAAACTGCTGACCAAACTAAAAGATCCAGGGAGTTTTACTATTCCTTGCTTAATTGGTAGTTTAATCATTGATAAAGCCTTAGCTGATTTAGGTGCTAGTATTAATCTAATACCCTACAAAATGTTCAAGCAACTAGGTCTAGGGGAACCAAAACCCACTAGGATGAGTATTCAATTAGCTAATAGATCTGTTAAATACCCTAGGGAATCATTAAAGATGTGCTGGTAAAGGTAGATAAATTTATATTCCCTGTTAATTTTGTTGTGCTTAATACGGATGAGGATATTGAGGTGCCTCTAATTTTGGGCCGCCCATTTTTAGCTACTGCTAGAGTCGTTATCGATATAGGGATGGTAAATTAGTGCTTAGAGTTGATGAAGAAGAAGTCGTTTTTAAAATCTGTGATGCTATGAGATTTTTAGAGAACAAGATGACTCATGTTATTTTATTGATGTTATTGATTATTTTGTTCAAGATAAATTTCAAGAAATTTCTCTCGTAGACACGTTGGAACTGTGTCTTGTTCAAGGTGGAGGGGGAAGATGAAGCCACCACTGAAGTTAGAGAAGTAATGAAGGAGTTAAACTCTAATGAACTTGTCACAAGGCACATAAGTTATAAAAGTATTAAGATGAATGATGAACATAGACAAAAACCTTCGATTGATGAACCTCCTAAATTGGAATTAAAATAGTTGCCTGACCATTTAGAATATGCATTTTTAGGAGATGATTCGAGATTACCAGTAATTATCGCATCAGATTTGAGTGCTGAGAAGAAAGAGGAACGACTTCAAGTATTAAAAGAACACAAGAAGGCTATAGCTTGGAAGATTTCTGACATTAAAGGAATTAGTCCTTCTTTTTGCACCCATAAAATTCTAATGGAAGATGAATATAAACCATCGGTGCAAGCTCAGATACGATTGAATCCCAACATGAAGGAAGTCGTAAAAGCTGAGGTAATTAAACTTCTAGATGCAACATTATTTATCCTATTTCTGACAGTTCTTGGGTAAGTCCTGTGCAGGTTGTTCCTAAAAAGGGAGGCATGACCGTGGTATCCAATGACAAAAAGGAATCAATACCTACAAGAACAACCAATGGATGGAGAGTTTGCATTTATTATAGAAAGCTGAATGACGCAACTCGAAAAGATCATTTTCCCTTACCTTTTATAGATCAAATGTTGGAAAGATTATTAGGACATATGTATTACTGTTTCCTAGATGGCCTCTCTGGTTACTTCCAAATCCTGATAGCTCCAAAAGATCAGGAGAAGACGACATTCACATGCCCATATGGTACGTTTGCTTATCATAGAATGCCTTTTGGATTATGTAATGCTCCTGCTACTTTTCAGCGATGCATGCTAGCTATCTTTGACGAATTCGTGGAAAACATCATGGAGGTATTTATGGATGATTTTTCGGTTTTCGATAACTCTTTTCAACTCTGTCTTAATAATTTAAAACGTGTTCTGATAAGATTTGAAGAGTCAAATTTAGTGCTAAATTGGGAAAAATGCCACTTTATGGTTCAAGAAGGTATTGTCCTAGGACATAAAATTTCTAGCAAAGGGATAGAGGTAGATAGAGCAAAAATTGAAACTATTGAAAAATTACCTCCCCTAATTCGGTTAAGGCTATAAGAAGTTTTTTAGGACATACTGGTTTTTATCATAGATTTATTAAAGACTTTTCTAAAATAGCCTTTGACAAAATTACTAGAAAAAGATGTGCTTTTCAACTTTGACCAAGAATGTTTAGAATCTTTTAACACTCTCAAGGAAAAGTTAGTTAATGCCCCGATTATGATTTCACCTGATTGGAATTTGCCTTTTGAACTAATGTGGGATGCAAGTGATTTTGCAGTAGGTGTAGTTTTGGGACAGCAAAGAGACAAGCACTTTCAACCGATCTATTATGCCAGCAGAACTCTAACAGCCGTACAAGCAAATTATACAACCACAGAAAAAGAATTGCTAGCTGTTATTTTTTATTTGATAAATTCAGATATTATCTCATAAAAGTCATCGTTTATACTGATCATTCTGCTCTTCGTTATCTTCTAACTAAAACTGATGCAAAACCACGATTGATAAGATGGATTCTATTGTTACAGGAATTTGACTTAGAAATAAAAGACAAGAAAGGGGCCGAAAATTTGGCAGCAGATCACCTTTCAAGATTAGAAAATCCACATCACAATCTATCAATAAAATAAACGACTTGTTTCCTGAAGAACAACTCTTCGCCATAGCAGACGCAGCAGTTCCTTGGTTTACCGATTTTGCAAATTATTTAGCAGCTAACATAATCCCAAAAGGTTTGACCCATCAGTAGAAGAAGCAATTCTTCGCTGATGTGAAAAACTACTTTTAGGAAGATCTTTTCCTTTTTTGTATTTGTACAGATCAGGTTATTCGAAGATGCGTTACTGAAACAGAAGCATACCAAATTTTAGATCACTGCCATTCGGGACCAATAGGAGGACACCACAGTGGAGCTAGAACTGCTCACAAGGTACTCGAATCAGGTTTTTACTGGTCTACCCTTTCAGAGATGCCAATAGGTATGTCACCTCTTGTGATAAATGCCAGAGAACGGGTAATATTTCTCAACATAATGAAATGCCTCAAGACTATATACTTGCATGTGAGATATTTGATGTATGAGGCATTGATTTCATGGGTCCGTTCCCTACTTCATTTGGAAATAAGTACATCCTAGTAGCGGTAGATTACATGTCAAAATGGGTGGAACCCAAGCCTTACCTACTAATGATGCTAGAATGGTAGTACGCTTTCTAAAAAAAACTTTTCTCTCGATTTGGAACACCTAGGATAATTATTAGTGATAGGGATACTCATTTTTGCAATGCTCAATTTGAAAAAGTTTTAAAGAGATATGGAGTACACCACAGAACAGCTACCCCTTATCATCCATAAACCAGTGGCCAAGTCGAAGTAGCAAATAGAGAGTTAAAACGCATCCTAGAGAAAACAGTAGAAACAAATAGGAAAGATTGGTCAAGAAAAGTAGACGATGATTTATTGGCTTATAGAACTGCATTTAAAACACCCATAGGAACGTCTCCTTATAGACTCGTCTAAGGAAAAAGTTATCATCTTCCATTTGAACTCGAACATAAAGCATTTTGGGTTATTAAATTTTTAAATCTTGATTTTAAGCTTACAGGTGAGAAACGACTAATGCAACTAAATGAGCTAGATGAATGGCGCTGCAATGCTTATAAAAACTCACAATTATACAAGAAAGCCACAAAGCAATGCCATGACAATTGGCTGAAACAACCTAAGCAGTTCAAAATCAGTGATCTCGTCTTACTTTACAACTCAAGGTTTAAGCTCTTTCCTGGAAAACTTAAATCAAGGTGGTCAGGTCCACTCACTGTTCAAACTGTCTTTTCATATGGCACAGTTGAGGTAACTCACCCAAACCACAGCACTTTTAAGGTAAACAACCATCGGCTTAAACATTACAGAGGTGAGAATTTCAAAAATAATAGAGAGGAGCTCCACGAACTCCCTTTGTGATACATCCAGGTAGAGTCGAGCTTAGACTCTAAATAAGCGCTTCTCGGGAGGCAACCCGAGCACTAACTTAGTAACTCTTTATTTCATTCTCTTAATACATCGACTAACTCTTTTGAATGCAAGATTTTTGGACCACACGACTATGCCTACGGGCGTGCCTAAGGCCGTGTGGACACTCTGAGCAGAGACACGGTCGTGCAATTTAGCTGTGTATAAGTAGGGTGAAAATTTTCCAGGTACACGGGCTACGATAAATGGCCACGGCCGTGCGATGTGGCTGTGGCCAACACTATCAATTGAAACACGGGCTTAGCCCTCTAGGACACGACCGTGCGATACGGCCCTGGGACTCAAACACGGGTGTGCAACACACCCGTGACCCAAGACCGTGGTCGATACTGTCAAATCAGACATGGGCGTGTGACCTACTACACGGCCGTGGGAGAAGCGAACATCGTAGGACACGACTGTGCGATACGGCCGTGTGCCTCAACACACCCTAGGTACACGGGCGTGTCCCACGAACCAGGCGCGCCAAAATCACCAATTTTTGAATCACACGGGTAAAACCCGAGCCACACGAGCGTGTGCCATGCCCGTGTGACCCAAAATCTATATAAAGGGGCCACTATTCATCATCTTCCTTCACTTAAAACCCTAAATCCTTCCACCCAGAACCTACCCCAAACCTCTCCAGCGCCGCCGCTGACCTCCCAATGCATCTCCACGACCGTGCAACATCTCCACGACCGTGCAACGCCTCCACGCCCGTGCAAACACCTTATTAATCACCTATTTGGTTCTATTTTCTTTTTAGTTTTTAATGCTTTTATCTATTTTTAATGTTCATAATATGTCTTATTTCATTTTTGCACTAGTTTTAAGGAATGAAATTCATAGATTTAGAATGAACCATCTAGAATAATATAGAGAATTTCGTGATGTCATGCCACTTAGACTCACATTTTCTTACCACTTTTTCCTATCAAAACTAACATGTATTTAGTATAAAATCATACCCATGCTTCCATAACTTGATATCATACTTAGGACACGTATAATGTATTACTTAGGTTAGTAAATTAACACTATTCTTAATATGTTTCGTTTCGTTTAAAGCCTAAGGAAATTTTACTATCTTCTTTTTAATTTTAGTTTCAAATTCTATTAGGGCTAATGTATATTATTTTGCTTTTAGGCATTATGTCGTCACGCGATAAGAGAACTACCGTCACTGCTTCAAAGAAACGGAAGGGACCCGGTGGTTCATCCTCGTCGAGACCTACAGCTAAAAATCGACACCCATTTATCACATTTCCACAGAACTCCTAAGAGGAGTTTTTTAGATACTCTGAGCCCGCCCCCTAGGAGCCGGACGTTGCATTGACTAGCCAGCCCTAGAGCGAGTCCAACTCGATGATGCCATTCAGGCCTTACTGTCCACCGACCCATGGGGACAATTCTTCAACATCATCGAGCCCACCTATCTTGAACTAACCTTGGAATTCTGCTCTACATTTCATCTATAGGTGGTAATGATAAACCATGATGATCGGGGTACTATTCAATTCCGCCTCGGTGGATTGGTGCGTCAGCTGACCGTCCCCGAATTTGGAATCGCACTAGGACTCTACACGGATGAGTTCATAGCCAACGAGGATTTTCCAACACTTCCCCGTCGCATCCATATCACACCAATCAACTGTTGGCACGATCTCGCCCCAGGGCACCCCATATATGACCCTAGTTGCACCAAGGCGACCCCCTTGCCCCATCCTTAAGGTATCTTCACGCCCTCCTAGCATATACTTTGACGGGCAGATGCGAGAGCACCGGCGTCGTCAACACACATGATGCCTACTTCCTATGGAGCATGGTGAACGCGCACACCATCGACCTAGCTTTCTTCATCGCCCATGCCATCCAGCATCAAATGGAAATGCATCGTAGGGGAGTGATATCCATGGGCCTATACATCACACGCTTGGCCCGCCACTTCGGGCTACTCAATACCACGGCCCAGACATCCTCATATACACTGATCGGCCAGATGTCCCCCCAGGGCATCCAGACTATGATCTACATGAGGATGATCCAGCGCAGACCAGGGGCTGACCCCGTACAATACCGACTCATCCAAGGGGCCGAGGATCCAGAGGACATTACTGATGATGTCCCATCACCACCGCCAGAGGAGCACCCTACCGAGCAACCACCACCTCGCTGCCCAGTTCATATGGCAACTTCATACGTTGACATATTTGAGCGCCTAACATGATTCGAGCAGCAGTGCTTCCAACGCTTTGATCATATCGATGCCACGCTTCACCACCACCACCACATAACCCATCTGAGGATTAGAGATTTCTATTCCTCTTATCTTTATTTTTATCTTAATTTATATTTTTACTCTGATCTCTATTTTTACCTTTTCTTTTCTTCTCCTTTATTTTCCTTTTTCCTTGTTCTTTTATTTTTAGTTCACCTTATCTTTTTCATTATTTGAATTCTAGTATTTTTAGAACTTAATTTATTTTCTTTCTTTATTTTTAATTATTTCATATCGGCCAGCCCCTAACGAACATATTCTATTAATCCAAATTCCCCACGACTGATAAATACTTTCGTAGTTTCAAATGAGCTCTACAGCTCATATCCATATGGAAATGGGAAAACCCTGCCACAACTGTCGGCTCTTCCAAATCCAATCTCCGTCTCACAAATTCATCCAAAATTCAGGGAGTTTCATGCCTTTCCCTATCTTATGATCTTATGCTTCTATTGCTACTAATGTATCTTTGTACATTAAGGGCAATGTACATCTTAAATGTGGGGGGGGAACTTAGTTTTAGTCATTACATTTTCTTTGAAATCCCTGAAAATTTTTGTTTGCATTGTTCTCAAAATATCAAATTCTCACTTTCACTCTTTGCATTATCTTCAATCTCCTATTAGGAATTAATTTTGATTGATTTATGATTTTTATTGATGTGTTGAGAATTAAGACATAGGCACTTGTACCTTGATTATTCAAACTTTAAAACACTAGGGAATCAAGCATGATAAGTTGAAATTTTTGAGAATCTAAATTTTTTTTCATAAGTTATTTTCCCTAATTTGAAGTATTATCTTGAGATTTGAAATTCGTAGGATTGACATCAAAAGCCATAATTCTGGTGAGATTTTTTAGCCTTTTGAGCATACATTCTTTCGTGCTCACCTTTATTGTTGCTTTGAGTGAGTCAATACTGATTTGTTATTTTAGAACTTGCTTCGATTATACATGTTGAGACCACATCATTTGATTTGATACACTGAGATGATAAAGGCACCTTGGTTTTAACCCTCTTACTCCATAAAAGCCTACTTCCACAAATTAACCCCTAGTGAACCCCATTAAGCCTAACAACCCATTCTTTGACTTACCTATAATATTAACCCATAACCCGTTTTTGTTGAATTCCATTAAATTACTTTGATCCCTATTTTTGTTGAGAGTTGAGTTGAATTATTATCTAGCTTTATTCTCTTTTTCAGATTGTAAAGTTTGTAAATGAATTGTACTTGAATTGTTCTTAAAAAAAATGATACAGTTGTAATTCATAGTTTAACATTTTTGCATATTTCTATTTTAAAGCTACCAAGGCTAGAATGATGTCATCATAAAGCTTAGCTCTAGGAATATGTTACAGTGATAGAGATTTTTCTAGCTAGATAATTTTTTAGTTCTAACCCTCATTTTCAGCTTGTGACAACACCCTTAACCAAAACCCCATTACAACTATTGAAAGACCTTTTGATCGATGTATCTTATCAATCTATAGTGGTGGAGATTTGATTTTCTTGCAAGCCTATTGTAATAACTCTTCAGGTTGATTAAAAAGTAGTTAATCCTTGAACCTTAAACACTTTGAGTGGATAGAGTGAATCCTTAGTGTGGATGTCAATTCTTGTTGATTTTGATTGAGAGATAATTACTAAAGAGAAGGGAGCAAACCTATGTTTCAATGATAAAATTCTCAACTTAGAGTAATTGAATCTTTAATGTTCTTCTGATTGAATTTTCATTGTATGAATACTTGTGAATTAGTTTGAAACATTATTGATAAAGATTGTGAGTTGAGAAGAATGATTCTTGATTGTGGGTTGAGATTTTGCTTGAGGACAAGCAAAGACTTAAGTGTGGGGGTATTTGATAAACGATAAATTATACATATTTTTAACTCATGCTTAGCTTAATTTCTAGATGAATTATCATTGAATTTGTGGAAATTGGTGCTCTTAATCCTTCTATTTCATGTTTCATACTCAGGAGGGCACAGGGAAGAGAAAAGAATAAAAAACGGGCTGAAAACAGAGAAAATGGGCCAAAGTGTAAAAACAACACGGCCCAAGGATTCACCACACGGCCGTGCCACAGAAAGTCCAACACGTCCCAGCCCCGACAAGCACGGCTAGACCACACGGCTGTGCCACCATCAACAGTCTCGCACACGGCCTCTTGTCGATCCACACGGGCGTGGCACACGGGCGTGTCCCTATCGTGAGGAAGTGCAATTTCACTCGGAAAAAGATGCTTAGAGGCTAAGAAAGGCATTCCAAAGATCTATATAAAGACCCTAGGGGGCATCTACAAGGGTGTGCTTTTCTCTCCTCAAAAGGGTGCTTTATTTCTACCAAAACAGAGAGTGGAAGCAAGAGATTACTCCAAGGGAAGCCGATTGATTCATCCCAGAAGCCGAATTCTACATCAAGACAGAGGATTTCCCTTCAATCCTTTAGGGGCTTTTGGGTTCTTTAAGTTTTGTTATCTTTATTCTTCTGAGATGTTTTCTTTATTAATTATGAACTAAATCCCCCAAATACTTGAGGGGGATGAGACCTAAGACGAATCTTGTTATTATTTTATCTTGAGTTATATGATAAATACTTGAATTGTTCTTAATTATGTGTTTTTAATTCTTGTTTTAATAATCCTAGGTATTAATTCAAGTATTGATGTGCTTATTCAGAGGAGCAAAAGTCCCTATTTAATAGTAGATCTATCATAATTAAGTAGAGTTGCATGCAACCTTAGACATAGGGCGACATAAATCTGCCGTATTAGGGTCAAACCTAATAAGGGGATCCATAGATCAAATTAATGCAAGATTAGGGGTGTTAACTAGAAAGAGATTTCAGTTAATCAACCTAGGATTAGTTGTTCTTATCCTCAACGGAGGTATTAACATAAGTTAGGGGTCTCTACGGATCAAGTCAAGTGAATAAATTGTCTAGCTCAAGAATTGATAACAAGTGATGTAATATCCCGAATTAGGGCCTAATCGGAATAGTGTTTTGTGACCACAAATCTGAGGTAGAAATAATTATTTTATAATTATTTTGATGTTTATGATATGATTTTATGATGGTGTGAAAATTTTGTGAAGAAATTCTAAGCGTAAAGTGCTTAATTTGAAATTAGGGACTAAATCGAATAAGTTGCAAAACTTGCATTCTAGAAGTTTATAGTATGAAATTGCTTTGAAATATTAATTAGGAGGTATTAAATAGTAATTAGACCAATTTTAAGTTCATGGACAAAATTAGGACATGGAAGGAATTTTTGAAAGTTTAGTAAGGAGGGGCATTTTGGTCATTTGGATATTAAATGAAATAAAAAGGGAAAAATAACACAAAATTCATCATCTTCTTCATACGTTGCTGCTGAATTTTTCTCTCCACCATAGCTAAGGGCTCTTCAACTTTCAAGCTTCATAGTAAGTGATTTCAAGCCCTGTTTTTAATGATTTTTACGTTTTTGCGATCCCGGTAGCTCGATAAAGCTTATGTTAGCAAAATTTTGAGTTAGGGTTCATATTTGGAAAAATACCCATAGGTGAAATTTGTGTATTTTGATGTTTTATGGTAGAATATGAGGTTTTAAATTATGTTAGACAACTTGTGCTACTCGGTTTTAAGTAAAAATGAACAAAACGACTTAATCGGTAAAAGTACATATTGTGCATAAGTATGTATTATAGTGGGAATTTGAGCTTGCTAATAGCAAATAAATGATCAGCATGTCCTAAAACATTAGAATTTGAAATAAAATTTAATTTCCGAGCTTTGGGGCAAAAGTGTAAATATGTAAAAGTTTAGGGGCAAAATTGTAATTTTGCCAAAATTTGAATTAAGGACTAATTTGAAAATGTGAGTATTAAACAAGCTAAATGTGTTATTTTAGATCAAGAAAGACGTGGAATCGACCTCAATCGAGGAAAAGAAAAGATTGCGGACTAAATTGCAAAATCTTTGTATTTTGGTACCAAGGTAAGTTCATGTGTAAATAATGTAACATAATTGTTATTTTTAAGTTAATTGATGTTAATTATATGATATGCTGAATTTTTATCATGAAATATGCTTTGTGGTTATTTTCAAAATTAATGTAAATTAAGTGTGCTACTTGTTAAAAGTAAATTGCTACCGAGTATTGGTTTCGGTATTCTACGGAAGACGGCGAGGATATGTGTTCGAGGAAAATCCCGTTTGAACCTTGGAATAGATTAGGATACAAGTGACATGTCACTAGGATGGTTGGGCATCCGAACTCGTTGAGTTGAGTCCGAGTTCACTTTTGGATGCGAATATCCGAACTTGTTGAGTTGAGTCCGAGTTCGTGAAATGTAACTAGGCATCTGAGCTCGTTGAGTTGAGTCCGAGTTCACTTATGGATGCGAACGCCCGAGCTCATTGAGTTGAGTCCGAGTTCGCTTATGGGCGGGTTACATAATTGATTGATTACATATATAGCACTTATGTGCAAATGATCCGTGTATCCGAGTTGTATTCCAATGTGTTCAACGGGTAAAATTCAAGTGAAATGGAAAAGCACTCAAGATGTAAGTGACAATTCAGTAATGTTGAGAAATGGCCATATTGGACAGGTATGTACTTAACCCTCAGGTTGAAACTCGACACAACAACAAAAATGTGGTAAGATGAAGTATGATGATTAGAATTGTGACATATGTTTTGGTGATGCTATGCAAATGTTGTTTGGCATAATGACTTTGTTATGTTACTTGTTATTTGCATGTGAACTTACTAAGCATTTATGCTTACTCCCTCCTTTTTATTCATTGTAGTTTTGGACAAGCCGGCTCGAGAATCAGGATAGGTTGAAGGCTCGATCACACTATCCGAAGGACTTTTTGGTAAATGGCTTGTAAAACTTAGTATGGCATGTATAGCAATATACCTACTTTGTGTAAATAATCTTGTGATATGGTGGTGGTTTGGTTGAGGAAATGCTTGATAATGATGAGTCATTGAAATGGCTAATATAGATTATGTTTGATGTGATGGAAGGATAATAGGTTATCTAGTACATGAAAGCTTTTATGAAAATGAAATTAGCCATAAAACAGAACATTGCAGCAGCACTGATGTGAGTTTGAAAATTCACTAAAAATCATAGAAATCGAATTTGGTGATGGATTAGTTATGAAATTGAAGCTTATTATGTCTACTTTCAAATGGAAGAAGCAAAATAGGTGGAAGGATTATGTGTTATAAGATATTTGAGTTTCAGTGAGACAGGGCCAGAACGATTGCTGGATCCCCTGTTCCAAATTTGAAAATTCACTATAAATTGTACAAAAATAGTTAAGAGGTGTACTTTATATGTACAGAATCCTGAGTTAGTCTAGTTTCAAGTTAAGGAAACTGCATAATCATATCAATTTTTTATAGAGAGAAAAGTGGTTCGTAGTAAATAGAGGTCAGTGCAGTCAAGTCCTGAAACAGGGGTAACTTTAACTAATAAACTGTACAAATCGGCCCAACTAAAAATTCTAGAAAAAAATTCGTGAATAGATATGTGAGTGTAGATTAAGGGAAAGTTTGTGGATCTTGATTTCAAGTTTCTTAACTCGAGATATGATTTTTAAAGCGACCATGACGCAGAAATTCTGCATATTTCAAAAATTAAAATAAATGATGTAAAGTTGATTTAATGATAAATTAAGTGTAGTAACACCTCAAACTCGACTTCGGTGACGGTCTCGGGCGTGGGGACGTTACATTTGGTGGTATCAGAGTAGGTTTAGTTGGTTCTCGGACTAACGTGTTTCATGTACAGATTTTGCTATACATGCTATATGTGTATATTGTGATAGTGTGACGACTTCTGACCCTTTAAATGATTTTTTTATAGTAAATGGATCCCGATCCAACCGTGGCCGATGATGTAGAAAGTAATACACCAGCTCCGGCTGAAGGGGCGGTGCCGACTTAAAATCCACCTCCCACTATTGGTCAAGGAGGAGGAGAAAGGGGGCGAGAGGCCTTTCTCCAAATGATGAGTGCATGGTACACTGAGTTCGTTTGTACGAACCCGAATGTACGACCTCCCCCACCTCCCCCAATTCCTCAACTTGTACCCCCGATGCCTCAAGATGTGGGTATGATAAAATTTCAAAGAACTTCAGTTGATAAAATCCGTAAGCTCGGGGCTGAAGAATTTAGAGCTAATGTAGATGATGATGCGGAAAAAGCAGAGTTCTAGCTTGAGAATTCTATCCGGGTATTTGATGAACTGTCCTGCACACCTGAGGAATGCTTGAAATGTGCTATATCTTTGTTGAGGGATTCAGCCTACAATTGGTGGAAGACATTGATTTCGGTGGTACCGAAAGAGAGAGTAACCTGGGAATTCTTTCAAGAGGAGTTCCGGAAGAAATACATCAGTGAAAGATTTATTGATCAGAAGCGTAAAGAGTTTCTTGAGCTAAAGCAAGGTAGTATGACAGTCACTGAATATGAAAGAGAGTTCGTCAGATTGAGTAAGTATGCTAGAGAATATGTTCCTACCGAGGCCAAAATGTGCAGGCGATTTGAAGATGGGCTCAATGAAGAAATTAAAGTATTTGTTGGGATTCTTGAATTAAAAGAAATGGTGGTACTTGTCGATCGAGCTTGCAAGGCTGAAGAACTACTTAAAGAGAAGAAAAAGGTAGGATCTGAGACACGAAATTGGAAGAAAAGACCAATGACTAATGCACCCTCACAGCAACCCGGAAAATCAAGAAATATGAATCCTCATTCCCAAGTTTCAGCTAGACAATCCTATGGGAATTTTAAGAAGCAAAATGTGGGTCCTAAGTCCCAAACTACTTCGGCAGCCAGTGTAGGGAACACGAGATTTGTTAAACCCGAGTGTCAGCGGTGTGGCAGAAATAATTTTGGTCCGTGCAGAGCAAACGAATGTTTTCGATGTGGTTCTCCGGATCATTTTATTAGAGACTGCCCAGAGAGAATTGAAAAAGAAAAATTTCAGAATACAAAAGCTAGTGGTGCAGATTCGAGAGGAAGGTATCCAAGAAAAGCTAGGAGTGAAGCAAGTAGCAAGAATGCAGCCAGAGATTCAGCAGTTAAATCTGAAGGAAGGGCTCCAGCTAGAACTTATGCCATTAAGGCGCGTGAAGATGCTTCCTCACCTGATGTGATTACCGGTATATTTTCTCTCTATGATGTTAATGTTACTGCTTTAATTGATCCCGGTTCTACTCATTCATATGTGTGCATGAAATTGGTGTCTAGCATGAATATACCTGTCGAGAATACAAAATTTATTATTAAAGTGTCAAACCCGTTAGGCCAATGTGTTATAGTTGATAAAGTATGCAAGAAATGTCCTTTAATGATTCGGGGTTATTACTTTCCGGCCGACTTGATGTTGTTGCCGTTTGATGAGTTTGATGTTATTTTGGGTATGGACTGGTTGACATTGCATGATGCTATCGTAAATTGTAAACAGAAAGTTATTGAACTAAAGTGTGAAAATGGCGAAACTCTGCGGGTTGAATCAGATAAATCAGAGGCATTGTCTAGTGTAATTTCTTCAATGTCAGCTCAGAGATATTTGAGAAAGGGTTATGAAGCTTATTTGGCGTATGTATTAAATACAAAAGAAATGGAAAAGAAAGTGGAATCAGTGCCGATTGTATGTGAATTTCCAGATGTATTTCCCGAAGAATTGCCGGGTTTGCCTCCAGTCAGGGAAGTAGAATTTGGTATAGAGTTGATGCCGGGAACAGCTCCAATCTCGATTGCTTCGTATAGAATGGCACCAACGGAATTAAAAGAATTAAAGTCACAGTTACAAGAGTTGACAGACAAAGGTTTTGTGAGACCGAGTTTTTCGCCTTGGGGTGCTCCGGTATTGTTTGTGAAAAAGAAGGATGGTTCGATGAGATTGTGTGTAGACTATCGGCAATTAAACAAAGTGACAATTAAGAACAAGTATCCGTTGCCAAGAATTGATGATTTGTTTGATCAGCTGAAAGGAGCAACATGGTTTTCAAAGATTGATTTGAGATCTGGGTACTATCAGCTGCGGGTAAAAGAGTCAGATGTGCCTGAAACTGCTTTTAGGACAAGGTATGGTCATTATGAATTTTTAGTTATGCCGTTTGGATTAACAAATGCTCCTGCCGTGTTTATGGATTTGATGAATCGAATATTTCGGCCATACTTGGATAAGTTTGTTGTGGTATTTATAGATGATATCTTGATTTATTCGAAAGATGAGACAGAGCATGCTGAGCACTTGATGATAGTTTTGCAAACTTTGCGAGACAAGCAGTTATATGCCAAGTTTAGTAAAAGTGAATTTTGGCTTCGGGAAGTTGGATTTTTGGGTCATATTGTTTCGGGTGATGGTATACGGGTTGATCCCAGTAAAATTTCAGCTATTGTTGATTGGAATCCACCGAAGAATGTAACCGAAGTTAGAAGTTTCTTGGGGCTAGCCGGATATTATCGACGGTTTGTGAACGGATTTTCTATAATTGCTGCTCCTATGACTAGATTACTTCGAAAGGATGTTAAATTTGAGTGGACGGAAGAATGTCAACAAAGTTTCGAAGAATTGAAAAAGTTATTAACAGAGGCACCAGTGTTAGTACAGCCTGAGTCAGGTAAAGAATTTGTAGTATATAGCGATGCTTCTCTAAATGGTTTGGGATGTGTACTGATGCAAGAAGGAAATGTTGTGGCTTATGCTTCGAGGCAGTTAAAACCTCACGAGAGGAATTATCCTACTCATGATTTGGAGTTGGCTGTGGTGGTGTTTGCTTTGAAGATTTGGCGACATTACTTGTATGGTGAGAAATGTCGGGTATACACCGACCATAAAAGTCTTAAATACTTGCTGTCACAAAAGGACTTGAATTTGAGACAGCGAAGATGGTTGTAGTTATTAAAAGATTACGAGCTTGTGATTGACTATCATCCCGGAAAAGCAAATGTGGTTGCTGATGCTTTGAGTAGAAAACTGTTGTTTGCTTTGAGAGTTATGAACACTCAGTTGGAAATGTCAGATGATGGTTCCATTCTGGCCGAGCTAAAAATAAGACCGATGTTTTTACAAGAGATTTGTGAAGCTCAGAAAAGCGATGAAGACTTGCAAGCCAAAAGAAAGCAATGTGAGGTTGATACAAAGTCAGATTTCAGAATCGGTCCTGATGATTGCTTGATGTTTAAAGATTGGATTTGTGTACCAAAGAACAAAGAATTGATTCAAAAGATTTTGCAGGAAGCACATGGCGGTTATTTGTCGATTCATCCAGGTAGCACGAAAATGTATAATAACTTAAAGAAAATGTATTGGTGGAATGGAATGAAAAGAGATATATCAGAGTTTGTGTCCAAATGCTTAATTTGTCAACAGGTGAAAGCAGAACACCAAGTGCCTTCAGGATTACTTCAGCCTATTATGGTTCCTGAATGGAAATGGGATCGGATTACTATGGATTTTGTTTCAGGGTTACCATTGACACCAGGAAAGAAAGATGCCATCTGGGTAATAGTTGACAGATTGACTAAATCGGCTCATTTCATTCCAGTACGTACAGATTATTCTCTTAACAAGTTAGCTGAATTGTATGTTAGAGAAATTGTTAGACTACATGGAATACCATTGTCAATCATTTCAGACAGAGATCTGCGATTTACTTCGCGGTTTTGGCAAAAGTTGCAAGAAGCGTTAGGTACAAGGTTAAATTTCAGTACTGCTTTTCATCCACAAACTGATGGGCAATCAGAAAGGGTAATTCAGATTCTTGAAGACATGCTTCGATGTTGTGTATTAGAATTTCAAGGAAGCTGGGAAAGATATTTACCGTTGGTGGAATTTGCTTACAATAATAGTTACCAGACAAGTTTGAAAATGGCACCTTATGAAGCATTGTATGGTCGTAAGTGTCAGACGCCTTTGTATTGGACCGAACTCAAGGAAAATCAGATCTATGGGGTTGATCTAATCAAAGAAACCGAAGAAAAAGTGAAGGTAATTTGAGATTGTTTGAAAGCTGCTTCGAATAGACAGAAATCTTATGCAGATTTGAAACGAAAAGAAATCGAGTTTCAAGTTGGTGAGAAGGTATTTTTAAAGGTGTCTCCATGGAAGAAAGTCCTCAGATTTGGACGGAAGGGTAAGTTAAGTCCGCGTTTTATCGGGCCGTATGAAATAACTGAAAGAGTTGGACCGGTAGCTTATCGGTTAGCATTACCATCTGAGTTAGAGAAAATTCATGACGTGTTCCATGTATCTATGTTACGTCGGTATCGCTCGGATCCTTCGCATGTAGTTTCACCGACAGAAATTGAATTACGACCAGATATGACCTATGAAGAAGAACCGATAAAAGTTTTAGCTCGAAAGGTCAAACAACTAAGAAACAAAAGTATTGCTCTTGTGAAAGTGTTGTGGCAAAAGCATGGAATAGAAGAGGCTACATGGGAACCCGAGGAAACTATAAGGAAACAATACCCACACCTGTTTACCGGTAAGATTTTCGAGGACGAAAATCCTTAAAAGGGGGGAGAGTTGTAATATCCCGAATTAGGGCCTAATCGGAATAGTGGTTTCGTGACCACAAATCTGAGGTAGAAATAATTATTTTATAATTATTTTGATGTTTATGATATGATTTTATGATGGTGTGAAAATTTCGTGAAGAAATTCTAAGCGTAAAGTGCTTAATTTGAAATTAGGGACTAAATCGAATAAGTTGCAAAACTTGCATTCTAAAAGTTTTTAGTATGAAATTGCTTTGAAATATTAATTAGGAGGTCTTAAATGGTAATTAGACCAATTTTAAGTTCATGGACAAAATTAGGACATGGAAGGAATTTTTGAAAGTTTGATAAGGAGGGGCATTTTGGTCATTTGGATATTAAATGAAATAAAAAGGGAAAAATAACATAAAATTCATCATCTGCTTCATACGTTGCTGCTGAATTTTTCTCTCCACCATAGCTAAGGGCTCTTCAACTTTCAAGCTTCATAGTAAGTGATTTCAAGCCCCGTTTTTAATGATTTTTACGTTTTTGCGATCCCGGTAGCTCGATAAAGCTTATGTTAGCAAAATTTTGAGTTAGGGTTCATATTTGGAAAAATACCCATAGGTGAAATTTGTGTATTTTGATGTTTTATGGTAGAATATAAGGTTTTAAATTATGTTAGACAACTTGTGTTACTCGGTTTTAAGTAAAAACGAACAAAACGGCTTAATCGGTAAAAGTACATATTGTGCATAAGTATGTATTATAGTGGGAATTTGAGCTTGCTAATAGCAAATAAATGATCAGCATGTCCTAAAACATAAGAATTTGAAATAAAATTTAATTTCCGAGCTTTGGGGCAAAAGTGTAAATATGCAAAAGTTTAGGGGCAAAATTGTAATTTTGCCAAAATTTGAATTAGGGACTAATTTGAAAATGTGAGTATTAAACAAGCTAAATGTGTTATTTTAGATCAAGAAAGACGTGGAATCGACCTCAATCGAGGAAAAGAAAAGATTGCGGACTAAATTGCAAAATCTTTGTATTTTGGTACCAAGGTAAGTTCATGTGTAAATAATGTAACATAATTGTTATTTTTAAGTTAATTGATGTTAATTATATGATATGCTGAATTTTTATCATGAAATATATGCTTTGTGGTTATTTTCAAAATTAATGTAAATTAAGTGTGCTACTTGTTAAAAGTAAATTGCCACCGAGTATTGGTTTCGGTATTCTACGGAAGACGGCAAGGATATGTGTTCGAGGAAAATCCCGTTTGAACCTTAGGAATAGATTAGGATACAAGTGACATGTCACTAGGATGGTTGGGCATCCGAACTCGTTGAGTTGAGTCCGAGTTCACTTTTGGATGTGAATATCCGAACTCGTTGAGTTGAGTCCGAGTTCGTGAAATGTAACTAGGCATCCGAGCTCGTTGAGTTGAGTCCGAATTCACTTATGGATGTGAACACCCGAGCTCGTTGAGTTGAGTCCGAGTTCGCTTATGGGCGGGTTACATAATTGATTGATTACATATATAGCACTTATGTGCAAATGATCCATGTATCCGAGTTGTATTCCAATGTGTTCAACCGGTAAAATTCAAGTGAAATGGAAAAGCACTCAAGATGTAAGTGACAATTCGGTAATGTTGAGAAATGGCCATATTGGACAGGTATGTACTTAACCCTCGGGTTGAAACTCGACACAACAACAAAAATGTGGTAAGATGAAGTATGATGATTAGAATTGTGACATATGTTTTGGTGATGCTATGCTAATGTTGTTTGGCATAATGACTTTGTTATGTTACTTGTTATTTGCATGTGAACTTGCTAAGCATTTATGCTTACTCCCTCCTTTTTATTCATTGTAGTTTTGGACAAGCCGGCTCGAGAATCGGGATAGGTCGAAGGCTCGATCACACTATCTGAAGGACTTTTTGGTAAATGGCTTGTAAAACTTAGTATGGCATGTATAGCAATATACCTACTTTGTGTAAATAATCTTGTGATATGGTGGTGGTTTGGTTGAGGAAATGCTTGATAATGATGAGTCATTGAAATGGCTAATATAGATTATGTTTGATGTCATGGAAGGATAATAGGTTATCTAGTACATGAAAGCTTTTATGAAAATGAAATTAGCCATAAAACAGAACATTGCAGCAACACTGACGTGAGTTTGAAAATTCACTAAAAATCATAGAAATCGAATTTGGTGATGGATTAGTTATGAAATTGAAGCTTATTATGTCTACTTTCAAATGGAAGAAGCAAAATAGGTGGAAGGATTATGTGTTATAAGATATTTGAGTTTTAGTGAGACAGGGCCAGAACGATTGCTGGATCCCCTGTTCCAAATTTGAAAATTCACTATAAATTGTACAAAAATAGTTAAGAGGTGTACTTTATATGTACAGAATCCTGAGTTAGTCTAGTTTCAAGATAAGGAAACTGAATAATCATATAAATTTTTTATAGAGAGAAAAGTGGTTCGAAGTAAACAGAGGTCAGTGCAGTCAAGTCCTGAAACAGGGGTAACTTTAACTAATAAACTGTACAAATCGGCCCAACTAAAAATTCTAGAAAAAAATTAGTGAATAGATATGTGAGTCTAGATTCAGGGAAAATTTACGGATCTTGATTTTGAGTTTCTTAACTCGAGATATGATTTTTAAAGCGACCATGACGCAGAAATTCTGCATATTCCGAAAATTAAAATAAATGATGTAAAGTTGATTTAATGATAAATTAAGTGTAGTAACACCTCAAACTCGACTCCGGTGACGGTCTCGGTCATGGGGACGTTACAAGTGAAGCCTAGGTGGATTCTCCCTTGAGTATTGCCCAAATCAATCAGTTTTTCCTAAAAGAGTTTTTTCCCCAATTCACTTTTTGTGCATTCATAGTTTAGTTTCAGAATTAGTTTAGTTTCATAAAAACCCCTTTTATTCTTTAGGTTAAATAATAGAAAGGAAGTAAGTACTAGTACTTTTGGTTCCCTTGGGTACGATATCTCGATCTTGCCACTAAGCTATACTAGTGTTCGATAGGTGCGCTTGCCTTAAAGTCGTGATAATAGTTAGTTTTTGGTACGATCCTTATTATAAATTTTATTACTTCATATCATGCATATCAATTGGCATAATACATCCATGGAATAAGTAAACATGTGATCATACGTTGGATAAACGGATCTCCAAACTCCCACAAATCGAATACAGTCCTCCAAATTGAGCAGGCCGAAGCTACAGGCTTCCTTATAAAGCCTCAAATAACCTGATAAGTGGAGACTCAAGCTCAACACTCCCTTATCTACTCCAAACAAATTAGTCCACCAAGAGCCATATGCTTACAATATCACAAATAATGGTGAGTATTCACAATCCTATGGCATGCCAACTATATTCAATGGATCTGCCATGAAATGTTGGCAATATAATCATACATACAAGGCATAAAATCTATTGTTTAATCACTTAATTTAGGATGTTAAAGTGCAAGTAAAAGAATGTTCCTAAGCAATTTTAACATCAATAAAATTAAGCATAGCAAATATCATTTTTGCAATACTCATATACCAATGAAAACACCTTTATTAAATGTTGAATAAATCAGCAATTCATGCTCCAAATATCAATTTATTCCATACAATTTAGTCATGCTAAAAGCATAATACATAACTTACCAAACCAAGTGCCATTTTTCTCTTTTATAAAATAAAACCTCTTTTTACAAATCCAACCATCCAATAGGCAATTAAGTCATTACTAACACCATTTAACCTTTAATTTAACAATAATCAGGCCAATTTACCAAATTTCCCTTAATATCACTCACCTCCAAAAATGTGTTCAAACAAGCAAGTTTGAGCTTCAATTCTGATTTGAACATTCCTCCTCTTGATGTGGAGCTTTAAAAGAGACAAAGTATGCATTACAAACAAACAATAGCAACAAGAAACACTAAATTTGATAAAGTATACGAATCTAAATCATTACTCTAAACTACCTTATTGATGTTGCATAATTAAGCCAAAATCTGGAATTCCTCAACTAAACTTCCTTTTCAGCACTTCAAACCACTTCTAATCTTCATTCTTAGTCCAATAACATGTATTCTAAGTGTTAATTTCATCATTTAACCCGTTTCATTATTTTTCAAAAATCATCCATGTTATTGATCAAATTCGAATTTCTCAAAATTGATCCATAAAATGTGTTTAATCTTTTGGTTTAAGATTAAAAACCTCTTATTAAACCTATTTTGAGCTTAGACATCCATTAATATTTGGATTCTAACTCAAAATTAAAGATCCACCATTGTTGATCTTCAAGTTCAAGAAAGGAAAAATTAAAGTTGAAAATCTATTATAAAAACTCTAATTAACAAATAATGACTAAAATCAACTTAAAAACAAGTTCAGAGATGAGGATTACCTTCAATTGAACTCAAATCATTGATTTAGAAGTTTGAATCAAAATGCTTGAAGAAATTTGGATAACTTTTTGCCCAACTTTGAAAATTATTTGAGAGATTTTAGAGAGAATTTTGGTAGAGAAAAGATTTTGATCTATTTTCTAATATTTGGTTTATGGAAACAAGCAAAAGAGAAAGAGAGAGAGTGAGAGAGAGAGAGAGAGAGCTCTCAATTCAGGTGAAAACTAAGTGAAAAATGAGGTAGTTGTAGAGTTTTTAAAACTAAAAACTCCCACCTAATTTTCAAAGTTTGGGGAATTTGCCATCAAGCCACTCCCCCTTTTCCTTTGTTTTTCAATTGAGCCCCATTTAATTAATATTTTAAATCACCCAATTAAACCACCATTTTAAATTATTTTTAAATTTCAATTTAACCCAAAATATTTATTTTACCCAAAAATTATTTAAAACCATAAAATTAATTTTTCTAAAAATATTTTTTATTTTTCGGAATATTATTTACTGACTTTTAGATGAAATTAAGTTAACTAATTAAGAATATAAATCACTAATTAACCCGATTAATTCCCAATTTTCACTCGAAATCCAATATACTTACCGGAAACTACTACACCTATTTTCGGGGCCTTATAGATCCACAATCACCCAAATAACACCTTTTTTTATTGAAATCAGTGGGAAATCTAACACAAAATCCATGATGATTTTTTCCCACATCCACTCTGGAATTTTTAGTGGTTGAAGCAATCATGAAGGATACTGATATTCTGCTTTCACCTTTTGACAAATTAGACAGTTCGCTAAAAATCTGGCGATGTGACATGATAGTGCTTTTGAAACCGTAGCAACACTTAAACCATTTCTCCTTTTAAACAGTTTCCCTTATTTTATGTTAATTCCCAATCGTATCATTTGTTTCCAAAATGCTATCTGTTTTCCAAAACATTTATACTTTGCGGAAGCTTTTTAAAACAGTTTACATAAATGTGGTATTTTGGTTAAACATTTGATTCTTTTCAAAACCCGCGTTTTCCTACTACTAGCAGTAAAATCCACAAAACATTGCAAATCCCAAATTTAAACAAAAATCCATAATAGTCATAATTACATCAAACTTTCCCAAATATAAACTAAAACCATAGATACGTATAAAACCGTAAAAGCAGTAGCAGTGGTCACCGTCGAGTCCTCCGCTGCACTGATCTGTCTAATGCTGGGGATTACCTGAATAAATTAAACAAACAAGGGTGAGTTTCGCAACTTAGTGTGTAACCCCCACAGATAACATACATACAAAATACTCATCAGAAGTCCAAAATAAACAGTCTGGGACTGGAACCTATTATAGAAATCAGTTTGGGCTTTAGTCCACTCAGATGCAGAATCAAAGATATATATTAGGGCTGTAGCCCAATCAGATGCAGTGTCAGATATATAACAAAGTCCTACCAACTAGCCTCTATACACCATCTCCGTCCAGCCCTACACACTATGTGGGGATAAAATCAACCCACCCATCGCTACACACCACACTATACCGAAAGGTGGGACATAAATAGAATAATGCAGCTGAGCTGCAAGATAATAGGCTTAAAGTCTTTCAGACACTTCCTCCAAAAATATCATCAACCCACCTCGATGCAATGCAACATAGCATACATGACATGCAAACATGCAAATATCAGATCATACATTCAGTACAGAACAGATATCATATAATCATATTACATCAATAGGGGTCTAAGTAACACTTACCGACCCTACTATAGGTCCACAGTCTACTTGGGTGACCAATGCGACCGTGCAGATCATTTCAGAAAAATGGGCTGACAAGCTCATGTGGCCTGCCCATGTAGGCTCACATGCTCGTGTGGCTTACACGACCCGAAATGGCCTTGGCTGTGTGGATCACACGGCCTGGCCCAGAATCCCACACGCCCGTACAGTTCACCCGTATGAGCCTACACACCCATGTGGCCCACACGGCCCAATTGGTCGAGCCCGTGTCTCGCACACAGCCTCGCCAGCCATCAGATGGCCGTGTCATGCGCCCGTGTGGTGTCGACAGTTTCATTTTTTGACTTTCGCCTATTCTCATTTTCTGTGTTTTTGGTACACACTTGGTTCGTTTTTGCTATTTATACAAACTCAAGATCACCAGAACCTCTAATCAGAATATCCAACCTTTTAGAAACCCAAAAACAAGTCCTAACAATTAATCTCGAAACAAAAAGTCGACTTACCACTACCAGAATGCTCACCACTTTAAATCAACTCGACGAAACGTTGATTCTCACAATTGACTCCTAAACAAAAAGAAAACTCTTCTTAATTACAAAACCAGAAAACATTAAAATTTATCAGCATGGAAACTTACCAAGTGCGTATAGAACACAAAATAGACGGAACTTGTCTTGACTAACACACGAATAGTAAGCAAAAAGGGTAACAACAAGGGAAAATGAAATAGAAGCACAAATGAGGAAAAGGAAAAACGACAGAAATTTTTGGGAAGAAGGGAGACAAAACCGAAATTGCTTTTTTAGGGAAGCAAACATAATATATTATGATCATTACAGTCCCTCAACTTCCCCCACTAGCTCTACTATCCTACTATCATCAGAATTCCAATCTTACTAAAACACCTACATGATATCCAGCAAAAATAATTCCCTTGCTCGTGCAGGGATTCGAACACTAGACTTCCAGCATCACCAACACTCCACTTATCCACCAGACCAGCAGGCCCATTTTGATATATTCTCACAAAAAATAAGATATAAGCCTACTGTCTAGAGATAGGGTTTTAATCATAAAAGTATCAAAATTTTCTTAAGTTGTGGCTTGAACTTAGGACCTCCCACACATACTCAGAACACTTAACCACTGAAGCAGACATATATTTATGTTACAAATTTAGAAAAGCCAGAATTAAGAAAATAGGGGCATTACAACCCTACCCTCTAAAAGAAAATTTTAGCCTCGAAATTTTACCTGATCAGAAAAGGTAAGGATACTGCTGACGCAATGAATCCTCTGGCTCCCAAGTGGCTTCCTTTGTGCTACGATTCTGCCACAACACCTTCACTAAGGGGATAGACTTTCTTTGCTGAACCTTAATGTCGAGATCTAGAATTTGAACTGACTCCTCCTCAAATATTAGATCTGGCCTAACTTTAATCTCTTCCACAGCAACAATATACGTGGGATCAGAGCGGTAGCATCTGAACATCGAGATATAGAGAATATCATGAATGCAATCCAACTCTGGAGGTATCTCCAATTGATATACGACTGGTCCCACTCATTTCAGAATACCGTAAGGTCTAGTAAACCTATGGCTCAGCTTGCCCTTGCGACCGAACCTCAGTAACTTCTTCCATGGCGAGTCCTTAAGAAAAACGAAGCCTTCCACGGAATACTCTATCTCTCGACGCTTTAGATCTGTATAAGACTTCTGCCTATCAGAAGCCGCTTTCAGTTGATCCCGAATCAATCTAACTTTATCTTCAGTTTTAGAAACCAATTCCAAACCCAGACTATGATGCCCACCTAACTCAGTCTAACACAAGGGAGTGCAACACTTACGACCACACAAAGCCTTGTAAGGTGCCATCTGTATACTAGACTGGTAGATATTATTGTAGGTGAACTCTGCTAATGACAAGTACTCCTCACAACTGGAACAGAAATCGATAACATAGCTCCTTAACATGTCCTCCAGTATCTGAATCCCCCTCTCTGACTGACCATCTGTAAAAGGATAGAAAGCAGTACTGAAGTCTAACCTTGAACCCAGAGCCTCATGAAGCTTCTTCCAAAACTGAGACGTGAAACGAAGATCCCTATCAGAGATGATCGAGATAGGTACGCCATGTAGCCTCACTATTTTAGAGATGTAAAGTTTAGCCAATTTCTGTAGAGAAAAGTCTGTCCTAACCGGGATGAAGTGAGGAGATTTGGTCAATCGTTCCACGATGACCCAAATAGAATCCTTCTTAGTGGGTGTTAGAGGCAACCCACTAACGAAGTCCATCGTGACTCGCTCCCACTTCCACAATGGTATCTTAACTAGCTACAGTAAACCCGAAGGTAACTGATGCTCAGCCTTAACTTGCTAACAAGTCAAGTAGTGAACAATGAAGTCTGTAACCTCACGCTTCAACCCTGGCCACCAATAACTCAAAAGACTTGTCCCGTATCTTTTACCTCTAATTTGAACAATCCATGTCAGTTTAACCTGAAGTTCTGCCAACAGACTCCCATCGTCGAAAAGACTAAGTCGAGCAAACATTGCTCTCAAATCGGTTATGGCTTTACGGCTCAACCCATCGGCCATCACATTGGCCTTGCCAGGATGGTACTCGATAGTGCAGCCATAATCCTTAAGTAGTTCGACCCATCTACGCTGCCTAAGGTTTCACTCTTTCTGAGTGAGGAGATATTTGAGGCTCTTGTGATCATTGTAGATAGTACACTTCTCACCGTACAGATAGTGCCTCTAGATTTTTAGAGCGAAGACTATCACCGCCAACTCCAAATCGCGCGTCGAATAATTAGCCTCATGATTCTTGAGCTGGCGAGACACATAAGCAACCACCTTACCATCTTGCATCAGAACGTAACCCAAACCCATATGTGACGCATCACAGTATACCACGAAGTCCTTACTGGACTCAGGCTATATCAGAATAGGAGCCTGAGTCAAAATAGTCTTAAGCTTATCAAAGCCCTCCTGCTGTACTTTAGTCCAAACGAAAGGAACTCCCTTACCAGAAGCTTAGTCATCGGAGCTGCGATCAAGAAGAACCCTTCTATGAAGTGTCGATAATACCCTGCTAGCCCCAGAAAGCTACAAATTTCAGCCATATTCTTTTGCTATTTCCATTCCAACAAAACCTCAATCTTATGAGTATCAACATGAATCCCCTCAGCAGAAACCACATGTCCCAAAAAGGTTACTTCCCGGAGCCAAAACTCACACTTGCTGAACTTCGCATATAATTGTTTCTCACGAAGAGTCTGAAGCACCACTCTAAGATGCTCATCGTGCTCATTCTCAGTCTTAGAATACACCAAGATGTCGTCGATGAATACCACCACGAACTGAGCTAGATAGGGTTGGAACACTCAATTCATCAAATCCATAAATGCCACTGGTGCATTAGTCAATCCAAATGGCATAACTAAGAACTTATAATGTCCATATCGAGTCCTAAATGTCGTTTTATGCACATCAGCCTCATTAACTCTCAACTGATGATAACCTGAATGTAGATCAATCTTGAAAAACACGGAAGCCCCTCTGAACTGCTCAAAAAGATCAGCTATCCTCGGAAGTGGGTACTTGTTCTTGATAGTTAGCTTGTTCAACTGTTGGTAGTCGACACACATCCTTATTGTTTTATCTTTCTTTTTCACAAATAGCACAGGTGCTCCCCATGGAGACACAAAGGGACGAATAAACCCACGATCCAACAATTCATAAATTTATGCCTTAAGCTCCGTAAGCTGCTTCGGTACCATTCGATAAGGGCCGATAGATACCGGAGCATTACCCGGAATAAGCTCGATACAGAATTCCACTTCTCCGCTTAGAGGCAAACCCGGTAGTTCCTCAGGAAAAACATGAAAATCCCTTACAGTTCTAATGTCCTTAACCGCAAGTCCCAGAGTCAGAAATACTGATGTAGGCCAAGAATGCCTCACACATTTCCTCACTAACTTTTTCGCTATCAAAGCTGAGATCACATTAGTTAGATAGTCAAGTTGTTCCTTAATCATAACTACCTCGTTGTTCTCCTCGATCCTCAAGACAATCCTTTTTGTCGCACAATCCAAACTCGTTCGGTGCTTAACTAACCAGTCTATTCCCAGAATCAAGTCAAACTCCCCAAATGGAAGCTCCATCAAATTAGCTAAGAATACCGTCCTCTAAACCTCTAACGGAACGTTTCTATACAGTTTACTCACTTGGATGGATTGGCTTAACAGACTCACAATAGTTACCTCACTAGAAGTACTCTCAATCGGAATCCTCAAGGTTTCAAACACAATACTAGCTATATAAGAGTGTGTAGAGCCTATGTCTATCAATGCCAAATAAGGTACATTATAAATTAAAAACATACCCGTAATGACGTCTGGAGCATCTTTGTCCTCACGGTGACAAGCACCATAAACCAATACAGGCTGCCTCGCCTCAGTCGGTCCAATCCCTCTGCCCAGTGCTCTTTATCCTCAACCTATGCCATTACCACCCTTGTTCTGACCTTGGCCCCTAAATGGCTGCTGAACTACCCTCAATGGCTATGCAGTACTTGTATCTGGAGTTTGCATCTGATCAGTTTTCAACGGACAATCTCTAACAGATGCTTAGTACACTTACACCCCAAACATGCCCTAGTAGTCCTCCAACATTTTCCCGGATGGCGTCTACCACTATGCCTACAAAGCGCCACCCAAGTAGGTGCAACAAGAGGCCCAACTCTCATTAGCCCATCAAATCTGGCCTTTTTCTTAGGCCTCATCACAAAACTTGAGGGCTACGAGTCCCTCTTATTCTTTCCTCTCTCTTGGTTTTGGCACTCAGTACGCTTAATCTCATCGGCGATCTTCACCTTCTCAACTAAAGCAAAAAAATCATACTCCCTCTGCGAAGCTACTAGAACTCGTAAACTATACCTGGGTCCATCCCCAAGGTGGACTTACCGGTCATACTCGGTCACCACCATTCCTGCGCAGAACGGCTTAATCTTAGGAACTCGGCCTCATACTCAGCCACTGAACGATCCCCCTGTGTGAGATTAAGAAACTCACGCCTCCTAGCATCAATGTAGCTGGCTCCCACATACTTACTCTAGAACGTAGTATTAAAATAGTCCCAGGTCAATTGGCCAAGCTGAGTGCCCTCCTTAATCGTCAGCCACTAGTGGTATGCTTCGTCACGAAGCAAAGAAACAACCCCCTTAAGCTTCTGCTCAGCAGTGAAGTCTAGATCTTCCATAAGTCTCTTTATGGCCTCCATCCAATATTTAGCCACGTTAGGGGCGACTCCAGTGACACCCTGGAATAACTCAACCCTGTTGGACCAGAGTCGTTAAGTAATCGACCCTCAGCCTCCAGCTCTAGTATTGGGCTCAGTGACCCTCTCTAAGATCCTTAACATGGCTTGGGACAGTACATCGGCCCCAGCCGCACGATCATGAGACCTAAATCCAAACCATTCTTCGTAATAAGTGACACCAACGTCTCGCTAGTGTCTAAATTTGATATGTTGCCCAGTGAAGAGGACTCAGCTCGAGCCCCTCTACGGCCTCTACCACGGCCTCTAGTACCCTTGTCCACGAGTACCTCTTGTGCTCATTGTCTAATCGCGCTTATCTCTGTTAACAGTTTTATGTATCAGTTTACAGTTTCACTATTTCATTAACAAAAGTTTTATGCAGAATAGTATCAATAATTTAGAGTTCGTTTTCATATAACTCACTGTTTATCAGTTTCACTACAATCTCAGTATACACTATCTTGAGTGTTTTCAGTCCAGTCTATCTAGAGCATCTCAGTATACACAATCGTGTCATTTGTTTCCAAAACACTATCTACTTTCCAAAACATTTATACTTTGCAGAAGCTTTTTAAAACAGTTGGCGTAAACGTGGAATTTTGGTAAAACATTTGATTCTTTTCAAAACCTGTGTTTTCCTACTACTAGCAGTAAAATCTATAAAACATTGCAAATCCCAAATTTAAACAAAAAGCCGTAATGGTCATAATTACATCAAACTTTCCAAAATATAACCTAAAACCATAGATACTTATAAAACTATAGAAGTAGTAGCAGTGGTCACCTTCGAGTCCTCCGCTGCACCGATTCGTCTAATGCTAGGGATTACCTGAACAGATTAAATAGAAAAGGGTGAGTTTCACAACTCAGTGTATAACCCTCACAGATAACATACATACAAAATACTCATCAAAAGTCCGAAATAAACAGTCTGGGACCAGAACCCATTACAGAAACCAGTTTGGGCCTTAGTCCACTCATATGCAGAATCAGAGATATATATTAGGGCTGTAGCCCAATCGAATGCAAAATCAGATATATAATAAACTCCTACCCACCAGTCGCTACACACCATCTCCGTCCAGCCCTACATACCATGTGGGGATAAAAATTAACCCACCCATCCCTACACACCACACTATACCGAAAGGCAACACATAAACAGAATAATGCAGCTCAGTTACTAGATAACATGCTCAAAGCCCTTTAGGCACTTCCACCAAAAATATCATCAACCCGCCTCGATGTAATGCAACATAGCATACATGACATGCAAACATGCAAATATCAGATCATACATTCAGTACAGTATAGATATCATATAATCAGATTACATTAATAAGGGTGTAAGTAACGCTTATCAACCCTACCGTAGGTCCACAGTTGACTTGAGCGACCCATGCGACCTTATAGATCATTTTAGAAAAATGGGCTTCAACGCTCATGTGGCCTGCCCATGTGGGCCCACATGACTAAAATTGGCCTTGGCTGTGTGGTTCACATGGCCTAGTCCAAAATCTCACACGGTTGTATGGTTCACCCGTGTGAGCCCACACACTCGTGTGGCCTACACGACCCAATTGGTCGAGCCTGTGTCTTACACACGGCCTCACCGGCCATCACACAGCCTCGTCAGCCATTACACGGTCGTGACATGCACGCACGACTTGGCCTCGTCAATGACACAGCCGTCTACCGTCACACGGCCTACTACACGGGTGACCATATGCCCATGTGGCGTCGACAGTTTCATTTTTCAGCTTTCGCCGATTCTCGTTTTCTATGTTTTTGGGTAGCACCTGGTTCATATTTGCTGTTTATGTAAACTCGAGATCACCAAACGTATAATCAAAATATCCAACCTTTTAGAAACCCAAAAACGAGTCTTAACAATTAATCTGGAAACAAAAAGTTGACTTACTGCTACCAAAATGCTCACCACTTCAAACTCGACAAAACGTTGATTCTAGTCTCAAAATTGTCTCCTAAACAACAATAAAACTCCTCTTAATTGCAGAACTAGAAAATGTTAAAATTTATCACCACAAAAACCTACCAAGTGCGTATAGAACATGAAATCGAGACTTGATTAACACATGAATAGAAAGCGAAGAGGGTAACAACAACGAAAAATAGTAGAGAAGGAAAAATGAGGAAAAAGAAAAATGACAGAAACTTTTGGGAAGAAGGGAGAGAAAATCGAAATTGCTTTTTTGGGAAGCAAACAGAATATTTTCTAATCACTACAATCCCTCAAATTCCCCCACTAACTCCACTTTCCTACTATCATTAAAATTCCAATCTTACTAAAACACCTATACGACATCCAGTAAAAATAATTCCCTTGCTCGTGTAGGGATTCGAACACCAAGCCTCCAGCATAACCAACACTCCACTTATCCACCAAACTAGCAGGCCCATTTTGATATATTCTCACAAAGAATAAGATATAAGCCTACTGTCCAGAGATAGGGCTTTAATCATAAAAATATCAAAATTTTCCTAAGTTGTGGCTTGAATTGAGGACCTCCCACACACACCCAAAACACTTAACCACTAAATCAGATAGATATTTATGTTACAAATTTAGAAAAGCCAGAATTAAGAAAATTAGGGCTTTACAACTCTACCATCTAAAGAAAATTTCAGCCTCGAAAGTTTACTTGATCAGAAAGGTGAGGATTCTGCTGACGCGTCAAATCCTCTGGCTCCCAAATGGCTTCATCTGTGCTATGATTCCACCACAACACCTTCATTAAGGGGATAGACTTTCTTTGTAGAACCTTAACGTCACGATCTAGAATCTGAACTAGCTCTTCCTCAAACATTAGATCTAGCCTAACTTCAATCTCCTCCATAACAACAATGTGCGTAGGATCAGAGCGATAGCATCTGAACATCGAGATATGGAAAACATCATGAATGCAATCCAACTCCGGAGGTAGCTCCAACTGATCTACGATTGATCCCACTCATTTCAAAATACTGTAAGGTCCAAAAAACTTAGGGCTTAGCTTGCCCTTGCGACCAAACCACAATACCTTCTTTCATGGCGAGACCTTAAGAAAAACGAAGTCTCCTACGGAATACTCTATCTCTCGACACTTCAGATCTGCATAAGACTTCTGCCTATTAGAAGCCACTTTCAGTAGATCTCGACTCAATCTAACTTTATCTTCAGTTTTAGAAACCAATTTCGGACCCAGAATAAGTTGCTCACCTAACTCAGTCCAACACAGGGGAGTGTGACACTTACGACCATACAAGGCCTCGTAGTGAGCCATCTATATACTAGACTGGTAGCTATTATTGTAGGGAACTCTGCTAATGGCAAGTACTCCTTCCAATTGCCATGGAAATCTATAACGCAGCTTGTCAACATATCCTCTAGTATTGAATCCCCCTCTTTGACTGACCATCTGTCTAAGGATGGAAAGCAGTACTGAAGTCTAACCTCGAACCCAGAGCATCATGAAGCTTCTTCCAGAATCGGGACGTGAAATGAGGAACCCTATCAAAGATGATCGAGACAGGTACCCCATGTAGCCTCACTATTTCAGAGATGTAGAGTTTAGCCAATTTATGTAGAGAAAAGTCTGTCCTAACCGGGATGAAGTGAAGAGATTTGGTCAATCAATCCATGATGACCCAGATAAAATCCTTCTTAGTGGGTGTTAGAGGCAACCCACTAACAAAGTCCATCGTTACTCGCTCCCACTTCCACAATGGTATCTTCATCGGCTACAGCAAACATGAAGGTAGCTGATGCTTAGCCTTAACTTGTTGACAAGTTAAACAGCAAGCAACGAAGTTGGTAACCTCATGCTTCAACCCTGGCCACCAGTATAACTCTCGTAGATCTCGGTACATTTTATTCCCATCGGGATGCATAGCATAAGGGCTATTATGTGCCTTCCTCAGAAACGATAGTCTCAAATTCCCAGCATTCAGTATGCAAATCTGACCGCAGAAAAACAGTACCGCATCACTGTTAATCCCAAAATCAGTAGTATCACCATTCTCAACCTAACAGCACCATAACTTAAGAGACTTATCCCCCATCTGTTTATCTCTAATCTGACCAATCTATGTCCGCTTAACCTGAAGATTTGCCAACAGACTCCCATCGTCGAAAAGACTAAGTCAGGCGAACATCACTCTCAAATCGGTTTTGGCTCTACGGCTCAAGCCATCGACCACCACATTGGCCTTGCTGTGATGGTACTCGATAGTGCAGTTATAATCTTTAAGTAGTTCGACCGATTTACACTGCCTAAGGTTTAACTCCTTCTGAGTGAGAAGATATTTGAGGCTCTTGTGATCAGTGTAGATAGTACACTTCTCACCGTACAGATAGTGCCTCCAGATTTTTAGAGCGAAGACTACCACTGCCAACTCTAAATCGTGCATCGGATAATTAGCCTCATGAGTCTTGAGCTGACGAGACACATAAGTAACTACCTTACCATCTTGTATTAGAAGGCAACACAAACCCAGATGCGACGCATCACAGTATACCACAAAGTCCCTACCAGGCTTAGGTATTATCAGAACAGAAGCCTGAGTTAAAACGGTCTTAAGCTTATCAAGGCTCTCTTGTTGTGCATCAATCAAAACGAAAGAAACTCCCTTACGCAGAGGCTTAGTCATCAGAGCTGCGATCAAGGAGAACCCTTCTACGAAGTGCCGATAATACCCTACTAGTCTCAGAAAGTTGCGAATTTCGGCCATATTCTTCTGCTGTTTCCATTCCAACACAACCTCAATCTTATGAGTATCAACACGAATCCCCTTGAAAGAAACCACATGTCCCCAAAAGGTTACTTCCCGTAGCTAGAACTCACAGTTGCTGAACTTTGCATATAGTTGTTTCTCACGAAGAGTCTAAAGCACCACTTTGAGATGCTCATCGTACTCACCCTTTGTCTTACAATACACCAAGATGTCGTCGATGAATACCAGCACGAACTGATCTAGATAGGGTTGGAACACTGGTTCATCAAATCCATAAATGATGTTGGAGCATTAGTCAATCCAAAGGGCATAACTAGGAATTTGTAATGTCCATATCGAGTCCTAAATGTCGTCTTATGCATATCGGCCTCCTTTCAACTGATGATAACTTGAATGCAGATCAATCTTGAAAAACACGAAAGCCCCTCTGAACTGATCAAAAAGATCATCTATCCTCGAAAGTGGGTAATTGTTCTTGATCGTTAGCTTGTTCAGCTGTCGGTAGACAATACAATTTACTCACTCGAATGGACTGCCCCAACGAACTCACAATAGTTACCTCACTAGAAGTACTCTCAACCGGAATCCCCAAGGTTTCAGACACAACACTGGCTACATAAGAGTGTGTAGAGCCTATGTCTATCAATGCCAAATAAGGTACATTATAAATTAAAAACGTAACCGTGATGACGTCCGAAGCATCTCTGCCCTTACAGCGACAACATCATAAACTAGTGTAGGCTGCCTCTCTACTCAGTGCTCTCTGTCCTTGGCCCATGCTGTTACCACCCTTGGCTTGACCTCGGCCCCTAAATGGCTGCTGAACTACCTTCGGTAGCTACGCAGTACCAGTAACTAAAGCTTGCATCTAATCAGTTCTCAATTGACAATCTCTAACACGATGCTTAGTAGACCTACACCTCAAACATGCCCTAGTAGTCTTCCAACATTCGCCCGGATGGCATCTATCAAAATGCCCACAAAGCGCCACCCTAGTAGGTACAACAGGAGGCCCAACTCTCATTGGCCCATCAAATCTAGACTTTTTCTTAGGCCTCATCCCAGAACTCGAGGGCTACGAATCCCTCTTATTCTTTCCTTTCTCTCAATTTTGGCGCTCAGCGCGCTTAACCTTCTCGGTAATCTTTGCCTTCTCAACTAAAGTAGAAAATCATGCTCCCTCTGCAGAGCTACCAAAACTCACAAACTATCCCTGAGTCTATCCTCAAAATGGACGCATCGATCATACTGGGTCGCCACCATGCCTCGCGCATAACTGCTCAATCTTAGGAACTCGACTTCATACTTGGCCATTAAACGATCCCCTTGTGTGGGATTAAGAAACTCACACCTCCTAGCATCAATGTAGCTGGCTCCTACATACTTACTCTAGAACGCAGTCTTAAAATAGTCCTAAGTCAATCGGTTAGGCTGAGTGCCCTCTTTTACCGTTAGCCACCATTGGTATGCTTCGTCTCGAAGTAAAGAAACAACCCCTTAAGCTTCTGCTCAGCAGTGAAGCCCAAATCATCCATAAATCTCTTTGTGGCCTCCGTCCAATAATTAGCCACGTTAAGGGCGACTCTAGTGACACCCCTGAATAACTCAGTCTCATTGGATCGGAGTCATTCCGTAACCGACTTCGGCCTCCAACTCTAGTATTTGGCCCAACGAGCCTTTCTAAGATCTTCAACATGGCTTGGGACAGTGCATCGGTCCCAGTCGCATAATCATGAGACCTAGATCCAAACCCAATCTCCGTAACTGGCGACATCGGCGTCTCGCTGGTGTCTAAATTCGGTATGTTTCCTAGTGAAGAGGACTCAGCTTGAACCCCTCTACGACCTCTAGTACCCCGTCCACAAGTACCTCTTGTGCTCATTATCTAATCGCATTTATCTGTATTAACAGTTTTATGTATCAGTTTATAGTTTCAGTATTTTATTAATAAATGTTTTATGCAGAGCAGTATCAATAAGACAAAGTTCTTTTTCGTATAACGCAGTGTCTATCAGTTTCACTACAATCTCAGTATACACTATCTTGAGTGTTTTTAGTCCAGTTTATCTATAATCGTCTTAGTATATACTACCTATAGCAGTTTCAGTCAAAAACACATATAACAGATTCATAAAACTTACAGAATCGGCGCTGAAGACTCGATGTGCCACACATCCAGTAAAAATATTTTCAGTTATCAAAGACTAGTTCTTTTAAAACCACGTTTTAAAAACCCAAATCCACAGTCGAGTTTTGCAACCTAACTCTGATACCACTAAATGTAACACCCCAAACCTGGCCCAGATATTATGGCCAAATCTGGCGGTATCACATGATAGTGCTTTTGAAACCGTAGCGACGCTTAAACCATTTCTCCTTTTAAACAGTTTCCCTTATTTTATGTTAATTCCCAATCGTGTCAGTTGTTTCCAAAATGCTATCTGTTTTCCAAAACATTTATACTTTGCAGAAGCTTTTTAAAACAGTTTGCATAAACGTGGTATTTTAGTAAAACATTTGATTCTTTTCAAAACCTGCATTTTCCTATTACTAGCATTAAAATCCACAAAACATTGTAAATCCCAAATTTAAACAAAAATCCATGATGGCCATAATTACATCAAAGTTTCCCAAATATAAACTAACACCAGAGATACTTATAAAACCATAAAGGCAGTAGCAGTGGTCACCGTTGAGTCTTCTACAGCACTGATCTGTCTCATGCTGGGGATTACCTGAACAGATTAAACAGAAAAGGGTGAGTTTCTC
This sequence comes from Gossypium stocksii, assembly GCA_020496765.1. Taxonomy (NCBI): domain Eukaryota; kingdom Viridiplantae; phylum Streptophyta; class Magnoliopsida; order Malvales; family Malvaceae; genus Gossypium; species Gossypium stocksii. Next base: position 66,274,645 of record CM035626.1, read on the forward strand.
AACTCAGTGTGTAACCCCCATACATAACATACATACAGAATACTCATCAGAAGTCTAAAATAAACAGTCTGGGAACGGAACCTATTATAGAAACAAGTTTGGGCCTTGGTCCACTCAGATGCAGAATCAGGGATATATATTTGGGCCGTAGCCCAATAAGATGCAGAATCAGAGTTATAACAATGTCCTACCCACCAACCTCTACACACCATCTCCGTCCAACCCTACACACCATGTGGGGATAAAATCAACCCACCCATCCCTACATACCATACTGTACCGAAAGGCGGCACATAAACAGAATAATGCAGCTAAACTGCCAGATAACAGGCTTACAGCCTTTCAGACACTTCCTCTAAAAATATCAACCCACCCCAATGCAATGCAACATAGCATACATGACATGCAAACATGTAAATATCAGATCATACATTTAGTACAGTACAGATATCATATAATTAGATTACATCAATAGGGGTCTAAGTAATGCTTACTGACCCTACCGTAGGTCTACAGTCGACTTGGGCGACCCATGAGACCTTATACATCATTTCAAAAAAATGGGCTTACACGCCCATGTGGCCCACTTGTATGCCCACACGACCCGACCCAGAATCCCACACGACTATGTGGTTCACCTGTGTGAGCCCACACACTCGTGTGGCCGACATGGCCAAATTGGTCAAGCCCGTATCTCGCACATGGCCTCGCCGGCCATCACATGGCCTGCCATACGCCTGTGTCATACGTGCACGGCCTGGCCTTATCAATCACACAGCCGTGTACTGCCACACGGATGATCACACACCCATGTGACATCGACAGTTTTATTTTTCAGCTTTCACCGATTCTCATTTTCTGGGTTTTTGGGTACACACCTAGTTCATTTTCATTGTTTATGCAAACCCAAGATTAGCAAAACCTATAATCAGAATATCCAACATTTTAGAAACCTAAAAACAAGTCTTAACAATTAATCCCGAAATGAAAAGTTGATTTACCGCTACCAGAATACTCACCACTTCAAATCAACTCGAAAAAACATTGATTCCATTCTTACAATTGTCTCCTAAACAACAATAAACTCCTCTTAATTACAAAACCAGAAAATGTTAAAATTTATCACCACGGAAGCTTACCAAGTGCGTACAGAAGATGAAATCAACGGAACTCATCTTGATTAACACACGAATAGGAAGAGAAGAGGGCAATAACAAGGGAAAATGGTAGAGAAGAAAAAGGAGGAAAAGGAAAAACGACAAAAATTTTTGGGAAAAAGGGAGAGAAAGCTGAAATTACTTTTTGAGGAAACGAACAAAATATTTTTTGGTCACTACAATCTCTCAACTTCCCCCACTAACTACTCTTTCCCACTATCATCAGGATTCTAATCTTACTAAAACACATACACGGTATCCAGCAAAAATAATTCCCTTTCTCATGCAGGGATTTGAACACCAGACCTCTAGCATAACCAACACTCCACTTATCCACCAGACCAGCAGGCCCATTCTGAGATATTCTCACAAACAATAAGATATAAGCCTACTGTCTAGAGATAGGACTTTAATCATAAAAGTATCAAAATTTTCCTAAGTTGTGGCTTGAACTTAGGACCTCCCACACATACCCAGAACACTTAACCACTGAATCAGACAGATATTTATGTTACAAATTTAGAAAAGCCGAAATTAAGAAAATTGGGGTGTTACAAACCAGGCCTCTAATATAGTTTGTGGAGATCACGATACATCTTATTACTTCCAGAGTGCAATGCATAGGTACTATTATGGGCCTTACTGAGAAAACATGTTAAATCTCCTTATCATTCGGCACACAAAGTCTTCCATGAAAATAGAGTACTCCATTATTTAGTGTGAAGTCCCCTCACACTACTTATTCCTCTTGAAGAAACCTCTTCGCCAACTCTTCATCTGTAGGCTATTTTTATTTGATGATAAAGATGGCTTTACATGTAGCTCTACACGTAATCCTCCATCACTCATTACACTCAATTGCACGAATAGTGCTTATAGCTCGCATACTAACTTCCTACTTAGTGCATCAGCTACTATGTTTGCCTTGCCTAGGTGATACTTTATCACACAGTCGTAGTCCTTTAGCAACTCTATCCACCTTCTGTGCCACAAGTTTAGTTCATTTTGCGTGAGCAAATACTTGATGCGCTTATGGCCTATGTAAATAGTACATCGCTTGTCGTACAAGTAGTGTCACCAAATCTTGAGTGCGAACACCATAACTACTAACTCCAGATTGTGGGTTGGATAGTTTCACTCATGCATCTTTGATTGCCTAGAAAGATAAACTACTACCTTCCTTACCTACATCAATACATATCCTAGCGCAGTCTGCGAGGCATCACTATAGATCGCAAAATCCTTCCCTGGTTGTCGAAGCTCTATTGCCTTTCTTTAATCCAGGCAAGCTATTTATTTTGCCAAAGTTAGAGTTAAGGATTGTTTTGAAAAATGTGGGTATTAGATAAGCTAAATTTTCTAACTATAGATCAAGAAGAATGAAATTTGGGGATAGACCGAAGAAAGAAAAAGGTAGAAGATTAAGTTGTCAAGTTGATCGCATTTTGCACCGAGGTAAGTTTACGGTAAATAAATGAAATATTTCAATATTTATATTAATGTTGTTAATTTCCAGCATATATACATTTATTTTATGAGAATATTCCAAGTTGATTCAAATATGAGGTAACAGAGAAAAAGTATCAGAAAGCCCGTTTGAACCTTAGGAATGTATAGGATACGGAATGTCATGACATTTTGGGTTGAGATAGTTGAGGAACATCCCATGTAAATCCATATCAGACATATGGCATTAGTGGGTTAAGATAGTTCAGGAACATCCCATGTAAGTCCATATCACATATATGGCTCTGGCAGGACAAGGAACATCCCATGTAAGTCCATATCAGATGTATGGCTTTTGCAGGACAAGGAACATCCCATGTAAGACCATGCCTAGAGCATGGCATTGGCAGGCTATTATCAGACAAGAAAACCCAAGTATCCTTAGTATTCCAAATGGTTCATTGGGCTAATATACAGGCTATGTTACAAGAAAGTTCAGGTAAAGGAATGATAAACAGGAAAGTTAAAGAGTAAGTGGAGAAGTAAAATAAAGATTTTGTTGTTGAGGGTGTAATATGAGTATATTTATATTTGGTGAATGTTGTCATTTATTTATTTATAAACTTACTACTAAACATTGTAGCTTACTTCTTTTCTTTTCTCTCTTTTATAGTGTAGCCAAGCCAATTCAGGGATCAAAAAGACGTCGAAGTTCGTCTCACACTATCAAATGTTATCACGATATTTTGTAGTTTGGAATGTTTTGAGTTATGACATGTATAGGGACTTAGCCATTTGGTGTGTATGTCTTTATGATATGATTTAAGTATGGTATGTGAATTCTTGATGATGATTACTTATTGAAATGGCTAATTAAGAACATGTTTTGATGTTAAGTATGCCTAAATGATAGTTTATGCAAAGAAATGACGAAGGAGGAAAAGTTGGCCATGAAACAGTTTTGTAACAGCAACAGTGATATGAATTTGAAAAAATCACTAAACATTGTATTAATGGAATTAAATGGTGAATGAGATATAGAATTAAATCTTATTGAGTATATTATCATAGAAAAGAAATAGGGCAAGCAAAGGAAGTCTGTATTGTGAGATATTTAAATTCTTGTGAGACCAGTTCAAAGGAATTTTGTGATCCCCTATTTTGATTTTAGAAATTCACTAAAAATTCTATAAAAATAATTTTGAGTTAAAATTTATATGTATAGATTTATTAGTGAGTCTATTTTCATTAGAAAAAAGTAGAAACACTATATGAAAACTGTACTAAGAGATAATTGATTTTTAGCAAGGAGAGGTCAGAACCATTGGACTGCAAAACAGGGGAACATTTAACTAATAAACTGTACTAATTGGCCACACCAAAAATTCTGAAAAAATTATGGTAAGAATATATATGAGTCTAGTTTTAGGTAAAATTTATGGATTTAAATTTTGAATTTTGTAACTCAAGTTATAATTAATTTAGTAACTATTACGCAGGTGGACAGTTTTATTATGAATAGTGCAAATGAATTGTTTTGATTTGCGTAAGTAATCGGAAAATTTTTAATGTTCTTGGTTTGGTCTCGAACCGTTTCAATTGCATGTTTTAGGGCCTCGAGGGCCCTTTTTAGGGATATTGGATGAATGTGAGCTAATTAATTTTAAAAGTATATTTTCATGCCCCGAATTAGTAAGGTAAGCATAGTAACGCCTCGTGTTTGACTTCGGCAATGATCTTGGGTAAGGGGTGTTACATGGTATTACATGGGATCTCAGTTTGATACCAATGCCATGTCCCATACATGGTCTTACACAGGACCTACAATACTCATAACATGATTGCGGTATCCTTCATATCATTTAAACTTGCATGTAACTTCTCTTTCATGTTTTTATCATTTCTTGGTAAAATTTCACATCACTAATTTCATGAGTCTTATACATTTCCTCAACAAATCTATATCATGGAATTTAACATAACTCATACAAAATCATATCCATGTCTTCATAAAATATCACAATTTCATAAAAAAAAGTCATCATAATGAATTTACATAACATAGGAGCTAAATTATTACATACAACTTACCTCAAGTCTAAAATGTGGGCAAATGCTCGGTTTAGTCCGCGACTTTACTTTTTCCCTGGTTTCGGTATGGGCTTTGTGTTTCTTGATCTAAAATGAAAAATTTGACTTATTTAGTACCCACACTGACTAAATAGTCCTTAATTCATCTTTGGCAAAATTTGTAATTTTGCCTCTAAACTTTTACATATTTGTAAAATAGTCTCTAGGCTCGTATAATAAAATGTATTTATTCCCTTGGCTACCCAAGCCTAGCCGACACCTGCTAGTGTCCATGAAAGCCTACATTGCTCATAATTTCACACTTTTACTACATATTTTACTAACTTTGCAATTTGGTCCCTGTTTGGGACTTTCATGAAAAATCACTTAGAGAAAGGTGTTTACTACACTTTAATCTTTCATTTTCTACCACTAGGCATCAAAATACCTGCATGTCATGCATGGGTATATTTTTTAATGTAAACACTAGCTCAAATTGGTGTTAGAAATTACTAGATTAGGCTACAAGGATTTCAAAAATATGAAAAGCATGAAAAATGGAGCTTGGAGTCACTTACTTGGAGCTTGAAATGAAAGAAACCCTAACTATGGAGTCCTTAGAGAATTAGGCACTTGCATGGAGAAGATGAGTCAATTTTTGACTTATTTTCCCTTTTTATTTCATTAATCAACTAAATGACCAAAATGCCCCTATGTCCTTTCTTTGATTTTTTTCCCTTCCATGGGCATTTTTGTCCACCATGCTAAAAATTCGTCTAATTGCCAAATAAGGGCTTCTATTAATTTCTCTTATGCTATTTCATACTTAAACCTTCTAGAAACTCATAATTTGCATATTTTGCAATTTAGTCCTAAGAGACAAATTAATCACTATTTCATGAAATTTCCTTCATGAAATTTTCTCAATATCATGTAAGTATGCCATAAACTCAAAAATAATCATGAACTATATTTTTCTACTTTGAATTTGTGGTCTCGAAACTACTATTCTGACTAGACCCTAATTCGGGCTATTACACTTTTTCAAATTTTCTCACTCAATAATGCTCTTTTAGTTTTTCAGGTACTTTTTTTACTCATATTGATTTTCTTTTTGGATTTTTCTTTTTATTTTGCACTTTCACGCCGACCTATAATTCTCATATCACACTAGTCTTTCTTTTTTCACTCTATTTTTTTCAAACTTCACCATGATGTATCTATTTAACTCTTAATACGTATGGCTAGATGTCTATAATCGTGCAGTGCATGACCAAAGAATAATGGCAAATACAAATTGATGTTTTCAGGCTTGGGGCTTGTAATGTGGTTCATTAGGAAATGTCAATAGGCTCAAAAATTGGTACTAAGGGTAAAATATAATTAGGAAAACTTTTTGGTTTTGGATGTGTTCTAAAAAATGCCTTAAGTCATCCTTAAATATCTCAACGTGCACAAATTTAATCAACCAAACAAATACAAATTCAACTATTTATTATTCATACTAGCATGCTTATTTTCTTTGTATTTTCTATATCATTTGGTACAGTTGATTGCTTAATACCTATAGTTTAACATATAGAACTTAGTAGCCTAATAATCAAAATTTTAAAATCACCTATCATCATGACAAATTTATTCATAAACACTAGAAATCGATGTATATGCTCCAAATTAATCACTTGTATTTCTACAAGCTCAATCACACAAAAGACAAGAAAAATAAAAGAAAATGTAAAAATTTGAAACAAATTTTCTATGTTACCCCTACACTTTAGTTGACACATTGTCCTCAATGTGTAGTCCTTAAATAAATAAAGAAGGAAGTTACCTGATTGATCGTGGTCGCTCTAATTGCTAATGTAGGTGGTTCCTCCTTTGATCTTGTTAGCTCGAATTGTTTGTGTCTCATTTGTGTTGAATTCGTACATAGAAAATTTTACAACATGCAACAAAACGAAAAATCTAATTACTAATCCTACTCCTACAAAGTTTAAATTAAAATCATCCAATAATTAATGCAAGTCCTTATAAAAATAAAATAATTCAATCGTCCTCCTCATCCCTCTCCTCACTCCCATCATTCTTCTCGTCTTCTCATTCCTCCTTGCTTTCCTGCACTTATTATTCTTGTTCCGCATTTGTCAACACTAACACTTAGATGTGTAATTGGGGACTCGGATGTTATTTTGCCTTGCACATTCTTGGAATATTGGTCTCAACTCTTGGATCCACTGTATCATACAATCAAGCTTTGGATGACCACTTTCACAGACATCTTATTGAGCTCGTGTCAACCTTTGCAATGGAGTCGGTGTAGCTGTGTAACACCCCTATCCCGTAACCGTCGCTGGAATAGGTAAGGGGCATTACTGGACTTGTAACTCAGATCAGATCAGTAAAAGTTTTGAACTTTTCAATCACAATACAGTTCAATAATCATTCATCCAATCATGCTTTAAAAATTCATATAATCATATACTCATTCATACAGGATCAAATTGAAATCATGTGAAAGATAGGGAGAACATTGAGAAAACTTTCAAGTTAGGGACACACGGCCATGTCCTTAGCCCGTGCACACCCACACGGCCGTGTCCTACTAGACACGCCCTAATCACTCAGCCCGTGGTTGAAACTGTCCAACCCCACACGGTCGCTAGACACGCCCGTGTGTCCAGTCTGTGGCCAACACTGTCAATTACCACACGACTACCAGACATGCCCGTGTCTAGGCTGTGTGTAAAATTTGCTCAAAACATTCAAGATGCAGGGTTTATACGGTCGAGTCACACGCCCGTGTACTCCGACCATGTGGCACAAGGTAGGCTTGGTTTAAGCCATTCTTGCTACCCAAAATGGGTCAATCCCTACAAACAAAACATAGCCATTTAACCACAATATTTCATGCATAATTTGTAACCATTCAACACCATATATGCATATACCAAATACATAACATTCCATACCAAGACATTTTCACAACTTATTAGCTAATAGTACTAATTAAACCACATCATTGCACTTACCATTTAAACATATTATCTAAGGCAACTAAAATAACTTAAACATTTACAAAGCAAGCCATATCTCATAGCTTGAATTTGTACCAAAACATATCAATTTCATTAACAAGCTAACTACAAACATTCACTTAGCAACTAGCCTATACATGCTATGACCATTTCAAAACAAAGCTCCAAAAGTACCAAAAAGCTAGATGGATAGTGTGATGGCGATCTCCAACACGTCCGAATATCGAGCTAGCTTCTGAATCTATAAAACAAGGAATAAATAAACAGAGTAAGCTTCAAAAGCTTAGTAAGCCCGTATAATATAGAATTTAAACTAACCAAATCGATAAGTTAACATATAACTAATGCCAAGTCAATTCATATGTTCAAGTTGCCTATCTCACAAGCATACACTTGTTAGTACATGTAATTTCATAAACCATTCACGTACAAGATACAACATTCATGTATCATAAGCATAACCTCAATACTTATAACATGTAATTCATGTAAATCAATTCATATAGTCCATGTAAATCTCGTATAACATGTAATTCATATATCTCTATAACTTCATGTAACTTGTATCGGTAATTGCCCGTTGAACCTTTAAGAACAACGAGGGATACTCGGGTGATACACACACAGTGTATATACATATAACCTGTAATCCGTCAATGCATCATGTATGCTCTTTCGAGCCTATATCGGTAAGCCCGAAGGCTAAACATGTGATCCCGAAGGATGAACGGTAAGCCCGTAGGCTAAACGGTAAGTCCGAAGACTAAACATGTAATTCCGAAGGATGAACATATAGCTCATGAGCTGTGGTGAGTCCACAACAAATGCAGGAGCTCAAACCACCCCGTAGCCCTAGTGACATGTCACTTGTATCCTACGACTTCTACGGTTCTAACGGGGCTCGGTATTCCGTTTGTACTTGTATTCTTTAAACATTTACATATCAATTCATATACATATAATAGGTAATTCACCTTTCATGATGATTTATATATACATATAGCAATATTACATTCATTATGATTAAAATACATATTCAATTCTAATTATACGAACTTACCTCGATTTAGTCGATCTCGAGTCTATTCGTCTACTTTTCTTTTTCCCCGATCAAGTTCCGAGATTTGATTATCTTGATCTATATTTATACAAATTCAGCTATTTAATCAACAATACACTCAATTTAATCCAAAAACATGTATTTTGGCAAATTTGCAAATTAGCCCCAAAACTTTCAACTACTTGGCAATTTAGTCCTTTTAACACAAAATAGCAAATTACACAATAAATCCCTCAATTCACCATAGCTGAATATTCACATAGTCATTATAAGTACATAACTTTCATTTAATCACATTCAAAACCACATAAATTCTATTTATTTGTAAATAAATCCTTAAAACTCATTTTCATCAAAATTTACTTTATAAAACTTGTATATTTCCATATAACATTCAATAATTCATCAAAAACCATTAAAATAACATGGATTCATCCATGGCATTTTTCAAAAACACAACCAAATTCAGAAATTGAGGTACGGGTCGGCTAGTATACGAAGCAACGATCTCAAAAACGTAAAAATTAATAAAAACTGAAGCCAAAACATACCTTGATTTTGCAAAATGCTAGCCAAATGAAAGAAAGCTTTAAACCTTTTATTTTGTTTGAAGAATCAGTGGAAGAGAAGAAAATTAAAGACATTTTATGTTTTTAATTAATTAATATAACATATAAAAATCAAATACCTATTTTACCCTTTAATAAAACCATTTTTTATTTCATGTTATTATGGACGTAAATGTCCACCATCGACCACTCACAATATAAATGGCATAATTACCAAGCAAGTACTCCCTTTTATAAAGCCATGATCAAATAAGTCATTTATGAAATAGAACTCCTATTTATCACTTTATGCGATTTAATCTTTTTTACCGAATTAACAATTTAAACGATAAAATTTCTGTACGAAACTTTCACACCATATATCTATCATGCTGTAAAACTTATTAAAGCAATGAAAATAATATTTCGACTCGGTTAATTGGTCCCGAAACTACTCGTTCTGATTAGGGTCAAAAGTGGGCTGTTACAAGCCGTCACTTCCTATTGTTGCTTGTTCCAAACCTTTATTTATTTGGATCACAATTCTGTATACTGTTGGAACAAGGTGTCGCTAATAACACTTTTTGATGATTTTAGCAACTGCTCAATGGATGTCATAGGTACACTCGTCTTTCTGCATAATACCGTCACTAGGTGGGGAAAGAAGACTCCTACCTTCTGGCTACCAATGCATCTCCTCATGTTCTAATGAATCCATTTACCGATACATACCTTCTTTTTCTGTAAAAAAACATAGAGTAACACTGCTATAAAAGTATTAACGTTAGAAACATTTAAAGCAGGTCAATTCTTGTGCATACAAATTGGACCCACATTTTAGCCTCAAGAAACATGATCACTTTATGAAAGGATACTGGGATACCAGTACCTGCACGATATTTCCATTCACCCCTACTTTAAGTTAAGAAATTTATAGTACTGTCCATATCTATATCTCAAAAGTATTCTAGATCATTTTCATAAATAAAATCATTCTCATAATATAAAGCATTATAAAAATCACAAATGATTCGAGGGGTTACTCGCACTTCCTTCCCCCATACAAGTACCATATCTCACATATGACCTTTAGTATTTCTAAACTCATGGTCCTATAAGGACGCATAAACTCTTGAACAATGGGAACCATGATATTCTCTTTTGGGATCGTGCAAAAATGTTCCCACCTCTGATATCAACTAAAGGCCATATATCCTTACACAACCATTAACGGATTGAATCCACTCTCTTAGAAAAAGGTTTTTCCTTAAAGTTCCATAAAATATTTCCCAATATTTGGTTTTGCAAAATTAGATGATTTTGGATCCATCATTGGTTTAGATTTATTGGTTTATGTAACTTTTCTAGGAGACATGATATTCTAATATAATACTAAGCAAACAATTCAACGTAATAGTAAAAAGTTGAATTTAAGAACCCTTTACCTTTAATCAAAGTTCGTTTTTCCTTTCCCATGATGGTTCCATTCCTTATTGCCCTAAATATGGTTGAAAAGTTTGCAAATAAATAGAATGAGTAAGAAATTGAGGTTTAAAGTTTAAGAGATTTTGTGGGATTTGAGAGAGTTTCGGGAATTAAGGGTTAAGAGGTGTTTTAATTAGAAATAAGTATGGTTTTAGGTTAGAAAATAGGATTTTTAAGGGTTAAAAATCAGGTTAAATGAAGATTATTTCGTCAAGTTACGGGACAGGGTTGGGTCGACCCTGCAGAAAATTGCAGCAATGCCGCGACATGGGGGTTCCGTGTCACGACATCCCTAGTAGAATACCTCTATTGCGACACTGGAGTTTGGTGTCCTGACACACCCTATAGTTTGGAGGTCTAAAGGAAATTGTCTACTATGTCATGACTCCCTGGGTCAATGTCACGATACTGACTCTGTTTTGGCTAAAAACTTCCAACTTTAAGGATGTTTCCGTTTAGAGATGAACCTACACCAAATAAAAGTCAAAATCTAAACTAGGTGATTAGTTTTATATACACTAATTTAAAAAATTTAAATAGCAATTCAACTAATTTTTTATGTTTTACTACTGTATTCATCCGACAATGTCACTAATTCACCAATGGAGGATTTCCCTGTTATGTTAGTATTGGTCCATCTTACATCCTGCCATTCTATCTATGCTTGTTTGTCCCTTTCTTTAAAACCTATTTATTTTTCTTGTATGCATAAAAGGAAGCAAGTCCCTTGACTTAGGGGCATTAAAAATAAATAATTTTCTACATTGTTCCCTAACTTCCTTTTATCTTCATTGCTTGATTGATGAACACATTTAAAAGTTTTAGTTTCACCATTAATTTTCATAATTAATTCATTCTTTTCTAAATGAATGGTGGATCTTGAAGTTGCTAAAAAGGATTTTTCGAATAGGATCGTTATCTCACGATCTTCTTCAAAATCAAGTACCACAAAATTTGTAGGGATAATAAAGCTTTACATTTGACTAACACATATTCCGATGCTCCTTTTGGATGTATTGAAGACCTGTCAGCCAATTGTAACGTTATTTGAGTAATTTTCAGATCCCCTAACGAAAGTTTTTCAAAAATCATTAGAGGCATTAAATTAATATTAGCCCCTAGATCGCATAGAGCTCTATTAAAGTGTATACTTCCTATCTCTATGGGAATAGTAAAACTCCCTAGGTCTTTTAATTTTCAAGGTACCTATCTTGAAATAATCACGCTATAGGAAGCATTTAAAGTAACTTGTTCTCATATCTTTATTTTCTTATGCCTAGCCATCATTTCCTTTAAAAACGTGACGTACTTTGGAACTTTTTCAATTAACTTAATTAAAGGTAGGTTAACATTAATTGTTTTAAACATTTTTAGGAAACTTACAAATTCATATTCATCCCACCTTTGCTTTTCTTCTAGTCTCGAAGGGGATAGGATTTTTGTCCTAACAAAATCTTTAGTTACTTCCTTCTCTATCTCTGCTGCCAGTGTGATTACCTCCTCTATTTCTGGCCCATTTTATGCTTCTGGGGATAGCTCTTGAGGATTGTCATTATTCTCCACCATTGTCTCTGGACTAGTGGTTTTTGGGCAACTCAGTACTTTTCCTGATCAGAGTGCAATTGCTTTCACAGGCTCATTACCTTCTCTCTGTGGATTATCTTCCATGTTGCTAGGAATATCTCTACCAATTTGTCTTTTGATGTCACCCATCATGCTTATTGTAACGCCTCAAATTTGGGCCTGGAAGAATTGGGCCTTGAGCATGGGAACACATAAAAGTTTATGTGAGCAAGAAAATGACATGATTAAATGCCTGCTTGTGTGGTTAGATGTCTTGAGAAGTGTTGGAGAAGTCTTGGGTTTAAATTTGCGCTTCAGCAAAAATTTTAGTTTTTCTCCTAAGTGAACCTTAAGATTAGCATATAGGCCTTATATTTAATTGTGATTGATTTATGTCACAAAAGGAGCTTATAGCTAAGTGGTAAGGTGGCGTATGAGACAGCTGAGAGGTCAGAGGTTCAAGGCATGGGGTGTGCAATAAAGGGATTTATTTTTATTGATCTGTGTGGCTAAAGTTTGTGGTGCAGTAGAACTCTGATGGATGAGAGGTTGGAGGGATTTGGGGAGTGGATTTATGGAGAGAATAGAGGAGGGGATTATAGAGAGATTTTAGGAGAGGAAAAGGGAGTTTTAATGGGAATAGGTTGGTGCCAAATTTGGTTAGTAGGGAGTGGGAATTCGGCTTGGGGTTTTGAGTGTGAGTGCTAAATTCTTTTGCTACCATTCCAAGTTTTCTTTGCTTTTTGTTTTCATCTTTTCTTTGTATTGCCAAACATATTCTGGAAACTTACCATTCGTGCAACTTTTCTGTCTTTGCCATTTTTGTATAGAATTGAAAGTGCCGAAAGTGTGTTCCATTTTTGGTTCTCGAAGTGACCATTTGGGGTAAAGGTTACTGTGCTACCGAATATTTCTTTCTCTCAACTTCTAATTGACTACGCCTCTCCTCTACCATTTCTCTTCCATTCGGTTTCTGCTCATAGCCAAATCTCCTCACCTTATTTTCCGGCTTCTATTCTTCGTTCTTTTCTTTTCTTTCACTCTTCTTCATCTTAGTCGATTAGAGGTTCGTTTCTCTTTCTCATCATTTCTTTTCTTTCGGTTTCTATCTTAGCCGATTGTTTCCTTTTCTTTTCTTATTTTCCTTTCAATCTTTCCTGCTGATTGGTGTTGGCCGAATGCTTGTATGCCCAGCTACTGATGTCGTGGGTTGAGTTTGCAAGGGTGTTGCCAAATCGAAAGGTACCTTTTGTTTTTCTTTTGTTTCTCGATCATTTTAGATGTGTTCATTTGGTTCTTTGGGTTTTTTTTTTTGGGAAGCCAAATATATTACTCCTATGAATTCTGACTACAAATCTTTTTGTTCTTCACAATGGGTTCTAGGAACTCCCAGTGAGGTATAGAAGTACCAGCATTGGGAAAGCAATCACAACCCTTTCTTCCGTTACTCAGTAGGTATATTGATATCCTTCATTCTTAATGGGTTTAGGCCGAATGTGCCTTTATGCTTGTAAGCCTGATATGTGTGAGTTTAGGCCACACTTTTCAACGTTTGTGTCTATTGAGATCTATTAAATTACAGATTTTTGATAATGGTGTGTAGCCGATTGTGATCAAGGATATTAGGTGGATTAAGGGTTTTCGATCGGACAAGGTGAGAAAGGGGTACCTTTGGGCTAAATGTTGGAAATGATTAACCCTTATAGTCATTTGGCTAACGAAATATTTTGATGGATTGTAAGTTCGATACGAGTGGGTTAATCGCACGTTTCGCATACAAGTGTGTATTTACACCCCTCTTTTCTATGTGTCAGCAAAAGTCGAAAAGTCGAAACTTCAGCTTTCGAGGCCTCATGAGCGTGCGAATGCTCATGCGGTGAATCGAGCCCACAAATCGCGGCCAATGGACTGTTGAGGCCACCACGGGTGTTCTCGTGGACTTGGGCCGTTATGGGCCTTGTGGGCCCAATAGGCCATGGGTCCCACATGGAATAAACCCACGAAACGTGGCAAATACTGGACTGGGCTATGGAGTTTGCATAGCCGTGACTCAATCTGGGCTAAATGGGCCACATGAGCGTGTGGGCTCACTTGGGTCAGGTAATGGGCCTTGGGTCATTTACTCTGTTATGACCGTTTAGGTTACTTAAGTTGCTCTAGGCGACTGTAGACCCTTTAAGAGGTCGGTATATGACTGATATACCCCTGTAGGGTAAAATGACCGATATACCCCCGTAGGGTAAAATGACCGATATACCCCCGTAGGGTAAAATGGCCGATATACCCCCGTAGGGTAAAATGACCAATATACCCCGATAGGGTAAAATGACCGTTATACCCCTGTAGGGTAAAATAACTAATATACCCCCGTAGGGTAAAATGATCGATATACCCCCGTAGGGTAAAATAATCAATATACCCCTGTAGCGTAGAATGACCGTAATACCCCTGTAAGGTAAAATAACTGTAATACCCCTTTAGGGTAAATGGACTGAAATACCCCTATAGCGTAGAATGACTATTTTACCCCTCGAGGGCAGATGACTGATTTATGGTATGATTTGACTATCTTTCTGAGCATGACATTTTGTATTCACTTATTATTTTGTGACATTACATATTGCATGGGATTTGGATACTGTTATGGAGGAAGAATACCATACTAGTGGCTGTGCCACATATACCGATACTGGTAGCTTTGCTGGGATTTTGATTAGTGCCGTAACCGGTGCTAACATTGTAAGTGTAGGGATGGGTGGGTGATTTATTCCCCACAGGAAGTGCAGGGTTGGACGGAGGCAACTGCAGGGCTGGATGGGATGACATGCATCATGCATTGTTCATACATTCTATTTTAATACTGATATAGGCTAGGCCCAACTGTTACTGATATGGGCTAGGCCCAACTAATACTGTTTTGGGCAAGGCCCAATTATTACTGTAATGGGCTCATGCCCAGACTACTTCTGTACTCTGATTACCTGACTGACTGTGTTTTTATATTAGGGTATTACACATTGAATTTTTGTAAACTTACCCCGTTTTTAACTGTGCAGGTAATCCCCAGCATTAGGCGGATCGGTGCTGCGAGGGATTCGAGGGTGGCCACACGATCACAGTTGTTTTGCATTTGACTTCATTTATTTTGAATTTCACTTTTGGGTTTTCAATTATATAATAAGGCATTTTATGTTTTAAATTTTTATTTGGGCTTTGCTTAATTATTTTAATCTGCTAAAACACGGATTTTCAAAGTAACATTTGTTTTCAAAGACACACGCTTTAATTTTTGAAACTTTAAATGCTTTCACGATTTAAATCAGTTTAAAATGCCAACGGCTAATGGTTGACGAGAGATATTGCTTATAAGTAATAAAAGGTGTTTTTCCTTACCTGGAAGTGAAATTTTATCGACAAGTCCAATTTTCGAAGAACACTCCAATGTGACACCGCCAGATTCGGCCATAACGTCTAGGCCTGGTTTGGGGTGTTACACTTATCAATTGGCTCATTTGATCATTGAGTTTAGTCAATGTTCTTGTTGAATTGGTGCACTCAGACTGCACCTATTTGACATCAATTCTTATTTACTGCATTTCTCCATCAATTTTGTCCAGTGGTCATTTGGGTTGACCCTGTCTTGGGGGTTTTTGTAAATAAGGTGGTTGGTAATTAGTGTTTTTAACTTGATTTAAATTATTACCTACTCCTTGGTTTCCTCCCCATCTCAGATTCAGGTGATCTATCCAGTCGAGATTATATGTATTTGAATAAAGGTTTCCACCCCTATTTTTGAAGTAACTCACATCCTCATACGGGTTTTTGATATAGTGGAAAAGCGGTTTATCCCCTCTATGCATAGACAGTGTAGAAGCTGATTCGATATGATTGAGTCTATCCACTAACTGTTGATACTTATCATTCTCTTGGATAGCTTTTGTTGTAGCGGGTTTCTAAGCATATATGAATCTTTCAATTGGCCACTAGTAGGAGTTTAACGCCATATTCTCGATGATCTTGTACACATCCTCATACTTTTTGTTCATAAGGGGTCCTCCAATTGCTCTGTCTAATCTAGATCATGCATTTGCATCCAACCTATTATAAAACACTTACAGTCACATGCACTCATGAAATCCATGGTGTGGGCATTTTTTAATCAACATTTTATACCGTTCCCATGCCTTATAGAAAATTTCTCCCTCCATCTGTCTAAAAACAACAATCTCTCTTCTTAGTTGTATTACTTTACTGATTGGGAAAAACTTTTGTAAGAATTTTCTAGGGAATTCATCTCATGTTGTGATAAACCCTAGTGCCTACGAGTCTAACCAAGAAAAAACATTATCGATCAAGGAGAAGGGAAACAATCGAAGACAAATAGCATCATCAGTGACCCCATTATACTTAAAATTATCACATAGTTGAAGGAACCGTTTTAAATGTTGATTAGAGTCCTCTATCATAGTGCCCCTAAACTGTAGATTGTTCTGGATCATTTGAATCATAGTCAACTTTATCTCGAAATTATTACCTGTAATTTTTGGTCTTGCTATACTTTCTTGGATCATATCCAAACTTGGTAAGGAATAATCCCTTAAAGTTCTTTTGTTCCGAGCCAACTAAATGTTTGCAAGAAGCTATTGTGCTAGTAAGTTTCCTAGGGCATTACCGTCAACATCATTAAATAGTGGATTTTCACGTAGTATGTTACTCATAGTTGGTAAAGGTGGATCTAGCATCTTTTGCTATTGCTATTGTTGCTATCAGTGATTTCTTCAGATTATTCTCTCTAGATCTGTTACTGCTACAATAGGTGTGCCCCTACTGGAGTCATACACTTAATCCTAATAGAAAATATTAGTAACAATAAATGAAATAAAATAGAATCATATCTATAACCAAGAAATTTCCTAATTATTCTTTTACACGTAGAAAATAAAATTAACCTAGTGATGTTGCCTCCCCGGAAATAGCACCAACAACTTGGCCACCTTTGGACGTACTAACGTCCAAAGTGTGAATACTTCAATAAAATATAGAATTAACAATGCTGTATCTGCAAGTATATAGATGTAGTTGTAATATAGTTTTAAAATGGAGTGGGTGAGTACTTCGAGGATTGTACCCAATGGAGGTGAGCACTAGATTATTTTTAACCTAAGCACTAAAAGAATTAATTAGTACTTTGGATTCAATTATAGCATGAAGAATATAAAATAAATGATTTTTTGAGGTTTTTATAATAAAAATAAAACAATGTAAAAATATAAAATTCAAGAGATTAAAAATGAAGAATAAATCAAATCTGATTATGGGTGATTAGCTTGTTTCAGTAATCTCTATCAACTGTCACTTCGAGTTCCTCATCAATCAACTACTCGCTACCATAGCAGGATCTTTTGATCTTTCACTAACATAATGTGTCAACAAGAACTACTTATCTTCTAACTTCACTATCCAAATTGGTTTGGGTTAAGGTGTTCTCGGATGGACAATACAAATTTTGGGTTAATTCACACCTTGATGACTTCCTAGGGTTGTCATGCCTAGGGTTTGTTTCACGTTCTCCCTTTCCCAAATAGCTGATCCATTGAGTAACCCTACAAAATAGTTAAAAGATCATACCTCCACTCGCTAATCCCTCATAGAAGGATTAGTTCCTCATGGCATTCATAAACAATATATAATCGATATAAAAAGAAAACAAGCTAATTAAATCGACAAGATAAAGTAAATGATAGAGTTTGATTGTATTGATATTTAAGCACAAATTCACAGAGTTGAATGAGTCCATAATCAAAATCTCTTGAAAGAAAACAACGAACAAGTAAACCAAACTCTAAAAACCTAAGAAAGAAAGAAAGAAAACAAAACTAAATTTAATAAAAGAAACAAGGTTAATGGAAAAGTGAGTTTAACATGTTCCAAAAGAGCCTATTTATAGCGTTTAAGTGGCTGTCATCCTTAACCCTAGGTCAGCTAGCGTTCCCGAGCTTTAAGTTTGACTGTGTAAACAAAAAATTCTCTGCTTCCTGTCTAATTTCCGTCCTAGAGTCAATGTCGCGAGACACCAGGACCTGTGTCCAACATAGCAACCAATATGCTCCTCTATAGCCATGTTCAGGGGTATGTCATGACACCCTCAGTCTGTGTTGTAACATTAAAGGCAGGCTTGAGTTTTCTTCATTCAATTCTCTATGTGGCAACATCATTCCTCCTATGGTAAGACATAGCATCTAGTATCATTCTGAAATACCTTCTAATGGTCTCCTACACACGAAGTACGTTGGCTTTCCCTTAGTCCTCATTCGGCCCTTAAGGTCAATAAAGAACTCAATTTGCACATTTTATTGAATGTAAGTAAAACTAATGAAACTTAACTAAATTGTAATGAAAATGCATATATTCAATCTCCTTAAGTGTGAAAACTAGTTTAATCTACTACATCGAATTTTGACAGATTTGTAAGTTGCCATCTGAATTTTAACTAACAACTGACGTTTTTATAATAGAATTTTAGTATATTTAGATCTCTCTAACTCCTTATTGATAAGAAATAATTTACATAACACAATTATTTTCACTATCTTCCTTTAGGATAAGTAGACCATACAGATCTGTTCATCATCTCTAAACATTGTATAGAAAACAAGATCATTTTGTTGATGTTCAAAGAAGCACCATAATCTTGGAGAACAATACCATAGCAACATTTAGGTTTGAATAGTTATAGGTTTTGATATAACATTATGAATCCATCTGTTGAATTTCAGGAAAACAACATAGATAAATATCTACAAGAGTTGTAGTTCTACATATTCATTCAAGAACAGGGATTAGATCCATTAATGAGAAACTGTAAAAGAGCGTGGGAAATTGAAACAGAAAGAGAATGGACTAACTTCTACTTGCCACCAGAAGAACCAACAATAATACCTGTGGTGCAAGAATTCTATCTTGTATTAAAAGAGAGAGAAGTAGCAAGATCATACTATGAGCTACGGACATATGTTAAAGTCAAAGGGGTCAATGTTCTAGTAACTAAAATAAGTATTTGTCAATTTTATGATGCTCTGCATTATTACCGAGATTATTTATACAAAAGAAATATCAAAGAATTTAAAAACATAGACATGGATGAGGTATTAAGATTTCTGACAGAAGAGAAAGAGGTATGGACATATCAAACAAGCACTACAATACTTGAGACATTTATTAATCACTGTGTTATCAAGCAACAATACACCATAAATCATTCAATAATTAAACTCAAACATGCCTCAAAATTATTATAAAACCATTCAAAATAAATGTCCAAAATCCAATAACAACTAAAATCAATTAATTCCCGGGAGTTCCATAATACCCGACTATAGTCTCTAAAATGTGTAATAAAATCTCTACCAAGCCTAAATCTCTTCGAACTCTCTTGCTCGGCTCCTCAGATCCTCAATCCCGTCGATTATCTGCACAAATGGTGATGGTGTGAGCTTTAAAAAGCTTAATGAATGTTAATAAAAACAACAAGTAAATTAACATCCAATTCATGCTTAATTCACACCCAATCATTCACCACTTGTTAGCCAAAATAATTAAACATATCAATTTAATTTTCATAAGTATTTCTAATACCAAAAATCAATTATTCATTGCTTTCAATCACCAATGATATAGTAACAATCATACAAAAATATATCAGAATACACTTCTCATGGCTTAATCGGGTGATCATACATTGGATAAATGGATCTCTGAACTCCTACAAATATCAAATACAGTCTACCGAGTTGAGTGGCTGAAGAACACACTCCTTTATAATGCCTCAAATAATCCATTGAGTGGAGACTCGTCCTCAACACTCCTTTATCTACTCCAAACAAATCAGTCCACCTAAAGCCATTTGCTCACAATGTCACAAATAAATGTGAGTACCCATAAATCCTATGGCATGCCAACTATATCCAATGGATCCACCATGCATGTTGCCAATATATTCAATCAAACATAGCATATAAATCGGTCATTATTGCATTCAATTTAATGTGACAAAATGCTTATGTGTAACTTGTAACATATCCATTTAGCATTCAAATAAATCAAGCAATTCTTTGCCAATTTCCCATATTTAATCACCAATTGTTACACCAACATATCATGGACAAAAATTTCAATACACGTGCTTTAGATCATCCTTAAAATTTACCAAACTTCCCTTAGAAACACTCACCACACAATTTTATTCTATCACAACAAGTGATCAACTAAGCAATTCCAAGCTTCAATTTCAGTTATCTCTGTCCTTTTCAAGATTCGAAGCTTCAACAGAGGTAAAGTAGACATTACCACCTTTCCAAAGTTATATTAAACACAAAATTTAACTAACTATGCTAATCAAAATCATTTCTTAAAAATACCTTACCAGATTTGTAGCATCAAGTCAAAAACTCGACTCCTCACAAAAATTGACCTCTCCAGCCCTCCTAATCACTTCCAAACATCAACACTAAACCAAATACATATAAACTAAGCATCAATTTCACATGTAAATCAATTTCACAAAAATTCAGAAAATCGATTAATAAAGCTGATGAAATTTAGATTTCCTCAAATTACCTCACAAATCATGTTTAATATTGATAAATAAGTTTAATAGATCCATTTTGAGTTTGAACATCCATTGATTTGTGGATTTCCTCTCAATATTCAAGATCCACCATTAAAAAACCTTAAGCCTTTAAAGAAGATGACATTGATAAAGAATCCTTTAATTGACTCTTAGATCATGTAAAAATATTTTTAATCTTCATAAAAACAAGTTTAGGATTGAAGATTACCTTTGATTCGCTCTAAATTCATTAATTGAAAATCTTGATTTAAAAAGCTTGAGAAATTTTAGAATATTTTTGGCTACTTTTAAGAATAATTTCAAGTGAATTGAGAGAGTATTTTAAGAAGAAAATTAGTTAGATCTATTCTCTGATGATAGATCTTTAAAACAATGCAAAGAAAATGAAATTTATAGCTCTCTGATATGATGTAAATGGTGTGAAAACATAGGCTAGATGCATTGTGTTTAAAATTGAAAAAACCACCAAAATTTAAAAATTGGGAAATTTGCCTAATGGCCACTCCCACATATCCCTTGTTTTACCATTTAATAATTTCCCTCCAAAATTCTGAATTTTAAGGTTTCTTTTCCAAATAAGTACTCCAAAATTTCCCTTATTTTACAATTAAATCTAATTTAATTAATATTTAAATTCAACTCAAATTAATCCCCAATAAAAATTATTTTAAAATTTTTTTCGACCCATATTAATTATTTTCACTAAAAATTATTTCATTACTTTAAAATTAATTTTTCAAAAATATTTTTATTTTTACAGCTTATTGTTTAATTAATTTTAGATGAAACTAACATTTTAAATTATATTAAAAATTACTAGAGACCCCATAAATTACTGGACCCAATTTAGGGATATTACACACTCTGTCATGACTTGTGCGAAAATAAGATTGAAGTTAAATGATCAAGGAAAAGGATTGAGTCAAAATTAAAAAAAAAATTCAAAGAACAAGGCTATTGAGCGGGATTTCCAAAGGGAAGAGGATGATTATGAAGCGGTATTCCAATCGTAATATTCCACACCAAAGGATCCTATCATTCGTAGCCTGATCTGACATGGAAATCCGTTAAGTGATGGCTCTTCTCAAGGATATGTTTCAAATGATGATTAAACTGAACTTTTATTTTTGAAAGACTATAACTAATTTTAGGATATTTTTAATGTTTTCATTTTAGAAGTAGGAGTAATAGCAGAATATTATGTGTTTTGTTCTTCTATTTTCGAATTTTCTGTGTAGGAACCCCACACAAAAGGAGCAGAACAATTTCGAGTAACACAACGAACAAAGGATGAAGTACCCACCGTTAAACAACAGACCGACCACAATCAATCAGGTAACTTTTTTCCTTATCTTTTCAGGGAGACACATTAAGGACAATGTGTTATCTAAAGTGTGTGGGGTAACATAGAAAATTTGTTTCAGTTTTTATGTTTTTCTTTTAATTTTTATTGTCAATTTTGTGTTTGAGCTTGTAGAAACACAAGTGATTGGTTAGAAGCATGTATATAGGTTGATTGTATTCACTATGAATTTGGCATGATAGTAGACGATTTTACATTTTTGATGATTAGATTATTAAGTTCTATATATTACACTGTAAATAGGCATTAAGTAATTGAATGTACCAAATGATATAAAGAATATAGAGAAACGATCATGCTAGTCTGTATGATAGATTGTTAAATTTGTGATTGTTTGGTTGATTAAATTTGTGAATATTGAGACAACTAGGGATGACCTAAGGCATTGTTTGGTATACACCTAGATCCAAAAAGCTAACGTTATTTATTCATCCTTAGTACCAATATTTGAGTTAGAAAATACTTCTTGATAAACCTTCATACAAAACCCAAGCCAAAAATGTTAATTTATATTTACCTTTTTTCGTTGGTCCTAAAATGCATGATTATAGATGCCTAGCCATACGTATTGACAGTTAAGTAGATACATCACGACGGATTTTGTAAAAAAAAAAAAAGAGTGAAATAGGAAAGATAGGTGTGATATAGTAATTATAAGTTAGCCTATAAAGTGTGAAACAAAAGAAAATTTCAAAAAGAAAATCAAAACGAGTAGAAAAAGTACTTGAAAAGCAAAAGCATTTACGAGTGAGATGTAGTGAGATGTATTCAAAAAGAAAAAAATGACAAAGTCATGAAAATAAAAAAACTCATTCATTAGTGCACAAAAATTCGTGAGGTAGCCAACATTGTTGTATTATGCTATGGTTTCCTATATGGAGAAATAAAGAAGGTGAGAGAAAGAGAAATAAGGCGGCAAGTGGGTAAGGGTCACTAAAGGAGGAAGAATAGGGAACAGTACGATGTGCCAAACTATTTTCGTGCTTGAAACCATTTTGATGCTAACCATTCTTGAATTATATAATTGTCCTAAGCCTCATAATGTTACAAGTCGAAAATCCCTATATGACCTAGGTAGACTTCTACACGAATTGACATCATATTAAATAATCACATTTACGCCTGTTTGTATTCCACTAGGATAATCTAATTACCTATATAATTTATTGATGAATCCATACATTTGAAAACCTTATTTTTTGTATGCTTTGTAATATGTTGAACCTAGGTGTTTGATATCAAGAGTGGTAAGTCAACTATATATCATGCCTAGATTATGTCTAAATATGAAATGTCTAGTTATGTACATTCGTAAGTGCTCAAGGGTTATCTTTCAATTTGTAGTTTGTTTGCCTTGCTTGACGACAAGTAACAACTTAAGTGTAGGGGAGTTTCATCTATCGTAATTTGATGTAACAAATTAAATTAGTATTCACATTTGAGAAGCTTGAATATAAGCATTTTTATTATGTTTTAGTAGAGTTTTTTAGAATTTCATGTATATTCAATAAAAAGAGTAATTTGAGTCTTTTATTAACCTTAGGCACCGAATGAGGCCTGAGGGTGAGCTAATATACATTGTGAGTGTACAGGAGACCATTAGATAGCATACCAACTCAATACTGGTCATTTTGTTGCAACACGAGAAGTTTGATGTCGCATCATAGGGAGCAGAGCACAAGAATCCCAAGACTGCCTTCAGTGTCGTGACACAACCAAAGGATGTTGCGACACACCCTTAAAGCTAGCCTGAGTATAAGCATAGTACCTTTGATGTCAGACACATGCACTAGGGTGTCGTGACATCGGTCCTGTACGAGAAGTAATTATGAGCCAGGGGCATTTTCATCCACACAATCAAATATTAAGCACGAGAGCGTCAATTGACCTAGGTTGAGGATGATGGTAACCCTAACTCTATAAATAGGCTCTTAAACACTTGTTAAAGGATGGCTTTCATACTTTAGAATTTTCTTTATAATTTCAGTTTTCAGTTTTTCCTTTTTTTTAGGCTTAGGTTATTTTCAGTTTTGTTATTTGCATATGTCAAGAGATCTAATTCATGGAACTTGATCAATTCTTTGTAGGTTTCGTGCTTCAATCAATACAATTTAGGATTCTCTTAAACCTTTGTCTTTTGATTTGTTATTAATGTTTATCTTTCGCAACAATTTTATTATGTTTTTGAGATCCATGAGAAACTAATCCCTTTATGGAGGATTAGCGAGTGGAAGTATGATTAATTGATTGTTGTGTAGGGTTTTCTTAGCGGATTAGCTGTTTGGGGGAGGAAAAACTTAAACCCTAGGCTTGACGACCCTAGGAAGTCATCTAGGTGGAAATTTACCCAAAATTGGTATGGCCTATCCATGAACACCTTAGCCCCGAACTAGTATGGACTGTGAGGTTGAGAGATAAGTAGTTCTTGCTGACTTGTTAGTTTAATGGAAGATCGAGTGATCCTACTAGGGTAACGACTAGTTGATTGAACAGGTAACCCGAAGTGATAATTAGTTATGATTACCGAAGCAAGCTAATCATCTATCTCAGATCCGATTCAATTTTTATATTAAATTTCCCAAAGTTTTTTCTTTATCTTATTTTATTCTTTATTTACAAAAATAACAAAAATATTTGTGCTTAGGTTATGGTTAAATTAGTGCTTGCATCCCTTAGGCATAATCCTCGAAGTACTTACCTACTTTGTTGTAACTATATTACAACCTAACTCGTATACATGCAGACACTGCCTATTTGATATATTTTGTGCAGGATTCTTCCTCTAGACGTTGGTACGTTAGAAGGAGGTCAGATTGCTTTCACTAATATTACATTTTACCATCCCAGGTGGCCCGACAATGAAGGTTTCACAATTTACTTATCCTACCATACCGGATAGCCCAACCACGATGGCATTCAATATCTGAACATTCTACCATCTAGGATAACTTGACAAAATGGTTTTTGCCATATACACATTCTACCATCCTGGATGGCCCAACAATGATGGTTTTCAACCTAGGTCATGCCAACTAATTCGACGATACCCAAGTTCACTAATAGGGTAACCTTGAATCTATTTATATTATAACCACAAATCATATTTCAATCTCATCACCAAATCATTTCATACCTTGTACCGCATTTAACAAATCATATCGTACTCATTTTTTAGTTCTTTGAACTTTTCAAGTGCTTCAGAC
Organism: Gossypium stocksii; assembly: GCA_020496765.1. Lineage (NCBI taxonomy): Eukaryota > Viridiplantae > Streptophyta > Magnoliopsida > Malvales > Malvaceae > Gossypium > Gossypium stocksii. The sequence continues at coordinate 66,300,204 of CM035626.1, forward strand.
TTATGGCGCATGAGATAAACATACCTATATCTACTGAAATCATCAGTGAAAGTAATGAAGTACTGAAATCCACCTCTGGCTTGTGTATTCATTGGTCCACATACATTAGTATGTATTAAGCCCAATAACTCACTAGCTCACTCAGTTTTACCAGTAAAAGGAGCTTTAGTCATTTTTCCCAATAAGCAAGATTCACATACTTCAATTTGTTCGAAAAGTAATGAATCCAAGAGACCATATTTATGGAGTTTGGATATGTGTTTCTCACTTATGTGGCCTAAATGACTGATAAACGCTAATTTATACATATTTTTACCTCATGTTTAGCCTATATTTCGGATGAATTATTATCAATTTAGTGAAAATTGGTGCTCTTAATCTTTCTTTTTCATATCTTATACTCAGGAGAGCATAGGGAAGAGAAAAGAACGGAAACTAAAAACCAGAGAAAATGGGCCAAAATATGCAAACGCACGGCCCAAGAAGTTACCGCCACACAAAGATCACACGGTCCAGCCCCCGGCAAGCATGGCCTGGCCATACGGCCGTGCCACCCAAGCATTCCAGAACACGGCCTCTTGTCAAAATCACACGAGCGTGGCACACGGGCGTGTTCTAGTTGTGAGGAAGAGGAATTTCACTCGGATTTGGATGCTTAAAGGCTAAGAAAGGCTCCCCAAAGCTCTATATAAAGACCCTAGAGGCAACTCTAAGGAGATACTCTTCTCTCTCAGGAAAGAGTGCCATATTTCTGCCAACACAAAGAGTGAAAGAAAGGGATTACTCCAAGGGAAGCCGATTGATTCATCCCAGAAGCCAGAATTCTACATCAAGACAGAGGATCTCCCTAAATTCCTTCAGGGGTTTTCGGGTTCTTTATGTTTTGTTATCTTAATTCTTTTTAGATGTTTTCGTTCTTTATTATGAACTAAACCCCTCAAATACTTGAGGGGGATGAAACCTAAGATGAATCTTGTTATTATTTATTCTTGAGTTATATGATAAATACTTGAATTGTTCTTAATTATGTGTGCTTAATTCTTGTGTTAATAAGCCTAGGTATTAATTCAAGAAACGGATGTGCTTAAAGCAGAGGAGCAAAAGTCCCTGTGATAAGAGTAGATCTACCATAATTAAGTGGAGTTACATGCAACCCTAAACATAGGGCGACATAAATCTGCCAGATTAGGGTCAAACCTAATATGGGGAACCATAGATCGAATTAATGCAACCTAGGGTGTTAATTAATAAAGGAACTTTAGTTAACAACCTAGGCCTAGTTGCTCTTTGCCTCGACGGAGGGTTTAGCATAAATTAAGGATCTCTACGGATCAAGTCAAGTGAATAAATCGTTTAGCTCAAGAACCAATAACAAGTGAAGTCTAGGTGGATTCTCCCTTAAGTATTGCTTACATCAATCAGTTTTCCCTAAAGTCTTTCCTCAATTAACTTTTTGTGCACTTTTAGTTAGTTTTAGAATTAGTTTAAATCAACTCTCTTTATTTTTAGGCTAGATAATAGAAAGGAAGTAAGTACTAGTACTTTTGGTTCCCTTAGGTACGATAACTCGGTCTTGCCACTAAACTATACTATTGTTCGACAGGTGCGCTTGCCTTTAAGGTCGTGATATTAATTAGTTTTGGTATGATCAGTTTTATAAATTTTATTACTTAATATCGCGAGAGCCGTAATCAAGTTTTTGGCGCCGTTGCCGGGGAACTGAAATATTAAGAAAACTCGATTTCTATTACTTTAGCCATTACTATATTTATATATATTTATTTATTTTTCTTTTATTTTTATTTTTAGTTTTTATTTATTTATTTTTTATTTTCTTTTAAATTTTTGAATTTTCTTTGCTTTTTCTTTTTAGGTATTTTTAGTTTATGACTAGAAACAAACCAACAGGACCACTACTTTTTGACAAAGATCTAGAAGCGACAGTTCGCAGAAATCGCAGAGAAATTAGACGCAGTTTGCATTATCCAGAACAAGAACCTGAGCAAGAGCCAGAACCTACAAGAGAGATGGACGCGAATCAAAACGTTCCACCACCTCCAGCACTACCAGCAGAACCAGTAAACCAGGATGCAGCTCCTCGCACTATGTATGATTATGCTAAACCTAGTTTGATTGGTACCTAAACTAGCATTATTTGACCTACTATTGCTGCTAATAACTTTGAATTAAAGCCTAACACTATTCAGATGATACAGCAATTTGTGTAGTTTGATGGTTTGCAGGACGAAGATCCAAATTCACATTTAGCAAATTTCTTGGAATTTTGTGATACTTTTAAAATAAATGGCGTTTCTGACGATGCCATTCGCTTGAGGCTATTTCCATTCTCTTTTAGAAATAAAGCCAAACAGTGGTTAAATTCCTTACCACGAGGCTTAATCACCATATGGGAACAGATGATCGAAAATTTTTACTTAAATATTTTCCTCCAGCTAAAACAGCTAAATTACGAAACGATATCTCTTCTTTTGTGCAGATGGATTTAGAAACACTATATGATGCCTGGGAGAGATACAAAGATCTTTTGAGAAGATGCCCTTATCACGGCCTACCTTTATGGTTACAAGTCCAAACCTTTCACAACGGTTTGAACCCACCGACGAGACAAATGATCGATGCAGCCGCAGGAGGAACAATCAATAACAAAACACCAGAAGTAGCTTATGAATTTATTGAAGAGATGTCACTGAATAATTATCAGTGGCAAGTCATGAGGACAAATCCGACAAAAGCTGCAGAAGTTTATAATATTGATGCTGTCGCTATGCTTTCTAACCAAGTAGACCTTTTAAATAAAAAGTTTGATCATTTTGTTGGTTCTACACAAGCACAAGCAGTAATGCAGTGCGACACAACTCAGGCAAATATGTTCACTCTAGACTACTCATCTTCTGCCAATGGTACAGAAATTGAGCAGGCCAATTATATGGGTAACAATTTTAGATCTCAAAATAATCCATATAGTAACATATATAATGCAAGTTGGCAAAATCATCCCAATTTTTCTTGGGGAGGCTAAGGGAATTGAAGACAACAACCCCCTTAGGGATTCCAGCAGCCACCACCGTAATAAGAAAAGAAGTCGAATCTTGAAGAGATGTTTACCAAATTCATGGCCATGTCAGAGACCCGCTTTCAGAACACTTAAATGGCATTAAAGAACCAGTAAGCATCAATCAAAGGCCTTGAGGATCAAATCGGTCAACTCGCCAAGTTAATATCAGAAAGACCGCAAGGTGGACTTCCAAGCAACACTGTGACCAATCCTAAAGAGCAACTTCATGCCATAAATACAACAGATGATGAGGCGTTAACCAAAGACGACCCAAAGTTAGCCGAGGAACCTAAGGTGAGTAAAGGTAAGGTAGAGGCAAGCAACAACAAGCAAGACATCAACGAACACAAGCCTTGTATACCATACCCAAGAGCACTACAGAAAGACCGCACAGATGAACAATTCGGTAGGTTTCTTAAACTCTTAAAAAAATTACACATTAACTTACCATTTTTTGAAGCAATTTTACAGATGCCAGACACGGTTAAATTCTTAAAAGAACTCTTGACAAACAAGCAGAAGCTAGAGGAGAAATCTCATGTGGAATTAAATGCAGTCTGCTCAGCTATTCTACAAAATAGACTACCGACCAAACTAAAAGATCCAGGGAGTTTCACTATCCCTTGTTTCCTTGGTAGCCTAGAGGAAAAAAATGCTTTAGCTGATTTAGGGGCTAGCATAAACGTCATGCCTTATAACCTGTTTAAACAGCTAGGTCTTGGAACCCCTAAGAAAACCAAGATGAGCATTCAACTAGCTGATAAAACTATTAGGGCACCTAAGGGAATAATTGAAGATGTGCTTGTCAAAATCGATAAATTTATATTCCCAGTTGACTTTGTTGTTTTAGACATTAACGAGGCTAGCAATGTACCCTTAATTTTAGGGCGACCCTTTTTAGCAACTGCTAGAACAAAAATTGATTTAGAAATAGGTGAACTCAAATTACGAGTAGATGATGCTACAGTCACCATACGAGCTCACAACTCAGTTAAAACTACAGATGAAAATAGAGATTTGAGTCCCTGTAAAAACACTAAACTCACCACACAAATTCCTGTGCAGGACACACTTCATATAAAGACAACGCAAACACTGCCAAATTCACCTACAGGAGATGAACCAGAAAAGCAAATGCTCCAGATCGAGGAACTAGATGAGTGGCTGAACTTTCACGAAAAGCCCAAAATATGCCACAACAAAACGGAGCATCACCAACACGACCCTGAAGGACAACTAGATCAACTCAAAGTGGGAGGTAAGGTAATTTTAGGGGAAGACTATCCTCGAATCTTGAATTCAAAAGAGCATACAAGTGATCACCTTACTTCACGGTAATGAAAATCTTCCCCTATAGCACAGTAGAGATAAAACATGAGTCACTCAGCACTTTCAAGGTAAACCACACTCGACTCAAATCTTACATTGAAAATAAAGTTTTGAACATGATAGAGGAGTATCAACTCTTCAAACCGCCGTGACCGACCAAGCTTGAGCATAGTCGAGCTTAGACTCTAAATAAGCGCTTCTCGAGAGGCAACCCGAGCACTAACTTAGTAATTTTTCATCTATTTTGTTTTTAGTATTTTTCATGCATCACACTAACCCTTTTTAATGCAGAGATTTAGGACCATACGGCCAGTCCCACGAGCGTGTCCCAGGCCGTGTGAACCCTTTAAACAGAGACACGGTCGTGTACTGAGGCTATGTAAAAATAGAGCAAAAATTTTCCCAAAATACGGGCCACCGATAAAACCCCACGGCCGTGCGACATGGCCGTGGCAACCTTCCGACTTCAACACGGGCTACCTACAATACCCCACAGCCGTGTGATATGGCCGTGGCAACCCTTCAGCATCAACACGGGCTTGCACAAATCCCCACGCCCGTGTCCTTAGCTCGTGGAAGACACTATCAAATTTCACACGCTCGTGGCACATATCACATGACCATGTGAAACACAAACACGATCGCACACGGTTGTGGAGACCATCACATGACCGTGTAAGTAACGAAGACCTGATCTCCCACGACTGTGTGAACCAACCACACAGGCGTGCACTTCGAACCAGGCGCGCCAAAACCACCGGATTTCAAAAGACACGGGCCAAACACGACTCACACGGGCGTGTGACATGCCCGTGTGACCCAAAAACTATAAATAGGCTGCCACTATTCACTTTCTTTTTCACTCCAAACCCTAGAAAACACCCTCCCCAACCTCTATTAGCGCCGCCACAGTCCTCAAAACACCACCACCTTCAATTTCAACCTACCCACGCCCGTGCAACTCCAACCCACGATCGTGCAACATCACTTTTGGTTATATTCTCTCAATTTTTCTCTTTTATTTATTTATATTTCATGTTTATTATCTATATATTTAATGTTGCTTTCTTTTAGATGTTTAATCAAGCATGGAATTAGAAAAATTAGGATGAATACTCTAGAATTAAATAAAACACATCAGGATTGCATGCCACTTATTTTCATTTTTTGCATGCCACTTAGAATTTCTTTTCATTGCCATTTAAACCCATATTTGCATACATTTATTATATATACACACCCGTACTTCTTATTTTTGTTACAAGTTCTAACATGATTAGATTCTACTATTTAGGTTCATCCCCATTTTTACATTGTCATTTTATTTTTCATTTCTTATTCTCTATCTAGTTTAATTTTTTAGGACTAATGCTTATGTTATTTTATTTTAGATACCATGTCATCTTTACGCACTAGAAAGGCTATCGTCCCCGCCTCTAAGAAAAGGAAAGGGCCAGGGAGCTCTTCATCGAGGTAGACCTCCGAGGTTCGACACCCATTCATCACATTTCTCAAGCCTCGCAGGAGGAACACTATCAACTCCTCGGAGCCCGCCCTATATCCACGGGCCGCTACGTAGACTGGGACGCCCTCGCGTAGATACAGTTAGTAGATGATGTCCGGGCCTTACTAATGATAGAGGCATGGGAGCAATTCTTCCAGATCATAGAGCCAACATATTTAGAACTTACCCTCGAGTTCTGCTCCACATTTCACCTACAGACCATAATGAATAGATTCGACGATCCAGGGACGGTCCAGTTCCGTTTGGGAGGACTGGTGTGACACCTCAGCATGCCAGAGTTCGATATTGCACTCGGGCTCTACACCGAGCAGTTTATAGTGGACGAGGACTTCCTTAACCTTTCTCATCGCATCCACGTCAGGCCCGTCGACTGCTGGCATGAGATTGCCCCTGGACAACAAGTTTACAACCCCAGCGTCAGCAAAGTGACTGCCCTCGTCCCCTCTCTAAGGTATATCCATGCTCTCCTCGCTCACACTCTTACAGGTCGACGAGAGAGTACAGGCATCATCAACACACACGACGTTTACTTCCTCTGGTGCATGGCGAACGGACATGTCATTGACCTCGCATTCTTCATTGCACACGCCATGCAACACCAGACTGAGAGGCATCGCCGAGGCGTTCTATCTATAGGGCCATACATCACGCGTCTGAATCGTCACTTTAGGCTCCTCAACACCGTAGCCCAGACATCCTTCTACACGATGATCAATCAGATGTCTCCCCAAGGCATCACGATGATGTTACACATGAGGATGATCGAGCGGAGGCCAGGAGGTACCCCCTTCAGTTCCGACTCATCCAGGAGGGAGAGGACCCAGAGGACATCGATGATGATGTCCCACTACCACCACGAGCGGAGGACGCACCCACAGAGCCACCACGCCTCAGACGACCCACCCAGACGGTAGCCACACATGCTGACATATCTGAGCGTCTAGATCGTTTTGAGCAGCATTACTTCCAGCACCTCTATTATATCGACGCGACCTTAGCGCAGATATGCCAGCACCTGAGCATCATACCACTACCGCGCGATCCATCAGAGGATTAGACTTCTCTAGTCCTCTTAACTTTATTTTTTATTGTTTATCTTATTTTTATTTTACTTTATTCTAACTTTTGAACACTAATCTTTATTTTTCCCTTTTCTTCTAACTTTATTTTCCTTTTTACAGTTTATTTTATTTTCTTTCATTTCCTTTATTTGACTATTAGTATTTTTCGTATTTTGTTTTGTTTTAATTATTTTTCCTAGCGGCCTCACCCTAACAAGTAATTTCCATTGCCCCAAATTCCCCACGACTAATCAATTGCTTCACAGTTTCAAAGGAGCTTTACAGCTCAAATCTCTACGAAAAGGGGAACACCGTGCCATAACTGGCCACTCTTCCAAGTCCAATCCCTGTCTTTCAAATTCATCCGAATTTCAGGGAGTTTCATACCCTTCCCAACCTTATGACCTAATGCTTATATTGCTACTAATGTTATCTTTGTACATTGAGGGCAATGTACATCTTAAGTGTGGGGTACTATCAGACATTACATTTTATTTGAAATCCCTAAAATTTTTCTAACTAGTTGCATTGTTCTCAATAGCATCTTCTTCAGTCTCCTATTAGGAATTAATTCTGATTTATTTATGACTTTTATTGATATGTTGAAAGCAAAGACATAGGTGCTTGTACTTTGAATATTCAAACTCTAAAACATTAAGGAATCAAGCATGATAAGTTGAAATTTTTGAGAGCTACAATTTTTGCATAAGTTCTTTTCCCTAATTCTAAGTGTTATCTTGAGATTTGAAATTCACAGGATTGACATCAAAAGCCATAATTTTGGTGAGATTTTTTAGCCTTTTGAGCATGCATTCTTTCGTGCTCACTTTTATTATTGCTTTGAGTGAGTCAATACTGATTTGTTATTCTAGAAGTTGCTTTGATTATACATGTTGAGACCACATCATTGATTTGATATACCGAAATGATAAATGTGACGGCCTTAAAACGGCCCTAGTCGGAATGTGGTTTCGGGACCACAAAATCGAGGCATAAAATGTATTAAATATTCATTTTGATGCCTATAATATGTGTGAATTCATGTGTGACATGTTTGGTGTGTCAATTTAGAGTTATAAATTTGAATTTTACAAAAAGGGACTTAGTAGTGAACTTTGATAATATGCTAGACAAATGTGTGAAGACTAGTTAATGCATGCATGCAAAATAAGGGATTTGCATGTCAAATTACCCACTTTTATGATAGTGGAGGGTAATGATGACCTAGTTTGTCATTTTGTGCTTTGTTTGTTGCTAATTAATTTTAATTGAAATAAGAAATTAGTTGTCATAAAAATTGAATTAATAAAGAGTAAATAAAACAAATGAATAAAATAAGGAAGTGATAATAACAAAGCTATTTTCTCCATCTTCTTGCCGTGAGTAGAGAAAGGAAAAAAAAATAAGAAACCCTTGAGTTAGGGCATATGGCAAAGTGAAGCACAAATAAGGTAAGGTTCATGCTATTTTCTTGGAAAACTTGTGAATTTAGTTGGTTTTGAAGCTCTCTTCTTTGTTCATGTTTGAAATTCTTGAGCCTTTAGTGTTAGAAGCATTCGGCCATGTGAGTAAGGGTGGAGAAATTGTGTTTTCTTTGATGTTTTGTTAAATAATGCAACTTGGATGTTGTTGAGCTAGTTAGATGTGTTTTTATGAGGATTTATGGATAGATAGAATTGATTTGCATGTTTTAGCTTCTTACTTCTTCATTACCGATTCTTAAAGGGATATTTTGGGATAGGTTGAATAATTTGCTAAATTGAATTGGTTATTTAGTGTTCTAAGTAGTCACGATAACAATTTTAGTTTGATTATTAATTTTGATATTCGGTCATATGCTTAAGTGTGGATTTGGCATTGTTTAAGAATGTGAGGTTAGCTTGACTTTTGCTTAATGGCCGAATGGGCTCTTTGGAATGCATGATTGAGTTGTTTTACTTTTGATTGCATTTTGATCCTTAATTTGATAAATCGATTATGCAAATGGAGATACATATTTTGTAACATGAGTTAGTTAAACATTGCTCATAAGTTCACTAAGCATTCGGCTAGTGTATCTTTGTGCCAATGATTGCCAATTGTGGATTTAAGCATTTAGTTGTAAATTTGTTAAATGAACTAAGGTAAATGAAGATGTTAAATGCCTTAAGTGTATATGCATGCATTCGGCTAGCTTGGTGATATTGATTTGATTGGCAACTTTAAAAATTTCTATTAGGGAATATATGTGCATGATTAATAAAATGATTTGAGTGACATAACTTGCAAAGGTGAATATTCGGCCATGGGAAAATGCAAGAGGGATTGATGTTTCAGTTGTTATAATGTATGGTTGTGCAATGGCCGAATGTGCCTTTGATGTTGCTTTTGGATGTTTTCGGGTGTCAAATTGATAAGTGGTTTGGTTTGTGGAGAAATCTGTTTGTGGATGAAATGAATGTGAATTTTGTATATATATGTTAAGGTCAATGACTACTCTAAATGGTGCCTTAGGAAATGCTATGTTTTAAGTATGTGCATAAGAACACTAAAGAATGAATTGGGTATAAAATCTGCTTGGTACAGCAGCAGTAACGCGTTTTGGAAAAATCACCAAAAATTGTGAGAGTTGAATCAGGGGCTGAATAAATGGTGTAATTAAAGCTTAATGAGTCTAGTTTCTTATAAAAGAAACCTCACAAGAAATTGACCTGCCAATAGAGAGATTTTTAAAGTTGTGTGAAACAGGGTCAGAATGACTCCGGAAGCCCCTGTTCTGTTTTTAGAAAATCACCATAAATTGTATAAAAATTTTTATGAGACAAAATTTATATGCTTAGACTCCTTAATGAGTCTAGTTTCTAATAAAATTGGTGAGGACATATTTGGAATTCTGTACAAGGAGAAATTCGGTTCATAGTATAGAGTAGTCAGTTTAATCAAACAGTGAAATAGGGAAATTTTAGGAAAATTCTGGTAGTGATTGGCCAAACCAAAAATTATGAAAATTTTATGGATGGAAGATAAATGAGTCTATTTTCATGAAAAATTAACGACACTTCATTTGGAGTTTTGTAGCTCCAGTTATGAGTAAATTATTGAATGCTGCTCAGAAAATCAGCTTGTTGTGACTTATGATATGTATGTGAAATGACCGAATGTGCGTATGTGTTTGTAATGAGAAGAATATGCATATATTGTTGACTATAAGTGAAAATAATTCATTGAGATGGTTGAATAAGGATTAATGAAATTAAATGTTTTATTTAGCTCAAGAGCATAGAGGGACGAGTTCGGATAAAGGGAAGGCCAAAGTGGTCGAATAGCCAACTCGTAAATTCTCGGTAAAGTTCAAGGTAAGTTTTGAGTAATCGAATTTGGTATTTATGTTAAAATGCCATGACATACATGCTGTTAATTGAACGATGTCCCATTGAGAAAGAAACCTTATTCACGTTTGCTATATAGCCGAATGGCTCATAGAGAAAAGGACCGAAATTGAGATTTGAAATGCATTGCTTATGTATGTGTGATCATTGGGCCGAAAATCTAGAAAAGAAGAGTATACATGTATAAGTTTTGAATTATATGCATATTTATGATATAAAGTCGAGAAGCATATTATATGTTTGTATGCTCATGAATTGATTGCACAACAAGTGCAAAATTGCTATGTGAAACTTGGAACATGCGAATATATATGTGTATGAGAATTCGTGATGTGAATCTGGGATTAAGTCCCGCTGACTATATGTGGAGATTACGTCCGGGTTAAGACCCAAAGGCTATATGCTGAGATGATATCCGGGTTAAGACCCGAAGGCTATATGCGGAGATTACATCCGGGATAGAGACCCGATGGCTATGTATAGAGAGTTTACCCGAGCTAAAGATCTCGATGATGATGCGAGTAAAGCCTAAGACTAATGGTCTTCAAGGTAACGATCGCTAATGAATTGCGCTGAAAATGTTAAGTTATACAGGTATGTACCCTTGGCTTATATGCAAGCTGAATTTTTGGACCGAATACTAAGGTCATTGTGTGATTGCATATGCGTCCATGAAATGAGATTATTAATATGGTCAAAGTACATTTAGCCTATGTGAAATGTTATGAGAATTTTGTGACATGTGTATGTTTACGTGAGTTTACTATAAGTGAAAGCTATCCACTTTCGTATATGATGTGAATGTATATGCATGGAAAAAAAGGGGTGACGTACCTAAGAGAAGAGGGAAACAACAATACAAACAACTATGCTATAATTTGATGATTTATTTGATGTCATTGCTTAAAACTTACTAAGCATTGTAATGCTTACTCCGTTTCCCTTGTTTCCTCTGTTTTATAGATCTCTTTTTGGAAGCTACGGACTCGGGGATTGAAGCCTTAATCACCTACACTATCGCTGTTATTTTGGTACTTTTGATGGTTATTTTGGGTCAATGGCATGTATAGGCTAATCTCCTTTTGTTGATTCAAACTTCATTTTGAGTTGTAAATATTTCTAGCCATGCGAAAATGGCTTGCTTAGTCTTCGAGTTTGCTTATATGGGTTGGAGTGATTCTCATACTATTCGATGTTGTGGCATGGAATTTAGTTAGTACTTAATATGCAATGATTTTCTAATATGATCTTTGGTTATCAAATTTGTTCGTTTTAGCCAATTCGTTAGTATGCTTATAGAACGATTTTAAATGAGACATGATGTATTGACCGAACCGACTTACAAGTGATATATTCAACTATAGAACTCAATGAATTCATGTCTAGCTCGTAACTATGAACCTCGGTAGATTGTATTTAGATATGTAATACCTTAATACCCTATTCCGGCGACGGACAGGGGTGTAGGGTGTTACAATAAAGGCACCTAGGTTTTAACCCACTTACTCCATAAAAGCCTACCTCCATAAATTAACCCCTAGTAAACCCCATTGAGCCTAACAAACATTTTCCTTGACTCACCCTCTAATTATTAACCAATAACCCATTTTTTTTGAATTTCATTCAATTATTTTAACACCTATTTTTGTCGAGATTTGAGTTGAATTGTTATTTAGCTTTATTCTCCCTTCCAAATTGTAAAATTGTAAATTCCCATATTATTGTACTTGAATTGTTCTTAAAAAAAAGAAAGAGAAGTATTAATTCAGTTGTAATATAGTTCAAATAGTTTTTGCATATTTCTATTCTAAGGCTACCAAGGTAGAATTGATATTATCCTAAGGATTAGCTTGGGAAATATGTTCCAGTGATAGAGATTTTTCTAGCTAGATAATTTTTCAATTCGATCTCGATTCTAACCCTTTTTTGCAGCCTGTGACAACACCCTAATGAAGCCCCATTACAACCTTTAAAAGACCTTTTGATCGATGTATCATATCAATCTACAGTGGTGGAGACTTGATTTTCGAGCAAGCCTATGGTAATAACTTTTCAGGTTGACTAGAGAGTACTTAATTTTCGAACCCTAAACACTTCGAGTGGATAGAGTGAATCCTTAGTGAGGATGTCAACTTCTATTAATTAATATGCAGAGATAACTACTTAGGAGAAAGAAGAAAACTTATGTTTCAATGATAAAATTCTCAACTTAAAGTAATTGAGTCTTTAATGTTATTTTGATTGAATTTTCATTGTATGCTTACCTGTGGATTAATTTGAAACATTATTGATAAAGATTGTGAGTTGAGAAGAATGATTCTTAATTAGGGATTGAGATTTTGCTTGAGGACAAACAAAGGCTTAAGTGTGGGGGTATTTGATAACCACTAATTTATACATATTTTTACCTCATGTTTAGCCTATATTTCGGATGAATTATTATCAATTTAGTGAGAATTGGTGCTATTAATCTTTCTTTTTCATACCTTATACTCAAGAGAGCATAGGGAAGAGAAAAGAACAGAAAATAGACTAAAAACCGAGAAAATGGGCCAAAATGTACAAACGCACGGCCCAAGAGTTACCACACGGTCGTGGCACACGGTCGTGCCACAGAAAGATCACACAGTCCAACCCCTAACAAGCACGGCCTGGCCACACGGCCGTGCCACCCAAGCATTCCAGAACACGGCCTCTTGTCGAAATCACACGGACGTGGCACACGGGCGTGTTCTAGTCGTGAGGAAGAGGAATTTCACTCGGATTTGGATGCTTAGAGGCTAAGAAAGGCTCCCCAAAGCTCTATATAAAGACCCTAGGAGGCAACTCTAAGGAGATACTCTTTTCTCTCAGGAAAGAGCGCCATATTTCTGCCAACACAAAGAGTGAAAGCAAGGGATTACTCCAAGGGAAGCTGATTGATTCATCCCAGAAGCAAGTATTCTACATCAAGATAGAGGATCTCCCTAAATTCCTTCAGTACTTGAGTTGTTCTTAATTATGTGTGCTTAATTCTTGTGTTAATAAGCCTAGGTATTAATTCAAGAAACGGATGTGCTTAAAACAGAGGAGCAAAAGTCCCTGTGATAAGAGTAGATCTACCATAATTAAGTGGAGTTGCATGCAACCCTAGACATAGGGCGACATAAATCTGCCAGATTAGGGTCAAACCTAATATGGGGAACCATAGATCGAATTAATGCAACCTAGGGTGTTAATTAATAAAGGAACTTTAGTTAACAACCTAGGCCTAGTTGCTCTTCGCCTCGACGGAGGGTTTAGCATAAATTAGGGATCTCTACGGATCAAGTCAAGTGAATAAATCGTCTAGCTCAAGAACCAATAACAAGTGAAGTCTAGGTGGATTCTCCCTTAAGTATTGCTTATTTCAATCAATTTTCCCGAAAGTCTTTCCTCAATTAACTTTTTGTGCACTTTTAGTTAGTTTTAGAATTAGTTTAAATCGACTCTCTTTATTTTTAGGCTAGATAATAGAAAGGAAGTAAGTACTAGTACTTTTGGTTCCCTTGGGTACGATAACTCGGTCTTGCCACTAAACTATACTATTGTTCGACAGGTGCGCTTGCCTTTAAGGTCGTGATATTAGTTAGTTTTGGTATGATCAGTTTTATAAATTTTATTACTTAATATCGCGAGAGCCGTAATTAATGACAATGCCAAAGATAAGTTTGTTTTAGTCATTTATTTTAGATCTTTTAGTATTTATGTTGTAAATGAGATTAACTTGATCTAAAATATAGAGGCCATTTACCAATTATGCCAAACCATAGAAAACATTATTGAGATAAAAGGAACATCAATTATTCTGGCACAAACGTTACGGCCGAATCTGGCGATGTCACATTAAAGTGTGTTTCGAAAACATGACCCTATTAAAATCTTATTGTAATAAAACCCTTTTTAATTTCGTAGAAACCACTAACCCAATTAGTTTATTTAATCTGGTTATAAAAGTAGTTACTTCGGTAATACTGTAATAAAACGTGGCCGTCTCCAAGTCCCTCGCAGTACCAAACTGTTTATGCCTGGGGATTACCTGTACAGTAAAAGCAGTTAGGTGAGTTTACGAAAACTCAATGTGTAATCCCAAGATTAATAGTATACCAAATCAGTTTGGGCATGAGCCCATTTCAGTACAGATCAGAACCAGTGGGCCTAAGCCCAATACATTATCAGTATAGCAAGCATACAAAATCCTACCTAACCAGCTTCTGCACTCTACCTCTGTCCAACCCAACACTCCATGTGGGGATATAATCGACCCACCCAACCCTACATTCCATAGTGTAGTACCGAAGTGGCACTATCAGTAATATGCAGCAGTGCTACCAGAATAATAGGCTATAAGCCATCAGAAATAATGCAGCGAACCTGCCAGAACAGAACGCTTCATCCATAATACATATACCCAACCCCATTCAATGCAACATAAATAGTGACATGCTATATCATGATCCAGAGTATAAACACATAAATATGAAACCTCATAGCATGCATAATCATCCAGATATCATACAGGGTCAAATCAGTCATTTTACCAGTGAGGGGTATTTTAGTCAATTTACCTCTTAGGGGCATTTTAGTCATTTATCAGTGTGGGCCTAAATACTATACGGCCCATCAGCAAGCCCACAGTCGTCTAGCGACACATGTGCCCGTAATAGTGAGGAAATTTGGTTATGGGCCAAGGCCCAGCAAGCAAGCCCATGTGGGCCCACCTAGTCGTGTGGGTTCGACCGATCACATGTGCGTTCACACGCTCATGTGGCCATAAGCCCAATCCTTTGGCTTTTCAGCATTCGGCTTTTCGGTATTTTTGGCATTTTGCTGGTATAGTCTATTAGTGTGAACAACACACCTGATTTGCTAACTAAAGATTGCCTCACGAACACCACACCTATAAACCATCAAACACCTTGTTAGCCAATCATCATTTAGGATTGTCCACATCTAACACTTAACCAAAATACAGCCCTACTCACCTTGTTTGACCGAAAAATCCCAAGTCCTCCAAATTCACTGACCACCACTGATCACCCTTCTTCGTCAACTATTTGTAATTACACGCATCGAATTAGACAAAACCATCAACAAAAAGGTGACTTAAAGTCTTAACACAAAGGTCTTAGCGTAATCGGCCAACCACTACTTACCTCAAATACAATCAGTTGCTAAAGAAAAGATCCTAAACCCCTTGAAGACCCTCTACCCCTCGCAACTTGAAGCCCGAAAAACACCATCATAAATAAGAAGGCAAGAATTAGTATTCGTAGACCGAAACATTTGGTTTCCACTAGAGAAGAACCAAGAAGTAAGAACAGCACATCAAACCGAAATAATACTTACCCACATCCAATCGGTAGAGAATGGAAAGGATAGATTCAGCAACTACAACTTGATATAATCAGCTAAGCACTAAACACAGAAGAAAGATAAAGAGAGAAGAGAAACAAAAGTGAAAAAGAGAAGAAAACGTAAATAAAGGGAGAAAGAAACAATCGACTAATGCTTTGGACAAAACTAAGAAACTAGAGAGAAAGAGTCGACTAGAGAAAAATATATGAAGGTCGAGGGACTCAAAACAAGGTTAGACTATAAAGGCAAATAGGCATTCATTTTAACCAATAGAAGAGAAAAATTGAGAAAAAGAGTAAAATGACATTGGCCACAAATCGTACTAGGGTATCCACAAAACAACAAAAATCGAGAGAAGCAGAAAGAAAGTAGAAAAAAAGTAACACACATGACTTGAGAACACCCTAAAACCAAAAGCAAAAATTTGGCAGTTCTTTTGCCTGACATCCAAAAACCATATGGCTTAAAAGAGTCCTCCAACGGCACCACTACTACCATAACAACCCACTTCCATGATTCTCTCTTAAATTCCCTCTTCACCACACCCAAATTGATAACTCCTTTATCCAATCCCACTATTCCCTCTTCAATTTCGGCGATTCACTTCTACTTATCACTCCATCATCAGAGTTTCGGTCAAACTCAATTTCTTACCTTGCACACACAGCAAAATAGGACACCCCTTGCACATGGAAGGGCTCGAACTCAAGACTCCTCAGCATCCCAACACTCCACTTACCAACTAGCTAGGAAGCCTTTTTATGACGCATTCTCCCCACATTTATTTAAGAAACTCACCAGCCAGGGATAGGAGTTATTCAGACCAAAAAACATAATTTTTTCCATAGGCCAAGGCTTAAACCCAGGCCTTCCCAAACACTTCCAAACACACCCAATTCACTTAGCCAATCAAGCAAACATGTAATTTATGCCATTTCACGCAAAATAAAAAAACGCAAAATACCTGAGCGTTACATAATTATTATCTCAAAACCAATTTTGTTAAAACAAGAAATTGAAATAATGTTCTTAGTCAAAGTAGGCACAAAAAAAAAACAATCCTCTAAACATAAAACAAGTCCACTAGGAAAAGACAAAGTATATATTCCTCCAGCTAATGCAGCATCTCTCGCTCCATTTCCAACTCGTAGGTCTACATCTCCTCTAGCCAGAGTCATACTCCTTTGCAGGCCCTGTACCAAAGTACAAATATGACAACCACAACCAGTATCTAATACCTAATAAGTTATAGTTGATAAATTAATATCAATAACATAAATACCTGAAGCAGACACTTCGCTTGCTTTGGCCTTCTTAACTTCCTCAAGATAGACAAGACAGTTCCTTTTTCCAACGTCTAGTCACACCACAATGGAAGCAGTTTCCTTCCTTAGACACCTCTCCTTTAATCTTCAATGCAGTCTTTCCATTTTCAGGTTTGGGCCTACCTTTGCCCTTGGGCTTTGCCTTAGCTTTAACTTTACCCTTGCCCTTGTTATTACAAACCATCAAAATAGGCTTAGGTCCAGCCTTTTTCATGTTACCTTCAACAGTTCGCAACTTACTAAGTAATTGTGGTAGAGTCTTGTCAATTTAATTCATATTGAAATTGAGGACAAACTGGCTATAGTTGTCAGGCAACGATTACAGAATAACATCAGTGGCCAACTCTTGGCTCAGTGGAAATCCAAGTTTAGACACGTTTTCAATATAGCCTATCATTTTAAGAAAATGAGTCCTACTGGGCTTCCTTCTGCCAGCTTACAATAGAAAAGGGCATTAGAGGTATCGAACCTATCTTGCCGTGCTTGTCCCTGATAAAGTTCTTTCAGGTGCTCGATCATATCATAAGCAACCATGTATTCGTATTGCTTCTGAAGTTTAAGATTCATAGTGGCAAGCATAAGACATCCAATGTCTACCATATCATTGAGATGCTTCTTTAAACATCTCTACCAACCCTCAAGACATTACTAAATGGTTCATCAGGAAGGGGTTGTTCAATGATATGTAATTTCTGTTCTTGTTTGAGGACAATCCTCAAGTTTTGAAACCAATCAAGGAAGTTCAAACCATTCAATGTCTTTCTCAATGACTGATTACAATGAAAGTGAATTTGTGTTTGCAGCAATAATATATCTATCAAAATGAAATATGCGAGTGAGTAAATTTACCAAGTTTATATTAATCATTAAAAGGACTTTATTAAATGATGCTCCCACTATTTTATTCAAAATTAATAACCCTCATATTTTAATTTCGGAAAGACTTTCTCGAAAGTTTTTCTAGTGGGTAAGGATCCATATTTCACCTCCTTTTAAGTCAGCTTTGGCTTTATTCTCAAGATTATAGTTATTTAGGTAAGCAACTCTTGCTAATTACATCACATGTAATTCCTAAATATTTGGTGAACAAATCTTATTCTAATCGTCTTATGATTTATCCAAATTACTTGCCTCTAAGTTTCTAATCTTATTAGAGTAACCTAGTTAAGTCACTAACCAATATTTTAACCAGCTAATATCACTTACTTATTCTTCGCATTTAACCAAAATAGATACCAATACTTCGCTTTAGCATAACCTACATAGTATAGATCAAGGCCTTAACAAGGGTAATGAATGGAATACAACATCGACATAATATTTTGATAGAGGGAATTTTATTAAGGTTGCATCTCACCAATTATGATCTACTTTAGTCCATTTAGTCTTTTAATTTATCTCATCAATTAATGTTGTTTACTGCTATCAAATTTTAACATACTTAAAATTTGGCATGTTTTACACATACATAGCATCTCATACATGAATAAATAAAGTCGTAAATAAATGTAATAGTTATAACCCATAAGCTAAGACGGTTCCTCCCAAGCCAAAAGGATAACCAAAAGGAAACCTAAAGGTGTAAGTCGCTTCACAAGCTTCTTGTCCACTTTAATTGGCCCATCTTTCTTCTTGTCTGGCCCATAGCAACTCAAGCAATTTACAATTCATAGAGAGTTGTTTTACATACGAGGGAGTAAGATGAGAAGAGAGATACAAGAGAAATGTAGTAAGGCATGACACACAGGTCGTATTTATAAAATCTACAACCTTTTCAAATGGTTATTGGGCTATTACTATGCATTTCAAACACCGTGCATGTCAAACATAACAAACATAATACAACATATTTTATCCAATGTTCTTCTTAATTGAATCATTAAAAGTCCCTTCTACTTTTCTTATTTGAACAACCTTTGTTCCATATCCGAACAAAAACAACCAGTTAACTCTTAACTGGAAATTGGAACTTCATCACTGTCATTGTGATAACAGATTTGTTAACGCTTAGCAAAAATGAAACCGAATAGGCCACAAAATTATGATTAACATTTAATCGATAATCGAAAGGAACAGATTATGCATGCTACGACTTAAAGCAGTATTAACAAATATCACATATTCAAGATTAAATCAAAAATGTAAGAAAAGTAAAGCATGCATCTCATACAATTGCATCACCCAAGTATTTAAACCTGAGTCCGTATCGCACAAGTGGCTCCGATACCACTGTAGGATCACTGGTACACCCCATGACATAACGAAAAATTTCAACGATCACATCTAGGGATTCATGTACAAGGAACGAATTGGGGTGAAAAGGGTATGAACGATTACCTTTAAATGTTTGAAAAATCGAAGAAACATATTACGCTATTGTATGTCGATTCCAAGCCGCTATGAAAACTTTCGATCTCTACATAATCCACCGGGTGTGACAACAAACAGCAAGCACTCTTTAAAACTTTTTCAAAGAGAAAAATCTATTGACGGCTGCTGGATCTCACACACTTTTTTTTTCAAGTATATAAGGTTTTTCTTAAAAACCCTATATTCCTAATTTGAGAATAATTTATATTTTTTATATGAGTCGAATCATAATAATTAACCGAATATAATAATTATAATTACCATAATTATAATAATGTTTGACCAAAAAAAATTACAATTACAATAATTATAATAATATTTGATCCTAAATTATAATTACAATAATTATAACAAGGATTTCAGTAAATTATTTTTAGTTAAATTTTATATAAATCAAATTCATATATTAATTTAACCATATTTTTCATTATGTATACAACATACTTGTACATATAACTCCTTCGATATTTAACTGCCCAATTGAATTACTATAATCAATTTAATTCATGTGATAGCTAAACTCAATACCAACTATGTTTGGATTCCATTCGTTTCAACCATAGGGTGTGACCCTATAGGTTCTTGTAAAGTTGGCAATGTTACTAGAACGATTCTAAAATTACAAACAATGAGTGGCATCTAACAATGCATCATTGCTACCTAAGTCACAAGAAGTCATGATTCGACATAACCTCTCTGTGATTAACCCTTCATGTATTAAATCCTTTTGTCCTTTATATCTAGAATGGACACAAGTCATGGAATAGTCACACTTGCATAGCCCATCTAATGTGTATTGACATCCTGAGCAAATTATGAAAAACAAATAAGTATCATATCTCATATCAACTTATTCGAGTATGGTCATGCATTTCTATTCTCACTTAATCAAGTGGTCTAGGATATTGCTCCCATTATGTAAGAGGGACAAATTCTATATTAATCAACCATATCCCACTACATAGATTGTAGTATATCCAACATTAGCCTTTATAGAACAAGCAGTTAAGATGGACGTTTGATTGTATCAAAATATACGACTCACGGTGTTGGGATAATGATGATCTCAAGTCTGAGGATCGTATACATAGCAATCACTATGAGTAATGTTGTGACTATTACATAGTAATCCAAGAAACATACTCATAGCGGTTCAATCCAATATATTGTTCTCTAATACACATACTCATGTATTAATTCTGACATCTCATGTCAACGACAACACTTTGTCATCAATCAACTACACATTAGTCTTAATGCATTATTGTTGTCCAAGGCCACAATAATACTCGTAAGGACCTTTTAAGAATAATCATATTATTCTCAGTAAATTATTGTAAAGTAGTTTATTTATATACACAGAAAACAAACTGAAATAATAATGGTTATGCCTTATATTAATAAACGAGGTAAAATAAGTATGTTATTACAATTATCTCATGATTGGTCTTTGGGCATACTCTAACACATTGGACGAGAACTGGGTAGATGCTTTCGTAATGGTATGTCATTAGGGTGTAACACCCCTTACCCGAGACTGTCACCGGAGTCGAGCACGAGGCGTTACTAAACTTACCTTACTAGTTCGTGGCATAAAAATTTGCTTTTAAAATTCATTCACTCACATTCATCTAATATATCCCTAAAAGGGCCCTCGAGGCCCTTAAACATGCAATTGAAATGGTTCGGGACCAAACCGGGAACATTAAAAATTTTCCAATTACTTACACAAATTAAAACAATTTATTTCACTATTCATAATAAAACTGTCCACCTGCATAATAGTCACTAAATTAATTATAACTCGAGTTAAAAAAACTCGAAATTTAAATCCGTAAATTTTCGCTAAAACTAGACTCATATATCTTTTTATCATAATTTTTCAAGAATTTTTGGTGATGCCAGTTAGTTCAGTTTATTAGTTAAAGGTTCCCCTATCTTGCAGCCCAGTAGACCTGACCTCTCTTCACTAAAAATTAATTATCTCATATTAAAGTTTTCATTTAGTGATTTAACTTGATTCTAATGAAAATAGACTCACTAAGGAATCTATACATGTAAATTTTGACTCATGATTCTTTTTGTACAATTTTTAGTGAATTTCTAAAATCAAAATAGGGGATCACAAAATCCCTCTGAACCAGTCTCACAAGAATTTAAATATCTCAGAATATAGACTTCCTTTGCTTGCTCTATTTCTTTCCTATGAAAATAGACTCAATAAGATTTAATTATATATCTCATTAACCATTTAATTCTATTTCTAAAATTTTTAGTGATTTTTCAAATTCACGTCACTGCTGCTGTTCCAAAACTATTTCATGGCCAACTTTTACTCTTTCATAATTTCTTTGCATAAACTATCATTTAGGCATACATAACATCAAATCATATTCTTATTTAGCCATACAATAGCTAATCACTATCAAGTATTAACATGTCATTCTTTAATCGTATCATAAGAACATACACACAAGTCCATAACTCAAAACATTTCAAATTACAAAATACTGAGATAGCCTTTGATAGTGTGAGACGAACTCTGACGTCCTTACGATCCCCGAATTGGCTTGGCTACACTATAAAAGAGAGAAAGGAAAAGGAGTAAGCTACAATACTTAGTAAGTTTACAAGTAAATAAATGACAACATTCACCAAGTATAGATATACTCATATTATACCATCAACTAACAAAATCTTTATTTTACTTCTCTACTTACTCTTTAACTTTCCTGTTTATCATTCCTTTACCTGAACTTTCTCGTAACATAGCTTGTATATTAGCCCAATGAACCATTTGGAATACAAAGATAATTGGGTTATCCTGCCTGATAATAGCCTGCCAATGCCATGCTCTAGGCATGGTCTTACATGGGATGTTCCCTATCCTGCCAAAGTCATATATCTGATATGGACTTACATGGGATGTTCCTGAACTGTCTCAACATGCCAATGTCATATGTCTGATATGGACTTACATGGGATGTTCTCTCAACCCAAAATGTCATGACATTCCGTATCCCATACATTCCGTAGGTTCAAATGGGCTTTCTGATACTTTTTATTTGTTACCTCATCTTTGATTTAACTTGGAATATTCTCATAAAATAAATGTATATATACTGGAAATTAACAACATTAATATAAAAGATCGAAATATTGCATTTATTTACCGTAAACTTATCTCGGTGTAAAATACGATCAACTTGACAACTTAATCTTCTACCTTTTTCTTTCCTCGGTCTATCCCCAAATTTCATTCTGCTTGATCTATAATCTGCTTGATCTATAATTAGCAAATTTATCTTATTTAATACTCACATTTATCAAAACAGTCCTTAACTCTAACTTTGGCAAAATTATGATTTTGCCCCTAAACTTTTCCATATTTACATTTTTGCCCCAAAGCTCGGAAATTAAAATTTTTCCTAATTCTTATGTTTTATGACATGCTGATCATTTTCCGTTAATGGCAACATCAAATTCTCACTCTAACATGTACTTATGAACATTAGGTATTTTTACCGATTATGTCATTTTACTCATATTCACTTAAAATCGAGTAGCACAAGTTGTTTAACATAATTTAAAACTGCATATTCTATTATAAAATATCAAAATAAACACATTTCACCTATGGGTATTTTTCCAAATATGAACCTTAGGTTAAATTATTGTTAGAATAAGCTAAATCAAGTTACCGAGACTCCAAAAATGTAAAGAACATTAAAAACAGGGCTTGGAATCACTTACTATGGAGCTTGGAAGCTTGAAACAAACCCTAGCTATGGAGAACCCTTGACATTCGGCCTAATGAAGAAGATGATATCATTTTTGTAACACCCCAAACCCGGCCTAGAAGTTAGGCTCGAATCTGGCGATGTCACATTGAAGGGTAGTTTTCAAAAAAATGGTTTAGTTAAAAACTTAGTTCGAAACGAAATATGCTTGATAGGAATTTACTTAGTTAAAAATTTGAAGAATTAAATTAAAGGAATAACTAGAAAAACATTTTTATTAAATATAACAGTAACTAAATAAAATCCCAACTAAATAATGAAATCGAAGATACATAACCTTATTACATCACAGTGGAGATTTAAAAGTAATTAACATAAAACACTTAATAAATCTATATTGAAAATTCCTAAGTAACTTGTAGTGTGGCTATCTCCGAGTCCTCTCTCGCGTCAAGCCGTCTATTGTAGATCACCTGAAATATTAATAATAAGGGTGTGAGTTTCAAAACTCAATGTGTACGACCCTTGGCAATCAAATAAATTCATTATACACATATCACATTAGGCCTAAGCCCTAACAATATCGGTGGTCTGGGCCTTAGCCCACATTAACCTCATATCATACCAGAATTACATGTATGCAAATGTTCCCATCCCAAATCCAACCGCTACACACCACCCGTACCAGCCCAACACACATGTGGGGATGTCTACATCAACCCACCCATCCTCTACACACCAATGGTAGCACACACAGCGGCACTACTCACGTTGCAGCAGGGCTGCTATATATATACGGTGTAGCCAAGCTACTCGGTGGCTTGAAAGCCTACGATGGATCCACGGTCGTCAAGCACTATGCGATCCTCAAAACACTTCCTCCGTATCATCATAACCCAACCAAGTGCAACATACAATTCATGAATGCATCGTACCCATTTTCACACATTTTCACATATTAAGCACTTAGGGGTATTTTGGTCATTTCACTACCCAGGGGTATTTTTGTAAATCTACCTTGTAAGGGTATTTCATTACTCCTACCCTACGAGGGTATTTTAGTAGCTCTACCTTACAGGGCATTTTCGTAATTCTACCTTAGAAGGGTATTTTCGTAATTTTATCCTAGAAGGGTGTTTTCGTAATTTTAACTTAGAAGGGTATTTTTGTAATTTCCTAATAATACATATTTTAATTATGGATTTTGGCCCATCAGCAAGTCCTCGCGGCTAAGATGAACGGACACTATGCACCAGGTAGGATTCAAGAGAAGAGGAGGTGGGTCACTCGGACCGCTTAAGTACTAGGCTCTTCCATGATCCAATCCTAGACATGCATATGTCGGTTGCCACACCTTAGTCTATTGACTTGTTCACAAACATGTTTATTACTTAGTTAAGTTTTATGAAAATTTGAGAATCCATTTAACTAGGCCTAAAGTCCATTAAACCCTAGCATGCATTCCTACAACCCCACAAAGTCCAAATATGCTTATTAAGCCCATTAAGTCCAATCATGCTTATAAAGCCCATTAAGCCCAATCATAATCCAACATACAATTCATGCATATCATTTCATCATAGAATTTCATATCACAATTTTTCTAATTTGGGCCCACAAATTCGGCAGGCCCATACGAGGTTTTAGGATTTCGGCTTTTTTCGTTTCGCCGTATGTGTAGTGTTTGTACACACCTGGTTACGACTCGCACCTATACTATCCCCAGCCTTGACCTACAATCAAAACCACTTCCAAGTCAACACCAAACCCTACTAAAACTTTATCAAATCCCGAAGCCTTACCGTAACATTACCGTGAACCTTCGGCTTTTTTAGCCTTTCCTTAACGAATCGTCTCGAATATTCCTAGATCTGCATCAACACACATATTCTATCAACATTAGGTGACTTGTCTTCCACACGAGTCACCCTTATAGGCTACACATATATTCGGCCACCCTTTTAAAAAATCGAAATTGAGAATGAGACACTTACCGAAAGTCGCCTTCAAATATCTGCTGTTTAAGCAGTCGGCTTTCCAACACTAGCTTAATGATGGTAATCAAAGACGAATAGTGATGAAGGAAAAGAAATCGACAAGGGACCACAGGTATTCGGCTTTTAAGAGATTAAGGAAAGAAATCGGCAAAGGGGATATAGGTATTTGGCTTTTGCAAAAGAGGAAAAAGAACTAGAAAGAAGGAGAAGAATGAAGCATTCGGTTTGGCAAAGCAAGGGAAACTCTTCAAAAAGAATTCAGCACCCCCTATAAATACCCAAAGCTGAACCCCTAAAGTCCCAATAGGCTCCACTTCATCCATATCCCATCTCCTAATTTTTCTCCACGATAAGCTCTTCTAACCTCTTCCTATATTTTCTCTTCTGATCACTCTCCTTAGAGTCCATCTTCATGCCACTTCCAACCTTCTAGAAGGCCAAAATTAATCTCCTAAAAATACTAAGCTAGGATCTAAAACTTAACCAAGGCCCAATACTTCTAGGCCCAAAATTTGGGGCATTACAATTTTGCCATCTTTTTCCCTTTTTAATCTTTTTAATTACCGAATGACTAAAATGCCTTTCATTAAAACTTTGGTTATTTCTACCTATGTATGTCCATTTTTGTCCATGAAAACCTAATGGTATAATTACCATTTAAAGGCCTCTACTTCAATTATGCTCTTCAATTTAATCCTTTCCTATCTAGAACTCATATTTATCAACTTTTGCAATTAAGCCCTTATAGGCAAATTCAACATGCAATTCATGAAATTTTCTATCAATATTCTAACACATGCATCTAATCACTCGGTAATCATAAACATTTATCAGAATAAACTTTTCTATCTCAAATTCATGGTTTCGCAACCACTGTTTCGTTTAGGTCCTATTTCGGGATGTTAAATGCTTATGCCTTATATTAATAAACGAGGTAAAATAAGTATGTTATTACAATTATCTCATGATTGGTCTTTGGGCATACTGTAACACATTGGACGAGCACTAAGTAGATGCTTTCGTAATGGTACGTCATTAGGGAGAGCTCAATCATGACACTATAGTGGAATGACTTCGTGATGAAATTAGTTTATACTTAATAGGCGAAAAACCAAAATTTAATTATTAATCATTTGAGCCCTAATTGGATATGTCCAATCGGTCCCTCCGCTAGCTCGTTGAAACTAAAAATAAATTGTGTTTTGAATCGAAATGAATGGAATGAATAAAAATAGAGAAATGAGAAACATTCAGGAATGATTATGGTTTTTTCAGAAATGGAGAAATTGAATCATTTGGAAATGAACAGAGGTTTCTCAAAATAGAAATGGAAATGAAAATGAGAAATGATACATTTGCAAATGTATATGGATTATTCAGAAATAATTAGAAGAATTAGTTTATGTTTTTGAGCTACTTTAAGGTCCGAAAATAAAAATAAATCATTCGATCATAGTGAACAAGTTGAATTGTGAAATACTAAACATATATTTTTGGAAACTTTACCAGGGGTAAAATCATCATAATTTTTCTAGGATAAAATTGGAATGAGAAAATTATTTAATTGGAAAATTAATGTTTATTTTAGAAAATAGAAAAATATGTATTATGTTCGATTAAATTAAAAAGTCTTGGGTTAAAAGTCTAGAAAGCACATATAATTGGGCCTAATACAATGAGAGGCATGAATCACCATCATAGTACATATGAGGGGGAAGCACACCCTATTAGCCCATTTTCCTCTCCCAATTGGACTAGGAAGTTGTTTTTCTATTTCACAATAAACATCTACAATTCAATAATGGTTCTACCTTCTCTCTCTATAAATAGATAACATCAGTAGAGCTATTTAAAAAACTTGAAGATATTGTTACTCTACTGAAAAATAGAGAGAATTTATTCTCAACTATTATATATATATATATTTAGAATAACAATTCTTTCGGTTTCTATCTTGAAGAGAGAATTTTTGTTTTCACCCCATAAAGTAAAGAAAACTTTTTATAGTTTTGTGTTTTGATTTGATTGGTTCGAGCCCACACTCTAAGTAGTTCATGGTACGAGAATAATGGAGAAGATCATTTGGTTGAAAGCCAAAAAAGGTCAAGGATCCGCTTATCCAAAAACATGTTAGAGTATGCCCAAAGTCCAATTATGAGATGATTTTCATCACATGCTCGTTTTACCTTGTTTATTAATATAAGGCATTGCCATTATTATTTCAATTTATTTTTCTGTGTATATAAATAAAGTTAATTGTAATAACGTCCTAAGAAAATATGACTATCCTTAAAATGGTCATTAGTCAAGTATTATTGTGAGCTTAGACAACAATAATGTATTGAGACAAATGTGTAGTTGATTGATGACAAAAAATTGTTATTGACGTAGGGATGTCAAAATCAATACATGCGTATGTGTTAGAGAACAACATATTGGACTAACCCACTATGAGTATGTTTCTTGGATTATTATGTAATGGTCACAATATCACTCATAGTGATAACTATGCATATGATTCTCAAACTTAAGGTCATCATTGTCCCAACATCGTGAGTCTTATATTTTGATACAGCCAAAATGTCTACCGTAGCAGGTTGTACTATAAAGACTGATGTTGGATATACCACAATCTATGTAGTGGGATATGGTTGATTAAGATAGGATTTATCCCTTCTACATAATGGGAGCAATATTTTAGGCCTCTTGGTGGAGTAAGACTAGAAATGCATGGTCATGCTCAAATAAGTTTATATGAGATATCACACTTATTTATTTATTGTAGTCTACTCAGAAAATTAAGAATATGATATTGGACTATACAAGTGTAACTATTCCACGACTTGTGTTCAATCTAGATATTAAGGATATATACATGAAAAGATTATCATAGAAAGGTTATATCGAATCACGACTTCTTCTAACTTTGTTGGCAATGATGCATTGCCAGATGTCACTCATTACTTGTAATGTTAGAAACATTCCAGTATTACTACCAACATTACAAGGGCCTATAAGGTCACACCCTATAGTTGAAACGAGCAGAATCCAAATACATTTGGTATTGTATTTAGTTGTCACATGAATTAAATTAATTGGTGAATTAATTTAATTTGATAGTTAAATATTGAACATATTATATGTACAAACTTGTTGAACACAAATAGAGAACATAGATATAATTAATATATGAATATTATTTTGGAAAGAATATTAATTCCTTTTTCTAACTTTCCATTTGCCTTCTCTATTAATAAGGGAATAATCCTGGTTTTCCTTTTTTAACATGTGATATCAAAGAGGATAAAAGGATGATAATCTCTTAGTGTGTTAAGGTTGTTGATAACTCTTAAAAAGAGTTATATTTCAGGCCTCTAGATGGAATTAATTGTTTATAATTAAGTAAATACATCTGCATTTTTAGGATAATTTTAGAACATTGCATAACAAAGCTTGGATTGCACTATAATGGTCATTATTTGTTACTTTTATCACTTGGAGGGGAAATGTGTAGTTTTGTGTGAACACAGGTGTAGGAAGAAGAAGAAAAAGAAGAAGACAAAGAAGATAAAGAAGGAAAATAAGGAAAATGAAATATTGTCGTGGCAAATGGTAAGATTGATTGCCAACAGAACTGCCATGGCAATTCTGGGAAGATGACTCAACACTCTAACCACGTCACTCTCAACCAACTGTTTGTGTACCAGAAAAACGAACCTAAAAAGAGGAATGAAAAATGTGTGCTAAGGTGGAACAAATCTACCCAATAAAAAAATGAGAGAGAAAAAGAAAGAAAGGAGGAAAATTTTCGTGAGAAAAGAAAATCAGTGACAACAGATTTCTCTCTACGCAGAGAAGAACTCTATTAGAAAATTTCAGAGAAAGAAGTGTAGTAGCTAAGAGAGCAAGGCACAGGCATGAAGAAAGGGAAGAGACACCTACCCTGGGTTCACGAGCAATCTGAAGATTAGAGAGAAGCTAGAGTGTGGCAAGAAATTCATGCATTTTTGCTTTATTTTCCTGATTTCTGTGATTTGAAATTATTTGAGAATCTTGATAAATGATTTTATTTTGATGTTAACATTTTCACCCATGAACTAAATCCTTTTTGGGTTGGAGTTATTTTGGGTGAATGTTTTATCACATTTAATGCCCATGATTAGAGATTGCCTATATTATTGTTTCTTTCGATTTATGCTTATTTTAAATACAAGTATGCTGTAACACCCCCACGCCCGAGACTGTCGCCGGAGTCGAGCTTGAGGTGTTACCGAATATAATTTATCATTTAAACAACTTTACATCATTTATTTTGACTTTCGGAATAAGCAGTTTTTCTGCATCATGGTCGCTAAAAAATCATATCTCGAGTTACGAAACTCGAAATCAAGATCTGTAAATTTTCCCTGAATCTAGACTCACATATCTATCTACAAATTTTTTTCTAAAATTTTTGGTTGGGCCAATTAGTACAGTTTATTAGTTAAAGTTACCCTTGTTTCAGGACTTGACTGCACTGACCTCTACTTACTACGAACCACTTTTCTCCATGTAAAAAATTCATATAACTATACAGTTTATTTCTATTAAAATTAGATTCAATAAGGATTCTGAGCATATAAATTACACCCCCTAATTATTTTTTTACAATTTATAGTGAATTTTCAAAGTTGGAACAGGGGATCCAGAAATCGCTCTGGCCCTGTTTCACTAAAACTCAAATATCTTATAACATATAACTCTTTTACCTATTTCGCTTTTTCCATTTGAAAGTAGACACAATAAGATTCAATTTCATAGTTAATTCTTCACCTAATTCGTTTTCTACTATTTTTGGTGATTTTTTAAACTCACGTCATTGTTGCTGTAGTGTTCTATTTTATGGCAAGTTTCATCTTTTTATGAATTCTCATGAACTATATAACATATTAAACTCACAAGGCATCCAACATTATCTAGGCTAGCCATACCAATTACTAATCATTATCAAGCATTTTCTTAACCAAACCACAACCATATCACAAGATTATTTACACAAAACAAGTATATTGCTATACATGCCATACATCAAAACATACAAACCAATATACCAATTCTTCCTCGGATAGTGTGAGCGTTTCTTCGACCTTCCCAATATCCAAGTTGGCTCGCTAAAAACTACAATGAATGAAAAGGAGGAAGTAAGCATAAATGCTTAGTAAGTTCACATGCAAATAACAAGTAACATAACAAAGCAATTATATCAACAACAATAGCATGATATCACCAAGATACAAACCACATTTCTAGCTATCGTGTATCATCTTACCACCTTATTTCTATTATATCAAGTTTCAACCCGAGGGTTAAGTACATACCTGTCCAAATCGTCCCTTTCACAACACTTACCAAAATATCATTTTCATCTTGAGTATTCTTCCATTCCGCTAGAATTTTACCCGTTGAACACATCGGAATATAACTCGGATACACGGATCATTTGCACATAAGTGCCACATATGTAATCAATCAATCATGTAACCCGCCCATAAGCGAACTCGGACTCAACTCAACGAGCTCTAGTGTTCGCATCCATAAGTGAACTCGGACTCAACTCAACGAGCTCGGATGCCTAGTTACATCTTACGAACTCGGACTCAACTCAACGAGTTCGGACATTTGCATCCATAAGTGAACTCGGACTCAACTCAACGAGCTCGGATGCCCAACCATCTTAGTGACATGTCACTTGTATCCTAATCTATTCCCAAGGTTCAAACGGGATTTTCCTTAGTCACACATTTCCCAGTCGTTCTCCTCGGAATATTGGAACCAATACGTTGCTTGCATCTCATACTTATCAATTTAATCACATACTTTTCATACCAATACATAATATTTCACAAAGCATAATATTCATAATAACAAGTATCATATCGTATAAATAGCATTAAATCACTTAAAATAGCAATCCTGTTACATTATTTACACATGAACTTACCTCGGTACAGAATATAGCAATTTTGCAATTTAGTCGAAAATCTTTTCTTTTCCTCGATCAAGGTTGATTCCACGTCTTTCTTGATCTAAAATAACACATTTAGCTTATTTAATACTCTCATTATCAAAATAGTCCTAAATTCAAATTTTGACAAAATTACAATTTTGCCCCTAAACTTTTGCATATTTACACTTTTGCCCCAAAGTTCGGAAATTAAATTTTATCACAAATTCTTATGTTTTAGGACATGCTGATCATTTATTTACCATTAGCAAGCTCAAATTCCCACTAAAACACATACTTATGAACAATATGTACTTTTACCGATTAAGCCGTTTTACTCGTTTTTACTTAAAACCGAGTAGCACAAGTTGTCTAACATAATTTAAAACCTCATATTCTATCATAAAACATCAAAATACACAAATTTCACCTATGGGTATTTTTCCAAATATGAACCCTAACTTAAATTATTGCTAACATAAGCTTTATCGAGTTACCGGGACTACGAAAACATAAAGAACATTAAAAACGGGGCTTGGAATCACTTACTATGAAGCTTGGAAGCTTGAAACAAACCCTAGCTATGGAGAACCCTTGAAATTTCGTGGTAATGAAGAAGATGACCAATTTTGTGTTATTTTTCCCTTTTTATTTCATGTTAATATCCAAAAGACCAAAATGCCCCTCCTTACTAAACTTTCAAAAATTCCATCCATGTCCAAATTTTGTCCATGAACTTAAAATTGGTCAAATTGCTATTTAAGACCTCCTAATTAATATTCCAAAGCAATTTCATACTAGAAACTTCTAGAATGCAAGTTTTGCAACTTATTCGATTTAGTCCCTAATTTCAAATTAAGCACTTTACGCTTAGAATTTCTTCACGAAATTTTCACACCATCATAAAATCATATTATAAACATCAAAATGATTATAAAATAATTATTTCTACCTCGAATTTGTGGTCAGGAAACCACTATTCCGATTAGGCCCTAATTCGGGATATTACAACTTTCCCCCCTTTTAAGGATTTTCGTCCTCGAAAATCTTACCGGTAAACAGGTGTGGGTATTGTTTCCTTATAGTTTCCTCGGGTTCCCATGTAGCCTCTTCTATTCCATGCTTTTTCCACAACACTTTCACAAGAGCAATACTTTTGTTTCTTAGTTGTTTGACCTCTCGAGCTAAAACTTTAATCGGTTCTTCTTCGTAGGTCATATCTTGTTGTAATTCAATTTCTGTCGGTGAAACCACATGTGAAGGATCTGAACGATACCGACATAGCATAGATACATGGAACACATCATGAATTTTCTCCAACTCAGATGGTAATGCTAACCGATAAGCTACCGGTCCAACTCTTTCAATTATTTCATACGGCCCGATAAAACGCGAACTTAATTTACCTTTCCGTCCAAATCTGAGGACTTTCTTCCACGGAGACACCTTTAAAAATACCTTATCACCAACTTGAAACTCAATTTCTTTTCGTTTCAAATCTGCATAAGATTTCTGTCTATCCGAAGCAGCTTTCAAACAATCTCGAATTACTTTCACTTTTTCTTCGGTTTCTTTTATTAGATCAACTCCATAGATCTGATTTTCCTTGAGTTCGGTCCAATACAAAGGCGTCCGACACTTACGACTATACAATGCTTCATAAGGTGCCATTTTCAAACTCGTCTGATAACTGTTATTGTAAGCAAATTCCACCAACAATAAATATCTTTCCCAACTTCCTTGAAATTCTAATACACAACATCGAAGCATGTCTTCAAGAATCTGAATTACCCTTTCTGATTGCCCATCAGTTTGTGGATGAAAAGCAGTACTGAAATTTAACCTTGTACCTAACGCTTCTTGCAACTTTTGCCAAAACCGCGAAGTAAATCTCGGATCTCTGTCTGAAATGATTGACAATGGTATTCCATGTAGTCTAACAATTTCTCTAACATACAATTCAGCTAACTTGTTAAGAGAATAATCCGTACGTACTGGAATGAAATGAGCCGATTTAGTCAATCTATCAACTATTACCCAGATGGCATCTTTCTTTCCTGGAGTCAACGGTAACCCTGAAACAAAATCCATAGTAATCCGATCCCATTTCCATTCTGGAACCATAATAGGCTGAAGTAATCCTGAAGGCACTTGGTGTTCAGCTTTCACCTGTTGACAAATTAAGTATTTCGATACAAATTCCGATATATCCCTTTTCATTCCATTCCACCAGTACATTTTCTTCAAATCATTATACATTTTCGTACTGCCTGGATGAATCGACAAATAACCACCATGTGCTTCCTGCAAAATCTTTTGAATTAACTCCTTATTCTTCGGTACACAAATTCGATCTTTAAACATTAAGCAACCATCAGGACCGATTCTGAAATCTGACTCTGTATCAACCTCACATTGCTTTCTTTTGGCTTGCAAGTCTTCATCGCTTTTCTGAGCTTCACAAATCTCTTGTAAAAACATCGGTCTTACTTTTAGCTCGGCCAGAATGGAACCATCATCTGACATTTCCAACTGAGTGTTCATAACTCTCAAAGTAAAAAACAGTTTTCTACTCAAAGCATCAGCAACTACATTTGTTTTTCCTGGATGATAGTCAATCACAAGCTCGAAATCTTTTAATAACTCCAACCATCTTCGCTGTCTCAAATTCAAGTCTTTTTGTGACATCAAGTATTTAAGACTCTTGTGGTCGGTATATACTCGACACTTTTCACCATATAGATAATGTCGCCAAATCTTCAAAGCAAACACCACTGCAGCCAATTCCAAATCATGAGTCGGATAATTCCTCTCGTGAGGTTTTAACTGCCTCGAAGTATAAGCCACAACCTTTCCTTCTTGCATCAGTACACATCCCAAACCATTTAGAGAAGCATCGCTATATACCACAAATTCTTTACCTGACTCGGGCTGTACTAACACTGGTGCCTCTGTTAATAACTTTTTCAATTCTTCAAAACATTGTTGACATTCTTCCGTCCACTCAAATTTAACATCCTTGCGAAGTAATCTAGTCATAGGAGTAGCAATTATAGAAAATCCATTTACAAACCGTCGATAATATCCAGCTAGTCCCAAGAAACTCCTAACCTCGGTTACATTCTTCTGTGGCTTCCAATCAACAATAGCTAAAATTTTACTGGGATCAACCCATATACCATCACCCGAAACAATATGACCCAAAAATCCAACTTCCCGAAGCCAAAATTCACTTTTACTAAACTTGGCATATAACTGCTTGTCTAGCAAAGTTTGCAAAACTATCCTCAAGTGCTCAGCATGCTCTGTCTCATCTTTCGAATAAATCAAGATATCATCTATAAATACCACAACAAACTTGTCCAAGTATGGTCGAAATATTCGATTCATCAAATCCATAAACACGGCAGGAGCATTTGTTAATCCAAACGGCATAACTAAAAATTCATAATGACCATACCTTGTCCTAAAAGCAGTTTTAGGCACATCTGACTCTTTTACCCGCAGCTGATAGTACCCAGATCTCAAATCAATCTTTGAAAACCATGTTGCTCCTTTTAGCTGATCAAACAAATCATCAATTCTCGGCAATGGATACTTGTTCTTAATTGTCACTTCGTTTAATTGCTGATAGTCTACACACAATCTTATCGAACCATCCTTCTTTTTCACAAACAATATCGGAGCACCCCAAGGCAAAAAACTCGGTCTCACAAAGCCTTTGTCGGTCAACTCTTGCAACTGCGACTTTAATTCTTTCAACTCTGTTGGTGCCATTCTGTACAGAGCAATCGAGATCGGAGCTGTTCCCGGCATCAAATCAATACCAAACTCTACTTCTCTAACTGGAGGCAAACCCGGCAATTCTTTTGGAAATACATCCGTAAACTCACATACAATCGGCACTGATTCCACTTTCTTTTCAATTTCCTTTGTATTCAACACATACGCTAAATAAGCTTCATAACCCTTTCTCAAATATTTCTGAGCTGACATTGAAGAAATCACACTAGACAATGCCTCTGATTTATCTGATTCGACCCGCAGAGTTTCACCATTTTCACACTTTAATTCAATAACTTTTTGTTTACAATTTACTATAGCATCATGCAATGTCAACCAATCCATACCCAAAATAACATCAAACTCATCAAACGGCAACAACATCAAGTCGGTCGGAAAGTAATAACCCCGAACCATTAAATGACAGTTCTTGTATACTTTATCAACTATAACACATTGGCCTAACGGGTTTGACACTTTAATCATAAATTCTGTATTCTCAACAGGTATATTCATGCTAGATACTAATTTCATGCACACATATGAATGAGTAGAACCGGGGTCAATCAAAGCAGTAACATTAACATCATAGAGAGAAAATATACCAGTAATCACATCGGGTGAGGAAGCATCTTTACGAGCTTTAATAGCATAAGTTCTAGCCGGAGCCCTTCCTTCAGGTCTAACTGCTGCATCTCTGGCTACATTCTTGCTGCTTGCTTCACTCTCAGCTTTTCTTGGATACCTTCCTCTCGAATCTGCACCACCTGCTTTTGTACTCTAAAATTTTTCTTTTTCAATCCTCTCTGGGCAATCTCTAATAAAATGATCCGGAGAACCACATCGGAAACATTCATTTGCTCTACACGGACCAAATCTCGAATTCCCTACACTAGCTGCCGAAGTAGTCTAGGACTTAGGACCCATATTTTGCTTCTTAAAATTCCCATATGACTGTCCAGCTGAAACTTGGGAACGAGGATTCATATTTCTTGATTTTCCGGGTTGCTGTGAGGGTGCATTACTCATTGGTCTTTTCTTCCAATTTCGTGTCTCAGATTCTACCTTTTTCTTCTCTTTAAGTAGTTCTTCAGCCTTGCAAGCTCGATCGACAAGTACCACCATTTTTTTAATTCAAGAATCCCAACAAATACCTTAATTTCTTCATTGAGCCCATCTTCAAATCGTCGGCACATCTTGGCCTCTGTCGGAACATATTCTCTGGCATACTTACTCAATCGAACAAACTCTCTTTCGTATTCAGTGACTGTCATATTACCTTGCTTTAACTCAAGAAATTCCTTGCGCTTCTGATCAATAAATCTTTCACTGATGTATTTCTTCCGAAACTCTTCTTGAAAGAATTCCCAAGTTACCCTCTCTTTCGGTACCACCGAAATCAGTGTCTTCCACCAATTATAAGCTGAATCTCTCAACAAAGATATAGCACATTTCAAGCATTCCTCAGGTGTGCAAGACAGTTCATCAAATACCCGGATAGAATTCTCAAGCTAGAACTCTGCTTTCTCGGCATCATCATCTACATTAGCTCTGAATTCTTCGGCCCCTAGCTTACGGATTTTATCAACTGGAGTTCTTTAGAATTTCATCATACCCACATCTTGAGGCATTGGAGGTACAGGTTGAGGAATTGGGGGAGGTGGGGGAGGTTGTACATTCGGGTTCGTACGAACGAACTCAGTATACCAAGAACTCATCATCTGGAGAAAGGCTTCTCGACCCCTTTCTCCTCCTTGACTAATAGTGGGAGGTGGATTTTCAGTCGGCACCGCCCCTTCAGCCGGAGCTGGTGCATTACTTTCTACATCATCGGCCACAGTTGGATCGGGATCCATTTACTATAAAAAAAATAATTTAAAAGGTCAGAAGTCGTCACACTATCATAATATACACATATGGCATGTATAGCAAAATTCGTACATAAAACACGTTAGTCCGAGAACTGACTAAACCTACTCTGATACCACCAAATGTAACACCCCCACGCCCGAGACTGTCGCCGGAGTCGAGCTTGAGGTGTTACCGAATATAATTTATCATTTAAACAACTTTACATCATTTATTTTGACTTTCGGAATAAGCAGTTTTTCTGCATCATGGTCGCTAAAAAATCATATCTCGAGTTACGAAACTCGAAATCAAGATCCGTAAATTTTCCCTGAATCTAGACTCACATATATATCTACAAATTTTTTTCTAAAATTTTTGGTTGGGCCAATTAGTATAGTTTATTAGTTAAAGTTACCCCTGTTTCAGGACTTGACTGCACTGACCTCTACTTACTATGAACCACTTTTCTCCATGTACAAAATTCATATAACTATACCGTTTATTTCTATTAAAATTAGATTCAAAAAGGATTCTGAGCATATAAATTACACCACCTAATTATTTTTTTACAATTTATAGTGAATTTTCAAATTTGGAACAGGGGATCTAGAAATCGCTCTGGCCCTATTTCACTAAAACTCAAATATCTTATAACATATAACTCTTTTACCTATTTCGCTTTTTCCATTTGAAAGTAGACACAATAAGCTTCATCATAGTTAATTCTTCACCTAATTCTTTTTATACTATTTTTGGTGATTTTTCAAACTCACATCATTGTTGCTGTAGTGTTCTATTTTATGGTAAGTTTCATCTTTTTATGAATTCTCATGAACTATATAACATATTAAACTCACAAGGCATCCAACATTATCTAGGCTAGCCATACCAATTACTAATCATTAGCAAGCATTTTCTCAACCAAACCAC
Source organism: Gossypium stocksii (assembly GCA_020496765.1). Taxonomy (NCBI): domain Eukaryota; kingdom Viridiplantae; phylum Streptophyta; class Magnoliopsida; order Malvales; family Malvaceae; genus Gossypium; species Gossypium stocksii. The sequence continues at coordinate 66,337,918 of CM035626.1, forward strand.
AACCATATCACAAGATTATTTACACAAAACAAGTATATTGCTATATATGCCATACATCAAAACATACAAACCAATATACCAATTCTTCCTCGGATAGTGTGAGCGTTTCTTCGACCTTCCCGATATCCAAGTTGGCTCGCTAAAAACTACAATGAATGAAGAGGAGGGAGTAAGCATAAATGCTTAGTAAGTTCACATGCAAATAACAAGTAACATAACAAAGCAATTATATCAACAACAGTCGCATGATATCACCAAGATACAAACCACATTTCTAGCTATCGTGTATCATCTTACCACCTTATTTCTGTTATATCAAGTTTCAACCCGAGGGTTAAGTACATACCTATCCAAATCGTTCCTTTCACAACACTTACCAAAATATCATTTTCATCTTGAGTATTCTTCCATTCCGCTAGAATTTTACCCGTTGAACACATCGGAATATAACTCGGATACACGAATCATTTGCACATAAGTGCCACATATGTAATCAATCAATCATGTAACCCGCCCATAAGCGAACTCGGACTCAACTCAACGAGCTCTGGCGTTCGCATCAATAAGTGAACTCAGACTCAACTCAACGAGCTCGGATGCCTAGTTACATCTCACGAACTCGAACTCAACTCAACGAGTTCGGACATTTGCATCCATAAGTGAACTCGGACTCAACTCAACGAGCTCGGATGCCCAACCATCTTAGTGACATGTCACTTGTATCCTAATCTATTCCCAAGGTTCAAACGGGATTTTCCTCAGTCACACATTTCCCAGTCGTTCTCCTCGGAATATTGGAACCAATACGTTGCTTGCATCTCATACTTATCAATTTAATCACATACTTTTCCTACCAATACATAATATTTCACAAAGCATAATATTCATAATAACAAGTATCATATCGTATAAATAGCATTAAATCACTTAAAATAGCAATCCTGTTACATTATTTACACATGAACTTACCTCGGTACAGAATATAGCAATTTTGCAATTTAGTCGAAAATCTTTTCTTTTCCTCGATCAAGGTTTATTCCACGTCTTTCTTGATCTAAAATAACACATTTAGCTTATTTAATACTCTCATTATCAAAATAGTCCTAAATTCAAATTTTGACAAAATTACAATTTTGCCCCTAAACTTTTGCATATTTACACTTTTGCCCCAAAGTTCGGAAATTAAATTTTATCACAAATTCTTATGTTTTAGGACATGCTGATCATTTATTTACCATTAGCAAGCTCAAATTCCCACTAAAACACATACTTATGAACAATATGTACTTTTACCGATTAAGCCGTTTTACTCGTTTTTACTTAAAACCGAGTAGCACAAGTTGTCTAACATAATTTAAAACCTCATATTCTATCATAAAACATCAAAATACACAAATTTCACCTATGGGTATTTTTCCAAATATGAACCCTAACTTAAATTATTGCTAACATAAGCTTTATCGAGTTACCGGGACTACGAAAACATAAAGAACATTAAAAACGGGGCTTGGAATCACTTACTATGAAGCTTGGAAGCTTGAAACAAACCCTAGCTATGGAGAACCCTTGAAATTTCGTGGTAATGAAGAAGATGACCAATTTTGTGTTATTTTTCCCTTTTTATTTCATGTTAATATCCAAAAGACCAAAATGCCCCTCCTTACTAAACTTTCAAAAATTCCATCCATGTCCAAATTTTGTCCATGAACTTAAAATTGGTCAAATTGCTATTTAAGACCTCCTAATTAATATTCCAAAGCAATTTCATACTAGAAACTTCTAGAATGCAAGTTTTGCAACTTATTCGATTTAGTCCCTAATTTCAAATTAAGCACTTTACGCTTAGAATTTCTTCACGAAATTTTCACACCATCATAAAATCATATTATAAACATCAAAATGATTATAAAATAATTATTTCTACCTCGAATTTGTGGTCAGGAAACCACTATTCCGATTAGGCCCTAATTCGGGATATTACAACTTTCCCCCCTTTTAAGGATTTTCGTCCTCGAAAATCTTACCGGTAAACAGGTGTGGGTATTGTTTCCTTATAGTTTCCTCGGGTTCCCATGTAGCCTCTTCTATTCCATGCTTTTTCCACAACACTTTCACAAGAGCAATACTTTTGTTTCTTAGTTGTTTGACCTCTCGAGCTAAAACTTTAATCGGTTCTTCTTCGTAGGTCATATCTTGTTGTAATTCAATTTCTGTCGGTGAAACCACATGTGAAGGATCTGAACGATACCGACATAGCATAGATACATGGAACACATCATGAATTTTCTCCAACTCAGATGGTAATGCTAACCGATAAGCTACCGGTCCAACTCTTTCAATTATTTCATACGGCCCGATAAAACGCGAACTTAATTTACCTTTCCGTCCAAATCTGAGGACTTTCTTCCACGGAGACACCTTTAAAAATACCTTATCACCAACTTGAAACTCAATTTCTTTTCGTTTCAAATCTGCATAAGATTTCTGTCTATCCGAAGCAGCTTTCAAACAATCTCGAATTACTTTCACTTTTTCTTCGGTTTCTTTTATTAGATCAACTCCATAGATCTGATTTTCCTTGAGTTCGGTCCAATACAAAGGCGTCCGACACTTACGACTATACAATGCTTCATAAGGTGCCATTTTCAAACTCGTCTGATAACTGTTATTGTAAGCAAATTCCACCAACAATAAATATCTTTCCCAACTTCCTTGAAATTCTAATACACAACATCGAAGCATGTCTTCAAGAATCTGAATTACCCTTTCTGATTGCCCATCAGTTTGTGGATGAAAAGCAGTACTGAAATTTAACCTTGTACCTAACGCTTCTTGCAACTTTTGCCAAAACCGCGAAGTAAATCTCGGATCTCTGTCTGAAATGATTGACAATGGTATTCCATGTAGTCTAACAATTTCTCTAACATACAATTCAGCTAACTTGTTAAGAGAATAATCCGTACGTACTGGAATGAAATGAGCCGATTTAGTCAATCTATCAACTATTACCCAGATGGCATCTTTCTTTCCTGGAGTCAACGGTAACCCTGAAACAAAATCCATAGTAATCCGATCCCATTTCCATTCTGGAACCATAATAGGCTGAAGTAATCCTGAAGGCACTTGGTGTTCAGCTTTCACCTGTTGACAAATTAAGTATTTCGATACAAATTCCGATATATCCCTTTTCATTCCATTCCACCAGTACATTTTCTTCAAATCATTATACATTTTCGTACTGCCTGGATGAATCGACAAATAACCACCATGTGCTTCCTGCAAAATCTTTTGAATTAACTCCTTATTCTTCGGTACACAAATTCGATCTTTAAACATTAAGCAACCATCAGGACCGATTCTGAAATCTGACTCTGTATCAACCTCACATTGCTTTCTTTTGGCTTGCAAGTCTTCATCGCTTTTCTGAGCTTCACAAATCTCTTGTAAAAACATCGGTCTTACTTTTAGCTCGGCCAGAATGGAACCATCATCTGACATTTCCAACTGAGTGTTCATAACTCTCAAAGTAAAAAACAGTTTTCTACTCAAAGCATCAGCAACTACATTTGTTTTTCCTGGATGATAGTCAATCACAAGCTCGAAATCTTTTAATAACTCCAACCATCTTCGCTGTCTCAAATTCAAGTCTTTTTGTGACATCAAGTATTTAAGACTCTTGTGGTCGGTATATACTCGACACTTTTCACCATATAGATAATGTCGCCAAATCTTCAAAGCAAACACCACTGCAGCCAATTCCAAATCATGAGTCGGATAATTCCTCTCGTGAGGTTTTAACTGCCTCGAAGTCTAAGCCACAACCTTTCCTTCTTGCATCAGTACACATCCCAAACCATTTAGAGAAGCATCGCTATATACCACAAATTCTTTACCTGACTCGGGCTGTACTAACACTGGTGCCTCTGTTAATAACTTTTTCAATTCTTCAAAACATTGTTGACATTCTTCCGTCCACTCAAATTTAACATCCTTGCGAAGTAATCTAGTCATAGGAGTAGCAATTATAGAAAATCCATTTACAAACCGTCGATAATATCCAGCTAGTCCCAAGAAACTCCTAACCTCGGTTACATTCTTCTGTGGCTTCCAATCAACAATAGCTAAAATTTTACTGGGATCAACCCATATACCATCACCCGAAACAATATGACCCAAAAATCCAACTTCCCGAAGCCAAAATTCACTTTTACTAAACTTGGCATATAACTGCTTGTCTAGCAAAGTTTGCAAAACTATCCTCAAGTGCTCAGCATGCTCTGTCTCATCTTTCGAATAAATCAAGATATCATCTATAAATACCACAACAAACTTGTCCAAGTATGGTCGAAATATTCGATTCATCAAATCCATAAACACGGCAGGAGCATTTGTTAATCCAAACGGCATAACTAAAAATTCATAATGACCATACCTTGTCCTAAAAGCAGTTTTAGGCACATCTGACTCTTTTACCCGCAGCTGATAGTACCCAGATCTCAAATCAATCTTTGAAAACCATGTTGCTCCTTTTAGCTGATCAAACAAATCATCAATTCTCGGCAATGGATACTTGTTCTTAATTGTCACTTCGTTTAATTGCTGATAGTCTACACACAATCTTATCGAACCATCCTTCTTTTTCACAAACAATATCGGAGCACCCCAAGGCAAAAAACTCGGTCTCACAAAGCCTTTGTCGGTCAACTCTTGCAACTGCGACTTTAATTCTTTCAACTCTGTTGGTGCCATTCTGTACAGAGCAATCGAGATCGGAGCTGTTCCCGGCATCAAATCAATACCAAACTCTACTTCTCTAACTGGAGGCAAACCCGGCAATTCTTTTGGAAATACATCCGTAAACTCACATACAATCGGCACTGATTCCACTTTCTTTTCAATTTCCTTTGTATTCAACACATACGCTAAATAAGCTTCATAACCCTTTCTCAAATATTTCTGAGCTGACATTGAAGAAATCACACTAGACAATGCCTCTGATTTATCTGATTCGACCCGCAGAGTTTCACCATTTTCACACTTTAATTCAATAACTTTTTGTTTACAATTTACTATAGCATCATGCAATGTCAACCAATCCATACCCAAAATAACATCAAACTCATCAAACGGCAACAACATCAAGTCGGTCGGAAAGTAATAACCCCGAACCATTAAATGACAGTTCTTGTATACTTTATCAACTATAACACATTGGCCTAACGGGTTTGACACTTTAATCATAAATTCTGTATTCTCAACAGGTATATTCATGCTAGATACTAATTTCATGCACACATATGAATGAGTAGAACCGGGGTCAATCAAAGCAGTAACATTAACATCATAGAGAGAAAATATACCAGTAATCACATCGGGTGAGGAAGCATCTTTACGAGCTTTAATAGCATAAGTTCTAGCCGGAGCCCTTCCTTCAGGTCTAACTGCTGCATCTCTGGCTACATTCTTGCTGCTTGCTTCACTCTCAGCTTTTCTTGGATACCTTCCTCTCGAATCTGCACCACCTGCTTTTGTACTCTAAAATTTTTCTTTTTCAATCCTCTCTGGGCAATCTCTAATAAAATGATCCGGAGAACCACATCGGAAACATTCATTTGCTCTACACGGACCAAATCTCGAATTCCCTACACTAGCTGCCGAAGTAGTCTAGGACTTAGGACCCATATTTTGCTTCTTAAAATTCCCATATGACTGTCCAGCTGAAACTTGGGAACGAGGATTCATATTTCTTGATTTTCCGGGTTGCTGTGAGGGTGCATTACTCATTGGTCTTTTCTTCCAATTTCGTGTCTCAGATTCTACCTTTTTCTTCTCTTTAAGTAGTTCTTCAGCCTTGCAAGCTCGATCGACAAGTACCACCATTTTTTTAATTCAAGAATCCCAACAAATACCTTAATTTCTTCATTGAGCCCATCTTCAAATCGTCGGCACATCTTGGCCTCTGTCGGAACATATTCTCTGGCATACTTACTCAATCGAACAAACTCTCTTTCGTATTCAGTGACTGTCATATTACCTTGCTTTAACTCAAGAAATTCCTTGCGCTTCTGATCAATAAATCTTTCACTGATGTATTTCTTCTGAAACTCTTCTTGAAAGAATTCCCAAGTTACCCTCTCTTTCGGTACCACCGAAATCAGTGTCTTCCACCAATTATAAGCTGAATCTCTCAACAAAGATATAGCACATTTCAAGCATTCCTCAGGTGTGCAAGACAGTTCATCAAATACCCGGATAGAATTCTCAAGCTAGAACTCTGCTTTCTCGGCATCATCATCTACATTAGCTCTGAATTCTTCGGCCCCTAGCTTACGGATTTTATCAACTGGAGTTCTTTAGAATTTCATCATACCCACATCTTGAGGCATTGGAGGTACAGGTTGAGGAATTGGGGGAGGTGGGGGAGGTTGTACATTCGGGTTCGTACGAACGAACTCAGTATACCAAGAACTCATCATCTGGAGAAAGGCTTCTCGACCCCTTTCTCCTCCTTGACTAATAGTGGGAGGTGGATTTTCAGTCGGCACCGCCCCTTCAGCCGGAGCTGGTGCATTACTTTCTACATCATCGGCCACAGTTGGATCGGGATCCATTTACTATAAAAAAAATAATTTAAAAGGTCAGAAGTCGTCACACTATCATAATATACACATATGGCATGTATAGCAAAATTCGTACATAAAACACGTTAGTCCGAGAACTGACTAAACCTACTCTGATACCACCAAATGTAACACCCCCACGCCCGAGACTGTCGCCGGAGTCGAGCTTGAGGTGTTACCGAATATAATTTATCATTTAAACAACTTTACATCATTTATTTTGACTTTCGGAATAAGCAGTTTTTCTGCATCATGGTCGCTAAAAAATCATATCTCGAGTTACGAAACTCGAAATCAAGATCCGTAAATTTTCCCTGAATCTAGACTCACATATATATCTACAAATTTTTTTCTAAAATTTTTGGTTGGGCCAATTAGTATAGTTTATTAGTTAAAGTTACCCCTGTTTCAGGACTTGACTGCACTGACCTCTACTTACTATGAACCACTTTTCTCCATGTACAAAATTCATATAACTATACCGTTTATTTCTATTAAAATTAGATTCAAAAAGGATTCTGAGCATATAAATTACACCACCTAATTATTTTTTTACAATTTATAGTGAATTTTCAAATTTGGAACAGGGGATCTAGAAATCGCTCTGGCCCTATTTCACTAAAACTCAAATATCTTATAACATATAACTCTTTTACCTATTTCGCTTTTTCCATTTGAAAGTAGACACAATAAGCTTCATCATAGTTAATTCTTCACCTAATTCTTTTTATACTATTTTTGGTGATTTTTCAAACTCACATCATTGTTGCTGTAGTGTTCTATTTTATGGTAAGTTTCATCTTTTTATGAATTCTCATGAACTATATAACATATTAAACTCACAAGGCATCCAACATTATCTAGGCTAGCCATACCAATTACTAATCATTAGCAAGCATTTTCTCAACCAAACCACAACCATATCACAAGATTATTTACACAAAACAAGTATATTGCTATATATGCCATGCATCAAAACATACAAACCAATATACCAATTCTTCCTCGGATAGTGTGAGCGTTTCTTCGACCTTCCCGATATCCAAGTTGGCTCGCTAAAAACTACAATGAATGAAGAGGAGGGAGTAAGCATAAATGCTTAGTAAGTTCACATGCAAATAACAAGTAACATAACAAAGCAATTATATCAACAACAGTCGCATGATATCACCAAGATACAAACCACATTTCTAGCTATCGTGTATCATCTTACCACCTTATTTCTGTTATATCAAGTTTCAACCCGAGGGTTAAGTACATACCTATCCAAATCGTTCCTTTCACAACACTTACCAAAATATCATTTTCATCTTGAGTATTCTTCCATTCCGCTAGAATTTTACCCGTTGAACACATCGGAATATAACTCGGATACACGAATCATTTGCACATAAGTGCCACATATGTAATCAATCAATCATGTAACCCGCCCATAAGCGAACTCGGACTCAACTCAACGAGCTCTGGCGTTCGCATCAATAAGTGAACTCAGACTCAACTCAACGAGCTCGGATGCCTAGTTACATCTCACGAACTCGAACTCAACTCAACGAGTTCGGACATTTGCATCCATAAGTGAACTCGGACTCAACTCAACGAGCTCGGATGCCCAACCATCTTAGTGACATGTCACTTGTATCCTAATCTATTCCCAAGGTTCAAACGGGATTTTCCTCAGTCACACATTTCCCAGTCGTTCTCCTCGGAATATTGGAACCAATACGTTGCTTGCATCTCATACTTATCAATTTAATCACATACTTTTCCTACCAATACATAATATTTCACAAAGCATAATATTCATAATAACAAGTATCATATCGTATAAATAGCATTAAATCACTTAAAATAGCAATCCTGTTACATTATTTACACATGAACTTACCTCGGTACAGAATATAGCAATTTTGCAATTTAGTCGAAAATCTTTTCTTTTCCTCGATCAAGGTTTATTCCACGTCTTTCTTGATCTAAAATAACACATTTAGCTTATTTAATACTCTCATTATCAAAATAGTCCTAAATTCAAATTTTGACAAAATTACAATTTTGCCCCTAAACTTTTGCATATTTACACTTTTGCCCCAAAGTTCGGAAATTAAATTTTATCACAAATTCTTATGTTTTAGGACATGCTGATCATTTATTTACCATTAGCAAGCTCAAATTCCCACTAAAACACATACTTATGAACAATATGTACTTTTACCGATTAAGCCGTTTTACTCGTTTTTACTTAAAACCGAGTAGCACAAGTTGTCTAACATAATTTAAAACCTCATATTCTATCATAAAACATCAAAATACACAAATTTCACCTATGGGTATTTTTCCAAATATGAACCCTAACTTAAATTATTGCTAACATAAGCTTTATCGAGTTACCGGGACTACGAAAACATAAAGAACATTAAAAACGGGGCTTGGAATCACTTACTATGAAGCTTGGAAGCTTGAAACAAACCCTAGCTATGGAGAACCCTTGAAATTTCGTGGTAATGAAGAAGATGACCAATTTTGTGTTATTTTTCCCTTTTTATTTCATGTTAATATCCAAAAGACCAAAATGCCCCTCCTTACTAAACTTTCAAAAATTCCATCCATGTCCAAATTTTGTCCATGAACTTAAAATTGGTCAAATTGCTATTTAAGACCTCCTAATTAATATTCCAAAGCAATTTCATACTAGAAACTTCTAGAATGCAAGTTTTGCAACTTATTCGATTTAGTCCCTAATTTCAAATTAAGCACTTTACGCTTAGAATTTCTTCACGAAATTTTCACACCATCATAAAATCATATTATAAACATCAAAATGATTATAAAATAATTATTTCTACCTCGAATTTGTGGTCAGGAAACCACTATTCCGATTAGGCCCTAATTCGGGATATTACATATGCAAGCTCCAGACATAGTTGATTGTGTGTTGTGTTCTTAAGTATTTTTAATTTTGAAAAGGTTAAATATAATGGATCTTGAATCATTTAACGCAAGCGAATACTCGACAGAATATTCGTAGCACTCTAGACATAGATGTTGCAAGTTGTATAGAGAAGAACGTTTATTATGGTTATTAATCCAGAGTTCTGTAGACAAATAGTAATTTAGATTTCTAACTTAAGATCTAGCTATCGACAGAGGCAGATCACAATAGTGATTCTCTGGGTAGTAGATTAGACAATATTTTGCCATTGCATTATTTTGATATGTTCGTTTCACTTGAACAATTCCAACCTTATTCATTTAGTAGTAGAAACACTATTGCTTTTCTCTGTAATTTTCCATAGCATTTTATTTGCCATATCAATTCTTTGTTTCTTTTTTTTTTTTTGTATTTGACTTCATTAATTCATTATTCAACATCTTATTCAACTTGAGAATATTTCCTATTATTCAGTATAGTCACTACGATTATAATAACTTACTCAATTTCTTACCAAATTTCGATCCCTCTGGAGACAATATTTACTTTTCACTTTATTACTTGAATGACATGTATACTTGCACAATTGCATTAGTTATTTACACGCAACAAATTTTTGACGCCATTGCCTGGGATCGACAATATTGGTGAAAAGTTGATTTGTTATTATTCTTGTTACTTTTGTTAGAACAGTTAATTAGTATTTTATTTTATTTTTCAAGTTTGTAGTAGTGCATGAGAAGAAGTACTCAAAAGGATACAAAATATTATTTTGATCCTGAAATTGAAATGACATTAAGGCGAATAAGAAAAGAGTTAAGAGAAATGGAGAGAATTAGAAATGATCAAATCAAAGAAGATCAAGTACTTTAGAATGAAAGGAATGTTGATATTCCTCAAATCATAAATGACAGAGATAGATCCATCAGAGAACATGTAGTGCCTATTTTGGATTATCTAAATCCAGGAATTGTTAGGCCACATATTCGAGCGCAACACTTTGAATTAAAACCAGTAATGTTTCAGATGCAGCAAATAGTATGACAGCTTAATGGTTTACCTACTGAAGATCCGAGGTTGCACTTGAGACATTTTTTTGAAGTATGTGACTCATTCAGGCAGCAAGGTGTCCCTAAAGATGCCCTTAGATTAAAATTGCTCCCTTATTCATGGCGAGATCGTGCAAGATCATGGTTGAATGTGTTACCATCAGGTAGGGTGGAATCTTGGAATGAAATGTGTTAGAGATTTCTGCTTAGGTATAATCTTCCCAACATGAACGCCAAGCTTAAGAACGACATTACATCATTTAGGCAATCGGAAGATGAAACATTATATGAAGCATAGAAGCATTTCAATGAACTAATTTGAAAATGCCTGATGCATGGTTTACATCATTGGACACAGATGAAAATGTTCTACAATGGTTTAAATGCTCATACGTGAATGGTGGTGGATGCATCTGCTAATGGGACATTGCTTGACAAATCTTATAATAAACATACAACATTTGGAAAGAATAGCAAACAATGATTATCAGTACCCCACTACTAGAGATGGTATTGGTAGAAGAGTTGTTGGAGTAACAGAACTTTATATGATTACATCTTTAATAGCTCAGGTATCATCTTTAACAAATATGATTAAAACTCTGAAAAGACCCACTGCAATGCAGGAGATGAAGGTTGTAGATCTAGCTTGCGTATATTATGGAGAAAATCATGTCTTTTATGAATGCCCATCCAGTCCAGCCTCTATGTGTTACATAAGGAATTTTAATCATAGCAACAACAATCCTTACTCTAACACACACAATCTAGGGTGGAAATAACATCCAAATTTCAGCTGGAGTAATCAAGGACTGGGAAATACAAGCAATGTTAATCGATAGAATGTTGCTAGTGTACCACCTGGATACAGTCAACCAATACCGTGGAAAAATGCGCAACAAAGCTCGTCATCTTCAACATCAACTATTGAAGATCTATTAAAGGGGTATATGGCTAAGAATGATGCAATTATTCAAAGCCAGGGAGCTTCCTTAAAAGCTTTAGATAATCAAGTGGGACAAATTGCCACTACATTAAGTTCTAGACAATAAGAAGCATTGCCTAGGGAATAGAAAGTTCTCGATCTCAAGGAAATGAACAACATAAGGCCATAACACTCCGGAGTGGCACTCAATTGCCAAGAGTTATGGATGATGCCTTTATTAAGGAGGAAAGTTTAAAAGTTCCCAAAAGTACAACTTTCAAATCCGTAGTGGAACAAACTACAAAAGATGGGAGTAAACAGAAGCATACAAAAGAAAATTTATCTTGTAAAGCCAGTACAAATGCCATGGCAAAGAACCTCAACAAATGGAAGGAAGGCCACCTCCACTTTTTCCCCAATGTTTCCAAAAGTTGAAGCAAGATGCTCAATTCAAGAAATTTTTAAAGGTCTTGAAGCAATTACACATCAATATACCTTTGGTGGAAGCATTCGAACAAATGCCTAACTATGTGAAATTCATGAAAGATGTCCTATCTAAGAAAACAAGGTTAGCGGAGTTCGAAACTATTGCACTTAATAAAGGGTACACAGCAATGCTAAAAAATAATTGCCACTAAAATTAAAAGATCCAAGGAGTTTCATTATACCTTGCTCGACTAGAAGCTATTATGTAGGCAAAACATTATGTAGGCAAAACATTATGTGATTTAAGTGCAAGTATCAATCTAATGCCTATGTATGTTTTTAGGAAACTTGGGATAGAAAAGCAAGACCTACACAATCACACTACAAATAGTTGATAAATCATACGTCCATCCAAAAGTTAAAATTGAAGATATACTGGTGAGAGTTGACAAGTTCATTTTTCCAACAGATTTTATTATTCTAGAATGTGAAGCAGATAAAGAGGTACCCACGTGGACAACTTTTTTTAGCAACTGGTAGAACATTGATTGATGTACAGAAAGGTGAATTAACCGTGAGAATTAATTATTAGTAGCTGAAATTTAATGTGTTTGATGCTTTAAAGTGTACAGACCCAGATGAAGAATGACATGTTGTTGAATTTTTTTACATTGTAACTCAAAAAGAATTTGCAGGACATATGCACAACTATTTTGATGCAAACTCTGTCGAATTAAATGAAATAGAATTGACTAAAGAATTTGGAGAACTGATAGAAATTTAAGAATTTGGAAATGGATTCAGAAGGAGTTTTGAAACATTAAACTTATCAGGTCAATCCTTCTACCCTCCTTGATCATCAATAGAAGATCCATCTATGTTAGATTTGAAGCCATTACTAGTGCATTTGAAGTACATCTATTTGGAAGATAACAATACACTGCCTGTAGTTATCTCAGTCGAGCTTATAACAGACCAGGAGATGCAATTACTGAAAGTAAAAAAATCCAAGAAAGCTTTAGGACGGTCAATTGAGGATATCAAAGGAATTAGCCTAGCATTCTACATGCACAAAATAATACTTGAAGATTGTCATGGCAAATCTATTAAACAGCAAAGGAGACTGAATTGTAACACCCTAAATTTTAGGATTTTTCAGGTTTTTGTGATTTTTGGTGAAGTCTTGAAATTTTGGTGTTTTGGTTACTGAAATTATGTTTAAGGATGTTAGTGGGCTTTTAGGAGGCCCAAGCCTAAGTTAAACCCGGTAGAAATATCAACTTTGGTTTTTAAGTGAAATGGACTTGGTTAAGTGGGCCTTTAAGGAAAAGTTAGCAAATTAAAACACAAGTGAGCCTTTGGTAAAGTGGAAATGTGGCCACTTAACTGCCTAAAAAAGTGGTGTGTAGACTGGGTTTAAGGGCCAGAGCTCTAGTCGGAAGGTAAGCAGAAGATACTTTTATTTTTGTGCATGTGCTGGGCATGTGATTGAACTCAAGTAGAATTCTGCTAGGGCTTTAGGAAGGTTGGGCCGTGTGCTTGAGTAGCCATTAGGGTAAGTTTTAATTTCCTTTTTTCTGTCTTGTCGAATTAGGTTTAGCCACCTAGGGTTTTCACTTTTGTTCTATGCTCTTCTTAGTGTATCAAAAAGCCGAAAAGCAAGAAAAGTTCTCCCATTATGCCGTTTGCCATAGCCGAACCTATTCTTCTCTTCTCCTCTCTTCTGCCATTCCTTTTTCTTCTTTTTTTCTTCTCTAGCCGAAACACCCTCATCACTCTACTCATCTCTTCTTTCATTCCCATTCTCTTCTAATCCTTTATAGCTGATTTTCATAAAAGCAGAAATCCCGAAGGTTGAGCTTTGGTGCTGATTTCTTCTAGCCTAACTCCTCTTTTCTTTTTCATCTCTTTTGGCTGATTTTCACATCCTCTAAACCCCTAACCTCTATCGACAACATCACTTCAAAACTACAACATCAAATCATCTTCTTCTTCACCGTTCCAAAAGCCGAAAACACCATATTTTTTAGGGACTTAGTAGCCAAATCTTTAGATCTCTAAGACTCGACCTCTGTTAGTGTTTAGGGGCTAGATCTGCATCAGATCTGAGTAGAAACGGAAGTGGAATCATTTTGGTTAAGAGAACTTGTGGTAAGTACTCGACATCTTAGATCTATTCTTTATTTCGGGATTTAGAAAAGCCAAAATCCCTTAAGGTTTAGGAAGGCTGTCGATTGGGGCTTAAGGCTCTAAGGGTTATTAACAATCGATTTATTTTGTATTAGTGTGATCTAGAGGCTACTGATTGAGGGCTTGGACAAGTGGAACGACTAGATCTAGATCTAGTCACTAGTTTTGGTAAAAGTAATATCTCAAGGGCCTTAGGTGTTGATGGCCGATTATGGTAAGTAAGTTTATGATGGATGTCATGGTATTTTGAATCTGATGTGTCTAGTGACCAATTATAGGATATCGTGGAAGATCTCATTAGCAGTTGTCGCAAATCAGGTGTGTATCGAACACCCTTCTGTAGTCTAAATCGATAAAAGTCGAAAAGTCAAAATTCCAAAATTCTGGCATTCTGTGGGCTTGTGAGCGTGTGAGTGCTCGTAAGTCGATTGGAAATCCTTAGATCTATAATCGCAAGTGGTAAGGTGGATGAGTGCACAATTTCATGCACTTCAGCAAGTTTGGGCCTCAATGGGCTGAAGTGGGCCTAATGGGCTTACGGGCCCATATGGGTAAGAATAGGCAATAAATGTGTACAGATAGACTGTAGGTCCAAAACTGCTAAAACTGGTAAACTGATTATTAAACTTGGACTAAATGGGCCTAAGTAGCTAGTAGACACTATAGGGCCCATTAGGGGGTTTTAGGGCCCAGTAACTAAAAACTGCTAAAATGGGTTAGATAAGTTGCTGTAACGAAAATGAGACTACTAAATGCATAAAATCCTAAAAAGTGGAATAATTATTGAAATACCCCTTTAAGGGAGAGAAATTACAGTTTAACCCCTAAGTGCAAAATGACTGTTATACCCCTATGGCTAAATTTGACTGAAATGCATGATCTACTATTTTTGTTACTGTATGCCATATCATGATTATCTGTTGCATGGGATTTGGGATTGTTGATGGAGGAAGTGCAAGTGGCATTGCCACGTTTTCTGAAAGAGGCATTGCCTCATACTGATATTTGAAAAGGGTTTTGCCCATTCTATTTTCTGAAAGAGGCTTTGCCTCGTATTTCTGTTAGTGGCTTGGCCACCTTATGAGTGTAGCGGTTGGGTAGGTTGAGTAGTTTCCCCCACATAGAGTGTTTGGTTGGTACGGGTGGAGTGTAGCGGTTGGGTGGGTTGAGTAGTCTCCCCACATGTGATGGGCTTTGCATTCATGCATGATATCTAATCTGTTACTGTAATAGGCCTATGGGCCGTACTGTTATCTGAAAAGGGCTAAGGCCCAGTTTATTGTATCTGAATAGGACTTCGGCCCAGTTATTACTGTGATTGGTTAGGGCTTAGGCGCAGTGGGCTCGAGCTGAATTGGGCTTTGGATGGGCTTCTTTGCACACTGAGTTTCCAAACTCACCCATTTCCCTCTATCCATGCAGGTGAGCCCTAGATTCATGGACTTGGAGCTGGGAGGGATTCAGAGTGGCCACAAAGACTGCATTTCTGGGTTAATTAAACTATTTATTTTATTTCTTATTTCAATCGTTTCCTTTTTAATTTGGGTTTGTAATAAGGTCGCTCTATTTGTTTTTGCTTTGGGTTTTAATTACTTATTCTTACTATACCTTAATTATTTTGAATATGGTTAAGCGAGTTTTTTCAAAATTATTCGAACGTTTTCAAAATCGGTCACACGATTTATTCGAGTAACATAGTTAAGTTTTATAATAAATCTCTTAATAACTAGTATCGGATAGGATGTTCATCAATAAACCGGGAATATCTCTTAAAACATAAATATCAGTTTGCAAAGCTCACTCTAATCTTAGTAACTAGGTAACATGGTTAGTTGTAGGTGATGTGACGCACCAGACTTGGCCGTAACATCTGGGCCGGGTTTGGGGTGTTACAGAATCCTGTCATGAATGAAGTAGTTAAAAAGGAGATTATCAAATGCTTGGATGTTGGATACCTGATGTGATATTATCGTACCCAAAACTAAACTATTATCACGATAAAGGCAAGCGCACCTATCAAACAGTAGTATAGCTTACAGCAAGACCGGAATGTCAAACCTACAAGGACTAAAAGTACTAGTATTAACTTTCTTTTTATTATCTAGCCTAAGAAAATAATTGGGATATGTTTAAACTAAAAATTAACTAAACTAAGAACGCGACAGAGAGTAAATTGTGGAAATTACTTTTGGAAAACTGATTAATTAAGACAATACCCAAGGAAGAATCCACCTAGACTTCACTTGTTATTTGACTCTGAATTAACGATTTATTCACTTGACTTGATCCGTAGAAATCCCTAATTTATGTTAATATCTCTTTCAAGATTAAGAACAACTAACCCTAGGTTGATTAATTGAAATTTCTTTCTAATTAAAACCCATAGTGTTGCATTGACTCGATCTATGGATTCCCCTATTAGATTTGACTCTAATTCGGCAGATTTTCGTCGTCCTATGTCTAGGACTGCAATCAACTCCGCTCAATTGTGTTGGACCTACTCTTAGACAGGGACTTTTGCTCCACTGAATAAGCATATTCAACTTGAATTAATATCCTGAAATATTAACACAAGAATTATTGACACAATTAAGAACAAATCAAATATTTATCATATAATTCAAAAAATAATAACAAGATTCGTCTTAGGTTTCATCCCCCTCAGGTATTTAGGGAATTTAGTTCATTTTTATAAAAGAAAATATCTCAAAATAGGAAAAACAACAAAACATAAAGAACCCAAGAACTTCAAGCGAAATTGAAGGGAGATCTCCAGTCTTGATGTAAATCCTTGCTTCTGAGATGAATCGATTGGCGTTCGTCTAGTAATTCCTTGCTTTCTACTTTCTATGTCCTTAGGTTCCTCCCCTTGGGTGTTTTTATAGACCTTTGAATGCCCAGAATACCCAAAAATTAACTTTTTCTATGTGAAATTGAAATAGGGGTCGACAGGGACACGCCTATGTGATACGCCTGTGTAATGCTACTCAGGCCGTGTGCAATTTTGTGTCTCACACACGGGCGTGTGGTTTACCCATGTGAAGATGTCTAGGCTATGTTGAAGGTTGATTTTGGCCAATTTTGTCCATTTTTGACCCGTTTCTTACTCTTTTCGCTTTCTTATGCTCACCTAGGTATAAAACATGAAATTAAAGGATTAGGAGCCCCAAGTTCCATAGATCTAATGATAAATCATCCATAAATGTGCCAAGCATGAGATAAAAAAATATGTATATATTATGGTTTATCAATACCCAATTTTTTATAGCTCTTGGGTGAGACCTGTTCAGCGTGCACCTTAAAAAAGAGGGGTCACCATAGTCAGCAATGTTAAAAATGAACTCATTCCCACACGTACTGTCACAGGCTGGAGAGTCTATACGGATTATCGAAAACTCAACAAAGCAATAAAGAAGGACCATTTCCCTCTACCTTTTATAGATCAGATGTTGGATAGACTAGTAGAGAAAACCTTCTATTGCTTTTTAGATGGCTACTAAGAGTACAACCAAATTGTCATATCTCCTACTAACTAAGAAAAAACTACATTCACCTATCCGGTTAGAACCTTTGCTTTCAAAAGAATGCCATTTGGGTTATGTAACACCCCTACAACATTCTAGTGTTGTATGATGGCAATATTTTCTGATATGGAGGAAAAATTTCTTGAAGTATTCATGGATAATTTCTCAGTTTTGTGACACTTTTAAAGACTATTTGAAAATTTTGGAGTTAGTACTTTGTCAATGTCAAGAAACAAATCTTGTGTTGAATTGGGAAAAACGTCATTTCATGGTTTGTGAATGCATTATTTTTTGCCACAAGATTTCACAGCAAGGTATTGCTATCAACAAAGCAAAAATAGAAGTCATTGAAAAGTTGCCACCACCCACTTCAGTAAAAGGAATCAGAAGCTTCCTTGGTTATGCTAGATTTTACCTTTGCTTTATCAAGGATCTTTCTAAGATATCCAAACCTCTATGTCAATTGTTGGAACAAAACAAACCATTTCATTTTGACGAGTTATGCTCAAAAGTGTTCGAAGAGTTAAAGGAGTGACAGCACCTGTAGTCACTACACCAGACTGGACTTTACTAGTCAAACTGATATGTGATGTAAGTGACTTTGTTGTAGGAGTAATTTTGGGGCAAATAAAATCCAAGATGTTCCATGCTATATATTATGCAAATCACACATTGACAAATTCACAACTCATTTATACCACCACGAAGAAAGAATTGTTAGCAGTGATAGTTACCTTTGAAAAATTTAGAGCTTATTTAGTGGGCACCAAAGTCACAGTTTATACAAACCATTCTGCCATTAAATACTTAGTGACAAAAAAAGAGGCCAAGCTAAAACTCATTAGATGGATATTGTTGCTGTAGGAATTTGATTTGGAGATCAAAGATAGGAAAGGCACTGAAAATCAAGTGACTAATCACTTATCACAATTGGAAGTAGGGAATAATTATGGTGATAGTCAAACGATTAAGGACGAATTCTCTAATGAATAGTTATTATTGGCTATGACATTGCCATGGTATGTTGATATTGTTAACTTTCTTCAATCCTACTAAGAATAAAGTGTTTGTTGCTCAAACAAGAGTCTTCTTTGAAAGAGAGTTCGTCTCTAGAAAAGGAAGTGGTAAAAGAATAGAACTCAAAGAAATTCTTCGAGAACAACAACAAATCATTAAACAAGAGATTGAACAACAACAAGTTCCACAAGTTGTTGCGGAACAATCAACTGTTCTAGAAACAGAACTACTGTGAAGATCTTTAAGAGAACGCCATGTACCTGAGATAAATGGATTTCTAATTATAACACATGGTGATATTCTACTTATGGGTGAAGATGAGCCTAGGACTTATCAAGAAGCGGTGGCGAGCCCAGATTCTAAGAAATGGCTTGAGGCCATGAGGTCTAACATGGATTCCATGTTAGAAAAGCAAGTTTGGATCTTGGTTGACCCACCTAAAAGGGCTAAACCCATAGGGTGCAAGTGGGTTTTCAAAAAGAAAACCAACGTGGATTGTAATCTACAAACATACAAAGGGCGATTAGTCACTAAAGGTTTTTGCCAAGTTCATGGTATTAACTATGATGAAACCTTTTCTCCTATTGATATGTTTAAATCCATCAGGATCTTACTTTGTAACACCCCAAAATTTTTAATTCTTATTTTTGTGTATATGTGACATAAGTACTTGTCTGCTTCAATGGTTAATTGCTCCAAGTGTGTGTGGAAGGTCCCGGGTTTAAGACATGACTTGGGCAAATTTTAATATTTTTTATAAATAAAGCCTTAACTTGGCCTAAAGGGCTTAAGTTTAATAGTTGGTAATTAAATAACAAAATGGGCTTGTTGGTCTAATGGTTAAGTGGAGTGTTTGATTGCATGAGGTCTTAAGTTCGAATCCATGCTAGAGCGTAGGCATTATTTTTGCGCAGTGATGGACAAGTATTTCAGCAGAGTGGGATTCTGGAGTGGTTGTAGGTTAGTAGGATTAGTAGGAGAAAATTTAGGGATGTGGGGTAGTTATCGATATCATCTAAGTTTCTATTTGGTTTTAATTTTTCTTAAATTTCGGCATTCTCCTCTTTTCCCCAATTTTTCTGCCGTCCTATTCTTCTTTGCTTTTGTTGAACTTTTGCTCCCTAATCCACCCTCTCTGTTTGATTTTTCTACTAGCGTACTTTCTAGCCAGCAATTGTATACACTCGTTCTGTAAGTATCTAAATTGTCTCTATTTTATCGTTTCTTAGCTAGTTCCTAAAAAGGACTATTTTGGCTCTCTTGGTTTAGGCTAAAATCAGAAATCAGTTGCGACTTCACAAGCAAATTGAGCGTTAAAAATTTCGGTTCATTGCTGGTAAGTGTTTAGGTTCGCTATCAACTTCGATGTAGACGATTTTTGGTTTTGAGTTTTCGTTAGTGATCTAAATTAGGCTCTAATTATCAAATTTTAGGTCTTGGAGTGCTTGGGAGTGTATTTGCAGCGAAATGATACCAAGTGTGTACCTAAAACACAAAAAATAAGATTTGGTGAAAAGCTGAAAAACCCCACTGTCGACGCCACACTGGCGTGTGGTAGCCCGTGTTGTAGGCCATGTGCTGGGACACGGTCGTGTGAATGACGAAGCCAAGCCATGTGCAAAGGACACGCCGTGTGATGGCCAAGTAGGTCGTGTGTGAGATACGAGCTAGACTATTTTGGACCGTGTAAGTCACACGGATGATCCGCACGGACGTGTGGGATTTTGGGCCAAGCCATGTGATCCACACAGCCAAGGCTAATATGGGTCGTCCAAGTCTACTGTGAACCTACTGTAGGGTCGATAAGCGCTACTTAGACCCCTAAATGTGTGAAATTGGCTGAATGATACCTGTACTGAGCATGTTAATATCTAAACTAAATTATGTACTGAAATTGCATAATAACATGTCATCCATTATATGTTGCATTGCATTAGAGTGGGGTTGATATTATTCGAAGGAAGTGTACTGAATGGCTCTTAAGCCTAATATACTAGCAGCTCAGCTGCAAATTACTGTTTTATGCCGCATTCGGTACTACCTAGAGTGGAGGGATGGGTGGGTTGATTTAATCCCCACATGTAGTGTTGGGCTGGATGGAGATGGCGTGTAGAGGTTGGTTGGGTAGGACTTTGTTACTGAATGTTGCATGACTGCTACTGATACTGTGATGGGCTAAGGCCTTACTGCTTATTTGATACTGATACTAAACTAGGCTAAGGCCAAACTATCATTGATATGAAAAGGGTTTAGGCCCAAGACTGTTGACTGTGCACTGTAATTATTGTTTGTTTTGTTTGTTTATGTGGGATTACACACTGAGTTTACGTAGGCTCACCCTTTTTGTTTAATGTGCACAAGTAATCCCCAGACCTAGGCGGATTGGTGTGGTGGAGGACTCGATGGTGACCACTGTTTTGGACTATCATGGTTTCATTTATGATTATTAGATTTATTTTTAATTTTATTTTATTTTTATTTTTATTTTTATTGGTTACATTTTGGATTGTAAATTGGACTTACAAACTTTTGCTTGGTTTTGGGTTGTTATTTTTCCTAACTTTATGGACTTATAACTATTAGTAGTAGGGAATTTGGTTTTCAAAATTAATATACTTTTTCTCTAAACCACACGAGTACATAAGTTGTTTTTTAAAGCTTTGGCAATGAACTTCGTTTTCAAATCCCAATTATTTAAATAAGAGATTAAGAAAAGATCATTACATGGAAACAATTTTATCACTATGAGTTAGTTTTCAAACACCTTATGATGTGACATCACCAAATTTGAGCATAATGTCTAGGCCAAGTTTGAGGTGTTACATTTAGTGGTATCAAAGTCAGGTTGCAAAACTCGACTTTGGATTATGGGCTTTTCAACTTGGTTTTGAAAGAACTGATTTTTAATGTTATTACTGAGAATATGGTACACCAAGTCTCCGGCACTGATCCTGTAAGTATTCTGAACTGTGATTTGTTTTAAACTGAAACTGCTATAGATAGTATACTGTGAAAACACTCAAGTTTGTGTATACTCAGATTGTAGTAAAACTGATAGACATTGATAGACACTGCGATGTACGAAAATAGACTTTAAACTTCTGATACTGCTTCACATAAAATATCTGTTAATAACTATTGAGCTGTAACTTATTCATAAAACTTTTAATACAAATAAACTCTATTAGATATGTGCACACGTGGTATCCATGGATGGGGTACTATAGGTCTAGGTAGAGGCCATAGAAGGGCTCGAGCTGAGTCCTCGTCATCTGGTAACATTTCAAATTTGGACACGAGTGAGACGCCAGTATCATATGTTACTGAGACTGGGTCTCAAGACTACATGGCTAGGGATGATGCACTAGATGCTAAGGATTTTGGAGAGGGTCTTTGGGCCCAATACTAGATCTGAGGGCTGAGGGTCGGTTACTGAATGACTCCGGTCCAATGGAGCTGAGCTCTTCAGGGGTGTCACTAGAGTCGCCCCTAATATGGCTGAGTACTGGATTGAAGCCATAGAGAGGATCATGGATGATCTAAATTGCACCCCGAGCAAAAATTAAAGGGTGCAATTTCACTGCTGTGAGATGAGGCTTATCAGTGGTGGCTTACTATTAAGGAGGGCATTCAGCCTAAACATTTGACCTGGGAGTTCTTTAAGACCGCCTTCCAGGGGAAATATGCAGAAGCCAATTATGTGGATACCCGTAGAAGGGAGTTTCTGAATCTGACTCAGGGAGATCGATTAGTGGCCAAGTATGAGGTCGAGTTTCTGAGACTGAACTGCTATGCGCGAGGTATGGTGGCATCTGAGTATGAGCGATGTGTCCATTTTGAGGATGGCCTTAGAGATAACCTAAGAGTTCTGATAACTTCGTAGAGGGAGTGAGATTTCTGCACTAGTAGAAAAGGAGAAGATCATCGAGGAGGTTAAGTACACTGAATGCCAAAACCGTGACAGAGAGGGGTAGGAACAAGAGGGATTCGGAGCCCTCAAGTTTTGCAAAAAGGCCTAAGAAAAAAACCAGAGTTGATGGGCCAGCTAGGGTTGGGCCCTCTATTGTTGCTACTGGATTATATCCTTGTGATGTTTATGGTAGATGCCATCAGGGTGAGTGTTGGAGGAGGACTGGGGCTTGCTTGAGGTGTGGTTCCTTAGAACATCATATTAAAGAGTGTCCGTTGAGGGCCGATTAGATGCAAGCTTAGGATACAGGTAATAGACAGCCACAGAGGGTAGTACAGCAGCCTCCGAGAGGCCGTGGTTAGGCTAGGGGTGGTAATGGCATGGGCCATAAGTAGAGAGCACCGAGCAGAGGTGCTGGACAGACTGAGGTGAGGCAGCCAACTCTAGTATATGTTGTGCATCGCCGGGAGGATGGGATGCTCTGGATGTCATCACGGGTACGTTCTTTATTCATGATATACCTTATATTGCATTGATAGATATAGGATCCACTCATTCCTATATAGCATGTATTGTGTCTGAAAACCTTGGGACCGTACTAAGTCCGTTGGGGCAATCTGTAAGGGTTAACAAGCTGTTTAGAGACATCCCTTTAGAGGTTCAAGGGGCAATCCTTTTGGCTAATCTGATGGAGCTTCCACTTGGGGAGTTTGACTTAATTTTAGGGATGGATTGGTTAGTTAAACATCGTGTCAGCTTGGATTGTGCAACTAAGAGGGTCGTATTGAGGACTGAGAAGGATAATGAGGTTGTCTTGATTGGGGAACGCTGGAATTATTTTTCGAATGTGATCTCTGCACTAGTGGCAGAAAAGTTAGTTCGTAAGGGATGCGAGGCATTCTTAGCCTACGTGAGTGTTTCTGATATTGGGGACTCTACTGTTAAGGACATTAGAATGGTAAAGGATTTTCCAAACGTCTTTCTTGAGGAGCTATCGGGTTTACCTCTGAATCGCGAGTTGGAGTTTGGGATTGAGCTACTGCCAGGTACAACTCCGGTGTTCATCGCTCCCTATCGAATGGAACTGAAAAAGCTCGTGGAGCTTAAGGCTTAGATTCAGGAGTTATTAGACGGTGGATTCATTCGCCCTAGTGTGTCTCCATGGGGAACAATGATACTGTTTGTAAAGAAAAAGGATGGATCCATGAGGATGTGCATCGACTATCAACAACTGAACAAGTTGACCATTAAGAATAAGTACCACCTACTGAGAATAGATGATCTATTTGATCAATTTCGAGGAGCTTCGGTATTCTCTAAAATTGACCTCCGATCGGGGTACCATCAGTTCAGGGTTAAGGAGGCTAACGTACATAAGACGACATTTAGGACTTGTTATGGTCATTACGAGTTCCTAGTAATGCCATTTGGACTGACCAATGCACCGGTAGCCTTCATGGATCTAATGAACCGAGTATTTCAGCCTTACTTGGATCTATTTGTGGTGGTGGTCATCGATGACATATTGGTTTTGTAACACCCCAAACCCGGCCCAGACGTTACGGCCAAGTCTGGTGTGTCACATTGAAGTGTTTTTTGAAAACCATGTTTTCATTGAAAACCCTTCGTAATGTTTAGAAACTTTTATCGGAAATTTGCATAAAACCTTAGCTTTATCAAAACGTGATACATTGTAATAATCAAAACATTGTAAACAACCTTATTAAATCTTATGGGAAATTTTGAAAACTCGTAAACATCTGTACTTGCGAAAAATATGTTATTTTAAAAACAGTTTAGGTTATCAGAAAATTAGATCCTCTTTGTCATGGCTGAAAGTGAATGGATACTATGCACCAGGTAGGATTCAAGAGAAGAGGAGGTGAGTCATTTAGACTGCTTAAGTACCAAGCTCTTCCTAGATCCACTCCTAGACATGCACACATCCATTGCCACACTTTAACCTTGTGATTTGTCTACGAACAAATTAAGTTTAAACGTATTTAAGATTTACTTATTTATGAAAACATTCACGTTGCAGAAGCTTTGTTCTACTTATCGAGATACTTTGAAAACAGATAGCATTTATAAAACCGTGCCCTAAAGCTAACTGATTAAGAACAATTTAAATAATATCACACCTAAGCTAGAAATGAAATTTAAAATAATTAAAAAGGCCTTTTACAAACCCAAATTGAAAATAAATCGATTAAATAAAATACTAAATTAATTAATTAAAACCAGAAACGCAGTCTTCGTGGCCACTCTGAATCCTTCCCAGCTCCAAGTCCACAGTCTAGGGCTTACCTAAAAGGATGGAAGGAAAAGGGGTGAGTTTTGGGGAAACTCAGTGTGCAACAAAGCCCTTTCAGAGCCCAAATCAACAAAAGCATACTGGGCCTATGCCCTTTTTTAATCTCAATAATTACTGGGCCGAAGCCTTTTCAAATATTGATTACTAGGCCTTAGCCCTTTCTCATATATCAATGCACTGGGCCGAAGCCTTTTCAAATATCGGTATGGCCCATAGGCCCATTTCAATAACACATGTAAACGTCAATGCATGTATGCAAAGCCCATTTGGGGAGACTACTCAACCCACCATCCGCTACTCTCCACCCGTACCAACCAACACACCATATGGGGATGCTACTCAACCCACCCCGCCGCTACTCTCCACTGGCAGCATAGGTGCTTTATTATATAACATGAGGCCTAGCCTCTTTCGGTAACTGGGGCAAAGCCCTTTTCGGTAAACTGGGGCAAAGCCCTTTAACACTTCCTCCTTTCATATAAATCCCAACCCATGCATAAAATGAACATATCATGGCATATCATGTACAATAATAATGTCACATACATTTCAATCAAAACAATGTCACATACATTTCAATCAAAACAACACCCTAGAGTACAATAGTCATTTTCGCCTAGGGGTAAAATAGTAATTTTCACACTGAAGGGTAATTCAGTAATTTTATCAACTATTAGGGTTTTCATGCTCATTAACAATTATCAATAATTTCCAAGCGTTTAAACAGTATTTCCAGCCCATTTTAGCAATTCCGAGTTATTGGGCCCAAAACCCCTAATGGGCCCTACGTAGCCGATTTAGTCATCTAGGCCCATTTAGCCTATGTTCCATAACGGTTTTAACAGTCTCAACATGCAATTTATCCATATTTCATTTTCTATCAAATTTACCCAAATGGGCCTGAAAGCCCATTGGGCCTGATTTCAGCCCCTCAGGCCCAAACTTACCGACTTGCACGAAATTGTGCCGTTACCTGTCCCATCGATACCGATCACCGATCTCATTGTTTCTAACTAATCTTGGAACAATCACATATTCACAAGTTATTGAAATGCCGAAATTTCGGCATTTCGGCTTTTCGGCACTTGTTAACTTAAGCTACTAAGAGGGTTCGTTACACACCTGATTTATGTCGAAACGTTGACGAGATCTCCTATGCGATTTCTCCTACAATCCATTATTTAAACGATTAACCCAAGAAACTACGAAAATCGATGCTAAGATCCCTTACCATATTCGGCCACACCTTTAATGGCCATGAAACCTTACCTCTATCGATTTGGATCTACTAAATCTACATCTGGTTGAATAGATTCCTTCAGTTCCTCTCTAGATCACCTTCTTCGCTAAATAGCACATATAAGAACCGAAATATATCGTTAAAACACCCTTAGGCCATGTCGACAGCCTCCCTACATGTATATAGGGATTTCAGCTACTCTTAATATCCAAAATAACGAATAAGAAGGAGTTTAGTTACTTACCAAAGATCTATTTGCTAAAAGCGTTCCCAAGTGCCACCTTTCCAGATCTGTTGTAGATCTAATCCGCAAAATATGAGTAGAGAACAGATTTAATAATTTCGGCCTTTCGATAGACGAGGTGAGAAGAAGTGATCTCGTTTACTATGGTAATCAGCTATGGTGAATTGGTTTTAGCCTCTAGAATTTATAAGTAAAGAGGGAGAAGAAATATTCGAATGGATCAAAAAGGGATGCAAATTTTAATTATAAGAAAAAGGGACCCCATAATTGGCTCTGAAAATCAAAAAGGAAAAGAGAATAGAAAATAGGGGAGAAGGTTCGGCTTTAATGAAAAAAAAATAGAATAGAAGAAAATAAAAGAAGAAGAACACAACCTAAGGAGCAAGTGGTTTCGGCCTTGAAAAAAAACACTAAAGAAATAAAAATATGCATAAGGAAATTGGTGAAGAGAAGATGAGCTAACAGATAGAAAAATTAAATAAAATAAGGAGAAAAGATAAACCGATTGAAAGACCATAAATTCGGCTAATGTTTATCACCTATTTCAAGCTAATCCCAAAGTTGGAATTTAATTCAAACTCTCCTTGCGCAAACAGTAGCAGTCCACCGCTTGCACCGTACGCTGCTAGGAGCCTCATTCCTGCACGGCTCGCTGCTACGGTCCTCCAGCCCAGCACGTCTGCTTCCGCGCTCGCACAGCAAAAAGGAGCACCTTCTTGCGCGAAACACTGCTCAAACCACGGACCTCCAGGTTGCCCAGCACGCTGCTGGCCACTGGGACGCGCGTTCCTCCTTGATATAATAGCGTTACGTTTAAATTTAAACCTTACTTGCTGCAGTTCCCGCTTCTTTAAAAAGAAAACAAAATTTCGCCAGCGCTTGGACTCGAACTCGCGCCCCCTTGGTCCTTCTAACGCGCTGCTGCTACTGCGCCCAAGGCGTTCGCTGTGTTAGTCTCTACTCGCAACTTTACTTAAACCTTATCTAGCCTCAACCCTGCTTACTAAATAAAAGAAAAACCTACCTGTGCGCATGCTGGGAGTCGAACCTCTGCTCCCTTCCTACTGCTTAACACGCCTAACCACTGGGCCAATCTCCTACTTATGTCCTGTTTTAACCCAACTATTTAATAGCCCTTATGCCCGGATTCCTCTATTAAGAAAAATTAAAACAATTTCTTTTTATTATTATTATTTTAGTAGAGTTTAAACACCAAATATTATACATATATTTTAAATAAAACAAATAATAATAATATCAATAATAATAAATATATTTTTATCTAATAAAAATTTCAAATATTAATACCGTAAATAATAATAATATTTTTTTCAAATACAGTAAAAATTTTATCTCATAATAATAATTATAATTTCCATAAATTAGTAAAAATAAATACAGTAAAAATGTTTGATAATTTAATTCAAACATTAAATTAACAACAATAATTATAAAAAAATAATAATTTATCATTTTCATTGAAATTTAAAAACATCAATAGATACAGTAAGAATTTAAAATATCAGTAATAATAAATTTAGTAAGAATTTTCTAATAGTAATTCAAAATAAATTTTTCTTAAACGATAATATTTAAAACTTCTCAATTACTCAGGTTTCCATTTATTCAACCCAGACTTCAAAACCCAATTCTTCTAGACCCAAATTCAGGGTGTTACAAGTTTACTCGAGGACTGAGAATGAGCATGACGAGCACCTTAGAGTTGTTTTGTAGACTTTGAGGGAGAAGCAGCTCTATGCTAAGTTTAGTAAGCGTGAGTTCTAGCTACGTGAGGTGACATTTCTGGGTCATTGGTTTTTTTTTTGAGGGGATTCGAGTCAATCCTTGAAAATTTGAAGCTGTGTTGGAGTGAAAGCAGCCTTGGAACGTGTCTGAAATCTGCAGTTTTTTGGGACTGGTAGGTTATTATCGGTGATTTGTAGAAGGTTTCTCCTTGATTGCAGCACCCTTAACTAAGCTGCTATGTAAGGGTGTACCGTTTGACTGGACTGATGCACAGCAAGAAAGCTTTGAGAAGTTCAAGACTGTGTTGATTGAGGCTCCTATTCTGATACAACCTGAGAATAGAAAGGAGTTCACAGTTTATAGTGATGCATCACACGTTGGTTTGGGATGTGTACTGATGTAGGATGGTAAGGTGTAGCATATGCATCTCGTCAACTTAAGACTCATTAGGCGAACTATCCGACATATGATTTGGAGTTGGCTGCAGTGGTATTCGCACTGAAAATCTAGAGGTATTATCTGTATAGTGAGAACTGCATCATCTACACTAATCACAAAAGCCTCAAGTATCACTTTTCTCAGAATGAGCTAAACTTTAGGCAGTGTAGATGGATCGAACTACTTAAGGACTATAATTGCACTATAGAGTACCATCCTGGCAAGGCCAATGTGGTGGCTAATGCACTAAGCCACAAAGCTATGACTGATTTGAGGGTGATGTTTGCTCGCCTCAGCTTATTTGATAATGGTAGTTTGTTAGCCAAGCTTCAGATTAAATCGACATGGATTGAGCTTTAAGGTTAAGCAGTTGAAGGACGAGTCTTTGGGCCCTTGGTTCCGACAGATTGAGAGTGGTAACACTATAGATTTCGGGTTGAACTCTGAGGGTGTGTTGTGTTTCCATGGACAAATATGTGTGCCGAACGACACTGATTTGAGACAGTTTATACTGAGAGAAGCGCATAGTAGCCCTTATGCTATGCATCCAGGCAGAAATAAGATGTACTGAGACCTTCGTGAGTTATACTGCTGGCAAGGACTAAAGCAAGAGGTTACCTATTTTGTGGGTAGATGTTTGACTTACCAGCAGGTTAAGGCTGAGCATTAGTTGCCTTCGAGGTTGCTACAGCTAGTAAAGATCCCTCTTTTGAAATAGGAGCGAGTAACTATGGACTTCGTTAGTGGGTTGCCCCTTACACCCACTAAGAACAATTCAGTATGGGTCTCTTGGATCGATTGACCAAATCTATCCACTTCATACCGGTTCATACTGATTATTCTCTGCAAAAGCTGGCGAAGCTTTACATTTCTAAGATAGTGAGACTGCATGGGGTACAGTTTTGATCATCCCTGATAGGGATCCTCGCTTTGCGTCTCGATTTTGGAGAAAGTTACATGAGGCTCTGGGTTTAAGGTTGGACTTCAGTACTGCATTCCATCCTCAGACCGATGGTCAATCTGAGAGGGTGATTCAGATACTGGAGGATATGTTAAGGAATTGTGTTATTGATTTCTGAGGCAGTTGGGAAGACTATCTACCGCTAGTGGAGTTTGCCTATAATAATAGCTTCCAGTCTAGCATTCAGATGGCACCTTAGGAGGCATTGTATGGTCATAACTGTCGCACTCCCTTATGTTGGATTGAGTTGGGCGAGCAACAATTCTGGGTCTTGAGTAGGTTTCTGAGAGAGAGGACAAGATTAGACTAATTCGGGATCGACTGAAAGTGGTTTCTGACAGGTAGAAGTCTTATGTTGATTTGAAGAGACGTGAGATCGAGTATTCTGTAGGAGACTATGTGTTCCTCAAGGTTTCACCATGGAAGAAGATATTGAGGTTCGGTCGCAAAAGCAAGCTGAGCCCTAGGTTTATTGTGCCATATAGGGTTCTGAACGAGTGGGGCAAGTTGCTTATCAGTTGGAACTACCTCCAGAGTTGGATCACATTCATGATGTATTCCATATCTTTATGTTGAGGCGCTACCGCTCTTATCCTACTCACATTATCCTTGTTGAGGAGATTGAGGTTAGGCCAGAATTGACCTTTGAAGAGTAGCCAGTTCAGATTCTAGATTGTGACGTAAAGGCTCTAAGGAGAAAGTCTATCCCTCTGGTGAAGGTTCTGTGATGTAATCATAGTACTGAGGAAGTGACGTGAGAACCTGAGGATGCTATGCGTCAGCAATATCCTCATCTGTTCTGATTAGGTAAATTTCGAGGACGAAATTTTCTCTTAGGGGGTAGAATTGTAATGCCCCAAAATTTTTAATTCTTTTTTTGTGTATATATGACATAAGTACTTGTCTGCTTCAATGGTTAAGTGCTCTTGGTGTGTATGGGAGGTCACGAGTTCAAGCCATGACTTGGGAAAATTTTAGTATTTTTATAAATAAAAGGTCACGAGTTCAAGCCATGACTTGGGAAAATTTTAGTATTTTTATAAATAAAGCCTTAACCTGGCCTAAAGGGCTTAAGTTTAATAGTTGGTAATTAAATAACAGAATGGGCCTCCTGGTCTAGTGGTTCAGTAAAGTGTTTGATTGCATGAGATCCTGAGTTTGAATCCATGCTGGAGCGTAGGCATTATTTTTGCGTAGTGATGGACAAGTATTTCGGCAGAGTGGGATTCTGGAACGATTGTGGCCAGTAGGATTAGTGGGAGAAAATTTAAGGATGTAGGGTAGTCATTGATATCATCTAAATTTCTATTTGGTTTTTATTTTTCCCAAATTTCAGCATTCTCATATTTTCCCCAAATTTTCTACCATCCTCTTCTTCTTTGCTTTTGTCGAATTTTTGCTCCCTAGTCCACTCTCTCTGTTTGATTTTTCTACTAGCCTACTTTCCGGCCAGCAATTATATACACTCGTTTTGTAAGTATCTGACTGTCTCTATTTTATTGTTTCTTAGCTAGTTCCTAAAAAGGATTGTTTTGGCTCTCTTGGTTTAAGCAAAAATCAGAAATCAATTGCGACTTCACAAGCAAATTGAGCATTAGAAATTTTGGCTCATTGCCGGTAAGTGTTTAGGCTCGTATCAACTTCGGTGTGGATGATTTTCGATTTTAAGTTTTCGTTAGTGATCTAAATTAGGCATTAATTATTGATTTTTAGGTCTTGGAGTACTTGGGAGCGTATTTGCAGCGAAACGATACTAGGTGTGTACCTGAAACGCAGAAAATAGGATTCGGCGAAAAGCCGAAAAACCCCACTATCGACGCCACACGGGTGTGTGGTAGGCTGTGTGGTAGGCCGTGTACTGGGACACGGCCATGTAAACTATAAGGCCAAGCCTTACGCGAAGGACACGGCCATGTGATGGCTAGAGAAGCCGTGTGCGAGACTTAGGCTAGACTATTTTAGGCTGTGTGGGCCACACGGGCGTGTGGGCCCACATGAGTGATCCGCACAAGCATGTGGGATTTTGGGCCAGATCACACGGCCAAGGCCAATATGGGCCCTTGGGCCATACAGGCGTGTGCGCCCACACGGACAGGCCACATGGACGTGTGAGCCCATTTTTACTGAAATGTTCCTATGGTTGCACGGGTCGCCCAAGTCTATTGTGAACCTACTATAGGGTCGGTAAGCACTACTTAGACCCCTAAATGTGTGAAATTGACTGAATGATACTTGTACTAAGCATGTTAATATCTGAACTGAATATATGTACTGAAATTACATAATAGCATGCCATCCATTGTATGTTGCATTGCATTGGGGTGGGGTTGATATTATTTGCAGGAAGTGTACTGAATGGCTTGTAAGCTTAATATACTGGCAACTTTGCTACAAAGTACTGTTTTATGCCGCATTCAGTACTATCTGGAGCGCATGGATGGGTGGGTTGATTTAATCCCCACATGGAGTGTTGGGTTGGACGGAGATGGTGTGTAGAGGTTGGTTGGGTAGGACTTTGTTACGGAATGTTGCATGACTGCTACTGACACTATGATGGGCTAAGGCCCTAATGCATACTGATGCTGTGATGGGCTAAGGCCGTACTACTTATTTGATACTGATACTGAACTAGGCTAAGGCCAAACTGTTACTGATACTGAGAAGGGCTTAGGCCCAAGACTGTTGATTGTGCACTATAATTATTGTTTTTTTTTTGTTTCTGCGGGATTACACACTGAGTTTACGTAAACTCACCCTTTTTGTTTAATGTGCACAGGTAATCCCTATACCTAGGGAGATCGGTGTGGCAGAGGACTCGACGATGACCACTATTTTGGACTATCATGGTTTCATTTATGATTATTAGATTTATTTTTAATTTTATTTTTATTGGTTAAGTTTTGGATTGGAAATTGGACTCACGAGCTTTTGTTTGGTTTTAGGTTGTTATTTTTCCTAACTTCATAGAATTATAACTGTTAGTAGTAGGGAATTTGGTTTTCAAAATTAATATACATTTTCTCTAAACCACATGAGTACATAAGTTGTTTTTCAAAGCTTCAGCAATAAACTTCGTTTTCAAATCCCAATTACTTAAATAAGAGACTAAGAAAAGATAATAACATGGAAACGATTTTATCACTATGAGTTAGTTTTCAAACATCCTATGATGTGACATCGCCAGATTCGACCATAATGTCTAGGCCAGGTTTGGTTGTTACATACTTACAATAGTTGCTTTTCATGATTATGAAATCTGGCAGATGGATGTCAAAATAGCTTTCCTTAATGGGAAATTGGAAGAAGATGTGTACATGACACAACCTGAAGGTTTTGTCAGTCCAAGAGATGTTGGTAAGATTTGTCAATCCAAGTTGGAATCTTTGTTTTAATGATGCAATCAAAGAGTTTGGTTTTATCAAAAATGAAGATGAGCCTTGTGTTTACAGGAAAATTAGTGGAAGCACTATTCTATTCTTGGTACTGTATGTAGATAACATACTTATCATAGGAAATGACATACCTACCCTACAATCTATTAAAACTTGTTTAGGAAGTTTTTTTCTATGAAGGACTTGAGTGAGGCTACATATATATTAGGAGTAAAAATCTATAGAGATAGTTTAAGATGACTCCTAGGTCTAAACCAAAGCACATACATAGATAAAGTACTAAAAAGTTTAGTATGAAAGAATCTAATAGAGGATTTCTACCAATGAAACATGGTGTTTCACCCTCGAAGGAAATGTGTCCTTCAACTTCACAAGAAAGAACATATGAGTAAGATTCCATATGCTTCGACTATTGGATCTGTAACACCCCTTACTCGGACTCGATGTCAGAACTGAGTACGAGGCATTACCGGACAATATTACAACCAAACATACAAAATGAAACCATGAAATTTCATTCCAAATTAAAACTTTTTCGTAATATATCATATAATCCTTAAAATGGGCCTACGGGCCCAAAACAAGATTTGGGAGTGGTCTGGGACCAAACCGAGAACTTGAAAAATTTTGAATATTTAGGTCAAAGACAGGGCACACGCCTGTGTGAGACATGGGCACGCTCGTGTGGGCAGGCCATGTGGTCACACACGCCCATGTCACCTACCCGTGTCGAATTATTGGAAAATTATTTATCATTTCGAACCTACAGTGGTTTTCACACGGCCGAGCACATGCCCGTGTCCTTTGCCCGTGTCCTTCACACGGCCTCAACATGCCTGTGTGGCCTCCTCTGTGAAAAACTGGGACATTCTGTTTATGACGTCAGCATGCAATTTTGGTCACACGGCCACGGGACATGCTCGTGTGACCAGGCCGTGTGACGTTCATAGTCTCCGAAATTTTCATGCAAGGTTCACACACCCTACACACATGGTCGTGGGGGCTGGCCGTATGGCCCTAAGTTAGGCTATTTTCCAAGCCATTCTTTGTCCCAAAACATATATAAATTAAACCAATTTTATTACCACATTCCATGCACATTTTTAGGCATCTAAATGATCTCATTTAACCATCAATCATCCATTTCAACTTAACCTCACACAAACACACCAAACATTCCATGAATTACCTCATAAGGATATATAAATAACCAATATCATCATTGGCCAAATCAGATGGCCTTAATTACAAAATGACTTAACTATTGACAATTGCCACAATATAGCCAAACCAACATGACATTTACAACACCATTAAGTCCCTATACATGCCATAGTCCAAAAGAGTACATATTACAATACCAAAAGAACATTATCCTCCGATGCTTTCTGATCTCCGAGCTGGCTTGACTACTCTGTAAAACAAGGGAAAAGAGAAAGCAGTAAGCTTTTGAAAAGCTTAGTAAGTCTATATGCAAATAGTTAACATCATACCAACATTTTTAATATCAAGAGTCATATCTCAACATATCAACTTACCACCTTATCTTACCATTATCCATATACCCATCAAGCATAATATTTTAATTTACTCAAATTCACATGCACCCTTTCACACACATGCAATTTCCCATAATATCGCTTGCTCATGTAATTACACCTACACTTACACACCACATAACCACACCAATATCATTTGTAAACTCTCCCATTGAACCCTTTAGAATAACATTCGATACTGGTGGTTTCAGCACATAGCTCCACCAACACATGATCCAGCTTTCGTGTACACATGGTGAACTCTCATCATCACCCATGTGACCTAGCCACTATATCCCATAGCTCTTGTGTCTACATGGTGTCCAACATTCAGAATCACACATGCGACCTAGCTACATATATCATAGCTCTCGTGTCTACATGTTGTACCCCTGGTAACATACATGTGACCTAGCTATTTTTAGTCCGTAGCTCTCGTGTCTGCATGGTATACACACAGTATTACGCATATGACCTAGCTACATATGTAAAAATATCCCGTAGCTTTCTTGTACACATGGTATACACCTCGTATTACACATGTGACCTAGCTACACATAACATCTCATAGCTCTCTTGTACATATGGTGTCCTACCATTGGAAACACACATGTGACCTAGCTACACATCTCCATATCTTTCGTTTTTCTGATGGTTCAAAAGGGAACACCAAATTTCCATAATTCACCAAATCATAAAAGTTATCCAACGTTTTTCATATCATACAATAATTTACATTTATGAAATTAAAATAGATGTAATACTTACATATAAATTTACCTTGAAAACAAAATGCGATAATTTGCAATTTAGTCTGAAACCTTGCCCTTGCCTCGGTCAAGGTCGATTCCTTGATCTTCTCGATCTATAATGACACATTTAGCTAATTTAATAATCACATTACCCAAAATAGCTCAAAATCTTCCTATAGCAATTTTTTCAATTTGACCCCTAACTTTCTCAATTTTACACTTTAGTCCTTAGGCTCGATTTATGATTCTCATACAATTTTCATGCATTTCAAGCCTAGCCAAACTAAGTTTCCTCTCATAACAGCCCCCAATTTCTATCATTTCACAATTTACGCACATCACATTTCATCTTTTACAAATAAGTCCTTTTTACTATTTTCACCAAAAATCACCTAGTAAAAGTTGTTCATCACACTTTAAACTTTCATATTCTACCACTAACCATCAAAATAAATGCATGTCATTCATGGGTAAAATTTTAAACATTAACTCTAGCTTGAAATAGTGGTAGAAATAGCTAGAATAAGTTACGAGGATTTCAAAAATACGAAGAACATTAAAAACGGGGCTAGGAGGTACTTACAATCAAGCTTGAAAGTTGGAAGAAACCCTAGTTATGGTGTCTCTTCATATTCGGCCAAGGGAGGAAGAAAGATGGACAAATTTTGGCTTATTTTCCCTTTTTATTTCTTTTATTAACTAATGAACAAAATGCCCTTCATTAAAAACCTTTAGTATTCCACCCTTCCTTTGGCATTTTTGTCCAAACAAGGTTAAAATGGTTTAAATACCATATAAGGACCTCTAATTTAAAATTCCAATTCAATCAAGTACCTTTATGGATTAAAACCCATATTTTTCACCTATTACAATTTAGTCCAACCTACCAAATTAGACATGCAACCATTAAAATTCATGCACTAAAATTTCACATACTTATTCAAACATCAAATAAACATCAAAACTCAATTGGAAAAAATACTTTAGACCCTGGATTCATGGTTTTGAAACCACTATTCTGTTTATCCCCTAATTCGGGCTGTTACAGGATCTATGACGTATGTCATATTATGTACTCATCTAGATGTATCGTATGCTTTAAGCATGACGAGACAATACCAAATAGATCCTGGTGAAAGTAATTGGGTCGTAGTTAAAAATATCCGTAGTACTTAAGAAGGACTCAAGATACATTCCTTATGTATGGAGGTGAGGAAGAGCTGGGTGTAAAAGGTTACACTAATGATAGTTTCCAAACCAACAAGGATGATTCATGATCGCAATCGGGTTTTGTGTTTTGCCTTAATGGTGGTGCTATAAGCTGGAAAATTTCAAAGCAAGATATTATAGCTGATTCTACAACTGAGGCCGAGTATACTTTCAGCTAGTGAGGCTATAAAAGAAGTTGTTGGGATTAAGAAGTTCATATATGAGCTAGGGGTTATGCCTAGCATATCAAATGCTATAGAACTTTGTTGTGACAACAACAAAGCCATTGTATAAGCAAAAGAACCTAGATCTCACCAGCAGTCCAAACATATACTTAAGCGCTTCCATCTTATTCAAGAAATCATTGATTGAAGGGATGTGAAAATATGCAGAGTACCAACAGATGACAACATCACGAATCCATTGAGAAAGCCTCTGACACAGTAGACTCATGATCGTCACACTCAATCACTTGGTATTAGATATATGATTAATTAGTCTTAGTGCTAGTACGAGACTGTTATAGTATGCCTAAAGACCAATCATTAGATGATTTTAATCACATACTCATTTTACCTTGTTTAATAAGGCATTGCCATTATTATTTCAGTTTTTTTACTGTGTATATAAATAAACTTAATTGTAATATAGTCCTAAGAAAATATTATTATTCTTAAAAAGGTCCTTAGTCAAGTATTATTGTGGGCTTGGAAAACAATATTACATTGAGACTAATGTGTAGTTGATTGATGACAAAGAATTATCATTAACATAGGGATGTCAAAATCAATACATGAGTATGTGTTAGAGAACAACATATTGGACTGACCAGTTATGAATATGTTTCTTGGATTATTATATAATAGTCATAATATTACTCATAGTGACAACTATGTATATGATCCTTAAACTTGAGATCATCATTGTTCCAGCATCGTGAGTCGTATATTTTGATACAGCCAAAACATCTACCGTAACAGGTTGTACTATAAAGACTGATGTTGGATATACCATAATCCATGTAGTGGGATATGGTTGATCAAGATGGGATTTATCCCTCCTACATAATGGGAGCAATATTTTAGGCCTCTTGATGGAGTAAGACTAGAAATGCATGGTCATGCTCGAATAAGTTGATATGAGATTAGACTATACAAGTGTGACTATTCCATGACTTATGTCCAATCTAGATATTAAAGATAAAAGGATACAGTACATGAAAAGATTATCACAGAAAGGTTATGTCGAATCACGACTTCTTCTAACTTCGATGGTAATGATGCATTGCTAGATGCCACTCATTGCTTGTAATGTTAGAAACGTTTTAGTATTACTACCAATGTTACAATAACCTACAAGGTCACACTCTATAGTTGAAACGAACGGAATCCAAATACATTTGGTATTACATTTAGTTGTCACATGAATTAAATTAATTGTTGAATTAATTTAATTTGATAGTTAAATATTAAACTCTGTATATGTACAAATTTTTTGTACACAAATAGAGAACATAGATATAATTTATATATGAATTTGATTCATAGATAATATTAATTGTATATATTTTACTGAATTTATTAATATAAACAGTTATTTGAATTAATTTTGGTCAAAATATAAAAGACATGGAAATTAATATTCTTTTGGAAAGAATATAATTAATATATGATTTTGATTCATACAAAATATTAATTGTATATATATTTTACTGAATTTATTAATATAACCAGTTATATTAATTAATTTTGGTCAAAATATAAAAGATATGAAAATTAATATTCTTTTAAAAATAATATAATTAATATAATATTTTGATTCATACAAAATATTAATTGTAAATTTTTACCTAATTTATTAATATAAATAGTTATATTAATTAATTTTGGTCTTTGGAAAGAATATAATTAATATATGAATTTTATTCATATAAAAATATTAATTGTATATATTTTACCAAATTTATTAAAATAAACAATTTATTAATTAATTTCAGTCAAAATATAAAAGACAAGAAAATTAATATTCGTTTGGAAAGAAAAAATTTCCTTTTTCTAACTTTCCATTTGTCTTCTTTATTAATAGGGGAATAATCTTATATTCTTTTGGAAAGAATATAATTCATTTTTCTAACTTTCCATTTGACTTCTCTATTAATAAGGGAATAATATTGGGTTTTTTTTTAATATGTGATATCAAAGAGGATAAAAAGATGATAATCCCTTACTGTGTTAAGGTTACCAACTTAATAATTTAAAAGATTTAGCAATCGTTTTTAATTCTCTCTGAAAAGTCCAAGAGAAAGTGGTTCTTCATTTTTTACGTGGTGGACTACGTAGAGGCCGGGATGTTTTCGTTGTGGCTTAGAATTGACATCGAATCAACAACATCTTTTCAACGTTTTTAGTAAAGAAGGTATATTTTCAACCCTATTTCATCCCAATTTGTTCCTCGTACATGGATCTTTAGCTGTGGATCATTGAAATAATTTTTCCACTGCGCCATAAGGCGTATCGTCAGTCCCAACAAAACAAAGGTATGATTTCGGTTCAAGGTATTTTGTTAGAAATTGGGTGAGAAAAATCCGATTCAATTTAAAAAACTCGATAAAAATTTCAAATTTTGAATTAAATAGTTCGAGTTAATTGAGTTATTTAGATAAACTTGAATATAAATAATCAAAATTCTAAGTTTAACTCGGATATGAATTACACAATTCAAGTTATCCGAAAATCCGAAGAAGAAATGGCAAAACTACGTAATTTTGATAAATGTTTACATTTTCTAATGTTAAAAGTCAAAACCATTATGTTAAAAGGCAAAACTATGTCGTTTTGATAAATGTTTACTTATCAACCTTACTTATATAGTTAAATAATCTTGTATTTCGTCTACTAGTTAAATAATCAGTCCATGTAAATGTAACATTGAGTATAAATAATAGGGTTCTTAACTCAACTCGACTTGACTCAATATTTTTTGACTTGATTTGAAAAATTTTCAAATTGAGTTTAGTTGCTAAAATAGGATTCGTCAACTTGACTAACTCGAAATTTTTTTACTTGATTCGACTCGACTCGACTCGACTCGATCAAATTCTCACTCCTACTATAAATATCACAAACTGGGTCAGATTTCAAAATTTTAATTTTTAGCTGTGCAAGAAAATCATTTTCAAACTAGA
This sequence comes from Gossypium stocksii, assembly GCA_020496765.1. Lineage (NCBI taxonomy): Eukaryota > Viridiplantae > Streptophyta > Magnoliopsida > Malvales > Malvaceae > Gossypium > Gossypium stocksii. Next base: position 66,377,523 of record CM035626.1, read on the forward strand.
TTTTTTTCCAACACAACATACATTATGCAAGTTGTTTAACCTTTCATATATTATTAGTGGACCTTCATGCAATCTCTTAAATTGCAATTTCTCTGAGTTCGTTACGAAGGTACGATTCTATGTACTTCGCTCACACCTAATAAGGGGAAAAGGAAACTCACCACCACAGATTTGTTCAACTTTTATATATTTTGCCCTTACTGAATGCATTTACTCTTCAAATTGTCCATAATAGCTCTACCTGTAACCCTCTATCCCTAACCGTCACCGGAATAGGTAAGGGGTATTACTGGACTTGTAACATAGATCGAAACAATAAAACTTTAAACTTTTATCAAACATCAGCCCATTTCAACAATATCAATCATATATATAAACATAACATGATTAAAACAAACATATAAAGCTTCAATCATACAAAAGGGACTAATTTGATAACATATAAAAGATATGAGAAAACTCAAGAAAATTTTTGGAATAGGGTCACATAGCTATGTGCCTCACACGGCTGCCAGACACTCCCATGTGTCCAAGCCATGTGAAAATAGGGCATACATACTGACTCGTGCACACGGCCATAAGACACGCCTGTGTGTCTCAACCGTGTGAAATTCATTGAGCTACTGACTTGTACCCATAGCCATAAGACATGTCCGTGTGTCTTGGCCGTGTGGCATCCTAACTTGGTTACACGGGTACAAAACACGCTCGTGTGTCCAGCCCGTGTGCAATACTGACTTAATAAGCAACAAAATAGGGGTCACACAGTTGAGACACATGCCCATGTGCTCTGGCTGTGTGGCACGAAATAGGCTTGGTATAAGCCATTTTCACACCCCATTTTGCTCATGTACCTACAAGCATTATTTTGCAACAATTCATATATCAATTGAGCAACCAATTAAACCAAAACAAGCATATTTATACCAAATCATAATCAATCAAATTTCATACCAATTAACATCATCAAACATGTACCAAATAAGCCACTTCCATACCTATTTCAACTTACCAAATTCAATCCCAATAAAACTTATCAATTAATCACATTTAAACATCACATATAGCATGTACCATTCATCCAAATTACCATATAAAAGACATAACATATAATGCATTCACAACAAGCTAACCATTACCATTTCAAGCCATGTCTTATAGCTTGAATAAATATCCAAAACATACCATATTCATTAACACATAGATGACCATAAACATTAACTTATAAACTAGCCTATACATGCCATAATTTACATGATTTACAAGGTTCTGAAGTACCAAAAGCTGTCCGAATAATGTGATAGCAATCTCCGACTTTATCCAAAATCGAGCTAGCTTCTGAATCTATAAAACATAGGAAAAATAAATAGAGTAAGCTTTAAACGCTTAGTAAGCCCGTATAATATAGAAACAAACTTACCAAGTATAAGTAAGCAATTTAAGCAATAATAACCAACTCATATGCTCATATTGCCTATTCAAAGGATTCAACCACATGTTAGTTATATATAACAATCATATATTCATCCATATAAGGGATGAAACCAAGCATATAACATTCATGTACATTTCAATACTTATAACATATCACCTTTCATCTTCTATTTATAAGATCATATAATCCATGTCACATTTCATTCATATAACTCATATACTTTATTTATCAAGTCATCATATAGCATTTATACTCTTGTACCACATAATCCTTATAAACCATGTAACATATACCATGTAATCATATACTTGTAACATATCATTCATGTAGTTCATGTTGTCCATGTAATTCATACAACATATATACATACCATGTAGATTTTGTATCTTTATAACATGTATTTTCTTATTTTCATATCGGTATATTGCCCGTTGAACCTTTGGAAACATCGAGGGATACTCGGGTGATACATATAGTGTATATATATAAACCTGTCAATTCGTCAATTCATCATGTATGCTCTTTCGAGCCATATACGGTATGCTCCTCCTAAGCCGATAACGGTAAGCCCGAAGGCTGAACATGTAAGCTCATGAGCTGTGGTGAGTCCACAATGAATGCAGGAGCTCAACCAACCTGTAGCCCTAGTGACATGTCACTTGTATCCTACGACTTTCTACGGTTCAAAAAGGACTCGATATTCAAATTGAACATGTAACCAATAGGCATTTCAATTCATTATTTCATAAATACATTTATACAATATTAAAACTCAACATGTATTCAATAGGCAATTTGATTTCATAGTTCATTATACAATCAAATAACATTAAAATCAGCAGTTATAAATATAATATAAGTTCGATTCTAATTATACGAACTTACCTCGATTTAGCTCGTAAACTCGATATCTACTCGTCTACCTTTCGTTTCCCCCGATCAAGTTCCGGGATTTGTTTATCTTAATCTAAATTAATTCAAATTTAACTCGATTATTCACTAACACATTCAATTTAGTCCAACAACATGTAAATTTGGCAAATTACATATTTACCCTATACTTTTAACTACTTTGCAATCTAGTCTTTTATACACAAAATGACAAATTATACATTTTCCACCATAAATCACCATAACCGAATATTCATGCCAATCAAACAAACACATATCTTTCATTTATTCACATTTCTAACCACAAAATTTCTATCTTTTTCAATTTAATCCCTAAAACTCATTTTTGCCAAAAATCACTTTATAAAACTTGTATATCTCTAAAGAACCATTCATAATCTATCAAGAAACATCAAAATACATAAGTATTCAACAATGGCACATTTTAAAAACATAACCAATTCCAAAAATTGAGGTACAGTCTAGCTATACCAAGCTGCAACGAGCTCAAAAACGTAGAAATCATTAAAAACGGATCAAAAACCATACCTTAATTGAGGATTTAAAATTAGCCAAATATGAATGCTCAAGCTTTAGCTTCTAAGCTTCAAAATCAGTGGAAATAAGAAAAAGATGGACAACCATTTCTTTTGTTTTTATTAAAAATAACATATAATTATAAAATGTCAAAATTAACCTTTAATTAAAAAAACAAATATCATTATAAAAGTGTCCATAAATGTCCACTATGACCACTAATGGTCTAATTTCAATTCAAGTACCTCCATTTTAAAACCCATAGCCATTTAAGTCATTTTACTAATAGAACTCAACTTTATCGCTTTACGCGATTTAGTCTTTTTTACCGAATTAGCTATTTAAACGGTAAAATTTCTTTACGAAACTTTCACACAATAAATCTATCATGCTGTAAAACATAATAAAATAATAAAATAAATATTTTGACTCAGTTAAGTGGTCTCGAAACCACTTGTTCCTATCAGACTCGAAATTGGGCTATTACACTACCAACCTTTCGAGTAGCAAACATCAGGAAACCTTTTTGGCGAGATTCATTGGTAGGAGATAAAATGTACACTTCTCTAAAAAAATTATTAGAGTCTTCTTTCCCAGCTAAATGGAGCTATAAAAAATAAGCCATTATAATCCATCAAGAGGTTCCCACTATCTATCCAAGAGCAACTTCATAAAAGTTCAAAATCTCAACAAAAAAATTAGTCTAAAGGTAAGTGGAAACCTGCCTCAAATACATATGAAGGTAAAAAAAAATATCTAACTACTTTCACCTTTCTTCATATACATCGCACTCAATCGATGTTTTCCTCTCACAATGTTAAACCTAAACTTCAAATTATCGAAACAACTAAGTCCCCTACATTATAATAACTTCCACATTTCCTCTACAATGGTCAAGCATTCAAACTCTTCACTTTCTATAAGTATATCCATCATTCTTTTAGGAGCCATATTTTCCCAAAAAATAACCGAAGGAATCTGAATAGAAATAAGTCAAAATATATAGAAATTGAAGGAAATCAAAGCCTACTAGTGACAACTACAAAGCCCAACATTATAATTCTCCAAATATCCTTACTATAGAGAAACAAGACCAAGTAAACAAAGTAGCCAAACAACAATGAAGATCAATAAAATTGTGTGCAGGATAAACCCGGTTAAGCAACGAATAAAGTGAATAAAATAAGAACAAAAAAGATTAAACACGTAAATTTTACATAGAAAAACTCTTTAAGGGGGGATAAAAAGCCACAAGCAAAAGGAAATTTCATTATAATTAATGAGAGTACAAAAGATAGAGAGAATTAAAAGAAAAAGCCTAAAGCACGACAAGAAAAACCCTTCGAAACAAAGAACAAAATTCTCTCAATCTACATAATTTTTTGTTATGTAAAACCTAGAGTAACTAATGCCTATTTATAAGCTGAAATTCATAGCATGTATGACTACAACAATTCTAGGTTAATTAGAATTTAAATGGGGAACTAAAAATAGAGTTTAACTAGGAGAAGAAAAGCCAAAATAAATTTTGGTCAAAATAAGAGGTATTCTTCCACAAATCTCTACCTTGACTCATATTTGGACCAACTCTCTTACCGAGCCCTGTTACATGCTTAATTGATTCTTCATCGAATACTTACCAGGTCCAAGCAATGCTCGAACTTTGAAACTGGAAGGCTCTTTGTCAACATGTTAGTTGAATTGTGTTCTTTGCCAATTTTAAAAATCTGAATATCCCATTAAATGATCACCTCTCGAACAAAATGATAGTGAATGTCTATGTGCTTCATTCTCTCGTGATGCATTTGATCTTTGGTAAGATGTATGGCACTTTGACTATCACAATATACGACAGTTGCCCCTTTTTCACTTACCAATTCTCTGAATAGGCTCCTTTACCAAATTGTTTATTTTACAGCTTCTGTAATTGTCATGTATTTTATTTCAGTAGTCGGCAAAGCCATTATAGCTTAAAGTGTCATTTCCAAGCTAATAGCACAGTTCCCAAAAGCAAATAGGTAACCTGTGAGAGACCTTCTTTGATCTAAGTCTCTTACATAAGCAGAATCAACATATCCAACTAAACCCTTTAGAGTTCTTCCAAACTCTAAGCACGTGTTAAAAGTACCATGTAAATATCTGAAAATTTGCTTAACTACATGCCAGAGTAACTTACCAGGATTGCCCATGTATCGGCTAACAACATTAACAACAAGTGAAATATCGGGACAAGTGCATACCATTGCATACATCAAACTTCCAATTGCATTTGAATAAGGAACTTTTGACTTCTTAATTTTGTAGGGAATATGAAATTAAGAGTTTAATGTATGCAACTAAATGAGTACTTACCGATTTTGCATTTTGCATCTCAAATCGCTTAAGAATCTTCTTGATGTACCTTTGTTACGATAAAAACAATTTCTTGGAATGTCTATCTCTCAAAATTTCCGTCCCTAAAATTTTCTTTGCTACACCTAAATCCTTCATCTTAAGCTTAGAGTTAAGCATGGTTTTAAGACGATCAATATTAGATGGATTCTTAGCTATAATTAACATATAATCAACAAAAAGTAGCAAATATATAAAAGAATCATCATTGTGACATTATAGATAAACATCACTATCATACTTATTTCAAGAAAAACCAATACTTAACATGAAAGAGTCAAACTTTTTATACTATTATCGAGGAGACTACTTCAAACCGTACAAAGACTTTTTGTAAGGGACAAACATAATCTTCTTTACCTTTAAATTTGAAGCCTTCCAGTTGTTGCTTGTAGATTTCCTCCTCAAGGTCACCATGAAGGAAAGTAGTCTTTACATCTAACTGCTCTAACTCAAGATTATTTGATGCAACAAGAGCCAAAAGCGCTCGAATGGACGTATGTTTCACATCATGATAATCAACTCCATCCACTTAAATTTAGCCCTTTACAATTAGTCTTGCTTTGTATCTAGTTTTGTTAGGACTCGAACCTTCCTTCTTTTTAAACATCTATTTCTATCCAATAATTCTTTTATTGATGAGTGGTTTAACTAGCCTCTAAGTCTCGTTCTTTTGAAGCAATTCCATCTCTTGTTCCATTGCAACTAGCCATTTGTGTAACGCCCTGATTTTCGGGATTTTTCAGGTTTTGTGAATTTTTAGTGAAATTTTAAAATTTTGGTGTTCTGAAGGTTGAAAATGTATGTACACGTGTTAGTGGGCCTTTAGAAGGCCCAAGCTTAAGTTAAAACCCGGTAAAATCTTAAGTTGGATTTTCAAGTGAAAGGGGACTTGGTTAAGTGGGCCTTTAAGAAAAATCGTGTAAAATATGTCACAAAGGGAGCCTTGGTAGAGTGGCAAGGTGGCGCCACTAAGCTCCTAAAAAAGTGGCGCCTAAGTGGGTATGCAAGGACAAGGGTTCGAGTTACAAGGTAAGCATAGTGTTTTTTTTTAATTTTTAAAGCATGAGCCTAATTTAAGTGGGAATTCGGCAAGGGGCTTCAGGGACTTGGGCCGATTGTTTTAGGGGAATTATTAGGGTTTTGTCTTTTTCTATTTTCTGTCATGAGAGTTAGGGTTAGCCACCTTAGGTGTTATTATTCTCTTTTCAGTCAAAAAAGCCGAAATTGGCCTCCCTAAGAGTATCTAGCCGATTTCTTCTTCTTCTTCCTCTCTATCATTGCTTTTCTTCTTTTCTTTTTACTCTGTTGATCTTCCCCTTAGCCGAACACTCTATCATACTCAGATCTGCAATTTCTTTCGATTCTATCCCTCCAAAAATAGCCATAGCCGATTGCTCAAAGTGCCAGAAATCCCGAAAACTGCTTTCTTTTTTGCCAATTTCTTGTAAGCCGAATTACCCCTATTCCTTTCACTTGTTGTGGCCGATTACTACATTCCCTTGAGCCACTTCATTGTCGACACCATCACCCAAACTCACAGCTCAAATCGCCATCTTCTTCTCTAGTTGAAAAGCCGAAATCACCATTAGTGTAGGGAGATAGCCGAAAATTTCAGATCTCATAGTTAAGGGTTCTACTAGCGTTCAAGGGGCAGATTTGCATCAGATCTGTGTAGGAATCGAAGAGAAATCATTGGTAAGTGTTTAATACCTCAGATCTGCTCAATATTTCATGTGTTGGAAAAGCCGAAAGTCCCTAAAGTTGGGGACTTTGCCGATTTGGACTTTTAGTAAATCAAGTGGTGTTTTTCTTTGTTCTTTGAGTGATAGTTGCGAAGGAGGCGAGCAAGTGAGGCAGTAAAGGCATCGGAATCATCAGATCTAGATCTAAAGCGATCTAAATCGGTAAAGGTAAGATTTTTAGGCCATTAAGGGGTATGGCCGAATGTGGTAAAGGATTGTAGCTTTGGTTTTTCGTAGATCTATTGATTAATCAATTAGATTTTGGGTTGTAGGAACTGTCCCATAGGAGATCTCGTTGGTGAAACCGCAAAACAGGTGTGTGATTCTGAACCCCTTCATTGTGCATGTTGGCAAATGCCGAAAAGCCGAAATGCCGAAGATTGGGCATTTCGAGGGCTTGTGAGAGTGCGAACACTCACAAGTTGGTAGGGAAACTTTGGAAATAAAGTCGGTACTGAAGGGGGAGTTAGCCACGAAATTTTGGGCGTTACGGTAAGTTGGGGCCTCGGTGGGCCGAGTATGGGCCCAATGGGCAATTTGGGCCCATTTAGGTAAAAATGGGTTTAAGGATAATAAAATGAACTGTAGGCGTAAGAACAGCTAAAACAAGGTAACTGAATATGAAATTTGGACTAAACGGGCCTAATGGGCTAATTGACGAAATAGGGCTCATTAGGGGTTTTAGGGCTTAAGAGCTAAAACAATTAAACTGTGTTAACCGAATTTCTGTAACGACTATGGGATTAGTAGAGACTGTAATAAGCATAAAAACTGTAATATGAGAGCAAAATTACTGAAATACCCTTAGGGCGAGAAATTACTGTTTTGCCCTTAGGTAGAAAATTACCGTTATACCCCTAGGGCTAAAAACCGACTGAATTGTTTGACATGACTATTATTGTTACTGCATATCATGATGTATGTATGTTTGATGCATGGGGTTTGGGTTTGATATTGGAGGAAGTGTGAGTGGCACTGCCACGTTACTGAAAGGGGCTATGCCTCGTATTGTTACTGAATGGGGCTTGGCCTCGTATACTGTTTATCTGAGCAGCCATACTGCAACTGTGGTGTGTGGGCTGGGTGGGTTGAGTTATTCCCCACATGGTGTGATGGCTGGGTGGTGTGTAGCGGTTGGTGGGTTGAGTAGTCTCCCCAATTGGGTTGCATTCATACTGTTATACTGTACTGTACTGTTATGGGCCTATGGGCCAAACTGTTATCTGAATAGGGCTTCGGCCCAGTATCTGTAATCTGAATAGGGCTTCGGCCCAGTATTTGACTGAAACTGGCTAGGGCTCAGGTCTAGTGGGCTCGAGCCGATGTGGGCTTTGGATGGGTTCTGTACACACTGAGTTTTCCCAAACTCACCCCTCTCTTTCCATCCTTGCAGGTGAGCCCTAGATCGTGACTTGGTTGTTGGGAGGGATTCAGAGTGGCCACGAAGACTGAACTCGTAATTTAATTGGTTTATTAATTTAATTATTTTTACTATTGGTTTTATTTTGCTATGGGTTGTAATAAGGCCACTTTATCTGTTTTTACTTGGGACTTTCAACTATTCTATTTCATCCATAATTACGCACTGTTTTCGAAAATTAAACAAATGTTTTCTTAACCAACCTGTTATTACAAGAGACTAAGTAAGATAATAAGGTTAAAGTGAACCGCTTAACAAATGAAATAGAGATTAAGTTGAGTAGTTATTAAAACAGGGATTTTCAAAATAGAAAATCAAACGTTGCTTTCCAAAACACACCATCGGACTTAGTAAATAAGGCGGCGTAGGATAGTATAGGTGATGTAGCCCACCGGACATGGCCATAACGTCTGGGCCGGGTTCGGGGTGTTACATTTAGTGGTATCAGAGCCAGGTTGCAACAACTCGGCTGTGGATCGGGTCCAAAAAGGGGTTTTCAAAATTTTTAAGCTCATAAAAGGTATTTTTGGAAAACCAGATTTTCTGAAAGAATTTTTGTTTTCAAAGTGATTTCTTTTAACTTGTCTTTTCTAAAATATGTTTAAAAAATTATTTTTAGGTCTAAGATTTTATTGAAATCTGGTACTTCGAGAGGTGGCACACTGAATCCCTGGCACCAAGTTGTAAGTATTTTCTGCCTTAACTTCTATACTGTACTGAAAATAAAGCTGTAGATAGTACTGAGCCTTGGATGTGATACTATAGGTGAGGTAGTATTAAGGCCATAAAACTGAAACTGTAGGGTAAACTAAACCTTAGGAAACTGAGACAGTAGCTAGGCTACGATCGCGCGAACACAAACTCTGAAATTTTATCTGTTCATAAGATATTCTGTAATAAACAACTGAAACATTAACTGATGGCATAAAATTCGTAAAACAGATAATCGATATGAGTATAAGAGCTACTCGGGGACGAGGCCGTGGACGAGGCCGAGTTAGTGCTCAAGCTGGATCATCGTCTTCTGAGCATAGGCCAGCAGGAGAGGCACGACCACCAGTGGAGGAAAATGGGCCGTACGATCGGGCCGCAGGGGACGACGCCTTATCCCAGGCCATGCTGAGAATTCTAGAAAGGGTGGCCGGAGCTAATGTTGGGCCTGTGAATAGGGGGTCCATTTCTGAGCGACTCTGAGCCAATGGAGCGGAAATTTTTAGGGGCATATCTGGAGTGGCCCCAAATGTGGCTGAGTACTGGTTGGAAGCCACAGAGCGAATTATGGACGACTTGGACTGCTCAGTGGAGCAGAAGCTGAAAGGAGCAGTATCGTTGCTGAGGGACGAGGCATATAATGGTGGATCACCGTAAGAGAGGGTACCCCAGCTGAGAGGGTAACTTGGGAATTGTTCAAGCAGTCTTTCAAGGCGAAATATGTTGGGGCTAGTTATGTGGATGCACGAAGGAAGGAATTTCTGAACCTGACCTAGGGTAGTAAGACTGTGGCTGAATATGAGGCAGAATTTCTGCGATTAAGCCGGTATGCTAGTGGCATTGTTTCCACCGAGTATGAGCGTAGTGTTCGGTTCGTGGATGGCCTCAGAGATGAGCTGAGAGTATTGATAGCGCCGCAGAGGGAGCGCGACTTTGCTGCACTGGTGGAGAAGGCTAAGATAGCCGAGGAAGTGAAGCAAGCTGAAAGGCGGAATCGCGATAGGGATCGCAACCGTTTTAAAAGAGACTCTGGAGTATCGGGAGCTGCAAACCGGAATTTTAAGAGGGCTAGAGTAGAAGAACCAGTGCGAGCTATGCCAGTGAATGTTGTTAGACCACAGGCTTGTGGAGACTGTGGCAGGGTTCATCGAGGAGAATGCTGGAAACGCAGTGGAGCTTGTTTTCGTTGTGGGTCTAAGGACCATCAGGTTAAGGACTGCCCACAGAAGCCAGCTCAGGCTCAAGCTGTTGATCAGAGAGTTGCTCAGCCTACGCGTGGGGGACTGCCACCGCCAAGGGGCCGTGGTCAAGGTAGAGGAGGCAATGGTAATGGACGTGGTCGTGGAGCACCTGGCAGGGGTGCTGGAAATGCTGAGGCTCGTCAGCCAGCCTTAGTGTATGCTGCTCGCTGCCGCGAGGAGGGTGATGCACCTGATGTTATAACTGGTACGTTCTTAATAGATCATACACCATATACTGCTTTAATTGATGTGGGTTCGACTCATTCGTATGTTGCTTGTGAAATTTCTGGGTCGTTGGGTGTGCATTCTGAGGAGACTGTGAGTGGGGTAACTGTGATTAGTCCTTTAGGTCACTCTGTTAGGGTAGATAAACTCTTTAGAGATGTGCCTTTAGAGACTCAAGGTAGGATCTTTCTAGGAGACTTGATGGAGTTACCTTTTGGAGAATTTAACTTGATTCTGGGCATGGACTGGTTAACCAAGCACAAGGCAACGTTGGATTGCGCGGCCAAAAGAATGGTATTAAGAACAACCGAAGGTGAGGAGGTGATGGTTATTGGTGAACGAAGGGACTATTTGTCCAATGTGGTTTCTGCCTTAAGGGCTGAAAGGTTGATGCGCAAAGGTTGTGAAGCATACTTAGCGTTTGTAAGTCAAACTGAACCCGAAGGGGTGACCGTGGAGACAGTGAGGACTGTTAATGAATTTCAAGATGTATTTCCTGAGGAGCTACCTGGACTACCTCCTAACCGAGAAGTGGAATTTGGGATTGATCTGTTGCCTGGAACAGCTCCAGTGTCCATTGCGCCTTACAGAATGGCACCAAAGGAGCTACTGGAATTGAAAGCCCAGATTCAAGAGTTGTTAGATAGGGGCTTCATTAGACCGAGTGTGTCTCCGTGGGGAGCACCAGTGCTGTTTGTGAAAAAGAAGGACAGTACGATGCGTATGTGTATCGATTATCGCCAGTTGAACAAACTGACGATAAAGAATAAGTATCCTCTGCCAAGAATCGACGATCTATTTGACCAGCTTAAAGGAGCTTCAGTGTTTTCCAAGATCGACCTTCGATCTGGGTATCATCAGTTAAGGGTAAAAGAGGTGGATGTGCATAAGACAGCATTCAGAACTCGTTATGGTCACTACGAGTTCTTGGTTATGCCCTTTGGATTGACGAATGCACCAGCAGCTTTTATGGATTTAATGAACCGAGTATTTCAGCCGTACTTGGATCGTTTTGTGGTCGTCTTTATTGACGATATATTGGTGTATTCGGAAACAGAGAAGAAGCATGATGAGCATCTTCGAATCGTTCTGCGGACTCTAAGAGAAAAGCAATTGTATGCGAAATTTAGTAAGTGCGAATTCTGGCTTCGAGAAGTGACTTTTCTGGGTCATGTTGTTTCTGCTAAGGGAATTAGGGTAGATCCTCGCAAGATTGAGGCAGTTCTGGATTGGAAGCCGCCTAGGACGGTGACAGAAATTCGTAGTTTTCTGGGTTTGGTAGGCTATTATAGAAGGTTTGTTGAGGGGTTCTCTATCATCGCGGCTCTATTAACGAAATTGTTAAGGAAGGGAGTACCCTTTAATTGGACTGAGAGGCAGCAAGAAGCTTTCGACAACCTGAAAAAGGTGTTGACCGAGGCGCCAGTGTTGATTCAGCCGGAATCTGGGAAGGACTTTACGGTTTATAGCGATGCTTTGCATGTGGGATTAGGTTGTGTACTGATGCAAGAGGGTAAGGTGGTTGCCTATGCTTCGCGACAGCTTAAGCCTTACGAGGTGAATTACCCTACGCATGATTTGGAGTTGGCAGCGGTGGTATTTGCATTGAAAATCTGGAGACACTACCTTTATGGGGAAAAGTGTATTATATACACTGACCACAAAAGTCTCAAATATCTGTTAACTCAGAAGGAGTTGAACCTTAGGCAACGGAGATGGATAGAGTTGCTTAAGGACTATGACTGTTCGATTGAGTATCACCCTGGCAAGGCTAATGTTGTGGCTGATGCACTGAGCCGAAGGACTGTTACTGAGTTAAAGGCGATGTTCGCTCGTTTAAGTTTGTATGATGATGGGAGTTTGCTGGCCGAACTGCAAGTGAGACCGACTTGGACCGAGAGGATTAAAGAATTGCAGTGGAAGGATGATTCGTTGACTCATCGATTTCAACAAGTCAAGGAGGGTAAAAGTGAGGATTTTGGACTGAATTCTGATGGAGTCCTATGCTTTCGAGGAAAAGTCTGTATTCCTAAGGATTCTGACTTGAGGAAGTTGATATTGAGTGAGGCTCATGGTGGAGCCTATGCTATGCACCCTGGAGGTAATAAGTTGTATAGGGATTTGCGAGAAGGGTACTGGTGGCCTGGACTTAAGCGAGAGGTGACTGATTTCGTTGGGAAATGTTTGACGTGTCAGCAAGTTAAAGCTGAGCACCAACTGCCGTCTGGATTGTTGCAGCCAGTAAAGATTCCGCAGTGGAAATGGGAAAGAGTAACGATGGATTTTGTGAGTGGCTTGCCTTTGACACCTTCAAAGAAGGACTCTGTTTGGGTAGTTGTGGATAGATTGACGAAGTCTGCTCATTTTATACCAGTTAGAACTGATTACTCACTTCAGAAGTTGGCCAAGCTGTATGTAGCAGAGATAGTGCGTTTGCATGGGGTGCCGGTTTCGATAATTTCTGATCGAGATCCTAGATTTACATCTCGATTCTGGAAGAAGTTGCATGAGGCGTTAGGTACGCGATTGGACTTCAGTACTGCATTTCACCCTCAGACAGATGGTCAGTCTGAAAGGGTCATTCAAGTGTTGGAAGACATGTTAAGAGGATGTATCATTGATTTTCGTGGTAGTTGGGAAGATTATTTACCGTTGGCAGAATTTGCATACAACAACAGTTATCAAGCAAGTATTCAGATGGCTCCATATGAGGCACTTTATGGACGGAGATGTCGCACTCCTACTTGTTGGACAGAATTGGGAGAACGTAGAGTTCTTGGACCAGAGTTGGTAGCAGATACCGAAAGTAAAGTTAAGCTGATTTGAGATCGGTTAAAGGAGGCGTCTGATCGGCAGAAGTCATATGCTGACCTTAAGCGTAAGGAGATTGAGTTCGCTGTTGGGGATATGGCGTTCCTAAAGGTGTCGCCGTGGAAGAAGATCTTGAGATTTGGTAAAAAGGGCAAGCTAAGTCCGCGGTTTATTGGGCCTTATCGGATTCTTAAGCGGATTGGGCCAGTAGCCTATCAGTTGGAGTTGCCACCAGAGTTGGATCGTATCCATGACGTTTTTCACGTGTCTATGCTAAGACGGTATCGATCGGACCCTTCGCATATTGTACCAGTAGAGGAGATTACAGTAAATGCCGATTTGACTTTCGAGGAGGAACCTGTGGAGATCTTAGATCGTGATGTCAAAGTCTTAAGGAGGAAGTCGGTTCCTTTGGTAAAGGTGCTATGGCGTAATCATGGTAGAGAAGAAGCTACTTGGGAGCCAGAGGAGACTATGCGTCAACAATACCCTCAGTTATTTGGATCAGGTAAATTTCGTGGACGAAATTTCTTTAAGGGGGTAGAGTTGTAACGCCCTGATTTTCGGGATTTTTCGGGTTTTGTGAATTTTTAGTGAAATTTTAAAATTTTGGTGTTCTGAAGGTTGAAAATGTATGTACATGTGTTAGTGGGCCTTTAGAAGGCCCAAGCTTAAGTTAAAACCCGGTAAAATCTTAAGTTGGATTTTCAAGTGAAAGGGGACTTGGTTAAGTGGGCCTTTAAGAAAAATCGTGTAAAATATGTCACAAAGGGAGCCTTGGTAGAGTGGCAAGGTGGCGCCACTAAGCTCCTAAAAAAGTGGCGCCTAAGTGGGTATGCAAGGACAAGGGTTCGAGTTACAAGGTAAGCATAGTGTTTTTTTTAATTTTTAAAGCATGAGCCTAATTTAAGTGGGAATTCGGCAAGGGGCTTCAGGGACTTGGGCCGATTGTTTTAGGGGAATTATTAGGGTTTTGTCTTTTTCTATTTTCTGTCATGAGAGTTAGGGTTAGCCACCTTAGGTGTTATTATTCTCTTTTCAGTCAAAAAAGCCGAAATTGGCCTCCCTAAGAGTATCTAGCCGATTTCTTCTTCTTCTTCCTCTCTATCATTGCTTTTCTTCTTTTCTTTTTACTCTGTTGATCTTTCCCTTAGCCGAACACTCTATCATACTCAGATCTGCAATTTCTTTCGATTCTATCCCTCCAAAAATAGCCATAGCCGATTGCTCAAAGTGCCAGAAATCCTGAAAACTGCTTTCTTTTTTGCCAATTTCTTGTAAGCCGAATTACCCCTATTCCTTTCACTTGTTGTGGCCGATTACTACATTCCCTTGAGCCACTTCATTGTCGACACCATCACCCAAACTCACAGCTCAAATCGCCATCTTCTTCTCTAGTTGAAAAGCCGAAATCACCATTAGTGTAGGGAGATAGCCGAAAATTTCAGATCTCATAGTTAAGGGTTCTACTAGCGTTCAAGGGGCAGATTTGCATCAGATCTGTGTAGGAATCGAAGAGAAATCATTGGTAAGTGTTTAATACCTCAGATCTGTTCAATATTTCATGTGTTGGAAAAGCCGAAAGTCCCTAAAGTTGGGGACTTTGCCGATTTGGACTTTTAGTAAATCAAGTGGTGTTTTTCTTTGTTCTTTGAGTGATAGTTGCGAAGGAGGCGAGCAAGTGAGGCAGTAAAGGCATCGGAATCATCAGATCTAGATCTAAAGCGATCTAAATCGGTAAAGGTAAGATTTTTAAGCCATTAAGGGGTATGGCCGAATGTGGTAAAGGATTGTAGCTTTGGTTTTTCGTAGATCTATTGATTAATCAATTAGATTTTGGGTTGTAGGAACTGTCGCATAGGAGATCTTGTTGGTGAAATCGCAAAACAGGTGTGTGATTCTGAACCCCTTCATTGTGCATGTTGGCAAATGCCGAAAAGCCGAAATGCCGAAGATTGGGCATTTCAAGGGCTTGTGAGAGTGCGAACACTCACAAGTTGGTAGGGAAACTTTGGATATGAAGTCGGTACTGAAGGGGGAGTTAGCCACGAAATTTTGGGCGTTACGGTAAGTTGGGGCCTCGGTGGGCCGAGTATGGGCCCAATGGGCAATTTGGGCCCATTTAGGTAAAAATGGGTTTAAGGGTAATAAAATGAACTGTAGGCGTAAAAACAGCTAAAACAAGGTAACTGAATATGAAATTTGGACTAAACGGGCCTAATGGGCTAATTGACGAAATAGGGCTCATTAGGGGTTTTAGGGCTTAAGAGCTAAAATAATTAAACTGTGTTAACCGAATTTCTGTAACGACTATGGGATTAGTAGAGACTGTAATAAGCATAAAAACTGTAATATGAGAGCAAAATTACTGAAATACCCTTAGGGCGAGAAATTACTGTTTTGCCCTTAGGTAGAAAATTACCGTTATACCCCTAGGGCTAAAAACCGACTGAATTGTTTGACATGACTATTATTGTTACTGCATATCATGATGTATGTATGTTTGATGCATGGGGTTTGGGTTTGATATTGGAGGAAGTGTGAGTGGCACTGCCACGTTACTGAAAGGGGCTATGCCTCGTATTGTTACTGAATGGGGCTTTGCCTCGTATACTGTTTATCTGAGCAGCCATGCTGCAACTGTGGTGTGTGGGCTGGGTGGGTTGAGTTATTCCCCACATGGTGTGATGGCTGGTACAGGTGGTGTGTAGCGGTTGGTGGGTTGAGTAGTCTCCCCAATTGGGTTGCATTCATACTGTTATACTGTACTGTACTGTTATGGGCTTATGGGCCAAACTGTTATCTGAATAGGGCTTCGGCCCAGTATCTGTAATCTGAATAGGGCTTCGGCCCAGTATTTGACTGAAACTGGCTAGGGCTCAGGTCTAGTGGGCTCGAGCCGATGTGGGCTTTGGATGGGTTCTGCACACACTGAGTTTTCCCAAACTCACCCCTCTCTTTCCATCCTTGCAGGTGAGCCCTAGATCGTGACTTGGTTGCTGGGAGGGATTCAGAGTGGCCACGAAGACTGAACTCGTAATTTAATTGGTTTATTAATTTAATTATTTTTACTATTGGTTTTATTTTGCTATGGGTTGTAATAAGGCCACTTTATCTGTTTTTACTTGGGACTTTCAACTATTCTATTTCATCCATAATTACGCACTGTTTTCGAAAATTAAACAAATGTTTTCTTAACCAACCTGTTATTACAACAGACTAAGTAAGATAATAAGGTTAAAGTGAACCGCTTAACAAATGAAATAGAGATTAAGTTGAGTAGTTATTAAAACAGGGATTTTCAAAATAGAAAATCAAGCGTTGCTTTCCAAAACACACCATCGGACTTAGTAAATAAGGCGGCGTAGGATAGTATAGGTGATGTAGCCCACCGGACATGGCCATAACGTCTGGGCCGGGTTCGGGGTGTTACAATTTGCTAGAATCGAAAGCTTGAATTGCCTCACAGTAACATGAAGAATTGATTGAATCAATGCTCTCGCTAATACTTAGAGCATAAGCCACTAGGTATCTTTCAAAATATTTTTGTGGTAGTCAAATTTCTCGTCGTTTCCTATCACGAGCCAACTTATAATTGGTTAACTGAGATGGTGAGGGTACCAGATGGTTAGATGGAAACCTAAATAAATCCGAAATAGCTTCAAACTTGTAAGACTCTTCGTTGGGCATTTTCTCTTCGTGACGTCACCCCCTGTTTCAGCTTTTGACTCTACCTTGCTCGAGACACTCTAATTTGTTGTGTCTTTAAAAGTAAAAGTCACCTTTTCTAATCGAAACATGGTAGATTTATCAAATGTAACATCTTTGCTAACAATTATTTTGTTAAATTCCAAACACCACAACTTAAAACCTTTTGTACCAGCAGAGTATCTGAGAAAGATGCATTTTACGATCCTTGGTTTGACTTTCCCAGGCTAACTTTAGCATAAGCAGGACAAGCAAAAAATCTAAGATTGGAATAATTAGGAGGATTACCTAACCATATCTCCTCTGGAACTTTACCATTCAATGCTCAATGAGGAGATCGATTTATTAAATAACTTGCCAGGTTTACGACTTTAGCCCAAAATTCTTTCCCTAAATCTACATTAGAAAGCATGCATCAAGCCTTTTCTAGTAAGGTTCTGCTCATTCTTTCTGTAACTTTATTCTACTGCGGAGTTCTAACAACGATTTAGTGCCTTTCAATTCCTTCTCGTTTGCAGAAATCATTAACCTTTGACAAATAGAATTCAAAACCATTATCTGTTTTCAATCACTTCATAGATTTTTTGGTTTATAATTCTAATAGTGTCTTCCACTATTTGAAGATTCTAAAGACTTCACTTTTCTGTTTCAAGAAATAAACCCAAACTTTTTTGGAGTGATCTTCAATAAAAGTTAGGAAATATTTATTGCCTCCTTTTGAGATGTCAGAAGATGGACCCTATAAATCAAAATGAATGTAATTTAGAGTCTCTTTTGTTTTGTGCACTGTTGAATAAAAAACTAACTCGGGTTTGTTTCCCAAAAACATAATGCTCGTAGAAACCTAACTTACCAATTCCAGTGTATTTGAGAAAACATCTATTGCAAAAGACTGTCATATCTTTCTCACTCATATGACCCAGTCGCATGTGCCAAAGTTTGGTTGAGCCAGAATTAGTGGAGAAAGAGTTACGTCGTATCGTATAAGTTATTTTTCAATTTTTCTTCGGTAATTGCAGCCACACCAGTAACCGTTGACCCTTGCAGAATTATAAGCTATCTTTTTTCTGTCCTCTCATCACAAAAGGAGCCCCATGAAAAACTTTTAAGCTATTTGACTTAATGACTATCCTGCAACAGTTAGAATCCAAAATTCCCAATAAGATATTTTTCTTTAAATTAGGAACATATTTGACATCTGAAAGTGTCCAAATAATTCCGTCAAGCATCCTAATTTGTACTGTTCTGATTCCAGATATTTTACATGGAGAGTTATTCCCCATCAGCACAATTGTAACACCCCTAGCCCGTATCCATCGCCGGAATAGGGTTACGGAGCATTACCGAACTTATTACTTAAAATTCATACATTTCATGTTCATTTCTCATATCCAAACATTAGTCATTCAAATTTAGTCATACAGTCCCTAACAAGAGCCCTTGAGGCCCACAATAAGCATTAAAAATAATTTGGGACTAAATTAAGAACTCAAGGAAATTTTGGGAAAACATTGAAATTTTCATAGTACAAGGGACACACGCCCATGTGGCCAGGCCGTGTGAGAAGAGACACGCCTATGTCTCAGGCTATTTAGGCATTCAAAATGGGATCACATGGCCGTGTCCCAGCCCGTGTCTGACCCCCATGTAACTCACTAACTTGGACCACACGGCCAATCACACGCCCATGTGACTAGCCCGTGTAACTCACTAACTTGTTTTCTAAAGAGGTATTAGGGGACACACGGCCGTGCCACCTGGCCGTGTGTCACACATGGCTGAGACACACACCCATGTCTATGCTCGTGTGGACAAAAATAGTCTATATTCCAAGTCATATTTCTCACCCAAATTTTCATTAACTTCAACATTCCAATTGGCATATAACCACAACATAAATAGGTATTCAAACTAACCAAAATTAAGCCTAAAACATATAATTTCATTATCAACAATCATAAGTTCTTAGGCATCACGAAGAATCAATTTCGACATGCCAAAATCATTTCCAAAAGCTACCTAATTGGTTATTTGCATATATGCACCATAATGCCTAAAGTATAACATGTATACCATTCCTCCAATTCATCTAATAGGTACCAAACTACCAACTCACAAACAAGTCATTCCCATAGAAATCATAAATCATACAAAATGAGGCTAACCACACACATATATATACAAGCCAACATATACCATAACAGCCAAATCAAATGGTTATTTACATAACTAAAACACATGGGCTTTCTTTAGCCAAATGACCTATACATGCCATATAACCAAAATACATTAATCAAAAGTACCAAAACAGCCGATAGATAGTGTGATGAGATCTCCGATGATACGAACTCAATTGATGTGGTTACGAGTCGTAGTGTTTGCCCGATCGAGAAATTGAGTAAGTGTTTAGCTTATAGCGAAATAGGCACCTGCACACAAATTAACAAACTGAATTTAGATTTCATTTTGCACTTGGGCCCCTCGTGTTTAGGCCAAACTCGATGTTATCGAAGTGTGTCGAAACATGATGCGGTCGGGATTGCATCATCCGACAACTTCCAATCTGAGCGAGCTTCTAAATCACTAAAAAAACACAAAAAAGGAAACAGAGTAAGCAATTAAGCTTAATAAGTTCGTATAACATAGACTTTAACTTACCATTTAAACACAATTTAGATAAACAAACATAGTATATCCCACTCAATTTGGTCAAATGCCTAAGCACATATATTCACCAATAGGTTAGTCATGTAGAGCACATATAACAATCAAATAACATGGATGAACATAACAATTATGCAAAATTCATGTATACATATATCTTCCATTTCATACTTCAATATATCATATAATGTCATTTTCATATAACTCATGCATCATTTGTGCTAAGTCATAATGAATTTATATAATCTGTATCAAAACTATGCCCGTTGAACCACTTAAAATGTCGCTAGATACATGGGTAGTACACACTAAGTGTACTAAACAGTAATCCATCAATTCCTGTACATGTATGCTCTTTCGAGCTATGAATGGTAACTCTTCCGAGTTGAAATAACGGTAAGCTTATACGAGCTGAGAATCGGTAAGCTCTTATGAGCTGCAATTCAGTAAGCTCATACGTGCTGTGGTGAGTCCGCAACACATGCAGGATCTCAACCAAATCAGTAACCCTAATGACATGTCATTTGTATCCTACAAATTCCTAAGGTTCACACGAGACTTGATATTCTTTATACTTCATTGATTAGGCATTCGATAATCATATATCTTGATGACATAATCCATATACAAAAATTTCAATTAATGTATATATATATATATATGTACACAAATACTCAGTTTTAATTACACGAACTTGCCTCAAACTCGAACGACTGGAATTGATCGACTAGTCGATAATTTTCTCTTTTCCCCGATCTAGTTTCGTACTTCATTTTTCTTTATCTATATACTCAAATTTAACTCATTTAATTTACATTCTATTCAATTCAGTTCAAAATTCATATTATGGAAAAATTATTATTTTACCCCTAAACTTTTGACTTCTTTACAATTTAGTCCTTAGCTCATAAAAATGTAAATTCATGCAAATTAGTCCACAACCATGCTAGCTGGATTTTATATAGACCCATATCAGCCCATACATTTCATTTATTTACACATTTCGCCATGGATTTTAAACATTTCTCAATTTAACCCTTAATTTGCAATTTCATTTAAAATCACTTAACAAAAGTTGTTTATCTAACAACAACCATTCATTTTCTACCATCAAACAACAAAAAAAATTCATATTCATCAATTAAAAAACTCAAAAAATTCAATATTTTTGTAAATTAGTCCCTGGGCTAGCTAGATTAAGCTACAACAACCTCAAAAATATAAAAATCATTAAAAACCAAGCAAAATTGCACTTACATGCATAAGAAAACCCTAGCCGAACCTTCAAGCTTCTTTAATGGAGTTTCCTTACCCTATTTCTAGTGGAAGAGATGAACTAAAAAGATGATATATTTGTTTTACTTAGTTTATCTTAACATATTTATTATTTTACTAAATTAGCCTTATTAATTAACATTTAAAATTACCTAATACACGTCCAAGAATTTCCACTAAATCTTATAATGGTCTAATTACCACTTAAGGGCCTCCATTTTAAAGTTATATAGCTATTAGACACCTTTATTTAATAGAACTCAACTTTTACACTTTACGCGATTTAGTCCTTTTTATCGAATTAAGCACGCAAATGGTAAAATTTCTTAACGAAATTTTCATGCAATCATACTATCATGCTGTAGACATTAAAATAATAAAAAATAAATATTTTGATCTCATATTTGTGGTTCCAAAACCACTATTCTGATTTCATTAAAAATAGGCTGTTACAACAACTTCACCTTCAACTGAAATGTACATGGAGAACCAGCCCTATTGGGACACATGTGATAGGAGCACCCTGAATCTAAGATCCATTTGAAAGTAAGATGAGAGCTTTTGCTTGTTGACACCAATAAGAAATCATCACCTTTGTCATTAACTATACTAGCATCTGCAATTTTGGCTTTCTGTTTATCTTTCTCGTCGCTTTCGGCATCCCTTTTGATTTTATTTTGAAGTTTCCAAAATTCTACCTTAACATGGCCACCTTTTTTACAATGGCCACAATATTTGTCACAATTTCTAGATTTGGACCTTGCTTTAGACCTGTTTCGATCTATTTTTCTGGTTTATTGTTTACCTCTTGCAACTAGAACTGAGGCTTGCCCATTTGATTTTTTTTATTCTGGCCTAACTCATTATCGAGTTTATCCTTACTCAGAAGATTCCCCTTCACATCCTCGAATAAGAGATGATCTCTCTCATAAATCAGAGTTTCCATGTAAGTTTTATAAGAAGAGGGCAAAGAGCATAACAACAACATAACTTGATTCTTGTCACTAATCTCTGCTTCGAGATTTTTTAAGTCATTAAGAAGGGTAACAAACTCACTAATATGAGTTCTAATAGATTCACCTTCAACCATTGTAAACATGTAAAGACGTTTTAATACTAACCTGTTGGCCAGAGATTTCTTTATATATAAGGCTTCTAGTTTCTTCCACAACATAGACGTTGTTTTCTCCTTCAGAACCTCCTGTAACACATTATTTATGATGCATAATTGAATAGTAGATAGAGCCTCTTCATTGAGCTTTTCCCATTCTGGCTAATCCATATCTACAGGCTTCTTCCCTATAATGACCTTATTCAGACCATTCTAAACCAATATTATCATCATTTGAACTTGCCACAAATTGAAATTTACAATTTCGACTAACTTTTCAATATCGAACCTTGATGCTACCATCTCTGAACGGGTTGACTGTAACACCTCTCACCCGTATTCAATGCCAGAATATTGTTATGGAGCATTACCGGACTTATTACACAAATAAACATACATTTCCATTTTCAAATAACTATCAATCAAATACATTTATATTATCCCTATTACGAGCCTACGAAGCCCAAAACATGTTTAAGAGTGGTTCGGGACTAAACTGATAACTTAGGAAAATTTTAGGAAAACTTTGAAAATTCTTATATACAGAGAACACACGCCCGTGTGGCCAAGCCGTGTGTCTCACATGGCCAAAAGACACGCCCGTGTCACAGGCCATGGGGATATTCCAAATGGGAGCACATGGTCGTGTCCCAAACTGTAGCTTACCTTGTGTAACTCTTTAACTTGGATCACATGGCCAACCACAAGCCTGTGTCTAGCCCGTGTAACTCACTTACTTGTTTTTATTAAATGCTGCAAGGGACACATGGCTATGTCACCTGACTGTGTGTCAAACACGGCTAAGACACACGCCTATATGGACAAAAATATGCTATTTACCAAGCCATTTTGCCACCCAAACTTGTATACATCAACATCAAGCCAAAGGATACCAAAACATGGCATAAATAAACATTCAACCAACATCAACCAAGCATAATTCATACCATTTCAATGCCAACAAACACTAATCACAATAACACCATTTTTATACCATTCAATTTCTTACCAAACTTCACTTTCTCATATCGTCAATATAAACACTTTCTAATATGCATTATTTTCCCAATTTCACTAGCATACCAACATTAAAAATTTAGCAATTTGATATCCACAATACCTATTACCAACAAGCATCACAATTCCATCATCAAACATATATAACATTAGCCATATGCTCATTGCCGAAACCATTTTTTATGGGTTTTGGAAAAAAACGGGATCGACTTAAAAAATAAAAATGGGAGTCGCCACCAATCTTTTTAGGTGTGATTGGATCACCTTTAAAACATTTTGTTTTAAAATCATTAGATTTGGTCTACGAAATCAGAAAAACGGGTCCGGGAGCCGGTTACGTTCGAGGAAGGATTAGCACCCTCGTAATGCCCAAAAATTGGTACCTAATTGATTATCAAATGTCTTTAATGTCAGAAATTTAAAAAATTTTAAGATGCAATCCTTTTTAAGATATCTTGATTTTAGAAATTAGGGTCCGTTTATATCAAATGAGCCAAAACATCACATCCGGTAAGTTTGGAAGCCATGTTTTTAAGACATTCGAAACTAAGCTAGCCCATTTTTGAAAATCTCTATCTCGAAAAGACAAAGCACCATATCCAGTAAGTTAAGACACAACGCTTTGAAATTCCAAGATAGTGGCTTTGTATTTTGAAAACCTTTAAAAACTTAGAAGGGTGCTTAACTATTTGAATTCAACGAGAAAAGTTGCAAACCAGTAAGTTAGGGCACTACTTTTCTCGAAGCTTTCAAACATCAAGCATTGCCTTTCATTTTTGAAAACTTTGGAATTTCGTTTTTAAAGTGTATTTATATTATAAAACATAACATATAAGATAATATGCTATAACAGTAGGTAAATGAAAGCATAACATAAATGTCATACATTAACACTTCATGTAAATATAACACATTAAACGATAAAACACAACCTATACTAATATACATTTACATATCATGCAAATAAATATAAAACATAAAAAGTATATGGTATTTCGTACAAATATAACTTAAAGAAGTCACATCAATTTCCATGCAAATATATGAAACAGATAATTTATGAAATAGTAATAACATGCTAAAACAAATTTTAAATAAATATAAAAGGATATGAAAATAAGTCATCCAATTATTAATATATAAAAAAATTTAAATAAAAGGTATATATAAAAAAATATTTTAAATCAACACAAAAAATAATAATTTGGAAGAATAAGATTAGTGTATAATTAATTAATAAAAGTATATTCTAAAAAAGGAAATTTATAATAAATAGAAACAAAACCTTATAATAAATTTTATAACATATAAATTAAATATTTAAGATGTATATAAAATATGATTAAAAAAAATTTACAAATTTACAAAACGTAATACTAATATATAATAAAATATAGATAATATATGATAAAATATAAGATAATGGAATAAAGTATAATATAATAATATAAAAAAATATAAATAGATAGTAAATAACTTATAACAATAAATAATATAATATAAAACTAATATATATATATATATATATATGAAATTAATAAAATAATATGGAATAAAATAAAATTTTTACATATAAAATAGTATTTTATGGTAAAAAAAATATATTGAATATTTTGAATAGATAAATTATAAAAAAAGAGTAAAAGGATTAAAATTAAAATTAAATAGAATCACAGGGCTAATTTTAAAATAATAAAAACGAATTTGGGCTTAATAGAAACGCGCGTTGAAATCCGAGGGACTCACTGGGAAATTAGCCCTAATCCCGAAACGGCAACGTTTCAGCATCCGTGTTTAAAGGGTATAAAGACCAAATTGAAACAATAACAGAATAATGGGATAAAATTTAAAAAATTGGGTAAACCTAATTTAAAAAACAAAAATTGCGAAGGGACCAATTGGGGAATTAGCCCAACAAACGAAAACACGCGGATCCTTTGGCCGGGTCGGGTCAACACGCGGATCGCAGCACCAAACGGTGCCGTTTTATTAATGCTACTTAAAGCTTCTTTTAACCCAAAAAAAAACATTTTAAAAGTTAAAAAACAAAAGAGAGGCCCGGATGCTCTCTCCCTTCACTAGCCTGAACCCTGGTGACCGCCGTTGGCCACTTCTGCATGCGCCACACACGCGCCACCGTTCGTGGTGGTCGGAGGTAAGTTTTCGTTTTTTTTGCACAAAATAGATGTTTGAGATCTCTTCGTTTGCATGCATTGAACAGGGAATATAAACAAAATAAAAAGAAAGAAAATGGGAAAAGAGTCACCTCTAGTTTCGAAAGAAACTGTCTTTTTATATATTTTTTGTATATGTGTGGTAAATCGTGTGTGTGTATATCCCTCTCTGTGTACGTGAGTATATCGTGCTATCCCCTTATAGATTTACAAAGAGGGCTTTTATAGCCTCTATTATTTGATACAAAAAAGGAAACAAAATCCTTTTATTTTCTTGCTATTGTTTGCTGTTTCTTTCCTTCTTTTTGCAGGCAAATCGCAAGAATTCTGGCACGATACGAGGCTGAAGTGTGGCGCGCTGCTAGAAGCAACAATATCGGTGTTGTTTGTGCCGTTAGTGGTGCAATCGATGAGGAGTTGTGGTGTATCGAAAAGGGCGTTGATTGGGCCACTGAATCCGAAAGGTCCCGTCGTTTGGACAACCGAAGCTTCTGGAGCTTCATTGCGGCGCTGAAGAGAAAGAGAGCTAGGGTTTCAAACCCTAGCTGAGAGTCATTTGGGCCTCTGTTGTTTGGGCCTTCGGGCCTGTGTGTTTGGGTCAGGTGCTCATATAGGCTATGGGTTCTTAGGAGTTTAGGTTAATTTGGGGTATTTGGGTGTAATGGTTTGGGTACTGTGGTGGGTTTAATCTGGACTGTTTGTAAAATGATTGTATAAATGGATGTTACTTATTTTGGTTTATTTATTTTAAGGCCCGGGCAAAATTAGGTGCTTACAGCTGCCCCTCTTTGCTCATTACTGTGTAACAGGAATACAGCAAAGACTATTAAAGGACCAATTTTGCCCGGGTATGCCGAGTCTTGAGTTCTTCGATCTGCTCCCCGTCGAATATAGAGATGCCAAGTCTGCTTTCTTTGATCTATTCCCCGTCTAATACAGAGAGATAAGATCTGTCATCTTGGATCTGCTTCGATGTAAAACACTTGAAGGTCAGATCTGCTATGTCTTCGATCTGCTCCACTCCTACCAGTGAGATGAGATCTGCTGTTTTAGCCTGTTACCCTACCACTTTGGGAGTTAAGGCAAGTTTTCGATCTGCTCTACTCCTGCTAGTGGGATGAGATCTGCTATTTTAGCCTGTTACCCTACCACTTAGGGAGTTAAGGTGAGTCTTCGATCCACTCCACTCTTGCCAGTGGGATGGGATCTGCAATTTGAGCCTGTTACCCTACCACTTAGGGAGTTAAGGCGAGTCTTTGATCCACTCCACTCCTGCCAGTGGGATGGGGTCTACAATTTGAGCTTGTTACCCTACCACTTAGGGAGTTAAGGCGAGTCTTCGATCCACTCCACTCCTGCTAGTGGGATGGGATCTGCAATTTGAGCCTGTTACCGTACCACTTAGGGAGTTAAGGCGAGTCTTCGATCCACCCCACTCCTGCCAGTGGGATGGGATCTGCGATTTTAGCATTTTACCCTACCACTTAGGGAGTTAATGCAAGTCTTCTATCCATTCCACTCCTGCCAGTGGGATAGGATCTGTAAATTTAGCCTGTTACCCTACCACTTAGGGAGTTAAGGCGAGTCTTTGATCCACTCCACTCCTGCCAGTGGGATGGGATCTGCAATTTGAGCCTGTTACCCTACCACTTAGGGAGTTAAGGCGAGTCTTCGATCCACTCCACTCCTGCCAGTGGGATGGGATCTGCAATTTGAGCCTGTTACACTACTACTTAGGGAGTTAAGATCTGCTGAAATTTGTAGTTTTAATCAATCTTGCTACATTGACCACTGGGGAATCCATCTGTAGAATTGATTTCCTAGAATTTATGCGTATGTCAAATAATTAAGATGTCATGATCGAAATGAGTCAAATGCTTCCTAATTATGATGCAAAAATGTTATGAGAATGATTCCTATTTCAGGACATTATCCCTCATTCATCTATCGAGATTTCTACTTCGTTTTTCTCGACATATCAATCATACTCTGCTCATATACTTTGAATCTTCTCCATCAATTTGGTCCACTGCACCATTCCCAAATGTTATGACCCACTGGAGATGTTTGTGAAATGATCTTTGCTTAGGATTGAATCGTTTGAACTGTCCAATTCATCATTTGGACTGAAGAAGAAATTCTCTCAAGGACCTTCGATCCTTACTTAATGGGAATTCCTTAAACAATTGTCATGTTTTAGTTTCTTATATTATCTAGAAATTTCCAAAGTAATATGTAAAACTTCGTTTGTGAAGATATTTTAGTTTATCAATCATTATTTCAATGCAACATGCTTTATGAATAATGGACAACAAATAAATTGATCTTTGAAGAACATTATAATTCGAATGATTTATACAAAAGAGATTAATCTAGGAATCTATCTTTGAGAAGAAAGAGAATCCAAAGATAGTAAACAGTACAAAAATCAGATGCCCTAGATATCGCAGCTTGGGCTTCTATATACAGGCTCTATGAAAACTGCTTTGAGTTTAACATGTGTTTAGAAGACCCAAAGTACTTTGTTGGTGCCCCAGCATGTAACATACTTCGCTTCTTGTTGAGCAAGGTTGTTGCATACCTTTCAAAATTTGAGCCGCCCTTTCGGGTTTTCAACTCAAAACCCCTTTGGTCTCAAGGTGCCCTTTGCGGGTTTTCACCTTGGCCTCTCCATTTTATTTTTCTTTTTCTTTTCTATTTTCTCTTTTTTCTTTTTCTTTTTCTTTTTCCTTTTTTTCTTTTTTCCTCTTTTTTTTTGAATAGAAGTCTCAAAGCGCCCTTTGCGGGTTTTCACTTTGGCTTCCGTGAGAAATTCTTGTGGACGAACCATCTTCGTCTGTGTCATCCATTCTTGGTACATTTGATTAGGATGAATACTTTCAAGTTAAGCTCACTAGAGGTATTCAATTCTTGACCCCATCAAAAAAAGAATCTCAATTCATAAACCCATGAGAAAGGGATTGCCTCAGCAGCAGTCCTGGCTATCGTTTGACAAACACATGGCTCGATGATGTCTCTGAAGCATCCACAAACTTCATAAATTGCCCCAATTGTAAAGCTACCGAATGAGCGTAGCAAATAGGGGTCACAACAGATATGGCTATGGTGCTTGTAGGATAGAGAATGAACAAGCTCGCAGATCATCAGCTGAAAACCCAACTTGGTCAATATGAGCACAAAGGTAAAAATTATTGTTCTTCGGATGTCATACTTTGTTGTTAATGATAGTACCAGGTAGCACATTGTCAGGAGATCTCTGCTGGAAAAACTTGGTATGATGGTTTTGTGCAACAATAAGCACAAACTTAGGGTTCCAATTCTCGTCAAGGAACTTGCACGCCTCAATAACTTAATCAAGTCCTTTGTACATCTTTTGACTGAACTGAGACTCGCTATCTCTATCCTTGGAGATAATGATCTGATCAGGCTTCCTCTTCCCAAAACTTGTATAGAAGTCTAAGAAAGCTTCCTTCATGATACCTCATCCACTTTGTCAGAAACTGGTTTGAAACAACTAGAATTGAAGGCGTTTGCTCTAGCATAAGCATAGAGAGTAAGTAGTAGTTTCTTATGCCAATCTTTACCAGTCTCGATCATCTTCTGTAATTTATTTTTTCTTTTTTCTTTTTTCTTTTGGAAACCTTGGTTGTACTGTGATAGGGTGCCTAATCTTTGAACGGACTGCAAACCTTTGACATTGTGCAGTTGAAAATGATCTTTTCTTTTCCCTTTTCCTTTTTTTTTTCCCTTTTTTTTGTTTTTTATGTTTCTTTTTTTGAATCGATGACTATTGACTTTGTAATATTGGCATACGAAGCTACTTTCTCCCTCTTAATTGAGCAGTCAACAGTGGCAAAGATGATCCATTGTCAGCTCAAAACTTTTGACGAGAATAGACCCATGACTCCTTAAATTTGGCATTTAGAGTATACCTGATGTAATCATGTATCCTCCTTGACAACGTTTTTGGATTTCCATAATAGCCTCCACGAGGTCTTGTTTTGGCTTTCTGGCTATGCGTGATCTAATTTCACCACCCTTCCTTCCTCTAAGGTTGTATTCTCTATCACTTTTTCATGGGGTAAAATCGTTTCTCTTCTGGCTTTACCATTTTCAACAAATTCAGAGATAAGTTACAACCTTCATCATCTTCAAAGTACTGAGATTCCTTTAAACACATGTCGAGCTCAAAAAGGAAATCCAAATCTATAATATCGTTGCCTACGTCATTGATATCTAGGGATCTACGATAGGCACAAAAGAATATACAAGGAATGAATGCATTCAAAAATGACTATTTACATGTTATGAATGCAATGAAAATTAAGCAAGAATTTAAAGGTCAAAAGAATATTTATCAAGAACGAAAGAATGAAAGAATATTTGTACGTATCGGGAACAAAAGTATGTTTTACTGAAACAAAAATGTCTGAACATAAGCCTATTTCACAAATGAGATCTTGTTACTCCTAGGCCTTAGAGTAACAAAAGTGTTCTGAAAATTACCCTGTATAATCTTTAAAAACTACAAGAAGTTTCTCTACAGACTAATTGTTCAAAACAATTCCAAGTTTGTAAAGACGAATGCCCCACAAATTTCCTTGCTCGGAATCCAATACTATTATTTCTTCCCAAACCATCTTCAACAGGGTTCCTATTTCTATAATATCCCCCTCGATCCTTCTCGCGATACTTTAATCAATTACATTTGCCCCCTTATCACCATGGTCCGGTAACGAGCTCTTTGTACCAGGGGTATCATCAAACTTCACAATCCCCATCTTAATGAGCTTTTCCACGGTTTTCTTGAAGCTAACGCAATTTTCTATTGAATGCCCTTGTACTCCCGCATGGTATTCACATTTAGCATCTGCGTCATACCATTTGGGATATGGGGGTTGTAGCGGCCTTGAATAAAAAGGAGCTACCACATGTGCATTGAATAAATTCTGATAGAGTTCCCCATACGACATCGGGATAGGCGTAAATTGGATCTTTTCAGCATCTTGTCTCGTATCAGATTCATTCTTTTGTGAACCTTACTGCCCTTTAGTTACTACTCTTGGTTGACTAACTGTAATTGATTTCGAGTTATAACTACATGCATTGTTCACCTCATTATCTTTTCTCCTTGGGGCTAATCTCTTGATAGCTTCCCCCTCTATCTTGCCACCTCTTATGGCATTTTCAATCATTTCCCCTGCCATAACTATGTCAGCAAAACTTTTTGTAGTATTCCCAATCAGATGGGTAATGAATGGAGCCTTCAAGGTGTTGATAAAGAGCATGGTGGTCTCCTTCTCCAAGAGCGGTGGTTGAACCTGTATAGCAATCTCCCTCCATCTCTGTGCATATTGCCTAAAACTCTCATTAGGCTTCTTCTCTATATTTTGCAACGTGATCCTATCTGGAGTCATATCAGTCACGTGATTGTACTGTTGCATGAAAGCCTGAGCAAGATCTTTCCATGAACTTATTCTGGCCCGGCTAAGCTGATTATACCACTTGGCTACTGCCCCAACCAAACTATCCTGGAAACAATGAATCAACAATTAATCATTGTTTACATAACCCGTCATCCTTCTACAGAACATTGTGATGTGGGCCTTTAAACAAGTAGTCTCATTGTACTTTTCAAACTCCGGCATTTTGAACTTATGAGGGAGCACCAATTCTGGGACCAAGCTCAAATCCTTGGCATCAATTCCATAATGGTTATCAACACCTTCTAAAGCCTTGAACTTTTCTTCCAACCACTTACAACGATCTTCCAACTGTTTTGAGGACTCAGTGGCCATTCTTTCTTTCTCAACCATATCTAGATTAGGAGTGATAGGGTTAACCGGGCTATCTCCTAAATTAAATCCTGACCCAGATGGGAAATTCACAGGGATTCTAGCATTGACCGGCCCATTTTGAGGCCTTACAGTGACAGATGGCCTTCTAGGAGGTGGCACATGACGTGGAGTAAAACCCGGAGGATAATCTTCACCCTCTTCGCCAGTGATAACCATAGGAGCCTTTCCTTTATCAGTGGCCCTTAGCAGCTGAGCCATTTCAACCATCATATTTCTCTGAGCCTCTAGCATTTGCTCTCTCATGTCATTCTGCATCTTGGCCAACTGCTCTTGCAATTGGTCTTGCATATCCTTTTGCAACTGCTCAAATCTTTGGTCCATACTCCTAGTTTTAGTGCGGGTACCGTAAGGATGTGTGATTTCCAGATTTCTTCCTTGACCTATGTAGTAACTTTAACTAATTAGGATCTTCCTATAATTTTGAATGCAAATGATGCAATGAAATGCTATGAGATGTAAATGCATGAATGCAAAAAAGATATCGATCTTGATTCAATTTCATTTAGAAAGTTTTATTTAGAAAAAGAATATCTTTACATATGAATGAATTACAAATATGCCTTCACCCCATGGCCCAAAGCTTTAACTTTCCTAAACAATAAAGCTAAATCTTGACCACGATCTATATTTCACGCTCAATGTATCAACTTGTACCTTCAGGGTTCTTAAATGATCTACTACCGTCTCGAAATTGAGCTATGACTATGAAATAATCCCTACAGCCATGGACACCTCCTCCAATGTTTGTGAAGTTGTTCTAATTATCTTGAAAGAAAGATTGGCGAACAAGTAGGCATTACAGCATGCTGCCTTAAAATGATATCCAACACCTTCAGTATTTCTTGAGAGCTTTCAGATTCCTATCCGTGCAAAGCATTTTGACATGCTTACATGGATATCTTCTCAGCATAGCTAATCTTCATTTTAAAGGTCTTTAAATGAATGGTCTTCTTAAATCTCTTTCTTTTGCATCCATTTGGTTAGGCCATCAAGGCTTGCATTTCCATTGTCTCTAATAGGTGCAACATAGTAAACTCATGCTTGTTGTTTGGTAGCAGTCCTATAGTAAATAAGCCTTTTACCATCATAGGTCTAATTTTCCATCCAACTCACTTTTGTAGATCTCATGTACTCTGTCAATCACTTTCCTTTCACCACTGTTACCATCGACCATTTTCATATGAGAGAGAATCGCTGTAATGGTCGAAGTGTACATCCATGCTATTCTTGTTCACCTTGAAGTGAGTAATGAATACATTCCTTCTGCCCCTTTGTACGCCTTGCCATAGGGTGTCGATCAATCTACCTCGTATCCAATTCTGTTTTGATTGGAACAACATTAGGAAGTACCAGTAGCGGAAGAGGCAAGAAATCTAATGCTGCTCCATTTCCCTCTTGCTCTTTCCTTTTTTTAGCATACTCCCTCTCCCCATGAAGCTCATCAATTTCCTCAAAAGTTGGCATACAGTCAGCCCTTGAGTAAACTTTATCAACTTGAAACTCAGGATAACGCTACAAAACTGAATATTCCTCCACCACGGGTACCATATCAGCTTTTCCAAACATAAAGCCTCTATATACAAGATTCCAATGATGGTCCGAAACAAAATCTTGTCTATTTTCAAGTCAAGCAAGTACTGTAAGTTCCCAACTGCTTGGCTTCGCTACTTCATTGTTCTCATATTTTCTTTAACTCATGGTGACTATTCTGTGTGACGATGATACGAAAGTAATCTGGCAGTTCTAACACATATCCCCCAGCTAAATTACATCCTTTTACCAACTGAGTTTGCTTTGACCATATATGGACGTTAGCGTCGTCTTCCACTCTATCAAAAAGTCCGCTCTCTATAATAAAACTTTCTAACTTAGAAACTAACCGTGAATCGATACCTTTTAAATGTAAAATGACATGCAATGACAACAAAAATAAAATTGGTCAGTGACAAGTATATAAGACATAATTCAAGGAAATAGAAAATAAACAAGCACTTATATGGGTGATTACTATGGGTCAACAAAGTTCTACCTAAGGCAAGCTCCTAGGGTTAACTATATGAGTTTTTGGTTCTAAAGGAAAAGGGTACCTGAACCAGCAGATTCCTCGATCCTCACCCATCATAGGCTCATTTGAATCGAGTTCAGTTCAGGGGAATACATTTCCCTATGGCTACACGGAGATGAAAATCTCACGAAACCATAGATACGGATGTATTCCGAAAGTGATCCACTATCCTGCACGGAGGCGAAAACCTTACGAAGGCATAGTTTCTCACTCCCACTTAAGGGTATGACCACAACGGTCATGAAAATGCAATATAGCAACACATGTAATAATTCAAACACATGTAATGCAAAGAGGATTAAATTTTAAAACTTTTCAAATTTTTGACATTAAGACAAAAGGTAATCAATTATATGGCTTGACTCTCTTAGTGGAGTCCCCAGTGGAGTCGCCAAGCTGTCGAAACCATTTTTATGGGTTTTGGAAAAAAGGGGTCGACTTAAAAAACAAAAATGGGAGTCGCCACCAATCTTTTTAGGTGTGATTGGATCACCTTTAAAACATTTTGTTTTAAAATCATTAGATTTGGTCTACGAAATCAGAAAAACAGGTCCAGGAGCCGATTACGTCCGAGGAAGGATTAGCACCCTCGTAACGCCCAAAAATTGGTACCTAATTGATTATCAAATGTCTTTAATGTCGGAAATTTAAAAAATTTTAAGATGCAATCCTCCTTAAGATATCTTGATTTTAGAAATTAGGGTCCGTTTATATCAAATGAGCCAAAACATCACATCCGGTAAGTTTGGAAGCCATGTTTTTAAGACATTCGAAACTAAGCTAGCCCATTTTTGAAAATCTCTATCTCGAAAAGACAAAGCACCATATCCAGTAAGTTAAGACACAACGCTTTGAAATTCCAAGATAGTGGCTTTGTATTTTGAAAACCTTTAAAAACTTAGAAGGGTGCTTAACTATTTGAATTCAACGAGAAAAGTTGCAAACCAGTAAGTTAGGGCACTACTTTTCTCGAAGCTTTCAAACATCAAGCATTGCCTTTCATTTTTGAAAACTTTGGAATTTCGTTTTTAAAGTGTATTTATATTATAAAACATAACATATAAGATAATATGCTATAACAGTAGGTAAATGAAAGCATAACATAAATGTCATACATTAACACTTCATGTAAATATAACACATTAAACGATAAAACACAACCTATACTAATATACATTTACATATCATGCAAATAAATATAAAACATAAAAAGTATATGGTATTTTGTACAAATATAACTTAAAGAAGTCACATCAATTTCCATGCAAATATATGAAACAGATAATTTATGAAATAGTATTAACATGCTAAAACAAATTTTAAATAAATATAAAAGGATATGAAAATAAGTCATCCAATTATTAATATATAAAAAAAATTTAAATAAAAGGTATATATAAAAAAAATATTTTAAATCAACACAAAAAAAATAATTTGGAAGAATAAGATTAGTGTATAATTAATTAATAAAAGTATATTCTAAAAAAGGAAATTTATAATAAATAGAAACAAAACCTTATAATAAATTTTATAACATATAAATTAAATATTTAAGATGTATATAAAATATGATAAAAAAAATTTACAAATTTACAAAACGTAATACTAATATATAATAAAATATAGATAATATATGATAAAATATAAGATAATGGAATAAAGTATAATATAATAATATAAAAAATATAAATAGATTGTAAATAACTTATAACAATAAATAATATAATATAAAACTAATATATATATATATATATATATATATGAAATTAATAAAATAATATGGAATAAAATAAAATTTTTACATATAAAATAGTATTTTATGGTAAAAAAAATATATTGAATATTTTGAATAGATAAATTATAAAAAAGAGTAAAAGGATTAAAATTAAAATTAAATAGAATCACAGGGCTAATTTTAAAATAATAAAAACGAATTTGGGCTTAATAGAAACACGCGTTGAAATCCGAGGGACTCACTGGGAAATTAGCCCTAATCCCGAAACGGCAACGTTTTAGCATCCGTGTTTAAAGGGTACAAGGACCAAATTGAAACAATAACAGAATAATGGGATAAAATTTAAAAAATTGGGTAAACCTAATTTAAAAAACAAAAATTGCGGAGGGACCAATTGAGGAATTAGCCCAACAAACGAAAACACGCGGATCCTTTGGCCGGGTCGGGTCAAAACGCGGATCGCAGCACCAAACGGTGCCGTTTTATTAATGCTACTTAAAGCTTCTTTTAACCCAAGAAAAACATTTTAAAAGTTAAAAAACAAAAGAGAGGCCCGGATGCTCTCTCCCTTCACTGGCCTGAACCCCGGTGACCGCCGTTGGCCACTTCTGCATGAGCCACACACGCGCCACCGTTCGCGGTGGCCGGAGGTAAGTTTTCATTTTTTTTTTTGCACAAAATAGACGTTTGAGATCTCTTCGTTTGCATGCATTGAACAGGGAATATAAATAAAATAAAAAGAAAGAAAATGGGAAAAGAGTCACCTCTAGTTTCGAAAGAAACTGTCTTTTTATATATATTTTGTATATGTGTGGTAAATCGTGTGTGTGTATATCCCTCTCTGTGTACGTGAGTATATCGTGGTATCCCCTTACAGATTTACAAAGAGGGCTTTTATTGCCTCTGTTATTTGATACAAAAAAAGAAACAAAATCCTTTTATTTTCTTGCTATTGTTTGATGTTTTTTTCCTTCTTTTTGCAGGCGAATCGCAAGAATTCCGGCACGATACGAGGCTGAAGTGTGGCGCGCTGCTGGAAGTAAAGATCTCGGCGTTGTTTGCGCCGTTAGTGGCGCAATCGGTGAGGAGTTGTGGTGCGTCGAAAAGGGCATTGATTGGGCCACTGAATCCGAAAGGTCCTGTCGTTTGGACAACCGAAGCTTTTGGAGCTTCATTGCGGCGCTGAAAAGAAAGAGAGCTAGGGTTTCAAACCCTAGCTAAGAGTCATTTGGGCCTCTGTTGTTTGGGCCTTCGGGCCTGTGTGTTTGGGTCAGGTGCTCATATAGGCTATGGGTTCTTAGGAGTTTAGGTTAATTTGGGGTATTTGGGTGTAATAGTTTGGGTACTGTGGTGGGTTTAATCTGGACTGTTTGTAAAAGGATTGTATAAATGGACGTTACTTATTTTGGTTTATTTATTTTAAGGCCCGGGCAAAATTAGGTGCTTACACTCATATATATACATCACCAAATCAACCAAATTAAGCCAAGTCTCATGACTATAAACAACACCAAAATATTTAACATTTACAAGCCATTTCAAATGACTAAATTCATCACCAAAACCATTGACCATAGTCCTATACATGCCATATAACCGTTTACAAAGATTCAAAAATACCAAGGTGATAGCTTGATAGGGTGATGAAGTCTCTGATGATCCCTGAACCGAGCTACCTTTGATTTCTCTATAAAACATGGAAAATAAAACAAAGTAAGCTTTATAGCTTGGTAAGCTCGTATGCATAATATAATACATACCAAACATACACTACTTCAACATATATCAATTTATAACATATATCATACCAAATCACAAACCTTTCACTTGTTATTCATATGAATAGATATGAAATTCTCAAATCTCTTTGATTCATTGCTCATGTAGTTCGTGTAAGTACCTGTACCAACTCATAACAATCTCATATTCATTCACTTCTCTGATATTCCCTTTGAACCATTCAGAATACTATTGGCTACTCGGGAATCTCACACCCTAAGTGCCACATATATAGTCGAAGCTATCTCAATCCCATATCACATATAATGCTCACTCTTGAGCTATCTACTGGCCTACTCACACAAGTTGTCAGTTAGTAATTAGATTTTAGTGATTTTGTGTGTAATGGATTGATTTGTAAAAATAGTAATTTGAGAGACTCAAATTGCAAAAATTTATGAAATGAGATGATTTGTATGTTTACTATGAACATTCGGCCTAAGGGTACAAGAGAAGATTTTAATTGTTTGATGTTTTATGAATTTGGATCAATTTAGTTAAAGTGAAAAAAATGTAAGAGGCTATTGTGTAAATTATTTAATTATGTGATTTTGAATGATAATAATTTGGTTAAATGATTAAAATAAATTCAACTAATTGTCAATTTATCTCAAGAACAAAAGAGATCGGAGTTGGACTGAGGGAAGGCGAAATTACCTGAATAGTTGATTTACCACGTGCAAATATCCGAGGTAAGTTCTTAAGTCACTAAATGAGCTTGATTTCAAGTAGAGATAAAATTACGAATTGGATTGAAATGTTTGAGATGTATATGTGTTAGTACCGAATTATGAAATGATGGTGATGTACACTAGTTATGATTTATACATGATTATTGATTGAGGATTTGATATTTGAGTTATGATATCCATGGCTGATGGTATTAGCCGAATTGAATTATTGGAGATGAACATGTCATTACCGAATGTAAATTAAAATGTTGAATGGTTTATTTGTTGTATATTGAGGTAGTTGAAGGTAAATTATAATGTGAATAAGATATGTGCTATGTTTACCAAGTGAAGCATGAATGATAATGAAATTAATTGTTGTGTTCTAGCTATGGTATTTAAATGTGACGTGTTTAATTTTATATAGTTGAAATGTGGTATCTATGGTATTATTGAAAGTACCGATTGAATTATGAGGTGGAAAATTTATTAAATTGATATATAGATGGAATGTGCCAAATGTGAGTTGATTGGGAAGTGATTTATCCAAGTGCTTTGGTTAAAACAGACTTTACGTCTAGCAGGCCTTGTGCCAGTGATTAAAATCGGGTAAAACGCCTAGTAGGCTTTGAGCCGGTGAACAGTATCAAGCTTTAAGCTTAAGAGGCCTAGTGCCTATGTGAATCAAATTGTTAAATTAGAATTAAAAAGGTGAGTGATTCAGATTAACTAGTATCGAATTCAGGTACGTTATATAGTTTCAAATTCTATTGCCAAAAGAGTGCATTTATGTAAATGAAATTGTCTATCTCTGAACAATGGGCAAGATTGAAGCATATGTGAATTAAGGTTTTCGGTAATGTGATTATAGTTATGTGAATATGATTATAAACTAAGGATTTGAGACTTAATTTTTATGATTGACTATGTTGTTTTGGTATATTGAATGAAAGGTGAACTTGGGATGATTTGGTATATCTTAATGAATGTGTTATATGAAACAAACAGATCAGGTATGTGTTGATAGATTATTTTCTAGATAATAAAATGAGTATTGCTTGCTGAAAATAGACTTTGTATCATACATATTGATATGTGCAGTATAAGAGTGTGAGACGCAAGTATAAATTTTATAAGTAAATGGAATTGCCTTGAGATGAGAAAGTGAATATAGATCAATGAGAAATGTGGTTATACTTTAATGCATGCATATGAGCTTATTTCATGACACCTATATCTATGTGGAAGGACATGTGTTAATGTAATTTGACTTGATTAGTTGTAAGCTGTCCACTTAAAGTAGTCATATGTGTCATTCGGTCATGGTTGTTTAATTAAAGAATAAGCACATAAAAAAAATGCAAATCACGTGTCGAAATTTCATGATATGTTGGTTATGTATTATGTTTTAAATTTTAAAAATAAGTTGGTAATAATTGAAGTTGATCCTTTTGCTTAAAACTTACTAAGCTTAGTTAGCTTACTATGTATTTGCTCATTCTATTTTATAGATTTTGGAAATTCAAGGTAAAAGCTTGGGAATCATCAGCATCACGTCACACTATCGACTGTTTTGGTATTTTATGTTTTAAGCTTAACTTATGGCATGTATAGGCTGAATAATATTTTGTACGATACATTTTGTTCATGTATATGTAAAAGCCATGCGAATATGGCTTGTCTATTTTGTTAAGTGCGGTTTTATGTTATGATCACTTGTTGTGGATGTTATAATTATTTGAAGTTGAATGTTTAAGCTATGACCTGTTTTAAAATAAAATCTAATTATATGTGTTCTTATGTACCTAGCCGAATAGATGGTTATGAAATTAGTCTTGGCTGTGTCTTTTATTGCTTTGTTGGTTAGGTAATGAAAACATGATTAGGTTTGGATTGGTATGTTAATGTAATAGTTAAAATAGTTGCAATGTATCATGCACATATGTATATTTATAATATAATTATGCAAGGTGAATTATGATTGATGTTTTAATTTATATGAATTCTTGTGATGGCCCATATGTGGTTGTAAAATAATATTTATTAGTTAAATGAGAAGTATATGATTGGAGTAATTTTATAAAGTTGATGTGTGCTGTTTATAATATGACTAAAAAGGCTTTATTTTATGATTTGTTTGAGTCAAAATTATGCAAGTACAATTTATGAAATGAAATGGTTTATTAGTTGTGATACGTGCACTTGCTATTGTGTTAAAATGATATGTTCATAAATTGTTTATTAAATAATGAAATAATTTTATTAGCTTGGTTAAGTACACATGCTTATGTAATATAATGTTATATTTGACATGTGGTATATTATTTTTGATATGTGGTAATAATGTAATAGAGTTTTGGTTATTTAATTGATGTGATGGAATAATGATGCTTGTTGAAATGTAATTTAATTTGATATCAATATGCTTAATTATTTATATGTGTTTTGAAAAATATATATTTGACTATGATTTCATTAATCATTGCCGCATATGACATTAGTTAATAAATTTTGATATATGATATGTTCAGTTTAACAGGTATATGAAATCTATAATGGAATAAAATGTTGGTATTTTATAAATATTCGAATTTCATTACTTCATTGAGTGTAAACTTTTCATTTGTAATTAAAAGTATATTATTTGAGACTTTGAGGTAGGAAATTTAAGTGTCATATCATTTACAGTGTATGTTTATTGATTGATCAGTCTTACATTTTAATTATACGATTATACATGTGTGTATATAAATTTGTTCGGAAGTTGTCTATTGTACGATAATTGTTTGGAAGTGATGTTTGGTCCGGTAATGCCTCGTAACCCTATTCCGGTGATGGATACGAGTTAGGGGTGTTGCACCCTCTCATATTAAGATAACGAAATGTCACATCCAGTAAGTTAGGACACAACACTTCGAATCCTTGAGAATGAGCTTGCCTTTAAAAAAAACTCATGTATTTTAATCTTAAAAGGATATTTGGTTATTTAGGTTAAACGAGAAAAATCAAAACCCAGTAAGTTAGGGCACGATTTCTTGAATTTCCAAGTATAGAATATTGCCTTATTTTGAAAAATTTTCCTTTTTTTTAATAATAGCAAGTACACCACTTAGCGATGTGTATTTATTTATTTGGAGTAAAATAAAACAATCCATATTGGATAAATACATTGGAGTTTAATTCACGATGCAATAACATGAAACAAAAATGTAATAATGAACTTGGAACAATAATACATGAATGAAATATTACACAAGTGAATGACAATAATATGAAAATACGAATAAACGAATTAAAATACATAATGACAATAACCACGCAACATATGTCACTTAAACTAATATTGATAATCAAAGAAAAATATATTAAATAATATGTAACAATGTAAAATAAATAAATAAGACAATTTTTAATAAATAATACATAAAAAAAGTTTAAAATAAATACTATAAAAAGTAATTTAAAGTAAATAAAACAATTTAAAGTAATCAACATAGAACAATTTAAAATAAAATAATATATAAAGTAACTTGAATTGAGTAATTAAAAAAAAATTAAAATAACATATAACAAGTTTAAAATATAATATGTAAAAAAGAAGTTTAAAAACAAAACAATTTAACGATAAATGACAAACAAAAAAGATAATAGATATACATTTTAAAATAAATAGTATATAAGAAAAAAAATTGAAATAAATAATAGAACAGTTTAAAAATAAACAATATGACAAATTTTAAAACATCATATAAAATGGTTTATCTTAAATAATATATAAAATGTAAAATGGATAATAAATAAAATAATGTACTAATATAAAATAGTTTAACAAGAAAGAGGTCAAGGGTTGAATTGAAATAAAAATAAAAATACGAGGTATCAATCATCAATAATAGAAGAGCTAACAAGGATCTAAAATGCGCTCAAACAAGCAGGGACTGGATGAAAAAAATTCCCTAGCCCTCATGCGCCCCATTTCTCACGGGACCAAAATGAAACGAGTGCAAAATCCATGAGGTCAATTTAAAGACACCAAAGAAAGAACAAAAGGAGCGAATTGAAAATGAGTGACAAAGCAGAAGGATCCACAGCAAAAAAGCTCACTGGGCCTTAAAAATGCACGGATTTTCAACCAATCGGGTCAAGTCGAACCGGCCTTCCCTAAAATGACACCGTTTTGCGTCTGGGGAGGCCGGCATGAAACGCTGCCATTTTATGGGGCTATTTAAGCCTAAAATTTTTATTTTCTTTTTATTTTTCAGCCTTTCATAAAAAAAAAAAAAACTAAAAACTTTTAAAACCTTTCCCTTTCTCCTTTCTTTCTTTGGCCAATTGGGTCCCTCGGAGGTCCACTGTACCACCACCGTATTCGGTGGCCAGCGACGCGCAAGAATGGGCTGTTTCACCTCATTTTGAATGGAACCCTCCAGGCCCACAAAACCGAAAGAAAAAGTCCCTCTTTTACCCCTTTTGGTCCGTTCCAGCCACGGAAGGGAGACCTCCGACGATGGGACCACGGAGCGATGATGCGGCCGCGAGGTAACTCCGGTGAGTCCCTTTCCCTTCCTTTTTCTTTTTATTTCGTGTATAAAAAAATAAGAAAAATAAATAAAACTTAAAGAGTAAACAACTAAAACGTAAATCACTTTAAGAGTTTCGATCTCTTTTTTTTTTGGATTTGAATGTGCGTCGAAAAAAAATGAGATCGTTGATTCTAGCTTTATATAGCCATTTACACATTATATTTTATTATTTCTACTGTTTATGCTTTTGTCTTTGCCTTTTTGCTCTCGCTTTTGTCGTCCCTGTTTCTTTATTCTTGCAAGCATTCTTGGAGGGTTAATGAAGAAAGGAGGCCGACCTTTTGCTATTTCGGTGCTAGCGTGCCAAGGGAGTCGAGCCTTGAGCGTCAAGTGTGCTACGAAAGCACATGGAGGTGCGGCGTGAGAGAGGCTCAAAAACCCTAGGGTTTCTAAGCTAGTTTAGTTCTTGGGCCTTTTGGGCCCCTAGGTTTGGGTTAATGTTTGGGCCTATTGGGCTATAATTTGGACTTTTATTTAGGGTTTTTTATTTATAAATTTATTATTTTGTATAGCTTATGGGCTCGGGCAAAATGAACCTATTACAGATAAAATGATTGACAAAATGAAAAAAATTTAAAGTTAGGTGACGTAGAATAATATTGAATTAATGGCGAGTGATCAAAATAAAAATTTATTAAAGTTGATTGACTAAAATAAAATAATTATAAGCAGCAGTGCCTAATTTGCGATTTGTTTTATTTTTAAGGTCTAAAATGAACATTTATGAAAATTAGCCCTAAACAAGTTAGAAATTGTTTTGCTAAAAAAAAAAAAAAATCCAAAAATCTCTAAATTCTTTTCTTTGTTTTCTTTCTTTTTTCTTGCAAAATTAAGAAAAGAAAAGAATCCATATGTAAAATAATAGAAAAAAATATACATACTGAATTACTGATGTTGAAATTCCGCTGGAAGAACCATAAAAAAGACATCAGTATCAGCTTCAAGAATCAGAGGAGAGAAATTCGAGATTGCTCCTTTTTCTCTCTATAAATTTCTAGGTTTTAAGACTCAGTAATTAATTATTATTATCGAAAACGGCTATTTCCTCTGTTTATTTGTTAATCGACAATGAGCGATCAATCGGAGGAATTGCCTCTCATGGCTCCCCCACCGATCACCGAGCCCAGCGAGATCGACCTCGAGGCCGGTCCAGCCGATCAAATTCAGTGTCGAATTTGCCTCGAAACCGACGGTATGTTCTACTTTTAAACCCTATTTCCTCAAATTTAACTTCCTTTTTTAAAGAAATTTTAAAAAATTGGTTTCATCGATTGTGCTATGAATCACGATCACTTTGCATATTTTAAGCCTTCCTCTCGAAAAAATTCTGGTCCTTTTTTCCTTCAAAATTCAACTACGTACATCACTCTAGTATAACAGGTTCAATTTTTTCGTTTGGCGACCGAAC
Organism: Gossypium stocksii; assembly: GCA_020496765.1. NCBI lineage: Eukaryota > Viridiplantae > Streptophyta > Magnoliopsida > Malvales > Malvaceae > Gossypium > Gossypium stocksii. Next base: position 66,420,978 of record CM035626.1, read on the forward strand.
TGATTGGATTATTAAACGAATTTAGAGAAGATAAAAATAGCAATTTAATTATTTTCAATTCCCTTTTTTTATTTTAAATAATTCCTTTGCAGTAATTTTTTTTGGTCATCCTACACAATAATGTTTAATAATTAAGAAAAAAAAAAAAAAGAAAACTTAATTTTTGTTGCTAAGGGTGTTGTTTGAAGGAACTTGTGCTAATAACTAGTTCAATGTGCAATTGTTTTCCTCAGGTAGAGATTTTATTGCTCCTTGCAAGTGCAAAGGAACATCAAAATATGTACATCGGGAATGTTTAGATCATTGGCGAGCTGTAAAGGTATAAACATTGATACCCTTTTTCTTCATTTTTGAACAGTGAAATTGGAATGATTTATACTTTACTTGTAATATGGTTTCACTGGCGTCTGTACGAGTGCTTTTCTTTACAGCTGTTATTTCATTGCTTGAACTAAAGTTCAATGCTAGTGTTGCTGTGTTAGTTTCTGGATGCCAATTGTTCTGATAATCTAGATTCAATTTCTTTCTTCTGCATGTTTCTGCTAACGGAGTAAAAAGTTAGACAATCATACAACATAAAAAAAAAAGATATATACCTGCAACATTAGTCCTTTGTTCAATAATGGAAACAAAAATTGTGTTTACTTTATATCCCCCCCCCCCAAAAAAAAATGCAAGTTTAGTGAATTTAACTTAAGGGGAGCCTTCATGTTAAATCTATTTTACTGTAGTGTGGTCAGATATCAGCTTCATTCTATATAAAAATTCATTTTATTGAATGAGGATTATGGTTGCAGACTGAATAGCAGTTACTCCCAGCCCAATCTAACAAATGCAGTTGATCTTGATCTTGATCAAGGACAAAGGCATAAAGTATTAAGTGTTTGTCTATTGTGTAAAGTTTAACCTACTAGCAATTTGATACCGGTTACCAATTTGCCTTGATCAAAGACAAAGACAAAGGCATAATGATTTCAGGTTACTTTGATAGCTTCCAATATAGTCCATCTTAAAGTGTCCCTAACAGGAATCTGGAGAACGTTATGCTGTATTGCTTGAAAATTGAAGTAACCTCAAGCATAACATGTAACCCCAAACATTGAATAATCAACTCAAAAGTCAAGTATACTCAAAAGTCAAGTATGTCATACTAAAATTTAATAGAATTTTGAGAAATGCAGCTATATTACATTTTCTGAGACACTAATAGCTTTATAAATAGCATAGTAATTGTTGAATATAGTTCGGTTTAGAACAGTTGCTCTTGGATAATCCCTTGGAAAAGATCAGAGGAAGAGTTTATAGGTAAATTGTTTGCACGTTTATACAACATTTACAACAATCAATAAAACTTAAACAAGAATTAACCTATGTTACCTTCTTGAAGGCTACCTTTACCTAACAGTAGATAGGACAAAGTTGATTAAGTGCTTTTGGATATTTTTGGACAAGGTGCATTTGATTAGGCGCTTGCTTGGTGTGCCTAGGCACACTTTTTGTTAAGGTGTTAGGCATTAAAAGAAGCAGTTTGGTTGAAGCTCTCTTTAATTTAATTTGTTTTGAACTTTTCTTTTCACTAGATGTACCTTTAATAGTGATAAAGGGATAACATCTAACTTTCTGCTTTTCATTATTTGAGTACACAACAATACACATAAGATCATAAGGAAATCATGTATGTTGACCAACAAGAGAAAAGGAAAATTGTGTATGTTTTATGGATAAACTTGGCCTTTTTTAGAGTTTGTTATCATAATCGTATATCATAAGCATATTTTATATATACACACAGAGGGACACATGAAAAAACACATGCATTTGCACCTTACTTCACTTAGGCAAGCACATTTTTTCATCTTAGGCAATGTAAGGATTCTAGTGTCTAGAGTGCACCTTGTGCCCTTTACAAAACTGGCTGGGTCAGTGTGGTCAAGGGCACTAGGCGCACACAAGGCGCGAAGTCCTCTATATAGCCCAAGGTGCAAGGTGCAAAAAAAGAAAAAGAGCTCAAAAGCTTGTCTAAGTAAAGGTGCATACGTATTTATGTTACATTATGGTTGGTCCTTTAGTTACGAAAAAAAAAAAAAAAACCCAAAGAATTGCATTATTCTCAAGTCTTCACCATTACATTACAATAATATTAAAATATATACATCAATCTTTGCTTCAAATGCATATTACAAAAATTATTGAAAAAAATTACAATGGAAGAAAATAAAAAATAGAGAAGGAGAAAAAGAATTAAAGGAAAAAAGAAATAATAGAATAGATAGAGAATAAAAACAAATGTTTACCTTTTGCTTGGTAGTGTTGGTATTTGGTTTTGATGAGAAATGTTCAAGGGAGATTGAAGTTTGAGTCTTGATGATTTAATGAAGTTTTAACAAAGTTTTGAGAAATCTAGTTGGTTTATAATTGATAAATTTAAAAGAAATAATAGCATTTTGAGTTTTAAAATAAAAAATATATATATAAAAAAGAAGTTAAAAGTCGGCTTAAGTGAAGGAAATAATGATATTTGAGTTTTTTAACTATAAAATAAAAGGGAAGCTTAAAAGTTAACAGTCAGCTGTAGTGGGTATTTTGATTTTGATTTTTTATTTTTCTTTTTCTATTTAGGGTATTTGAATTTTAAGATAACAATAATAATAAAAGAATCTTAAGAATTGGCTCCATTGCTTCACTCAAGCTAGCTTTTTTTCCGCCCATTGTTGAAGTCCAAAGTGCAATAAAAGTGCACTAGGGCAAGTGCCCAATAAAATAGCTTCGCCTGAGAAGGTTGAAGGCGAAATCTTGATTTCATGGTGCACCTTAGCACCTAGGCGCGCCTATGTGAGTGCCTCAATAACAGTGGGCTGGTTATGCCTGTGACCACACACTCGAATAGAACGATGATCAGTTATCAGGAGGGAATTAGATATCGGCAAAGCTAACATCTGTGTGTGTCTTTAATGGGCATAACACTGCTCTCCTTTTTCCTAGCTACCATATCTCATTATGTCTATTTTTTTTACAGGAAGGGTTTGCATTTGCTCATTGCACAACCTGTAAAGCTCCTTATCATTTGAGAGTTCATGTTGCTGCTGATAGGAAATGGCGGACTTTGAAATTCCGTTTTTTTGTGACGAGAGACATTTTATCCATATTTCTGGCGGTTCAACTAGTATGTAGTCCGTTCTTGATTGTCTGCCATTGTTAGTTTACTTCTATTCTAAATATGTTTCTTATTTATAATGCTTGGATCTTTTGTCAATTGTGTTCAGGTCATTGCTTCACTTGCATATTTGGTCTATCTAATTGATGGTTACCAGCAGTCATGGCTCCGTCTTGCATGGGGTTTTGATAGTGAGCTTAGTTTCTATTACATATGTGGTAAAATCTCAATAACCTGAAGTGATATGTTGTTTGTCTTTAAAATAACAGGATTTGTTAGTTTGTTTTTTGGGTTATTGATTGATACATAGGATGATAGGAGGAAATTGGCTTACCTAAGTTTGATCGCTTATTTGTTTTCAAAATTTATTAATTACTGCAACGGATTGAGCAACTTGAGTATATTTCACAAACTTTCTTATCGCATATTGTTGCTTCCCTTAGAAAAATTTGGGATGCTTTTCTTACAAGTCCCTCAGTTTGAGAAGCAAAATGATACAGTTCCTAACGTGCAAATACTAAATGTAACATTGGAAGGGCTTATGTTATGTGGGAGGTTGCTGCATGCAAGATCTGTCTCATGTTAATAGATGGATAATAAGTAGTGCTAAATCCTTGGTTGTGACCTAAATTTCATATATTTGCTGGCAAGTTTATTTGTATTACTGAAGTTTCCTTCTCTATTGAACCCAGCAGTAAATTTCTTGTTTCATGCAGCAACCTATGTGTTGAGATCCGTTTTTAACATTGAAGAAACTAATCAATTGAAAATTCTTATGCAATTAAGACATGGAATTAGTCATTATAAAGTGTAGAAGTTAAATATTGAGATATAGTTTTAGCTACAAGGTTTGACTAAAATAATATAAGGTCCTTAACCAAAATAAGTTGTTAATATTTGTCCTTGGTTAGATCACTTGAAAAAATAAATTTATTGGTTACCTCCCATGAAGTAAAGGAGCTTTATAGGTTAAATATATCCTCAGTCAAGAAAGAAATCTTTAGAGTTTGAGGTATCTTAACCAAGTAAAGAGGTTATTATAGGTTGAGTATTTGAACCCAGAAAGAATTGGTTATGACATGAAATTAATCAAGCAATTAATCATTATAAACTGTATAGTTAAATATTGAGATATAGTTTTAGCTTAAAGGTTTGACCAAAACAATGTGGTTCTTAACCAAAATAAGTTGTTAATATTTGTCCTTGGTTAGATTATCCAACCAAATGAAGAAGTTTATTGGTTGAGTATCTTAATGAAGTGGTGTGGTTTAGGGGAGAAAATAGCAGCAACAGAAAGGATTAGGGTTGAACAAACAAGTAAAAAAGTTGGAACTCTAGAGAACTTAGGGTTTAAAACAAATCTAGTTTCTTTATTATAATTCAAAGATAATAATAATATCATTAATGCTGACTGTTAAGCTTTATTTATATAGCCTTTCTTTCTTGCAAGTAAAGTTATTAGGTTTTCTTGCAAATAAAGTTTATTCCTAGCCCTAGTTTTAAACCCTAAAGATAACTAATAACCCTTTCCGTCCATAATATACCTAATACTTAATACATAAATCTGAAATAATAAAATATTATAAAATAACTAAAAGCTTCTGTGTCATTCTCCCCAGCTTGGAAAACTCGACTCCAGTAAGAAAACTTTCACAACATCAATATAATTTTCTAGATCGGCTCTCTGCAGCTTCTTCTTCATGTAATTGTCCTGATTCATATCAATGGTTTAAAAGCTTCTTCACAAGTAAAACTTCGAGTATGAGTCTGTTTTTCAGGTTTCCTCCTAACTTTACATTCCCAAGCAACTTAATTCGATAGATTTCCTGCTCAATATTATAAGCTCCTTTAACCTCTACAGAATGGTAAACTTTCTGAACTCTTCCACCTTCCCTTTCTTCAACTTTGTCAATATATGCGAGAGGAATCATTAACCTCCAAATTCAGGATGTCAGTTGCACAACAGTCTCCACTCCTTTCCTGATACTACTGTTTCGATAAGTAGCAACATAAGTAAATTTCAAGTCAACCACCAAAGAACTAGCTCCAAGATTGTTTAAGTTTTCTGAAGCTTTGGAACTCTTAAAAACAACTACTGTAAAATACCTCTTACATAAAAAGCATTTCTGACCTGTCAAAGGATACACCACCCAAACAAACAACAGATCGATCAAAAACCAATATTTCTACTGGAATATCATTAAGAGCAACGCTTCTATTGTTTCCATGAGAAGTTCTAGGAGACCCTTCAAAGAAGGCTCCACCTCAATTCTAGAAAATATTTCAATCATAGTAGGACTTTCTTCTTTGGTTTTAGAATCATTAACAAAAGTTTTCATCTTACCTGCAACAAGTAGGACCGCTCTAGAATTATTACCAATAGTATCAGCTTTTGGATATTCTTTAAAACTAGGCCATAAGTTGGTTTTATCACTCTGCAATTTGAGGTATTTCCATTGGACTGGTAAAGTTAGGCTGAGCGCTAGTCTGTTTAATCATCACCAAAAGCAAGAGTTCCTTGAGAAACATCTTTCTTGTCACCAACACTTTGAGGGCATGTACTATCAGCCTCCATTTCACTCTTTGTAATTAAATTTTTATTTGGAATCTGTTTTGAACTGGCAACATTCTCTAAGCCAATATGGGTTTTGCCTTGGGTTTAAAAGAATTAGCTCTCTTAACAAAGCTCATAACGACAAGAGGTCCATTGTTTTCCACACTGTTTTCTAGTTCCTTTGCACCAGCTTCAATAACATATACCTTTTTTTTTTCTTCTTTTGGAACATCACAAGCTGAAACAGCTTTTTCACGAGATGGTGCACTGATAGTTGATTTACCATCAAAATTTTCTTGTCTACCTCAAACATTGTCTTGCTTGATATATGAGCAGGAGGGGTATTCCTGCTCTCACATCCACAAGGTTTGCCAGCTTTGGTTTTTGTTGAGCAGGTTTCAGAGGTAATTACAGCATTTAGAGTGATAAAACCAACTTATGAGCATGCTTTTTGCAAAGTCTAGTAGTCTGCCCACCTCACGATCCGCATAGATACGCATAGCATTTCTAACCACTCATAAAGGCCATCTATAGTCTTAAAAGTTGTCTTTGTTTCATCAACACTTCTCTATCTATTGTGGTGATAACCACAATATCATTCAACTAAGGTATTCCTACAAGAATATAATCCACATCCATAGTAACAATGTAACATCATGCAAGGAATGATCATCTAGGTCATACCACTCTTTAAAGAATGCTTCCATCTCTTCAACTTTATGTTGGGTATGGCGATAGTGAAGCTTTTTGTCGGAATGCACGCTAATCTCCTTTTCACCACTTAAGGGAACATTTATTTCACTACCTGATTTGATCTCATTATCATTGTGTTTGATCTTCCTCATCAATTCACCTTCATAGATCTCATGGATCATGTTGAACATATTGAGGCCCACGAACATGTTGGGGTTGAAATACAGGTCAGTCTCACATTGATCCCTAACTTGTTCAAAATCCTTCACATGAGCACTCAACGCCTTTTGTAGTGAAAATCGTACTCTTCTTCACCTTATAAACAATCAAGGGCTCTCCCTGAACTGGAAGTACATTGTTATGCGCCTCGGCATAGGATCTAGTTGCAGGTCTAGACGAGAAAGAATTCTTGCTTCGACCTATGGTTACTCAAAAGGCAGATTCGTCCTTGACTGAACCCCCTCTCAAAATAACTTTCTTTTTTATAGAATAATTGCTTATCTCTTTATTTCATATTGGCAGCCTTTTATAGACTGTTAATAACAATTCCTAAATTAGAGTTTATGAAGGAAATAAAAAACCTAATAAAATAAGTAAAACTAAAACTCCTAAAGAAATTAAATAAATGTAAAACTCTAATTCCTATTCCTTCTCTGATATTGTTTTCCAATGAAAACATCCATATCATTACTCCCCCTTTCAGAGTTGAGCTTGTCCTCAAGCTCAAATTCAGGATAAACTTCAGAACTTATCCAAAATCATCTATCTCATCATCATCTTGCTTGCCTTCACATTTAGTACTTCTATCCAAAATAATCTTTTACGTTTGTGTCCCATGGAATAAGACTATCACAATTATAGCACAGCCCTTTAGCCCTTTTTTCCACCATTTCTGTTTGTGTCAATCTCTTAATAAATGGTGCAGAAGAACCTATTTTGCCATTGTTCCCTGTTGGTTCTGTTTGTCCCCCTCCCTTTGCAATGCTCATAGTTGTTGGAATGATTGAATTGCTGCCAGTGTTTAGAGAAGTTGGCCAATTCAAGATGGCTGGAGATGACAGTTTGGAAGAGACATTTTGTTTACGTCCCAATGTTCGAGCCATATTCATTACAACTCCAAGGTTTTTCGGTTGTTGCATCTCAATATCAATTCTAAGCTCCTCTATCAACCCGGCAGTAAAGAGGTTTACTTGTTGTCGAGGTTTAAGATCAGTAGTCCTAGCCAATAGTGATTGAAATTGGCGTTGATATTCCTCTTCCCAGTTTGTTTCAAGTTGGCAAGTTCTCCCAAGGGGTTATTATTCATAGGTGGCCCAAACCTGACATGACAACACTCTCTGAAGCGCTCCCAATCTAGATTTGCCTCCTCTTCTTCGATTTGATCAAACCACAATTGTGCCTTTCCTAAGAGATGGAATGAAGCTAAGCCTACTTTGTCTTCTTCGTTGGTCCGTTGATTGCCAAAAAATTTTTCGCATCTTTTTAACCATCCTAAAGGATCTCCAACACCATCATAAGTGGGAAATTCCATCTTAAAGTATTGTGGCACCATGCCCCCACCGGGTTGCGAATCTAAATTTCTTTTCTTGCCTCCACTGCTGTCCTGTTCTTCATTATTTTTTTCTGAATCCTCCTTCGTTATCTTTTGGACTGAAAGAGATAACATCGCCATCTGCTCCTCTAATGCTTATTGCCTTGTAGCCATTTGTTCCATAAATGCCTCCAGCTTGGCTGTCAAAGTTTTTTGGTCACCCATGACAGCTGACTCCGATACCAAGTTGTTATGCGCCTTGGTGTAGGATCTAGTCACAGGTCTAGACGAGAAAGAATTCTTGCTTCGACCTATGGTTACTCAAAAAGCAGATTCGTCCTTGACTGAATCCCCTCTCAAAATAACTTTCTTTTTTATAGAATAATTGCTTATCTCTTTATTTCATATTGGCAGCCTTTTATAGACTGTTAATAACAAAGAAAAGAATTCTAATAGAATTCCTAAATTAGAGTTTATGAAGGAAATAAAAAACCTAATAAAATAAGTAAAACTAAAACTCCTAAAGAAATTAAATAAATGTAAAACTCTAATTCCTATTCCTTCTCTGATATTGTTTTCCAATGAAAACATCCATATCATACATCTTCAATTTGTTCAGGATATTCATCATAGATAGGTTCCAACATATTATAATCTTGCTCTTCCACATGTATCTTGCCTTGAAAACCAGCAACTTCAATATTGATTCCACCCTTGCTTAATCCAAGGGCATACACGAACTGCACCTCCAATCCACCTTGTACTTCACGATGTGCAGGTCCAACATCATGAAAGGGGCTTTCTTCATCACGAAAACCACATTCATCAGCAAGACTACCTTCGAGTTTGTCAAACTGGTTGTGGGCACTTTTTGGAATCTCCATTTGCGTTTCAGCTTGTTCCTGTCACAACCAAACATAATCTGGACGTGTCAATTCTTTGATCACACTTCGTATTGCAGCCAATTCCGTTTATCAACACTGGTTTCCTCTTCCTTGATCTTTATCGTGTCCAACCATGGCTTCAAAGCAAACCATAATATAAACACTAGGATTTAATTAAGCTCTGATGCCAATATTGGTGTGGTTTAAGAGAGAAAACAGCAACAATAGAAAGAATTAGGGCTGAACAAATGAGTAAGAAAAAGTTGGCACTCAGGAACTTATGGTTTTAAAAAACCTTTAGTTTCTTTATAATAATTCAAAGAAAAAATAATAATAATAACAAAAATGCTGGCTGTTAAGCTTACAACTATTTATGTAACCCTTCTTTGTTGCAAGTAAAGCTATTAGGCTTTCTTGCAAATAAAGTTTATTCTTGGCCCTAATTTTAAATCCTAAAGATAACTAATAACCCTAGCCACAATAATACATCTAATACTTCATACGTAAATCTGAAATAATAAAATATTGTAATATAATTAAAAGCTCCTGTGTCATGAAGGAAAGGAGCTTTATGGGTTGAGTCTTTCTCAACGGAGGAAGAAAACTTTATAGGTTGAGGTTTTAACCAAGTAAAGAGGTTAAGAGGTTTTTACAGGTTGAGTTTTTGAACCTAAAAAGAATTCATTGATTTTCTCAACAAAAGAAAAAGCTTTAGGTTGAGTATTTCAACTAAGAAATAAGATTGATAGGTTAAGTGTCTTAACAAAGAAAAAAAGATTTATCAGTTGAGTTTTTGAAGAAGGAAAGAAGCTTTATCGATTGAGTTTTTCAACAAGGGAAGAAGTTTTATAGGTTGATTATCAATTAAGAAAGAAGCTTTATTGATTTGGGTATTTCAACTAGAAATGCCTTGTATATTGAGTATCATAAAAGAATTAAAGTAATGTTTATGAAGGTAATTTAGTAGCAATGAGAAAACTTAATTAGAAAATATGGTTAATTGAACCAAGTAAGATTGTTTACTTATGACGCAACTAAATGGAGTTTTGCTAATTTTATTAGTTATATTCAATGTTGTAGGTTGGTAGGAAGATTATCTTGATTAATTTTCTTAAGTTGCTAGGTTTGATAGCCTAAGATTTCCATATTAAGAAGATAACAAAACATGAAAGTTTTAAGCTTTAAGAGATTTGATTAACTTTGATTAAGTTCTACAAGTTCTTAAGTTTAAAAGGATTGAACCTTGAAAAGTTTAAGTATTGGTCAAAGTTGAAAGTGAAACCAAAGAGACAGTCTTTCATTTCTCAAACAATGTGTCTCAACGAAAGCTATCTAATAGATTATATAAGTTGTCCAAGGAGATTGAGAAGTATATTGTCCTTGATTAAGTAGTGTTTCACAAGATTAAGCATGTCATAAAGAAATAATATTGTAGCTTGAAAACTATAAGCTAACTAGAACAACCTAGAAAACTGAGCTTGAAAATCTGAACTGTCACCATTACTATTTTAGCTTCTTGAACATGAATTGATTTTGTTATACTCAACTGATAGAACTTCTTTCCATAGTTGAAATACTCACCTATAATGTACTTTTTCCCTGAATTTAGATATTCAACCTATAAAGCTACATTTCTTGGTTGAATCTTTAACCTATAAAGCTTATTTCCTTGGTTGAGAAACTCACCTATAAAGAGTTTTCATTGATTGAAACACTGAACATATTTTCCTTGGTTTGAAACTACAATAAAGCTTTCTTCCTTGCTCAACCTATAAAGATTTCTTTTGTCGAGACTCGAGACACTAAACTTATAAGGTTTCCTTGTTTGAAGTACTCGACCCATAAAGCTTCCTCTTTTCGTTAAATAATCTAACCAAGGACAAGAATTAACATATATATATATATATATTGAATTAACTTTATGTTATCTTATAAATGAGAGTATATTTCAACATTTAAATTCACAACTTATAATGAGTAGTTGCTTGATTGATTTCATGTTTTAACCGATTAGAATTTTAATTGTTTAACTTTTTCCATCTTGAAAATGGTACTGAACACCTTGTTAAATCATTTGTAGAAATCACAACTTATATTCCTGTGTTGTTTTCATTGTCTTTCATGTTACACTTAGTTATGTTCCAAAATTCTCTGTATTTATTTCTTTGAAATTTACCAAATGCTTCTGGGTGAATTGACTAGTTTGCTTGAATAAAACTTTTATTTTACTGGTTTTTATGTATTTTTTACTTTTGCAAAATATCCATTATTTCATCTTGGGTATTGCTCTCTTCTTGATAGTTTGGTTGCTGAATACAGGGGCACTGCTATTTTTTGCTTTGCTGGGGCTATCAGGGTGCTTTATTACATGCTATGATCGACGAGTGCGTAATGATTTGGCTCAGCCTTGTAGAGAATTATGCCTCTGTTGTTGTCAGCCTGGGTATAACTCTACTAATACTTGTAAACTTTATCAATGTCGAGTTTTACTGTCATTTTGATATATTTGTATTCATTATCATTACTCTGCTAAAACTTTGCCCTTTACATATTGGTATGTTAAAGTAGAATGAGTTTATTACTTAAACAGGTCGCTGCGCTGATTTATCATCATTTACTTCATCTTCTCTCTCTTTCCCCTGTCCCTCCTCTGTGAAATGTTATGTCTCATAATTGATATAACAGAGTACATTTTATGTTTATCTCTATTGTTACACCTCCAGATATTTTTAATCAAGTTCTTCATAACAGTCATCGTGTGCCAAATATTTTGCATGTGTTGTACCACTCCCCATCTCTTTTCTAAGTTCTGTACAATGTGCTATTTACTTGTTCATTGCATAGAAACTTCTGAGCTTCCTTTGATCTGAAATGAAATTTACACTCAAATTGTCAATTTTCATATATTTGGAGGCATCAAATGCCTTTTTAACCCCTACTCCCCCATTTCCTTTTTTTTCTTTACTGATATGACGTGCCATTTATCTGTCCATGAAATCATGACAAGGGAATATTAGCAATTGTTATGAAGTTAGCAAATATCTGTTTCGATAGGTGTCGGATACAAGTATGAATTCTACATGGGTATGGTTTTTTACTTTTCATGTGCTTGGAGGGTCCTTGACGTTTCATATCATCATGCCCATGTCCAAAAAGTGCTTTGGACACAGGTATTCCAAGAAAAATGAAGAGTTAGAGCAACTTAAGTTTATTCCAGTTTAACCCTTTCAGAATTATATATACATATATATTAACATCCTCCGACCATGCTTAATGTTCATTGTGCTGCTGTGTACATGTTCAGTACCCAGTTGGAGCACAAAAGGATAGCTTTAGCTGATGATGTCTTTAGATGTTCTGTAGCTATTACTGTATCTCTGACAGATCTGCACACAGTTTTTCCTCTCTTTGGCACTTGTCATATTGTGCGTCTTTGGGTTTGCTTCCTTTTTCCTTTTGGCATTGTTATTTATTTATTTATCATGTATCGTCTGCATGTTTAGAAGAGTCTCTCCTATGTTCCACTTAAAGTTTGCAACATATGTTGCCTTCATTTTTGCTCATTCTAGTGATTTACCTAATTCTAAACCATTCTCTTCCTCCTTCCCTTTCCAGTGCTCCTCTCATTGGTTAGTCCTGGTGGTATGGGGTGCCATTGTTATTGCTGCTGAAACTAGGCTGGTGCCACTGGGGGAAATGGAATATAACTAAAAATTATCTGAATAAGTTTTCAGTACCAACGCATACTAGGATCTGACTTAGTTTAAAGCAGGTTGTTTTCACTTTTTATTTATTTTGATATACTAAGCTATTTAAGTGGTGCTAATGATGGGGCTGAAGTATATAAATTGTTACTAGGGAAATCATTTAACTTCAAATGGTCAGTAAGAAGCTTCAGTATTTGATGGACTGCAGTTGCTCCTTATTTAGTTGATATATTAATCTATTGAATAGGGTCTATTCATGGGGGTGAAGCACGTACATGTAATTTACTAATTAATTTATGGGAGTATTGGCCTATTAATTAGGTAATCCTAGTCAAATTATTAATCTGTTTATTCTCTTAACTCGTGTAGGATGTGTGCTGACTGCCACTTGCCTGGCACTCTATGTATGTGGACTGACTGTACTACATGCTTTGAAAGCTGTGCTAGTGCTGCTACTGAATGTGGTTGCCTAGGAGGTGCTGGTGAAGCAGGGCTGCCATTATTGTTCATAATGGCATTGATTGTGCTCGGACTATTTACGGTGATTGGCATATTTTATAGTGTTCTGGTTGCTACAATGGTTGGGCAAAGGATTTGGCAGCGTCACTATCACATACTCGCAAAAAGAATGCTGACAAAGGTGAGCTGCATTGACATTTCTTTAGTTTTGATTCATGTACTTCTGTATCATTAAGTACAATTCATTACCGCAATAGGTCAACTAGGTCCAACCAAACTATTTGAGGAAGTTATTTTCTAGGTGCTAGCTTGTAGATGAATAAGCTACTCCTATAAGAAGACATGAAATGGAAAGGACTGAGTATTACTACCTTGTCCCTGTTTGTTTTATGGTTAAAAGTTTTTCCATCACCATATCAGCTTCTATGATGGGATAGGCAAAAAGCTTAACTTAGGTTGTATGTAAGGATTGTCAGGAAATTTGGTGTTAATTGTGGCAATAGATCATATAATTTAGGTTTCTTTCTACATTTAGCTTGTTCGCCATTTCATGTGAAATATACCAACAGTGCTTATAGGTCCATCTATGCTGGTTGCATATATACTGTTCATTTTGCAAAACTTAGATGAAGTAGATTCTGAGAGGATGATATTTTCCATTCAAATTTCCGTTTTTTTTTAATTGATTCATAAGTTATTTTATAAATTAGCTCCCAAACTTTGTTTCTCTAGAAATGTGCCTTTCTTTTTGTGTGTATGGAATTGCTGTGTGGTTAACATGATTCGGTTTTGTGTGTACTCTAATAGGAATATGTTGTTGAGGATGTTGATGGTGAAATGAATGGATCTGACTGGTCTCCTCCTCCTCTCCCACCTGAGCATATTCAGCAGCTGAAAACACTTGGCCTTCTATGAGTTCAGAATTATATTGCCATTGACAAAAACAACATAATGTAAAGATGGACAGACTCCCCATTCTCGTAGGTCAGTCTTGACTACAGGCTTGTTATGAATCCACTTATTTCAACAAAAGTGTTTTATGCAGTTATCAAGCTAGAAAAGTTACGAAACATTGTGAAAATCATTCAGTTAAAAGTCTGTGAATGATATTGTGGAGTTCTTAACACTTTCTTTTGTTTCACCATATTATGGAAATGCTTGCCATTAGTTTCACTTCCATTATATATAACTGACAATATTTAATTATCTCTTCCTGAGATTGGTTCCATATCTGAATCTATTTTCATCCAAATGAAGCGTTTCTTCGCTGATTTGTTACCTGTGTACACTTAGCTAATGTATTTACCGAAACTTGAATATGCAGCTTTGTATGTTTGCTGATGCCTTTCTCTCTTCGTTTGTGTCCGATATTTACTATCTTCCATACTTGTAATGAGCTTATAATATCTACTTAATATGTTATCTTCTGCATAAACCATGTCGCCTGCGGATTTTATGTGCTTTACATATAGATAAACCTGAAACCTAAGTACGTGCTTCCATGTTTAGAACAGCTGGGTATAAGAAACTCAGCAACTCAACTACTCAAGGCATTGACTCGAGAGTTAAGTATTCACTTGTTTGAGTCAGGTTTGAGTAGCGTGAACCAAATTGATTTGGTCTTGTTGAATTTTTGCTGCTTGTACTTGGAGAGGACAATCAAATTTAAGTTCGATAAGCTTTCAGGGGTTTAGGCACTTTAATTAATGGCATTGTGATCCAAAGCAATTACAATCCTAGTTTGTGCCTGCTTTTGTTATTCACAACATACTCATGCAATGGGATTTTGTATTGAGATTTTATATATACAATTTAATCAAAATCAAAGTTTTGCTTGCATTAATAGGCCTAGACTTTCTAATTTAATAAACGAATAACTACAGTGTCTTGACCAACCAGTGGTCCTTGAAAAGAAAGATATTAATAGTGAATTAACAACTATAGGCTGTTTATCAATAGCAATAGCAACTGCCTACCTACTTCTTGGCGGTATTTCAGCATTGATAGCTACTAAGCAGCCGTTCCGTAAATTACATCACCAACCCTCCCCTCTATAAACTCTACCCGGGATAGCCATATGGGAAGTGAGCTTAATTTGTGGCCCCTCAATACACTAATAACAAAAACTCAGAACCTTCCATACCCAAAACAAGGATTTGGCAGTTCCCACCCTACAAAATTATATGCGCGTCTTCCAATCCAAGCAATTTGTTCTAGTTCCAGTGAGCAATTGAAGCCAAAGATATTCAGTTTTCACAAGATTGCAATATAGAAATATATTATAGAAATCAACCAAAATTCACCCAAAAGCAAAAGAACGAAAAAAAAAAAGTTGTTACAATAGTTTACCAAGTATGTGCTTCAGTTAGCCAATAGGTATAAAAATCATTACAATCTGTGTAAACTATTACCGTGTAATGCAAATAACAAGAAGATCATATCTTCATCACTACTCTCATCATAATCCACCTGATTTTGCAGCCTGTGATAATTAGCCACAATCTCATCTGGCAAAACTTTGGTCCTGCAAAGTGGACAAGTCGCCCAATACTGTTGTTGAAGCCATTTATCCAAGCAGTCCTTGTGGAAACTGTGCTTGCATTTCAATTTCCTCACTTTCTCACCTTCTTCAAGCTCTGCTAAACACACTGTACACTGCTCCACCTGCGTCGGCCGTGACGACCTTCTCGAGTAACGAATTGTTGGGTTAATTTCTTCGATGAGTTTCAGGTACTGCGCTGTTATAATCAGGCGTGTCTCAGAGTCACAAACGCCGCCGGTGATGGGTCTCATAAGGATTTCAACTTCAAGGCGCAAGAGGGTGAAGAAGACTATGGTCATGGTGTAGAGGTGGGAGAAGAATTCAGTCAGAGCCGCCATAGCTGCTGTTGAAGCAAACACAGTAAACAAATCTATTAAAAACAAACAAAAATGGACCCGTAAATGTGGGAAGACTAGTGTTTAATTAAACGGTGAAACATTTACTACATTTGTCCTTTTGCATCTATGTTGTGTTGTGTTTCTTTTATTGGTTAGTTGCGTATATCTAAACACGATTTAAATTATTAATTGTGTTTAAACGTGTTAATTATATTATTTTTATATTTATTAAATATGTTGTATTTTTGTTGAATTTCCGTATTAAATTTAAAATTAAAAATGTTATCACGAATTAATTAAATATTAAATTAGTTAAAAAATAATGAAACAATTTCCTCATTTTATAAATTAATAAATGTTATTTTAAGATTATTTTATTTTTTAACCTTTTTATATAAAGCATATAAAAATCAATGTAATTAACATATTAAAACTTAAACCCAAGTCAAAATGATTTTTAAAATTAAGTTTATCAATTCAACTTACTACTCATTTGTTACATTATTACATTGTCATAGACGGATGTGAATGTTTATCTTTTTTTATATTACTTATGTATCATACAGTTAAATTCTATTATTTGATTTGGTTATTTTAGGTTCCTGGATTGTTAGAAATTTGAAAATTTTTAGTCCTTAAATGATATTATTAAATTTATTAATCTTTATTATTTTTAAAATTTGATGTATTAAATATATTATTATATGTATTATGTTATGTCATTTTGTTATTTTCATATATTACTCACAAAAAATTAATTAATAGATTTAATGACTATCGTTTATAATAATATTGAAATTTCAAAAATTAAAAAATATAGCTATTAAGAATGATTTAGTTGGAGAATATCAACAAATCTATAACTTTATGCATAACGCAAGACTAATAACATAAGTTATCCAAACATATTTAACTACGACCATTAGTCAGGACTAAAATTGATCAAATTAAAGTAAGTACTAAATCCATAAGTCACGCAAAGTACATAATCTAACAGCAGAATTTGACATATTTATATTATTTGTAAAACCCTTTACTGAGTTAGTGTCACCCATAATTCGGGTCTCAACTTAATTAGGAAATTATTTTAATGTCTCTCACATTTAAAATAACTTATATTATTTGAGGATGCTTGAGTCATTTTGTTTTAACAAAAACCAATAAAAATACACATATAGTGATATTTGAACTCACATAAATTGAATTGATAAAATATTAGATTTACCACTCAACTAAAGGTTTATTTTAATATAATTTATACATATTTTTAACATGTACAATTTATTATTTCCATTAGTTGTATATCTACAAAACCACGATAAATAATTGTAGAGCATTTAGTATTGTTAATCTTATGTATTTATGTGTTTAAATTTTGTTTACTCACAATTTAATCTATTTTTTTATTCTAATACGGTGCATATTTTATGCATTATTATGATTAATTAGTTTCAAACCATGCATTTCATTATTTGTTGTATGTTATTTTTAAAAATACATTTATATTCTAAATCTGTGATTTTCACATGCATATACGTGTGATAGGATTTTTAGTATCTTAATATAAATTTTCACTCTTGTTGATATGTCTCTAGTACAATTATATGAGTAATTATTTAAATTAATTGAATATTTCTTTTCATTTAGTAATCATTCACTCTTTTTAAATTCGAGTTAATAAATTACTACCATTGAGGAAGAGAATTCGATGATGAATAAAGTTAATTTCTTTTTATATTATTTACAAAAAAACCACTTTCAAAATAATTGTCTTAAAACTATCAAAATAAAAATTTATTTTTCTCATTGCTTCTATTGACATAATATTCTATCATCAGTTCACAACAAGAGGTTCCGATCTTGTACACATTTCATTTCTTTGAACCCTTGCAAAGAAACATAAACATAATTAGTGGCTTTAGAAGTAAATATCGATTGGTTTTTTATGGGTTTTGGAAAAAAACGGGGTCGACTTAAAAAACGAAAATAGGAGTCGCCACCAATCTTTTTAGGTGTGTTTGGATCACCTTGTAAAACATTTTGGTCTACGAAAATTTGAGAAAACGGGTTCGGGAGTCGGTTACGTACGAGGAAGGATTAGCACCCTCGTAACGCCCAAAAATTGGTACCTAATTGATTATTTGATGTCTTTCATGTCGAAAATTTGAAGATTTTAAAATGCAATCCTCTTTTGAAAGAAAACTATTTGAATGCCGCAAACTTGAAAACTAAGACTCACTTATCTCAAACGAATCAAAACATCACATCCAGTAAGTTAGGACGCAATATTTCAAAATCTTCGAAGCTAAGCTTGCCTTTGGAAAATTTCTATCTTGAAACAACAAAACGCCATATCCAGTAAGTTAGGACACAATGTTTTGACAACAAAACACCATATCCAGTAAGTTAGGACACAATGTTTTGAAATCTCAAGAATAGTTGTTTATATTTTAAAACTCAAAACATTTAGAAGGGTACTTGGATATTCGAATTTGACGAGAAAAATCGCAACCCAGTAAGTTAGGGCACTACTTTTCTCGAAAATCCTAAATGCCAAATATTGCCTTTAATTAAAAAACAATTTTTGGATAAAAATAACAATTAAATGAAATATATTTTTTTAAAACAATGATTTGAGTAAAATTTAAAAAAACAATTTACTAAGAGTAATATTTTAAAAAAATATTTAAAAAAATAAAATAGTTTGATATGATACTAAAATTATTAAATATATATATATATATATATTAAAATTAGGGAAACATGGATTAAATCAAAATAAAAAAGGTTGAAAAATGAAGATGAACAAAGAATAAAATAAGAACAAACCGCAGAAAATAAGAACGTAAGAGGGAGAGAAATTTGAGTGAAAGCTCTCAAGAATTTTTGTTGCTTCCCCAAAACTCAAGTGTGTTTTTCAATTGGGGGGAGGCCTCTATTTATAGTTGAGCCTCCCCAAATCCAACGGTACAGATCAATTACATCAACGACTAAGATTAAAGAGTATCTACAAATTAAATCTCTAAGATATCAAAATCATATCTTCTAAGATTGCATACCATATCTTCTAAGATTGCATATCATATTTAAGATTTACATATCATTTCTAAGATTGCATATCCTTGAAGATTATGTTTCCATATACGTCAAGTTTGTAGATGGACCTTCAATCTTTTCAAGTAATGGGCCATTCTGATCGGGCCAAATGATATATTTTGAACTGGGCTTGGAATTTATTTATTTATTTATTTATTTATCATTTTGTGGTATGAACCCGAGCAAAAATGGGGTATTACAGCTGCCCCTAAGCAAAGACTATCAAAGGACCCATTTTGCCCGGGCTCGCTGAGTCTTGAGTTCTTTGATCTGCTCCCCGTCGAATACAGAGACGCCAAATCATCTTGGATCTACTTTGATGAAAGTCAGATCTGGCTATGTCTTCGATCTGTTCCCTGTAAGCACAGGGATGCCAAATCATCTTGGATTTGCTTCGGTGTAAACATATGAAGGTGAGATCTGCTATGTCTTTGATCAGTTCCTGTAAGCACAGGGATGTCAAATCTGTTATCTTCAACGTGTTCCCTGTAAGCACAGAGATGCCATGCTGAAATTTTTGATCTACTTCGCTGCAAACTCAGGAAGTCAAGATCTGCATTCTTCAACCTGCTCCTTGCAAACTCAAGGACGCCATGCTGAAATCTTTAACCTGCTCCTTGCAAACTCAGGAACGCCATGCTGATATCTTCGATCTGCTTCACTGCGAACTCAGGAAGTCAAGATCTGCTTTCTTCAACCTGCTCCTTGCAAACTCAAGGACGCCATGCTGAAATCTTCAACCTGCTCCCTGCAAACTCAGGGACGCCATGCTGAAATTTTCGATCTGCTTCACTGTAAACTCAGGAAGTCAATATCTGCTTTTTTCAACCTGCTACTTGCAAACTCAAGGACTCCATGCTGAAATCTTTAACCTGCTCCCTGCAAACTCAGGGACGCCATGCTGAAATTTTTGATCTGCTTCACTGCAAACTCAGGAAGTCAAGATCTACTTTCTTCAACCTGCTCCTTGCAAACTCAAGGACGCCATGCTGAAATCTTCAACCTGCTCCCTGCAAACTCAGGAACGCCATGCTAAAATTTTCGATCTACTTCACTGCAAACTCAGGAAGTTAAGATCTGCTTTCTTCAACCTGCTCCTTGCAAACTCAAGGACGCCATGCTGAAATCTTCAACCTACTCCCTGCAAACTCAGGGACGCCATGCTGAAATTTTTGATCTGCTTCACTGCGAACTCAGGAAGTCAAGATCTGCTTTCTTCAACCTGCTCCTTGCAAACTCAAAGATGCCATGCTAAAATCTTCAACCTGCTCCCTGCAAACTCAGGGATGCCATGCTAAAATTTTTGATCTGCTTCACTGCGAACTCAGGAAGTCAAGATCTGCTTTCTTCAACCTACTCCTTGCAAACTCAAGGACGCCATGCTAAAATCTTCAACTTGCTCCCTGCAAACTCAAGGACGCCATGCTGAAATTTTCGATCTGCTTCACTGCAAACTCAGGAAATCAAGATCTGCTTTCTTCAACCTGCTCCTTGCAAACTCAAGGACGCCATGCTGAAATCTTCAACCTGCTCCCTGCAAACTCAGGGCCGCCATGCTGAAATTTTCGATCTGTTTCATTGTAAACTTAGGAAGTCAAGATCTGCTTTCTTCAACCTTCTCCTTGCAAACTCAAGGACGCCATGCTGAAATCTTCAACCTGCTCCCTGCAAACTCAGGGACGCCATGCTGAAATTTTTGATCTGCTTCACTGCAAACTCAGGAAGTCAAGATCTGCTTTCTTCAACCTGCTCCTTGCAAACTCAAGGATGCCATGCTGAAATCTTCAGCCTGCTCCCTGCAAACTCAGGGACGCCATGCTAAAATTTTTGATCTACATTGTCCCCTAGAGGACATAACCTGTAGAATGCTTATGCTTAATGATTAGGATGCCAAATGCTTTAACATATTATGATGCAATAAATGTCATGAGAATGATTCCTATTTTAGATGTTATCACTCATTCATCTATCGAGATTTCCACTTCGTTGTTCTCGACGTATCAATCATACTCTACTTGTGTGTCTTGTATTTCTCCCATCAATTTGGTCCATTGTACCATTCCCAAATGTTATGACCCACGGGAGATATTTGTGAAATGACCCTCTCTTAGGATCGAATCGTTTGAATTGTCCAATCATCATTTGGACTGAAGAAGAAATTCTCTCAAGGACCTCCGATCCTTACTCAATGGGAATTCCTTAAATAATTGTCATATTTTAGTTTCTTGTATTATCTAGTAATTTCTAGAGTAATATGTAAAACTTTATTTGTGAAAATATTTTAGTTCATCAATCATTATTTCAATGCAACATGCTTTATGAATAATGGACGACAAATAAATTGATCTTAAGGATAATTAGAGTTTGAATGATTTATCAAAAAAACAAAGGAAGTTAATCTAGGAATCTATCTTTGAGAAGAAAGAGAATCCAAAGATAGTAAATAGGACAAAAAATCAGATGCCCTATATATTGTAGCTTGGGCTTCTATATACAAATTCCATGAGGACTACTTTGAGTTTAACATATGTTTAGAAGATCCGAAGTACTTTGTTGATGCCCCGGTATGTAACATACTTCACTTCTTGTCGAATCCGGTATAACAAGGTCACTGCATGCCTTTCAAAATTTGATCTGCCTTTTCGGGTTTTCAACTCAAAACCCATTTGGTCTCAAGGCGCCCTTTGTAGGTTTTCACCTTGGCCTCTCCATTTTCTTTTTTCTTTTTTTTCTCTTTTTTCCCTTTTTTTTTGAATTTAGAAGTCTCAAAGCGCCCTTTGCGGGTTTTCACCTTGGCTTCTGCGAGAAATTCTTGTGGACAAACCCTCTTTATCATAAGTCTGTGTCATCCAATCTTGGTACATTTGATTAAGATAAATACTTTCAAGTTAAGCTCACTAGAGGTATTCAATTCTTGACTCCATCGAAACTTGGAGGAAAAGATCTCGATTCATGAGCCTATGAGAAAAGAATTACCCCAACAGCAGTCCTAGCTGTCGTTTGACAAATTCAACAATGAAGTTGCTGACATTATCCTTCAACCTGGAAATCTGAGGTACATAAAGTGCTCTCAGAGTAGTCACCCTACCATGGCTCGATGATGTCTCTGAAGCATCCACAAACTTTATAAATTGCCCTAATTGTGAGGCTGCCAAATGAGTGTAGCAAATAGTGGCCACAACAGATTTGGCTGTAGTGCTCATTTGATACTCGTAGGATAGAGAATGAACAAGCTTCTACAGATTATCAGCTGAAAACCCAACCTAGTCTAAGAGAATATGATAGTGGGTTGACCTTGTAGTTCCTATCATTCCAGCATTAGCACAAAGGTAAAAACCATTGTTCTTCGGATGGCATACTTTGTTGTCAATGACAGCACCAAGTAGCACATTTTCAGGAGATCCTTGCTTGAAAAACTTGGTATGATGGTTTTTTTTACAACAATAACCACAAACTTAGGGTTCCAATTCTTGTCAAGGAGCTTGCAAGCCTCAATAACTTGATCAAGTCCTTTGTACATCATTTGACTGAACTGAGACTCGTTATCTCCATCCTTGGAGATAATGACCTGATCAGGCTTCCTCTTCCCTGAACTTGTATAAAAATCTAAGAGAGCTTCCCTCTTGATACCTTCATCCACTTTGTCAGAAACTAGTTTGGAAAGAGAATCTATCATTTCAAGCTTAGGAGATTGTACACGCACGGATGCTCTAAAGTAGAAAATCAAAGGCACTGCCTGGAGCTGACCACCACAGTGATTGATAGAATATCAGGCTGTTCAGGAGAGTCATGAAACACATCCATGCCCAGGATGAGGGTTGGAACCTCTGAAACAACTGGAATTGAAGGTGTTTGCTCCAGCATAAGCATAGAGAGTAAGTAGTAGTTTCTTATGCCAATCTTTACCAGTCTCGGTCATCTTCTGTAATTTATTTCTTCTTTTTTCTTTTTTCTTTTTTTCTTTTGGCAACCTTGGTTGTACTGTGATAGGGTGCCTAATCTTTGAACAGACTGCAAATCTTTGACATTATGCAGTTGAGGATGATCTTTTCTGGACCTCTTTTTATTTTTCACTTTTTCTTTTCTCTTCTTTTTTTTTGAATCGATGACTATTGACTTTGTAATATTGGCATATGAAGCTACCTTCACTCTCTTAATGGAGTAGTGGCCGTCCACACAAAGATGAGTCATTATCAGCTTGAAGCTTTTGACGAGCTCGGGCCCATAACATACATGCCCCATAAGTCTTGACTCCTTTAAATTTGGCATTCATCGTATAACGAATGCGATCCCTTTCTATGGTGGACCAACAGTGCCCCAAAACCTCATGTTTATCCTGGCAATTGTAAATCTTCCTGCATGCGTTTTTCTGAAATTCCCATGGACCTCTTTTAACATCTTTTAATGGTCTCAACGAGATCTTGTTTTGGTTTTCCGACTATGCATGTTCTAATTTTACAACCTTTCCTTTCCTCTAAAGCCACCTTTTCATGGGGTAAAATTTGTTTCTCTCTTTACAAATTTAGAAATAAGTTACACTTTCTGTCAAATCTTCAAAGTACTGAGGTTCCTTTAAACACATGTTAGGCTAAAAAAGGAACTCTAAATCTATAGTATCGTTGCCCCTGTCATTGATATCTAGGGATCTAAGATAGGCACAAAAGAATGTACAAGGAATGAATGAATTCAAGAATGACTATTTACAAATTATGAATGAAGAAATTAAAGAATAAAGAATGAAGGAACATTTGTCCGAGTTAATCGTGAAAGATATGTTTTATTGAAACAATAATGTCTGAACATGAGCCTATTTCACAAATAAGATCTTGTTACTCCTAGGCTTTAAGGTAACAAGAGTGTTCTGCAGATTACTCTGTATAATTTCTAAAGACTACAAGAAGTTCTTCTGCAGTCCAATTGTTTAAAGATTTTCCTGGTTCGTAAGGACGAATGCCCTCCAGATTCCCTTAATCAGTCCTTTGATGGAACAATTTTCATTTCCAAACACCCTCGTCTCCGGATAAGCTATCCCTCTTGATACAAAAGTCTAGGATATATAAGAGAGCGTCTTCTTTTCACTCAGCCATGACCCTCTTCTCTCTTTCTCTCTTTCTTTCTCTTTTTAACCTTAACTAATTAGGATCTTTTTTATGGATTTAATGTGCATGTGCATGTGCTGTGATGCAATGCAAATGCATGAATACAAAAGAAAAGGAGATGTTGATCATGAATTCAATTCCACTAGAATAACTTTTCTAGAAAATAGATTTCTTTACATGAAAATAGATTACAAATGCGGTCTTGCCCTTCATAGTCCAAGTAAACGCTGATCTTTTCTTCATGGTCGAATCTTGTAAATTCTCCAAAAGATGCCTTTGCTAGCTCCCTGCTACTTAATCAGAGCCTTGATCTCTTGCTCGCTTATCTCCACAATACTCATCAAAAAGTGTCAGCTCTTGGATAATCTTCGTTGGCAATCAAGTCATGTATTCCTTCGTGGACTTTCGGCTTTCTCTCGTCATGTTTACTTGGACTATATTCAGACGACCGCACTATAATCTACTTTATCAAGAAATTCATTTCCTTATGACAAACTATTCTATTTAGGAATCAAATTTTGAATCAACACCTTCTTTTCTTTGATGTAATGTAAATGCAAATGCATGGATGCAAAAAGGTATCGATCTCGATTCAATTTCATTTAGAAAACTTTATTTAGACAAAGAATATCTTTACATATGAATGGATTACAATTACGCCTTCGCCCTATGACCCAAAGCTTTAACTCTTCTAAATGACAAAGTTAATTCTTGACCACGATCTGACTGTAGCTCGTATTTCGCGCTTAATGTATTAGCTTGTACCTTCAGGGTTCGTAAATGATCTACTACCATCTCGAATTTGAGCTATGGCTTTACCCATGAGATAATCCCTACAGCCATGGACACCTCCTCCAATGTTTGTGAAGTTGTTCTAATTATCTTGAAAGAAAGATTGGCAAACAAGTAGATATTCCTGCTTTGCAGCAAAAATGATATCTAACATCTTTAGTGCTTCTTGAGAGTCTTTAGATTTCTACCCCCGCAAAGCATTTTGAAATGCTTACATGGGTAACTTCTCAGCATAGCTAATCTCCACTTTAAAGGTCTTTAAATGATATGGTGTTCTGTAATCTCTTTCTTTTGCATCTATTTGGGCAGGCCATCAGGGCTTGCATTTCCATTGTCTCTGATAGGTGCAACATAGTAAACTCATGCTTGTTGTTTGGTAGCGGTCCTATAGTAAATAAACCTTTTACCATCATAGGCACAATTCTTTCCATTCAACTCACTTTTGTAAATCCCATGCATTCTATTAATCACTTTCCTTTCAACACTTTTACCATCGATCATCTTCATATGAAAGAGAAATGCTGTAATGGTAGAAGTGTCCATCAATATTCCCTACGCTCACTTTGAATTGTTCATCTATCTTCATGTTAAGCAAAGGCTGCAAGTCCCCATAATTGTTGTAGAATAATTGCTTGGCTTCATTATCTCGATAGGCCCAAATATCTTTCAATTCTTGAAGCTCATTCAGTGCCAAACTAATGCGAGTGAAGTCCCTCAACTCTGATATATATATACCCACAGTGACACCATCTCCCTCTGAGTTTGCTCTGACCCTCTATGGACGCTAACGTTGCCCCCCACTCTATCAAGAAGTCCGTTATCCATAATAAAACTCTTTAACTTAGAAACTGACCGTGAATCGATACCTTTTAAATGCGAAATGACATGCAATGATAACAAAATAAGATTGGTCGGTGTCATAAAATAATTCAAGGAGAATAGAAAACAATCAACTACATAAGTAATCACTATGGGTCAATATAGTTCTTCCTAAAGCGAGCTCCTAGGGTTCACTATATGTGTTTTCAGTTTTAAAGGAAAAGGGCACCTAAACCAATAGATTCCTCGATCCTTACCCATTATAGGCTCATATGGACCGAGTTCAGTTCAGGGGAATACATTTCCCTATGACTGCACGGAGGTGAAAACCTCACGAAGACATAGGTACGGATGTATCCCAAAAGTGATCCACTATCCTGCACGGAGGTGAAAACCTCACGAAGGCGTAGTTTCTCACTGCCACTTAAGGGTGTGACCACAACGGTTATGCAAATGCAATGCGACCAAAATATAACAAACATAAGCAGTAGTGATTCAAACACATGTAATGAAAGAGGATTGTATTTTAAAATTTTCCAAATTTATGATATTAAGACAAAAAATAATCAATTATACGGCTTGACTCTCTTAACATCCCCAGCAGAGTCGCCAAGCTGTCGAAACCATTTTTTATGGGTTTTGGAAAAAAACGGGGTCGACTTAAAAAATGAAAATAGGAGTCGCCACCAATCTTTTTAGGTGTGATTGGATCACCTTGTAAAACATTTTGGTCTATGAAAATTTGAGAAAACGGGTTTGGGAGTCGGTTACGTATGAAGAAGGATTAGCACCCTCGTAACGCCCAAAAATTGGTACCTAATTGATTATCTGATGTCTTTCATGTCGAAAATTTGAAGATTTTAAAATGCAATCCTCTTTTGAAAGAAAACTATTTGAATGCCGCGAACTTGAAAACTAAGACTCACTTATCTCAAACGAATTAAAACATCACATCCAGTAAGTTAGGACGCAATATTTCAAAATCTTCGAAGCTAAGCTTGCCTTTGGAAAATTTCTATCTTGAAACAACAAAACGCCATATCCAGTAAGTTAGGACACAATGTTTTGAAATCTCAAGAATAGTTGTTTATATTTTAAAACTCAAAACATTTAGAAGGGTACTTGGATATTCGAATTTGACGAGAAAAATCGTAACCCAGTAAGTTAGGGCACTACTTTTCTCGAAAATCCTAAATGCCAAATATTTCCTTTAATTAAAAAAACAATTTTTGGATAAAAACAACAATTAAATGAAATATATTTTTTTAAAACAATGATTTGAGTAAAATTTTAAAAAATAATTTACTAAGAGTAATATTTTAAAAAAAATATTTAAAAAAATAAAATAGTTTGATATGATACTAAAATTATTAATATATATATATATATATATATTAAAATTAGGGAAACATGGATTAAATCAAAATAAAAAAGGTTGAAAAAAGAAGATGAACAAAGAATAAAATAAGAACAAACCGCAGAAAATAAGAACGTAAGAGGGAGAGAAATTTGAGTGAAAGCTCTCAAGAATTTTTGTTGCTTCCCCAAAACTCAAGAGTGTTTTTCAATGGAGGGGGAGGCCTCTATTTATAGTTGAGCCTCCCCAAATCCAACGGTACAGATCAATTACATCAACGGCTAAGATTAAAGAGTATCTACAAATTAAATCTCTAAGATATCAAAATCATATCTTCTAAGATTGCATACCATATCTTCTAAGATTGCATATCATATCTAAGATTTATATATCATTTCTAAGATTGCGTATCCTTGAAGATTATGTTTCCATATACGTCAAGTTTGTGGATGGACCTTCAATCTTTTCAAGTAATGGGCCATTCTGATCTGGCCAAATGATATATTCTGAACTGGGCTTGGAATTTATTTATTTATTTATTTATCATTTTGTGGTATGGACCCAGGCAAAAATGGGGTATTACATTTCCCTTGCGAGACAAGGTAATCCTTGTACTCTTTGTAGCCAACTCTAAGTGCCATTTTTGTTGCAAAAGAAGCTTTTGGGCTTCAAGATATCCTTGAGCTTCACTCCCTTCTTACGAATTTTTAGCCATGTTCTTTCCCTTAACTTATTTTTTTTTCTTCCGTTTAAGGATAAGAAGATTGCCAAGTTGGCTTTTGGTTTGGTTTGGATTGGTTGCCTACCATTCAACACCAACTTATAAGATTGCAACTCTTTCATGAGCTATGTAAGGTTAAGTTTTTTGTTTCCTAAGTTGTAAGTAGCCCTAAAGTTTGCAAAGTATTTAGACATGGTTTTGAATACCATCTCAATTTTCATATTATAGTTTAGCTCAACCCCATTGTTCTCCACTTCTGTAAAGAATCCTGTAACATCCCTTACCTAGATCGGTTGTCGGACTTAAGTTTTACGATGCTACTATAGTTACCGGAATAGTCACACATAATTTACAACATTTAATCGAATTTAAATGAGCAAATTATTCCAAATACAAGTATAATAAAAATTATGAGTATTTCAGGGACTAAATCGAGCTTCCAATCATTACTAGATTCGAGCATGAATAAGGACCAATTTGTAAATTTTAAAAACTTTGGAATTAGGTATGGATACATAGAAAGTGGAATCAATACTCCCATTAAGAAGTATCGATACTCAATATGGTATCGATACTATTTGGCAATATGCCAAATTTGGAAATTTAGAACAAAACCATTTTTATCGGTACCTTTAAAAAGTATCATTCGTTAACAAATAAGTTTCGATACTTTTATAGGTATCAATACCAATTTGGCAGTCTATCCATTTTAAAAACTATTCATTTGGTAAAGTATTGATACCTTGGTCCCTAGTATCGATACTTTTACTCAGATGGCTAAAACTCTAAGTTTGAAAACACATTTCATGCTCAAACCAAATTCTAATCAAAAGATGACTTAGACTGTAACAGTCCAGTTTAGACCTTAATCGGAATGAGTGGTTTTGGGACCACTTAACCGAGTCAAAATAATTATTTTATTATTTTATTATGTCTTATAGCATGTTAAAAGTACCGTATGAAAGTTTTGTAAAGAAATTTTATCGTTTGGTTAGTTAATTTAGTAAAAAGGACTAAATCGCGTAAAATGATAAATATGTGTTTTATTAATAGAAAGCCTTAATTAGCTATGGCTTTATAAATGGAAGGTTTTAAAATGAAATTTTACCTTCCTAATACTGCATGGACGGTAGTGGCCTTTAAATGCATAGTTTCCAAATAGTTTTATTAAGGTTAAATGTATCTTTTAATAACAATGTATATGTTTAATAAAATAAACATGAAAATATGTTTTCATTTTCATCATCTTCACCGATTTTGTGAAGGAAGAAAAGCCATTTTGGTACCAAACATTCGGCCAAGCTATATTTAGCAATCAAGGTACGATTTTTGATCCGTTTTTAATGATTTTTATGTTTTTGAGCTCATTGCAGCTCGATATAGCAGACCTGTACTCTAATTTCTGAAATTGATCATGTTTTTGGAAGATGCCATTGTTGAGTACATGTTTATTTTGATGTTTCTTGATAAATTATTAATGGTTGTTTATTGATATACAAGTTTTATAAAGTGATTTTTTTTATAAAATGGAGTATTGTGGATTAAATTGAAAAGGATAGAAATTTGGTAGTTAGAAATGTGAATAAATTAAAGATATGTGTTTATAAGGACTATATGGATATTCGGCTATAGAGAATTTTAGATAAAAGTGTGTAATGTGTTATTTTGTGCATAAAGGACTAATGTGTTTAATTGGATGTGTTGGTGAATAATTGAATTAAATTGGATTAATATAGATCAAGACAAGCAAATCCCAGAGCTTGATTGGGGAAAACAAAAGGGAGACAAGTAGATACTAGAATCACGAGCATAATCGAGGTAAGTTCGTATAATTAGAATTAAATGATATTTATAATTGAAATAATTGAATTGCATATTTTATGAGAGGTATATATGAAATAATGGATTGGAATGCCTATTGGTTACATGATTATATCAATTACTGAGTCCCGTTCGAACCGTAGAAAGTCGTAGGATACAAGTGACATGTCACTAGGGCTACAGGGTGGTTGAGCTCCTGCATTTGTTGCAGACTCATCACAGCTCATGAGCTTACATGTTCAGCCTTCAGGTTTACCACTCATCCTTCGGGATTACATGTTTAGTCTTCGGAATTATCGTTCATCTTTTGGGATTACATGTTCAGCCTTCGGGCTTACCGTTACTGGCTCAGGAGGAGCATACATGATGAATTGACAGATTTACAGGTTACATATATACACTGTGTGTGTATCACCCGAGTATCCTTTGATGTTCTCAAAGGTTCAATGGGCAAATTACCGATCTGTAATATATAAGATACGAGTTTTAAGAGATAAATGAAGTACATGGTTACATGATATATGTTACATGATTCATATATGATTATTTGATAAATGAAATGTAAGTTACATGGATTTTTAGTACAAGTATATGTTTATATGTATTTCATGTTACAAGTACATGCTTATAAAATATTTAATACATGATAATATGTTATATAAGATATATGATTTGAATAGATGGATGATTATATGGTCATATGATTATATGTTAGGTGAGTATATGATAAATGGATTAATGGATACATGAATTGTTGTTATATGGATGATATATGTTTGTTACATCTTTGGAATGGATGAATACATGGTTGTTACATGACTAACATGTGTATGATGGTTAAATAGCATTGGGAACATATGACTTGGTTTGGTAATGTCATTTACGTTTTAAATGTTGATTCGGTAAGTTAAATTCTATATTATACGGGCTTACTAAGCTTTAAAAGCTTACTCTGTTTATTTTTCTTTTCCCGTGTTTTATAGATTTGGAAGCTAGCTCGATTTCAGACAAGTCAGAGATTGCAATCACATTGTCCACTCAAGCTTTCGGTACTTTTGGATCTTTGTAAATGTGGTAAATATGGCATGTATAGGCTAGTTTATAAGTTAATGTTATGGTCATCTTTGTGATAATGAATGTGGAATGATTTTGATATATATATCCAAGCTATGTGATATGGCTTGGTTTCAAATTGTTAAACTTGTATGAATGTTTCTTATGATATATCTACTTTGTGGAAATGGTATGTTATGGAGTGAATGAAATGGTCATTTTGGTATATGTTTGCTTGAGAAGTGGTAAGATTATGAAATGGATGAGATTGGTATTTGGAATGTTAATGTTAGGCTTGAAATTGATTTTGAAATGTATCCATGTTTGTGTCAATCATATGACGTTGAATTGGTTGCGATGAAATGGTTTATTTGAATGTTGAATTTGCTGATTTGGAAGCTCATTTGATATATGAAATGGTTGTAATTTATTTCTTGGAGGTACATGAGCATTTGAAGTGTGAAAATGGCTTGTCCCAAGCCTATTTTGTGCCACACGACCAGAGTACAAGGGTGTGTGTCTCAACCGTGTGACTCTTGTTATATTGTTTGTTAAGTCAGAATTGCACACGAAATAGACGCACGGGCGTGTCTGTTACCTGTGTAATTTAATCAAGTTGCCATACGGCCAAGACACATGGGCATGTCTTGTGGCCGTGTGCACAAGTCAGTATGTATGCCCTGTATTGCCATGGCTTGGACATATGGGCATGTCCGGCGGCTGTGTGAGGCACATGGCCTGGGCACATGGCTGTGTGACCCAGTTTCAAAAATTTTCTTAAGTCTTCTCATTTTTTTTATGTTTTCAATTTGATCCCTATTTTATGATATAGTCTTACATGATTCATTAAAGTATGAATTCATTGGGGATGTTTGAAAATTTTTTGTATCATGATGATAATGTACTATTCTGATCTGTGGTACATGTTCGGTAATGCCCCTTACCTATTCCGGCGACGGTTACGGGATAGAGGTGTTATATAGACATTGTCACACCCCAAAATTTAGGGGGTTAATTGTAATAAATTACCAAGAAATTGAATAGTCTTGATGGTTAAGTACCACTATTATATCCTAGAGGTCTTAGGGTCAAGCCACTCCTATCCCATTTCCTTTTATTTTATTTTTAGCAAACTAGGATGAAAGCCGCACTAACGCAAGTATTGTTAGGAGTAAAAATTTAGCAAGAAAAATACTTTAAGCATAACGATTAAGAGCATGCTCCCTCCCCTGTTTACCCAAATTCTAACCACCCTTTCCCCAAAATGCATTTTTATTTTTGGCAACTAAGGGAAAATTGATATGCCGCCTCTAAGGTTTCCCGAATCGTAGATATTTAGTCCAATTTTTCCCAATTATACTTGAATGATGTTTCTTTTCAAATCCCAT
Organism: Gossypium stocksii; assembly: GCA_020496765.1. Taxonomy (NCBI): domain Eukaryota; kingdom Viridiplantae; phylum Streptophyta; class Magnoliopsida; order Malvales; family Malvaceae; genus Gossypium; species Gossypium stocksii. The sequence goes on from CM035626.1 coordinate 66,452,986, forward strand.
TAGAAATTTTCTTTCCTTTCCCTAGTTCTTCTCATTTTTCTTTTCTTTCCTCTCCTTTATATGTAACAACCCGTTTTTAGTGAAATCTGAATAGTGGTTTTAAGACCACAAATCTGACTAGTAAATTTTTTATTTTATTTTCTATGGGACGTTAGTAAGGTCATGTTAAAATTCCATTAAGAAATTTTGATATTTGCATGATTAACTAAGTAAAAATGACTAAATCGTAAAAAGGGTAAAATATGAGTTCTATTAGCTAAAAGGGTTATGACTTTGGAACTGAAAGTTAGTGGTCTTGAATGGTAATTATACCATATATGTTGATAGTGGATGTACATGGATAGGTTATAATGTAATTATGATAGTTTTTAAAGGTTAATTTAGTAATTAAAAGAAAATTAATAACAAAAGATGAACCAAATGTTGTCATCTTCATTTTTTTGTTATTTGAAACCTTAAAATAGCCATTGGAAAAGGTAAGCATTTGACGAGCTTAAAGTCTAGTGCATGGTATGTTTTTAAACCCCATTTTTAATTATTTTTATGTTTTCGGGATCGTTGTAGCTTAATCTAACTAGCCCAGGGACTAATTTGCAAAACTGTTGTAGTAGCCTGATTTTGGGTCTAGTTGGAACAGTGGTTTCGGGTCCACAAATATGACATAGAAAAAAATGTGTTGTTATTATATTTTTATGGAATTATTTTTTAAAAATTTCGTCCGAAAATTTTGACGTTTGGGCACTCAATTTGGTCAAAAGGACTAAATTGTAAAAAGTGCAAAAGTTGAGTTCTATATGCTAGAGGTGCCAAATTGTTATGAGTTTTTAAATTTAAGGTACTTTGGTGGTAATTAGACCATTGATTTATGTGGTGGAGAAAAATGGACATGGTTAGGTATGTTTTAAAGGTTTTTCATTAAGGGCATTTTGGTAAATTAGTTATTAAATGAACTAAAAGACAAAATAAAAGCCTAATTTTTGTTCATCTTCAACCCCATGGACGAATTTCACAAAGGGAAACCATTTCTAGGGTTTTTCAAGCTTCCAAGCTGCATAGTAAGTCCGTCTTTGCCCCGTTTTTAATGATTTTTACGTTTTAAAAATCATCGTAACACGATCTATCTATTTCTACCATTTATTTGAGCTATGGTTGATGTTTAAAAATTAACCATGTGTGACATGCATGTGTTTTGATGTTTCATGGTAGATTATGAAAATTTGATGTGTAATAAACGACTTTTACTAAGTGATTTTCGGTGAAAACGTTTAAAAGGACCTATTTGTAAAAGTTTATGAAATGTGTAGTAAAAGTGTGTTTTAATGAAAAATGTGGGTTTCTATAATTATGAAAATGGTTCAGCTAGGCTTAAAGTACATAGAAATTGAATAAAAATCATTTGACGAGCTAAGGGACTAAAATGTAAATATGGCAAAGTTTAGGGGAAAAATGTAATTTTTCCAAAATGTGATTTTAGGCTAAATTGAATAGCATGATGATTAAATGAGTTAAATGTGATGTTATAGATCAAGAAAAGCAAGGTTCGAACTTAGATCGGGGAAAAACAAGTAATTGACGAATAAGTCCTTTCCACCGATTTTGCTTTCGAGGTAAGTTTGTATATAAATAATGCATCGTTAAATTATGTTTAAATACTTTGCTGTTGCATGAATTGTGTAATTGACCTATCGGATGTATTTGACTAAGTTTCGATAAGTGAGAAATTTTAGTTGAACCTTAGGAATAGAATAGGATACACGTGACATGTCACTAGGAACCTATGTGTGATTATGTGATTATGTGATTCCGGGTGCTGGTCTTGTACATTTACCAGTGGCTAGGTAATCTTGCATATGTTATGGATACATGTCAGCTTGTGTGAGAAGCACTGGGTAGCTAAGTCCCGACCGTTAGCTTGTGTGAGTAAACCCGTGACTAGCTCGAGAACGAGCATAATGTGAAATGTGATAAGAGGTAGCTTTGGCTACATATATGTGGCACTAATGTGCAAGCTTTTCGAGTATCTGTTAATATTCCGAGTGTTCAATGGGAAAATTGTTAAATATGTGAAAATATGTGTTTGTATGATGATATGGTACAAGTATGTACGCAAAAACTGATGAGAAATGAACTCAGTTTATGGTGGACATGTGGTAAGAATGCAAATGAATGAGTTACACCTATGAGAATGATTTTTATAATGACATTGTGATTATAGGTTTATATTTGTGATGTATAAATATATGGTAAATTCGATTGATGATCATATGTAAGGCTTTTAGGTCAAATTGAATTGAGACACGATGTGTTTATTCCTTTAATTTTGTGATTCAATGAATAATGTTAAGAGTGAGAGATCAGTATAAATGCCTATTAAAAATGGTTATGAAAGTATGGATAGATAAGAGTTTTGGACACTTGAATGATGTTAAGCTATATGAACTGGGAAACATGAATATACATAATTAATATGTACTTTTATTATGAATGCTGAAATGATTTGTCAAAAGTTGAAATGTTTTATTATGAAGAGATTATGGTTGCTTGACTAATGTCAAGACATGATAAAATTTATGTTTATAAATTAAAAGGGTAGGCATTATGATTGATTTAATTTGTAACTACTAAACTTAAAGAGGTTGGTAATATCACGAGAACGTATTGATGGAATTGGCAAATGCATGTAAATAAATTGCTTATTATTTACATACAGACTTACTAAGCTATATAGCTTAACCCCCTTCCTTTCCTTTTCTTATAGTTTTGCCAAGTTAGTTCGGGTTAGAGATTGTCAGAGATTCTATCACACTATCAAGCTATTGATCGCTATCAGTGATTTCAAGCATTTTAAATCTATGGCATGTATAGGGACTAGGTTATTTATGTATGTGTTATTATGAGTTGGCTAAATGTATTGGCTTGTAATGGTTAAAGGTTTGATTTATATGTAGCCATGTAACTTGGCTTATATTGGCTACTTGGTTGTAAGCCTATATATATTATTTATATATCTATGCCTATGCCAATATATATGTGTGAGGTAGTTTATAATTGCATGTTAGATGAATGCGAATGGGTTGTTGGCATGCTAATAAAATTGGCTAAATGATACATGTGGGAAGTTGTCATGTTACATGTGATTGGATATGTTTGGACATGATAAAATATGATGTTATGAGCAATGTGTTAGTTGGCATTGAGATGGCATGTTATTGTTTTAATTGTGGATGTATTGGTAGCTTAATTATGATAAGGAATGGGCCATTGAAGTTTTGTTTAAGTATATTTATATGAGGGTGGCAAATGGCTTGGTAAATAGCCATTTTCTTGGCCACACGGGCAGAGACACGGCCGTGTGTCTTAGCCTTGTGAAGGACACGACCTTGGGACATGGGCGTGTGCCCAAGGCGTGTGAAGTTTGCACTAAAATTTTGAAATTTAATTCACCATAGGGCCTAAGCACACGGGTGTGTAACTTGGCTGGTAACCCTATGTTATTGATGACGTCATAAATAGAGAGTTACATGGGCTGAGGACACGGGCGTGTGTGACCACACGGCCTACCCACATGGGCGTGTCCCAAGCCACACGGGCGTGTGACCCTATTCTGAAGAAAAAATTTCTAAGTGTTCCAAAGTTTCTGGTTTAGTCTCGAACCACTTCCAATGTATGTTTTGGGCCTCGTAGGCCCGTATAAGGGATAACTTGCATGTGTATGAATGGTTTTGAATTGAATGAAATTTTATGGCTTGATTTTTGTACGATTGGTTATGTTTAAGTCTGGTACTATCTCAACGTTGGACTCAGGTAAGGGTGTTACAACTGTTAAAGATATGGGGTTTTAGTATGAAAGTTCTTGCATGATTCTTGAAGTTTGATGGTAGATTATGAGTCTTTGTGGATGAATAAACAAGTTTTGTAAAGTGATTTTTGATGAAAATGTTATTTATGGACCTATTTGTAAAAGTAATAAAATTTGTGGTGAACTTGTGAAATAATGATTTATATGGGTTGATATTGGTCCTTAAAGAATTCAACTCATATGGATTAGGGATGAACATGCTTAGATTTTAAATTATGAGCTTATGGACTAAATTAAAATAGTTAAAATGTTAGGGGAAAAATGTGAAATATGGTTTAAATTAAATGTTGAGATTGATTGAAATACTTAATTGAGTATAATTATTTATTTAGATCAAGATAAGTCTCAATTGGATCTAAATGAGGAAAGGCGAAAATCACGGATTAGCTTGATCGCATTTCTACACTCTAGTTGTCAATGTAAGTTCATAGTATTCCAATATGTAAATGATTTTCTACTTGTATATTTTTACATTATAGTTATGTAATTAAATGATTATAGTTAATTATTCCCTAAATTACACATACGTGCCCTTGTTTGTACTTCTATACCCTTGAATTGCACATACGTGCCTATGTTTGGACTGTGGTACCCCTGAATTACACATACATACCCCTATTTGTACTTCGGTACCCTTGAATTCACATACGTGCCCTTGTTTACACTCCAGTAACTTTTAATCGAGTAAAATATGAGTTGTATTTCAATTATTATTAAGTTTAATGATATACTATGTTCTGACTAAGCTTTATAAGCTTATTCATTTTGGTGGATTGTTTTGTAGATCGTTGTTGCTGACTTTTGGATGGATCCAACCTTCAGCTCACACTATCCATCGATGTTGGTAGTTCTTTTTCCTTAGGGTAGTGGCATGTATATGTGGCTATATAGGTCGTTTTGTATAATATGACAATATACTAAACTAAGTTGTTAGGCACTTTATTAAGATTGTAAATAGATATCTTTTTGGTACAATTAGAATGGTATGAAATTGAACACATGTGATTTGTTTTGGTTTGTGAGTGAAGTAAGTGCTAAGCTAGAAATGGATCAATGTTTACATGTTTTAGTTATTGATGTTGGATATAATTGCGGTGTCTATGAAGGGCACATTGGTTAGTTGTTTTAGGACATTAAAATGGTATGTTATGTTGAGTTACTTGAGGTCTCAATTGTGGTACGCTTTAAGATGATATTGAACTAGTTGTGTATGTTTTAGATGTGGTAATGCATATGTTTAGATAAGTTGTTTGATTGTGATTGAGGTGCCTTATACGGCATATTAGTATAATGGATTTGGTCATTTGAATTGGTTAATTTAAGCATGTTTTGGTATGTTTTTGATGCCTTGGTCATGGTGGTAAATTACTTGTAGGTACACATTTGGCTTGGTAATGGAAGTGGCTTGATTTTGGCCAATTTCATGTTCAACAGCCTAAGGCATAGGCGTGTGTTTCATTCGTGTGTGACACATGGCCACGTGACATGACTGTGTGTCCCCTATAGGTATTAAAGGCATTGAAGTTAGGTAGTTACACGGCCTAGCACATGGCCTGGCACACGGGCGTCTAAGGCCATTTCAATAGTTACACGGCCTGGCACATGGGTGTGTGGTTTGGCCGTGTGACCCAAGTCAGGGAGTTACACGAGCACGGACACAGGCTAAGACACGGTCGTGTGTCCTTATTTCGATTGTTACACAGGCTGAGACATGGGTGTGTGTCTCAACAGTGTGAGTCACATGACCTAGCCACACTGTCGTGTGACCCTTGCAGTTTAATTTTTCCAACTTTTTCTTAAATATTCCAAAAGTTTCTGATTTAGTCCAGAATCATTTCTAAATTGTTTCTAAGGCCTTGAGGGATCGATTAAGGGACGCTATGCATGTACATGTATGAATTATGCCATGTATATGTTGAGGTACTAAATGTATGTTTTAAAGTTACGATTTTATGGTAATGCTCCATAAACCTATTTTGGCGATAGATACGGGTTAGGGGTGTTACATTTAGTGGTATCAGAGTTACGATTTAGTCGATTCTAGGACGAACGTAACAATGTAAGCTTTGATATATACATGCCACATATACCCTATGGTAGTGTGATGCTTCTGATTCGTTCTAACATTTTATTTCTTATAGATTTGAGATTTCAGTTGAATCAAATCAGGCTATAGTTAATGAAGCTGAAAGTAATGTTCAAGGTTCGAATCTTGAGGGAAGTAATAGTGCTCCTATTCCACAATTTGTTGGTGATGAGATGGAATATGTATTTCTTGGAATGTTGAACCAATGGTTCAACGAGTTCAAGCAAGCAAATCTTGTGACTTTGCCACCTCCACCCCTTTTCGTGTTTCCCCAGGCACTCCTGAATATTCCAAACCCTATACCCGCGACTATTACTCGAGTATCTGTAATGGTTGGTTTGTTCAAGTGTACACAGTCGCTCAAGTAATAAGTAAGTATAAAGAGTTATCATCTCCACAGGGAATATATTAGAGCAAAGTCAATTAATTATAAAATTATATTAACAATTCGGTGAAAAAAAACTCAATTTGATTTGTAGTGATGATTTAAAAGAATTATAATAACTAGATGTAATGATCCCTGATGCAAATTATTCTAAGTATGCAACTATATGAATGAAATAGATTTTAGCAAATTTAACACGATATGCAACAATTCTAACATAAATAAACTAGGATAATTTTTCTAATTAAACTCAATCTATTTTCAACATGCTTAATAACATTCAGAAAACACATTCCATGGCAACTTGACCTTTCATGAGTTTGAAAACCATTTTAGGATTTCTTAGTATTCATGTGAAGTAACACGGATAGATTAAGGTATGAAACAATTTAATCACACAAATCTAAAAACTATGCATATAACAAAGTCGTACTAGGGATGTTATGCGACCTACAATTTAATCGGTTTAATGATCTAAATTGAGCATGCACATTTCAATTATGCGTCCATTAGCTGTCGTCTGGTTAGGATCACTCAACTAATTCAGGTGCATTTCAATCACGTATGAACGAAATATAGACTTGATTTTAATTGAAAACATGATCGATTGAGGCACAAACATTTTAAGCATGAATCAAATAAATATTATTTAATGAAAATAATCATCCTAGCTTAAATAAAATTAAGCTATCATTGTTGAAAACAAGAACAAAGAACTCATAGCAAACATTTAAATTAACTTTAAGAAAAGAAAGATTAAACCCTATTCAGATGGCTGTCACCCAAGACTCAGAATGGTGAGAACTCCTTCGACTCTTGCTTACTCCTTTGCTCATGGCTCTTCGAGGTGGCCAACCAAGGTTTCTTGATAGGCTAAATAGCTAACCTCTTAAGGAATGATGGTGGATGGCATGGGGAGAAGAGCGAATTGAGAGAAAATGAGAGAAGAGAAGAGAATGGATGAATGAGGGATGATTTGAGAAGTGAGGTGAATGGTCTTATTTATAGGTGAGGTTGGGGTGTGAGTTTACCAAAAAATGGAAGTGTTCATCCACTTCAAATCCTTCCAAGTGTGGCCGGCCATATATGTAGGTCAGGTGGCTGATTTTTAGCTTGATTCATGTGCCACATCATGCAAGAGCAAGACTCAGTCTCCGGTGAATCTTCAGATAAATCTTCGATTTCTTTAAATCTTCAGGGACTTCATGCAATTAACCCAAATGTTGATTTATTAACCTCCATATGCAGCCAAAATCAGGGGCTAATTTAGTCCAATTGGGACTGCATTCTAATTGAATTAAAGCTCTCCCACCTGTCTGAAAATAACAGAAAAATCAGGGGACCAAACAATGCAAATTAACCACTTTAATTAATTAAGCCCAATTTTATTAATGAAACATATAGAAATAATTTATTAAATATAACTTTATATTTTATTGTTAAATTAAATCATGCATGGCCCACTTTATAACTTAAAAATATAATATGCTCAAATTAATATAAAATAAGCCATTTTATGCATAAAAATCATATAATAAAACATAAAATTACATTTTAATAATTTCCATGTCCTAATTTCATTTTTCCACATATTTCATTAATTTAATGAACAATTACTAAGTTTTAGTAATAAAATTAAGCAAAAAGGTGATGAATTATATAGGAAAAATCCTATATATTTTCCTGTTTACAGTATCTGTAGACAATATTTGGAAATGTGGAGCGAAAGAGTTTAGAGGTATGGTAGATGATGATCTTTCAAAAGCTGAGTATTGTCTATTGAACACAAAGAGAGTTTTTGTGGAGTTATTGTGCACCCCTGAATATTGCTTGAGGTATGCAGTGTCTTTACTGAAAGATGAGGTGTATTTGTGGTGGGATACTTTGAGTATGATGGTATTGGATGATCGGGTTAATTGGGATTTCTTTTAGAATGCATTCAAGAAAAAATATGTTAGACGATTTTTCATAGACCGAAAAAAGAAAGAGTTTCTCGAGTTAAAACAAGGAAGCCGGACTGTAGCTGAGTATGAACGTGAATTTGTCTAGTTAAGCAAATATGCTCGTAACATCGTATCCAATGAGGAAGAAATTTGTATCAGATTTGAATATGGGTTGAATGATGAGATCTGTATGGCTGTAGTAGCATTAAAGTTACGGGAATTGGTAGAACTCTCAGAACGGGCTCAGAAAGTTGAGGAGATTTGTAAAAGCAAACAAAAGTCAGATTCAAAATTTAGAGACTTTAACAAAAGGGAGTCATTCAAGCCAACTTAAACTTCTGCCTCGAAGAAATTTAGAAGTGACACTAGTCGATCAACTACTTCTTCAGAGCTTGTTAGTAGAGAAAAACCAAGGCAAAGGAATTTCTAGTTAGTCAATTCTCTAGTGGCAAGTGTTGGAAGTGTAAGGAATATGGAGAGAACCATTCCTAAAAGACATGTTGGAGAGTGTTGTAACGCATAGGTTTGTGCAAGCGTACACAGTCGTTATCAAGTAATAAGTAAGTATCGAGTTATCGTCTCTATAGGGATTGTATTTGTGTTAAATCACTTAATTGTAAAATTATATTAATAGCTTGGTAAATTTAAAAACACAATATGATTGAGAAGGGATGATTAAAATTAAATATATTAAAAAAAATGCAATGATCCCCAATGCAAATTATCCTAAATCTGCAAACTATATGAATGAAATAGATTTTAGCAAAATTAAACACAATTTGCGACAATTATAACATAAATAAACTAGAATAATTACTTTTATTAAACTCAATTCATTATAACATGCTTCATAACATTTGGAAAAACATTCCATGGCAACTCGATCTTTCATGAGTTTGGAAACCATATTATGTCGTTTCGGAATCCTTTACTTAGTAAATTTGCATTTTACTGATCCTTATTTACTAAGGTTTCTTAGCATTTGTGCATGTAACAGGGACGCATTAGGATTGAAACAGTTTAATCACACAAATCTAAAAACCATGCAGATAACAAAGCTTGGTTAGAGTTGTAACCTGCAATTTAATCGGGTTAGGATCTAAATTGAGCATGCACATTTCAATTATGTGTCCACTAGCCATCGTTTGGTTAGGATCGCTCAGCTAATTCAGGTGCATTCCAATCACGTATGAACGAAATACAGACTTGATTTTAATTGAAAACATGATTGATTGAGGCACAAACATCATAAGCATGAATCTAATAAATATTATTTAATCAAAGCAATCATCCTAGCTTAAATAAAATTAAGCTAACATTATTGTAAACAATAACAAAGAACACATAGCAAACATTTTTAGATTAAATCAAAGAAAAGAAAGTTTAAACCTAAATCAAAGTGGCTGTCACCTAAGACTCTGACTGACGAGGGCTACTTTGTTCCTTTGCTTTTTTCCTTTGCTAATGGCTCTCCAAGGTGGCCGACCAAGGGCTCTTTAAGAGGCTGGATTGCTAAAATCTCTATGAAAAGATGATGCTAGGCGTGGGGAATGTAAAATGCTAAGAGAATTGAGAGAAAAGGGAGAATGATGAGGGATGAGGGATGAGGGATAAGGGCTGAGGGATGATTAGAAATGGCTAAATGGGGTCTTATTTATAGTTGAAGAGAAGAGAGTAGTTTGTTAAAAATAGAAAGGTTTAGTCGCTTCAAGCTTCTTCAATGAGTGGTCGGCCATGATTAGTGGATTTTGAGTTGAATTTTGCTTGATTTTTAAGCAATTTAAATGCCATAACAACTCAGGACTGAGACTTGGTCAAATGTAAATCTTTGGGCAAATCTCTAATTTCTTCAACATTGCAAGGAACTTGTGTAATTAAACCAAAAAGTGGTTTATGTGGACAACCATGTGTAGCCGAAATTGGGTTGACTTGGTCTTCAATTTGGTCAGTTTTTTGTAATCCAACAAAGATATCAAACCTATCCAAAATAAATTAATAAATTAAAAGACCAAAGAATAAAATTTAAATACTTAATTAAAACCCAAATTATTAATGAAATATGTGACAGCCTTAAAACGACCCTAGTCGGAATGTGGTTTCGGGACCACAACACCGAGGCATAAAATATATTTAATATTCATTTTGATGCCTATAATATGTGGTAATTCATGTGTGACATGTTTGGTGTGTCAATTTAGAGTTATAAATTTGAATTTTACTAAAAAGGACTTAGTAGTGAACTTTGGAAATGTGTTAGACATATGTGTGAAGACTAATTAATAAATGCATGCAAAATAAGGGATTTGCATGTCAAATTGCCCACTTTTATGATAGTGGAAAGTAATGATGAAATTTTGGCAATTTGTGAATTGTTATTTAGTCTAATATTAATAATAAAAGAAATTGTAATTAGTTGTCATAAAAAAAAAAAAAGAGTTCATCTTCTTCTCTCCACCATAGCCGAACCTCAAGTAAAGGAGAGTGGAAATTCTTCCTAGTTGATTCGGTCATCACTTAGGCAAATTGGAGGTATGTTCATGATTTTTGCTTTTGAAGTTTGGTGAATTAAAGATGGATGCTAAGTTATTTGCTTTGTTTTGAATGAAATTTGAGTTGGTTGTGCCATGGGAAAATCGGCCATGATGCATGTCCTCTTGGGTGATGTTTTGTTTGATTTTCCTTGTTTTGAAGATGATTTCTAAGGGAATTTGAGCTTCATAAACACAAAATCCTTGTGTGATAGACAAGATGTATTGTTCGGCCATGTGAGTAAATGTGGAGAAATTGTGCTTTCCTTAATGCTTGTGTTGAATAATGGAATATGGGAGTTGTTTGAGCTTGTCTTAGGGTCCTCTCCTTTGTTAATGTGAAAAATTTCTTGAGCCTTGAGGATGGAGGCATTCGGCCTTGTCAAGATTTGGTTAGAGAGTCTTGTTTTGCAATTATGAGCTTACTAAACTTGTTAATAGGCTCTATGATGTTAAAATTCATAAGAATTGGATTTGTGAACTCAAAATGGTAAAAATTGGAAATTTTGGTGAGGATAATTGCCTTAAGGGACCTTCGGTTTTTATTTGAATGATTGAGTTGTCTTACTTTTGATTGTGTTTTGATCTTAAACTTGATAAATTGATTATGCAAATTGTGACACATATTTTGTAACATGAGCTAAATGAACATTGCTCATAAGTTCACTAAGTATTCGGCTATTGGAAAAATTGTACATGAACTTAGTATAAGTTATTTTGATTGATTTGGATGGTTGAGGCTTGATTGAGGCTTAGAGAATGGAGCTTAGGTTGTCTAAAATACCTTGTGTACATGTACAATTGTTTCATGTGGTCTTAAAGACTTAGTACTCTTGAATGGTAGTGCTAATAAGACTTGATGTTGGTTGCTTAATAGGATAAGTCATACGAATGTGTTATGGATGTGATGGATTGAATGAAGGACCATGCTGGGATATGGCCGAATGGCCTTAGGGTATATGCATTCGAAAGGGGTAATAAAACTAATTGGTTAATTTATGCTTGTGGGAGCTTCTTGGTTAAAGAAATGACCTATTCGGCCATGTGCTTAAAATCTTTGATGTTTGTTTTGATAATTGGTGTCTTAAGAGTGGCATAATGATTAAAATGAATATGAAATATGTACATTGTGTTAAGAGCAATGACTACTCTAAATGGTGCCTTAGGAAATGCTATGTTTTAAGTATGTGCATAAAAACATTAAAGAGTGGACTTTGTATAAAAATCTACTTGGTACAGCAGCAGTAACGTGTTTTGGAAAAATCACCATAAATTGTGTGAGTTGAATTAAAGGCTGAATAAACTGTGTAATTGAAGCTTAATGAGTCTAGTTTCTTATAAAAGAAACCTTGCAAGCAAAGGAATTCCCGATAAAAAGATTTTTAGAGTAGAGTGAGACAGTGTCAGATTGACTTCGAAGTCCCCTGCTCTGTTTTTGGAAAATCACTATAAATTGTATAAAAATTTTTATGAGACAAAATTTATATTCTTAGACTCCTTAATGAGTCTAGTTTCGAATGGAATAGGTGAGGCCATATTTGGAATTCTGTACAAGGAGAAATTTGGTTCGTAGTATAGAGTGGTCAGTTTAATCAAATAGTGAATTAGGGGGACTTTAAGAAAATTCTGGTATTGGTTGACCAAACCAAAAATTATGAAAATTTTATGGATTAAAGATAAATGAGTCTATTTTCATGAAAAATTTACAGCACTACATTTGGAGTTTCGTAGCTCCAGTTATGAGTAAATTATTGAATGCTGCTCAGAAAATCAGCTTGTTGAGACTTATGATATGTATGTGAAATGATCGAATGTGTGTATGTGTTTGCAATGAGAAGAGTATGCATGTATTATTTGACTATAAGTGAAAATGATCCATTGAGATGCTTGAATAAGGATTAATAAAAAAATTAAATGTTTTATTTAGCTCAAGAGCATAGAGGGACGAGTTCGGATAAAGGGAAGGCCAAAGTGGTCGAATAGCCAACTCGTAAATTATCGGGAAAGTTCAAGGTAAGTTTTGAGTAATCGAATTTGATATTTAAGTTAAAATGCCATGATATACATGCTGATATTAAATGATGTCCTATTGAGAAAGACACCTTATTTATGTTTGCTATATAGCCGAATGGCTCATAGAGAAAAAGAACCGAAATGAGATTTGAAATGCATTGCTCATGTATGTTTGATTTTTGGACCGAAAGTCTAGAAAAGAAGAGTACATGTGTATAAGTTTGAATTATATGTATATTTATGATATAAAGTCGAGAAGCATGTTACATGTTGGTATGCACATGAATTGATTGAATTGCAAGTGAAATCTTGCTATGAGAAATTTGGCTACATGCAAATATGTCTGTGTATGAGAATTTATAATGTGAATCCGGGATTAATTCCCGCTGGCTATATGTGGAGACTATGTCCGGGTTAAGACCCAAAGGCTATAGGCAGAGGTGATGTCCGGGTTAAAAACCCGAAGGCTATATGCGGAGATTGCGTCCGGGGTAGAGACCCGATGGCTATGTATAGAGTTTATCCGAGCTAAAGATCTCGATGATGATGAGAATAAAGCCTAAGACTAATTGTCTTCAAGGTAACGATCGCTAATGAATTGCGCTGAAAGTGCTAAGCTATACAGGTATGTACCCTTGGCTTATATGCAAGCTGGATTTTGGACCGAATACTAAGGTCATTATGTGATTTCATATGTGTTCATGAAATGAGATTATTAACATGATCAAAGTACAATTGGCCTATGTGAAATGTTATGTGAATTTTTGTGACATGTATATGTTTACGTGAATTTACTATGAGTGAAAGCTATCCATTTCCGTATGTGACGTGAATGTGTATATTGGAAAAAGGGTGACTTACCCAAAGGAAGAGGGAAACTAAGATACGAATAACTATGTTAGAATTTAATGCTTTATCTGTGACATTGCTTAAAACTTACTAAGCATTGTAATGCTTACTCCGTTTCCCTTGTTTCCTCTGTTTTATAGATCTCATTTTGGAAGCTACGGACTCGGGGATTGAAGCCTTAATCACCTACACTATCGTTGTTATTTTGGTACATTCGATGGTTATTTTTGGGTCAATGGCATGTATAGGCTATTTTCCTTCGGTTGAATCAAACTTCATTTTGAGTTGTAAATATTTCTAGCCATGCGAAAATGGCTTGCTTAGTCTTCGAGTTTGCTTATATGGGTTGGAGTGATTCTCATACTATTCGATGTTGTGGCATGGAATTTAGTTAGTACTTAATATGCAATGATTTTTCTAATATGATGTTTGGTTATCGAATTTGTTCGTTTTAGCCAATTCGTTAGTATGCTTATAGAACGATTTAATAAGATACGATGTCCTGACCGAATCGACCTAAGTGTTATATTCAACTATTGAACTCAATGAATTCACGTCTAGCTTTGTATCTATGAACCTCGGTAGTTGTATTTTGATTTTGTAATACTCTAAACCCTAATCCGGCGACGGACAGGGGCGTAGGGTGTTACAAAATATTTTAAAATGAATTATTAAATATAATTTTATATTTTATCATTTAATTTAATCAGGCATGGCCCATTTTATGTCTTGAAAATATAGCATGTTCAAATAAATATATAATAAGCCATTTTATGCATGAAAACTATATAATAAAGCATAAAATGAAATTTTAATAATTTCTATATCCTAATTTCATATTTTCACATATTTCATTAATTGATTAAACAATGACTTAGTTTTAACAATGAATTTAAGTAAAAAGGTGATAAATTACATAGGAAAAATCCTATATATTTTTTAGTTTACACACCCCCAAACTTAAATCATTGCTCGTCCCTAGTAATGTTCATGCATAGCAAAAGGTCTTGCTAAGGTAGAATTGCTAATTGTGTAAGCAGCATCAATCTTTGTCCCATAATCATGCATTAATAACTTCATGTTCAAAGATCTTTTTTATTAACAAGTAATTCATATGCAAACATTTTTAGAATTTTATACTAAGTTTCAAAATATGGCAACATGAATCATAGTTTGTTTGTATGTCATAGCCACAAATAACATTCTTCATTCAACATAATTTCCTATCAATCAAGCAAATAATCATAAGGCTTATTTACTTATCTTCATATTTTGAACTTAGTACTTCCTCTCCACTGATGTAGGTGACATAATCATCAAATCAATAGGTCTTTTATAAGGTTGTAATATGGCTCGGTTAAAGGTAGTGATTATAAGAGATGAGACATTTCGATTTCAAAATCTTAACCTTTAACTTTGTCTTGGATTTCTCGAAATATAACCTTTTTCTTTAAGCGAACCTTTGGAACACCCCCAAACTTATTTTGAGCTCATACATTTTTCTTTTTGGAGACTGAGAAAACTTTTCTTCGCTCTTTCTTCATCCTTTTTTTTCTAAGCATGAGCACATACATCATTTTGAAAATTTCCTCAAATGTTGATTACCAAGACAATTAGTTAAGATGGGTGCACAAAATTAGGATAGCTGAAAAAGATGGTAATGTGGCTTATAATGTAGGTTTATTGTAATAAACAAGCCTTTAAGCTTAAGAATACAGTTTTAAGGGTCTAATATCATAAGGTTGGCTCGAAAAGGCTCAAAAATTTCGGCATTTCGTGGGCTTATGAGCGTGCGAGCACTCATGGGTCGGTTGGAAGTAGTAAGATTCAGTAGCCGAATCGGTAATGTTGGTGAGTGCACGATTTCGTGCACTTCGGTAAATTTGGGCCTCGAAGGGCTGAATTCAGGCCCAATGGGCTTACGGGCCCATATGGGTGAAATCAAACGGTAAGCATATTCTAGCAATTTGTATGTTAGATCTGTTAAACGGGTTATAGAATTTGGGCTAGACGGGCCAAAATAGCTAAATGACACTATAAGGCCATTAAGGGTTTGAGGGCCCAATAACTAAAAACTGCTAAAATGGGCTAAATAAACTAGTGAGATGAAAGTTGGACTATTAATGACTGAAATATGCATAAAACCCTAAAAATTAGTATAATTACTAAAATACCCGTTAGGGGTGAGAAATTATAGTTTTACCCCTAGGCGCAAAATGACCATTATACCCCTAGGGCCAAATTTGACTGAAATGCATGCTTTACTGTTTCTGTTCACTGTATGCCATGACATGATTATCTGTTGCATGGGACTGGGTTTATTGATGGAGGAAGTGCTAGGTGGCATTGCCACGTTTACTGGAAGGGGCTTTGCCTCGTATTACTGAAAAAGGGGCTTTGCCTCATTTACTGTTAGTGGCTTGGCCATGTTTTCTGATTAAGCAACCATGCTGCGACTGTGGTGTGTTGGGCTGGGTGGGTCGAGTTATTCCCTACAGGTGTGTTGGGCTGGTGCGAGTAATGTGTAGCGGTTGGACATAAGATGGGTTTTGGGCTTTGCATACATGCATGATATCTGTTCTGTTACTGTAATGGGCCTATAGGCCATACTATTATCTAAATAGGGCTAAGACCCAGTGTACTATATCTGAATAGGGCTTTAGCCCAGTTATTACTGAGACTGGTTAGGGCTTAGGCCCAGTGGGCTTGAGCTGATTTGGGCTTTGGATGGGCTGTCTTTACACACTGAGTTTCCAAACTCACCCCTTTCTTTCCATCCATACAGGTGAGCCATAGACTGGTGGACTTGGAGCTGGGAGGGATTCAGAGTGGCCACGTAGACTGCATTGCTGGTTTTAATTAAGTTATTTATTTTCTTATTTATTTTCAATTATTTTTATTCTGGTTTTGGGTTTGTAATAAGGCCGCTTTAATCATTTTAATTTGGGTTTCAATAACTTATTTATACTTTACTTTAAACGATTTGGAAAAAGCTGCGGGAGTTTTTCTTAAAATTAATCAACATTTTCAAAATGAATCATACGTATCAAATGAGTAACAAAAGGTTAATCCAAGGTCTTATAATGAGAATACCCCTTAAAATTCGGTAGTGGATAGGACGTTCACAATCAAACCGAGATTTTCTCTTTTTAAACCTTAATAAGGGTTTTGTAAAACTCACCCTAATCTTAGTAACTAGGAACCATGGTTAGTTCGTCGTTGATGTGACACACCAGACTTGGCCGTAACATCTGGGTTGGGTTTGGGGTGTTATAAAATGTGTTGGCTTGAATTTGAAACACTACATTTTGTATAAAGCCAAAAGTATTGGCTAATAATTATCATTGGTTAATGAATGAAATGTTAATGTTTCATGATTATGCAAAATGGTTTGATGAATGCAACTGTTAGGGTAGTTGTACGATGATTGTTTAGATTGATCATATTAAGTTGTGTGGATGCCAAATTATGGGTATTGATTGAGTATTGGAACCCTAGGGATGCTTGTATGTGTTTGATCTGGTTTCAAGGTCGTAAAGAGGCTTGGTAAATAGCATATTTTTGTCCACATGGGTAGAGGCTATGTGTAACACACAGTCTGCCCACATGCGTGTGATTTGATAGTGTGTCCCCTGCACCTTAAGTTGAAAAATTAAATTCCCATTAGTGTTCCACACGGGCATGAGACATGATCGTGTGTCTCAACCGTGTGGAGGAAACGGCTAGCACACGGGCGTGTGCTACGGCCGTGTGTGTGATGACGTCAAAAAAAGAATGTCAAGGTTTTTGCACACGGGACGTGACACGGGCGTGTCATGGTCGTGTGAAAGACACGGGTTGGGCACATGGGCGTGTGACCAGGCCGTGTGAGAACCCCATGTAGGTTCAATGTTAGAAAATAAATCTGCACGAACGAGGAACATGGACGTGTTGCCCCTCCACACGGGTGTATGCCATGTTTTTCGTGAATTTTCTTGAAAGTTTCTTTAGTTCCTGATATGGTCTCGGGATGTTTCCAAACCATGATTTAGGCCTCGTAGGCCCATATAAAGGTCCATAGGACAATGTTTGAAAAAGTTTTAAAATTGGAATGCATTTCAATAAGTTAGAATTGAACGGTTGCATGTAATGTTGTAAGGTAGCGCCTCGTACCCTATCCCGGTGTTGGATACGGGTAAGAGGTGTTACATTTTATAGTATCACAGCTATAGTTTATTCGATTCTAGGATTAACCTGGCTTGTGTTCAAGTTAGCTATACATGCCATAGTTATATAACGATAGTGTGATAACTCATGATGACTATAAATTGTGTTTTCATATAGTAATGGATCCCAATCAGCCTATGGTGGACAATGTGAAAAGTAATGCAGCGATTCTCGTGGAAGGGACCACGCTAGTTGAGAGTGTGGCCGCGACGATGAGTCAGGGTGGAGGGGTTAGACAAGCCTACCTTCAGATGATGAATGCTTGGTATACGGAGTATGTTCATGCGAACCCGAATACTTCACCTCCCCCACCTCCTCTAATTTATCTCCATGCCCTGATAGCTGCTCAAGGAGCAGAAATGCGTAAGAGAGACAAACCCCCTTTTGATCAAATTAGAAAGCATGGAGCTGAGGAATTCTGGGCAAATAAGGATGATGGCCCAGATAGAGTCGAGTTCTGGTTGGAGAACACTATCAGAGTATTTGATGAGTTATCGTGCACACCTGAAGAGTGCATGAAGTGTGTGGTGTCACTCTTGTGAGATGCAGCCTACCAGTGGTGGAATACTCTCGTGTCAGTGGTACTGAGAGAAAGAGTAACTTGGAGTTCTTTCAAGAAGAATTTCGCAAAAAAGTACATTAACTAGAGGTTCATTGACCAAAAGAGGAAAGAATTTCTTGAACTAAAGCAAGGTCGAATGGTGGTCATCGAGTACGAGCGTAAGTTTTTAAGGCTCAGCAAGTATGCTAGGGAGTGTGTGTCTACCGAAGCCACCATGTGTAAGCGATTCGAAGATGGCTTAAATGAGGACATCCGATTGTTGGTGGGGACTCTAGAGATTCGAGAGTTTGTGGTGCTTGTTGAGAGAGCGTGAAGGCCGAAGAGCTAGCTAAAGAGAAGAGAAAGGCTGATATGGAGTCCCGTGACTCCAAGAAAAGATAGATGGGGAAGTTACATCAATCCTCATCTAAAAGATCAAGAGATTTCCCTCTCCAATCGACTGCTTTAGTAGGATACTCGGGCAGAAGCAAGAATAAGCAAAGCATAGCGCTTAAAGCTCAGACTACCTCTGTTGCAAGTGTTGGCAGTTCCCGACTGGATAGACCTAAATGTTCACAATGTGGTAGACAGTATTTTGGTGAGTGTTTGGGAAATAGTCGAGCCTGCTACAAGTATGGTTCTTAGGACCACTTTATTAAAGACTGCCCTAAGAGAGCTGAGGAAGAGGGGTTTCAGAATGCCCGGCCGAGTAACACCAATTGCAGGGGTAGACCATCTCAAGGTACCGGTGGTGGAGATAATAGAAAAAGTAGAGTGAAGGATTCCACCGTAAGATCAGAAACAAAAGCACCAGCACGAACTTACGCTATACGTGCTAGAGAAGAAGCATCTTCCCCTGACGTGATCACTGATACATTTTCTCTCTACAATACTTCTATTATTGCTTTGATAGACCCGGGATCTACCCTTTCATATGTTTGCATGAAAATAGTCTCTAGCACGAGCATACCTTAGAGTCCACAAAATTTGTGGTAAAAGTGTCAAATCCACTAGGCAAGCATGTACTAGTTGACCAAGTGTGTCGAGATTGTCCCTTGAGAATTAGAGGTCATTACTTTCCGACGAACTTAATGTTATTACCGTTTGATAAATTTGATGTAATACTTGGTATGGATAGGCTGACTGCCCATGATGCAGTGCTAAACTGTAGGAAGAAGTTTATTGAGCTGAAATATGAAAACAAGGATGTTCTCCGAATTGAATCAGGTGAATCAGAGGGTCTACCTATAATGACGTGTTCTATGACGGCGCAAAGGTACTTGAGAAAAGGGTACGAGTCGTATCTCGCTTTTGTGTTGAACACCCGAGTATTGGAGGCAAAGATTGATTCAGTGCCAGTGGTATGTGAGTACCTGGATATGTTTCTAGAAGAGTTACTCGGATTACCTCCAGAGAGGGAAGTAGAGTTTGGTATCGAGTTGGTCCCTAGCACTACACCTATCTAGATCGCTACATATAGGATGGCTTTGACGGAACTTAAAGAATTAAAGACTCAGTTGCAAGAGTTAACGGATAAGGGTTTTACGAGACCGATCTATTCTCCGTGGGAGCTCTGGTACTGTTTAGAAAGAAAAAGGATAGCCCGATGAGATTATGTATAGACTATCGCCAACTCAACAAGGTTACAGTGAAGAACAAGTATCTTTTACCGAGGATCGATGACTTGGTTGACAAATTGAAAGGGGCGACTATGTTCTCTAAGATTGACCTAAGGTCGGGGTATTACCAGCTGAGAGTCAAGAAGCAAGATGTGCCCAAGACTACTTTTCGTACGAGGTACGGCCACTATGAGTTCCTTGTCAAGCCCTTCGACCGGACAAATGCTCCTACAGTATTCATGGACTTAATGAATCGCATTTTCTGACCCTACTTGGACAAGTTTATTGTCGTCTTTATTGATGACATACTTGTTTATTATCATGACAAGGGTGAGCATGCGGAACACTTGAGCACCATATTGTAGATTTTGAGAGATAAATAGTTGTACATCAAGTTTAGCAAGAGTGAATTTTGGCTACGAGAGGTCGGGTTCTTGGGACATATTGTGTCGGGAGATGGGATTAGAGTCGACCCGAGCAAGATCTCGTCTATTATTGAGTGGAAACCGCTGAGAAACGTAACAGAGATTAGGAGTTTCTTAGACCTAACGGGTTATTACACATGATTTGTTAAAAGGTTTTCAATGATTGCTACTCTGGTGACGAGGCTACTTTAAAAGGATGTTGAGTTTGAGTGGATAGAAAAATGCCAACAGAGTTTTGAGAAGTTAAAGGCTTTATTGACCGAAGCCCTAGTATTGGTGCAACCAGAATTGGGAAAGGAATTCATAGTGTACAGTGATCCTTCCTTAAATGGCTTGGGGTGTGTGCTCATGCAAGAAGGCAAGGTAATAGCCTATGCTTCGAGACAATTAAAGCCACATGAGAAAAATTACCCGACCCACGATTTAGAGTTAGCGGCCATCGTGTTCGCATTGAAGATTTGGAGACACTATCTGTACGGCGAGAGATGCTGAGTTTTCACAGACCACAAAATTCTAAAGTATTTGATGACGCAAAAAAGAGTTGAATTTACGACAACGAAGATGGCTAGAGTTGCTAAAAGATTACGAAATGTGTGATCATTACCATCTCGGAAAGGCGAATGTGGTAGCCGACACATTGAGTAGAAAATCATTGTTTGCTTTAAGGGCTATTGATGCTCGGTTGTCTATGACCAACGATGGTTCAATTTTCACTGAATTGAGAGCCAGACCAACGTTTCTGCAAGAAATTGTCGAAGCTTAGAAAAATGATAAAAATTTACAAGCTAAGATAGCTCAATGCGAGACGGGTAATAAATCAGATCTCCGAGTTGAGGCTGACGGATGTTTGATGTACCGAGACAGAATTCGTGTACCTAAGGATGCTGAACTTATTCAGAGGATTTTGCGAGAGGTGCATAGTAGTCGTTTGTCTATTCACTCGGGCCGCGTGAAAATGTATAATGATTTGAAGACAATGTATTAATGGTCGGGAATGAAGAGAGACATTTTAAAGTTTGTCTCTAAGTGCCTAGTTTGTCAGCAAATAAAAGCCAAACACCAAATACCTTTAGGTTTACTTCAGCCCATAATGGTCCCTGAGTGGAAATGGGATCGGGTTACTATGGATTTCGTATCAGGATTGCCTTTGTCGCCTAAGAAGAAAGATGTAGTATGGGTTATCATGGATAGATTAACAAAGTCGACTCATTTCATACCAGTGCGTATAGACTTCTCCCTCGAGAAACTAGCTGAGTTGTACATTTTCGAGATAGTAAGACTACATGGAGTACCCTTCTCAATTATTTCAGATAGAGATCCGAGATTCACATGTCCGTTTTGGAAAAAAGTTACAAAAGGTATTGGGGTCAAAGTTGAATTTTAGCATGGCATTTCACCCACAGATTGATGGCTAGTTAGAGAGGGTAATTCAGATTCTTGAGGACATGTTGAGATGTTGTGTTCTTGAATTTCAAGGTAGTTGGGAAAAGTACTTACCACTTGTTGAGTTTGCCTAAAATAATAGTTACCAGTCGAGCTTGAAAATGGCACCCTATGAGGCATTGTATGGGCGCAATTGCCGAACACCCTTGTATTGGTTAGAACTTAAAGAGAATCAGATACACGGGGTTGACTTAGTTAAAAAGACTGAAGGAAAGGTTAAAGTGATCCGAGATTGCTTGAAAGCTGCCTCGGATAGACAGAAATCCTACACGAATTTAAAAAGAAAAGAGATTGAATTTCAAGTCAGAGATAAAGTGTTATTAAAAGTCTCCCCGTGGAAGAAAGTCCTTCGATTTGGTAGGAAAGGCAAATTAAGTTCACGGTATATTGGACCTTATTAGGTGATCAAAAGAATTGAAGCGGTAGTATACCATTTAGCATTGCCTTCCGAATTAGAGAAAATCCACGATGTGTTTCATGTATCTATGTTACATCGCTACCGCTCTGACCCTTCACTTGTGATTTAACCGGTAGAGGTAGAGATAAGTCCAAATATGACCTATGGTGAAGAGCCCATTAAGATTTTGGCTCGGGAGATCAAGAAATTGAAGAATAAAAGCATAGCGCTAGTAAAGGACTTATGGCATAGACATGGAGTCAAAGAAGCCACATGGGAACTCGAGGAGACCATAAGAGATCAGTACCCAAACCTCTTCAACGGTAAGATTTTCAGGGACGAAAATCCCTAATGGGGGAGAATTGTAACAGCCCGAAATTGGGCGTAGTCAGAATAGTGATTTTGGAATAACTTAACTGAGGTTAGAGAAAAATTATTTTGGTATTATTTTATGTGTTATAGTATTTTTATAAGAGTGCATGAAAATTTTGGTAAATTAATTTACGTGGTTGAAGGCTTAATCTCGAAAAAAGACTAAATTGCATAAAGGGTAAAAGTTGTAAATTATTAGTAAATTGTGTCTTTTTGCCAAATTATGATTTTAAAATTTTTTAGATTAAATTGATGATTAAAATTAGTGAATTTACTTTTATATAGATCAAGAAGTACAAGACCTGAATTTAGACTGGGGAAAAGCCAAGGTCGTGGATTGAGATAGATCGAGTTATCATATTTTGTATACCGAGGTAAGTTTATATGTAAACGATACCTCTTTTATTAATGCTTGTATTCATAATTGTCTTATGCGATATGTGGTTGAATGTTATTAATATTGGATGAAAATGTGAGAATTGAGAGTACGGGTAAAATTTCATAAAACAGAGATAAATGTGGGCTATGTGCGAAACCACCGGATGATAGTTGAAACTAGTGAGCTAAGTGCGCTATTATCCAAAATTATCGATAAAGGTGGGCTAAGTGCGAGACCATCGTAATTATCGATAAAGGTGGGCTAAGTGTGAAACCACCGTAAATTGTCAATAAAGGTGGGCTATGTGCGAAACCACCGTAAATTATTGATGATAGTGGGCTAAGTGCGAAACCATCTTATTATTAAAATTACTACGAATTGCTATGTGCCAATTTATCTTGTATGGTTTAGTGTGTGAATGTGTATGTTATGGAATCATTTAAATGGAATTCACGAGTGTTGTGGTGATAAATAAGTTCAGGAAATGTACATATTAATGAGTTGAGCTTTGTGGGAAAAAATGGTATTGAGGATATTGGGTAAGGTGTGGGACGAGTAAGTGAATTTATGATTTGGAAGTATTGGTATAGTTGAGCTACATTTTACTTGTTCAATGCATGGTTATGGTATTAAATGTTTGCATATAGACTTAGTAAGCTTTCCCCTCTCTTTTTCTTTTTTCCTTTAGTGCTGTCTAGGTAGCTCGTGGATCATCGGATGTCAGAGGCCTCGCTCACATTATCGACTTGATCACTCGGTATAGTTAGATTTAAGTATTTTGAGAAATGGCATGTATAGAAAATAGGCATAGGTTGTGTTATTATTTTGGGAGCCAAATGTGTTGGCTTGAATTTGAAACACTACATTTTGTATAAAGCCAAAAGTATTGGCTGATAATTATCATTGGTTAATGAATGAAATGTTAATGTTTCATGATTATGCAAAATGGTTTGATGAATGTAATTGTCAGGGTAATTGTATGATGGTTGTTTAGATTGATCATATTAGGTTGTGTGGATGCCAAATTATGGCTATTGATTGAGTATTGGAACCCTAGGGATGCTTGTATGTGTTTGATCTGGTTTCAAGGAGGCAAAGAGGCTTGGTAAATAGCCTATTTTGTCCATACGGGTAGACACACGGGCGTGTGTCTAGGCCATGTGTGATACACAGTCTGTCCACGGGTGAGGATTAGACCATGTGTCCCCTGCATCTTAAGTTGAAAAATTAAATGCCCATCAGTGTTCCACACGGGCATGAGACACGGTCGTGTGTCTCAACCACGTGGATGACACAGCTAGCACACGGGCGTATGCTACGGCCGTGTGTGTGATGACATGAGAAACAAAATGTCAAAGTTTTTACACACAGGCCGCGGCATGGGTGTGTCATGGCCGTGTGAAGGACACAGGCTAGGCATACGAGCATGTTACTAGGCCGTGTGAAAACCCCATGTAGGTTCGATGTTTGAAAATAAATCTGCACGGATAAGGAACACGAGCGTGTTGCCCCTCCACACGGGCGTGTGCCCTGTTTTTCTTGAATTTTCTTGAAAGTTTCTTAAGTGCTCGATATGGTCCCGGGATGTTTCCAAACCATGATTTAGGCCTCATAGGCCCATATGAACGTCCATAGGACAATGTTTGAAAAATTTTTAAAATCGGGACGCATTTCAATAAGTTAGAATTGAACAGTTGCATGTGATGTTGTAAGGTAACGCCTTGTACCCTATCCCGGTATCGGATACGGGTAAGGTGTGTTGCACCTTCCTTAATCATAAAATGGCATTTTTCCCAGTTAAGGACAAGATTTGTCTCATCGTATCTCTTCAATACCTTAGCCAAATTACTCAAAAAAATATCATAAGTGTTACGAAAAATATAAAAATCATCCTTGAAAAGCTCAATAAAATTTTCAACCATATCAGTGTATATTGCCATCACGCATCATTGAAATGTTGCAGGTGCATTGCATAAACCAAAAGGCATTCACCTAAATGCAAATGTACTGTACGGACAAGTAAATGTTGTTTTATGTTGGTCCTCTATAGCTACAACTATTTGATTATATCCCGAATAGCCATGTAAAAAACAATAGAATTCATTACTTGCCAGTCGATCTAACATCTTATCCATAAAAGGCAACGAAAAATGGTCCTTCCGAGTGGCTTTATTCATTTTTTTAATCAATACAAATTCTACAACCAGTCACGCTCATTTTGAACAATCGTGATTCCTGTAGCTAACCATTTGATCACTTCTTTTCTCACAAATTCTTTCATAATAGGATTAAGTCTCCTTTGCCCATCAACTTGAGCTCTTTCACCTTTCTCTAAATTAATTTTATACATGCAAAAAGAAGGGCTTATACCTCGAATTACGGCTATGGTCCAACCAATTGCTTTCTTAAATTTCTTTAGAATAGCAATTAGTTGCTCCTCTTGATCTTTCGTCAGTTCTGTTGAAATAATCACAAGAAAAGTGGAACAATTACCTAAATAAACGTATTTCAAATGGGAAGGAGGTACCTTTAGTTCGAGTTTAGGTGGTTCTTCAATTGACAACTTGGGTTGCACAAATTCTCTGACTTCTAACTCCAATGGTTCAAACCCTGTGGATTGAATAAAATTACTCGGATTAACTTCCACCGAAGCCATGTTTTCTTCACCTTCTTCATCCTCCAAAGGGTCAAGATCTAAGGCTTTCTCTAATGGATCTTCTTCAAAATTGCTTTCCATAGAAACCAAGGTTTCTATTTCTTCCATAATTGAATACTCTTCTGTCAGATCGAGAAATTTCACCGCTTTAAGAATGTTAAAGGTTACCTGATCATCTTGAACTCCCATGGTGAGTTCACCTTTCTACACATCAATTAACGTTCTTCCCGTGGCTAAAAAAGGTCTCCCAAGGATGATCGACACTTCCTTGTCTGCTTCAAAATCTAAGACAATGAAATTAGTAGGGAAAATAAATTTATTGACTCTTAGCAAAACATCCTTGATCTTTCCTTCAGGATATGCTAAGATTAATCCGCTAGCTGAAGCGTCACAGTTGTAAGTCTTACTTCACCAATCCCTAGCATCTTGAAAATAGACTTAAGCATCAAGTTAATACTCGCTCTTAAGTCATACAAAGCTTTACCAGAGTAAGTTCCACCAATGTTACAAGGTATAGTAAAGCTTCCTAGGTCTTTCAATTTCGGCGGCAGTTTGTTCTGCAAGAACGCACTGTATTCCTTTGTCAAGGCAACAATCTCATACTCACTCAGTCGTTTCTTCTTGGACAGTATATTCTTCATAAACTTCACATAATTTGGCATTTGTTCTAAAGCCTCCACCAATGGAATATTGATGTGTAACTACTTCAGAACATCCAAGAACTTCTTGAATTGCACCTCCTATTTCTGCTTGTGTTGCTACAATGTTTGCGGATATGGAGGAGATGGAACTTTCGGTTGATTTGGATAACTCTTTTGAGTAGGTAAATCTGCATCCAAAGAAGATGTTAAAGCATCTGAATTCAGTAAGTTAGGATTTACCTTATTAATCTTTTGCGGATTCTGACTCTTTTGGTGTAGAAATTTCATCAGCTAGTTGATTCTTCTCAATGGGCTTATCTTCGACATCAATCAATCGAGGTTCGAGAATTTTACCACTTCGTAATGCCACTGCCTTAATATGTTCTTTACCCAAATTTCTTGGATTCTCAGTATTGCTTGGCAAGGTCCTTGCATTCTATTACGAAGCTCCATAGCTAACTGACCCATTTGGTTTTCCAAATTTTTTAATATTGCTGCTTGGCTTTGGATCAAAGCATCATTATTTGCATGTACGCTTTCAACAAGTTCTCTAAACTGTTCGATGGCTCAGCTTGAAGTGGTTTTGGTGCTTGTTGATTAAACCTATGTTGCAATAAGTAGTTCAATCCATTTCCTTCATTGCTCCAAGAAAAGTTAGGGTGATTACGCCATGAAGGATTGTAGAAGTTGGACTATGGTCCTTGTCCACTCCTATTTTGGTTCCCCACATAGTACACTAACTCGGTATTTGATGGACAATTCTCAAAAGAATGACCTTCCCCATAGTACACATAGGAAACTACTTCAAACAGACTTGGTGGCTGAGCTACGAATTATTAGCACTATTAGCGGTAAACTATTTTAACATAGAGGAAATATACGATACTTGAGCTGATAACGAAGTAAGGGTGTCAACTTTGTGAACTCTGGCTACACATCTTCCTAAAGTTGCTCGATTTGTTGGCCATTGATAGTTATTACTCTCGATGATCTCATAAGCCTCATTGTAAGACTTAGACATCCAATTGTTGGAAAGTTGTGATCTCGTTCCTCAACTTAGCATTTTTGCTAGGCGGGAAATACGTAACCAAAAATCTCTCTGCTAATTCTTGCCATGTAGATATGAAACTTGGTGGCAATGAATTGAGCCATGCTCATGCTTGATCTTGCAACGAGTATGGAAACAACTTCAACCTAAGTGCGTCTTCAGTCACACTAGCTATCTTGAATAAATCACTTACCTCCATAGACAATTGAAGGTGGAGATATGGATCTTTCGTAGGCATACCACTGAATTGGCCCACCGTTTGGAGCATTTGAAACATCACTAGTTTCAATTCAAATTGGGTTGCCTCAATATTTGGCCTTCGAATTCCTAGATTTAACTCACTAAAAAGTGGCACAACATATTGTCTGATGCATCAATCCCTATCATCAGCAATGAGGATGAGATTTCGTACACGATCGGCGTCATTACCTTGGTCTTGATTCTTATTTCCAAGGTCCATCTCGAATTGTCTTTAAGATGTTCGTTCACATCTTCTTTGTCTAAAAGTTTGCTCAATTTCAAGGTCTACAGGGAGTAAATCGATAATCCATTCTATGCACATAAACATCTTGAAAAGAAAATCACAAAATTAGAAAGAGTAAGTTAGTAATGTTAGAAATAAACCAAATTGAAAGTAAATAATTTCACAAAAAAAAAAAAAAAACTATGGCAACAGTTAACAATCCTTAGCAATGGCACCAAAAACTTGTAACATGTAGGTTTGTGCAAGTGTACACAATTGTTATTAAGTAATAAGTAACTATTGAGTTATCATCTCTACAGGTGTTGTATTTGTGTTAAATCACTTAATTGTAAAATTATATTAACAACTTGGTAAATTTAAAAACACAATATGATTGAGAAGTGATGATTAAAATTAAATATATTAAACCAAATGCAATGATCCCCAATGCAAATTATCCTAAATATGCAAACTATATGAATGAAATATATTTTAGCAAAATTAAACACAATTTGCAACAATTATGACATAAATAAACTAGGAAAACTACTTTAATTAAACTCAATTAATTATCAACATGCTTAATAACATTCAGAAAAACATTCCATGGAAACTTGATTTTCATAAGTTTGGAAACCACATTAGGTCCTTTTGGGATCCTTTACTTAGTACATATGCATTTTATTGATCCTTATTTATTAAGGGTTTCTTAGCATTCATGCAAGGTAACAGGGACGTGTTAGGTTTGAAATAGTTTAATCACACAAATCTAAAAACAATATAGATAACAGAGCTTCGTTAGAGTTGTTATGCAACCTGCAATTTAATCAGGTTAGGATCTAAATTGAGCATGCACATTTCAATTATGTATCCACTCACCGTCGTCTGGTTAGGAGAGCTCAGCTAATTCAGATGCATTCCAATCAAGTATGAATGAAATACAAATCAAGTATGAACAAAATACAAACTTGATTTTAGTTGAAAACATGATTGATTGAGGCACAAACATCATAAGCATGAATCAAATAAATATTATTTAATCAAAGTAATCGTCCTAGCTTAAATAAAGTTAAGCTAACTTTGTTGTAAACAAGAAAAAAGAACACATAGCAAGCGTTTTCAGATTAAATCAAAGAAAAGAAAGGTTAAACCCAAATCAAAGTGGTTGTCACCCAAGACTGACCGACGATGGCTCCTCCGTTCTTCTATTTTGCTCCTTTGCTGATGGCTCTCCAATGTAGCCGACCAAGGGCTCTTTAAGAGGCTTAATTGCTAAAATCTCTATGAAGAGATGATGCTAGGGGTAGGGAATAGAAAATGCTAAGAGAATTGAGAGAAAAGAGAGAATGATGAGGGGTGAGGGATGATTAGAAATGGTGAAATGTGATCTTATCTATAGGTGAAGAGAGGAGAGTAGTTTGCTAAAAATAGAAAGGTTTAGTCTCTTCAAGTTTTTTCAATGAGTGGCCGGCCGTGATTAGTGGATTTTGAGTTGAATTTTCCTTGATTTTTAAGCAATTTAAATGCCATAACAACTCAGGACTGAGACTTGGTCAAATGTAAATCTTCGGCCAAATCTCTAATTTCTTCAACATTGTAAGGACCTTGTGTAATTAAACCAAAAAGTAGTTTATGTGGACAGCCATGTGTAGCCGAAATTGGGTTAACTTGGTTTTCAATTCGGTTAATTTTTTGTAATCCAACAAAGCTATCAGACTTATCCAAAATAAATCAATAAATTAAATAACCAAAGAATAAAATTTAAATGCTTAATTAAAACCCAAATTATTAATGAAATATTTTAAAATGAATTATTAAATATAATTTTATATTTTATTATTTAATTTAATCATGCATGACCCATTTTATGTCTTAAAAATATAATATGTTCAAATAAATATAAAATAAGTCATTTTATGCATGAAAACTATATAATAAAGCATAAAATCACATTTTAATAATTTCTATGTCCTAATTTCATATTTTCACATATTTCATTAATTAATTAAACAATGACTTAGTTTTAACAACGAATTTAAGGAAAAAGGTGATAAATTATATAGGAAAAATCCTATATATTTTTCAATTTACAAGTGTCGATCAAAATCAGGAGCTTGTTTTTGTTGTGGGTCTACTGACCATTTCCTTCGTAACTGTCCAAAGAAGAAAAATGATTTCGAAAATCAATCACAAAAACTTGAAGCAACTTCTCAGAGGAGTAGACGATGTGGAAACATTAGAAATACTACTCTTGGTCGAGGAAGGAACAACAAGATGAACAAAAGGTCTGAAGCGAGAATAACAGCTAGAGCCTATGCAATCCAAGCTCGAGAGAAAGCTACTGCTCCAGATGTTATTGTGTGTACTTTTTCTCTCATTGATATTAATGTATATGCATTGATTGATCCTGGACCAACTCATTTGTATATATGCACTACATTAGTAGATAAAAAGAAAATACCTGTCGATACTATTAAAGCTACAAATCCCTTGGGTCAGTGTGTTTTAGTTAATCAGTTATGTAGATCTTGTCTACTAAAAATTAAGGGTTACAAATTCCCCACTTGTTTGATGTTGTTACCCTTTGATGAGTTTGATGTGATTCTAGGTATGGACTGGTTAACTTTCCATGATACTATTGTGAATTGTAGAAGAAAACATATTGTGCTAAACTGTTTGGATGGTAAATAGATCCGAATTGAGTCAAATAGATTGGATGGTATATCTAATATAATCTCAGCTATGACGACACAAAAATATGTTAAAAAGGGCTGTGAAGCATATATTGCTTACATAGTTGATTCCAGGGTTTCAGAATTGAAACTAGAATCGGTTCCAGTTGTAAGTGACTTCTTGAATGCATTTCTAGAAGAATTACCAAGGTTACTGTCAACATGAGAAGTTGAGTTTGCTATTTAATTTGTGTCAGGAACATCCCCGATAGCAATCGCTCCTTACAGAATGGCACCTACAGAACTGAAGGAATTGAAAGCACAGTTGCAAGAGTTAATAGATAGAGGCTTTGCTCAACCTTTCTCCTTGGGGTGCTCCTGTGCTATTTGTTAAGAAAAAGGATGGATCTATGCGATTATGTATTGATTATCGACAACTCAACAAGGTGACGATCAAGAATAAGTATCCATTGCCACATATTAACGATCTGTTTGATCAGTTGAAAGGTACGACAGTGTTTTCAAAGATTGATCTTCGTTGTGGTTATTACTAGTTGCGAGTTAAAGATTCAAATGTGCCGAAAACAACATTCAGGACCAGATACAGACATTATGAATTCTTTGTGATGCCGTTTCGTTTAACTAATGCACTTGTAGTATTTATGGACTTGATGAACAAAATCTTTAGATCGTATTTAGACAAATTTGTTGTGGTATTCATTGAAGATATCCTGATTTATTTATGAGATGAGACAGAGCATGCTGAGTATTTGAGAATTGTTTTGCAAACTTTACGCAAAAAACAATTGTTCGCTAAGTTTAGCAAATATGAATTCTAACTTCAGGAAGTAGGATTTCTAGGACATTTGTATCAACCGATGGCATTAGAGTGGATTCGAGCAAAATTTCAATTATCGTAGATTGGAAGCTTCCGAGAAATGTATTTGAGGTTAGAAGTTTTCTGGGTTTAGCTGGATATTATAGAAGATTTGTCAAGGGGTTCTTGATGATTACTACACCGTTGACAAGACTTTTGCAAAAAGATGTTAAGTTCGAATGGTTAGAGAAATGTCAACAAAGTTTTAATCAATTGAAAACATTGTTAATTGAGACACCTGTGTTAGTTTAGCCAAAGTCGGGTAAAGAATTTTTGATTTATAATATGCTTCATTAAACAGTTTGGGCTATGTTTTTATGCAAGAGGGCAAGGTGATAGCATATGCTTTTAGACAATTGAAACCGCATGAAAAGAATTATTTGACACATGATTTAGAGCTTGCAGTGATTGTATTTACTTAGAAGATTTGGCGACACCATTTGTATGGAGAAAAATTTAATACCTTCACGGATCATAAAAGTCTGAAGTACTTGATGTTATAGAAAGATTTGAATTTGAGACAGCATAGATGGCTCGAGTTATTGAAAGATTGAGATTTAAACATTGATTATCATTTGGGAAAGGCTAATGTTGTTGCTGATGCTTTGAGTAGAAAGTCTCTATTTGCTTTGTGAGCTTTAAATATAAGATTAGTGTTGATTGATGATGGTTTGATTTTAGCTGAGTTAACAGCTAGACCTGTAACACCCTAATCCTGAATATGGAGTACTCGAATACTAAGGCGCTACATCAGGTCACCGAAGTAACCCAAAAATTTTTTCAAATAATTTTAAAACATTGAAATACATTTTATATAAGAGAAAATACCATACATAGTCATACTAAAAATAGTAATAAAAGTAATTATACAAAATATGTGGAGCTCCAATATCATTGTATATCAAAATAGTCAAAACAACAAAATGATAAATGAGTGACAGACCAACAAAAAAAATACAAGAAAAAAAATACAAGTAAGGCCTTAGGAATACAATGCCCACTAATAGATAAGGTACTATACTCTAAATATGTGATGCTAGGAGTCTCTCATCGATGATGTTCCTCGGACACGAACAAAAGTCTACAAATCTGAACATTAAGACAATTCGAAGGCTAAGCTTTACAAGCTCAGTGATACACAACAAATCTACCATACTTCAAGCAATTCATAAATATAAGCATGCAAATCAAATGTATACATAGAAACATGGCATGAGTATCGAATAATTAAATCATGAGTCATTAAATCTAACATAAGCAAATTGCTTGCATACCAAACTTGTTAGATTGCACATACTTTTCAAATAATCGGGTATCCGGATAGTCCCGCGCCACTCATGGTTGCTAATCAAATAATCTCGGGTGTCCGTAGTGTTATCTCGAGTGCCACTCATTGCTGCTAGTTAGGTTAGAGCCCGAAGGCTGAGCGAAAACAAAGCATCAAACATATAATCACAAAAATGCAACCATGACATTCGAGTCTCATACTCATTTTAACTTGCTTATCATTCCGACTAAAATATTAACTAATGAGATATGACTATCTGTTAGCTTGAGATTCGACATTTTCTCATTAAAAAATTAATAACTCTTAATATATAGTTCTAATTTGAGCACCGTTTGTTTTAAACGAAACTAGAATTTTGTACGGTTATAGATATAAGGCTCATTTCCTATTTTTTCTTGTGAAATTTTTGGTGATTTTTCAAAGTCACTGCTAAATTCGTTTTATAAAAATTCTACTGCCAGATTTTGTGACCTTTCAACACTAAAAAATTCATATCTTTTAAAATACAAATCAAAATTAATCTCTATTTGTTTTAATTGAAACTAGACTGGTTCATGGATACAACAATGTATAGATAACTTTTTAATTATTTTTATAGAATTTATGGAAAATTTTTAAACTTACTATTCATGTAATAATTTATTTCTGGAAGATTTCACAACTAAGTTTTTAGCTTAATCTTAAATCATCCAAACATGATTTCCACCAAAAGACATATAACATGCATGCATTATCATACAAGCATCATATTTATGATTTATCAAGAAGGATAGGAGAGCTAGAGGGTGCCACCTTCATGGAAGAACACCAACAAAGTTTCTTGCCTTGCCCTCCACCACTTTGCCTTTACCTTTAGCTTTAGAAGATTTACCACCCTCTTTAACTAATAACCATGTAACACACAAGATTTCCAAAAAAGAAAAAAGAGTTGATATGATGTAAAAATACATACTTTAAATAAATAAATAAAAATATGAGAAGGTGGGTAGAGACTTCCTCAAACTCAAACCCTTACAAACACTCAAAAACCTCCACTTTCATCCTTGATGAACATAGATATTTTTTTTGTAATAGCCCGATTTTGGGCCTAGTCGGACCAGTGGTTTCGAGACCACAAATTCGACGAGGAAAAAATTAATTTTATTTGATTTTTATGGTCTACAAATTCACGGAATGATTCGCGAAAATCTCGTTCGAAAATTTTGATGTTTGGGCACTCAATTTAGTCAAAAGGACTAAATTGTAAAAAGTGCAAAACTTGAGTTCTAGAAGCTAGAGGTGTCAAATTGCAATGAAATTTTAAATTAGAGGTCCTTAAATGGTAATTAGACGATTGGTTAATTTGTTGGACAAAAATGGACATGAAATATGTGAAATAGAATATTTTTAAGTTAGGGGCATTTTGGTCATTTGGTGATTAAAATAAATTAAAAACAAAATTAAAAGCCAATTTTTGTCCATCTTCGACCCCATGGCCGAATTTCACAAGGAGAAACCATGGCTAGGGTTTTTCAAGCTTCCAAGCTCGATTGTAAGTCCGTTCTAGCCCCGTTTTTAATGATTTTTACGTTTTTAAAATGCTCGTAACAAGATCTATCTATTTCTACCACTAATTTGAGATATGGTTAAAGTATAGGGTTTTTACCCATGATGAATATGTGTGTTTTTTTGTGTTTAATGGTAGAAAATGCATGTTTACGGTTAGAGAAACGCCTTTTACTAAGTGATTTTCGGTGAAAATGTCAAAAAGGACTAATTTGTAAAAGTTGTAAAATGTGTAAGTGTGTGAATAAATGCAAAATGTGGGCTGCTATAGTTATGAAAATGGTTTTCCTAGGCCTAAAATACAAGGAAATTGAATAAAAATCATTTTACGAGCCTAAGGGCAAAAGTGTAAATATGACAATTTAAGGGCAAAAATGTAATTTTTGCCAAAATGTGAATTTGGGTTAATTTGAGTAGCATGTTGAATAAATAAGTTAAATGTGTTATTATAGATCAAGAAAGACGAGGAATTGACCTTGATCGGGGAAAGGAAAAGGTTTTGGACTAAAACACAAAAATTGTCATTTTTGTACTGAGGTAAGTTTGTATGTAAATAATGCATCATTTTTACTTACATTAACATATTTTATTATGTTTTATGAAATGTGGCTGAATATTGAATGAAATTGATAAGTATCGAAAAGTGAGAAATTTCCCGGTTGAACATTAGAAATACAATAGGATACAAGTGACATGTCATTAGTGACTCAAGTGTGGTACTATGTGAAGGCCACTTTGTGAAGAGATAGCTTGATCACAAGTGTGGTACTATGTAAAGGCCACTTTGTGAAGAAGGTAGCTTTGGCTACAAGGGTGGCTCTATGTGCAGGCCACCGAGTATCCGTTATGATTCCAATGTGTTCAACGGGAAATAACTAAGTGTAAACAAATATGACTATGTGCTGAATAAGTGCATGTATGTGTGTGTAAACTTATGAGCAATGTGCTTGATATATGATCGAACTTTGGTAAGGTTGATATGGAGTAAGTGTTACAATGAAAGTTACTATAAAGAAAACATGAAAGAGTGAAATTTAGAAACAAAACAGTTTTGGACAACAGCAGTTGTGTGAATTTGAAAAATCACCAAAAATAGTGGAAATTGAATTAGATATTGAATAAGATATGAAATAAAATCTTATTGAGTCTATTTTCATATAAAAGAAATGATGTAAGCAAAAGAATTTCATATTATGAGATATTTGAATTTTTGTGAGACAGGGTCAGAATGATTGTAGAATCCCCTGTTTTAAATTTGGAAAATTATTAAAAATATTCTAAAAATAATTATGGGTTATAATTTATATGTTTGAAATCCTGAACAAGTTTATTTTCAAGAGAAATAAGCGAGAGTACCATCCAAATCTTGTACAAGGAGATAATTAATTTTTAATGAAGAGGGGTCAGAACTGTCAGATAGCAAAACATGGGTGACTTTAATGAATAAGCTATACTTATTGGCTAAACCAAAAATTCTAAAAATTTTATGGTAAGAATAGATGTGAGTCTAGTTTTAGGGAAAATTAGCAGATCTTAATTTGGAGTTTTGTAGCTCTAGATATAAAGAATTTAGTGACTATGACTTGCATAGACAACTTGATATGAACATAAGTGAATAGTGGAACTTTGTGTAATTATGATTGTGTTATCTTGAAAACATATTGTGAAGTTTTATAAAAGCAGGTTAATAAATTACTTATTATTTACATACCTGCGTACTATGCTATAATGCTTACCCCTTCCTTTCCTTTTTCCTATTGTGCCATAGATGCTAGCTCGAGTTGGAGGTCGTCGGAGATTCTATCACACTAACAAGTTATTGATTGGTATTTTATCAACAATTTTCAAGTATCTTTAAGTCTATGGCATGTATAAGGACTTGATTATGTGTGTACATGTTATTATGAGTTGGCCTAGAATGTTGGCCTATGCTATTTGAAGGTTATTGTTGTATAAGGCCGTTTAATGTGGCCAATATTTGTTATGTTATAAGTCTATGATGAAGCATTTCATGGATGTGCATGCTTGTTTGGGTTGGATGAGTGAACGTGTGATAATTATGTATGGAAATTACTAAATGTGAATGGTTGATGACGTCATAAATAGAATGCTCAATATTTTTCTCACGGGTAGGGATACAAGCGTGTGTGACCACACGGCCGTGTCCCAAGCCACACGGGTGTGTGGCCTCGTTTTGTGATAAAATTTTCTGAGTATTTTAAAGTTCTCAGTTTAGTCTTGAACCACTTTCAAAGTATGTTTTGGGTCTCGTAGGCCCGTAATAGGAAAAATATTATTATGAATGAAAAGTTTTAACTTTGAATGGAAATTTGTGACTCGAAAATGACCAGTTATATGTGATTAAGTCCGGTAATGCCTCGTACCCTATTCTGCAATGAATAAAGTAAAAATTTATCTTGTAATGAGCTTATTATGATTGATTGATATTCATATGTGATAATGTTGAATGTGTTACCAAAATATTTGAAAATGTGTTCATGATGAGTTGAAGCCTAGAGATGTATGAATCAGAGTGTATGATATTATGTTGATGTTAAATGCTATATTGTATATGTGTATGTATGAGAGTCAAAACTTTAAAGGTTTTACAATCTTCAACCCCTTACCGGTATAGTGCCATATGACGAAGTTCATGAGATCTATATTGAATAAGCGCACAAGTGGGGAAACTAAAGAGTTCGGTGGTGGAATAATTAATGGTGTGATTATAGATGGGAATAATTTAGCGAGCAAAGACGATTATGAGAGAGATACATATTATTCTAAAGATTATTTGGAATGCACAAAGCCACAGAGATATGTGTAGGATTGTTCAGTTTTTGATGGAATTCTTATATTGTGAGAATGCTAGCTAACTATAATGTTAGGCGAAAGTTCTGTTGGTTTAATTGGTTCATGATCGACATTTCTTTATCTCTTCATAATTTTATTCTAATATGTTGGAAAGAAGTCGATGGTAGAAATTTATGTGAGGCTAATCTTATGTTTCTGCTAATTATGGTTTTGTTTTATATATGCGGGAAATATATTGTCTCTGTTATGATGGAAGTCCAAAGTCAGTAAGTAGTGTTTTTCTTCTAGCTTTCTTTGAGAAATTATTAAGATCTTTATTATCTTCTTGTGAGTTGTGTTCTCAGACTTCCGATATAGTATCGTATCTTGGATTTCTTTATTTCAGTTTTTCTATTATTCTTATTTCATGAATTATCAACCATGGCTTATCTTTAAAGTGTGTTCTTTAGCTTTTGATGACTACGTCTATCATGATTATGTTTCTGATTCGATCATAGAAACATGGTGATTCTGGTATCTGGATTTCTCTAATTTTCGTGTAAGGAATTGACATCGGTATAGGTATAAGTGGTGAAATTGCAAGCTCCAATTTGTATGATGGATTTCTTTTCTTAGCTAAGTTAATTAAAGTCAATGCATTCAATCGGGATATCCTTGCTACTTTGAGCTAATGCGGTTGTAAAGGTCTTTGATTAGCATGATAAGAGAATTTTGAAGGATTGTGTGTTTGAGTTGTTTTAATAGCATGAAGAAAGGAGCATTTTGTTATGTTATTATTTGATAGTCGAAATTGACTTGGTTGTTTTTATTAGAGTCAGCTGGTCAATTGATATAAGATTTGAGTTACCTGTAGTTAAAGTATACTCAGTTATGGTAATAAATTTTGTGCATTCACAAGTATATCGATGGACAGTTTGAATGAAGGATTGATATCCTAGAAAGTATGATACCAAGATATACCTATTTGATTTTTTCTAATCTGATGATGTTATTATGATTTAAAGCTGTTCTGAATGATATGGTTATCACATTTATGAAAAACTGGATGGTATGTGAATGTTAGCAAGTTGAAAACAGTTGAAGATATTATTAACCGAAGCTCTGGTTCTGAGTTCAGTTTGAATTGAGTAATGAATTTATGATTTTTCAATGATGCACTGTTGAACGGATTGGAATGTGTTTTATTACTAGAATGTAAAGTGATGGTTTATGTTTTCATAAAGTTAATGTCACATTAAAAAAAACTATTTGACCAGTGATTTAGAGACAGTCACTTTTATGTCTGTATTGAGAATTTGGTGATATCATTTATTAGATAAAAAGAGTCACATGTTTCCTGATTTCAAGAATTAAAGCATCGAATGACATAGAAAGATCTAAAGTGAAGATAGTGTTAAAGACTTGAGGTATTGAAAGATCACGAGTAGTTATTGATTAATCTCTGGGAAAGCAGATATAATTATAGATGCTGAATGGAAAATCCTTGTTTATTTTGTAAGTGTTTGTTGCATGATTAACCCTATCTGATGTTGGTCTGATTCCAGCTGAATTAAAAGCTAAAGTGATGTTTTCTTTGCGAGATTGAGAATCTCAAAAATGTGTTAATGAATGGTAAGCTAAACGAGTTTAGTATGAGTCGATTTTGATTCTGAAATTTAGGTCTAATCTGATGATTGATGTTATTATTCTGAGATAGAAATTGTGTGCAGCTAAATTCAGAGCTTATGCATGAAATTTTTATACAAGGCTTAGTAGTAGCTCGTTGGTTCATTCTAGGAGTGATCAAAATGTGCAGTTATTTGAAATAGATGTTTTGGTGATCGGGTTTCTCATTTAACAGATTGGCCGAGTTATATGTTTCTGAGGTTGTTGGCTCTCATAGAGTGCCAGTCCCCATTATTTCATATTGAGATCCGAGGATTATATCACAATTATGGAAAGAGCTACAGGAAATTATGAATATGCAGTTGCATCTTGGCACAGTAATACACCTGTAAATAAGTGGTAAGTTTGAGAGAGTAATTCAAAACTTTGACGATATGCTCCAACACTGTGTGTTAAAGTTCAAGGGTGATTAGAGAGAGATATACGAGGCTGATATGATTTGTGATTTTGGGAAATGAGTGAAAGTGATTCATGAGAGTTGAAAGAAATTTCTTCTGGTAGGATTTTTGGGGACGAAAATCCCTAAAGGGGGGAGAGTTGTAATAGCCCGATTTTGGGCCTAGTCGGAACAGTGGTTTTGGAACCACAAATCCGACGAGGAAAAAATTATTTTTTATATTTTTATGGTCTACAATTTCACGAAATGATTTCACAAAAATCTCATTCTAAAATCTTGACGTTTGGGCACTCAATTTAGTTAAAAGGACTAAATTGTAAAAAGTGCAAAACTTGAGTTCTAGAAGCTAGAGGTGTCAATTGCTATGAAATTTTAAATTGGAGGTCCTTAAATGGTAATTAGACCATTGGTTAATTTGTTGGAAAAAATGGACATGAAATAGGTGAAATAGAATATTTTTACGTTAGGGGCATTTTGGTCATCAACCAGTTGAAGGATCTACAAACCCTGAATTTAGGGTTGAGCAAGACGAAGAAGCAGTCAAACTAAGTGTTGAACATGAATTTACAACTCCAACGCCGACTTCTACAAGTACTTCAAAGAGATCAGAGTTGTCAATTTTGATGGATATGTGCAAGTTCATGCACAATCAACAGCAAACTTACTGGAAATATGCCAAAATTAGAGATGATTCAATTAGAAATACTTTTAGGAATATCTCTAAAACTTTTGTTCCTGAGTTTCCATATGTTATCTTTGAGACATGGACAGAAGATACTGATTATACATGCAGAGATGGAGCTAAAGAAGACAAGGGGAATGAGCCAGAAAAATAAAAGGGGGCATATGATGATCATAAATAAGCCTTATGATTGTTTTGCTTGATTGATGAGAAATTATGTTGAATAAAGAATGTTATTTATGGCTATAACGTACATACAAACTATGATTCATGTTGGCATATTTTGAAACTTAGTATAAAATTCATCACCTTTTTACTTAAATTTGTTGTTAAAATAAAGTAATTGTTTAATAAATTAATGAAATATGTGAAAATATAAAATTAAGACATAGAAATTATTAAAATGTGATTTTATGCTTTATTATATAGTTTTTATGGATAAAATGGCTTATTTTATATTTATTTAAGCTTATTATATTTTTATGGGCCATGCATGATTAAATTAAATAATAAATTATAAAAGTATTTTTAATAAATCATTTTAAATATTTCATTAATAAATTGGTTTTTAATTAATTAAGTAAATTGATTAATTAAAGTGGTTAAATTATATTCATTGGTCCTTTATTTATCTTCTATTTTTGGACATGTCTGATAAGCTTTGCTGGATTACAAAATCCTCCAAACTAGGGACCAAGTCAACCTAATATTCAGCTGCACATGGATGTTCATAAACCAATTTTTAGTTTAATTACACAAGGTCCTTGAAGAGTTGAAGAAATCAGAGATTTACTTGAAGATTTGCATGTGATCGAGTCTTAGTCCTGAGTTGTTGTGGCACTCAAATTGACCAAAAATCAAGCAACAATCAGCCCCAATTCCTTAAAGTATGGACGGCCAACCATGGTAGAGGTTTCAAAATATGGACACTCCTATTTTTAGTAAACTATTCCGCCTGCCTAACCTATAAATACGACCGCATTTCTCACTTTTCTAATCATCCCTCATCCCTCACCCCTCATCATTCTCATCTTTCTCTCCTCTCTCATTTCTCCCCACGCCTAAGCCTCATCTCTTCATAGAGATTTTAGCCATTAGACCTTTTAAAGAGCCTTTGGTTGGCCACCTCGGAGAGCCATCAGCAAAGGAGCAAAGCAAAGGAACAAAGGAGCCCTCATTGTTCAGAGTTTTGGGTGACAGCCACTTTGAATTAGATTTAATCTTTCTTTTCTTTAATTTAATTTAAGAATGTTTGCTATGTGTTCTTTGCTCTTGTTTACAATAATGATATCTTAATTTTATTTAAGCTAGGATGGTTGCTTTGATTAATTAATATTTACTTGATTCATGCTTATAGTATTTGTGCCTCAATCGATCATGTTTTCAATTAAAATCAAGTCTGCATTTCGTTCATACGTGATTGAAATGCACTTGAATTAGCTGAGCGATCCTAACCAGACGACAGCTAGTGGATGCATAATTGAAATGTGTATGCTCAATTTAGATCCTAACTCGATTAAAATGCAGGTTGCATAACAACCCTAACTAGGCTCTGTTATCTACATAGTTTTTAGATTTGTGTGATTAAACTATTTCAAGCCTAACACGTCCCTGTTACCTCGCATGAATTCTAAGAAACCCTTAGTAAATAAGGACTAGTAAAATGCGTATTTACTAAGTAAAGGATTTTGAAAGGACCTAGTGTGGTTTCCAAACTAATGAAAGATCGAGTTGCCATGGAATGTTTTTCTGAATATTGTTAAGCATGTTAATGGTAAATTGAGTTTAATTAAAGTAATTTTCCTAGTTTATTTATGTTATAATTGTTGCAAATTGTGTTTAATTCTGCTAAAATCTATTTCATTCATATAGTTGCATATTTAGGATAAAATACATTAGGGATCATTGCATTTAGATTAATTTTACT
Organism: Gossypium stocksii; assembly: GCA_020496765.1. Classification (NCBI taxonomy): domain Eukaryota; kingdom Viridiplantae; phylum Streptophyta; class Magnoliopsida; order Malvales; family Malvaceae; genus Gossypium; species Gossypium stocksii. The sequence continues at coordinate 66,494,706 of CM035626.1, forward strand.
TAGTTTTAATCAACACTTCCAATCATATTGTGTTTTTATTCACCAAGTTGTTAATATAATTTTATAATTAAGTGACTTAGTACGAATCAATCCCTGTGGAGATGATAACTCGATACTTACTTATTACTTGATAACAACTGTGTACACTTGCACAAACCCTAGTGTTACACTACCCCTATGACCAAGTTGTTGAGAAAAGATGTTAAAGTTTTGAGAGATTGAAAGCTTTGTTGACTGAGGCACCGGTGTTAGTGCAACCTAAGTCCAGGAAAGAGTTTGTAATTTATAGGGATGCATCTTTAAATGGTCTTGGATGTGTGTTGATGCAAGAGGGAAAGGTGATAGCTTATGCCTCAAGACAATTGAAACTGCACGAAAAGAACAACCTGACACATGATTTGGAATTGGCCGCCATCGTCTTTGCTTTAAAAAATTTGCGACATCATTTGTACTATGAGAAATGTCGTTTCTTCACCAGTCACAAGTGTGACAACCCAAATTCGATCCTAATCGGAACAGTGGTTTTGGGACCACGAATCCAAGTCAGAATAATATTAAAATATTATTTTCTATGTTTATTATGTGTGAATTGATTAGTGTGAAAATTTCGTTTTAAAATTTTACCGTTTGAGTACTTGATTTTTTAAAAAAGGATTAAATTGCATTGACTTGATTATATGCATGCTAATGTGTAAATGCTTAAGTGTCATGTTTATCTAGTGTTGGGGATTTAAATGGAAAATATGCCATTTAATAAATACATTGGACGGTTGAACATAGAAAATTTAAAAGTGAACTTTTAATAATTTGAGTAGGAAGTACTTATGGTGCAAATAAACATTTTTTTTAAATGGATGAATTAGGTGAGTGCCGAATTGTTTATGGTCTTTTAGTTGGGGGGATTTAAAATGCAATAAATGTAACGCCCTAATTTTCGGGTTTTCCTTAAATTGATCCTTATCTGATAAAATGTTTAAATGTTAGTATTTGGGTGTGTAATGCATGTTTAGAGTATGATAATGGGCCTATGGAAGGCCCATGTGTTGGTTAAAGGCTCGGCAAAATTTTGTGTTTTGACTTAGGAGATAGGGGACCATTGAAAGTAAGGGTCTTAAGGAATTGTGTGCGAAATATAGCACAAATGGATCAGTGGTAAAGTGGCAAGGGAAACGCCACTAGGTTCCTTAAAAGGTGGCACCTAAATGAGCTTAGAGGTCAAGGGTTCAAGTGCCAGAGGTTGCTAAAGTAGTGTTTTATTTTTAAGCTTGTGGAGGTAAGAGTTTGAAGCAGAATTGAACTCTGCTTGGGAGAATTTGAACTGGTCAAGGGAGCCAATTGTGGAGGAGGTTGAGGAGCAAATCTAGGAATTTCGAATTTTCAAAGGAAGTAGCCGATTTTGGGACTTTGCAAGTGCAATTCGGCTAGGGGGAATTAGTGTTAGCACTTTCGGCAATTAGTTTCTAGTTGGTGCCGAATTCTCCTTAGTTCTTTTAAAGTTTGTGCCAATTTCACTTAGGGTCTTTTAGAGGTTCTTGAGCCTATTGTGTATAGCATTAGAGACTTCTTCTATTTTTCCTCTTTTGCTATTCAATCTCCCTTTTTCTCCTATTAGCCGCAACCTACTCTTACGTTAAGCATCATTGCCGAATTCTCTTGTTGCCGAAACCACTTCCTAGTATTCTTCTCTTCTTTCGTTTTTCTTTTTGCTTTTACACCCCATACCGGTCTCATTCCATCCCACTTCCCTGTTAGACCAAAGCCACCTTTCTTCTCCTCTTTTCTTCAAGTTCCTGTCGAAAACATTAAAACTGAAACACCTTTGTTTTGCCGAAATTCTTGTTGACCGAAACCTTCTTCTTCTTCTTAATTCTCTGGTTGGCCGAACCCAATCTCTTCTCCCTCTCCTCTCTAAACCCCTGTCGACACCTGCAAGAAATAGAAGCCGAACACATTGTGACCGAATATTCCTTTTTGTTAACCGATTACCCTTTCTCCTACAAATTCTTCAGTTAGTCGAATCCCTATCCCTTCATCCCTTGCATCTGCGGAATCACTCTTCTCTCTCAATCCTTTCTCTCTCATTAAAACAAGTGGAGCGGCTGTGATTTGGGGACGTAGATTGGTAAGTGTTTCGTGATCCTATCTCATTAGTTTTCAGGTTTAAGGCTAGATGCCGAAAATCCCTTAGGGGAAGGTTAACGTTTCTGGACTAAGGGCCTATGGCTTTTCTTTTGGTGTGATTATGTTAGTGCGATCAAGAGGCTGTGCAACTAAGGACTCCGAAGGCTAAACGCGATTGGACTTCGAGGTTTAGTCCACAATCGACAAAAAGGGGTAAGATTTCGATGCTTAGGCCACGTAGGCCGATTATGGTAAGGGTTTATGGCTCTTTGGTTATAGATTATTAGACTAAAAATTATCGTTCAATTGTAGGCTCTTCGTACGTGGATTCCGTCGTTGTTTCATCCATTAACAGGTGTGTAACGTATCTCCATCATAGACTAGGATGGCTAAAGGCCGTAATAGCCGAAAACTGTGCTAAAGTGACCGATCGAAAGTGACCAAAAATCAGTCTTGAAGGGATCTAAGAGTAGCCGAATACTCTATTGTGGTCACATTGGAAATTGACGGTGGCGAAATTGCAGAAGGTGCAATTTCGAGCGTTTTGGTAAGTTGGGCTTCGGTGGGCCAAGGTGGGCCCAATGGGATTCCGAGGCCAAGTTGGAAAATGACCGTTAAAGACTTTCTGGTAACATGAACAATAAAAAGATGGTTAAGTTGGTAAACTAAGCCTAAAAAAAAATTAGACGTAATGGACTGGAGACGAAATGGACTTAGTAAGGCCCATTAGGGGTTTTAGGCTAAAAGGGGCAAAACTGGAAATTTGGCTTAAATAGACTTCCGTGGTTATATGAGGGCTGATAAATTATTGGATTTGCACAAAATCTCTGAAAATATGAAAAAGGACTAAAATACCCTTAAATATGGAAAATTACCAAAATACCCCTAGGTGTAAAAAGACTATTATACCCCTAGGGTCAATTCTATATGAAATGTATAATTTGATGTATATGCATGAGTAATCTTTGTTATGAATATGTCTGATGCATGAGATGCTATATGTTGCATGCTAGTATGATTACATCTGTTGCATGGGGTATGGGTTTATGACGGAGGAAGCGTTCTAGCAGCCTCGCTGCAATCTGGTGACTTTGTCACATTATTATCTGGCAGCCTCGCTGCAATCTGGTGACTTTGTCACATTATTATCTGGCAGCCTCGCTGCAATCTGGTGGCCTCGCCACAATATCTGATCTGGTGACCACGTCACAATATTTGGCAGCCTCGCTGCAAATTATATCTGGCAGCCTCGCTGCAAATATCTGTGGTGTGTAGCGGTTGGGTGGGTCGAGTAGTCTCCCCACAAGGTGTAAGGCTGGTACGGGGGTGTTATGGATGGATCTGGGTTGGGTTTTCTATTTGCATATTATATCTGATCTGTATCTGTTATGGGCCTATGGGCTTAACCTGATTTCTGTAATGGGCCAAGGCCCAACTAATCTGATTCTGAAGCTTGATCTGTTTTGGTCTATGGTTGAGATAATGTTGTACACTGAGTTGTCAAACTCACCCCCCCTTTTTATTTAATCTCTGCAGGTAACACTCAACTATAGTGGGCTTGGAGCTGCGAGAGATTCGGAGTGGCCACAGCATCTGCAGAACTGGTTTTCACTTTGTTTAAAGTATTTTATTATTAAGTTATTTTTGGGTTTTATTTTGTAATAAGGCCGCTATCTAAGTTTTATTTGGTTAATTTTTCTTTGATGATTAAATTACATTTTATAAGATCGCTAGTTTAGGCTACGCTGGTTTCAAAATCTAAAGAACGTTTTCAAAACTCAACGAGTGAATAATATGGATAACTTAAAGGATTAATAAACTGGTTTTAACAAACTTACTCTGTTGATTCAAACCTCACTTAAGACACAACAAGACTAAAAGGGTCGTAAAATTAGTTTTAGGATCGTGTGACGCACCAGATCTGGTCGTAACGTCTAGGCCGGGTTTGGGGTGTTACATTTAGTGGCATCAGAGCTAAGTTGTAACAACTCGGCTGTGGATTGGGACTAAAAATGAAAGTTTTCAAACAATGAAAGCAAAGAATTTCGAAAGGTCATGTTTTCAACAATTGTTTTCAAAATTTATTGGAACCTGTTTTGATGAACTTCATTTGTATATGAATAATCTATTTTCAAAGAATAAATCAGGTTTTTCTAAGTAATCTTTCTAAAAGAGTGGCACACCGAGTCTCCGGCCCAAGCCTATAAGTTTTCTAAACTTTTCTGATGTTTCCGAAAATTCTGATTATATGCCTGACTAAAGACTCTATTATGATACTTTAGCTAGGATATTACTGGAACTGTAGAGACTCTGATAGGTAAACTGAGACTGTAGCTAGGCTACCGCGAAAGAAGATAAACTCTGAAAGTCTATTTATTCATAAGACATCTGTAATAAACACTGAAATATTAATCTGACTCATAAAATTTCTAAAACAGAAAGTACGAAATGAGTACCGAGCAGCTCGTGGTAAGGGCCGTGGACGTGGCCGAGGTAGTGCACGAGCTGAGACTTCATCTTCGGGTCATGCGCCAGCAGCTGATATACTGATACCACTGGCAACAGAGGTGGAATCTCATGATAGGGGTGTAGGGGACGATGCCCTATCACAAGCAATGCTTCGAGTTCTGGAAAGGGTTGCTGGGGCAAGTACCGGTAATGGATTTCGGGGATCCATTTCTAAGCGACTCCGAGCTAATGGGGCAGAGTTCTTTAGGGGTGTGTCTGGTGTAGCCCCAAATGTGGCTGAATATTGGCTAGAGGCCACAGAGCGAATCATGGATGATCTGGATTGCTCTATGGAGCAGAAGCTGAAAGGAGCCGTGTCATTGCTTAGAGATGAAGCTTATCAGTGGTGGCTCACAGTAAGAGATGGAACTTCAGATGGTGAGGTAACATGGGAGCTGTTTAAGAAAGCCTTTAAAGGAAAATATGTTGGAGCTAGCTATGTGGACGCCCGTAGGAAAGAGTTCTTGAATTTGGTTCAGGGAAGTAGGACAGTATCTGAGTACGAGGCTGAATTTCTGAGGCTGAGCCGATATGCTTCTGGGATAGTTGCTACTGAATATGAGCATAGCGTACGTTTCGAGGATGGTCTGAGAGATGAACTAAGGGTACTGATTGCTCCGCAGAGGGAGCGTAACTTTACTGCTTTGGTTGAGAAAGCTAAGATAGCTGAGGAAGTAAAGCGTACCGAGAGGCAGAATCGCGAAAAGGATAGGAACCGCTTTCGAAGGGATTCTGGACCATTAGGTGGGGCTAATAGGAATGTTAAGAGGGCAAGAGTGGCAGAACCAGTGCGAGCGGTGCCAATGAATGCTGTCAGACCGCAGGGTTGTAGGAGTTGTGGTAAGATACATATGGGTGAGTGTCGGAAATGTTCTGGAGCCTGTTTTCAATGTGGGTCGATGAAGCATAGGATTAAGGATTGTCCCGAAGAACCGGATCAAGGACAGGCTATGGCTCAAAGGGTTGCTCAACCAGTGAGGGGTGGACCACCAGCTCCGAGGGGTCGTGGACAAGGTAGAGGCGGAAATGGTAATGGTCGAGGACGAGGAGCGCCTGGCAGGGGTGCTGGTTTTGCTGAGGCTCGTCAACCAGCGTTAGTTTATGCAGCTCGTCGCCGAGAGGAGGGTGATGCTCCTGACGTCATAACTGGTACGTTTTTGATTTCTAGTATGCCATACACTGCGTTGATAGATGTTGGATCTACCCATTCTTATGTTGCATGTGCCATGTCTGGGTCGCTGGGAGTGCGTTCTGAGGAGACAGTGAGTGGGGTATCCGTATTAAGTCCTTTGGGTCACTCGGTTAGGGTAGACAAACTGTATAGAGACGTGCCTATAGAGACTCAAGGAAAAATCTTTTCTGAAGACTTGATGGAGCTACCTTTCGGAGAATTTGATCTCATCTTGGGAATGGATTGGCTTGTAAAGCATAGGGCTACTTTGGATTGTGCTGCAAAACGAATGAGGCTAAAGACTGCAGAGGATGAGGAAGTTATGGTGATAGGTGAACGTAGAGATTAATTATCCAATGTGGTGTCAGCATTGAGAGCTGAGAAGTGGATTCGTAAGGGATGTGCGGCTTATTTGGCATTCGTAGGTCAAGTAGAAACTGAAGAACTAACTGTGGATCAAGTTAGAACCGTTAAAAATTTTCAAGATGTGTTTCCAGAAGAGCTTCCAGGTTTGCCTCCTAATCGAGAAGTTGAATTTGGGATCGATTTGTTGCCTAGTACGGCACCAGTGTCCATTGCACCGTATAGGATGGCACCGAAGGAGTTGGTGGAGTTGAAAGCGCAGATTCAAGAACTGTTGGATAGGGGCTTCATTAGGCCAAGTGTGTCTCCATGGGGAGCACCAGTGCTATTCGTTAAGAAGAAAGATGGGTCAATGCAAATGTGCATCGATTATCGGCAGTTGAACAAATTGACGATTAAGAATAAGTACCCGTTGCCAAGAATCGATGATCTGTTCGACCAGCTTAGAGGAGCTTCAGTATTCTCCAAGATTGACCTTCGATCTGGGTACCATCAGTTAAGGGTGAAAGAAGTGGATATTCACAAGACAGCATTCAGAACTCGCTATGGTCACTATGAATTCTTGGTTATGCCATTTGGGTTGACCAATGCACCTGCAGCTTTTATGGATCTGATGAATCGTGTGTTCCAACCATACTTGGATCGATTCGTGGTCGTCTTTATTGACGATATTTTGGTCTATTCTGAATCTGAGGGGAAACATGATGAGCATCTTCGTATTGTGCTGCAAGTGTTAAGGGAAAAGGAGCTTTATGCGAAATTTAGCAAGTGTGAGTTCTGGTTAAGAGAAGTAACTTTCTTGGGGCATGTTGTATCAGTTGAGGGTATTAAGGTGGACCCTCGAAAGATTGAAGCAATTCTAGAGTGGAAACCACTGAGGTCAGTGGCAGAAATTCGAAGTTTTCTGGGTTTAGCTGGATACTATAGAAGGTTTGTAGAAGGATTTTCTGTGATGGCAGCGCCATTGACAAAACTCGTAAGGAAGGGAGTGCCATATATTTGGACCGAGCAGCAGCAAGAAGCTTTTGAGAAACTAAAGAAGGTTCTGACCGAGGCACCTGTACTGATTCAACCAGAGTCTGGAAAAGATTTTACCGTGTTCAGTGATGCATCGCATGTTGGGTTGGGCTGCGTGTTGATGCAAGAGGGTAAAGTGGTTGCTTATGCATCGCGACAGCTTAAACCTCATGAAGTGAACTATCCTACCCATGATTTGGAGTTGGCAGCAGTAATCTTCGCACTTAAAATCTGGCGACATTATCTGTATGGAGAAAGGTGTATTATATACACAGACCATAAGAGTCTTAAGTACTTGTTGACTTAGAAGGAGCTGAATCTTAGGCAACGGAGATGGATTGAGTTGCTTAAGGATTATGATTGTGCGATTGAGTATCATCCAAGCAAAGCTAATGTGGTGGCTGATGCCCTAAGTCGTAGAACTGTATCTGATCTGAGAGCTATGTTTGCTCGTTTGAGTCTGTATGATGATGGTAGCCTGTTAGCAGAATTGCAAGTAAGACCGACCTGGGTGGATGAGATTAAGGAGAAGCAGTCGAAGGATGAGTCGCTGGTTTCTCGATTTCAGCAGGTTAAGGATGGGAGTACTTCTGAGTTTGGATTTAACAGTGAGGGTGTTCTATGTTTCCACGGTAGAATCTGTATGCCTAAGGATTCCAATTTGAGGCAAGCAATTCTGAATGAAGCTCATAAAGGACTGTGCACTATGCATCCTGGAGGTAATAAGATGTATCATGACTTAAAGGAGTTGTATTGGTGGCCTGGACTGAAGCGCGAGGTAACAGAATTTGTGGGGAAATGTCTGACTTGTCAGCAAGTGAAAGCTGAACATCAGTTACCTTCTGGACTTCTGCAACCAGTGAAGGTACCGCTCTGGAAGTGGGAAAGGGTGACCATGGATTTCGTAAGTGGATTGCCCTTAACGCCGTCAAAGAAGGACTCGATTTGGGTGATTGTAGACAGGTTGACTAAATCTGCTCATTTCATCCCTGTACGTACTGATTATTCGCTTCAGAAGTTAGCCAAGTTGTATGTGGCAGAGATTGTGCGACTGCATGGGGTGCCAGTGTCTATCATTTCTGATCGAGATCCTAGATTCACATCTCGGTTCTGGCAGAAGTTGTTGGGAACGCTGCTGAATTTTAGCACAGCCTTCCATCCTCAGACTGATGGTCAGTCAGAAAGGGTTATTCAGATTCTGGAAGTATGTTGAGGGGTTGTGTTATTGACTTTCGAGGCAGTTGGGAGGATTATCTACCGTTGGCAGAGTTCGCGTATAATAACAGTTATCAGGCTAGCATCCATATGGCACCTTATGAGGCACTGTCTGGGCGTAAGTGCCGTTCACCTAGTTGTTGGACCGAATTGGGCGAGCGGCAAGTTCTTGGACCTGAGTTGGTAGCAGAGACTGAAGAGAAGGTCAAAGTAATAATGGATCGATTAAAAGAGGCATCTGATCGACAGAAGTCTTACGCGGATTTGAGGCGTAAGGAGATTGAGTATTCAGTGGGTGACATGGTCTTTCTGGAGGTTTCGCCTTGGAAGAAGATACTAAGATTTGGTAAGAAAGGCAAGCTAAGTCCGCGGTTTATTGGGCCTTATCGGGTTCTTAAGCGAGTGGGTCCAGTGGCGTATCAGTTAGAATTACCGCCAGAGTTAAATAGAATTCATGATGTGTTTCACGTATCCATGCTGAGGCGATATCGTTCTGACCCTACCCATATTCTACCAGTTGCAGAAGTGGAAGAACAGCCTGATTTGACCTTCGAGGAAGAGCCTATGCAGATTTTGGATCGAGACGTAAAGGTTCTAAGAAGGAAATCAGTCCCATTGGTAAAGGTACTTTGGCGTAATCATGGCAGAGAGGAAGCTACATGGGAACCAGAGGAGGCAATGCGTCAGCAATATCCTCATTTGTTTGGATAAGGTAAATTTCGAGGATGAAATTTCTTTAAGGAGGGTAGAGTTGTAACGCCCTAATTTTCGGGTTTTCCTTAGATTAATCCTTATCTGATAAAATGTTTAAATGTTAGTATTTGGGTGTGTAATGCATGTTTGGAGTATGATAATGGGCCTATGGAAGGCCCATGTGTTGGTTAAAGGCTCGGCAAAATTTTTTGTTTTGACTTAGGAGATAGGGGACCATTGAAAGTAAGGGTCATAAGGAATTGTGTGCGAAATATAGCATAAATGGATCAGTGGTAAAGTGGCAAGGGAAACGCCACTAGGTTCTTTAAAAGGTGGCGCCTAAATGAGCTTAGAGGTCAAGGGTTCAAGCGCCAGAGGTTGCTAAAGTAGTGTTTTATTTTTGAGCTTGTGGAGGTAAGAGTTTGAAGCAGAATTGAACTCTGCTTGGGAGAATTTGAACTGGTCAAGGGAGCCAATTGTGGAGGAGGTTGAGGAGCAAATCTAGGAATTTCGAATTTTGAAAGGAAGTAGCCGATTTTGGGACTTTGCAAGTGCAATTCGGCTAGGGGGAATTAGTGTTAGCACTTTCAGCAATTAGTTTCTAGTTGGTGCCGAATTCTCCTTAGTTCTTTTAGAGTTTGTGCCGATTTCACTTAGGGTCTTTTAGAGGTTCTTGAGCCTATTGTGTATAGCATTAGAGACTTCTTCTATTTTTCCTCTTTTGCTATTCAATCTCCCTTTTTCTCCTATTAGCCGTAACCTACTCTTACCTTAAGCATCATTGCTGAATTCTCTTGTTGCCGAAACCACTTCCTAGTATTCTTCTCTTCTTTCGTTTTTCTTTTTGCTTTTACACCCCATACCAGTCTCATTCCATCCCACTTCCCTGTTAGACCAAAGCCACCTTTCTTCTCCTCTTTTCTTCAAGTTCCTGTCGACAACATTAAAACCGAAACACCTTTGTTTTGCCGAAATTCTTGTTGACCGAAACCTTCTTCTTCTTCTTAATTCTCTGGTTGGCCGAACCCAATCTCTTCTCCCTCTCCTCTCTAAACCCCTGTCGACACCTGCAAGAAATAGAAGCCGAACACATTGTGACCGAATATTCCTTTTTGTTAACCGATTACCCTTTCTCTTACAAATTCTTCAGTTAGTCGAATCCCTATCCCTTCATCCCTTGCATCTGTAGAATCACTCTTCTCTCTCAATCCTTGCTCTCTCATTAAAACAAGTGGAGCGGCTGTGATTTGGGGACGTAGATTGGTAAGTGTTTCGTGATCCTATCTCATTAGTTTTCAGGTTTAAGGCTAGATGCCGAAAATCCCTTAGGGGAAGGTTAACGTTTCTGGACTAAGGGCCTATGGCTTTTCTTTTGGTGTGATTATGTTAGTGCGATCAAGAGGCTGTGCAACTAAGGACTCCGAAGTCTAAACGCGATTGGACTTCGAGGTTTAGTCCACAATCGACAAAAAGGGGTAAGATTTCGATGCTTAAGCCACGTAGGCCGATTATGGTAAGGGTTTATGGCTCTTTGGTTATAGATTATTAGAATAAAAATTATCGTTCAATTGTAGGCTCTTCGTACGTGGATTCCGTCATTGTTTCATCCATTAACAGGTGTGTAACGTATCTCCATCATAGACTAGGATGGCTAAAGGCCGTAATAGCCGAAAACTGTGCTAAAGTGACCGATCGAAAGTGACCGAAAATCAGTCTTGGAGGGATCTAAGAGTAGCCGAATACTCTATTGTGGTCACATTGGAAATTGACGGTGGCGAAATTGCAGAAGGTGCAATTTCGAGCATTTTGGTAAGTTGGGCTTCGATGGGCCAAGGTGGGCCCAATGGGCTTCCGAGGCTAAGTTGGAAAATGACCGTAAAGACTTTCTGGTAACATGAACAATAAAAAGATGGCTAAGTTGGTAAACTAAGCCTAAAAAAAAATTAGACGTAATGGACTGGAGACGAAATGGACTTAGTAAGGCCCATTAGGGGTTTTAGGCTAAAAGGGGCAAAACTGGAAATTTGGCTTAAATGGACTTCCGTGGTTATATGAGGGCTGATAAATTATTGGATTTGCACAAAATCTCTGAAAATATGAAAAAGGACTAAAATACCCTTAAATATGGAAAATTACCAAAATACCCCTAGGTGTAAAAAGACTATTATACCCCTAGGGTCAATTCTGTATGAAATGTATAATTTGATGTATATGCATGAGTAATCTTTGTTATGAATATGTCTGATGCATGAGATGCTATATGTTGCATGCTAGTATGATTACATCTGTTGCATGGGGTATGGGTTTATGACGGAGGAAGCGTTCTAGCAGCCTCGCTGCAATCTGGTGACTTTGTCACATTATTATCTGGCAGCCTCGCAGCAATCTGGTGACTTTGTCACATTATTATCTGGTAGCCTCGCTGCAATCTGGTGGCCTCGCCATAATATCTGATTTGGTGACCACGTTACAATATTTGGCAGCCTCGCTACAAATTATATCTGTCAGCCTCGCTGCAAATATCTGTGGTGTGTAGCGGTTGGGTGGGTCGAGTAGTCTCCCCACAAGGTGTAAGGCTGGTACGGGGGTGTTATGGATGGATCTGGGTTGGGTTTTCTGTTTGCATATTATATCTGATCTGTATCTGTTATGGGCCTATGGGCTTAACCTGATTTCTGTAATGGGCCAAGGCCCAACTAATCTGATTCTGAGGCTTGATCTGTTTTGGTCTATGGTTGAGATAATGTTGCACACTGAGTTGTCAAACTCACCCCCCTTTTTATTTAATCTCTGCAGGTAACACTCAACCATAGTGGGCTTGGAGCTGCGAGAGATTCGGAGTGGCCACAGCATCTGCAGAACTGGTTTTCACTTTGTTTAAAGTATTTTATTATTAAGTTATTTTTGGGTTTTATTTTGTAATAAGGCCGCTATCTAAGTTTTATTTGGTTAATTTTTCTTTGATGATTAAATTACATTTTATAAGATTGCTAGTTTAGGCTACGCTTGTTTCAAAATCTAAAGAACGTTTTCAAAACTCAAGGAGTGAATAATATGGATAACTTAAAGGATTAATAAACTGGTTTTAACAAACTTACTCTGTTGATTCAAACCTCACTTAAGACACAACAAGACTAAAAGGGTCGTAAACTTAGTTTTAGGATCGTGTGACGCACCAGATCTGGTCGTAACGTCTAGGTCGGGTTTGGGGTGTTACAATAAAACCAAGGCTTATATGCATGGACACAATTGGCCATTAGTTAGTGGAAATGCTATGATTATAGGATGGCTATTTTGGTAACTTAATAATTATGTTTTTGCATGAACTAAACAAAACATAATGGGGTGGGATTTCACCTCTCAAAGCTGTGAGTAGCCGAAAGAAAAAGAGAGAATAAGTCTCCCTATATTCAGCCATTGTTAAGCAAGATTAAAGGTATGTTTGAGTAAATTTTTGTAAAATGTTTATACATTTAAGATTGTTGATAAGTTGCTTACTAAGCCCATGATTTAAAATTTGAATTTGATGAGTATTTTGCATTCGGCCATTGTTATAAGTTGTAAAATCTTGTGTTAGATGTTAGAAAATAATGTATAAATGTTAGATGTGAATAATTTGTGTAGAGTTTATATGATTTTTATTATATATAAGATTAAATTGTGAATTTGTAAATGTGAGGGGCTAAGTTTGTTAATTAATGAGATAGAAGAATTTATTCGTGAAGGGGGTAAATTCGGCCCAAGTATATTTTGTATAAATTCTTGTTGTTTGATATTTCATGAAATTTGGATTAAATTATCAATATGTAAAATTAAAGGGGTTATGTGTAAATTGCGCATATTTGTAATATTTGAGTGAAAAATAAATTTGGTTGAGTGATTAAGTAAGTCAATTTGTTTAATTTAGCTCAAGAGCATAAGGGGACAAATTAGGATCGGGGAAAAACAAAGCTTGTCGAGTAGTCGCACTTGTCGTTAGTTAACAACCGAGGTAAGTTCTTGAGCTACATTCTAAACTAAAATTGAATAAATGTTAAATATAGGAGTTGCATTGAATGATTAGAAACTTATATGGTGTTGCCAGATATCATCTTTGATTAATTGAGTTGTGGAGATTATTAAATTTGGTAATTACCGATGTGATAAGGAGTAGTAAAAAGATTGAATTATTTTATAATAAATTATACCTACTATGATTAGAATGTTTGTGTTGAAAGGAATATTGTATTACATGGTGCCGAATGTGAATTGAAAGAGATGTTATAATTTGAAATTATATAAATTAATGCCATATGGATATGAGACGTTGATGTGTTCTAGTTATGTTTTACATATGCTGTAGATTGGGAATTGAATCCTTGAAGTATTAAATATATGGTTACTTTTGTTAACCGAATGTAAAAGAGATTATTGCATTATAATGGAAATGTTTTGTTGATTGGTTTGGGGTATAGAAGATCATCTTGTAACGCCCCGAAATTGGGCCTGGAAGAATGGGCCGTGTGGGCCCAATGGGCTTGTGGGCCCACACGGGTCGTTGTCGTAGGACTTATGAGAATTAATGGTCCGACTGTGTCATACATGTGGCTGTAGGAAAATCTGGCTTGGCAGGCCATGCGGGCACGTGGGCCCCACTTGGGTTGTGTAATGGGCCCCTGGCCTATATTCACTGAATGACGTGTTGGTGTGAAGGGTGAGAGGTTTGGGAGTGTTGGAGAAGTCCTGGGTTCAAACCTGGGCCTTAGCAAAAATTGATGTTTTTCTCTTATGGGAGCTTGGACGTTAGTGGGTAGGCTTTAAGAATATTTTTGGTGAAAGCATGACACAAAAAGGAGTGTGGTGTAGTGGCAAAGTAGCGCCACTTAAGGGACAAGGAAGCAAGGTGGTCCAAGGTTCAAGTCTTGGCTCTTGCAATTTATTTTGGTTTTTCTTTTAAATAAATCTGGAAGCGAGTAGGCGGGCTTTAAAGATAAATGCGTTGAACTTATGACACAAAGGAGCTTGTGTCCGAGTGGTGGTGCCTTGACATGACTAATCGAGAGGTCTATGGTTTGAATCCCTTTGCTTGCAAAGGTTGATTATTTTGCTAATACTTTAGTTTTTGAAGATTGATGGAGGATCCCACATCGGGAAGCTAGCATGGGAGTAGGCGAGAAGCTGGCTTTAAATAGAGCGATCCATGAGGAGAGTAGGCATACCTTTCTTGGCTTACCCCTTTCACGTTGAAGCGTGTTCGTTGGGGTTAGGCATTGGATCATTCGTTGATCTGTATGCCATTGGGTCATAGTGATGGTGACCGTAGTTGATCGACACCCCCGAAAAGTCAAGGGTACGATTATTGTTGGCTTCTGGGCATAGTAGCGTTCAGAGGGTGGATTAGCTTCAGATGCCTATCAGGTGTGTATTTCTCACTACTCTAGCGGTAGGAGGGCTACTTCGGGCCGCGATGGGCCGAAAGGGGACATGTGAGCCCAATGGGCCGACAGGCCCAATTGGATAAGTTGTTTGATTCTGTAGTAAATATTGGACTAGACTAGGTGAATCGCATATCTGTAGCTAGATTTGGGCTAAAAGGGCCACACGAGCGTATGGGCCCATTTGGGCCGAGAATGGGCCCTAGGCCCATTTGCATTGTTATATCTATTTAGAATGCTTTAGTTTACCGAATTACTGAAATACCTTCGACTTGTAAAATTACTATTTTACCCCTAATTTGTAAAATTACTATTTTACCCTTGATTTGTAAAATTATCGTTTTACCCCTGATCTGTAAAATTACTGTTTTACCCTTGATTTGTGAAATTACTGAAATGCCTCTTTAGGGTAGAATTGCTAAAATGCCCCTTTAGGGTAGAATTACTGAAATTCTCCTGTAGGGTAAAATTACCATTTTGCCCATAGGGTGTTAAATGACTATTTTGCCCTTGTGGGCAAGTGACTGACTTGGACTGTGTGTTTGTTGGATTTGATTGTGAATATATGTTGGTCATATGAATGACTTGACTGTGATTGTTTGATTTAAATATGGGCAAGACATTCTACATACATGACATGTTGTATGGGATTTGGGAAGTATTGATGGAGGAAGCGTTCTGGTGGCCTCGCCACATATATCTGTTATGGTGGCCTCGCCACGTATATCTATTCTGGTGGCCTCGCCACATATATCTGTATCTAGTGACTCCGTCATAATATCTGGCAGCCTCGCTGCAAATTCTGTGGTGTGTAGCGGATGGGTGGGTCGAGTAGTTTCCCCACATGGTGTATTGGCTGGTACGGGTGGTGTGTAGCGGTTGGATGGGTTGAGTAGTCTCCCCATATATTTTGGGCTTTGCATTCATGCATTTTATCTGTACTGTTACTGTTATGGGCCTATGGGTCGTACTGCTATCTGAAAAGGGCTAAGGCCCAATTTACTGTTATCTGAATAGGGCTTCGGCCCAGATATTACTGTGACTGGTTAGGGCTTAGGCCCTGTGGGCTTGAGCTAACTTGGGCTTCGGATGGGCTTCTTTGCACACTGATTCTGATTCTGATTCTATTAATTGTTTTTGATTCTGTTAATTGATTCTTATACTGACTCTGATTCTGTTTCTGATTCTATTGTTGATTCTAATTCTGATTTTGATACTGATACTGATACTGACTCTGATTCTGATTTTGATACTAGTTCTGGTTCAGATAATGTCTCTGATTTTATAATGGGCTAAGGCCCAATTAATACTGAAACTGTGGTAGGGCAAACTTTTAAATTCTTTTACATGACTGACTGTTCGTATTTGTAGTAAGGGGATTACACACTGAGTTTTTGTAAACTCACCCCGTTTATTAACCTTTTAGGTAATCCCCAGCCTTAGACGGATCGGAGCTGCGACGGACTCGGAGAAGGCCACACACACTGCTTATGTTTCTGTTTGATTATTTACTCTCTAGTACTTTATTTTGGGTTTGGTTTGTAATAAGGCCTTTTATAATTTCTGGATTTTTATTTTAAGGTTTTTATTTACTTTGAATTATATCTACTAGAGGTGAATCGCGGTTTACCAAAATGTTAACGGTTTTCAAACATTACATCTTCCGCAACAAACTAAATTAAGCTTTCGCAACAAAAGAGGTTTTAAAGGTAATAATGTTTTTAAAAAAGGGGATTAACTTTTAGTTGACCATGTTTTGAAAGTAAACAAATGCAAATTTTAGTTGGCAACAAGTTTTAAACAAGAAGGGTTTCAATGAAATCATGGTTTTTGAAAAACACTTCAATGTGACACACCAGACTTGGCCGTAGCGTCTAGACCGGGTTTGGGGTGTTACACATCTAGTTTTGCGTGAATGAGTAAGAAAATGATGATGTTAGATAAGGGTTGGCGTAAACCACATATTCGAATTATTCTAGCTTCGTGCTTAGAAAGCCTAAGGCTGGTGAAATGTAAACTAGGCTAAAAGCCTATTACGTCAAGTGTTGTTCAGTTTAATCGGGCTTACACCTAGCATGCTTATTGCCAGTGAATGAATATCAGACCTTGGGTCTAGCAGGCCTTATGCCGGTGCGTGAATCGGGCCTATGCCTAGCAGGTTTATACTGGTGAGTTAAATTGTGTTATATCTATGTGTCTTATTACTGAAATGGAAAGTAAGTGATTATTATGCTTTAAATGTTTTGTTATTTTAGCCATTGAAGTAAGTGAATGTGTACTTATATGGATTTGATATATTCTGGTTATAAGCAAGCTAAAGAACGTTCGTGTATATATATTACCATATGCATGATTATACGGCAATATTTGTTGTTTTAAATGTAGTGTATTCGGTCATGTGTGGGTTTAAATAATATGACATCCTAGATTGAATACTAATAAGGAAGGTTCGGGAATAAGTGGAAGGATATGAAGAAAATTTGTATATTCTTTTTAACTTACTAGTCTAAGATATTGTGGCTTATAATGGTACTTTTCGGTTAGTTAAAACAAAAATGCTTGAGTGGTTATGAATAGAATTTTCTTTTGTGTTTAAGACTTACTAAGCTAGTTATGCTTACTTTGAATGTTTGTTTCCTTTATCATATAGACCTTGGAAGCCAGCTACAAGTTTGAGGATCCTCAGTCAACTCATCAGACTATCCACGGTTTCAGTATTAAATATTTTGGAACTCTACTTATGGCATGTATAGGTAGAACAAGCTTGTAAATATTACATTTTGAATGATGTATATATATATTTTGAGCCATGCGAACATGGCTAGTCACTTTGATGTGTGCACTATAATGTTAAGTAATGCTAGTTGGTAAAGATAGTTATGTATATGTGGTAAAATTTGTTAACAATGATTTTGAATGGATCAGTGATAGATGATATTTCTGATATGTTTATTATAAAATCTTATAGTATACTTATATTTATAATTTTGACTAAGAAAGTGATAAGTGACGTATGGACTAGTAATTTTGTTAATGTTGATTAAAATTATTTATAAGAATGTACATTATGATTAGTTATATAAGCAATACTTAAGGATGTGGTGTATAATTTAGCATGCTTTTAAATGATGTAGGTTTGGCTATGGGATTTGAAAAGCATAAGAAGTGAGATGTTTGAATCTTTTTAGTTATGCTTTGTTTTTAGTTGAACTCATGAAAGTGAATAGTTAATAAGTAAAATTAGATAGTAATAGGCATATTAGGTTCGGTTTGTGTCTTGACATTTTGACCATATGGATAGTGACAATGAATTGTGATCTAGAATTTATTATTAAAGATGATTAATCTCTTTGATTTTACATTTGATTGGTATTGAATTTATGAGTTTGTAATTGCATAAAAGTTGCGAATTTTCAGTAACAGTTCGTAACCTTTCCAGCGAGGGATACGGGTTAGGGGTATTACGTTTTATTGGTATTAGAGCTACGGTTTAGTCAATTCTAGGACTAACGTAGCTAGTGTGAGTCTAGCTATAAATGCCAAAATGTTATATTGTGATAGTGTGATGATTTCTGACAATTGAAAATGTGTTTTATATAGGAAATGGATCCTGATCGAATTGTAGCTGATGATGTAGAGAGTGTAGCGCCTATCCCGCGCAAGGGATAGACCCTGCTAAATCTCGAGCAATCCCGGATAATGAGGGAGAGGCCAGGCAAGCTTTCTTTGATATGATGAACGAATGGTTCTCTGAATTTGTACAGAATAATTCGGCTACACAACCACCTCCGCCCCCGAATAATCCACTCCCGATAACTGTGGCACCTCCAGTGATCGTTCCATTAAGGTTGAATAAGCCTTCAGTTGATAAAATAAGAAAATACGGGGCTGAAGAGTTCAGAGCCACAATTAGTGATAATGCTGAGCGCGCCGAGTTCTGGCTCGATAATACTATCCGCGTATTTGATGAGCTATCATGTACCCCCGACGAGTGTCTGAAGTGTGCCGTGTCTCTGTTACGCGATGCTGCCTATCATTGATGGAACACTTTGGTTTCAGTTGTGCCGAGAGAGTGAATTTCCTGGGAATTCTTTCTGATAGAGTTTCATAAAAAGTACATTAGCCAGAGGTTTATCGATTAGAAACGTAAAGAATTTCTTGAACTTAAACAGGGCCAAATGACAGTTATCAAATATGAACGAGAGTTTGTAAGGCTCAGCAGATATGCTCGGGAATGTATCTCGACTGAAGCTATCATGTGTAAATGCTTCGAAGACGGGTTGAATGAAAATATCAAATTGTTGGTCAGCATACTTGAAATTAAAGAGTTCGTAGTACTTGTTAAGCGAGCTTGTAAAGCTGAAGAACTGGAAAAGGAAAAGAGAAAGGCTGATTACGAAGCTAGAGATTTTCGAAAAAGATCCACGAGTAAAACATTTCAATCATCTTCAAAGAAGTTTAAAGAAGATACTAGTCGATCTAAAGCTGATGTGAGCCATTCTAGACGAAATCGAGACCGACCTCCTATGAGTTCGTGAGCTACATCTGTTGCTAGTGTGGGCAACGTTTGACAGCATAGAGTTGAGTGTCAGCACTGCGGTAAATGGAATTCGGGAGATTGTAGACTACGTAATCACTCCTGTTTTAAATATGGATCGGCGGATCATTTTATTAGAGAGTGTCCAATGCTAGCTGAGCAGAATACTGTTCAGAGTGCGCGGCAGAGTAATATGCCAGCACGGGGTAGACCACTTAGACATGTGGGTAATACTAGTGGCCGCCAGAGAAGGACGAAAGATACAGCTTTTCGATCTAAGGCTCGTGCTCCTGCTAGAGCCTATGTTATCCGTGCTTGTGAGGAAGCTTCATCTCCAGATGTTATCACTGGTATATTCACTCTTGACAACACTAGTGTAATTGCTTTAATTGATCCCGGTTCGACTCATTCCTATGTCTGTGAAACATTAGCATCTAGTAAGACTTTGCCAGTTGAGTCTATTGAGTTTGTGATTCGGGTATCGAACACCCTGGGCCAGTTTGTGTTAGTCGACAGAGTGTGCAAGAAGTGTCCCTTGATGATTCGAAATTCATGTTTCCAGCTGATTTGATGCTTTTGCCATTTGACAAGTTTGATATCATTCTCGGTATGGATTGGTTAACTTTGCACGAGGCTGTGGTGAATTGCAAATGAAATACTATTGACTTGTGATGTCAAAATGATGAGATCATTCGAATTGAGTCTACTG
This sequence comes from Gossypium stocksii, assembly GCA_020496765.1. Taxonomy (NCBI): domain Eukaryota; kingdom Viridiplantae; phylum Streptophyta; class Magnoliopsida; order Malvales; family Malvaceae; genus Gossypium; species Gossypium stocksii. The sequence goes on from CM035626.1 coordinate 66,514,454, forward strand.
ATTTAAATGGGTTACTGGTAGTAATATCTTTGATGTTGGCTCAGAAATATATGAAAAGGGGTTGCGAAGCTTATCTCGCGTATGTGCTGGATAGTAAAGTATCTAGAAGGACGCTCAAGACTATGCCAGTTGTATGCGACTATCTGGATGTATTTCCTAAAGAATTATCGGGTTTGCCACCTGTTCGGGAGGTAGAGTTTGGTATAGAATTGGTACCTAGAACGACTCCGATTTTGATAGCTCCGTATCGTATGGCACCGACTGAATTAAAAGAATTGAAATCTCAGTTGCAAGAGTTGACGGATAGAGGTTTTGCTCGACCGAGTTTCTCTCCTTGGGGTGCACCAGTGTTATTCGTGAAAAAGAAAGACGAAACTATGAGAACGTGCATTGACTATCGACAGCTCAATAAAGTAACTAGAAAGAATAAATAATCGTTGCCACGGATTGATGATTTGTTTGATCAGCTAAAGGGAGCTTCAGTGTTTTCAAAGATAGATTTGCGATCGGGTTATTATCAGTTGCAAGTTAGGGACTCAGATATGCCTAAGACCACTTTCCAAACGAGGTACAGACATTACGAGTTTTTGGTGATGCCATTTGGGCTCACTAAAGCGCCTGCAGTTTTCATGGATTTGATGAGTCGGGTATTCAGACAGTATTTAGATCGGTTTGAAACATTTTGATCTATTCACGCAACGAGACCGAGCATGCCGAACACTTGAGACTTGTTTTACAAATTTTGCGGGATAAACAATTGTACGGAAAGTTTAGTAAATACAAATTTTGGTTACGTGAAGTCAGCTTTCTGGGGCATGTGGTTTCAGCATCAAGCATCCGGGTTGATCCAAGCAAAATTTCAGCTATACTTGATTGGAAACCTCCAAGGAATGTTTCGGAAGTTTGGAGCTTTTTGGGACTTGCTGGTTACTATAGACGATTTGTGAAAGGTTTTTCAATGATTGCGACGCCAATGACCAAGTTACTTCAAAAAGATGTCAAGTTTGAATGGTCAGAAAGATGTTAGAAAAGCTTTGATTAGTTGAAAGCCCTTTTGACCGAAGCCCCGGTTTAAGTTCAGCCAGAATCAGGTAAAGAATTCGTAATTTAAAGCGATGCATCTCTGAATGGACTTGGCTGCGTTTTGATGTAAGAAGGCAAAGTTGTAGCTTATGCCTCGAGACAGTTAAAACCTCATGAGAAAAATTATCCGACATACGATCTAGAATTGGCTGCTATTGTTTTCGCTTTGAAGATTTGGCGCCACTACTTGTTCGGTGAAAAATGTCATGTTTATTCCGATCATAAAAGCCATAAATACTTAATGACTCAGAAGGATTTGAATTTGAGACAGCGACAATGGCTAGAGTTACTAAAAGATTATGAAATTGTGATTGTTATCATCCGGGAAAGGCTAATGTGGTTGCTGATGCTTTAAGTCGAAAATCATTGTTTGCTTTGCGTGTGATGAATGCGCAATTGGCTATATCCGATGATGGTGCATTAATAGCTGAATTAAAAGCAAAACTGTTACTTGTGCAACAAATTTGTGAAGCTCAGAAAAGTGATGATGATCTAATTGCGAAACGAACTCAATGTGATTCAAGAGTTGATTCAGAATTCCAAATAGACGCGGATGATTGTTTAAGATTCCGAGATTGATTATGTGTTCCAAGAAATCCCGAGCTTTGACAGATAATTTTGAGTGAAGTTCATAATGGTCGAATGTCTGTTCACCCGGGTAGCACAAAAATGTATAGTGATCTGAAACAGCATTATTGGTGGCATGGTATGAAACGAGATATTTCTGACTTTGTTTCAAAATGTTTAATATGCCAACAAGTAAAAGCCGAGCATCAGGTGCCTTCGAGATTGCTTTAGCCGATTATGATACCTGAGTTGAAATGGGATCAAGTCACTATGGACTTCGTATCGGGCTTACGGTTGACATCGAGCAAGAAAGATGCAATCTGGGTTGTTGTTGATTGACAAATTCCGCTCACTTTATTCCGGTCCCTATTGATTTCTCGCTGGATAAACTAGCGGAATTGTATATTTCTCAGATAGTGCAATTACACGGAGTACCTGTTTCTATTGTTTTGGATAGAGATCTGAGGTTTACATCACGATTTTGCAAGAAACTGCAAGATGCGCTAGGTACTAAACTACATTTTAGCACCGCTTTCCATCCCCAGACAGACGGTCAATCCGAACGAGTTATACAGATACTTGAGGATATGTTAAGATGTTGCATCCTTGAGTTTAAAGGTTCCTGGGATCGTTACATGCCTTTGGTTGAATTTGCGTATAACAATAGCTTTCAATCAAGTATTAAAATGGCACCCTATGAGGCATTGTATGGTCGTAAATGTCGCACACCCTTATATTGGAATGAGCTCAACGAAAGTAAAATTCATGGGGTTGATTTAGTCAAAGATACAGAACAGAAAGTAAAAATGATTCGTGAAAGTTTGAAAGCAGCATTAGATCGTTAGAAATCGTATGCGGATTTGAAACGTAAAGATATAGAATTCCAAATCGGCGATAGAGTGTTTCTGAAGGTTTCACCGTAGAAGAAGGTACTCAGATTCTGTCGTAAAGGCAAGTTAAGTTTGAGATTCATTGGGCCATATAAGATAGCTGAACGTATCAGACTAGTCGCATATAGATTGTTGTTGCCTCTAGAATTAGAAAAGATCCAAGATGTTTTTCCTGTTTTATTGCTTCGTCGATACAGATCTGACCCTTCACATGTGATTAGCCCGTCTAAGATCGAAATTTAGTCTGATTTTAGTTATGAGGAGGAATCGGTTCACATTCTAGCTCACGAGGTGAAAGAATTACGAAATAAGAAAATTTCATTGGTAAAGGTGCTTTGGCATAAGCACGGGTTTGAAGAAGCTACTTGGGAATTAGAAGATTTGATGGAAGAACATTATCTAAACCTCTTTACTGGTAAGATTTTTGAGGATGAAAATTCCTAAGGGGGAGAGTTGTGACAACCCAAATTTGACCCTAATCGGAACAGTGGTCTTAGGACCACGAATTCGAGTCAGAATAATATTAAAATATTATTTTCTATGTTTATTATGTGTGAATTGATTAGTGTGAAAATTTCGTTTTAAAATTTTACCGTTTGAGTACTTGATTTTTTAAAAAAGTATTAAATTGCATTGACTTGATTATATGCATGCTAATGTGTAAATGCTTAAGTGTCATGTTTATCTAGTGTTGGGGATTTAAATGGCAAATATGCCATTTAATAAATACATTGGACAGTTGAACATAGAAAATTTAAAAGTGAACTTTTAATAATTTGAGTAGGAAGTACTTATAGTGCAAATAAACATTTTTTTAAATGGATGAATTAGCTGAGTGCCGAATTGTTTATGGTCTTTTAGTTGGGGGGATTTAAAATGCAATAAAACCAAGGCTTATATGCATAGACACAATCAGCCATTAGTTAGTGGGAATGCTATGATTATAGGATGGCTATTTTGGTAACTTAATAATTATGTTTTTGCATGAACTAAACAAAACATAATGGAGTGGGATTTCACCTCTCAAAGCCGTGAGTAGCTGAAAGAAAAAGAGAGAATAAGTCTCCCTATATTCGACCATTGTTAAGTAAGATTAAAGGTATGTTTGAGTAAATTTTTGTAAAATGTTTATACATTTGAGATTGTTGATAAGTTGCTTACTAAGCCCATGGTTTAAATTTTGAATTTGATGAGTATTTTGCATTCGGCCATTGTTATAAGTTGGAAAATCTTGTGTTAGATGTTAGAAAATAATGTTAGATGTGAATAATTTGTGTGGAGTTTATATGATTTTTATTATATATAAGATTAAATTGTGAATTTGTAAATGTGAGGGGCTAAGTTTGTTAATTAATGAGATAGAAGAATTTATTTGTGAAGGGGGTAAATTCGGCTCAAGTATATTTTGTATAAATTCTTGTTGTTTGATATTTCATGAAATTTGGATTAAATTATCAATGTGTAAAATTATAGGGGTTATGTGTAAATTGTGCATATTTGTAATATTTGAGTGAAAAAAAAATTTGGTTGAGTGATTAAGTAAGTCAATTTGTTTAATTTAGCTCAAAAGCATAAGGGGACAAATTCGGATCGAGGAAAAATGAAGCTTGTCGAGTAGTCGCACTTGTCGTTAGTTAACAACCGAGGTAAGTTCTTGAGCTACATTCTAAACTAAAATTGAATAAATGTTAAATATAGGAGTTGAATTGAATGATTAGAAACTTATATGGTGTTGCCGGATATCATCTTTGATTAATTGAGTTGTGGAGATTATTAAATTTGGTAATTGCCGATGTGATAAGGAGTAGTAAAAAGATTGAATTATTTTATAATAAATTATTCCTATTGTGATTAGAATATTGTATTACATGGTGCCGAATGTGAATTGAAAGAGGTGTTATAATTTGAAATTATATAAGTTTATACCGTATGGATATGAGACGTTGATGTGTTGATACGATCCGCCTCAGGGATGAGTCAAGTCGTATACGTGTTTGCCCGATCGTCTACAAAGAAGTATCGTTCGATTTGTTCAAAGGATGTTTTAAGTGAATAATGGCAGAAGCTATGTAAAAAGGGTTCAAAGATGGGTTTATGGATATGAAGTTTGTGTAGGTTCGATTATAGAAAAATAATAAAAGATGGAGATAAATATAGTAATTGGATAACAAACAACGGATGTGAAGTGAAATGATGGTTCGATTATGATGAAATGAAAGGATGGGAATGGAATGGAATGAAAATGATCTCAAAAACAAGCACGAACCAATATTAGAAAAAATTCGTGTAACACCTCAAACCCGACCTGAACGTTACGGCCAAGTCTAGTGTGTCACATTGAAGTGTTATTCGAAAACCATGTTTTCATTGAAAACCCTTCTTAGTGTTTAGAAACCTCTTGTATAAATCCTCAACTTTGTATTTGTTTATTCTTTTTAAGACGTGGTTCATTGAAATAATCATTACCTTTTTAGACCTTGTTAAAAACTTTGTAAAACTTTATGGAAAATTGTGAAAGCCTGTAAACCTTTGTAGTTTGCAAAAACATGTTATTTTGAAAACAGTTGAAGTATCGGAAAATTAGATCTTCTTTGTTATGGCTTAAAGTGAATGGTAGCTGTGCACCAGGTAGGATTCCAGAAAAGAGGAGGTGAGTCGAATAGACTGCTTAAGTACCAAGCTCTTCTTGGATCCACTCCTAGACATGCACACGACCATTGCCACACTTTAACTATTTAAAATATTTAACTATGAAAACATTTATATTGCAGAAGCTTTGCTCTATTATCGTGAAATTTTGAAAACAAGTAATTTTTATAAAACGCGCCTTAGAGCTAACCAATTTCAAAACGATTTAAACAATATCCTACTTAAGCTAAAAACAATTTAAATAAGTAAAGAATTAAAAACCCCAAAATAGAAATAATTAGAGTGGCCTTATTACAAACCCAAAATTAGAATAAAAATAATTAAAAACAAATTGAAATAAATAACTTAATAAAACCAGCAGTCCAGTCCATGTGGCTACTCTGAATCCCTCCAGCTCCAGGTCCACAACTTAAGGCTCACCTGCATGGATAAAAGAAAATGGGTGAGTTTGAAAAACTCAGTGTTGCAGAAAGCCCATCTATAGCCCAAGTTAGCTCAAGCCCACTGGGCCTAAGCCCTATCCAGTTATAGTACAGATAACAGTATGGCCCATAGGCCCATTACAAAAACAGAGCAGATATATCATGTATGCAGAAACCCAACCCATATCAATCCATATACACCTCCACACCAACCTTTCATCATGTGGGGAGACTACTCAACCCATCCATCCGCTACACACCACATAATTTGCAGCATGACTGCCAGAACAGATATTGTGACAGAGTCACCAGATATAGATATTGTGGCAGAGCCACCAGAACAGATAATGTAGTGAGGCCACCAGAACAGATATATGTGGCGAGGCCACCAAAACGCTTCTTCCATCAATATAACCCATATCCCATGCAACAGGTATACATGTTATGACATATAACATACAGAATCTCGTGCATCAGATATACACATTATGACATATAACATACAGAAACAAAATATCATGCATTTCATACAGAATTAACCCTAAGGGTATAACGGTCATTTTGTACCTAGGGCTATAATGGTAATTTCTCATACTTAGGGTTATTTTAGTAATTTTATCAGTTTTTAGGGTTTTCATACATATTACAGTCACCACTAATCTATATGTCGTCACAGTAGTCCGTTTTACTTAATTTAACAGTTCTAGCTATTGAACCCTAAATCCCCTAATGGGCCATACCGAGTCCATTGGCTACCTAAGCCCGTTTTGTCCAAGTTTCATATTAAGTTACTAGTTTTAGCAGTTTCGACCCTACAGTCTATCAGAATACTCTTAATTCCTACCTTTACCCATATGGGCTCGAAAGCCCATTGGGTCCATATCCAGCCCATCGAGGCCTAACTTACCGAAGTGCACGAAATTGCACTCTCATTCGTCTTGCCAATTCCTATTATAGAACCTTAACATTTCCAATCGACTCACGAACACTCGTACGCTCACAAGCCCATGTAATGCCAGAATTTCGGCTTTTCGGCTTTTGCCAAATTGTACCATAGGAGGAGTTTCGATACACACCTGATTTGCGATTATACTGATGAGATCCCCTACGTGATTTCTCCTACAATCGATCACTAAAGGTATTAGACCATAAATGCAATGTAACCATTAACACCATATTTGGCCAACATCCAACATGGCCCTAAGCTCTTACCTTTGTCGATTTCCAACCACTAGATCTAGGTGCTCCACAGTGTTAATCCTTCGACACTCCTTGCTTACTTACCCTTAAGTCCACACTAAACACATTCGAAACCAAAAGAAGAGGCTATTAAAGTCCTTAGTCCAAAACGTTAGCTACCCATAGGGGTTTCGGCTTTTTCCTTAAAGCATAAGTAACTCATAAAAGGTCTGAACACTTACCAAAATGTTATTCTGCTGGAGTACTAATCCCGATCTACCATAGTTTGAATCACGAATACGAAAAGAGTCACGTTTACGCTCTATAGTTCAACTTTTGAAACACCACAAGTCATGAAGGTTTCGGTTAAATGAAAAGATGAGAGATTCGGCTTATCGACTTTTGAGAAGGATTGATGAAGAAAAGAGAAATAGAAAATAGAAATAATAGAAGAGAGGAGATGACAGTATAGGTTCAGTTTGAAAGAAATTAAAGAAGGAAGAGATGAGATAAACGAAGAAAGAAGAAGAAAAAGAAGAAAAGAAGAAAAGAAGGGTAGAAGAAGATAGGTTCGGTTATTATTGAAGAAGAAAAGATGAACAAAAAGGGGAATAATTCATAAAAGAACAAATTCGGTACTTAATTAATTCTCCTCATCTAATTCAAACTCCTTTAATTAAGCCCCCCATCCATTCTAAATTCCTTTAATTACTCCTTGATTTTAGCCACAAATGGATTTGGATGAAATCCAAATCTTTCACCGAACAGCAGCAGCCCTTGTAAAACCCCAAACCCGGTCTGAACGTTATGACCAGATCTGGTGTGTCACATGATCCTAAACTACTATTGTAACCGTTTAATACGCGTTGAGACTTAGGTGATATTTTATAAAACTAGCAAGGTGAGAAAAGTTCTTGTTAAAACTACTTTAAGTTGTCATTATTCAAGATTGTTTAAATTTTATAAACGTTATTTTGAAAACGTTATTAAGGTTTTGGAAACCCGCGCAGCCTATATCTAGCAGTTTCGATAAAGTACGAACCAAATCCTTTAGAAAGTTATAACCCAAAAAGAAAATTTAATAGCGGCCTTATTACACATTAAAACCCAAAAATTAACATAAAAATTAAAATACTAAAACATAAATGAAAACCAGTTTTATTGCAGTCGCTGTGGCCACTCCGAATCTCTCGCAGCTCCAAGCCCACTATGGTTGAGGGTTACCTGCAGAGATTAATTAAAAAGGGTGAGTTTGACAACTCAGTGTGCAACATTATCTCAACCATAGGCCAAAACAGATCAAGCCTCAGAAATAGATTTAATTGGGCCTTGGCCCATTACAGGAATCAGGTTAAGCCCAAAAGGCCCATAACAGAAACAGATCAGATATAAGCATTATGCAAACAGAAACCCAACCCAGATCCATCCTTAACACCCCCGTACCAGCCTTACACCATGTGGGGAGACTACTCGACCCACCCAACCGCTACACACCACAGATATTTGCAGTGAGGCTGCCAGATATAATTTGCAGTGAGACTGCCAGATAACATTTGCAGCGAGGCTGCCAGATATATTTGCAGCGAGGTTGCCAGATATTGTGACAAGGTCACCAGATATAAATATTGTGGCGAGGCCACCAGATTGCAGCGAGGCTGCCAGAAAATATGTGACGAGGCCACCAGATTGCAGCGAGGCTGCCAGAAAATATGTGGCGAGGCCACCAGATTGCAGCGAGGCTGCCAGAAAATATGTGGCGAGGCCACCAGATTGCAGCGAGGCTGCCAGAACGCTTCCTCCATCATAAACCCATACCCCATGCAACAGATAATCATACTAGCATGCAGTATATAGCATCTCATGCATCAGATATATTCATATTAATAATTAACTCATGCAGATACATAACATCATACATTTCATACAGAATTGACCCTAGGGGTATAATAGTCTTTTTGCACCTAGGGGTATTTTGGTAATTTTCCATATTTAAGGGTATTTTAGACCTTTTTCATATTTTCAGTGACTTTATGCAAGTTTGATAAATTAACAGTCCCTAAATAGCCACGGAAGTCCACTTAAGCCAAATTTCCAATTTTGCCCTTTTTAGCCTAAAACCCCTAATGGGCCTTACTATGTCCAACATCGTCGATAAGTCCGTTAAGCCCAATTTTAGGTTTTAGTTTACTGACTTTACCAAGTTTTTATTATTCGAGTTACCAGAAAGTCTTTTATGAACATATTCAAATTTGGGCTCGGAAGCCCATTGGGCCCACCTTGGCCCATTGAGGCCCAACTTACCAAAACGCTCGAAATTGCACCTTCTGCAATTTCGCCATCGCGAATTCCCAATGTGACCACAACAGAGTATTCGGTCACTCTTATTTCTTTCCAAGGTTGATTTATCGGTCACTTTTGATCGGTCACTTAGCACAGTTTCGATTATTTCGGCTTTTAGCCATCCTAGTCTATGATGGAGATACGTTACACACCTGTTAACTGTCGGAATCGCTGAAGAACCCACGAATGAAATCCTACAATTGATCACTAAATGTTAGTCTAAGATTCGGCCACATATAAGATCTTCTCCCACAAATCATAATCGGCCAACATGCCCGAACATTGAAATCTTACCCCTTTTCGCTGATCAAAGACTAAATCTCGATGTCCACTCACATTATCTTTCAATACTCCTCGCTTGATAACCTCCTCTTGCTATTCCATGCGTAAAAGAAACAACCATAATATTAGAATCTGACAAAAAATGTCGACATGCCCTCTAAGGCCCTATAGGTTTCGGTCTTCCTTTAAGATATTCAATAAACGAAGATACGCAGTGATTAGATCACTTACCAATACCACCTCTCGAAGAGTATTGCTCCACGTTTCCACTATCTCCGGTTTATTCTAGATCTACCATAAATCTAACTCTAATGTGAAAGAGTGGCTCTAAAGATATTCGGCTCTTGAAGAAGTGATGTGGTGCACTTGCCGTTCAACCAATAAGGTAGGGTAAAGTGGCAATTAGAAGAGAAGAGATAGAAGAATAGGGTTCGGCTTGCTAGAGAATCAAGAAGAAGAAGATTTTGATCAATAGGTAACAAAGGAAGTGTGGTTTCGGTCATAAAAGGTATTCGGCCATGGGGATTTTGATCAAATGAGCACTCGGTTTAGGGCTTGAAGAAAAGAAGTAGGAGAAAACTTTAGTTGATTCGGCCAGGAAGGAGGTAGCAAGGTAGGTTTCGGTTTGTGAAAGCAAGACGAGAAGAAGATGAAAATAGAGAAAGGGGAAGAATAGCAAAAGTGTATTTTAGTCTCCACGAAGAAATTGGCAGTGGGGTTCTTGGGTTATGGTGTGCGGCTGCTTAGTCAAAATAAAGAAAAGGATTGCCAAAAGAAAACACTAATATGCCACCTAAATTCGGCAAAAGAAAGGATGCACAAAACTTCAAAAATTCGGCACAAGGACCCCTCCTAAGCTGATTGCTATACCCAATATTGCTTACCGATTTTTGCCTCCTAAAGAGTCCCTAATGCCGGCCACCTCTTTCAAAATTCGAACTCCTTGATTTGCTGCTCAACCTCCTCCATGATTTACTCTTTGACCGATTCAAATCTCCTCCCAGCAGAGTTCCAATCGGCTTCAAACTCTTACCTGCTCAAGCTTAAAAAATAAACAACACCTTCGCAACCTCTGGCGCTTGAACCTTTGACCTCTAAGCTCATTTAGGCGCCACCTTTTAAGGAACCTAGTGGCGTCTCCCTTGCCACTCTACCACTGGTTCATTTGTGCTATATTTTGCACACAATTCCTTAAAACCCTTACTTTCACTGATCCCCTATCTCCTAAGACGAAAATTCAAAATTTTGCCGAGCTTCCAACCAACTCATGGGCCTTCCATAGGCCCATTAACGCACCCCAGACATGCATCACACACCTAATTACTAGCATTTAAACATTTTATCAGATAAAGATAAATCTAAGAAAAACCCAAAAATTTAGGGCGTTACAGCCCTTCTCCACCGCTTGACCGCTTCAGCACGCTGCTAGGCGAGTCCCCCAGTCCCGCACGGCTCCTTCCACGCGCGCGCAGTAAAAAGGCCATCCTCCTGTGCGCGCCCCTGCTCAAACACGGGACCTCCAAGTAGCCTAGCACGCTGCTGGCCACTGCGCTGTAGCTTTCTTTTCAATCATATACGGTCGCATTAAATCTTAAGCAATACCTACTGAAGTCCTCGCTATTTAAAAAAAAATAAAATTACCACTTACCTGCGCCTAGACTCGAACCCGTGCCCCCTGGAAATCCTAGCACACTGCTGCTGCTGCGCCACAAGCGTTTTTGTGGCATAATCCCATCGCAACTTCTCTTAAAGCCTGCCTAACACCAACCTGACTTCTTAAAATAAAAACAGCTATGCGCGCACCGTGCCTTGAACCCAGGCACTCCTCCATGCTTCCAGTGCCTCTTGCCACTGGGCCAAACTTTCCTTTGTGTCACAACTTAGCCCTATCCACTTATACGGCCTATCTGCGATAGCGCCTGCTTTGCTAAAAATAAAACCCACATTGCGCACACTGGGACTTGAACCCCAGCCTGCCTACCTGCTGCCTAGCGCCTCTGGCCACTAGGCCAGGCACGCTTTGCTATGCCTAATCTTGCCTAATTTTATTCTTAAGGCCTTATGCCCAGATTTCCTTAAGAGGCAAAAATTAAGAATATTTTCTAGAGTCTTGGATCGAACCACACTATAAATCCTTCTAAATTCATTTAAACACTGAATTTAAACACCAAATTAATAATTTTATAAAAATAATAATAACAATAATAATTTTTTATCTCATAATAATAATTATAATTTTCATAAAAATTTAAAACATCAGTAGTAATAATAATAACAGTAATATTTTATTAACAATAAAAATAATAATATTTCTAAATTACTCAGATTGTCTTCCATTCGAACTCTGACTCAAAGCCCAATTCTTCTAGGCCCAAATTCAAGGTGTTACAATTCGACCCAAATGCTTATAAGTTTTCAAGGTGGTCAGATGGAGAATAGGAGAACCTCGACCCACTACTTAGCAAAGTAGGAACCTTGGTATACTGGTGAACGCCACACTATTTGATAATGATAAGTTCGGGATAAAGAAGAAGGCAGGCTGATGCCACTAGTGACCTAGATAAGCCATCAAGTATTCAACGAAATATGAGAGAAATGTTTTCTCACAAAATGATGTAATTTTCATTAAGGTGTCCAAAAGTTCAAAAAGTCTTTACATCAATCTAAAATCAAAGTATTTATAGGAGTATAACAAGTCTAACTAAATGGACAAACATTCAATTGAGTTTTAATTAAACTAATTAAAACTATGTAACTCTTAATGAATTCAAACAGTTGTAACGGCTATGGCATCTTGTTTAACCTTCCAAATGAGCTAATTATGAACTCTAATGAGCTGATTAAAATTATTTTAATGTACGATCAGCCAAGAGATCAAAACAGCCCATTTAATTTCTTTTTAGACAGCCGAATGGTCACCATTTATAAAGAAAACATTTTTTTGGGCACATGAATGGTCTCCCTTGTGTAAATGTTGAATGTAACCATCCAAGGATGTTAATGAACAACCACTGTTATGAAGAAAAATGTTTGGAAGTTTTTTTGGCTTGAAAATAACTCCTAGTAACTCTTGATTTCTCCTTTGGCTTGTTGAAAAGACTCCAGCAACTTAATGAAGTTTAAAGCCTCCTTATTGAATGCGTAACAGCCTTTAAATGTAATTGTTGTGAGCTGAAAAGTCACCTGCAATTAAACATATGTAACCGTCACATTTATTCAATTATTAAGCTTAAAAAAAAATTAACAACTACTTAAATAAATGAACTAACACTTATGCATCATTTATTCCAACTAGTTAATTAAAAGAAGTATTAAATGAACTTTAACTCATGCATCAATAAATTAACCTAGTAACTAGATTAATTAAAGAAGCAACTCATTAAATTAAGTTCATCAAATAAACTCATTTAATTAAACTAAGATGAGTTCAATTAATGTCCAGCAACTCAGTTATTAACTTAAGATGCTTAAATGCATGATTTAAAATACAAACTAAATGAACAAATAAGTTACTTAATGCATGACTTAATTAAATGCAGAACACATAATACAAGTCATAATTGAAATATGTAGATTAATAATGCATGACATTAACTAAAAAATACATTTAATTAAACAAGACATAATTAAAGACTAAAGTAACTAAAATAAATAAATCAAGTCCTTATTCCAGCAATTTAAATGCAAGAATTAAATAAACTCAAATCAGGAACAAAGAGCTTGCATCAAACCGAGCTGAGCTGGATAGAGCTCGGGGAGCTGGAAAGGAGCTAGGATCAGCTTGCCAACATAACAATGCTCGACTCGAAAGATTGAACGTTAGGGTTCACTGGGCGTGCTCGCATCATTTCCCCCTCTTTTTGGCGACTTGTCCTCAAGTCGAGCTGTTTGTCCATTTTAAAAGTGTCCCTCTCATGCGTCTTTCCTCGATCAAATGGAACAAAGGTCATCATACAAACCTGAAAAAATCTAACCACTTTCAGTATGAAGAAACTCAAGAAAGTCAGATTCATATGATATTTAAAATTCAAGAAGAATTCATTCAATGAACATATGCCAAGAATTTTAATTTGGACAAACATGCATACGTATATTTATCAAAAAGTTTTGATATGCCAACTTTGCAAACATGTGAACTTAATTGTAGTAAAGGATAATGATTCACAAATTTTTGGAAACAGTTAAGCATAATAAACCGCATCCAAAACTTTTCAAAATGTTTATTTGAAAATAGAAAGTCATAAGATTGTTCACACAAAGTAAACCATGGCCAAAGGTATGGTGGCTCTTTTTTCCACTTTTGAATTATATGAGTGATGTCATTACATTCCAACAAAAGTACACTATCACTAGGCCAAGAAGAGCATTTAACCATATTAGGATGCAAATAGTTTCCAAACAGCAAATCAACAAAATTTTCATCGTTATTTAAACGAGTCATTGGAATTTGAAAAGTTTCGAAAACTTTACGTGGTCGTTCTTGAAGAGAAGAAAATTGAAAGTTGGTTTTACCTTTTTCAAGTAAAACGAATCTTCTCTCTTCGGCAAGATAATGCAGAACTAACCTTTTATTTCGTCCAACTTGAGGTGAATAGGGATACCTCATGCTTGTCAAAGTAGTACATTCACAATAAGGGAAAAGGTTAGTATCAATAGAAACGATGGACTTAAAAAGAAAAAGTAAATTATCATTCGAATTTGGTTCAAGTCCCAAAACATAATAAGTTCGTACCTTATCAATGTGAAGTAAATATTTCACAAGGAGCCATGGAAAGTAAATATGGAGCGAACCAAAGTTGATACCAAAATTCTTAAGTGAAAATCGAGCATCGAGCAAACATAAATGGGGTTCACAACACACAAGATGCTTGATGTTCCCATATAATGAACCAAAACCATAAATGCCAGGTTTGTACACACGAATTTGGTCACTTGATCCAATAGGTAATATGTATTGATTAATTCCCAAGGTCCACATCAAATTAAATAAAGAGAATGGTACCAACTTATCACAAGACTGAAATTCCACTCGAGCAATCAAATAAGTGATGAACATATAACTTTTCAAACGTCCAAGTCCATCACATGATTCAAACCTTACTCGATCAATCAGGAATGTAGAGTTGGCAAAACCAAGCAGACCAATAAGCAAAGACTTACGTTTCAAGAATCTCAATTGGGAATGCAAATCAAGACATGGTGAGTTCGCACAAAAATTTAAGGATTTAACTTGAAGATAAAAATCAATTGGATGAAATGTTTCATGCAAAAACCTATCGCAAATCAATTGATCAGATATGTTTAAACAGAAAAATTGAGCATATGAATTCAAAGAATTTATGTGGTCAAACACATCAAAATTGTTAAGTGAAAAAGTTTGATCACACACCTTCTTAATTTGCAAAGGATGAACAGAAGGATCAAACGTGTCACTAGACAAAGCTTTCATGGCACTTTTCGAAACAGGGTCAATAACGGCAAGAGATGAACAAGAACTAATCAAATCATAATTTGATAATCTTTCAGAATTGAGACCATCAAATGTTTTGGTAGCAACCTTTAATTCAAACGACCATGATTCAATAGTCATGGAATCTTTACCTTTCTTACCTTCGATCGCAAGTGGGTGGTTGTCATTCGTGAACTTACATTTCTTGAACAACCGAAGACGTCTCTCGTTTGGAAGGTAGTGAAGCTGGAATTGGTCGCATGGATTTTCCAAACCCTGAAAAGTTACATCACAAGAAGAAAGAACAGAAGGGTTAGTGGAAATAATCCTCACTTGCTTACTATCTTTCTCACTCAAATCTTTTTTCTCGAGATCACTCGATTCGTTTATCTCAATTTCTTTTTTTACCCTTTTTTCTTGATCATAATCTTTTTCAAACTCTTTTTGCTTTTCCATCTCTTTTTCACTCTCTTTTTGTTCTTTTTCTTTTTCAAAGGCTTTTTCAATGGCTTTTTCTAACTCTCTCAAAACTCGCTCATTTTCTCTCTTACTTGCCTCTTTTCTCTTTTCTCTTTTTATTTCTTTTGCCTTTTCTTCTTTTTCTTTTCTTTTACAAGATGTTACAGAAGTAGTATGAGAATATAAGTCTTGTTTGAAAGATGAGAAACTATTTACATATGAATCACGACCAAAGCTTCGTAAAAAATACTCCGGGTAAGATTTCTTTGAAGATCTAGAAAGAGTATATCTATCATCTTGAAAGTCATCTCGAAAGGATTCAAAATCAAGATCAGTCTCTTGTCGTCTCGAGCTCCTTGATGAAAAGAAATCTTGATAGTAATCCCTTGGTCTCGAAGTCAATGACAAATATGAATCACGATGGAAATCTTTTCTTGAATAATCATTAAATGCATATTTCCGTGATGTTCTTGATTCCACTTTCTGACTTGATGAAACTCGTTCTCATGGATCTCTTAGCTCCACATGATCTAATCTCTCGTGTAGTTTATCAAACTTGGAATTCACCATTCTTTGCATTTCTTGCACCAAGTATTGGTACTCCGATTCGGTGAACTCTTCGTGAGACATTATTTTTTGTTGCTGAAGAGAAATATGTTAGATTATAAAACAAAAGTTAAGTACCTCAACACAAATCTCACGATTTCACTCAGAAAAAAATTGATGGTTTGCATTCACGCTCGTGTTTACACTCGATTGGCTTTTACCTCCACTCAAATAGTTTCACACGCTCGTGCCTTTTACCTCTCAACTTTCTCTCGTAATTTTGTAATTGGACTTGCCAAGGCCTTATCATAGGCTAGGGGTCGGTTGCAAATGGTTTATCAAAGGATAAATATGACGGGTTAAGGGATGGCTGAAAGAAAATTTAAAGTCCGTTTAAGGTGTGGCGTTAGGGTAGGAAGAGATTGATAGAAAACCAAATGAACCTGATCGGGAATACAAAAAAATCAACAATAGAACACCTTCTTTCACTTTTTTTTTTCTACTTTTTTTATAATTTCAAATTTTTTTTTCACATTTTTTTCGATTTTTTTCACTAAATGAAATATAATAGAAAGAAAAAAAAATGAAATACAACTTATAAAATTTTTTTGAATTTTTTTAATTTTTTTACTTACGAACTAACTTCTGGGATTGCTACGAACGTTGGTACTCCTCATTTTAATAGCTCTGATACCAAATGATACGAACCACCTCAGCGATGAGTCAAGTTGTATATGTGTTTGCCCGATCGTTTACAAAGAAGTATCGTTCGATTTGTTCAAAGGATGTTTTAAGTGAATAATGGCGGAAGCTATGTAAAAAGGGTTCAAAGATGGGTTTATGGATATGAAGTTTGTGTAGGTTTGGTTATAGAAAAATAATAAAAGATGGAGATAAACATAGTAATTGGATAACAAACAAAGGATATGAAGTGAAATGATGGTTCGATTATGATGAAATGAAAGGATGGGAATGGAATGGAATGAAAATGATCTAAAAAAAAGGCACGAACCAATATTAGAAAAATTCGACCCAAATTCTTATAAGTTTTTAAAGTGGTCGGATGAAAATAGGAGAACCTTGACGCACTACTTAGCAAAGTAGGAACCTTGGTATAAGGGTGAACGCCACACTATTTGATAGTGATAAGTTCGGGATAAAGAAGAAGGCAGGTTGATGCCACTAGTGACCTAGATAAGCCAACAAGTATTCAACGAAATATGAGAGAAATGTTTTCTCACAAAATGATGCAATTTTCATTAAGGTGTCCAAAAGTTCAAAAAGTCTCTACATCAATCTAAAATCAAAGTATTTATAGGAGTATAACAAGCCTAACTGAATGGACACACATTCAATTGAGTTTTAATTAAACTAATTAAAACTATGTAACTCTTGATGAATTCAAACAGTTGTAACGGCTATGGCATCTTGTTTAACCTTCCAAATGAGCTAATTATGAACTCTAATGATGTGACAGCCCAAATTTGACCCTAGTCGGAATGTGGTTTTGGGACCACAAAACTGAGTCATAAAATTTATTAAATGTTAAAATTCTTATCTACTATGTGTGATAGTGCATATGTGAAAAATTTGGTATTTTAATTTAGTCATATGAATGTGAATTTCACTTGAAAGGGCTTAGTTGTGAAACTTAGAAAATATGTTAGGTAAATGTGTGAGGACTAAATAATGGTAAAGTATAAAAGCATGGAGTTGCATGTCAAAATGCCCTATTTTATTAAAGTGGTCGGCCATGTTTATGCATAAACTATGTGTATATGTATTTTATATTGATAAAATAATAACTTAGTGGAATTTTTACCTTATTAAAGATAATAAAAAAAATAAAAGAAAGGTGAAAAGAACAAGGTTGCTTATTTTATGTTCTTCATTGCCGAAAAAAAAAAACAAATGAAGAGAGTACAAGCATTCGGTCATTTAGCATCCAATTTAAGGTATGGATTCATGATATCCTCTTGAAATTTTGGTGAATTTTAGTTGATAGTTAAGCTTACGCATGAACCCATGACTTAATTTTTAGTTTGGTGGCAAATCATTCATTCGGTCATTGTTGTAAGAATGAGGCTTTTGAGTATTGATGCTAGAATTATATTATGGAGTGTTTGAAGGAGGTATTGAGGTCAAATTCATAAGATTATATGTTAATATGCTTGAACAATGCAAATGGTGCTTTGTATTACTCATTTAGCTAAATGGAATGTTCGACTATGTCAATTAGAATAAATGAATTTGGGTTGGATGTTTAGTTGATTATATAAAATGCAAATTGAATTGTGAGTTGGTTAATTGAACTTTTATGAGGATTTTGTGATAAGTAGGAAATCGGCTTGTGTGTTTTAGTTGGAAATTGTATAGTTGCCGAATGTGATCTTGGCAAATAGTAGTATAAATTGTTAATTTGAGCTTAAAAGTGATACAAGGTCTAAATCACTAATAATTTGAGAGAAATTGAATGGATTGACCATTTGTGGATTTCTATTAGGAGATTAGTTTTTTTGGTATGAAAAGAATTTTTATGTTTTATTATTTAGATGGTTAGAAGGTGACAGAATGTGAGCTTAAGCTATGAAACTAAATTGAAGCTTGATCATTAATTAAAAGTGTCATCCAATAGCCCTCTTGATATTCGGCGTTGTGTATTTTGTAATGGGTCTTTAAATATTTTGATGACTTAATTTAAAAATGGTTATTTAATGAGGAATGTGTATTCGGCCATGACTTTCTTTGTGAAATTTAGAATTTGATGTTTTGAAAGTTTTGTAAGAATAGAATTTTAGTTAGGTAGATTTTTAACTCCTATAATCAATGATGGCCGAATGACCCCTTTTCTTTTTAGATGATGAGTTGTCTGTGTGTCTACAAAATTGAGATATTTGGGGTTGACATTGTCGAATATATGTCAAATTCTGATATGTATATATATATGATTTCTGAATGTGGTCGGTGATAGTGAATGAAGAATTGTCCTTACTTTAATTCAAGAACCTTATTATTCATATGAGCTATGAATTTGGTAAAAATTCTGTGATTGAAGGTAGAGTTGATTAAGTTGTAATAAGATCAAATCTATTTTATTTTAAGCTCAAGAGCATCAAGGACAAAGGTTGGATAAGGGAAAGAAAAGAGTTGTTGAATAGATCCACAACTGTTCGGAGACACTTGAGGTAAGTTTTAAGTAATCAATGTAAATAATATATTAATATAACTCGATAAGTTATGTGAATTAGCTATTCTTGAAACCTAGTATATTAGTCGAATAGACAAAGATTAAACGAATATAGAATAAAGTTTCAGTATATGTGATATATAAATATATATTTTTGAATGATTAATAATGTTCATAATATGAGCTGAAAATGGCTAACTTCTCAATTGAATTGTGCATGGAAATGAGGTATATGCTAAAAGAGTTTTAGAGAATGATATATGATCTCTGTGTTTCGGTTAAGTAATGGTAAATAGAATAAGTATAAATTTAGTGAGGACTATGTGTGATAGCCAAATGTCTTATGAACTAATATGTGTGAATAGTATTTTGAATACATGAGATAAGATGGAATAACCGAAAGCATCATGAGTTAAGTCGTGAATAAAATACTATGAATTTCTTGTAAATGCCGAATAGTGATTGCATTTGGCCATGAAATTTATGCTTTAAGTTCTTGGATGTATTTGAAATCAATATAAGGAAATGGTATTTTAATAAATTATGTGATGAAATTACCAAATGAATTATGAGATGAATTGTGGATTAATGTTACAAAGCAAGCGAAACTACTAATGTGATTAGGAAATTGAAGAAGAGTAAATTGTAATAAATCTGTTTGGGACAGCAGCAATAGCGTGAATTTAGAAAATCACCATAAATTGTTGGAGTTGAGTTAGAGATGGAATAAATTATGTAATTAAAGCTTGATGAGTCTAGTTTCTTATAAAAGAAACCTTGTAAGTAAAGGAATTGCTGATAATGAGATTTTTAAAGTTCTGTGAGACAGAGTCAGAATGACTCCGAAATCCCCTATTCTGTCTTTAGAAAATCATTATAAATTTTACAAAAATTGTTATAAGATAAAATTTATATGCCTCAATGAGTCTAGTTTCAAATGGAATAGACAAGAACATATTTCAAATTTTGTATAATAAGAAATTTGATTCGTAGTGAAGAGTGGTCAGAATAGTCAAATAGTGAAGCAGGGGAAACTTTAAGAAAAATCTGGTATTGATTGGCCAAATAAAAAATTCTGAAAATTTTATAGGTGGAAGATATATGAGTCTATTTTTAGGGAAAATTAACGGCACTTCATTTGGAGTTTTGTAGCTCCAGTTACAAATAATTTAATTACTGTTGCTGAGGAAGACAGCTTGTAGTGAATTTGTGAAATTATAAGTTTATAAGTATTGAATTATTGGAGATGAACATGTCATTGCCGAATGTAAATTAAAATGTTAAATAATTATAATTTAAGAACATGATTGATTAAATATTGGTAATCAAAGTACTGAATCCATATTAAAATGAGGCTATAAGCCGTAAATGACTAGTATACCTAGTCGATTTTGATATGATGAAATTGATGTACAAGATATGTGTATGTGGTGAGGCCGAAATGGCTAATATTAAATGTGTGCAAGTTATCCAAATTGCCTTTATGAAAATGTGTGCTATCATGTTTGTATAGTGAGGCCGAACGGTTACTTAGAAATGTGATATAACTGAGTGGTTTTTAAATGGAAGCAAAGTATATGATGTATTAGCAAGTGATGATAAATGCATTATCTTATATATGTGCTTGTGTATGTGGTGTGACCGAATGGGCAAATGTGAAATGTGCATATGTTTATGTGTATATAATGTGGCCGAATGACCAATTGTGAAAAGTGTGTATTATTAGATATTTGATGAGGCCAAAGTTAGTAAAAAGTATATAAAATAAATTGTGCTGAGATTGTATCTGGGTTTAACGACCCGCAAGCTTCGTGCTGAGATTGTATCCGAGTTTAAAGTCCCGTAAGCTTCGTACTGGTGTTATGATCGGGTTTTATACCTCGCAGGCCAAGTGCTAGTGAATTTGATAAAGTATATGACTACGAGATCCTATGCTAAGATGATGAATTGAACTCGTATTACACATTAAGTGATTCAGGTATGTTATATATTATATATGTGAGATTGATCTGACGAGAATTAAGAATGTGTAATGAGAAGCATATGAAAAGATGTGTAAATTCATATGTATATTTGTATATGTGTGCATTCAGTTATGATGCAAAGTTACAAGATAGTTTTCAATATGCCAATTAACTATGAATGTTGAAAGTAAGTGTGGGTAAAAAAAAAAAAGAAAAAAAAGAAGAAGAAAAATGATACACTAGTGAAATTCGAAAGAATTAAAGTCAATCTGGAAACTTGCAAATACTATGTTTATATGAGTTTGAGTATAAACGGAGTAAAATGATATGTGTTTGTGCATAATCGGCCAAATAGTATTGTACTCAGGAAGTGTTATGTGATCTCGAACATTTGGTTTGTTTTTAAGTTCAACTGTTTAAATTGCTTAAGACTTACTAAGCTTATGAAAGCTTACTTTGAATGTTATATTTTTCTGTTTATTTTTTTTTTAGATCGTTGACTCTTACTATCGGCTCGGGGATCGACAGCACTTCGTCACACTATCTACTATTATGGTAATCATGTGATTTGGACTTAGCTTATGGCATGTATAGGATAGACTATAAGTATGATAGACTATAAGTAGAATGATATTTTGACTATTGCATATAAGCCATGCGAATATGGCATCTTATGGAAGTTTACTTTTATAAATTTTAAATTCGATCTTTGTTTGTGTCTATTAGTTATATAAATAAATGATCTTTTATTTAAGAAAAGGTTCAAAATTTTACTGTTCTGATCTGTTTTCAAATTTTCGATAACGCCTCATCCTATTTCGGCGACGGTTACGGGATAGGGGTGTTACAAATGAGCTGATTAAAATTATTTTAATCCATGATCAACTAAGAGATCAAAACAGCCCATTTAATTTCACTTTGGACAGCCGAATGGTCACCATTTATAAAGAAAACGTTTTTTTGGGCACATGAATGGTCTCCCTTGTGTAAATGCTGAATGTAACCGTCCAAGGATGTTAATGAACAGCCACTTTTATGAAGAAAAATGTTTGGAAGTTTTCTTGGCTTGAAATTAACTCTTAGTAACTCTTGATTTCTCCTTTGGCTTGTTGAAAAGAGTCCAGCAACTTAATGAAGTTTTAAGCCTCCTTATTGAATGCATAATAGCCTTTAAATGTAATTGTTGTGAGCTGAAAAGTCACTTGCAATTAAACATATGTAACCGTCACATTTATTCAATTATTAAGCTTAAAACAAATTAACAACTACTTAAATAAATGAACTAACACTTATGCATCATTTATTCCAGCAACTAGTTAATTAAAAGAAGTATTAAATGAACTTTAACTCATGCATCAATAAATTAACCTAGTAACTAGATTAATTAAAGAAGCAACTCATTAAATTAAGGTCATCAAATAAACTCATTTAATTAAACTAAGATGAGTTCAATTAATGTCCAGCAACTTATTTATTAACTTAAGATGCTTAAATGTATGATTTAAAATACAAACTAAATGAACAAATTAGTTACTTAATGCATGACTTAATTAAATGCAGAACACATAATGCATGTCATAATTGAAATATGTAGATTAATAATGCATGACATTAACTAAAAAATGCATTTAATTAAACAAGACATAATTAAAGACTAAAGTAACTAAAATAAATAAATCAAGTCCTTATTCCAGCAATTTAAATGCGAGAATTAAATAAACTCAAATCAAGCTCAAAGAGCTTGCGTCAAACCTAGCTGAGCTGGATGGAGCTCGGGGAGCTGGAAAGGAGCTAGGATTAGCTTGCCAACATAACAATGCTCGACTCAAAAGACTTGAATGTTAGGGTTCGCTGGGTGCGCTTGCATCATGTGTTCTAATGATGTTTTACATATGCTGTAGATTGGGAATTGAATCCTTGAGGTATTAAATCTATGGTTACTTTTTTAACTGAATGTAAAAGAGATTATTGCATTATAATGGAAATGTTTTTTTTGATTGATTTGGGGTATGGAAGATCATCTAGTTTTGCGTGAATGAGTAAGAAATTGATGATGTTAGATAAGGGTTGGCGTAAACCACATATTCGAATTATTCGAGCTTCGTGCTTAGCAGGCCTAAGGCTGGTGAAATGTAAACTAGGCTAAAAGCCTATTAAGTCAAGTGTTGTTGAGTTTAATCGGGCTTATGCCTAGCAGGCTTATTGCCGGTGAATGAATATTGGACCTTGGGTCTAGCAGGCCTTGTGCCGGTTCGTGAATTAGGCCTATGCCTAGCAGGTTTATGTCGGTGAGTTAAATTGTGTTATATCTACGTGTCTTATTACTGAAGTGGAAAGTAAGTGATTATTATGCTTTAAATGTTTTGTTATTTTAGCCATTGAAGTAAGTGAATGTGTACTTATAAGGATTTGATATAATCTGGTTATAAGCAAGCTAAAGAAAGTTCGTATATATATATATATATTACCGTATGCATGATTATACGACAATTTTTTTTTTGTTTTAAATGTAGTGTATTCGGTCATGTGTGGGTTTAAATAATATGACATCTTAGATTGAATGCAAGTTTTTACTGATAAGGAAGGTTCGGGTATAAGTGGAAGGATATGAAGAAAATTTGTATATTCTTTTTAACTTACTAGTCTAAGAAATTGTGGGTTATAATGGTACTTTTCGGTTAGTTAAAACAAAAATGCTTGAGTGGTTATAAAAAGAATTTTGTTTTGTGTTTAAGACTTACTAAGCTAGTTATGCTTACTTTGAATGTTTGTTTCCTTTATCCTATAGACCTTGGAAGCCAGCTACAAGTTCGAAGATCCTCGGTCAACTCATCAGACTATCCACGATTTTGGTATTAAATATTTTGGAACTCTACTTATGGCATGTATAGGTAGAACAAGCTTGTAACCATGTGAACATGGCTAGCCAGTTTGATGTGTGCACTATAATGTTAAATAATGCTAGTTGGTAATGATAGTTATGTATATGTGGTAAAATTTGTTAACAACAATTTTGAATGGATCAGTGGTAGATGATATTTCTATATGTTTATTATAAAATCTTATAGTATACTTATATTTACAATTTCGGCTAAGAAAGTGATAAGTGACGTATGGACTAGTAATTTTGTTAATATTGATTAAAATTATTTATAAGAATGTACATTATGATTAGTTATATAATCAATACTTAAGGATGTGGTGTATAATTTAGCATGCTTTTAAATGATTTAAGTTCGGCTATGGGATTTGAAAAGCATAAGAAGTGAGATGTTTGAATCTTGTTAGTTATGCTTTGTTTTTAGTTGGAGTCATGAAAGTGAATAGTTAATAAGTGAAATTAGATAGTAATAGGCCTATTAGGTTCGGTTTGTGTCTTGAAATTTTGACCATATGAATAGTGACAATGAATTGTGATCTGGAATTTATTGTTAAAGATGGTTAATCTCTTTGATTTTACATTTGATTGGTATTGAATTTACGAGTTTGTAATTGCATGAAAGTTGCGAATTTTTGGTAACACTTTGTAACCCTTCCGGCGATGAATACAGCTTAGGGGTGTTACAACAAGAGTTTGAATTATTTGATGACTCAAAACTATTTGAACTTGCGACAAAAGAGATGGCTTGAATTGTTGAAAGATTATGAGCTAGTGATCGATTATCATCCGGGAAAGGACAATGTAGTCGCCGATGCTTTGAGTAGAAAATATTTGTTCGCCTTGAGAGCGATGAATACAAGATTGACCTTGACTGATAATGGTTCGATGTTAGTCGAATTGAGAGCTAGACCATTATTCCTACAACAAATATGTGAAGCTCAAAAAGTTGATCATGAGATGTAAGCCAAGAGAACTCAGTATGAAGTGGATAATGATTCAGATTATCGGATCGGTTCAGATGATTGCTTGATGTTTTGAGATAGGTATGTGTACCTAAAGATGTTGAGTTGATTTGGAGAATTTTACATGAGGCACACAGTGGTTGTTTGTCAATCCATCCGGGCAGTGTGAAAATGTATAATGATATGAAGAAATGGTACTGGTGGTTAGGTATGAAAAGAGATATTTTTGAATTTGTATCAATTTGTTTAGTTTGTCAACAAGTGAAAGCCAAATATCAACTGCCCTCGGGTTTAGTTCAGCCAGTGATGGCTCCTGAGTAGAAATGGGATAGGATCACGATGGATTTCGTGACGGGTTTGTTAGACTCCTAAAAAGAAAGTTGACGTATGGGTCGTTGTTGATCGATTGGCGAAATTAGCTCATTTTATTCTGGTATGTACCGATTACTCACTTGACAAGTTAGCTGAGTTGTATATTACTGAAATTGTGAGATTTCATGGAGTGCCTATTTCTATTATTTTGGACAGAGATCCGAGGTTTACTTTGAGGTTTTGGAAAAAGTTGCAAGAAGCCTTAGGTACAAAGTTGACTTTTAGTACCACATTTCATTCGCAAACTGACGGTCAATCTAAAAGGGTAATTCAGATCCTCGGAGATATGCTTCGATGTTGTGTATTGGAATTCCAAGGTAGTTGGGAAAAGTTTTTACTGTTGGTAGAGTTTGCCTACAACAATAGTTTTTAGTCGAGTATAAAAATGGCACCATGCGAGGCATTGTATGGCCACAAGTGCCGAACTCCATTGTATTGGACCGAGCTTAGTGAGAGACAAATTCATAGAGTTGATCTAGTTAGAGAAACTGAAGAAAAAGTGAAAGTAACCCGTGATTGTTTAAAAGCTACTTCAGATCGACAAAAGTCGTATGCAGATTTGAAAAGAAAAGAGATTGAATTTCAGGTTGGTGATAGAGTGTTTCTGAAAGTGTCTCCATGGAAAAAAATTCTAAGATTTGGCTGTAAAGGCAAATTGAGTCCGTGTTTTATTATTCTGTACGATGCGATTGAAAGAATAGGGCCAGCGGCTTATCGATTAGTTTTACCGGTAGAGTAAGAAAGAATTCATAATGTATTTCATGTGTCGATGTTACGACACTATCGTTCTGATCCATCACATGTGATTTCACCGATAGAGATTGAACGTAACACCCCAAACCCGGCTTAGAAGTTAGGCCCAAATCTGGCGTGTCACATTGAAGTGTTTTTCAAAAACCAAGTTTTCATTGAAAACCCTTCTTGTTTAAAATTTTATGTAAAACCTCAATTTGCATTTGATCAACACCCAACGTGGTTTATTAAAAAGATTATTCCTTATTTAAGACAATAAAATCTTAATCGTTGCGGAAGCTTGATTTAAAATAGACGTTGCTTTAGAAAAACCCGTTTCTACCTCTAGCAATCATAAAACCACAAATAAAATCCCAAATTTGTAATCCAGAAATTTAAAGGCCTTATTACACAAACCCAGTAAAAATGTAATTAAAAATAATATAAAAATTTAAATACTAAAGTTAAAAGCTAAGTCATAGTGTGGCCACCTCTGAGTCCTCCCATACGGCGAACCACCTACTGAGGATCACCTGAAAAATTAAAACGAGGGGGTGAGTTTGGGAAAACTCAGTGTGTGCAACCCTCAATGATTAAAAGAAACATACATCACAGCAATTAGGCCTAGCCCATTAAAGCAACAGTAGCAGACTAGGCCTAAGCCCATATAGAAACGATGTGGCCTTAGCCCTCTCAGTATAGAGATCAAATAAAGTTAGGCCTTAACCCATTATACAGACAGTACTAGATAGGTTTTAGCCCATTTTAGAATCAAAACCATTATTAGAATCAGATGGGTCCTAGCACAAACAAAACAAGTAACAGTATAATTCAGAAATGCAAAACAGACTAGGCCGAAGCCCTGTACAGACAAATCATTTTGGGCCTTGTGGGGAATAACTCAACCTACCCAACCCACACACCAGTTCGTAGCCATGCCGCTAAAATCAAATATTGTGGCAGAGCCACCAGAATAGGATTACGTGACGGAGCCACTAAACAAAATACGTGGCAGTGCCACTTTACAGAACTTCCTCCAAATCCAAACCCAACCTCATGTAGACTAATAGTACCACATATCACATGCATACAGATTAAACGATACAGATACAACATACATAAATCAGACAATCTACTATTAGGGGTATAACAGTCATTTGGTTGCTAGGGGTAAAATGGTAATTTTATCCTTCAATGGTATTTTGGTCATTTTACTAAGTCTCGGTGTCTCAGCACCTAATACGACCTTCTAGTAGGTCTAATGTCACTTCGAGCAACTCAGAATGTCCATCTGTCCAACCAGTGTATACGAGCCCAAAACCCCTAATGGGCCCGAGTGGGCCCACACGCTCGTGTGGCTCGCGCAGTCCAATTTCACATACAATATCACAGATCTTAACATCTAACATACCAGATATCACTTACCCATATAACTTACCGATCTGAGCCCGTAGGCCCATTGGGCCCATTTCGGCCCATTGAGGCCTAGAACAGCCTAAGTGCACGAGAACGCGCACAATAGCTCTTACAGTCAAACACCCACGATTTGTGGGTTCAGATCGGCCCATGAGTGTTCGTATGCTTGCAAGTCCTCCAAATGCCAACATTTCAGCATTTCGACTTTTTGACTTTTGTTGATCTATGCTATTAGAGAGTGTTGTTACACACCTTCGGCCTTATATCAAACAATCAAATATAGGATAGAAGTACACACCTGACCACATAGAGTACCAAGTATCCATAATCGTCTGAACCTATATTCAAATACTACGCTTCATTAGTCACTTTCCCAACAATGCAAAACAAACCCACTTACCGAAGGACAAACTATACTTGCCTTGATCTACTGCGATTTGCCTATGTAATCTGAGGTCCGTTGTAGCCCCCTTCCACATCTAGGTGGAAAGTCCTGAACTGCTGACACCTTACGTCGCTTAAAATTGGGAGTAGTGGTTATGTGCTCAAACCCCGTTGTCCCCATCGCCATCTCATTACCACTAGTGCTCCCTTTTCCCATCTTAAAATAATACGGTTATCTTCTTAAACAAGGGAAAAAAAAAGCAACACAAAAGAGGGGGATGGAGGGTTGGTTCAACAATTGCCGAAACAAATAAAGGAAAAGATCAAAGGACAAAACCAAATACCCACGTATAATATTCGGCCAATCTTAGAAGAGAGCAATCAGTTGGGTTATGGAAGTAAAGAGGAGAAACGGCACAAGCAAAGAAGACGAACAAAGGAGGAGATTGGCTCGATTAATTCGAAAAGGAGGAGGAGATGGAAACGACACAAAAGAAAATACAAACTATCAAGAGATTGAAAGAAAATTCCCAAGAGGAAAAGTGACTAAAGCACCAAAACAACAGAAAAAGGTTTTCTTTTTCCTTCGGCACCTATACACCCTTGCACGAATTAACCGCCCTATTCCCTATTCGGCTCAAACTCCTTAACATGCTAGTTTCCTTAATCCAAATCCACACTAGTTTTTCTCCATCTCCATCCAAAATTGCACTGCTTGAATCACTTTCAAACTCTTCCCACCGATCAACCCTTGGTGTTTCGGTCAAACACCAACTCTTCTTTGCATGGGCAGCAAAATTATAACTCCTTTTGCGCATAGGACCGTTCAAACTCTAGCCTTTCAGTCCCCTCAACATGCTATTGGCCACCACACTGAAGCTCTTCATATACTATATGTAACACCCCCTAACCCTAAACCGTCGCCAGAATAGGGTTACAAGGAATTATCGGACTTATACACTAATAAACAAATAAAATCAAATCATAAATTCGAGTTTTAATCTAAAATTTTCCAAATTCCATCAAAAAGTCCTTAATATAGGCTTACGAGGCCCAAAATATGCTTAGGAAGTGATTTGGGATTAAACCGGGAACTTTGGAAACTTTTCTTTGAAAATAGGGGCACATGCCTGTGTGGCCCGGGAATGCCCTTGTGGCTTGCCCGCAGGGCTCCCATAGCCGTGGGGCCAGGCCGTGGGCAGATCTGACTTGTTACACATGACCATGGGACTAGCCTCTGGGCAATTCAGACTTTGCCACACGGCCTGGGCACACGCCCATGTGACTCGGCCGTGTGAGAACATGATTTTTCATCATTTTTTAGTTACTTTCACCTACTAAACATACCTAATTCATGCCCAACTCATTTACTTATAATTCTTGAATCAAGTAACATCATCATACCTTACAAACTTACCTAATATTCATTCATTCATACCAAAAACTTCTTAATGTTTATAAACCACATTTACATTCAAAACATAGAGCAATTACAAGTGGCTAAAACCAAACCTAGTACATGCCACATTTTCAAAAGATAGATTCATCACCAAAAATGGAGCCGAAGCCGGGATTGATTCGGATGCTGAGCCAAACTTTAACTTGACCTAACCTGCGCACAGAAAACAACCGTACGCTGAGTATTGGAAATACTCAGTGGTATTATCATAATTCAAATTATAACAATAATAACATGTCATATCATAAACAAATAATAACAAATCATAAATATAATTTCATACTAATCTATCATGTTTCCATTGCATCATTTCCAATATTTGATTCAATATATCATCAACACAATTACCAACAATTTATAAATCTTTGGTTTATTTCTCAATCACATATAATATATCAAATCACATTTCAACTTTGAACATTACATGAATTTTTGGTTCATGCCTTCAATCATATATCACAAATCTCATTTCATATTTTATTTCATAAATTCGCTTTCTCATCTCTTCTAATAACTTAATCACATTTATTCAAAATTTATCATTTCACTTATTTTCCCCCATTACCTCGACTCAGACCTTGGCAGATACACAGATCCAACCAACACACCAGAATGGCGACCAACGTCTCATCAGCTTAGCCGAAGTAAAGTGGCGACCAATGCCTCATCGGATAGTTTGAAGCAAGTAAATGACGACCAACGTCTCATCAGCATAGCCGAAGTAAAGTGGTGACCAACACCTCATCGAATCTATCCGAAGCAATATGACACACCAAGTGTCTCATCGACTCAAGGTCGAAGAATCCCTGAACTCTTTCCTGAACTCTTCCAATCCTATGGCATGCCAACTATATCTACCCTAGCCCGACTAGTTAATAGGGTATCAGAATCACATAGTAATTTCACTTTCAATATCAAATTCACTTCCACTTCAAAATTCACTTATCAATTGCTGACGATCATTCAAATTCACATCAATTAACACTTTGGTCACATTTCTCACATCTTTCTCATTTCAAACACAAATTGTTTCCCATTCACATCGTCATACATTTTCACTTTGATACACATATAATTCATAAGACAATTTCACACACACATATATATATAATTGTACATATTCATCAATCATATCCAATCACATTCAAATCAAATATCACTACTTGTCTCAATTTCAATTCCATGCATATATATATATATATATATAAAAGAAAACTAAACACATAACAATAAATAACATGAATTATGATAATAGAAACCGATATTTCTCTCAGGCTACTCCTCGATCACTTTTTCCTTTCCCTTCGTATTCGATGTCTCAGTTTCCTTGTTTGCTATGAAAATTAGCATAATTATAATTAATTAATAACACACATATTTTATATAAAATAATAACTTTCCATGCAACTTTTACCTAAATCCCAGATTTATCCTAACCATTTTCATCTTCTTCCTTTTTACAATTCACATAATTTTCTTATTAAATTTCCATCAAAACTTAAATCAAACTATCAAATTTCCATCATTTTTCCATAATTTCAAATTTCTTCTAATTTAATCCCTAAAACACAAAACTTATAACCTCTTTTACAAATTAATCCCTTAATCAATTCAAATCAATAATTTTATCAATTAAGCCCTTAATTCAACATTTATCCAACATGGACTTTACTTAAAAACCTAAAAAGTTCCAAAATCTCAACTTATTTTCATTAAAACTTAGTTCTAAGGCTTTTAAAACATCAAAATTAAGAGAAAAGGGGCTTAATTGACTTACCTATTCAAATTCCAAGCTTCAAATCTCCAATTTCTCTTTTTTCTTTTCTTTTCTTCTTTTTCTCTCCCAATTTTTGTTACTTCTCTGTTCTTGTTCTCCTTCTTTCTTTTATTTCTTTTTTTGTTTTCTTATTTTATTTACTACTTTATATCTTAATTATTTATTAATTCAAAAATATCTAATTAATAACAAATAGTTATACTACATGTGTATTAATACCTATATATACACATGTATTATTTTATTATCATACATTTGGCACCATTTATTTATTAAATAAAATAATCTAATATTACATAATAATAATAATAACAACAATAATAAAATATCTTTTACTTAAATTATAAGTAAATATATATCTAATATACATTTGTACTAATAATTTAAATACACATGTATTTATTCTCTATCTTACACATGTCACTAATTTGGTTTAATTACTAATTTAATCCTTTAAGCTTTCTCTATTCTATAATTAAACTTTTATGCTCTATTCAATTTAGTCCTTTCTACTAATTATTTCTAATTAAACTAAATTCACTTATCAAAAATCTAATTCAACTCATAACTAACTTCGTAAATATTTTTAATAAATATTTACGGACTTGTTTTCCTAAGACGGAGGCCCTAAACTCACTTTTTCGGTGCCCGTGAAATTTTGGGTCGTTACACTATATTTCGGTCACAATTGATTTTAAGGCTTACTTGCTGAAGCCATGGTTCCCTTAAAAGTAAAAATCAAAACTTTACCTAGCTTGCGACTTGAACCTTCACCCCTTAAGAACCCATAACACGCTACTGCCACTGCACCCCAAGCACTCTTTGTGATATATTCCACCATCAACTCCTTTTAAAACCTACTATCCTGTACCCAGGTTATTTTAAAAAATATTTGCTACCACCTAGATTCGAACCCCCAATCTCTTGGCTGCACCATACGTTCCTTGCCACCACACTACCTACCTTATTTGTGTCGTTTTTCCTTCCCAACTAATTATAAAGCCTTCCTGTGACAACCCAGGTTGCTTTTAAAAAAATCCAGCACTTATGCGCACGTTGCGACTTGAACCCCAGCTTCCCTTCCTGCTTCCTAACGCCTCTTGCCACTGGGCCAGGCACGCTCCTTGTATCCCATTTTAACCTAATTTATTTATAAGGTCTAATGCCAGAGTGTCCGTAAGAAAGCAAAAATTAAAATTTTTGCTAGAGCCCTAGATCGAGCCTAGGACTTTTCCCACACTACTAACCTTTCCTAATTCACTTGAATATTAAACTAAACGTGAAATTGTAAAATTTTTAAACACATTTAAATTATTTAAGTCACCTCCTAACCAATCCCAAACTCAAGGCCCACTACTTCTAGGCCAAAAATTTAGGGTGTTACATTAAAATTCAACCGGATATGACTTATGGTGAAGAACCAGTTAAGATCATAGCTCGGGAAGTAAAACAGTTGAAAAATAAAAGTGTAGCCTTGGTGAAAGTATTGTGGCAAAGACATGGGGTTGAAGAGATTATGTGGGAACCTGAGGAGGCTATACCACGAATCTAAGAAATTTATCTAGAGGGACAAGTTCGGATAAAGGGAAAGCTAAAGTGGTTGAATAGCGGACTCATAGTTGCTCAGAAAAGTTCGAGGTAAGTTTTGAGTAATCTATCCTAGTGTATAATTTAAAGATGGCATGATATTTGAATGATAGACGAATTATGGTTTATTGTCCTTATTTTAGTAAGGTTATATGTGAAATAAATTATGCACATGGTAAATAGTCGAATGGCTAATGGGGTAATAAGCTATGATAGTGGGGTGAATATGTGATTATGTGAATTTGCTTGCTGAGCCGAAAGTTAGTGTAAAATATTTGTATATGTTTTAAGGTAAAATGATATTCATAATATGAAATCGAGGTGGGTACTATAAGCCTATATTCGAATGAAGTGAATGAGATTCAAATGTGATTTTGCTATGTGAAATGCGGTAACGTATGAATAAATATGCATGAAACTCTGTGATGTAATTCTGGGCTTAAAGGCCCGATGGCTATAGGCGGAGATTATGTCCGGGTTAAGACCCGATGGCTATATGCAGAGATTATGTCCGGGTTAAGACCCAATGGCTATATGCAGAGATTATGTCCAGGTTAAGACCCGCTGGCTTCGTGCGGAGATTTCATCCGAGCTAAAGGTCTCACCGATGATCCGAGTTAAGTCTAAGACTAAAAGACTTTATAGTAACAATTGCTAATGAATGCGCTTAATGCGTTAAGCTAAACATGTATGTACCCTGAGCTTATATGTAAGCTTGTTTTGGACCAAATTGTAAGGTCATTAATGCGATACATATGTGAGTAAGCAATAAGACTAATTATATGATTATGTTACAAATGGGTCAACGTGATAAGTTATGTGAAGATATATATATACTTACCAATGTTTATACGAGATCACTTTCAAGTGAAATTATATCTATTTATTGTGTGTGATGAGAATTCGCATTTTCGGCCAAGTGGTGACATACTTAAAAGAGGATTACCATGAAAATACAAATGACCAATTTTATAATTGAATTATTCTATTTATATTGCTCGAAATTTACTAAGCATAGAAATGCTTACTCTGTTTACTTTGTTTCCTCTGTTTTATAGATCTCCTTTTGAAGCTACGGACTCGGGGATTGAAGCTTTGATCACCTACACTATCGTCGTTATTTTGGTACACTAGATAGTTTTTGAGAACAATGGCATGTATAGGCTAATCTCCCTTCTTTGAATTGAATTACATTTTGAGTTGTAAATATTCTAGCCATGCGAAAATGGCTTGTTTAGTCTTTAAGTTTAATATTATGTTTTGATGAAATTAATGTGGCTTGATATTTTGTAGCATAAGTTTTAGATAGTAACAAATATGCAATGAGGTTCGAATATGGTAGATTGTTAATTGAGAATTTGATTTGGCTTATTTGATAATAGCTACATTATGGGAATTTTGCTAAATGCTTATAAAATAAATTCAATGAGATACGATGCACTGATCGAACCTTTTTGCAAGTGGTATATTCGATTATAGAACTTAAAATGAATCTAAGTCTAGCATGTATCTATGAACCTCCGTAAGATGCATTTAGTTAAGTAATACTCGAAACCCTATTCCGGTGACGGACAGGGGGGTATAGGGTGTTACAGCATCTCACTCGTATCTAGATTCGACATATTGCCCAGGGAAGAAGACTCAACGCGAGCCCCCTACGGCCTCTACCACAGCCTCGAGTACTATATTCACAAATTCTATGAGCACTCATTGTAATTTTTGGATTATCTACATTAACAATTTTATGCATCAATTTCAGTATTTATTAACAGATGTTTTATGCATATAGGACTAAAAGTCCAGAAATGTCTTCGAGAATTTCAATCTCTATCCATTTCACTATAGTTTCAAGAAGTCCAGAAATGTCTTCGAGAATTTCAATCTTTATCCATTTCACTATAGTTTCAGAGAGTACTAACTATAGTGTTTTCAGAGTATGCTATCTACAATGTTTTCAAAATAAACTATCTAAATTTCAAAAGTACTTATAGGATCGGCGCCGGAGACTCAGTGTACCACATACTTAATCAGAATATTTTAAACCATTTGAAAACCAATTCTTTAAAACATATTTTAGAACCCAAAATTCACAATTGAGTTCTGCAACATAACTCTGATACCACTAAATGTAACAACCCAAACCCAGCCTAGACGTTATGGCCTAATCTAGCGATGTCACATGGAATTGATTTTGAAAACGGAGTTAACACGACAAAACCATCTCAAAATTTTCTATTCTTAAACGCTTAAAACAATTATTCAAAACGTTCACTTATTTAATTATTGACCTTTCTTGCCAAAACTTATTTATAGTGAAAGTCCAGTAAAACTAATACCTTTTCAAAAAACCCGATTCGTATTTTTAGAAAACCCTTTGATCGTATAAAACCGTCGAAAATAAAACATTTTATCGAAATGTGCAATTTAATCGAAAATAGAAAACCAAGTCCAAAAGTCCATGCAGTCTTAAAATTTACAACCCTTAAACAAACTGAAGACTAATATACAAATAAAAAATTTAAACTAAAACAGTTTATAGATAAGTGGTCACCATCAAGTCCTCCGCTGCACCGATCCGCCAAGTCTATGGGTTACTTGTATACAACAGACAAAAGGATGAGTTTACGTAAACTTAGTATGTAATCCAACAGAAATAGGCATGCACACATATAGATTATCAATACCAGTCAGATACAGATCTAGGTATAAGCCCATTTTTTATTTAGAATTAGATATCAGAATTAGATACAAAATCAGAAGTTAGAATCAGATACAGAATCAGAAATCAAAATCAGATACAGAATCAGAAATTAGAATCCTACCCCATTCTCTACACACCATCTCCAACCATCCCAACACACCATTTGGGGTTTAAAACACCCACCCAGGCCTACACACCATATTGTATCGATGCGGCACATAACAGATAGAGTACAGCAAAGCTGCCAAAATATAGGTGAATAGTCACCTTTCAGAACACTTCCTCCGTATACAACATCGCCCCCCAGATAACAGATGCAGAAATAATAGATACAAAAATAACACATTATACATGCTTATAATGAGTAATTACAGTAGATAGAATAATCAATCATGCATATAATTATCATATCCAGACCAGTGTATCAGACTATCAAACATACAGATTAGAGTTTAATTGGCCTGTACCGACCCTACAGTAGGCTCACAGTTGTTTAAGATGACCCGTGCAACCCTAGAAAAAATTTTAAAATTTTGGGACCACATGCCTATGTGGGCCCACACGCTCGTGTGGCTCACACACCTGTGTGGCCCACACGCCCAGATTGGCCTTACCCGTGTGGACCACAAGGCCTACCTAAAAACCTACACGCCTGTGTGGACTACCCCTGTCGGCCCACACACACGTGTGGCCTATACGCCTAATTTGGCCTAGCCCGTCTAGCGCACACGGCTACACTCCAACCACCACACAGCCGTGTCTTGTACACGACTGGACCTTCATTGATCACATGGCCGTGTCGTCACACACAACCTACCACATGGGCAACCACACGCCCGTGTGGCGTCGACATATTTGTTTTTCGGCTTTTACCGATTCTTGTTTTTCTACATTTTCGGTACACACCTGGTACTATTTCGCAACAAAAGCACTCCTGAGCCTTCCAAAACCTTAAGATAGAGAATCTAATTGCCCCATTAGTAGCCGAGTTATGAATTAAAAATCTCGAAGTAATGCTAAAAACTTACCAATAACACACACAGACACTATTGCCATTTAGGATGTCGGAATGGACCTTCAACGCTCACCACCTTCTCCTACACCATATATTACGTAAATTAACACAACTACCTAACATCACTGAAACCAAACCACGGGTTTTAAAGGATGAAAACTTACTTACTCACCGAAGAATGATCCAAGAACCACAATAATGACGAAAGAATACAGGATTCAAAAACTGAATGAAAGAAATGAAAGAGGATTAGGGAAAAGAGAAAGAAAACATCAAGAGATGTAAAAGAATAATTAAACGTTAGAAATTTGGGAGGAAGAAGAGAGAGAGGCTGAAATTTTAAAATAAGAATCAAAATAAAAAATATTTGATAACTTCACCCCACTATCGCCTCAAATTTCTCTTTACTAACCTACTAACAACCCACTATTCAAAATCCATACTCAACACAACTTTTTTAGGAAACTGAGTAAAAAGATTAACATTCTCGCTTGCACAAAGATTTGAACACAGAACCTCCAATACACAAACTCTCTTACCACTTGAACTAGTAGGCTCATTCTGATATGATTTTACAAACAATTTAATATAAGCCCACTGAACCAGTATAAGGCTTAATTCCAAAAAAAATTAAAAAATTTTGCCAAAGATAAGGCTTGAACTTGGGACCTCTCACACACACCCTGAACACTTAACCACTAAAATAGATACACAGTTTGTATCAATTAATTACAGAAGCTGAGATAAATTATTTGGGGCGTTACAAAAAGCTTATGCTCGAAACTTAGGATAGGGATTTAGGCTATTCTTAAGCTTCCAATTAACACTATGAATTGTTTCTACTAGCAGCGATTTTGAACACTCACCGATTATGCTTTCACCGAAAAGCTGAAAGCTTAAATTAACTTTTCCTTGCCTTTTGCCTTGGTTGAAGAAGTTTCCTACGATTCCAACATTTTACACATAATAACCACACAATATACACAATCAATATTCAGCCAAAGACTCAGTTATACCAACCAAAAATGCAAGTCTAAGCTATATTTCTCATGAAACTAAAATTTCGACTAACAAACTTGAAACTCAAATTTCTTCCTCTATACTTACTCCTTTTCCCTAAGACCAATTCTATTCATCTAATTATTCACCTACGACTAATTCTCAACCTTTAAACTACACAAAACCACTCAATTCATGGCATTAAAATTTTTGACACGTTTATGACTATTTTCATAAAAATTCATTAAATGCTTAAAAATCCTTAACGAAACTTTAAAGTAAGTTTAGAAACCTTTTAATCATGTTAAAGCAAGTTGAGAACACTTTAAAACCATGTTTTTACCCAAAATTCCAAAATCCCAAAATCCACCATTAACAACCCAATTTTTTACTTTTATTTAAAACATATGATTTAATGGCTAAAAGTTCCTTTTAGAAGACCATATATCATTTAAAACTAATTAGGAATTGAATTGTTACCTTAGTTGATGAAAAATTGAGCGTTTGATTGAAAACCCAAAAAGCCCATAAGGTTTACAATGGAGGAATCTATTGTATTTTTGGGTTTTTTTTTGGATTTTATGGAATTTTAATTATTTGGAAAGTGATAGGAATAAAAAGAATTTAGGTTTGACAAAGAAAATTGTATGGAAGGAGTTTGGAGAGAATGGGACGACAAGAGCAAATAAAAGAGAGAAGTTAACTTGAAAATAATCTAGGTGGGGGAGATGTAGGGTGAATTTTAAAATTTGGTTTATTTGCCTCATAAACACACAGAATTTTGACCCTTTTACAAATTATTCCCTGATTCAAAATTAAAAGTCTTTGGAACATTATTTTCAAAAATTGATTTAATAATTAAAAAGCCATTTTCGATTATTTTTTCGATTCACCATTCTATTAGACTTTTGAGCACTATAGAGCTTAAATTCCTAAAATACCCCTAAAACTCTTAGGCCCAATTTTGGGGTGCTACACTTTCATTATGTAACACTCCAAACCCGGCCTAGACGTTATGACTGAATCTGGCGATGTCACATTGGAATTTTTTTGAAAACTTGTTCTTGCTGATATAAAAACTCATTGAAGGTTTAAGCCTTTATACAAATTTTCAAATCATCTTAGTCATTTGTTAATCATTTTAAAACATCATTACTTTTAAAACAATGTTTGTAGGGGAAGCATTTCCAAAAGTATTGTGAAAACGCGGTGTTTTGAAATCAATAAATTATTTTATAGAAACCATCTTTCTACTTCTATCAGTTAAGTATTAATAAAGTCCATGATAAAATAATATAAGTTTAGATGCCTTATTACAAAAAAAACCCAAATATCAAGTTTGTAATACTGAAACTAATATAAACCGTTATGGATGTGTGACCACCTTCGAGCTCCTCGCAGCATCGAACCACTTAACGCTTGGGATCACCTGTATAGTTAAACAGCGGGGTGAGTTTACGAAAACTCAGTGTGTAATCCCCTAATATACAATCAATGAAACGTACAAAATGCAATAACAATCTAGGCCTAAGCCCATTACATAATCAAAAACAGAATTAGGTAGGCCTAAGCCCAGTACAATATCAGTAAACAATGCAGTAATAAAATAGTGCAACCCACCTCAATCTAGGCAAACAAACCACTCTGTACCACCAACACACCATGTGGGGATAAAATCGACCCACCTAACCAACACACCAATATCGCAACTGAGCTGCCAGTAACAGTATATGTGGCAAAGCCACCAGTATAGTATACTTCCTTCGTAACAATATCCCAATCCCATATAGTATCTCATGTCATATCATCATACATGAATGCATAATGTCATGCCCATTCATAGTTATACTTATATCATATAGCAAAGCAGTCATACATAGTATAAAAAGCATAACAGTCATTTCACCCTACGGGGGTAATTTGGTCATTTTACCTTACGGGGGTAATTCAGTCATTTTACCCTGTGGGGATAATTCAGTCATTTTACTTTATGAGGGTAATTCAGTCATTTTACCCTTCAAGGGTAATTTGGTCATTTTACCCTATGGAGTAATTCAGTCATATTACCCTTCGGGGGTAATTTGGTCATTTTACCATTCGGGGGTAATTTGATCATTTTACCCTTTGAGGGTAATTTGATCATTTTACCCTTCGAGAGTAATTCGGTCAATTTACCCTTTGAGGGTAATTCGGTCATTTTACCCTTCGAGGGTAATTCGATCATTTTACTATTCGGAGGTAATTTAGTCATTTTACGCTTCGGGGTAATTCGGTCATTTTACCCTTCGGGGGGTAATTCGATCATTTTACCCTCCAGGGGTAATTCGATCATTTTACCCTTCAGGGGTAATTTAGTCATTTTACCCTTTGAGGGTAATTCGATCATTTTAACCTTCGGGGATAATTCGGTCATCTTACCCTTCAGAGGTAATTCGATCATTTTACCCTTCGGGGGTAATTCGTTCATTTACCCTTCAAGGATAATTCGGTCATTATTCAGTATTTACCCTTTGAGAGTAATTCGGTCATTTTACACTTCGGGGGTGATTTGATCGTTTTACCCTTTGAGGCTAATTGGGTCATTTTACAGTCTTACGCTCATGCTTTGTGGGCTCAGTTCACCACACGTGCGATCGCTCGCTCGTGTGGCATCGATCACCAGTTTCCTTGCTTTTCGGCTTTTGCCGATTTACAGTCAAATCAGTGTGTGTGTACACACCTTTCGGCTTTTTCACTGACTATCGATTACAGGGTACAGTTACACACCTTTATTACGAAGAGCGCGAATAATCCTTGAATACCAAAACCTATATCAAATCACAAACTTTGATTAGCCACATCCAAACCGAATTATCAAAACTCCCATCAAAAACACTTATCTAAGAAATTACCTAACACTTGTCTAGATCGATCGATTGTGCCTTGACCACCCACCATACCCTGGTGAGAAATCCCGAACCGTCGACACTTTACGCTGCTTAAATCTGGGGGCAAGGACCACGAGTCCATTTCCAGTTGGCACCCTTTCTGATCATCCCTTAGAATGACTATCTCCTACCACCACTGATATCTCTTTTTGTGACATGTTATCACAAACACTTGTAAGCCTCTTCACTCCTCGAGAAGTTCTAGCATTGAGAGAACACCATAAATAAGAGAGAAAGGATCCAAATCACTCATTAACATATATCTATGAAAATAACTGATGATTAGCGAAACACACTTACCGAAATCACAATACGTAGAACCGAATAGGATTCTAAATAAGTAGAGAATGCAATAGAGCAGACTCGGCAGCAACCTCAAAAAAGTCAGCCTAAGGAACAGAAGGGGAAAGGAAATGCTTTCATGACGGGAAAACAAATAATCAGCCAAGGGGTAGAACTTGTCAAAACCAAAACTGAAAAAGAAGGAAAAAGTATTAAAAACATTCGGTCCACAACCTTCAAACTATCAAACCAATAAAAAGTTTTAGCAAGAGAGAAAGTATATTCGGTTTCCATAATAAGGATGGGACACTCAATAAAAGTTGAAGGAAACCAAGAGAAGAGGGAAAGGGATATTCAGCCACTGTGATGGAAAGAAAAGAAAATAGGACAAGAGGAAAAAGAGATAGCAACAATCGGCCAAGCAAGAAAAGAAACCCCAAAAAGAGTAAGGGAGCAGAGATTCGGCCAATTAAGAAAAAAGAGATTAAGAGGGGAGAGGCAAAGTTTGGCTTAAAGAAAGAAAATAAGAATGCCCCAAAAGTAGTGTGCCTATTCGGCCAAGGCAAGAAAAGAAGGAAAACTTGATCACGAGGATAGAGCAAGAAAACGCAAGAGAAAAGAGGAAAAAATAAAGAATTTGGCACACAAAGAGAAGAAGCTGAAACTAGATGTCAAACACAACCAATGTAACAGTCCAATTTAAACCCTAACCAGAACGGTGGTTTTGAGACCACGAATCTGAGTCAAAAGAATATTTAAATATTATTTTCATGTTTATTATATGTGAATTTGCATGTGTGAAAGTTTCGTATGAAAATTTGATTGTTTGTGTGTTTAATTTAATAAAAGGATATTATGGCGTAAATTGAAAACTTGATAGTTTAAAGCATAAGGACTGAAGTGTTAGTGGCTTTTTAATATGGAGTATTTAAGTTGCAAATAAACCTTTCGACTAAGTGGTTGCCGAATGTGTCCATATTAAGTATGTTTTACTATTAGTTTTAAAATGTTAAATTTGTAAATTAATAAATAATATACATGTTATCATAAAACATAAAATAAACATAAGTTTCATTTTATTTTCTTGATGACCGAAACCTTAAAAAGAAAAGAAAGGAAGAAAGCTTAGGCATTTGGCAACTTTAAAGCTTGATTAAGGTATGGACTTTGCTCGGTTTTTGATAATTTTTATGTTTTTGAGATCGTTGCTTCGAGTACTACCCGACCCATGCTTGAATTTTTTATTTTGGTGAATATTTTGAGTTATGCCATTGATGAATATTTGTGTTTTGTGATGTTTGATGATAAATTATGAAAGATATGTTTTGAAATAATATGTTTTGTATTGGAGTTTTTTGATGATTTTGAGTTATTAGGACTAATTTGAAAAAATAATAAATTGAAGGATTAAAATGGAAAATAAATGAAATATATGGATTAGTATGAGCATAAGGAAGATTCGGCCTATCTATGACATGGTGAGATTTGGTGTATTTTGTGTTTTATGCAATTAGGACTAATTTGTAAAAGTAAGAAATATTAGGGGTAAAATGGTAATTAGCTCATTTATGTGTTGTTGGATTAAATTGAATGAAGTTGTGTTTAAATGAGGTTAATTTGGAATTATATATATCAAGAAAAAAAAGAAATCAGACTTGGATCGGGGAAAAGCAAAAATAGTCGAATAGCCGATTTATAACGTTCATCGATATCCGAGGTAAGTCTTTAAGCAATTAAGCATCGTTTATTTCGAATATAAAATGGTTAACTATGATGATTCAAATTTTATAGTTGTATAGTATAGCAGCCGAATGTTATTCAACATTGAATTAATGTGGTTGAGTTTTATTCGATTGAGTTAAAAACCTCTGAAAGCCTGTATAAATTACATGGAATAGTTGGACGATTTGATATATGAACTGTTTATGGAATGACTTTATAATAGCTATATTCAGGCTTTGAGCCTAGCAAGCCTTGTGCTGGTGAATTTGATTGGGCCTTGTGCGTAGCAGGCTTATTGCCAGCAAATAAATAAGAATCAGACCTTGAGTCTAGCAGGCCTTGTGTCAGTGTGTGATTCAGGCTTATGCCTAGCAGGTTTTATGCCGGTGATTTATTTTCAAGCTTATGTTTATAAGACTTCACATTGATGTGGAAATTGAGCAAGTAAGTTGATCTAAATGAGCTTGTATATTCGGCCATATAGGTATCTACTTATGTGATGATGTATTTGATTTTGTAAATTTGACCCAAAGAGTGATGTTGGTATAGAATGTGAAGAATGTGAATAGATATGAGAAGTATGTTTCAGTTTTATATATATATGGAGTTGAGTTTGATTCATGAGTACATGTATTTGAATGTAAGCATACTTGGAATAATGTACATTGGGAATGAAAAGTTGAATGAATTTATGCTAAATGAGAAACAATAGTATTCGGCCAAGGTAACTTATTGGAGTAAAAGTATAACATTAATTATTTAATTTGGCTTGTTTTAAATGTTTTAATTATTCTTTTGAATTGTTTAATTTGCTTAAGGCTTACTAAGCTAAGTTAGCTTACACTGTGTGTTTATGTTACGCTGTTTTATAGATTTTAGTTGTGAGTTACGAGCTCGGGGATTGTCACCGAAGTCATCCACACTATCGTCAACCTTCGGTATTTTATTTTTAAAAAAAGTCTATGTTCAAACTTATGGCAAGTGTAACACCCCAAACCCAGCCCAGATGTTGTGGCCAAGTCTGGCGTGTCACATAGAAGTGTTTTTCGAAAACCATGTTTTCATTGAAAACCCTTCTTGATGTTTAGAAACTTTTACCGTTAAACTTATATAAAACCTCAGCTTGTGTTTGTTTATTTTTCAAAACGTGGTTCCTTGAACTAATCATTCTTTTTTCAAACATTGTTAAAAACTTTGAAAAATCTTATGGAAATTGTGAAAGCTTGAAAACCTTTGTAGTTGCGGAAACATATTATTTTAAAAACAGTTTAAGTATCGAAAAATCAGACCTTCTTTGTTATGACTTAAAGTGAATGGATACTACGCACCAAGTAGGATTTAAGAGAAGAGGAGGTGAGTCATTTAGACTGCTTAGGTACCAAGCTCTTCCTAAATCCAATCCTAGACATGCACACATCCATTGCCACACTTTAAGCTTATGACTTGTCCACGAACAACAAATTAAGTTTGAGTCGATTTAAAATATTTAATTATGAAAACGTTTACGTTGCGGAGGCTTTGCTCTGTTATCGCAATATTTTTAAAACAAGTAACTTTTATAAAAACGCGCCTTAGAGCTAACCGATTTCAAACGATTTAAACAATATCCTACTTAAGCTAGAACAATTTAAATAATTAAAAACCCAAAATAAAAATAATAAGAGCAGCTACCTTATTACAAACCCAAATTGAAAATAAAAACGAGTAATTAAAAATAGTGAAATAAATAAAATACGTTTAGAACCATAAACACAGTCTTCGTGGCCACCCTGAATCCCGCCCAGCTCCAAGTCCATGAACTAGGGCTCACCTGCACAGATGGAAGGAAAGGAGTGAGTTTGGATAACTTAGTGTGTGCAGAAGCTCATCCAAAGCCCAAGTCAACTCTAGCCATTGGGCCTGAGCCCAATCCAGTCTA
This sequence comes from Gossypium stocksii, assembly GCA_020496765.1. NCBI lineage: Eukaryota > Viridiplantae > Streptophyta > Magnoliopsida > Malvales > Malvaceae > Gossypium > Gossypium stocksii. The sequence continues at coordinate 66,558,605 of CM035626.1, forward strand.
AGTATCAACTGGACTGAAGCCCTATTCAGTAATAGTTACTGGGCTGAAGCCCTATTCAGTTACAGTAATCTGGGCTGAAGTCCTAACCAGATATCAATACAGCCCATAGGCCCAATACAGAAACAGAACAGATAAATAGCATGTATGCAAGCCCATAATATGTGGGGAGACTACCCAACCCACCCAACCGCTGCACACCACCTGTACCAACCAGCACACCATGTGGGGAATAACTCGACCCACCTAGCCCACACACCACAGTTGCAGCATGGCTGCTTAGATATCATGGCCAAACCACTAATAGTATAACGAGGCAAAACCCCTTTTCAAAAACACGAGGCATAGCCCCTCTCAGTAAACGTGGCAATGCCACTCACACTTCCTCCATCAATAACCCAACCCATGCAACAGATAAATATAATATGGCATACAGTAACAGAAACAGTCAGTCATGCATTTCAGTCAAATTTAGCCCTAGGGGTATAACGGTTATTTTACACCTATGGGGTAAAACGGTAATTTTCCACCTATCAAGGTATTTCAGTAATTTCATCAGTTTTTAGGGATTTCATGCATACTACAGTCACTACTAATCCATTAGTCGTCACAGTTGTCTATTTAACTTAGTTTATCGGTTTTAGCTATTGGGCCCTAAAACCCCTAATGGGCCCCTACAGTGTCTATAAGCAACTTCAGCCCATTTAGTCCAAGTTTCATATTCAGGTACCAGTTGTAGCAGTTTTGACCCTATAATTTATCAGAATACCTTTAATGCCTATTTTTACCCATATGGGCTCGAAAGCCCATTAGGCCCACATTTAGCCCATCGAGGCCCAACTTACCAAGACGCGTAAAATTGTGCACCCAACCAACTTACTACTTACGATTATAGATCCATCAAATTCTGACCGACTTGTGAGCGTTCACGCGCTCACAAGCCCATGAAATACCAGAACTTTGGCATTTTGGCTTTTCGGGTTTTGCTGATTTGAACTGCGAAAGGGTGTTCGATACACACACCTGTTTTGCGATATTCCCCGACGAGATCTCCCACACGATAATCCTACATTCGGTCACTATAATAATCAGATTACAAAGCCATATTAACCAACGTAACACTTATCATATTCGGCCATACTTAGGCACTATCACCCACTTACCTTCATCGACCTTTAACTACTAGATCTAGATGCTCCAATCGTGTTAGCCTTCAATACTCCTTGATCGCTAGCCTTTTGTCCTTATTAAACACATAAAATCAAAGAACGAGGCTAGTAAAGCCCTTAGTCCAAAAACGATAACCTCCCTAAGTGTTTAGGGATTATTCGATTTTTCTTAAATCCCAGAATAAAGAGTGGAAAGGATTTCAATAACTTACTATAGATCTTGTTGCCAGCGAACCAATCCCAAATCACCTTTCTAACTTAGATTTAATGTCAATCCAATCGAACCTCAAAAAGAGAAGAGCAACATATTTGACCAAGAAGAAATCGGCAATACAAGTTTTAGATTTTGGCTTTTGCATGAAAAATAAAATAGAAGATGTTCACAAATGGGTCAAAGGGATGTAAGTTGTGGCTTGTTCTTAGTAAGGAGAAGGGACCCTATCATCGGCTCTAATGATAAGAAAATCAAAAAGGAGAAATTAAGAATAGAAGTAGAGGACTTGGCAAAGAAAAGATGAGTAAAACAAAATAAAAAAAAAACAAGAATCGATTGAAGAAGAAAAAGAACAAAAGCAAAATCAGCTAACACTCAAAACTAACCAAAGAAGAAGAAAAATAAAGCAAAATAACAAAGGCAATTTGACACTTAATTGCCATAGCCGAATGGTGTATTTTGGCATAAAAAAGGATTCTTGCTAAATTCAAATTCTATGATTTTAGCTAAAAAAAGATAAAGTTTGATCTCATTCAAACTTCTCACCGATCAGCAGCCTTATCCATCGATTGCACTGCACGATTCCCGCACAGCATGCTGCTACGAGTCTTCCAGTCCCGCACGGCTCTTTCTACGTACGCACAGTAAAAAGGCCATCCTCCTGCGTGCACCTAAACTCGAACACGGGACCTCCAGGTAACCTAGCACGCTGCTGGCCACTGTGCCGCGACTTCTTCTTTGATATAATAGCGTCATGTTTAACTTTAAACCTTACCTGCTGCAGCCTCATCCCTTTTAAAAAAATAAAACTAAAATTTACCTATGCCTGGACTAGAACCCGTGTCCCCTTGGAGTGCCAAATGCATTGCTACCACTGCGCCACAGGCGCTCCTTGTGGCATAATCCGGTTGCAGCTATTCCTAAACCCTATCTAGTCGTACCCCTGCTTACTTAAAAAAATAAAACTGTTTGCACATGCTGGGAGTCGAACCCCAGCCTCCCTTCCTGCTGCCTAGCGGTCTAACCACTAGGCCAGGTGCTTCTTTTATGCCCAGATCTTGCCCAATTTTTTTTTTAAGGCCTTATGCCCAGATTTCCTTAAGAATGCAAAAATTAAGAATTTTTGCTAGAGTCTTGGATCAAACCCAAGATTTTTCCCGTACTATATATCATTCATAATTTATTTAAACACTAAATTTAAACACCAGATTAATAAAAATAATATTATATATATTTTTATCCAATAATAATAATTATAATTTTCATAAAAATTTAAAACATCAGTAATAATAACAGTAATATTTTATTAACAATAATATTTGAAACTTCTCAATTATTCAGGTTTTCTTTTATCTGAACCCAGACTCAAGCCCAATACTTCTAGGCCCAAATTCAGGGTGTTACAACTCTACCCCCTTAAAGAAATTTTTTCCTCGAAATTCCAAATAATAAAATAGTCGTGCAACACTATGTTACTACGCTACCGCTGTGCACTCTGATCTAAATAATTTTAGTACGACTCAGAACATCTAATTACTGTAGTAAATAAACATTACCACTTGCAGACACAATTCGTTTCCAAACATCACACACCTAACTAGAATAAGCTTGGCAATCCAAAGCTCGATGTTCCAGGGACCCGCGTCTAAAGCATGCTCTTTTCTCCCTATGGCATTCACCCGAATGACGTCTGTTGCAGTTCTTGCAAGTCGGAAAGTTTGGTCGTGCCCTAACATGTTTCATAGACCGAGACTCTGTCCTCTACGAACTAGAATCCTTCCTCTTCTTACACTCCAAGCACCCTGCTTGAAGCGTTTCCCTAATTTCCTTAACTTTGGTATCCAATACTTCTTCTACCACTTTCCTTATTAACTCGGCCAGTGCCTCAGTACCAAGCTTCGAGTTACCGCTACCCGAAGTTGGCAAACTTTGCTTACCCTCAGAATCCATATCTATACTCTACATTACCAGTACACATATCAAATAACTACAAAGTTCTCAAAAATTTTATTATTTCATCATATGTCTTATGCAGAGATAGTATTTTAAAGTTTTTGTTTTTACAGAATCATAGCCTAGCTATATTCTCAATCTTTTAGGGTTTTTAGTTTCCCTACAGTCTCAGTCTCTACAGTCTTCAGTACTACCCTATCTACAGTATCATATCAAAGGCTCAGTTCTATCTACAGTATTATCTCAGTACAGTACAGAATATAAGGCAGAAATACTTACAGACTTGGTGTCGGGGATTCAGTGTGCCACTTCTTCAGTTATCAGTTTTTAGAAAATTTAGTACGATTTAAACTTTTTAAAATCAATTCTTTAGGACCTATGTATTTTGAAGAAAACTGGTTTGAAAAGGGTTTTTCTAAATCTTTTGAAAAAAATTTGACTTTCCAAAAATACCCTTCTCGGGCTTAAATTTTAAAATTTTCTGAAAACCTTTTTGGACCTGATCCACAGCCGAGTTGTTGCAACCTAGCTTTGGTACCACTAAATGCAACACCCCAAACCCGGCCCAGATGTTATGGCCAAGTCTAGCGTGTCACATAGAAGTGTTTTTTGAAAACCATGTTTTCATTGAAAACCCTTCTTGATGTTTAAAAACTTTTACCATTAAACTTGTATAAAACCTGAGATTGTGTTTGTTTATTTTTCAAAACGTGGTTCCTTAAAATAATCATTCCTTTTTCAAACATTGTTAAAAACTTTGTAAAATCTTATGGAAAATTGTGAAAGCTTGTAAACCTTTGTAGTTGCGGAAACATGTTATTTTATAAACAGTTTAAGTATCAGAAAATCAGACCTTCTTTGTTATGACTTAAAGTGAATGGATACTACGCACCAGGTAGGATTCAAGAGAAGAGGAGGTGAGTCATTTAGACTGCTTCAGCACCAAGCTCTTCCTAGATCCAATCCTAGACATGCACACATCCATTGCCACACTTTAAGCTTATGACTTGTCCACGAACAACAAATTAAGTTTGAGTCGATTTAAAATATTTAATTATGAAAACATTTACGTTGCGAAAGCTTTGCTCTGTTATCGCGATATTTTGAAAACAAATAACTTTTATAAAAACGAGCCTTAGAGCTAACCGATTTGAAATGATTTAAACAATATCCTACTTAAGCTAAAACAATTTAAATAATTAAAAACCCAAAATAAAAATAATAAGAGCGGCCTTATTACGAACCCAAATTGAAAATAAAAACGAGTAATTAAAAATAGTGAAATAAATAAAAATACGTTTAGAACCATAAACACAGTCTTCGTGGCCACCCTGAATCCCGCCCAGCTCCAAGTCCACGAACTAGGGCTCACCTGCACAGATGGAAGGAAAGGAGTGAGTTTGTATAACTCAGTGTGTGCAGAAGCCTATCCAATGCCCAAGTCAACTCTAGCCCACTGGGCCTGAGCCCAATCCAGTCTCAGTATCAATTGGGCTGAAGCCGTATTCAGTTACAGTTACTGGGCCGAAGCCCTATTCAATTACAGTAATCTGGGCCGAAGCTCTATCCAGATATCAGTATAGCCCATAGGCCCAATACAAAAACAGGACCGATAAATAGCATGTATGCAAGCCCATAATATGTGGGGAGACTACTCAACCCACCCATTCGCTACACACCATCGGTACCAACCAGCACACCATGTGGGGAATAACTCGACCCACCCAGCCCACACACCACAGTCGCAGCATGGCTGCTCAGATATCGTGGCCAAGCCACTAACAGTATAACGAGGCAAAGCCCCTTTTTAGTAATACGAGGTATAGCCCCTCTATGTAAACATGGCAATGCCACTCACACTTCCTCCATCAATAACCCAACCCATGCAACAGATAAATATAATATGGCATACAGTAACAGAAACAGTCAATCATACATTTCAATCAAATTTAGCCCTAGGGGTATAACGGTCATTTTACACCTAGTGGGTAAAACGGTAATTTTCCACCTATCAAGGTATTTCAGTAATTTTATCAGTTTTTAGGGATTTCATGCATACTACAGTCACTACTAATCCATGAGTCGTCATAGTAGTCTATTTAACTTAGTTTATCGGTTTTAGCTATTGGGCCCTAAAACCCCTAATGGCTGTAACACCCCAAACTCAGCCTAGAAGTTAGGCCCGAATCTGGCGTGTCACATTGAAGTGTTTTTCCAAAACCTTGTTTCCATTGAAAATCCTTCTTATTAAAGCTTGTTGCCATTTAAAACTTATGTAAAATCTCGAATTATGTATGCATATTTTTAAAACGTGGTTTATTAAAAGACGTTCTCTTGTAAAATGTTATTACTTTTAAAACCTTAACTGTTACAGAAGCCTAATTTAAACCAATTGGGAAAACGTGATATTTTGAAAAGTAGTTGTTGTTTCAGAAAAACCGTGTTTGACTTCTAGCAATTATAAAACAACAAATAAAATCCATATGTAAAAACCAGAAAGCTAAAAAAAAAGCCTTATTACAACCCAAACCGGAAAAAAGTACTTAAAAGTAAATCAAGACAGAGCATAAGCAATGTGTGGCCTTCATCGAGTCCCTCGCAGCACCAATCCTCCTAAAGCTAGGGATTACCTGCACAGTTATTAAACGGGGTGAGTTTTATGAAAACTCAGTGTGTAATCCCCTACTATATAAAAGGAACAGTTAGTCATATAAAAGAATTAAAAGTCTGGGCCCCCGCCCAACTACAGTTTCAATATCAATTGGGCCTTAGACAACTATAATAGACAGTACCAGATGGACTTTAGCCCATTACAGAATCAGAAACATTGTCAGAACTAGAATCAAAATCAGAATCAGAATCAGAATCAGAATCAGGTAACAAAATTAGAATCAGAATCAGTATCAATATCAATTAATAGAATTAGAATTAGAATTAGGTAACAGAATCAAAATCAGAATGTGAATGCAATGCCCAAGCCCAGCCTAAATCCAACCGCTACACTCCACCCGTACCAACCATATACACACCATGTAGGGAAACAACTCGACCCACCTAGCCGCTACACTCCACAGACGCAGCAAAGCTGCTAATACAGATATCGTGGCAGAGCCACCAAAATTAGATAATGTGGCAAAGCCACTTAACAGAATACGTGGCAAAGCCACTTAACAGAATACGTGGCACAAGCCATCGATAACGGGCCTATAATTGGCACAAAGCCTGTGATATTGGCACAAAGCTTTCAGTAATGGCACAAAGCCCATAATAACGGCACGAAGCCCACAATATCGATCCGAAGCCTACAATAACAGTACACAGCCTTCGGTAATGGCACAAAGCCCATAATAACGGCACGAAGCCCACAATATCAATACGAAGCCTACAATAACGGCATACAGCCTTCGATAACATGATCAGCACTCAGCCATTGATCGATTCACAGTCGTCTCGGGTGACCCGTGCGACCTTATCAAATCAGTACAAATATACGGCTCTTAAGCCTTTGGTGGATCCACAGTCATCAAGCAACCATGCGAGCCTAACAGATCAGATCTTCCTCCGTACAAAATCCCAACCCATGCAACATGTCATATATGCAGAATGTCATGCCCATATTTGAATCAAACAATCACCGTCAAGTCATTCATATCACTAACATATATTCACAATCAGATCCGTCAAACACACAGTCCAAGTCAGTCACTTGCCCATAAGGGCAAAATATTCATTTAACACCCTAGGGGCAAAATGGTAATTTTACCCCACAGGGGTATCTCAGTAATTCTACCCTACAGGGGTATTTTAGAAATTCTATCCTACAGTGGTATTTCAGTAATTTTACCCTACAGGGGTATTTCAGTAATTCTACCCTACAGGGGTATTTCAGTAATTCTACCCTACAGGGGTATTTCGGTAATTATACCTTATAAGGGTATTTCGGTAATTATACCTTATAAGGGTATTTCAGTAATTCTACCCTACACGGGTATTTCGATAATTCAACCCTACAAGGGTATTTCAGTAATTCTACCTTATAGGGGTATTTCGGTAATTATACCTTATAAGGGTATTTCAGTAATTCTACCCTGCAAGGGTATTTCAGCAATTCAACCCTACACGAGTATTTCGGTAATTCAACCCTACACGGGTATTTTAGTAATTCTACCCTACAGGGGTATTTTAGTAATTTTGTAAAGTAAGGGTATTTCAGTAATTTTGTAAATCGAGGGTAAAATGATAATTCTGTAAATTAGGGGTATTTTGGTAATTTTACAAGTCGAGGGTATTTCAGTAATTTGGTAAACTAAAGTATTCTAAACAGAGATAACAATGCGAATGGGCCTAGGGCACTTACTCGGCCCAAATGGGCCTACACACTCGTGTGGCCCTTTTAGTCCAAATCTAGCCACAGATATGCGATTCACCTAGTCTAGTCCAATATTTACTACACAATCAAACAACTTATCTAATTAGGCCCGTAGGCCCATTGGGCCCACATGGCCCCTTTCGACCCATCGCGGCCCGAAGTAGCCGTCCTACAGCTAGAGTAGTGAGAAATACACACCTGATAGGAATTTGGAGTTAATCCGCGCTTCGAACACTCCTATGCCTAAATGCCAACCAAGGTATGCTTACTCTCCTCATGGTTTGCTCTATTTAAAGCCAGCTCCTCACCTATTCCTACGCTAGCTTCCTGATGTGGGATCCCTACGCCAATCCTCCAAAATAAACTCATTAGCAAAATAACCAACCTTTGCGTGCAAAGGGATTCGAACCATAGTCCTCCCAATAGCCATGCCACGCCACCACCACTAGGACACAAGCTCCTTTGTGTCATAAGTCCACCACATTTAACTTTAAAGCCCACCTACTCGTGTCCAGATTTATTTAAAAGAAAAACCAAAATAAATTGCAATAGCCAAGACTTGAACCTTGGACCCCTTACTTCCTTGTCCCCTAAGTGGCGCTAATTTGCCACTACACCACACTCCTTTTTGTGTCATGCTTTCACCAAAAATATCCTTAAAGCCTACCCACTAACGTCAAGGTTCCCATAAGAGAAAAACATAAATTTTTCCTAAGGCCCAGGTTTGAACCCAAGACTTCTCCAACACTTCCAAACCTCTTAGCCATCACACCAACACGTCTTTCAGTGAATATGGGCCCGGGGCCCATTACGCAACCCAAGTGGGGCCCACATGCTTGCATGCCCCACTAAGCCAGATTTGCCCATAGCCACGTGTACGACACAGTCGGTCCACTAATTTCTGTAAGTCCAAAGACAACGACTTATGTGGGCCCACAAGCCCATTAGGCTAACACGGCCCATTCTTACAGGCCCAAGGGCGTTACAATGGGCCCTACAGTGTCTATAAGCAACTTCAGCCCATTTAGTCCAAGTTTCATATTCAGGTACTAGTTTTAGCAGTTTTGACCCTACAATCTATCAGAATACCTTTCATGCCTATTTTTACCCATATGGGCTCGAAAGCCCATTTGGCCCACATTCAGCCTATCGAGGCCTAACTTATCGAGATCCGTGAAATTGCACACCCTACCAACTTACTACTCGCAACTACAGATCCATCAAATTTTGACCGACTTGTGAGCGTTCGCGCGCTCACAAGCCCACGAAATACCAAAACTTCGGTATTTTGGCTTTTCGGCTTTTGCCGATTTGAACTGTGAAAGGGTGTTTGATACACACACCTGTTTTACGATATTCCCCGATGAGATCTCCCACGCTATAATCCTACATTCAGTCACTATAATAATCAGATTATAAAGCCATATTAACCAACGTAACACTTACTTATCATATTCGGCCATACTTAGGCACTATCACCCACTTACCTTCGTCGAAGTTTAACTACTAGATCTAGATGCTCCAATGGTGTTAGCCTTCAATACTCATTGATCGCTAGCCTTTTGTCCTTACTAAACACATAATATCAAAGAGCGAAGCTAGTAAAGCCCTAAGTCCAAAAATGATAACCTCCCTAAATGTGTAGGGATTATTCAGTTTTCCTTAAATCCTAGAATAAAGAATGGAAAGTATTTCGATAACTTACTACAGATCTTGTTGCCAGCGAACCAATCCCAAATCACCTTTCTAACTTAGATTTGATGTCGATCCAATCGAACCTCAAAAAGACAAGAGTAAGATATTTGACCAGGAAGAAATAGTCAATACAAGTTTCAGATTTCGGCTTTTGCATGAAAAATAAAATAGAAGAAGTTCACAAATGGGTCAAAGGGATGTAAGTTGTGGCTTGTTCTTAGTAAGGAGAAGGGACCCTATCATCGGCTCTAATGATAAGAAAATCAAAAAGGAGAAATTAAGAATAGAAGTAGAGGACTTGGCAAAGAAAAGATAAGTAAAACAAAATAGAAAAAAAACAAGAACCGATTGAAGAAGAAAAAGAACAAAAGCAAAATCGGCTAACACTCAAAACTAACCAAAGAAGAAGAAAAATAAAGCAAAATAACAAAGGCAATTCGGCACTTAATTGCCGTAGCCGAATGGTGTATTTCGGCATAAAAAAGGATTCTTGCTAAATTCAAATTCTATGATCTTAGCTAAAAAAAATAAAGTTTGATCTAATAAAAACTTCTCACTGATCAGCAGCCTTATCCACTAATTGCACCGCACGATTCCCGCATAGCACGCGCTACGAGTCCTCCAGTCCCGCACGGCTCCTTCCACGTGCGCACAGCAAAAAGGCCATCCTCATGCGCGCACCTAAACTCAAACACGGGACCTCTAGGTAACCTAGCACGCTGCTGGCCACTGCGCCGCGACTTCTTCTTTGATATAATAGCGTCACGTTTAACTTTAAACCTTACCTGTTGCAGCCTCATCCATTTTAAAAAAATAAAACTAAAATTTCCCTGCGTTTGGACTCGAACCCGCGTCCCCTTGGAGTGCCTAACGTGTTGCTGCCACTGCGCCACAGGCACTCCTTGTGGCATAATCCGGTTGCAGCTATTCTTAAACCCTATCTAGTCAAACCCCTGCTTACTTAAAAAAAATAAAACAGTTTGCACATGCTGGGAGCCAAAACCCAACCTCCCTTCCTGCTTCCTAGTGCTCTAACCACTGGGCCAGGTGCTTCTTTTATGCCCAGTTCTTGCCCAATTTATTTTTAAGTCCTTATGCCCAGATTTCCTTAAGAATGCAAAAATTAAGAATTTTTGCTAGAGTCTTGGATCGAACCCAAGATTTTTCCCATACCATAAATCATTCATAATTTATTTAAACATTAAATTTAAACACCAAATTAATAAAAATAATATTATATATATTTTTATCCAATAATAATAATTATAATTTTCATAAAAATTTAAAACATCAGTAATAATAACAGTAATATTTTATTAATAATAATATTTGAAACTTCTCAATTATTTAGGTTTTCTTTTATCCGAACCCAGACTCATGCCCAATACTTCTAGGCCCAAATTCAGGGTGTTGCAGCATGTATAGACTGGATTATGTTTTGAATCGATGAACTTTGGTCTTTGTATAAAGCCATGCGAAAATGGGTTTGTAATTATGCATTGTTTTGGTTACATGTGTGCTTATTTATAATGTTCAATGAGTTTGGTATTGATAATTCGGTTATGTTTGATTGTGGTTTGAAATTGTTTGATTATAATGTTATATGCTAAAAATGAATGACGTTTGAGATAGGTTTTATATGTTTTTGAAAAGATTAATGTTGGGTTGATTTTGTATGGCTGGTACGGTTATGATATGTATGGATAAAAGTATAAGTGTATTAGGTGGTTGTATTTAGTCAAAGTGTTGTAAGAGAATTGGCATCTAAGGTTGTTTGTTATATTCGAATTTGATATAATTATGTTTTAATATGTTTATAATGTGGTATGCAAGATTTATGTTTTGATTTTACTATAATTTATAATTTGGCATTTGTTCCATGATATAAGATTTAGATGTGTATGTATATTAATTAATGAGATTCGAATATATAAGGTAATGAGTTAGAAAAATGTTCCATTATGGTTTTAGTCTATCATTTGGTATAAATTCAATTGTTAAGTGTAGCCTTGAAATCTATGGCAAGTATGCAATATGTATCTAATCTATCATAGCATATTCGAACATGTCATTATATATATTAGGTTGAATGTATAATTACTTATCAGGTTTTGTAATAAGTTTTGATTGGTTATATTTTGAGTATATGCAAAAGATGTTATTTATGTCCTAGATTGGTAAGAGATTATAATTATATTATTAAATATGTGACCATCGGGTAAAGTTGATAATATGATTTGTATATGTTATTGAATAAAATATTATGCAAACATATTTTTAAGTGTTAAAGATATACTAATGTAAAATAAGTTAAAAATAGTTTGATTTCTTCTTAGTATACGGATAATATTGAAATGTTTTTAATATGATCTGTACATTATATTTTGGTTATTGAAATTGTGTTTATTATTTAACGAAATTTATGCTTTATTTATACGAATGTAACTTATATATATGTGTGGTTGGTTGTTCGAAAATGTGTTTTTAATTAGCTGATGCCTCGTAACCTTAATCCAGCGATGGATATGGGTTAGGGGTGTTACAACCAAAACTGAAATTGCACAAAGAACTAAACCCCAAAACATAAAGTGTTCACAAATCCTTCCCCTAGCCGAAATTTCTCCTTCATAACAGTCCCAATTCGGCACAAAGACCTCCTCCCCATGCAACTCTCATTTTTTTTAAATTTCCTTGATTTACTCCCTAACAACCATATTATCAACCACAAATCTCTCCTCAACTTTCTCCATTACCATTTCAAATTCTAACTTGCAGAGTTTCAGTCAAACTCCACTTCTCATACAGTAAGGAAGCAAAATAAATACTCCTTGTGCTTCATGAGATTTGAACCCAAGCTCCCTTAGAAATACTAGCCCGCCACTTGCCTTTCTACCAGCAGCCTCTTTGTGTTATATTTCAATCACATCAATTAAAAGCCTTCTACTTAGATCACAGGGATTTTATTCACTAAAAATAAAATTTTTTGCTAAAGCCCAGGTTTGAACCTAGGACTTCTCAGACACTCCCAAACATTCCTAAATCACTTAATCATTGAAGCAGACAATCAATTGTGTCATTTTCTGCTACAATTAAATACTTATGTGCCGTCTCTTAATTGTTCCCTTGCTCAAGGCGCAACACTTCTAGGTCTAAATTCAGGGTGTTACAATTCACCCCTCCTTAAAGAAATTTCATCCTCGAAATTTCCAACAGTCAGAACGGTCGCATAACATAGACTACACTGTCACGCTCCAGCTGTGCACTCTGATTCCAAACTAGGTATATGGCCACGTGATGAGAACCCTACTCAAGCTCCTCTACGGTCTCTACCATGACCTTTTGTACCTCGTTCGTGCGTACCTTTGTGCTTATTGTCTATTCGAGTTTTATCTTGTATTAATAGTTTTATGCAGATCCGTTATAGTTTCAGTAATTAAGTAGATGCTTTATGAGAGGCAGTAGTTTAGAGTTTGTTTTTGCAATCGTAAGCTTACTGCAGTTTCAGTTTCCTACAGGTTTCATTTTACTCTAACTAGAGTAATACAATGTAATTTCTACAATAATCCCAGTATCTCCTTTCACAATATCTCAATTAAAAATAGATATAGTATTAAGAAAACTTACTGACTCAGCGCCAGAGCCTCGGTGTGCCACATTTTTCAGAAGAAACATCTCAAAACACTTCACATATTTCTAAACAACTTACTAAAATCTAAGATTTGAAAACCCATTCCACAGCCGAGTTTTGTAACTTGGCTCTGATACCACTAAATGCAACACCCCAAACTCAGCCTAGACGTTATGACAGAATCTGGTAGTGTCATATTGGAGTGTTTTTTGAAAACTTATTCTTGCTGATATAAAAACCCATCGAAGGTTTAAGCCTTTATGCAAAATTTCAAATCATCTTAGTCATTTGTTAATCATTTTAAAGCATCATTACTTTTAAAATAATGTTTGTAGGGGAAGCATTTCCAAAAGTATTGCGAAAATGCAGTGTTTTGAAAACATTAAATTATTTTATAAAAATCATCGTTCTACTCCTATTAGTTAAGTATCAATAAAGTCCATGATAAAATAATATAAGTTTAGAGGCCTTATTACAAAAATAAAAACCCAAATATCAAGTTTGTAATACTGAAATTAATATAAACTGTTATGGATGTGTGGCCACCTTCGAGCTCCTCATAGTACCGAACCACTTAACGTTAGGGATCACCTGTATAGTTAAATAGTGGGGTGAGTTTACGAAAACTCAGTGTGTAATCCCCTAAAATAAAATCAGTCAAACGTACAAAATGCAGTAACAATCTGGGCCTAAGCCCATTACAAAATCAAAAACAGAATCAGGTGGGCCTAAGCCCAGTGTAGTATCAGTAAACAGTGCAGTAATAAAATAGTGCAACCCATCCCAATCCAGCCAGAGACACCACTCTGTACCACCAACACACCATGTGGGGATAAAATCAATCCACCCAGCCAACACACCAATATCACAACTGAGCTGCCAGTAACAGTATATGTGGCAAAGCCACCAGTACAGTATACTTCCTCCGTAATAGTATCCCAATCTCATGTAGTATGTCATGTCATATCATCATATGTGAATGTAGATTGCCATGCTAATTCATAGTTATATTTATATCATATAGTAAAGTAGTCATACATAGTATAAAGAGCATAACAGTCATTTTACCCTACAGGGGTAATTTGGTCATTTTATCCTACGGCGGTAATTCGGTCATTTTACCCTACAGGGGTAATTTGGTCATTTTAGCCTACGAGGGTAATTCGGTCATTTTACCCTTCAGGGGTAATTAGGTCATTTTACCCTACGGGGGTAATTCGGTCATTTTACCCTTCAGGGGGAATTCAGGCATTATAATAATTCAACCTTGAGATATATACATGCAACTAAACTTGTGAAAAATCCACCAATTATCTATGAAAAAGATGATGTATGTGATGCATGTCAATTTAGAAAGCAAGCAAAGCTTCCCTTCTCATATAAAATTTGCTCAAGAGCTACAGAGAATGTAACACCCAACCTTGGCGAGTCCTGAATTTGGCGAGTAGCCTCAAGAAACTTGTCTGGCATAGTCATACTCGCCCAACTAACACTTTTGTCGCATATCTTGGGTGCATAGTTAAAATTAAAGTATCAGAAAAGAGTTTTTATATGGATAAAAAGATATGCAAGAAGAAGAGGTTTTGGAAAAAAATATCAAAGAACCTTGGATAGTGGCTACCGTCAAGGGAAGTACATCAAGTTTACCTAGTTATTGTACTAGTTAATTTCCAGTGAAATGGTTAGGAGTGATTGAAAGGCTGAAATAAATAAATAAATTAAAGGATGGGTCATTGTGTACGTTTTCCCTACAGTTGTAAGGATTTTGACACATGTGTATGGTCTTACTGAGAGAATATATGGTGAATCATTTAATAGGATAAATAAAATAGAGATATTTACACGTGTGTGTGTGGTCCTACTGAGAGAATAAAGGTTCCATAAAAGTTCTTGATTTACAGTGGAATGGAGGATTTTCCCTTTCTCTCTTCCATTCTAATACTAGGGCTTATTTGCCTTGGAACAGAGGATAGATCCTTCTGGCTGAACGAAGACCAAGGAATTAGATTTCAGGAAGAAGGGTGTTTTATGTCCTAGGTAAGTATTATGGTCATCCATGTTAATTTTTAAAAGATAAGTCTGTAATGAGTATAAATAGTGTGATGATTAAGTAATGCTTTGTATCAGGAAATCATTGGATCTGAAAAGATGATAAGGATATCTTGACTGGGTTTTAATGGTATTACCTGTCTTGCAAGAAGTGGCAGTTGTAGTTTCTTGTTTGATCTAGAGCCCAAATTGCTAATCATGGTTGTCAAGTGAGTCTTTGAACCAATTCATGTAAGTGTGTTGTTTATGTTAGATATTTCTAAAGAAATTGTATGATAGGTATGACCGACATTGGGAAGAGCATAGTATGAACATTTGGTGAGTCTTATGTGCATGGTTTGTGTGAGATCTGGCGAATTAAACAAGTGATAAGAATCTTGAATTGAAAATATGATAATGTATGATATAAGATGTATGTTGTTTTAGTGTCAAAACATGAAAAGTTAGTCAGGTGAGTCTGTGTTTGTCTTTGCAGAGTTATCAAAAAGGGTTTGTTGGGACTTTAAACATGATCTCTTAAAGGACAAGTCCATGGGTCGTGGCACCATATCGTCTAATACCATAACTGGTGGGTTATGGAATCATATAGAAAGAATTAAACGAAGGTTATCACCATATGTGATTCCTTACGTGTCCCAGAATGATGACAAGCAAACCTTGTAACGCCCTAATTTTTTGGGTTTTCAAATTTTTTCTTGAATTTATCTTTGTATGTCTTGTTATGCTGAAGTAGTGAATTAAATGTGGTTAGTGGACTTTTAGAAGGCCTAAGTTTAAGATTAAAGTCTAGTAAAATTTTAATTTTTTGTAACACCCCTAACCCGTATCCGTCGCCAGATTAGGGTTACGAGGCATTACCAAAGAAAATATAGCTTTCGAACATACACAAAATCATATATGCTATATTTACAACTCATTATACAAGTCTCAAAGCCACAGAAAATGCTTTAAAATACATATATAAATATGTAGGTAAATTTATTTTAACAAGTCATGACCGAACATATATTTAACATCTATCATATCCACACTAAATCTTCTTATAAAACATACATTCCCTATAAGCAAACATCATACCACAATCGAAAACTATGCTTTAACCAATTTATAGCATAAACACATCTTCAATATAAGTTTAGAACACGGCCAAATATACATAATGCTTTTTCAAACTCTTTAGTCGAAACACATAATAAAATTTCATAAGTATATATATACTATGTTTTAAACTTACTAATATGAATAAATTCCTATGTCATTCATGACAAATCAAATCAAGACATATGATCATGATACCAATTATACAAGTTACGATTCAGACTTATCAAATAGTCTTATATCTTAACTGAATTATCAAAACCAAACACATCCAACCTTTAACCAAGAACATATAAGACCAAACTTCCAACATAATGATCAAGCCATTTTCACATGGCTTTGATATACATAAACAAAAACATATCATTCAAAATATTATTTGGTCTATACATGCCATTAGTTAAACTTAAAAAGTAAAATACCAAAATGGTCGATAGTGTGACGAGATGCTGACGATCCCCGAGCTTGAATTAGGACTCAAAGATTTATAAAACAAGGAGACATATCACACAAAGTAAGCTTTCATAAACTTAGTAAGTCTTAAGTAATGTAAACTAATTGATTAACTAACCATTTTATTTCACCTTAACTGAAAGATTCCATTTACTTATTACTTCCAATTAATCTAGTCATTTTGGCTGAATAAGAAACTTTTAACATACTCTCAAACACAACCGAATAAATCAATATACAATCATTTCACTAAATCAAATATATAGTTAAACAATTTCAATAATCACTATCTTTTAAACACTCATGTAGCCAATTATAACTTACCTTTTAAGTACACTTTTAATCAAATTTTTGACCTTTCTTATAAGCATACATATATTCGAATATCCAAATTTCATTAGGCTTACATCAATTTGAATTAAGAACCAAATTATATCTTCAAGTAAGCTTACCTACTTGGTCAATAAAGTATGATATTTAAAAACTTACTTGCTTTTATCTCATTTCGACTCTTATAATCAAGAACTTCGAAAATAATTCACAGGCTCATAGCCTGCTAGGAATAGAACCTGAATTTAATCCACCGGCACATAGCCTGCCAGGTTTAAAACCTGAATTGAATCCACCGGTACATAGCCTGCTAGGTTTAAAACCCAAATCGAATCCACCGGCACATAGCCTGCTAGGCTTTCAACCTGAGTAAATTAACTGGCACTAGGCCTGCTAGGCTCAAAGCTTGAATAAATATGATGTATAACTTATATCATCGATCACTAACATTTATCCCATCGAAATTCACATTAAATCACTTTAATACTAGGCCACATTCGGCTACCACATATGACTAATAAAATATCATACACATCATGGTTACCTTTAGATTTCTAATAATCACAAATCGTGATATCTCTCCCAACACACATACGGCATAGTTCATTCATTGTAACACTTATTTAGTACATCAGATTCTCATATCCGATTCAACTTAAGCATACTAGTCACATTCGGCTTATGGCATTAGATTCATACTCATTCGGCACATTGATTAGATAAAGACAACATCTTCTTTGCAATAGTCATTAAACCTTTAAACATACAAAAAAAATCAAGCTTAAACACTTAAGAACTTACCTCGATTATTATCATATGTCAATTTCGACTACTAGACCAATTTCGCTTTCCCTCGATCCGAATTTGTTCCCTTGAGTTCTAGAGCTTAATTGAATAAATTAACTTATTTAGTCACTTAATCAATTTACTTCATTCGAATATCACAAAGAAAATATACTCTATTACAAAAATACACTTGGGCCTAATTTTCCATATTCACACTTAATTCCTTCCATTTCATATATTACCTTATACAATTAATACACTTAACGTATAATGAAACATATAATTTAACCGAACATATAACATATAATTTAACATATATACACTTGGTCCCTCATATTCATAATTTGTCTTTTAATCAAACATATAATGAAAATCATGTAAAATTCATTCCACTACCGTATTTAACTTTTAAACCTTACATCTAACATAAAATTTCTCAACTTACAACCATAACCGAACACCAAGTAGTCATTTAAGCCAAAATTATCAAAATTACTAAGCTCATAGTTTAACTTGCATTTTAAAACATCAAACACCCAAAAACCTCATACATTACATCTATGGCTGAATGAATGTTTAACCAAAATTTCAAAGATTGATGCTTAGGCTATGAAATACACTTAGCAATTAACTCAAAAACATAAGAATTAATGAAAATTAAGCTAAAAACATACCTTGATTAGCTTGAACAAAAGGGCTGAATATCAAGTACTTTTTCTTTTCTTTTCTTTGAATTTTCAGCTGGCTCTTTTAACATGAAAGAATTTTCTTTATGTTTCATTATAAAATACACATTAAATCTTATTATTGAATTACTAGGTTGCCCATCTTAAAACACATATATAAGCCTTTTTAAGACATGGTTTTACTGTCCAATTAAATAAAAAGGTTTAATAACCATGCAAGTACTCCATATTGATAAACCACATAATATTAGGCCACTTTGAATTTACCCAACACATTTTCAAGGTTTATCAAACAAGTCCTTTTTAATTAATTAAACACTCAAACTTTCAAATTAAGAAATACGAACTTCACATATCAAAGCACACAAATGAAAACACAAAAAAATAATATATATTTTTTCCCGACTCGGATTCATAGTCTCGAAACCACTATTCCGATAATAGTTAAAATAGGGCTGTCACCTTTTTGGCCTGAGGTGGTAGTAGATTGGAGCTAGGTGGGCTTTTAAATTAAAGTTAGGGTTTTAAGACACAAGAAAGCCTAAGTTAAAGTGGCAAGGTAGCGCCATTGAGACCTCAAGGAGTTGGCATGTAGAGGCTTGTGAGGGAGCGAAGGTTCAAATCCCTTGGTGAGCATAGTGCTTACTTTATTTTGTTGTATGTGCATGGTAAGAGGTGGACTCCAAGTTGAATTCTGAAGGAAGGAGTTTGAAGTGCTCATGGAATTAGGTTGAGGAGTGATAAGGGGAGTTTATCAAGGAGAAAATTTAGGAATTTTGGAAGGGGAGCAAGAGTTGGCCGATTGTAGGGGTGTTGGAGAGCATATTCGGCTAAGGGGCTAAGGTAGTGTATTTTGGCAATTAGGGTGTATGCCAAATTCTTTTTGGGTTCTTTTGGGGTCTTAGTTTTTGCCACTTTGGGTAGGTAAGTGCCGATTTTCCTTCTTTGAGGTTTTAGGATTTGTATTTTTGTTGAATGCAAAATTGAGAATTTATCTCTTTGCTCTTCTCTTTTCTGTCTCAAAAGCTGAAACCTATACTCCATATCTTCTTTTCTTCTCCTCATTATTTGAATCGGTTTCCCTAAGTTCTCTTGGCCAATTTCCTCTTTGCTCAAACCCTCCTTAACTCTATTCTTCCAAAATCTGAAACCCTCAAGCCTCTTATCTCTCTGTCGACCATCTCCTCTCTTTTCATAAACTTCTCTTCTTCTTCCACCTTTTCTTTCAAAATTGAAACTCCCATACTCTCTAGTGTGTTTTTCTAAAAGCCAAATCCCGTAGATCTCTCCTTCTTCTTCTCATTTTCTCCACTAAGTGAATTGATCTCCCTAAAACTCTTCTGGCCGATTGCTTTAGAAATCGAAACTCAAATTTCTTCTAGCCAATTTCTCCATAGCAAAAGAACCGAAACTAAAACTCTTCTTCTTTATTACTTTTTCTCTTGCACTCTCAAGTAGCCAAACCTTGTTATCTAGTTTGCAAACATTCTCTCTTTGGCCGAATACCTTAGATTTCTTCTCCATCTTCGGGTTTTAGGTAGATCCATAAGAGATCGGGATTTGGTTTAGTGTAGGGTGACTTATGTGACATCTATTGAATCAAGTAAACTTTGGGTAAGACTTTTTTTCTTTCCTTTTGTTCAAGTTGTTAAGGGGAAAAACCGAAACCCCCTAATCCTTTGTGCTAATCAGTTTAGATCCTTTCTTCAGGAATAGATGTTTGACTCTTTTGTTAACTAATGGAGTTTTATGGCCTTCCATAAGGTGGATCTCGTAGAGGCTAGGGTGGTTAACGTTACCAAGGCGATCTAGATCTGTTGGTTGGATTCGACAAAGGTGAGTGAATGTTGATTTTGGGTAATGATGGCCGAATGTGATGGTATTAAAGGAATGTCAGTTTCATTTGATTTCGCTTGGATTATAGCTTAATGATGTAATAGGTTTGTTGTAGGTTAATCGTGTGCAGAATCTCGACGTGGTACGCAATCAGGTGTGTAATCTCAACATGGTACGCAATCAGCTACCATTTCGAGGGCTTACGAGAGTGCGAGCACTTGTGGGTCGGTACGAAACTGTAAAATTGGCAACAATAGACGGTAAGGCTGCTTTGCACGTTTTTGTGCACTTGGGTGGTTCTGGGCCTCGATGAGCCGAATTTGGGACCAATGGGCTTACGAGCCCATATAGGTGAAATACGCGGTAAGTGATTTTGTGTAAACTAGAAATTGAATCTACGATAATATGTGTACAAATTGAGACTTAGCGGGCCACAGTAGTTTGTGGGCTTCGTCGGGTCCATTAGGGGTTTTAGGGCGCGATGACTCTATATGAATAAATGGGCTATTTGAGTTGCGCGGAGTGACATTAGACCTGCTAGGAGGTCGTAGTAAGCATAAAACCCTAAAACCTAGCAAAATTACCAAAATACCCCTAAAGGGAAAAAATTACTATTTTACCCCTAGATGCTAGATGACAATTTTACCCTAAAGAAAAGTTGACTGACTTGCATGATTACTGTTTCTGATATTTTATATGCCATGTCATATTATATTCTGATTTGCATGGGGTTGGGTTATTGTTACGGAGGAAGTGCTAAAAGTAGTAATGCCACGTAATCTGCTTAGAGGCTATGCCTCATATTACTATTCTGGTGGCTTAGCCACAATATCTGTTTTAGCAGCTCTGCTGCGACTGTGGTGTGTAGGGCTGGGTAGGTTGAGTTATTCCCCACATGGTGTCTAGGGTTGGTACGGGTGGTGTGTAGGGCTGGATTGGGCTTGGGCTTTGCATACATGCATATATTATTATAATATGCTCTGTTTCTGTAATGGGCCCAAGGCCCACACTGTTTTCTGAATAGGGCCAAGGCCCAGTTTAATCTGTATCTAAATAGGGCTTTGGCCCAAACTGAGTTTGGACTGGTCTATGACACTGGTTGGGTTAGCTTACACATTGAGTTTTCACAAACTCACCCCCTTTCTTTCCATCCATGCAGGTAATCCCCAACCTTAGAAGACTTGGATCTCCTAGGGATTTGGAGTGGCCATGTGAACTACTTTCTGGTTTATAGTTATTTAAGTTTGCTTTATTAATACTTTATTTTAAGTTGGGTTTTAAATTGTAATAAGGCCGCTTGGAGTATTTTGTTTTGGGGTTTCTCATTTTTTATTTATTTGTTTTCTTAATGGTAGACTAGTCGTGCGAGCTTTTCAAATCTAAGCAAACATTTTCAAAACATACAACATGTGACAAATGGATTACTTAACAACAATAACACAATAACAAGATTTGCTAAAAAGTGAGATTTTACCTCTCAGTAGCAACGGTTTCTAAAGTTGAGAATAACTCTTATTTACAAGCTAATGAACACGATTTTACTACAAACGACCTAATGATTTACTAAAAGAAGATCAAGGTTTAGTCAAGTATCCATGTGACACACCAGATCTGGCCATAATGTCTGAGCCGGGTTTGGGATGTTACAAACCTCACATAGTATGAGTTAGGAAAATCATAATAAACACATCAGAAAAGGACATGCCTTCATGGTAATGATTTGTAAAAAATGCCTTAGTGACATACTCTTAAGATCTACCTTTATGACGAAACTTGAAGAGAAAGCCTTAGTGACAAACATTAAAGAAAAATAGCCTTTGTGGTAACCATTTAAAGGGAATGCCTATGTGGCAAACCATGAAAGAAGAGCATGAAGTTCTCAATGTACAAGAAAAAGTACGATATGGAGGGCAGTCACTAAAGATGAAAATCCCTCTTGGCGAAGTGCTAAGGAATTGCTTTTGCACTGACATATTAAGGAATCTCCCTCACGATGAATCCTACAAGGAAGAGCCATCATGACACATTCAAAATGGGTTGTTCCTTTGGCGTGTTCCAAAAGTACTCTCAACGATACACCCAAAAGAATGCCCTACAGCGTACTCTATATTGAGCAATTGGTGTAGACCACAATGTTCTTAATGAGCATTTAAGTCAGTAAGTACGAGGCATGTCAATGGTAATATGATCAGGTATGATATGTATATAAGATATGTAAAGAGTGATGGCGAGAAATATGCATTTAGTCAGAAATGAACAAGGGCATTGCATACTCAAAAGGAAGTATCGATTACCCTGCATAGGTTCTCCGCTAGAGCTCGATGAAGTCATAGCTCATTGTTCAGAGAATCGTAAGTAATGGTCTAAAGATGCCAAAGAGAAGGAAATGGTCTTAGAAGTAAGGCATGACAATGGATATATGTAATAGGAATAGGAATAGACTAAGTATTCACCAAAAGAATTAAAGAATAAAAGCAGCGAGATAGATATCAAGGCCTATGATGCAGCTTGCAAGTGAGGATTAGGTAATCGGTGTGTCTCTCACTAAGTTCTCTTGAACTTAACTTGGTGTGTTATTTTTTCAAGTGAGCTTTAAGGATTTGCGCCTGGAAGAACGGCGTCAATACTATACTGAGGAAGCAGTTTGAAAAGGGGATATTATGCATATAGCACAAGACAGCTGGCGAGAAGGAGTCGAGTCCACGTTATAGAGTTTTAAAATGAGGGACAAATTATAGATCAAGACATCAACCTTGAAATGGTTAAGGTTAAATTCCCTATGTACAACAAATTTGAAATTTTCCTTATGGATGTATTTATGTAATTTATTCCAAAGCACCGAAAGTTTATATTTCGAATAAGTAAATGTCTTTCCTTAAATTCCAATACATATATGCATATTTATTTTAAGTTGTAGCTAAATCATGGGTTTCATCCAGTCTGGTTAGAAAAGATAGAAAGGTTAAGTTAGTGACATGCCAATCCTGGATCCTCTCTAGGGGACGGGCTTGGGGCATTATAGAGAATCTACAATTAGTACACATCAATATATGTTGACCCATGAGTCCTCCATCTCTGAATGGAAGCATGTACTTTCTCTTGTTTGTGGATGACCACACTAGAATGTGTTGGGCATATTTACCCAAACAAAAATTAGAATTATTTGAGGCGTTCCAAAGGTTCAAGAGTTTCATTGAACTTGAATTAGGTTGTTTAATGAAGAAATTGAGATTTGATGATGAAACTAAGTACAACTCAATTGAATTTTCTAGTTTCTATCAACAAGTAAGAATTCAGCAGTAATTGGTTGTTCCTTACACTCCTCAACAAAATAGAGTTAGTGAAAAGAAAAATAGAATAATCATGGAGATGGCTAGATGTTTGCTATTCGAAAAGGATCTTCCAAAAGTATTTTGGGCCTAGGCTATGAATACTTCAATGTGTTGAATTTGTTACCTACAAGAGCCTTGGTTGGAAACACTCCTCATGAAGCATGGCATGCTGTGAAGCCTTCAATTGAACATCTCAATTTGGATATGTTTGTTTTTCTCTTGTATCATAGGTAAAGAGAGGGAAGCTTGATAAAAGAGTTGCAGTCGTAACATTTTTGGGTTATAGCAGCACCCAAAGGCTACAGGTTGTACCATGTGACTACTAAGAAATTGTTTGTTAGCAGAAATGTCAAGTTTGATGAGCATGCAAGTGGAATTGGGAGAAAAATGAAATTGCAGCATAAACACCAATTATTGTGTCTTAAAAATAGATTTCAGAATCTGAAAGTGATACTGGATCTGCAGTTAGGGGCACTAGATCCTTAGATGATGTTTATTCTAGGTGCAATGTGGCTACATTAGAACCTACAAGCTATGAGGAAGTTGCTAAGCATGATGAATAAAGAGTAGCAATGACTTAGAAAAGCTCAACTTAGCAGCTTCTTAACTAGACAAAAAATTGCAAGGTGATTAGTGTTAAGTGGGTCTATAGAACCAAATTAAATCTAGATGGTTCTGTGAACAAACATAAGGCTAGATTGGTGGTGAAGGGATATTTTCAACAACAACAAATTTATTTTTTAGACACTTTTGCTCCTATGGCAAGGCATGACATTTTAAGACTTTTACAAGCCTTAGCACCAATAAAAGGCTGGAAAGTTTATGACCTTGATGTAATGTTAGCATTCCTAAATGATTTGCTTGAGGATGAGATATTTTTTGAATAGCCATAAGGGTTTTAAGCTTTAAAAAATGAAAATAAGGTGTATAAGCTTTACAAACCTCTTTATGGGCTGAAACATGCTCTAAGAGCTTGGTATAGCAGAATTGACTCCTATTTGCTACAAAAAGGTTGTGTATGTAAGAGTATGCCCAAAGATCAATCACGAGATAGTTGTGATAACATACTAGATTTATCATGTTTATTAATATAAGGCTTTGCCATTATTATTTCAGTTTCATTTCTGTGTGCATAAATAAACTGTTTTATAATAATGTCCTAAGAATAATATGATTATTCTTAAAAGATCCTTAGTCAAGTATTATTGTTGGCTAGGACAATAATAATGCATTAAGACTAACATGTAGATGATTGATGATAAAGAGTTGTCATTGATATGGAGTATCAAAATCAATGCATGAATATGTGTGTTAGAGAACAACATATTGGACTGACTCGCTATGAGTATGTTTCTTGGATTATTATGTAATTGTCACAATATTACTCATAGTGATTAATATGTATATGATCCTCATACTTGAGATCATCATCATTCCAACATCGTGAGTTGTATAGTTTGATATAGTCAAACGAACACCATAATTGGTTGTTCTATTAAGACTAATGTTGGATATACCATAGAGGGATATGGTTGATCAATATAGGATAAGTCCCTCCTACATAATAGGAGTAATATCTCAGGCCATTTGATTGAGTGAGACTAGAAATGCATGGCCATGCTCAAATAAGTTGATATGAGATGTCATACTTATTTGTATATCATAGTCTACTCAAGGTATCAAGAAACATGGGATGGACTATGCAAGTGTGACTATTCCATGACTTGTGTCCATTCCAAAGATATAGGACTTAAGGTTTAATGCATGAAAAGTTAATCACAAAAGGTTATGTCGAATCATGACTTCTTGTAACTTAGGTAGCAATGATGCATTGCTAGATGCCACTCATTGTTTGTAACATTAGAATAGTTCTAATATTACTGCTAATGTTACAAGAACCTATAGGGTCACACCGTACGATTGAAATGAACGGAGTAAAACATAGTTGGTATTGTGTCTGGTTGTCACATGAATTAAATTAATTATAGAATTAATTTAATTGGGCATTCAAACTATTGAACATACTATATGTACAAGGATGTTGTACACATAATCAGAACATAATTTTTCTAATATATGAATTTGGTTCATATATATATAAATTTAAATAAATATAGTTTACCGAAATCTTTATTATAGTTAACATAATTATAATTTTCGGTTAAATGTTATTATATTTATTTTAATGATGACTATTATGATTCGGATTATATATGGCAATAAATATTCGTTATGAATATATACCAATTAATACAGAGTTATATATAGCAAGGGTAAAAACCCTAAAGAGCTAATATATAGGCAATCCCGAAACTATGTTAAAGGGTCTAGCAGCCGTCAAAACAATATAATCTCTGAAAATAGTTTTCTGGAATATTACCGTTCGTTGTCAATTGGGTAGACTACGTAGAGGCCGACATTGGTAAAGGTTTCGATTTGGTTCGATAGTGCTTCAGGATTCTCGTTGCCTTGGCGTCGCTGTCTACTCAGATTGAAGTTTCGATAATTTCGAAACCTTTATCACCCCGATTCATTCCTTACACATGGATCCATGGTATGGATCGCCGGAAAAATTTTATTATTCTTATTTTCCGTTGCGCCTTGGAGGCACCGGCATTCCTTCATTATAAGGAGTGAAAGTGAAGCTATATTGTATGTTAAGAAGCTTGATGATGAGAAACAACTCATTGTTTTATTGTATGTTAATGATCTGCTCGTTACAAGAGATAATGAAGTGTCTATAGAGCATTTCAAACAAAGAATTAAAAATATGTTTGAAATGTCTTATTTGGGTGAAATGGAGTATTTTTTTGTGATGAAAATGCACCAATTTGGTGCTGGTATTTTTATTTCTCAAAGAAAGTATGACTCAAAAGTTTTGAAGAAGTTCAAAATGGAAAATCCCAAACCTGTAGCTACTCCGTTGGTTTTGAATGAGAAGTTGTTTAAGTCGGATAATTCCAAAAAGGCTTATGCTTCTGTTTATAGAAGTTCGATAGGCAACTTGTTATATTTGTTTGCTATTAGGCTAGATATAAGGTATGTTGCATGCTTACTATCTAGATTCATGTAAGCTCCTAATTAGATTCACTATGGTGCAACTAAAAGGGTTTTAAGATACATTAAAGGTACATTTAACTATGACATATGGTACTTAAAGAATGATAGTTGCAAGCTTGAAGGTTATGCTAACAATGATTGGCCTGGAAGTGTGAATGACTGCAAAAGCACTTTGGGTTATGTTTTTTCATTTGGACGTGGTGCCTTTGTATGGAATTCAAAAAAGCAAGATGTGGTGGCTTAATCATCAACTGAAGCTAAGTATGTCTCTGCTATAGTAACTATTAATCAAGCCATTTGACTTAGAAAGATCTTGGCTAACTTGGAACAAAATACTAATAAAGCTACTATAATCTGGGTGGGTAATAAATCTACTATAGCTATCACCAAAAATACAGTCTAGCATGGAAGAACTAATCATATTAATGTGAAATTTCATGCAATTAGAGAAGTTGAAAGGCTTAGTTAAATAAGTGTCATATATTGCAAATCTGAAGATCAAGTTGCAGATGTTTTGAATAAAGTTGTCTTAAGGCCTAGATTTGAGTTTCTAAGGACAAAGCTTGGAGTCTACAAGAAAAATCTCAAAGAGGAGTATTAGATGCCTGATATTTTTCTTAAATTTTCTAAGAGTAATATGTCAATTTTTTTATAACTTGACAGAGTAGTTATAAGCAGTCAAGTATGATGCACCTAATATATCTATTTGTATTTGGTTAGGTGATATAGTATTATTGATGTAATACTTGCTGAATTTGTGGGATATGATTTGCTACTGCAACAACAATAACATTTTGTATATTATGCATCAAAATCTATTCTAAAATTTTTCATGATTTTGTTTCCCTTTTCATTCCATATCTCTCCTTTTATTTTCTTTCATAACTTAACACTATAAAATAACTCTGAATGAATTATAATGTGTTGTTTCATGTTCACTCATAAAATGTTCCTTTAAAACTAAAATGAATAGTGCTTTTATCAATGCAACAAATATAAGAGAATGATGAATTCTTATAAAAACATCATATGCAACTTCAAACGTCAACTGAACTATATCCTAGAAATGGGGTTAAGATAACTGATTCAAATCCCCAGTCTTATTGATCACCAAACCTTTTAAATAGGGAAACTGCAAAATCCCACAATACTTGAACTCTCAGATTTCTAATATACTTTTTATAGTAACCTACTTTTGCTCCTATTGAAATAAAAGATTAAACAATACACGGCATGTTGAGTGTACTGTTGCTGACATCTAATGCAACATGAATTTGTACTAACAAGTTCATTCTCTTAAAAAGTATAATAATTGTTAAATTTAATTCGAATCATTAAGTAGGATTTTCATATTTTGGAAAATGTAACTTATTTTAAATTTAAATTAAAATAATTGAAAAGAAAAATATTTAGAATGTGTTTGGGTGAGGAATTTGAAGATCTTTTAATTTTTATTTTAAGTTTTTAAAATTTCAAAAATAAATTTATTTGTTTAGATAAACACAATAGAAAATTTTTAAAAATTTAAGAAATTTCAAAGGGGTTTTTTGAGTAACTCAAAATCCCTATTAAAATTACAACTAAAGAGATGGTTTTTTAAAATTATTTCATTTAATACATGTGATTTCACAGTAAAAAAAAAAAAAAAACATTAACTTTTGAATGTAGTTTTTATTTCAATATATATTTTATATTTTATATTATTAAATATACTTATATTTATTATAAATCCAACTATATTGTATATTGTTTATTTTTAATATCATTATTTTTTAAATTTATTAAATTTCATTATCCTAAATTTTTCTTACAGAATTATTTATCCAAACGAAATAATCCCAAATACTAAAACTTCAAAATAATACATTTTAAAATTCTAGCAATCTAACTATTTCAGAATGTTAAAAATCTCCATCCAAACACACCTTTTAGCTACAGAAGAATTAATAATATCCTAATCTCTTGTAATTATTTTTTTCAACAAAATAGTATTATTAATACAGTCAATAAGAAAATATCAATAAGTAAACTAAAACATTACGCCTGAGAACATAAATACAGTTAATTAATGACCTCAAATCACAAAATAAAACGTTAACAGCAAGCAAAAAATCACAGATCACTTGATTGCATCTTCTGTAATTATTGTTGTCAAAGTACTGCCGCATTCACATAAGACGTATTTAGAAGGCGATCACACTATTCTGGAAGTGCAATTTTGTAGCCAGGCCTCAAACAATCCAGTCATGAACAGAACATCCTTAGAAGCTGTGAAAATGTATTGTGATTGAACAGCGGACATATATTAATTATATGTGTATTAGTTCCGCAACACTCTCTTGCTGAAAACCTAAAATGAAAAAATTTGATATATTATATGAGGATGAATGGAACCCATTATGGGTAATCGACAAGATAAACTTTTTTTCCAATTGGGCATTGTGATTCGATATACATGTCAAGATTCCATGATAATTTAAAGGGAATCTAGCTTGAGAGATCATTATTTTAATGACACAGTCCTTTTGCCATTGGCCATGCATATACATATTAGGTCTTGTATTTAAAAGCAGTATGTGGTTCTGTTTGCGTATATCCTAAAACAAAATAATAATACGAAGTAAAAAAGTAACATAAAATTACATTAGAGGTAATTTAATTATAAATTTTTTTTATTTAGTTATGAAATATTATAAGATGATCATTCAACTATTTAATTTTTTTTTTGTCACTAATTTTCTAACATAAAAATAGAAACGCTCAAATAATCAAGATAGTTAGGTGATAAAAAAACAAAATTGAATAATTAAGTGGCCATTTTATAATTTTTTATAATTGGATAACCATTTTGTAATTTTTTATAATTGAATTACTAAAAAAAATTACGATTGGGCGACTAGTGATATAACTTACCCATAAATAAAATCATTTTTATTTCCAAATTGCCACGACAGTGGATGGCTGACAATAGTGAAAGGGATGAATTTGGAGTTAGAAAAGCCGAGTTCAATAGCCATGCTTGCTTATATATTAACATCATATTCCATTAAACTAATTAATTAAGTTCGGAGAAAGATTGGGTGCTGCTATCACTTGTTTGGTGAGAAAGGTAGCTATCACGTGGGGTAGGGTGTCTCACAGGATGCTTGTTCAACCACAAATGTGTCTACTTACATAATCTCCAATTGGCCAAAACAATATAACTTTTATATGACAACAATGACGTCATATACATATTGTATTTAAAAACAATTTACGAGGCTGAAAATTGTTAATCAGTGTTTAGTGACATTACTTAAGATAATACTTAAAAATTGTAATTAAACAATAATTTCTTTATCTAAGTAAAATAATGAATTGAATGTATAAATTTTAAAATAATTTTTAACTAGATTGCTTCGATAAATGCCATAATAGATTTCAATATTGTCCCGTGAACTAAGAATTCAGACATCTGGGATTGGATGTTTAAGCACTCGAATTGCTTTTTCAAAAGATGTCCATCACCTTCTTGAAAACTTAAACATGGATTACTCTAGCTAGTTCATTAAAATAATTATTTGCATGAAAGTAAATTTGACTAAAAAATGTATAAATAGTTTTCATCACATATATCTATCATTTCTTTATTCTTTTAATTAAGGTCAGAATGTGTGCCACTTATATGCTTCTTTTGGTAGGAAGCCGCTTAATTATAAGCCACTCCACAACATCATTCCATTGATTATATATACTAACTTCTTTTATTCTAACATAAATCAAAAGAAAAGAAAGGGAAAAAAAAAAAAAAAAAAAAAACCTTCCAATTTGTAGTACACGCTCGGATTTATAGAGGTATGTGACAAAGGTTCACAAGTGCTACCAAAAACTGATTGAATTTTCTCACCCAAGTCCTAATAAGAATGCAAGAAACTTGATTTATGTTTAAGAAATACAGTGGTAATTATTTAAGTCTTTGATAGAGATAGAGTTAGTAGGAGTGGTGCTTGGAGATATGCTAGGTGTGAGAGCTATGTTTGCCATAATAACAATAGGATTTTATTTGTTTAGCATTTTATAACTCTAAAAATGTTTTTGATGCCAAATGAAAAGCAAAGTCTAAGAGTCTTGAGAACTAAGTAGAGAGACAAACCTAGTTACCTTTGTTTGTGGGGTCCATACCATATATGTGTCAGCTTAAGGGTTTTGTTTATCTTTTGTTGGATCTAATGTCCTAAATGTAGTATTTTCGTTTATGTAAACTTGTATTTTTTCGAACTAATTTATTTAATAAAATTATTCATGAATTATATTAATACATTTTGTATATTGTCCTCAATGGATTTTGCATGCAAAGCAAAATGGATGTAAATATTAGCTTATTGATTGTCTAATGTTTAACTAATACAATGTGGTATTACATGGTCGGATTGTAATACAGAAAGATAACTTTTATTAGTAGACAAACCTAAACATGTTCTTAGTCTAATCGAAAAAAAGCAAACCGATTGAAAGACTAATATGTCGTCTATCAAGTCCAATTGGGGAGATGCTTTGTCTCGAACATCAAAGCGGAAGAATCCCAGAAGATAGAGATATAAATGTAACTTACTAGACTGATAGTACATCGGAAATGACCCAAGTAGAATAGATCTTGAATTTGTTCATGGATTTATTCACTTGTGACGTTCATAGTGTAGCATACCTTAATCCTGAGTGGATGATGGACTATGTATGTATGACTCGTATACATTGAAGTAAGTAAAAGTCTAAGTTCAAATAGTTAAGGAACTGAAAACTGGTGTGTTGGGTATACGGCATCTGTAGTATGTAGCATCATTCACAATAGTGGAATTCATAGCCTAAGACATGGATAAATGATATCCTTTCATTGGCATTACATAATAGATTAAAAGTAAACATAGCCATGGGTCGTTAGTCTTTGTGATGAATGATTTAATTACTATTTGATAGTAAACATTTATGGTTCCCTTGTGCATTATTTCGAGGAAATGTTTACTGTTATAAATATCACAAATCGGATTAGTTTTAATTTTTTTATTTTCCTCTGTGCAAGAAAACCATTTTTGAATCGGATTTTTTTCAACAAATTGGTATCGGAGCCAAATTGTGCTAAGTTTATAATATAATTCGATATCGAAATTTTCTCTATTTTTCATGTGTTGTTAATTCTATAGTAAGATGTGATATTCTTATAATTATTAGCATGTTGTAGGTTATGTATTTGAATGAATATATTTTTATTATTTTATTATTTACATGATAAAGTAATTTTGCCAAATATACGAGTTGATAAACTGTAAATTATACATATTTCTATCCCACATTTAGCACATTTATGGATGAATTATCATTGAATTTGTGGAATGTGATGCTCCTAATCATTTAATTTCATGTTTTATACTTAGAAGAGCATAAGAGAGTGAAAAGAACAAGAAACGGGCCGAAAACAGAGAAAATGGGCAAAAGCAAGGAAACAACACGGCCTGGAGTTCAGCACACGGACAACCAACACGGTCGTGCCACTTTAACAGGCTCGAGCACGGTCTAGGCTCGATTCACACGGGCGTGCCACACGGGCATGTCCCTGTCGTGATGAAGTTCAATTTGACGTAGAAAAGGCTACTTAGGGGCTAAGAAAGACATTCCAAACTCTATATAAAGACCTTAGGAGGCAACTACAAAGGTGTACAATCTTCCAGCCAAGACGGAGAGTAAAAGGCAGAGAATTACTCAAAGGAAAGCCGATTGATCCATCTTAGAAGCCAAGATCTACATCAAGACAGAGGATCTCCCTTCAATCCTTTCAGGAGTTTTGGGTTTTCTTATGTTTTGTTATTTTCTTTATTCTGAGATGTTTCTTTTTATAAACATGAACTAAACCCCCTGAGGGGGATGAAACCTAAAGATAAATCTTGTTATTGTTATCTAAAGTATATAATAAATATTCGATTTGTTCTTAATTATGTTTTTTAATTCTTGAATTGATATTTCTGGGATATTAATTTAAGTCGAATGTGCTTAGGTAGAGGAGCAAAAGTCCCTGTTTAAGAGTAGATCCAACACAATTAAGCGGAGTTGATCGCAATCCTAGACATACGAAGACGAAAATCTGCCAGATTAGAGTCAAATCTAGTATGGGGATCCATAAATCGAGTTAATGCAAGACTAGGGGTTTTAATTAGAAAGAGATTTCAATTAATCAATTACTCATGATGAAGTTATTAACATAATTTAGGGATCTCTACGGATCAAGTCGAATGAAGAAATCGCCTGGTTTAGAGTTAGATAACAAGTGAAGTCTAGGTGGATTCTTCCTTAGGTATTGTCTTTATCATTCAGTTTTCCCAAAGCAATTCCCCAATTTACTTTTATCGCATCCTTAGTTTAGTTTAGAGTTAATTAATTTACATAAACTCCCTCTTTATTTTTAGGCTAGATAATAGGAAGAAAGTCATTACTAGTACTTTTAGTTCCTTGGATCATTACTAATACTTTTAGTTCCTTGGATTCGATATTCCTGTCTTACCACTAACTATACTACTATTCAATAGGTGCGCTTGCCTTTTATTGTGATAATAGTTAGTTTCTAGGTACGATCAATTTTATTACTTCATCACAATCACGAGATCAAGTTTTTGGTGCCGTTGCCGGGGAACTGAAATATTAGGAACACTCTAGTTCTATTACTTTAGCCATTACTGCTTTTATTTATTTTCAGTTTTTATATTAGGTTTTATTTACTAAAATTTTCTTTCTTCTTTGTTTTTCACTGCCAGGCATCTCTAGTTTATGACTAGAAGAAACCCATCATGACCTTTGTTTTTTGACGATGAGTTAGAAGCCATAGTTCGTAGAAATCGCAGAGATATAAGAAGAAGCCTACGGTACCTAGAACAAGGACAAGAAGATGAACCCGAATCGACTAAAGAGATCGAGGCAAATCAAGATAATCAGCTACCTCCTGTAGTAGCCGCAAATCGTGTCGAGCAAAATCATGTTCCTCATACTATGTATGATTATGCTAAGCCTAATTTGGCTAGTACTGAATCTAGTATTGTTAGGCCTACTATTGCTGCAAATAATTTTGAACTGAAGCCTAACACTATTCAAATAATACAACAGTTTGTTCAGTTTGATGGTTTGCAGGATGAAGATCCTAACGCTCATTTGGCCAACTTTTTGGAATTCTGCGATACATTTAAAATAAATGGTGTTTCTGATGAGGCCATTCATCTTCGACTATTCCCTTTTTCCTTGAGGAATAAAGCTAAATAGTGGTTAAATTCTCTACCACGAGGGTCTATCACTACATGAGAACAAATAACCGAAAAATTTTTACTCAAATATTTTTCGCTGGCTAAAATGGCTAAATTAAGGAATGATATCTCTTCTTTTGTGTAAATGGATTTAGAGACACTTTGTGATGCCTGGGAGAGATACAAGGACTTATTGAGAAGGTGCCCTCACCATGGGTTACCTCTATGGTTATAAGTTCAAACTTTTCAAAATGGTTTGAACCCTTCAACGAGATAGATGATTGATGTAGCCGCCGATGGAACAATCAATAATAAAACACCAGAAGCAGCTTACAAGTTTATAGAGGAGATGTCACTGAATAACAATCAGTGGCAAGTCATGAGAGCAAAGCTGCAAAAAACTGCTGGAGTTTTTAATATTGATGCGGTCACCATGCTTTCTAATTAGGTAGAACTTCTTAATAAAAATATTGATAGTTTTGTTGGTTCTACATAGGTACATCCAGTGATGCAGTATGACATGATCAATTCTGAGCACCCCACCTATGGATATGGCATGGAAAACGAGCAAGCCAACTA
Source organism: Gossypium stocksii (assembly GCA_020496765.1). Lineage (NCBI taxonomy): Eukaryota > Viridiplantae > Streptophyta > Magnoliopsida > Malvales > Malvaceae > Gossypium > Gossypium stocksii. Next base: position 66,593,098 of record CM035626.1, read on the forward strand.
TATGTGTAATAATTGTAGACCTCAAAACAACCCTTATAGTAACACTTACAATGCAGGTTAGAGGAATCACCTTAATTTCTCATGGGAAGGATAAGGTAACTAAAGAAATCAGAGACCACCACCTCCTTCGGGATTTCAACAACCACCTTACCAACAAGAGAAAAAGCCAAACCTTGAGGAGATGCTCACAAAATTCATCTCCGTGTCAGAAACCCGTTTCCAGAACACCAAGACGGCACTTAAGAACCAACAAGCATCCATTCAAGGACTCGAAACTCAAATAGGCTAGCTTACTAAGCTAATTTCTAAAAGACCATAAGGTGGTTTACTGAGCAACACCGAGACTAACCCTAAGGAGCAACTCCACGCCATCGACACGATTGATGAAGGAGGGTTAGCTAGAACCAAATCAGAGCCAAGTAAAGAAACTGTGGTAAGTAGAGGTAAGGGTGACGTAAGTAGCACTGAACCAGTTGTCAAAGAATATAAGCCTCGTGTCCCATATCCTAATGCGATAAGAAAAGACCGCACAGATGAACAATTCGGTAAATTCTTTAAACTCTTAAAGAAAGTACAAATTAACTTACCGTTTATTGAAGCTCTTTTGCAGATGCCAAACGCTGTTAAGTTTTTAAGAGAGTTTCTAACAAACAAATGAAAACTAGATGAGTTGTCTCATGTAGAGCTGAATGCAGTGTGCTTAGCCATTTTGCAAAATAAGCTACCCAACGAACTAAAAGATCTAGGGAGTTTTACAATTCCTTGTTTACTTGGTAGCTTAGATGTTAAAAATGCTTTAACTGATTTAGGAGCAAGTATTAATGTAACGGCATATAAATTGTTTAAACAACTAGGTCTTGGGAAACCTAAACAAACTAGGATGAGCATTCAATTGGCTAATAAAACCATTAGATTTTCTAAGGGTATAATTGAATATGTGTTAGTCAAAATTGATAAATTTATATTCCTAGTAGATTTTGTTGTTTTAGACATAGATGAAGATACCAATGTGCCATTAATTCTAGAGCGGCCCTTTTTAGCAATTGCTAGAACTATAATTGATATAGGCACAGGCAAGCTCACACTTCGTGTAGGTGATGACAAAGTTACTTTGCAAGCTCGTAATTCTAATAAGACTGTTAATGATAAAGATATTATTACGAGTTTTTGTAATAAGAATGATCTCACTGTCCAATCTTCTTTGCAGGATACTCTATACATAAGTGCAACCAAACCACAGACGAGTCCATCCAAGGAAAAAATACATGAAAAATGAATGCTACAGATTGAAGAACTAGACGAGTGGCTGAACTACCACCAAGAGGAACCAAAAATATGCCACGCCGAACCAAAGCATCACCATAATGACCCTAAGGTAAAAACGAATCAATTTAAGGTAGGGGATAAAGTCTTATTAGAGGGGAAGGATCCTCAAATTTCAAAACTTTATACAGGTGATACACCTCCTTTCACGGTAATGAAAATTTTCCCTTATGGTACAGTCGAGATAACACACAAGACATTTGGCACCTTCAAGGTAAACTATACTCGACTCAAACCTTATTTTGATAATGAGACTGATAGCAAGAGAGAGGAGTTCGAACTTCTCAAACCACTGAGACCCGTGCAAGCTTGAAAGAAGTCAAGCTTAGACTATAAACAAGCGCTTCTCGGGAGGCAACCCGAGCACTAACATAGTAAATTTCCTTTATTTAGGCCCTCGAACTCTAATTCATCAACTAAATTCCAGAATATAGGTTTTTCAAGCCACACGGCCATGCCCACGAGCGTGCCTAAGGCTGTGGAGACACCATGGGCAAAGACACGGCCGTGCGATACGGCCGTGTACAAGTAGGACAAAATTTTCCCAACACACGAGCTGCGACAAATAGCCACGGCCGTGCGATGTGGCCGTGGCCAATCCTGACAAATCGACACGGGCTTGCAATACGCCCATGCCCCCAGAGCGTGGTCGAACCTACTAATTTGACACAGGCGTGTGACATGCCCGTGCCCTAACCCTGTGGTCGAACCTGCCAATTCATACACGGGCGTGTGACCCCATACACGGGTGTGGGAGAAGCAAACATCACAAGACATGGCCGTGCGACACAGCCGTGTTCCATAACACGCCCAATGAACACGGGCGTGTGCCACGACTTAGGCGTGCCAAAACCCTTAAAATTCTAACCACATAGGCTAAAAACGATTCACACGGGCGTGTGCCATGCCCGTGTGCCCTAATTCCTATATAAACCCCTCACTATTCATCATCTCTTTCACTCAAAACCCTAACCCCTCTCCTGCCTCAGCCCATTCTAGCCCTTCCTAGTGCCGCCGTAGACTAACCCAAGTCACCATGCCCGTGCACCACTGCCACGACCGTGCTCCTCCGCTACAACTGCCCATTCGGTTCCCTTTTCTCTCTTTTCTCTTTGTTATTACCTCTTATTTTTCTATTTTATTTAGTTTCTATTTACTTTCATTGTTATATTCATTCATATTTTATCCTTTTAAGTTATTTTCAATATTTATTTAATACACATGCAATACATATGATCTATTGACTTAGAAGAATGCCATTTTGAACAATCCTTTGGCTGCCACCTTTAGTTATCTTAGGCAATTGACTGTTAGTGTATTTTTCTATTTTAAAACTCATCATAGCAACCATTATTCTGTTCAGTTCCATGCTTAGAATGAGTCGAATAACGAATTGCTTTCTTAGAATTAATTTTTACACTGAAATAGGTATTAATCCCTGATTGAACAATCTAGTATTGATTACCGTTAGTCATCACTTAGTTATTAACTCATGAATAATAATAATACATGCCCATTTTTATTGTTTTTCAATTTTTTTATTTTAGGAACAATGTCATCATCAAGAGGAAAGAAAGCTGTTGTCCCCACCTATAAAAAGCGAAAGGGGTCTGGTGGTTCTTCTTTCAGAGCCACAGCTGAAATTAAACACCCCTTCCTCTAGTTTCCACAAAGTTCCCGAGAGGAACTATTTTAAATTCTCAAAGTAAGACCCCTTGGAATAGGGAGGTGTATTGATTGGGCCGCATTAGAGCATGTCCAATTAGTAGACGCAGCTCGGGCCCTGTTAACGATGGACCCGTGAGACCAATTCTTCAAGATTATCGAGCCCACTTTCCTCGAGCTTACTTTAGAGCTCTTCTCCACATTCCACCTCCAGATAGTCATGTCTAGATATGGCGATCCAGGGCAGTCCCATTCTGCTCGAGGGCATTGTTCGATAGCTTAATGTACCGGAGTTCGGTACAGCACTGGGGCTATACATTAAGCAGCTTTGGAGGAGGAAAGCCTCTTCGAGCTTTACAGCCATATCTACTTCTCACCTTCTAAGTGTTGGCAGGCCCTGGTCCTTGCTCCGGCCACATACGACCCCAGTCACTCCAAGGCGACAGCTCTCGCCTTATTGCTGAGGTACCTATATGCTCTACTCGCACATACACTGACGGGTAGACAAGAGAGCACCAGTGTCGTCAACACCCACGACGCATACTTCTTATGGAGCATGTCACACAGGCATGTGCTCGACTTCGCTTACTTCATCGCCCATGCCATTCAGCACCACACAGAGTGGCATCGTAGGTGTGTGATCTCGATGAGCCCATACGTGACTCGCTTGGCCCGCTACTTCGACCTCCTCAACACAGCAGCCCGAACATCCTCCTATACTCTCATTGGCTAAATGTCCCCATAGGGCATCCAAAGTATGCTTCATATGAGGATGATTGAGCGCCAACGCAGGATCGACTCTCCTCAATACCGCTTATCTTAGTCCACTGAGTAGAAGGACCCAGAGGATATTCTTGATGATGTCCCTCCATCCCACAAGGAGCCACCGCCACCTCGCCGTCCAGTTCATGCGGCAGCTTCAGATCCTGTCACTTCTAAGCAATTCACACGATCGAGGAACAATATTTTCAGCGCCTTGATCACATTGATGCTACTGTATATAAGATTTGTCAGCATCTCCATCTCACACCACCACCCCTACCTCATGAACCATCTAAAGATTAGGACTCACGAGTCCTCTTATCTTCTTCTTTATTTTCCTTTTTATTTTCCTTTTTCCTTTTATTTCATTTAAACTTTATCATTTTCATTATTTGAATTTCAGTATTTTAAAAACTTAGTTTATTTTATTTCAAACAATTCATATTGGCTATTTCTTAGTGAGTACATTGTGCTAATCTAAATTCCTTAAAAATTTGTTAATGCTATCGCAGTTTCAAAAGAGCTTTACAGCTCAAATCCATCTCTAATAGGAAAACCCTGCCACGACTATCGGTTCCTACATGACCACAACTCTAGCCACCACGACACCGATCATGATATTCTGTTGGCACATAAATTGTGGATCAACACCCTTCCCGACAAATCTTCACACCTCGAACTCAAGGAATTCATCCAATATTCAGGGAGTTACACTTCTCTCCCTATCTTATGATTTTATGCTTATATTTTCACTTACTTTATCTTTGTACATTAAGGGCAATGTACATCTTAAGTGTGGGGGGACTCACTTTCATTCTTTGCATTATCCTCGAACCCTTGAAAATTTTTGCCACTAACTTTTTGCATTGTTCTCAAATCCCTGAACCTTAGCCTTAACAAATAGAATGAATTCTAATTGATTTATGATTTTTATTGATATATGGAGGATTAAGACATAGGTACTTATGCTTTGGTTATTCAAACTTTAAGACATTAGGGAATCAAGCATGATAAGTTGAAATTTTTGAGAATTTAAATTTTTCTAGGTTGTTTTTCCCCAATTTTAAGTGCTATCTTGAAATTTGAAATTCGTAGGATTGACACAAAAGCCATAATTTTGGTAAGATTTTTTAGCCTTTCGAGCATACATCCTTTCGTGCTCACTTTTATTGTTGCTTTGAGTGAGTCAATATTGATCTGTTATTTTAGAACTTGCTTCGATTATACATGTCAAGACCACATCATTGATTTGATATACCAAAATCATAAAAGCACCTATGTTTTAACCCACTTATTCCATAAAAGCCTACCTTCATAATTAACCCCTGGTGAACCCTATTGAACCTAACAAACCATTCATTGACTTACCCTTAATATTAACCTATAACCCATTTTTTGTTGAAATCCCTTCAATTATTTTGATCCCTATTTTTGTCGAGATTTGAGTTGAATAATTATCTAGCTATGTTCTCCTCTTCAGCTTGTAAGTTTATAAATATTCAATTTGTTCATAAAAAAAAACATATGTATATTTCAGTTGTAATTCAGTATTTTGCATATTTCCATGTAATTTTTGAGCTTCAATTTTTAAACGATGTTATCCAAAAGAAAAAAAAGCTTTATTCTAGGAATATATTTCAGTGATAGAGTTTTTCTAGTTAGATGATTTTTTAGTTCGATCTCGATTCTAACCCTCTTTTTTAGCTTGTGACCACATCCCTAACCAAGGCCACGTTACAACCCTTGAAAGACCTTTTGATCGATGTATCATGTCAATACATAGTAGTGGAGCTTTGATTTTCCTGCAAGCTTATGGTAATAACTTTTCATGTTGACTAATGAGTACTTAATTTCTGAACCCTAAACACTTCGAGTGGGTAGAGTGAATCTTTAGTGAGGATGTCAACGCTTGTTGATTTTGAGTTCAAGGTAATTACCTAGAAGAGGGGAGGAAACCTATGTTTCTGTGATAAAATTCTCAACTTAGATTGTTTACGACTTTAATTTTCTTTCGGTTGAATTCTCAATGTATGATTACTTGTGGATTAGTTTGAAACATTATTGATAAGGATTATGAGTTAAGAAGAATGATTTTTAATTATGAGTTGAGATTTTTGCTTAAGGACAAGCAAATGTTTAAGTGTGGGGGTATTTGATAAACTATAAATTATACATATTTCTATCCCATATTTAGCACATTTATGGATGAATTATCATTGAATTTTTGGAATTTGATGCTCCTAATCCTTTAATTTCATGTTTTATACTGGGGAGAGCATAGGAGAGTGAAAAGAACAAGAAACAGGCTGAAAATGGAGAAAATGGGCCAAAGCAAGGAAACGACATGGCTTGGAGTTCAACACACGGGTAACCCACATGGTCGTGCCATATTAACAGGCTCGAGCACGGCCTAGGCTCGATTCACACGGGTGTGTCCCTGTTGTGATGAAGTTCAATTTCACGTAGAAAAGGCTACTTAGGGGCTAAGAAGGACATTCCAAACTCTATACAAAGACCCTAGGTGGCAACTATAAGGGTGTACAATCTTCCTGCCAAGATGGAGAGTAAAAGGCAGGGAATTACTCGAAGGAAAGCCGATTGATCCATCTCAAAAGCCAGGATCTACATCAAGACAAAGGATCTCCCTTTAATCCTTTCAGGAGTTTTGAGTTTTCTTATGTTTTGTTATTTTCTTTATTCTGAGATGTTTCTTTTTATAAACATGAACTAAACCCCCAAATACCTGAGGGGGATGAAACCTAAGATGAATCTTGTTATTGTTATCTAAACTATATGATAAATATTCAATTTGTTCTTAATTGTGTTTTTTAATTCTTAAATTGATATTTTTGGGATATTAATTTAAGTCGAATATGATTAGGCAGAGGAGCAATAGTCCCTATTTAAAAGTAGATCCAACACAATTAAGCAGAGTTGATCGGAATCCTAGACATAGGACGACGAAAATCTGCCGAATTAGAGTTAAATCTAATATGGGGATTCATAGATTGAATTAATGCAAGACTAGGGGTTTTAATTAGAAAGAGATTTCAATTAATCAACCTAGGATTAGTTGTTCTTACTCTCGACGGAGATATTTACATAATTTAGGGATCTCTACGGATCAAGTTGAATAAAGAAATCGTCTGGTTCAGAGTTAGATAATAAGTGAAGTCTAAGTGGATTCTTCCTTAGGTATTGTCTTTATCATTCAGTTTTCCTAAAGTAATTCCCCAATTTACTTTTTGTCACATTCTTAGTTTAGTTTAGAGTTAATTAATTTACACAAACTCTTTCTTTATTTTAGGCTAGATAATAGGAAGAAAGTCATTACTAGTACTTTTAGTTCCTTGGATTCGATATTCCGGTCTTGCCATTAACTATACTACTATTCATAGGTGCGCTTTCCTTTTATCGTGATAATAGTTAGTTTCTAGGTACGATCATAGGTGCGCTTGCCTTTTATCTTAATAATAGTTAGTTTCTAGGTACGATCAATTTTATTACTTCATCACAATCACGAGATCACGAGTCCTAAAAATTTGGTTATAATTATTATTAAATTTTCTGATATATGTAAATAAATCATGGACTATCATCTCCATATAGGAATTATTTAATTTTTTTATATTTAGAATAATTCATGTGAGCTGGAAATGGACAAAAGTATTATGTAATCAATTTTCCCTGATGAATCCTGAAGAAGCAAGATGCATCCAAGACTGATCAAGACGACGAAAACCTAATCTAGCAAACTGACAAAAGATGGACAGTGGTCCAGTGGCGAAGGTTGTCCATGGTTCGATGATGGTGGCCAAAAGTGGTCACTGGTGGCCTAGTGGTGACCCAATGGCGACCTGACGATGACAATGACATAAATTATAATGGCAGTGGAAGTCCATGGTGACAATAGTAGTTCGACAATAGATCCTATTGTGTTTTTCAAGTCATTTGTATTTTGGGTAAAAACCTCAAAAATTAAGATATTTGGCTTTCAACAAGAACACCTAGATAGGTTTTGTTGTAACCATTATAATTATATTTTTTTTGGATTAAATCATGGAAACTTTAGTTGGTCAGAGTCATTTAATTTTATGCTTTTATATGGTAGCATGAAGTTATTTAAATTGACTGCAAAAGTATGTTCATACATATGTGTGATAAACATGTCATATAGTTTAGGAATAGAATGTCCATGTACTTGTCATGCATTTATTAGTCATTCATGATTGAAACTAGGCGTAAAAACCTTAAATGTCCCCAAACAAGACCTACGGTCTCTATCAATAGTCTCCTATGACGACATGACAATTTAACTATCCCATAATAGGATTGTCATGTCTACTTCACTTAAGAGATTTCCTAAAAGAAAGAATTATATTGTTATCGTATGATAGTTGGCCGACCACATTGTATGTAACACCCCATACTCGACCCAATTGTTGGGTTTGAACTGTAACACCCCAAACCCGACCCAGACGTTACGGCCAAGTCTGATGTGTCACATTGAAGTGTTTTTCGAAAACCCTGTTTTCATTGAAAACCCTTCTTAAATGTTTAAAAACTTTTACCGTTAAACTTGTATAAAACCTTAGTTTGTGTTTATTTTTTTCCAAAACGTGATTTCATTGTAATAAGAATATAACGGCTTTGTAAAATCTTATGGAAAATTATAAAAGCTTGAAAACCTTTGCAGTTACGAAAACATGTTATTTTAAAAACAGTTTAAGTTATCAAAAAATCAGATCCTCTTTATTATGGCTTAAAGTGAATGGAAGCTGGGCACCAGGTAGGATTCCAGAAAAGAGGAGGTGAGTCGAATAGACTGCTTAAGTACCAAGCTCTTCTTGGATCCACTCCTAGACATGCACACGACCATTGCCACACTTTAACTATTTAAAATATTTATTTACGAGAACATTTAAAATTGCGGAAGCTTTGCTTGGTTATCATGTTTATTTTGAAAACAAGTACTTTTATAAAAATCGCGTCTTAAAATCATTCATTTCCAAATTGATTTAAATAATATCCTACTTAAGCTAAAGTCAATTTAAATAAGTAAAGAATAAAAACCCAAAAAAATAATAATAATTAAAGAGGCCCTTTTACAACCCAAAACCAAAAATTGATAATTAAATCTAAATTGAAATAGGTAACTTAATTAAAATCCAACAGTCCAGTCCATGTGGCCACTCTGAATCCCTCCCAGCTCCAAGTCCACCAATCTAAGGCTCACCTGTAAGGATGGAAGGAAAAAGGGTGAGTTTGGAAAACTCAGTGTGTACAGAAAGCCCATCCAAAGCCCACATCGGCTCGAGCACACTGGGCCTGAGCCCTAACCAGTCTTAGTCAGATACTGGGCCGAAGCCCTATTCAGATTACAGATACTGGGCCAAAGCCCTATAACAGATACTGGGCCGAAGCCCTATTCAGATAACAGTTTGGCCCATAGGCCCATAACAGTACAGTACAGTATAACAGTATGAATGCAACCTAATTGGGGAGACTACTCAACCCACCAACCGATACACACCACCCGTACCAGCCAACACACCATGTGGGGAATAACTCGACCCACCCAGCCCACACACCACAATTGCAGCATGGCTGCTCAGATAAACAGTATACGAGGCAAAGCCCCTTTTAGAAACAGTACGAGGCATAGCCCCTTTCAGTACGTGGCAATGCCACTAGCACTTCCTCCATCAATAAATCCCAAATCCCATGCAACAGATATCATGATATGGCATGCAGTAAACATAAACAGTAAATCATGCAATTCAGTCAAATTCAGCCCTAGGGGTATAATGGTCATTTACACCTAGGGGTAAAACGGTAATTTCGCACCCTAAAGGGTATTTTAGTCATTTACACTATTATCACAAGTTTCAAGCATGTTACAGTCACTAACAATCATTATTTTTATCTTAGCATTCAACTTAACAGTTTTAAGCAGTTTCAGTTACTAGGCCCTAAAACCCCTAATGGGCCCTATAGCCCCTATTAGTAAATTAAGCCCATTTTGTCCAAGTTTCATATTCAGTTACCGATCTTAGCAGTTTCAATCCTACAGTCTAATAGAACATAATTATTTCCTATTTTTACCCAATATTACCTATGTTTACCCAATTGGGCCCAAAAGCCCATTGGGCCCACATTCGGCCCATCGAGGCCCAACTTATCGAAGTGCACGAAATTGCACACTCAACTAACTTACCACTTATGGTTACAGATCCCATGATTTCCAATCATCTTGTGAGCATTCGTACATTCACAAGACCACATAATACCAACTTTCGGTTAATTGGCCTTTGCCGAATTAGACTAAAGAAGGGTTCGATACACACCTGATTAATGTCAAAACGTTGACGAGATCCCCACATGATTATCCTATAATCGATCACTGACTTATTAGATTACGAATCCATGAAAACCATTGTAGAATCACTTATCACATTCGACCAAAATAAAGCATTGACAACGACTTACCTTGTCGATGTCTAACTACTAGATCTAACTGCTTAGCCTTCAATACTCCTTGATTGCTTGCCCTTAAGTCCACGCTAAACACATTTGAAACCAAAAGAAGAGACTATTAAAGTCCTTAGTCCAAAACGTTAGCCACCCCCTAGGGGTTTCGGCTCTTTTTTTTCCTTAAGGCATCAATAACTCATAAAAAGGTTCGAACACTTACCAAAATGTTATTTTGCTGTAGTACTAATCTCGATCTGCCATAGTTCAAATCATGAATACGAAAAGAGTCATGTTCACGCTCTATAGTTCGGCTTTTGAAACACCACAGATCACGAAGGTTTCGATTAAATAAAAAAAAGATGAGAGATTCGACTTCTAGAGGATTCGGCTTAGGGACTTTTGAGAAAGATTGAGAAAGAAAAGAGAAATTGAAAAATAGAGATAATAGAAGAGAGGAGATGATAGTATAGGTTTGGTTTGAAAGAAATCAAAAAAAGGAAGAGATGAAATAAAAGAAGAAAATAAGAGGAAAAAGAAGAGTAGAAGAAGATAGGTTCGATTAGAAAAGATGAACAAAAAGGGAATAATTCCTAAAAGAAGAAATTCGGTACTTAATTAATTCTCCCCATCTAAATCAAATTCCTATAATTGCTCCTTGAATTTTGCTACCACCGGATTTAAATTCCATCCAAAACAAATTTGAATTGCTTCCAAGTTCTTCCTTGATTTTAGCTAAAAAACAAAAGTTTGAATTTAATTCAAACTTTTCCCAACGAATGGCAGCTTATCCACCGCTTGCACAGCAAGTGTCCCGCACAGCACGCTGCTAGGAAGCGCCCCAGCCCCGCACGTCTCCTTCCGCGCACGCACAACAAGAAGGCCTCCCCTCTTGCGCGTAGCGCTGCTCGAACCTGGGACATCCAGGTAACCCAACACGCTGCTGGCCACTGGAACACGCTTTCTTCTTTGATATAATAGCGTTTCGCTTAAGTTTAAACATTACCTGCTGACATCCTGGGTCCTTTTCTAAAAAAAAAAAACAGAACATACATGCGCCTGCCTGGACTCGAACCCGTGCCACCCTGGGACTCCTAACGCACCGCTACCACTGTGCCACAAGCCTTTTTGTGGCATAACTCAGTCGCAACTATACTTAAACCCTACCTTAGCGTGACCTGGCTTCTAAAAATAAAAAGCAACCTTGCGCGCACCGTGCCTTGAACCCAGGCACTTCCTACAACCTCCTAGCGCCACTGCCACTGGACCAAGCTTCCTTCTGTGTCTAAACTCAGCGTAAAATATATATAAGTCCTATTGCCCAGATTCCCCTAAAGAAGCAAAAATTACTAATTTTTTTTTCTAGAATTTTGGATTAAACCCAAAGTTTCCCCACAATATAAATACTTCCAAATTTATTTAGAAACTAAATTTTAACACCAAATTAATAATAATGTCATATATATTTTTATATAAGTAATAAAAATAAAAATAATAACAATAATAATTTTATAAATATATTTTTATAAAAATTTCAAATACAGTAATTTTTTTCTTAATAATAATAGTTATAATTTTCATAAATCAGTAAAAATAAATACAGTAAAATTTTCTAATAATATTTTAATTTAAACACTAAATTAACAACAATAATTTTATAAACATATTTGTATCTAATAATTATAATGATAATAATAATTTATAATTTTCATAAAAATTTAAAATATCAGTAATAATAACAGAAATATTTTATCAATAATAATTAATTAAATTTCTTTTTTTTAAACACTAGTAATATTTAAAACTTCTCAATATTCAGATTTTCTTCTATCAGCATCCTGACTCAAAGCCCAATTCTTCTAGACCCAAATTCAGGGTTTTGCAACTCTACCCCCTTAAAGAAATTTCGTCCTCGAAATTTCAAAACTAAAATAATCGTGCAACACTATGTTACTACGCTACCGCTGCGCACCCTGATCTAAATAATTTTAGTACTACCCAGAACATCTAATTACCGAGGTAAATATCTATCCAACACACATACCAAATAACTACAAAGATCTTAATTCAAAATTTCAGTATTTATTCAAATATTTATGCTGAGATAGTATTTCAAAGTTTTTGTTCTTACAGAATCATATCCTAGCTACAGTCTCAATTTTTTAGTTTCCCTACAGTCTCAGTCTCTACAATTTTTTAGTATTACTCTATCTACAGTATCATAGAAAAGTCTCAAGTCTATCTACAGTACAGTTCAGTATAAGAGAAGGAATACTTACAGACTTGGTGCCGGGGATTCAGTGTGCCACATCTCAATTTATCAAATTTCAGAAAAATTCAGAAAGATCAATTTCTCAAAGCATGTTGATTTACAGGAAACAGTTTGAAAAAAAAATCTCTTTAAAACAGAAAATTTTCAAAAATCTAAGTTTTCCAAAAATACCCTTCTTGAGCTTAAAAATTTTGAAAACCTTTTTGGACCCGATCCACAGCCGAGTTGTTGCAACCGGGCTCTGATACCACTAAATGTAACACCCCAAACCCGGCCCAGACATTACGACCAAGTTTGATGTGTCACATTAAAGTGTTTTTCGAAAACCGTGTTTTCATTGAAAACCCTTCTTAAATGTTTAAAAACTTTTACCGTTAAACTTGTATAAAACCTTAGTTTGTGTTTATTTTTTTCCAAAACGTGATTTCATTGTAATAAGAATATAACGGCTTTGTAAAATCTTATGGAAAATTATAAAAGCTTGAAAACCTTTGCAGTTACGAAAACATGTTATTTTAAAAACAGTTTAAGTTATCAGAAAATCAGATCCTCTTTATTATGGCTTAAAGTGAATGGAAGCTGGGCACCAGGTAGGATTCCAGAAAAGAGGAGGTGAGTCGAATAGACTGCTTAAGTACCAAGCTCTTCTTGGATCCACTCCTAGACATGCACACGACCATTGCCACACTTTAACTATTTAAAATATTTATTTACGAGAACATTTAAAACTGCGGAAGCTCTGCTTGGTTATCATGTTTATTTTGAAAACAAGTACTTTTATAAAAACCGCGTCTTAAAATCATTCATTTCCAAATTGATTTAAATAATATCCTACTTAAGCTAAAGTCAATTTAAATAAGTAAAGAATAAAAACCCCAAAAATAATAATTAAAGAGGCCCTTTTACAACCCAAAACCAAAAATTGATAATTAAATCTAAATTGAAATAGGTAACTTAATTAAAATCTAACAGTCCAGTCCATGTGGCCACTCTGAATCCCTCACAGCTCCAAGTCCACCAATCTAAGGCTCACCTGCAAGGATGGAAGGAAAAAGGGTGAGTTTGGAAAACTCAGTGTGTACAGAAAGCCCATCCAAAGCCCACATCGGCTCGAGCCCACTGGGCCTGAGCCCTAACCAGTCTCAGTCAGATACTGGGCTGAAGCCCTATTCAGATTACAGATACTGGGCCAAAGCCCTATAACAGATACTGGGCCGAAGCCCTATTCAGATAACAGTTTGGCCCATAGGCCCATAACAGTACAGTACAGTATAACAGTATGAATGCAACCCAATTGGGGAGACTACTCAACCCACCAACAGATACACACCACCCGTACCAGCCAACACACCATGCGGGGAATAACTTGACCCACCCAGCCCACACACCATAGTTGCAGCATGGCTGCTTAGATAAACAGTATACGAGGCAAAGCCCCTTTCAGAAACAGTACGAGGCATAGCCCCTTTCAGTAACATGGCAATGCCACTAGCACTTCCTCTATCAATAAATCCTAAATCCCATGCAACAGATATCATGATATGGCATGCAGTAAACATAAACAGTAAATCATGCAATTCAGTCAAATTCAGCCCTAGGGGTATAATGGTCATTTACACCTAGGGGTAAAACGGTAATTTCGCACCCTAAAGGGTATTTTAGTCATTTACACTATTACCACAAGTTTCAAGCATGTTACAGTCACTAACAGTCATTATTTTCGTCTTAGCATTCAACTTAACAGTTTTAAGCAGTTTCAGTTACTAGGCCCTAAAACCCCTAATGGGCCCTGTAGCGCTTATTAGTAAATTAAGCCCATTTTGTCCAAGTTTTATATTCAGTTACCGATCTTAGCAGTTTCAATCCTACAGTCTAATAGAACATAATTATTTCCTATTTTTACCCAATATTACCTATGTTTACCCAATTGGGCCCAAAAGCCCATTGGGCCCACATTCGGCCCATCGAGGCCCAACTTACCGAAGTGCACGAAATTGCACATTCAACTAACTTACCACTTATGGTTACAGATCCCATGATTTCCAATCATCTTGTGAGCATTCGCACATTCACAAGACCACATAATACCAACTTTCGATTAATTGGCCTTTGCCGAATTAGACTAAAGAAGGGTTCGATACACACCTAATTAATGTCGAAACGTTGACGAGATCCCCACATGATTATCTTATAATTGATCACTGACTTATTAGATTACGAATCCATGAAAACCATTGTAGAATCACTTATCACATTTGGCCAAAATAAAGCATTGACAATGACTTACCTTGTCGATGTCTAACTACTAGATCTAACTGCTTAGCCTTCAATACTCCTTGATTGCTTGCCCTTAAGTCCACGCTAAACACATTTGAAACAAAAAGAAGAGACTATTAAAGTCCTTAGTCCAAAACGTTAGCCACCCCCTAGGGGTTTCGGCTCTTTTTTTTCCTTAAGGCATCAATAACTCATAAAAAGGTTCGAACACTTACCAAAATGTTATTTTGCTGTAGTACTAATCCCGATCTGCCATAGTTCGAATCACGAATACGAAAAGAGTCATGTTCACGCTCTATAGTTCGGCTTTTGAAACACCACAAATCACGAAGGTTTCGATTAAATAAAAAAAGATGAGAGATTCGACTTCTAGAGGATTCGGCTTAGGGACTTTTGAGAAAGATTGAGAAAGAAAAGAGAAATTGAAAAATAGAGATAATAGAAGAGAGGAGATGATAGTATAGGTTTGGTTTGAAAGAAATCAAAAAAAGGAAGAGATGAAATAAAAGAAGAAAATAAGAGGAAAAGGAAGAGTAGAAGAAGATAGGTTCGATTAGAAAAGATGAACAAAAAGGGAATAATTCCTAAAAGAAGAAATTCGGTACTTAATTAATTCTCCCCATCTAAATCAAATTCCTATAATTGCTGCTTGAATTTTGCTACCACTGGATTTAAATTCCATCCAAAACAAATTTGAATTGCTTCCAAGTTCTTCCTTTATTTTAGCTAAAAAACAAAAGTTTGAATTTAATTCAAACTTTTTCCACCGAATGGCAGCTTATCCACCGCTTGCACAGCAAGTGTCCCGCACAGCACGCTGCTAGGAAGCGCCCCAGCCCCGCACGTCTCCTTCCACTCGCGCACAACAAAAAGGCCTCCCCTCTTGCGCGTAGCGCTGCTCGAACCTGGGACATCCAAGTAACCCAGCACGCTGCTGGCCACTGGGACACGTTTTCTTCTTTGATATATTAGCGTTCCGCTTAACTTTAAACATTATCTGCTGACATCCTGGGTCCTTTTCTAAAAAAAAAAAACAGAACATACATGCGCCTGCCTGGACTCGAACCCGTGCCACCCTGGGACTCCTAACGCACTGCTACCACTATGCCACAAGCCTTTTTGTGGCATAACTCAGTCGCAACTATACTTAAACCTTACCTTAGCGTGATCTGGCTTCTAAAAATAAAAAGCAACCTTGCGCGCACCGTGTCTTGAACCCAGGCACTTCCTACAACCTCCTAGCGCCACTGCCACTGGACCAAGCTTCCTTCTGTGTCTAAACTCAGCGTAAAATATATATAAGTCCTATTGCCCAGATTCCCCTAAAGAAGCAAAAATTACTAATTTTTTTTTCTAGAATTTTGGATTAAACCCAAAGTTTCCCCACAATATAAATACTTCCAAATTTATTTAGAAACTAAATTTTAACACCAAATTAATAATAATGTCATATATATTTTTATATAAGTAATAAAAATAAAAATAATAACAATAATAATTTTATAAATATATTTTTATAAAAGTTTCAAATACAGTAATTTTTTTCTTAATAATAATAGTTACAATTTTCATAAATCAGTAAAAATAAATACAGTAAAATTTTCTAATAATATTTTAATTTAAACACTAAATTAACAACAATAATTTTATAAACATATTTGTATCTAATAATTATAATGATAATAATAATAATTTATAATTTTCATAAAAATTTAAAATATCAGTAATAACAACAGAAATATTTTATCAATAATAATTAATTAAATTTCTTTTTTTTAAACACTAGTAATATTTAAAACTTCTCAATATTCAGATTTTCTTCTATCGGAATCCCGACTGAAAGCCCAATTCTTTTAGACCCAAATTCAGGGTGTTACATGAACTATAGGATGCAACATTAGTTGTCAAAGCAATTAACTATATACAAATTCCATCATTTATCATCAATATATAGGTCCTACATGCATAAAACACAATATTTAATAATTTTTGGGTCATATATGAGCTTACGAAAGCCCATCTGATACAAACTCGGTTGATATGGTTATGAGTCATAGTGTTTGCCTGATCGAGAAATTGAGTAAGTGTTTAGCTTATAGCGAAATAGACTGGAAAAATGAAGAATAGGTTCAAACAAAAAGGATGCAAAGAGGGTTTAGGAAAAACGGATGGATAGATTCAACTAAGTCCAAGAGTGAACCAACAATAAAAAGGATTGTTGACCCAAAACTTATGCGGCACGTAGAAGGTAATTTGGTTTGAGAAACAATAAGCAAAAACCTTGACTCGCTATCTAACAAGATTGGAACCAAAGGTATAATGAACGCCATACTTGAAGGGATAAGTTCAGATATTAAAGGAAAGATAAGGGCCACAAGCCTAGCTTGATAAGTTAGATCAGTCCCAAAGAGAACAAGGAGAATACTCACAAGTTTCAAATATTTCATAAAAATATAGCAAAAAGTTGTCTAATCAAAACAATGCTTTCTTACAAACTTATAGGCATTATTATGATTATTCAAATTCAACATTCATATCAGCTATTAACAAAATATTTAAATTCAGTTATAACTCTTAATGGGCAGCCAAAGAGTCATGTCTTTTCACTTGATTCATGCATAGCTAAAAAGTCATGCCTTTTCACTTGATGAAGGCTTAATGGCCCATTAAATGTATTGCTTGATGTCCCTTCATTTTTCCCCTTAACCAAATGCCTTAATGCTTGTGTATTCATCTCTTTAATTGGCACCATAACTAGCTTTGAGTGCATGAAACCGATCAAACTTGAAGAGTCACTTTTGGTCCATTTGAAAAGCCACCATAATAAGCTTTGAGTGCTTCAATATACACCAAAAAGTTTCCAAATATGCACCAACAATTAAGTGACCAAATGCATACTCTCTTATACCAAAACTGAACAGCCAATTGAATGTGATAGCATTTAATTCTTCTTGGCAAACAAACAGCCTTATTGTAGCTTTAAAATATGTGACCAGCCTTTTGGACTTTCCTACAACAAACTATGAAACACACAATTAATTTATTTAAGAAAAATTAAACACACTATAACTTATGCATTGAAACATAATAGCCAAATAACATACTTATATAAACAAACTCAAACATATGTAATAACTAAGATGCTTAAATGCATGGTTCAATTAAGATGTAAACTAAATGAACAATGAATTACTTAATGCATGACTTCATTAAAAGATGCAAACTTTAACTATCAAGGGAGTTACATAATGCATGACATAATTTATGATGCAATCTTAACTAACATGAGAGTTACATAATGCATGACTTTGTTAAATACAAAACATATAATGCATGTCATAATTAAAAGATGTAGATCAATAATGCAAGACATTAATTAAAGATACATTTAATAAACAAGACATAATTAAAGAATAACATTATAATAACTAAAATAACTAAAATAAATAAATCAAAGTCCTTATTCCAACTACCAAATTAACAAACGGGAATTAAATCTTCATTGGCGTCGGGTTATGTCGTAACATGATGCAGCTGGCATCGCATCATACCTTCCCTCTTGAAGACGATTTGTCCTCAAATCGGGCCATTTGCTTGCGATGAACTTCTCAATATCACGAACCCTGTTGTGCTTAAACATGACAGAATCGCTTCAAAAAACCTAAAAATCACAAATGGTTCGGAAAGGAAATATGGTATTTGCATACCCTCCCTCTTTAGGAGAATACCATTTCGACTTGTCACCTATACAAGAATGAAACAAATCAATTACACTATAAGTTATAAGCACAAAAGAAACTTCTGAAATGCTATTCATGAATAAACCAATGCCGGGATCAAAAATGGAAATTGGTCTTACCTTTCCACAATGAATAAAAAATTTCATGGTTGGCAACATAGAAGGATTGAAAGCCATAATCATGCAAAACATGTTCGAATCTTTTAAACCACAATTGAGAACAACCTCAAGAATCATAGATTTGATTTTGACTTTGTAAGTCAATAGTATTCACTAATTTTATTTTCAAACAAAATGATAAAATTTGGGACAGATGAAAAGGTTCAACACATTTATTCACAATATATTTACGATGCTCACCTTCACTTGGCAACAACTTAGGAATGTATACTCCAGGCTTTAAAACATAGTTTTGATCACTCGTTCCACAATGCAACAAAATTTTGTTTTCACAGGGAAATCACACATGCCAAGTAAACCATATTTAGGTAGACAAACATGCAAACATTCAAGCTTCTCAAATCTTATTCGAAGAGGTAGACAAAGGCATGAAAATTTTGCACAAGGGTTTAGAGATTTCTCATGAACATTGCAATCAAACAAATTAAACGTCTTACGTGAAAACTCTTTACCACATATGCTAGACAAAGAAGATGCGAGCATACAATCATTCAAACTGTCAATCCTTTCACATTTCATTCAAAAAGACATGCTTATACATGAGAGTTTTGCACAAAAATTTAAAGAATTCACATAACCATCACAATCGAATAAATCAAGCTTTTTATGTGAATAATTGCTATCATGCACGTCCAAAGTTTGTATAGGCTGAATTAATCCAACGTCATCAACAATTTTAGCATCAAAATATTCAACATAAGAACAAATCCTCTTAACACTTCTTGAAATAGAATCACCAACAACAATAGAAGAATGATGATTATCAAAATCAAAGTGAGGAGATCTTTCAAAAACTAAGTCACCAGCAATCTTATCAATATTCAAATTGGTTTACCGTAATTCAATGGCTAAAGACTCATTACCTTGCTTACCTTTAAACGCTTGTGGACTAGTTTCACTTCCAATCTTACCTTTCTCGGTCAATCAGAATCGTCTCTCATCAGAAAGGTATTAAAGTTGGAACTTGTCAATTGGTTCCTTAGACACTTGAAAACAAGAAACAATACGAGGAGAACTCACATGTTGGTTAGTAAAGACATTCCTCACTTTTTCTTGTTCTCTCTCATCTTTTTCACTTGTTTCTTTTACACTTTCTTTTATATCTTCAATCCATTTCTCTTTTTCAAATTTTGTTTCTTTCTCACATGCCTTTTCAATCTCAATCTCGTTTTACTTTTTCTCACACTCTTTTTCTTTTTCAAATTCTTTTTCTTTCATTTTTTTCTCTCAATTTCATTTAGGATTCGTTCATTTTCTCGTAATAACGTTTCTTGCCTCTCTTTTCTTTTTATTTCTTTTTCCCAATTCCTTTTGTTACAAGAAGAAGATAGTATATAAGAATCATAATGACAAACTTCTCATTGGAAAGAAGTGGAAGAATCCTCATATGAGTCACGATCATCTCTTCGTGGATAACCCTCCGTGGATGATAGCTTTGATGTTTACCTATTTGGAAAGAAGTGCAAGAATCCTCATATCAGTCACGATCATCCAATGTGAATCAACTAGTGACTCAGATTTTCAAATTGGGGTCAACGATTATTTGATGTTCCGAGGTAAAGTTTGCGTTCCGAAAGATGCTAAGTTGATTCAGAAAATTTTGCATGAAGCATACAGTGGTTGTCTGTCAGTTCATCCAGGTAGTATGAAAATGTACAATGATTTGAAGAAATTGTATTGGTGGCCTGGTATGAAAAGAGATATTTCTAAGTTTGTATCGAAGTGTTTGATTTGTCAACAAGGAAAGGCCAAACACCAAGTACCTTCGGGTTTGCTTTAGCCAGTGATGGTACTCAAGTGGAAATGGGATAGAATTATGATAAACTTCATAATGGGTTTGCCTTTTACCTCGAGGAAGAAAGACGTCGTATGAGTTGTTGTTGATAGGCTAACTAAGTAGGTTTATTTTATTCCAGTTCACTTGATAAGTTGGCTGAACTGTACATTGCTGAGATTGTGAGATTGCACGGAGTGCCTATTTCTATTATTTCAGATAGAGATTTGAGATTTACTGCGAGATCTTGAAAGAGGTTGTAAGTAGCTTTGGGTATGAAATTGAATTTTAGTACCATGTTTCATTCGCAAATGGATGGTCAATTGGAAAGAGTAATTCAGATTCTTGAGATATGCTCCGATGTTGTGTTTTAGAGTTTGAAGGTAGTTGAGAAAAATATCTACCTTTGGTTGAGTTTGCTTACAACAATAGTTTTCAGTCGAATATTAAGATGGAACTGTATGAGGCATTGTATGACCGTAAATGTCGAACTCCTTTGTATTGGACTGAGCTCAGTGAGAGACAGATTCATGGGATTGATCTAGTTAAAGAAATCGAAGAAAAAGTAAAAGTAATTCATGATTGTTTGAAAGTCGCTTCAGATCGGCAAAAGTTATATGCAAACTTGAAAAGAAAAGAGATCAAGTTTCAGATTGGTGATAAAGTATTTCTGAAAGTATCTCCGTGGAAGAAGATTTTGAGATTTGGCTGTAAAGGCAAGTTGATTCTGTGTTTTATTGGTCCGTATGAGGTAATTGAAAGGATAGGGCCAGTGACATATCAGTTAGCCTTACCGGTAAAGTTGGAAAAAATTCACAATGTGTTTCATGTGTCAATGTTGCGATGATATCATTCCGATCCTTTGCATGTGATTTCTCTAATAGAAGTTGAGATTCAACCAGATATGACATATGATGAAGAACCGATTAATATTTTGGCTCGGGAAGTCAAACAATTGAGGAATAAAAGTATAGCCCTAATAAAAGTATTATGGAAAAGACATGGGGTAGAAGAGGCTACGTGGGAACTCGAGGAAGCCATGAGAAAACAGTACCCAAACCTCTTTTCCGGTAAGATTTTCGAGGATAAAATCCTTAAAGGGGAGATAGTTGTAACAGCCCGATTTAGGGCCAAGTTGGAACAGTGGTTTTGGGACCATGAATCTGAAGTAGAAAAATTTATTGTGATAAGATTTTAAGGTTTATAGTCTGATAGAAAGCATATGTGAAAGTTTCGTTATGAAATTTTATCGATAGGGGGTCCAATTAGACTAGTAGGACTAAATTGCAAAAAGTACAAAATATGTGCTCTAGAAGCATTGGGTGCTTAATTGTAATGAATCTATAAATTAGAGGTCCTTATTTAGTAATTAGACCATTATATATCATGATGGACAAAAAAGGACATTGAAGGGACACAATTTTAAAGAAAGGCTTTAGGGGCATTTTAGTCATTTGGTTAATAAAAGAATAAAAAGAGAAAAGTAAAGAAAAAACTTTCTCCTACCTTGGCCAAAAATCACAAGGAGACCATAGCTAGTGTTTCTTCAACTTCCAAGCTTGATTGTAAGTGCATCCTAGCCCCGTTTTTAATGCTTTTGAAGTCGTTATCACTCGATTTACCTATTCCTACCATTATTTTGAAGTGGGGTTCATGTTTAAAAATTTACCCAGGTGTGACATGCATGTATTTTTATGTGTAATGGTAGAAAATGAAAGTTTAGTGTTAGATAAACGACTTTTATTAAGTGATTTTTGATAAAAATGTCAAAAAGGACCTTTTTGCAAATGTTATAAAATATGTAGTAGAAATGTGAAATAAAAGGGTTGTTATAAGCATGAAAGAGGTTCGGCTAGGCTTGGGTTTTGAGAAAAATGAATACATTTCATTTTATGAGCCTAGGGACTAAAGTGTAAATAGTGAAAAGTTAGGGGCAAAAATATAATTTTGCCTTAATATGATTTTTGGGTTGAATTGAATAATGTGGTAATTAAACGGGCTAAATTTATTATTATAGATCAAGATAGATGAGTTTCTGACGTAGATTAGGGAAAGAACAAGATTGTGGACTAAATTGCAAATATTAGTTATTTTTTGTATCGAGGTAAGTTTATGTGTAAATAATTTAACAACCCAATTTCGAGTCTAATCAAAATAGATGGTTTCGAGACCACTTAACTGAGTTAAAATATTTATTTTATTATGTCTTATAGCATGATAGAGTTACTATGAGAAAGTTTTGTATAGAAATTTTACAGATTAAATAGTTAATTAGGTAAAAAGGACTAAATCTCGTAAAGCAAAAAATAGGTGTTCTATGTGTTAAATGGATTAAATGGCTCTGGCTTTTTAAATGGAAGGCCTAAGTTGATATTATCCCTTTTATTAAGTTAGTGGACATTTATGTCCATATATTTCATGACTTTTAAATGGTTTTATAAAGGTTAAAAGTGTAAAATGATTTATTTGTTATTATTAATTAAAAAAAAAACCATGTAGTGTTTTATTCATCTTCTTTAGCCGATTCTAAGAAGAAATAAGAAGCCATTGTTAGGTTACATTCGGCCAATGCTTTCCAAGTCAATTAAGGTGCGATTTTTAATCCGTTTTTAATGATTTCTATGTTTTTGAGCTCATTGCAGCTTGATATAGCTGACCCGTACCCTGATTTCTAAAATTGATAATGTTTTTGAGATGTTCCATTGTTGAATACATGTGTGTTTTGTAGTTCTCGGCTAGATTATTGATGGTTGTTTAGTGATATACAAGTTTTATATAGTGATTTTTGACAAAAATGTGAATTTGGGGTTAAATTGAAAAAGATAGAATTTTTATGGTTAGAAATGTGAATAATTGAAAGATATGTGCTTGTATGGAATACTTGAGTATTCGGCTATGATGAATTGTGGTTATTATTGAGTAATTTCTATTTTGTGTATTAAGGGCTAAATTGTCAAAGTATGAAAATATAAGCGCTATTTTGCAAAATGGCTAAAATACAAGTGTTTGGACTAAATGGAATATGATAGTGAATAATTGAGTTAAATTTGTATTAATATAGATCAAGACAAACAAATCTGAAACTTGATTGTGGGAAACAAAAAGTAGACGAATAGATATCGGGTATACAAGCTAAATCGAAGTAAGTTCGTATAATTAGAAATAAGTTATATTTTTTTATTTAAATTGTTGACTTGAATATTGAATGGTTGTATAAAATAAGGAAAGAATAGAAATGCCTATTGATTATTTGTGTAAAGTGATTTTCGAGTCCCGTTCAAACCGCAGAAAGTCGTAGGATACAAGTGACATGTCACTAGGGCTACCATTTGGTCGAGCTCCTGCATTCGTTGCGGACTCACCATAGCTCATGACTTACATGTTTAGCCTTCGGGCTTACTGTTCAGCCTTCGAGCTTACATGTTCAGCCTTTGGGCTTATATGTTCAGCCTTCGAGCTTACCGTTTAGCCTTTGGGCTTACTGTTACCGACTCAGGAGGAGCATATCGTATATAGATTGAAAGAGCATACATAATGAATTGACAGATTACCAATTATACATTGTGTGTGTATCACCCGAGTATCCCTTGATATTTTCGAAGGTTCAACGGGCAATGTACCGAAATGAAAAATAAAGAATACATGTTTTAAAGGTACAAGATGTACATGGTATATATATGTTACATGAATTACTTGCATTACATGAATTACAAAAATGAAATGTTACATAGTTTACATGCATTACATGGTACAAGTGTATAGATGCTATATGATGATTTGTTAAAGAAAGTATACGATTTGAATGAATGAAAGGTTACATGGTATATAAGTATGTATATATGAATCCTAAAAATGAAAGATGATATGTGATAAGTTATAAGCATTGAAATGTACATGAATGTCATATGCTTAGGTTCATCCTTTGAATGGATGAATATATGTTTGTTATATGACTAACATGTGGTTGAATCATGTGAATAGGCAATGTGAGCATATGAGTTGGTTTTTATTGCTTTAAATGCTTATTGATATTTTGGTAAGTTTGTTTCTATATTATATGGGCTTACTAAGCTATTAAGCTTACTCTGTTTATTTTTCCTGTGTTTTATAGATTTCGGAAGCTAGATCGATTCGGACGAAGTCGAAGATTGCTATCGCACTATCCAAGGTAATTTTGGTAGTTTTGGAACTTTTGTAATGATGTAAATATGGCATGTATAGGCTAGTTTATAGGACAAATTGTATGTTTATCTATGTTGATGTTTTTGGTATGAAATTTGGTACATGTCCAAGCTATGTGATATGGGTTGGTTTGGGTATGGTAAATTTGGCATAAAGGTTTCATATGATATACTCATTTTAAGGTAAGTGGATGAATGATACATGGCTTATATGATGTTTGAATGTGGCCATTTGATAGGTTTCAATTGTGATTGAAATGGTAAGTTGGAATAGGTATTAAATTGGATCATATTAGTACATGTTTGAATGATGCAAATTGGTATAAATGTGTTTTGAATTGGTTGAATTAGTTGATTGTTTATACCTATAAATGTTATGCAATTGATGTTTTAGGTACTTAACCAAATTGGGTAAGAAATATGGCTTAAACCAAGCCTATTTCGTGCCACACAGCTAGAGCACATGGGCGTGTGACTCGACCGTGTAACCCCTGCATCTTAGTTAAATTGGTCAGGATGCCACACATGTTAGACACATGGGCGTGTCTTATACCAGTGGGAGCAAGTCAATAGCTTCTTAATTTTCACACGGCCTAGACACACGGGCGTGTCTTGTTACCGTGTGCACAAGTCAGTATGTATGCCCTGTTTTCACACGGCCTAGACACATGGGCGTGTCTGGTGACCATGTGAGGCACACGGCTTGGGCACACGGCCTGGGCACACGGCCTGTGACCCTATTTCAAAAATTTTCTTAAGTTTTCCTATGTCTTTTAATTGTTATCGAATTAGTCCCTATGATATGATTTGAGTTTTATAAGTCTATTTTTAGTATGTTTTGATTTTGAATGCTTGAAAAGTTATTGAATTATGATATTATATGCTACATGGTTGATATTACACTGTTCTGATCTCTGTTTACATGTCTGGTAATGCCCTTTACCTATTCCGGGGACGGTTAAGGGATAGGGGTGTTACATTTTATTGGTATCAGAGCTACAGTTTAGTGATTCTAGGACTACCATAGTGTATACGAGTCTAGCTATATACGTCATATACTTAATTGTGATAGTGTGACATCTCTTGACATCTTCTGAATTATGTTTTATATAGTAAATGGATCCAAATCGAGCAATAGCCGACAATGTTGAAAGTAATGCGCTAGCTCCCGCTCAAGGGGCTGTGCCGACCGAATCGAGCCCTGCTATGGGCAGTCAGGGAGAAGCTAAACAAGCTTTCTCCCAAATGATGTCTGAATGGTTTTTCAAATTTTTGTGAGCAAACTCAATTGCTCCACAACCTTCACCCCCTCCGGTTCCCCAACCAAACCCTTAGATTATACGAGGTACGGATCCTTTGAGATTTAATAGACCACCTGCTGATAATATATGGAAATATGGGGCTAAAGAATTTTGAGCTTCAGCTAGTGATGATGCTGAGAGGGCCAAGTTCTGGCTTGAAAATACGATCAGGGTTTTTGATGAATTAGCCTGCACACCAGAAGAATGCTTGAAATATGCTATTTCGTTGTTACGAGATGCTGCATATCAGTGGTGGAATACTCTAATATCAATTGTTCCGCTTGAAAGAGTTAACTGGGATTTCTTTCAGATTGAATTCCAGAAGAAATATATTAGTCAGCGATTCATCGACCAGAAAAGAAAAGAGTTCCTCAATCTGAAATAGGGTCGTATGACGGTATCCAAATATGAAAGAGAGTTCGTACGACTCAGTAAATATGCTCGTGAATGTGTCTCTACTGAAGCTATCATGTGTAAAAGGTTCGAGGCTGGGTTGAACAAAGATATCTAATTGTTAGTCGAAATACTTGAGCTAGAAAGAGATTTGGGAGTAAGTCGCATAAGTTTGGATCCAAGAAATCAAAAGACTTTCATCCCCGTTCCACTGCTTTTGTGGGAGTACCAATCAGAGATAGAGATGCAAGATCATTTAATCTGAAGCCCCGGACGACATCTGTTGCTAGTGCCGGTAGTGTGAGAAATTTAGGACCTGATTGCAAGCATTATAACAGAAAGCATTTTGGTGAATGCCGATTGAAAAGTGGAGCATATTTTAGATGTGGGTCACTAGATCATTACCTTCGAGACTGTCAGGTAGATCTACTGTTGTTAAAGAGCAATCCATAAAAGTTAGTAATACTGTTGCTAGAGGTAAACCACCCCGAAATGATGGGAATCAGAGTGGAAACCGCAGTGCTATGTGAGATTCAAATGTTAGATTTGAGACACGCGCTCCTGCTCGAGGTTATGCTATACGTGCATGCGAGGAAACGTCATTGCCTGATGTCATTACCGGTACTTTTTCTCTTTTTAACACTGATATAATTACGTTGATAGATCCTAGATCAACTCATTCTTATATCTGTATGGAATTAGTGTTTAAAAAGAGTTTACATGTAGAGTGTACAGAATTTGTGGTTAAAGTATCAAAGCCATTAGAGAAGTCTATATTAGTTGATAAAATATGTAGGAAATGTCTATTGATGTTCGGGGATACTATTTTCCGGCGGACTTGATGCTCATACCATTTGATGAGTTTGACGTGATATTGGCCATGGATTGGCTGAACATCCATGAAGCGGTTGTTAATTGCAGATGAAAGGGTATAGAGTTGAAGTATTAGAACGGTGAAATCCTTCGGATTAAATCAAGTGATTCGAATGAGTTACCGATTATGATGTCTGCTATGCGAGTTCAGAAATATGTGAAGAAGGGTTGTGATGTATAATTAGCATATGTATTGGATACTACGGTGTCGGAATTAAAGATTGAATCTGTACCGGTTATCTGTGAGTTTTCGGATGTATTTCCTAAAGAGTTATCGGGTTTACTACCGATCAGAGAAGTTGAATTTGGCAGTGAGTTGTTATCGGGCACTAAACCAATATCAATAGCTCCGTACAAAATGACACTGACCGAATTGAAAGAGTTAAAAGCACAATTGCAAGAATTAACCGATAGAAGCTTTGCATGACTGAGCTACTCACCTTGGGGTGCTCCGGTGTTGTTCGTGAAAAAGAAAGACGGGTTAATGAGAATGTGTATCGATTACCAGTAACTGAATAAAGTAACTGTAAAGAGTAAATATCTTCTACCGCGAATAGATGACCTATTTGATCAATTAAAAGGGGCTATAGTATTTTCAAAGATCGATCTGAGATCGGGATACTACCAGTTGCAGGTTAAAGATTTTGATATACCAAAAACTGCTTTCAAAACACAGTACGGTCACTATGGATTCTTAGTTATGACTTTTGGTTTGACTAACGCCCCTACAGTATTTATGGACCTGATGAATTGTATATTCAGACCGTATTTAGATAGATTTGTTGTTGTATTTATTGATGACATTCTGATCTATTAACGTGATGAGATAGAGCATACCGAAGATTTGAGAATTGTGTTACAGACTTTGAGAGATAAGCAATTATATGCTAAATTTAGCAAATGCGAATTCTGGCTTCGGGAAGTTAGATTTTTGGGTCATATTGTGTCAGCGGAAGGCATCAGAGTTGATCCAAGCAAAATATCTGTGATTTTAGACTAGAAACCACCGAAAAATGTATCTAAGATCAGATGTTTCCTTGTATTAGCAGGATATTACTGGAGGTTTGTTAAAAGATTCTCGATGATTGTAGTACCGTTAACCTGATTATTCTAAAAAGATGTGAAATTCGAATGGACTGATAAGTGTCAATAGAGTTTCAAGCAGTTGAAAGCACTGTTAACAAAAGCACCGATTTTAGTATAACCCGAATCGGGTAAACAGTTCGTAATTTATAGTGATGCATCATTAAACGGATTGGGCTGTGTATTGATGCAAGATGGAAAAGTCATAGCTTATG
Source organism: Gossypium stocksii (assembly GCA_020496765.1). NCBI lineage: Eukaryota > Viridiplantae > Streptophyta > Magnoliopsida > Malvales > Malvaceae > Gossypium > Gossypium stocksii. The sequence goes on from CM035626.1 coordinate 66,621,607, forward strand.
CTTCCCGACTGTTGGAACCACATGAGAAGAATTATTGGACACATGATCTCAAGTTAGTCGCTATAGTCTTTGCATTAAAGATTTAGCGTCACTATCTCTATGGTGAAAAATGTCAAATATTCATAGATCATAAAAGTCTAAAGTATTTGATATCACAAAGAGATTTGAATCTGCGACAACGGAGATGGCTAGAACTACTAAAAGATTGAGTTTGTGATTGATTATAATCTGGTAAAGGCTCATGTTGTAGCTGATGCTTTGAGCTGGAAATCTCTATTTGCTTTGCGGGATTTGAACACTCAGATGATGTTATGTGATGACGGATCTATTTAGTCCAATTTATAAAATTGGACACACAAACAATAAAATTTTGTAATAAAATTTTCATACAATATTGCAAACACAAAATAAATTTTAAAACTCAATCGGAATAAATATTTTGACCTCGGATTGTGGTTTCGTAACCACTATTCCGTTTAGGCCCTATATCGGGCTATTACAGGGCATGTGAAGTCTACACCTTAAATGCGAAAATTAAATTTTCCACACGGCCTAGCACACGGGCATGTGACATGGCCGTTTGTGTAATACCCCTTACCCAAGTCTGACGACGGGATGGGGTACAAGGCATTACCTTGTTAAATCATACTAACTCTCGTAATCTTGGCTATAAAATTACTTTTCTTTTAAAACTTTTCATTTATTCTCTTTATAACCTTATCATGGGCCTACGAGGCCCAAAACATACATCGAGTCTGTTCCAGAATCAATTTGAGAATTTTCGGGCACTTAGAAATTTTTTGCCTAAAATAGGGCTGCACGCCCGTGTGGGATGGGAAACGCCCGTGTGGGCAGGTCGTGTGGCCTTACACGCCCATGTCCCTAGCCCGTGTCGAATTTATTTTTAATTTCAACCTACAGGGGTTTTGATATGGCCTGGGCACACGCCCGTGTCTACGGCCCGTGTCCCTCACACGGTTAGACACGCCCGTGTCAACATCCTATGGAGCATCCTGACTTAAACACTATAATTATCAGAGGTGCACATGGCCAAGGTACATGCTCGTGTACTCAGCCCGTGTCCTATACTAACTTATCTAAGTTAGATGCAGGAGACACACGGCCTATTAACACGCCTTTAAGGCTGATCGTGTGTCACACATGGCCTAGGCAAACGCTCGTGTGCCCAACCCTGTGGACAATAATAGGCTATTTTCCAAGCCTGTGCCACCCTAAAACATGACGAAACATAAAACTCATTTCTATAGCACTCAACAAGCATAATATACTCTTTAGTTACTCACAACTAAGGCATTCAATTGCCATCATGCATATCATTCTCATCCATTATTCCTCTACTTAAACATGCAATGTTGCACATTCATGAACTCCATCTTCATTGTATCAAATATAAATTAGGCAATATTAGGCCATTTTCAAAGGCCATTACAACACTACTTGAGTAATATCAAAGCCAACACCCTTGGCTACACAAAGTGACACTGAACAAATGATCCAACTTCCTATACATGCCATACATCAAAATAACTGACTTTACTATACCAAAAAGAATGGCTTGATAGTGTGACTTCAAGCTCCTACTTTAACAATCCTCGAGCTGGTTCGACAAATCTACATGAATGAGAGAAAGGAAAGGAGTAAGCACATAAAATGCTTAGTAAGTTGCATGAATAAAATAGCAACAAAATCATGAAACATCACCCAAATATGTTATCAGGAATTTCATATAGTTTCTTACTCATCCTCATGACTTACTCAGTCATATACTTAGTCATACTTTTCATGTTGTATTTCTCATAACAATGTACTTTCAGATTTCTCATACTTACTCGTATATACCTACAACACTCAACATAAAACTTTAGCCTTTCTCTTGAAACTTATCAGCTTGAATACTCTTCCCCTTTAAGATTCTTTTAGAATACCGAAGGATACCCGTAATTCAATCTCATGTAATGATGCCAATGCAATGTCCCAGACATGGTCTTACATGGGACCACACATCAATGTCAATGCCATGTCCCAGACATGGTCTTATATGAGATCGTACACAAATGCCGACGCCATGTCCTAGACATGGTGTTACACGCGATCTCATATCGGATACCCAGGCCATGTCCCTGACACGGTCTTATAAGGAATCCTTATCTCATCTCAGTACTGAAGCCATGCCCAAGACATGCTCTTACATAGGGCGTTGTCTTAGATGCCCATGCCATGTGCCAAACATGGTCTTACATAGGATCTCAGTTCGATGCCGATGCCATGTCACAGACATGGTCTTATACAGGACTTACAATACTCATGGCATGATTACAGTACCCTTTGTATCATTTAAACTTGCACGTAATTTCTCTTTTCATGTTTTCATCATTTCTTGGTAGAATTTTACACATTGCGTCAACAAATCAATATCATGGAACTTATATATAATTCATTCAAGATCATATCCATGTCCTCATAGAATATCATAATTTCATAAAAAGTCATCATAATGAATTTACATAACATATGAGCTAAATTATTACATGCAACTTACCTCGAGTCCAATATGTGGGCGAATGCTCGGTTTAGTCCACAATTTTACTTTTTTCCCAATTTTGGTCTGGGCTTCGTGTTTCTTGATCTAAAATGACAAATTTAACTTATTTAGTACTTACATTGACTAATTAGCCCAAAATTCATATTTTGGAAAAAATTATAATTTTGCCCCTAATCTTTTACATATTTACAAAATAGTCCCTAGGCTCGTATAATGAATTGTATTTATTCTCTTGGCTACCCAAGCCTAGCCGGCACTTACTAGTGTCCATAAAAGCACACATTGCTCATAAATTCACACTTTTACTACATATTTTATTATTTTTTCAATTTTGTCCCTATTAGGGACTTTCATGAAAAATTACCTAGAAAAACAGTTTACTACACTTTAAACTTTCATATTCTACCACTAGGCATCAAAATACTTGCATATCAAGCATGGGTATATTTTTGAGCATAAACCCTAGCACAAATTAGTGGTAGAAATAGCTAGATTAGATTACGAGGATTTCAAAAATACGAAGAGCATGGAAAACGAGACTTGGGGTCACTTACTTAGAGCTTGAAAATGAAGAAAACCCTAGCTATGGAGGGCTTGAGATTTTCAAAACTTGAGAAGATGATCCTATTTTTGGCTTATTTTCCCTTTTTATTACTTAACTTTACCAAATGACCAAAATGCCCTTAGGGCCTTTCTTTAAAATTCTACCTTTCCATGGGCATTTTTGTCCATAGTGCCAAAAATTGGCCTAGTTGCCAAATAAGGACTTTTAATAATTTTTTTGGTGCCAATTTATCCTTAAGGCTTCTAGAAACTAAATTTTACAATATTTATAATTTAGTCCTAAAGGACAAATTAATCACTATTTCATAAAATTTCCTTCATGAAATTTTCTCACTATCATGCAAGCATATCAATAACTGAATAATAATCATGAACTATATTTTTCCTACTTCAGATTCGTGGTCTCAAAACCATTGTCCTGACTAGGCCCTAACTCGGGCTGTTACAATTCTCCCCCTTAGGGATTTTTATCCTCGAAAATCTTACCAGTGAATAAGTAGGGATATTGGTTTCTCATGTTTTCCTCAAGCTCCCATGTTGCCTCTTCTAACCTATTTATTTGCCATAGTACTTTCACAAGGGCTATACTTTTGTTTCTTAACTGTTTAACCTCTCGGGATAAAATCTTAACTAGTTCCTCACCATATGTCACGTCTAATTGAATCTCGATTTTTGCCAGGGTAATCACATGTGAAGGGTCCGATCGGTAGCGTCGTAGCATGGAAACATGGAATACATCATGAATCTTTCCCAATTCAGGCAGTAAAGCTAGCTGATAGGCTATCAGCCTTATCCTCTCAGTAACCTTATAAGGTCCAATAAAACGTGGACTTAACTTGCCTTTCCAGCCAAATCTAAGAACTTTCCTCCATGGAGAAACTTTGAAGAACACTCTGTCACCGACTCGAAACTCTATCTCCTTTCGTTTCAAATCGATATGATTTTTATCTATCGGAAGCAGCTTTCAAGCAGTCTTAAATTACTTTTACTTTCTCTTTTGTTTCCTTTACTAGATCAACCCCGTGAATCTAATTTTCCTTGAGTTTTGACCAATACAAAGGTGTTCTACACTTATGCCCGTATAAAGCCTCATAAGGCACTATTTTCAAGCTCGACTAGAAACTATTGTTGTATGCAAATTCGACCAAAGGTAGGTACTTTTCCCAACTACCTTGGAATTCAAACACGCAACATCTAAGCATGTCCTCAAGCACTTGTATTACTCTTTTAGACTGACCATCAGTCTGTGGATGAAAAGCGGTACTAAAATTTAGCTTTGTGCCCAAAGCTTCTTGTAGCTTCCTCCAAAATCGTGATGTGAATCTTGAATCTCTATCCGAAATGATCGATAATGGTACTCCGTGTAATCTCACAATTTCTAAAATGTACAAGTCGGCCAACTTATCGAGTGAATAATCCATACGCACAGGTATGAAATGGGCCTACTTTGTAAGCTTATCAATCACAACCCAAACAGAGTCTTTCTTTTTCGGAGTCATCAGTAAACCTGTTACGAAGTCCATGGTGACACGGTCCCATTTCCATTCAGGAACCATGATAGGCTGTAGTAAACCAGAAGGTACTTGCTATTCTGCCTTCACTTGTTAACAAATCAAGCATTTCGCTACATACTCGAAGATATCTCTTTTCATGTTTGGCCACCAATACCATTTCTTCAAATCATTGTACATCTTGGTACTACCGGCGTGACATAGGATTACTATGTGCCTCATGTAAAATTCTTTGAACTAGCTCATCATCCTTTGGTACACAAAGTAAATCTCGGAACCTTATACAACTATATGAATTTGACCTGAAAGTCTGAGTCAGTACTTATCTCACACTGAGCCTTCTTGGTTTGCAATTCTCTGTCTTTCAACTGTGCTTCACAAATCTCTTGAATGAACATTGGTCTTGCTCTAATTTTTGTCAAAATCGAATCGTCCTCGGTTGGAGACAATTATGTGTTCATGGCTCTCAAAGCAAATAGGGACTTTTGACTTAAAGTGTCCGCAACAAGATTTGCTTTCCCTGGATGATAGTTGATAACCAACTCATAATACTTTAATACCTCAAGCCATCGTCGTTTCCGTAGATTCAAATCCTTTTGTGTCATTAAGTTCTTAAGACTTTTGTGGTCGATGAACACTTGGCATTACTCGCCATATAGATGATGCCTCTATACTTTAGTGCAAACACTATTGCAGCCAATTTCAAATCATGAGTCGGATAATTCTTTTCATGAGGTTTTAACTGTCTCAAGGCGTAATCACCTTGCCTTCTTGCATAAGTACGCAGCCCAATCCATTTAAGGATGCATCACTATAAATTAAAAACTCTTTTCCCAGTTCAGGCTGTACTAAAATAGGAGCTTCAGTCAACAACATCTTTAACCTCTCGAAGCTTTGTTGGCATTTATCGTTCCATTTGAGTCGAACATCTTTTTGCAAAAGCCACATCATCGGAGTGGCAATCATGGAAAATCCTTTGAGAAACCTTCGGTAATAACTAGCCAAGCCTAGAAAGCTTCTGACCTCGAATACGTTCCTTGACGATTTCAATTCCACAATTGCTGAGATCTTATTTGGATCAACTCTAATTCCATCACCTAAAATGATGTGGCCCAAAAATCCAACTTCTTTAAGCCAAAAATCACTTTTACTGAATTTGGCATAAAGTTGCTTGTCTCGTAAAGTTTGTAAAACTGTCCTCAAATGCTTGGCATGTTCATCCTCATCATGCGAATACACTAAGACGTTGTCAATAAAAACCACAACAAACTTATATATGTATGGCCAAAAGATAGGGTTCATTAAATCCATGAATATTGTAGGGGCATTGGTGTGACAACCCTATTTCGACCCTAGTCGGGAAGTGGTTTTGGGACCACTAAACCGAGTCGTAAAATTTATTTTAATTGTTAAATTACATGTTTAATATATGTGAAAACCCATGTGCAAAATTTTGATGCTTCAATTCTATTAGTTGAATGTGAATTTTAGTCAAAGGGCTTGTATGTGAAACATTAAAAATGTGATGAATTAATTTGAAGACTAATCAGTGTATGGTTCTCAAAATGGGGACTTGCATGTCAAATACTCCATTTTGAGAAGTAGTGGCCAGCCATAATGATTAGGGTGCATGAAATATGTATTTTAAGTAAGTATATTAATATTATATGGCTTTAAATTATAAAGAAAAGATAAATAAAATATTTTTGGGTGAAAAGAACAAGGTTTGATCATCTTTGTTCTTGATAGCCGATTCTTAGAGAGGAAAAATGAAGCTCATACTTTCGGCCATGGGGATGGCATAAATTCAAAAGTATGTTTGGGTGTTTTACAAATTAATTTTTGTATTGGAGTTGATTGTGGTATAACTTTTTCTACCCACGGTTTAATTTTGAGAATTGAAGGTGATGAGGCATTTGGCCTTGGATGATAGTTGATTAAAGAATTTGAATTTGATGTTTTGTACTTTAAAATTTGGATATTTGAAGCATAATTTGATCATAGGAATGTTTATAACAAAGTATAGACTATTAGGAAATCCATGGGAGATTCAGCTATGTGCTATGTGTTTAATAATTTTATTTAATTGTAAAATTTTGTTAAGATTATCTAAATGGATTAGTAACATTCGGCTATTGTGGAGAATGTGAGGATTATGTTCGTTTTTATTATTTTTGCTAATTAAATTGATAGTATATATTTATATGTTAGCCTAATATGTGCTAGAATGAGAAATGAAATGATGATTAAGTTTAAATATTTCATTGAGGTTTGAAATGGAGATTGCCGTATAGGTGTATTTGGGAAAGAAACATTATCTTTGATTAATTTTCCTATTCCATTGTTGAATTGAGCTAGGAAATAGGGAAAATTTGGTGTTAAATAAAAGGATTCATATTCGGTCATGTTTAAAATGAATTAATTAGAGTGTTTGATGTTTGAGTAGTAATGGTCATTAAGTGAGCTTTCAAATTGTTAAAGTATTGGTATATGTTTGTGTATTAGCCGAATGTGTATTTAAATTGATTTAATAATGTTGTTTGTTAATTGATGTTGCACCATTATCTAATGTGCTTGACATTAAGGCATGATATAGTTAAATGCAAAATGTGTTTTATGCTACTCTTTGAACAAAAAGGAGATATTCGGTCATATTCTTTTGAATGAAGGAATTAAGCATTTGATACTTAGTTGATGTTTTTATAAGTTAATTTTAATGGGAAGTTTAGTATATATGTGCTTTAGACAAATACAAGGATTTTATAGGTTTCGGCTAAGAAATTATACATGAGTGAAATCGTGAATTGAGTTAAGTTGGTGTTAATGTGCCGTATGTGAGCTTTGAAATAGCTATGTGATGGTTATGCTTCTAGTAGTCAAGAGATGAAATCGATATTAGTATTATACTTGTATAATGTGAGGTGGGATGCTTTAATGGTTAAATTATAAACAACTATTTTGTATGTACCTTGATTTCTTTAAGTGACATTCGGTTATTTGGAACAAGTACATATGAGATATCGTTTTGATATTAAAGGATGATTGAATTGATATTCTTTGAAATGGCCGAATGAGGCTTGTGATGTGCTTAAATTGAAATGATTATAAAGTTATAGTGTCATATGTATCCATGCATGAAATTATTGGTGTTTTGCTTCCAATGATTTGATAAGAGGATTAAACTAGTTTAATTGTTTAAATTCAAAGCTCAAGATCAAAGAGAGACCAATTCGAAAGAAAAGAATGCAGGATTAGTGGAATAGTGATCCGTAATATCTTAACCACATTGAAGTAAGTCTCTAAGTAATTAAACCTATTTTGTATTTTGATTAATGGATACTATTATAGAAATGGCTAAATTGTAAAATATGATGTGGCCATGATATGTTCTAAGGCCGAATGGAAAATTGTAAGTATTTGAATCAATTTACTAATGTGATTTTATACCTAAGATGAAATAAAATGACAAAGTGTGATATCTAGCTTAAGAGCAAATGACATATAGAAGCTTTAAGTAAGGATTGTATTATGATTTTGAAATGAATGGGAAATACATATATTTATATGTGTTGAGGACAAGTATGAGATAGAATGAAATGTAAGTAATTCATCCATATGTGATGAGATTCGATGATATTAGGGAATGAAGTCAAAGTATGAGAGATGTGCATAAAATTTTATTGTATTTAACTATGTAAAGCTGAATGTGTAAGTGTATATGTGATAAGGCTGAATGGCTAATGTGATATATGTGTAAGTGTATATGTGATAAGGCCGAATGGCCAATGTGATATGTGTAGTGTATATGTGATAAGGCCGAATGGCCAATGTGATATATGTGTAAGTGTATATGTGATAAGGCCGAATGGCCAATGTGATATATGTGTAAGTGTATATGTGATAAGGCCGAATGGCCAGTGTGATGAATATGAAAGTGTGTATATGTGATAAGGCCGAATGACCAATGTGATGAGTGTGTAAGTGTATATGTGATAAGGCCGAAGGGTCAATTTGAGATAGGTGTAAGTTGTGTATTGTTATATGCATATAAAATGAGAACGAATAACTTATGGGATGTGTGGCGTGGCCGAATGGCTATTATAAAAAAAATGAAAGAAATGAAAGTGAAAGTAAATGTGTTTTTGGTCTGATTGAAAGCATTGTCCTGTTAAAATGTTGTGATATGTGAATACTACAAGCGTATAACATAAAGTGTGATAAATTTTCTGAATGGTCTATCGTACGAAATCATTCGGGACATTGACCCAATAAGCTTCGAAGTTGGTAATTAGAATTGGGTTTTATATAAGATGACAAATGGAGCTCATACTATACATTAAATGACTCAGGTATGTGATACTTACCTTTTGATGTAAGAATGACTTGGACTGGATTTGATTATATTCAATTGTGAAATTTTGTATTTGAAAGTATAAGATGTAGGTATATGTGATTTTAGTCACTGGGATTTAATGATGATGGAATACCTTAAGTTGGCCAGGTATGTGTCCTACACTCATAATTAAACCTGCTCTAGATTGAATCACAAGTATGAAATGATTTGTATATATCTATGGGAATAAGTATTAAGACTACTATGTGATTAAGCCATGTTCGACTGATGTGTAGAAGTCATGTGAAGTCATTGAATTACTCTGTCATTTGAGTTTGAAGTTAAGTGACTTATATTTATAAATGGTGTATTATGTGTTTATATAATTGGTCATTTATGAAATTATCATGGAAGTGGATATAGCCCTGAGAAATTTGATTGTGGTTGAGTACCTCTACAATTAGCCACTGTGGAAATTTATTAATGAAATGGTTATGTGTTATCAATTTCTAAGTAAATGAAACGATGAGTAAAGTATGTGCGGTTGTGATTAGGTTCATTCAGCAAATGATTTTACATATACCAACTTGAATAGGAAATTATTTTTTTTAAAATTCAGTAAAATTAATTGTATTACTTAAGACTTACTAAGCTTAGGAAAGCTTACTCCGTTGTTATGTCTTCTGTTTTATAGATTGTTGATTCTGGCCAATTGCTCGGGGATCGTCAGCAACTCGTCACACTATCACTATTTAACATTTTAGTATTGTTATATTTTAGAAATGTATGGCATGTATAGAGTAGACTAAAGTGAATAATATTTCGAAAGATGAAAATATTATAACCATATGAATATGGCATAGTTCGTTCTCTTTTAAGTTCTTAATTTGATCTTTAATTTGTGCTTAGCAGCATCAATTGAAAAGAAATAATCTTTTATCCAAGAAAATGTTCAAAATTTTACTGTATTGATTTGCTTTCTAATTTTCTGGTAACGCCTCTTCCTATTCCGGTGACGGTTATGGGATAGGGGTGTTGCAATTGGTCAAGCCAAATGGCATGACAAGAAACTTGTAATGGCCATATCTTGTCCGAAATGCAGTCTTTGGCACATCAGATGCCTTAACTCTTAGCTGATAATACCCAGATCTCAAATCTATCTTGGAGAACACTGTGGCTCATCGCAACTGGTCAAATAGATCGTCGATCCTTGGTAGAGGATACTTGTTCTTTGTGGTCACTTTATTGATTTGCCGAAAATCTATGCACAACCTCATAAAGCCATCTTTTTTTTTCACAAATAGTATGGGAGCACCCTATGGAGAATGACTCGATCTTGCAAAACCTTTGTCTATTAATTCTTCTAGCTGAGCCTTCAAATCCTTTAACTCGGTCAGAGCCATTCTATAAGGAGCAATAGAAATGGGTGTGGTGCCAAGAACCAATTCTATACCAAACTCTACCTCTCTAACTAGAGGCAATCCGAGCAACTCTTTCAGAAATGCATCTTGGTACTCATACACTACTGACACTGATTCCATTTCCAACTCTGACTCTTTTGTATTTATCACAAAAGCAAGATAACCTTCATACCCTTTCCTTATACATTTCCGAGCAACTAAGGAAGAAATCACTGTAGGCAACCTCTCTGATTCATCTGATTCAACTCGAAGAGTTTCACCATTCTCACATCTCAATTCAATAGATTTTCTACTACAGTTCACTACCACATCATGAGTGGTTAACCAATCCATGCCAAGAATTACATCAAGTTCTTCGAATGGCAAAAGCATGAGTTAGCTGGGAAGCAATGACCCCTAATTATCAAAGGGCAATCCCCTAAGCATTACCTTGCTAAATCATACTAAATCTATTAATCTCGGCTATAAAATTACTTTTCTTTTAAAACTTTTCACTTATTCTCTTTATAACCTTATCATGGGCCTATGAGGCCCAAAACATACATTGAGTGTGTTCCGGAACCGATTTAAGAATTTTCGGGCACTTAGAAAATTTTTGCCTAAAACAGGGCTGCAAGCCCGTATGGGATAGGCCACGCCCGTGTGGGCAGGCCGTGTGGTCTTACACACCCATGTCCCTAGCCCATGTCGAATTTATTTTTAATTTCAACCTACAGGGGTTTTGACATGACCTGGGCACACGCCCGTGTCTACAGGCTATGTCCCTCACACAGCCCAGACATGCCCGTGTCAACATCTTGTGGAGCATCCTGACTTGAACACTATAATTATTAGAGGTGCAAACAGCCAAGGCACACGCCCGTGTGCTCTGCTCGTGTCCTATACTGACTTAACTAAGGTAGATGCAGGGGACACACGGCCTATTAACATGCCTTTGAGGCTAACCATGTGTCACACAAGGCCTAGGCAAACGCCTGTGTGCCTAACCGTGTGGACAATAATAGGCTATTTTCCAAGCCCAGTGCCACCTTGAAACCTGACCAAACACAAAACCCATTTCTAAAGCACTCAACAAGCATAATATACTCTCTAGTTACTCACAACTAAGGCATTCAATTGCCATCATGCATATCATTCTCATCCATTATTGCTCTACTTAAACATGCAATGTTGCACATTCATGAACTTCATCTTCATTGTATAAACTATAAATTAGGAAATATTAGGCCATTTCCAAAGGCCATTACAACACTACTTGAGTAATATCAAAGCCAACACCCTTGGCTACACAAAGTGACACTTAACAAATGATCAAACTTCCTATACATGCAATAAATCAAAATAAATGACTTTCCTATACCAAAAAGAATGGCTTGATAGTGTGACTTTGACCTCCGACTTTAACGATCCCCGAGCTGGTATGGAAAATCTACAGGGAAGAGAGAAAGGAAAGGAGTAAGCGCATAAAATGCTTAGTAAGTTGCATGAATAAAATAGCAACAAAATCATGAAACATCACCCAAATAAGTTATCATGCATTTCATATAGTTTCTTACTCATCTTCATGACTTACTCAATCATATACTTATACTTTTCATGCTGTATTTCTCATAACAATGTACTTTTAGATTTCTCATACTTACTCGTATATACATGCAACACTCATGAAACCTTAGCCTTTCTCTTGAAACTTATCAACTTGAATACTTTTCTCCTTTAAGATTTTTTTAGAATACCGAAGGATACTCGTAATTCAATCTCCTGAAATGATGCCAATGCCATGTCCCAAACATGGTCTTACATAGGATCACACATCTATGTCGATGCCATGTCCCAGACATGGTCTTGTATGAAATCGTACTTTGATGCCAACGCCATGTCCCAGGTATGGTCTTACACAGGATCTCATATCGGATACCCAGGCCATATCCCTCACACGATTTTACAAGGAATCCTTATCTCATCTTGGTGCCAAAGCCATGCCTAAGATATGGTCTTACACGAGACCTCATCTCAGATGCCTATGCCATGTCCCAGACATGGTCTTTAGGGGATCACATCTCGATGCCAATGCCATGTCCCAAACATGGTCTTACATGGGATCTCAGTTCGGTGCCGATGCCATGTCCCAGACATGGTCTTATACGGTACCTACAATACTCATGACATGATTACGGTATCCTTTGTATCATTTAAACTTTCATGTAATTTCTCTTATCATGTTTTCATCATTTCTTGGTAGAATTTTTCACATTGCCTCAACAAATCGATATCATAGAACTTATATATAATTCATACAAGATCATATCCATGTCCTCATGGAATATCATAATTTCATAAAAGTCATCATAATGAATTTACATAACATATGAGCTAAATTATTACATACAACTTACCTCGAGTCCAAAATGTGGGCGAATGCTCGGTTTAGTCTACAATTTTACTTTTTCCCTAGTAGGCTTCATGTTTCTTGATCCAAAATGACAAATTTAAATTATTTAGTACTCACATTGACTAACTAGCCCAAAATTCATATTTTGGCAAAATTTAAAATTTTGCCCCTAAACTTTTACATATTTACAAAATAGTCCCTAGGCTCGTATAATGAAATGTATTTATTCTCTTGGCTACCCAAGCTTAGTCAACACTTACTCGTGTCCACAAAAGCACACATTGCTTATAAATTTACACTTTTACTACACATTTTATCACTTTTTCAATTTAGTCCCTATTAGGGACTTTCATGAAAAATACCTAGAAAAAGGAGTTTACTACACTTTAAACTTTCATATTCTACCACTAGGCATCAAAATACATGTATATCATGCGTGGCTATATTTTTGAGCATAAACTCTAGCTCAAATTAGTGGTAGAAATAGCTAGATTAGATGTCGAGGATTCCAAAAATATGAAGAGCATGAAAAACGGTCTTGGGGTCACTTATTTGGAGCTTGAAGTTGAAGAAAACCCTTGCTATGGAGGGCTTGTGATTCTCAGCACTTGCATGGAGAAGATGAGCCTATTTTTGGCTTATTTTTCCTTTTTATTACATAACTTTACCAAATGACCAAAATGCCCTTATGGCCTTTCTTTAAAATTTTAACCTTCCATGGACATTTTTGTCCATAGTGCCAAAAATTGGTCTAATTGCCAAATAAGGACTCCTAATAATTTTTCTAGTGCCAATTTTTCCTTAAGGCTTCTAGAAACTAAATTCTACAACTTTTACAATTTAGTCCTAAAGGATAAATTAATCACTATTTAATAAAATTTCCTTCATGAAATTTTCTCACTATCATGCAAGCATATCAAAAACTCAATAATAATCATGAACTATATTTTTCCTACTTCAGATTCGTGGTCTTGAAACCACTATTCTGACTAGGCCCTAACCCGGGCTGTTACAATGTGACATTATTTTGCTGATGACATCACAAATAGAAAGTTACACGGGTTGAGGACATGGGCATGTCCTGAACCATACGAGCTTGTGTGACCACACGGCCTACTCACACGGGCGTGTGACTCTCCAAAACATGGAAATTTTCTAAGTGTTCTAAAGTTCCTGGTTTAGCCCCGAACCACCTCCAATGTATGTTTAAGGCCTTGTAGGTCTGTGTAGGGGACGATATACATGTGTATGAATAGTTTTTAATTGGACAAAATTTTATGGCCTGGTTTTGTACGATTAATTATGATTAAGTCTGGTAATGCCTTGTACCCTGTCTCGGCGTTGGATTTGGGTAAGGGGTGTTACAACAAACCTTACGTTTCACTCGTAAAGAAAATAAAGATGGCACTCCACTTGTGTTTGCACTCAAGATTGGATTTTTCAACAGTCTAATGATCTCACAACTCTCGTGCCTTTTTCCATTCAATCCGCTTTTTTAAGTTCTTAATGGACTATTTATACTTAGCAGCATTTGTTATGGAATCAGCTCCCAATTTTGATGTTCAGTTTTGGGTAGGAAATGATGTTAGGGCACAAACGTAGGCTAGAAAACAAAATGGGATGTTTTAAGTGTGGTCGAATGGTAGGGTATGAAAGAACTAATTTGGGTAGCAAACAACTTTCATTGCTAGCTTCTTTTTATATACTCAAATGAATTTTGGGACTTCCAAAAACTGATATTTCACACTTTGAACTTCAATGGATACTGAATTTTTTTAATACAAATTTTTTTCAAATTTCTTTCTTTCTTTTTCAAATTACAATACCATAATGCTAAAAACGTCAATACTTACTTCAATTTCACTAGCTCTGATACCAAATGATATGAATTCGGTTGATGTTGTTACGAGTCGTAGTGTTTGCTCGATCGAGAAATTGAGTAAGTGTTTAGCTTATAGCAAAATAGGTTGGAAAATTGAAGACTAGGTTCAAACAAAAAGGATGCAAAGAGGGTTTAGGAAAAATGGATGGATAGATTCGGCTAAGTCCAAGAGTGAACCAACAATAAAAGGGATTGTTGACCCAAAACTTATATGGCACTTACATGGTAATTTGGTTTGAGAAATTGTAACACCCTGAATTTGGGCTTAGAAGTATTGGGCTTGAGTCTGGGTTTGGATAAAAGAAAACCTGAATAATTGAGAAGTTTTAAATATTATTATTATTAAAAAATTAAATTAAATTATTATTAATAAAATATTACTGTTAGGAACTCCAAGGGGACGCGGGTTCAAGTCCAGGCGCAGGTAAATTTTAGTTTTCTTTTTAAATGGACGAGGCTGTAGTAGGTAAGGTTTAAAATTAAATGCAATCGTATTATATTGAAAAAAAAGCCGTGACGCAGTGGCCAGCAGTGCGCTTGGTTACCTAGAGGTCCCGTGTTTGAGCTGAGGAGCGTACAAGAGGTTGGTCTTTTTGCTGCACGCGTGGGGGAGTTGTTATACTGGACCGAGACTCTCCCTAGCAGCAGATTTTGGTCGGCTGAATTAGTGGAAAAGGGGGAATAAGGCTGCTGCTGGTTGGATGGAACTCAAATGCTAAATTCAAAGAGCAAAGCAAGGAATTTAAAACTAGAAAGAATTTTTAATAAGCATTAAGTGCCGATTACTTTTTCTTCTTTTTTTGGCTTTTATGAGCTATTTTCTTCTTGGATTTTAATGAATCAATTTTTGATCTTTTTATTATTTTTATCATCTCTTTTCCTATATTTTTCTTAGATTTGTTTCCCTCTTGTTTTTCTTTCCATGATAGCCAAAACTTATATTCTTTCTACCCACTAGTGTATTTTCTCTTTTCTTCATCTTTTGTTGTCTTTTCTAAAACTGAAATCAAGGTATAATCCCTTTTCTTCTTCATTTATCTATTTTCGTTCTAAATTGAAACTCTTTTGTCTTAAATCGAAACCCCATTCTTTCTTCGATCTATTTAGCCAAATCTCACAACTCCTAAAACCCTTCTCGAAACCCTCTCTTTTTATACAACTTCCATCTTCTTCTTCTCCGGTATACTAAAAGCCGAAATTATCATAGTCGTAGTAGGAGAAAAAGCCGAAACTATAGATCTCTTGGATCCACTTTCTGCTGGTGGTTGGGGATAAATCTACAACAGATCTAGGTTAGAGAAGTGTGGAAACGATCTTCAAACAAGTAGATCTCTTGTCACAAGAAAGGAATTTGGTAAGGAGCAATAAAGGCTAAAGTCGTGGAAGCGAATTAGATTTAGATCTAGATCTAGATCTGATAGTTAAGATCGGCAAGGTAAGTTGTTAATAAAGTTTCATAGTGGCCGAATATGGTAAGTAAATTCTACATTGGTGTAACATCTCGAAATAGGGCCTAATCAGAATAATGGTTTCGTGACCGCAAATTCGAGATAGAAATAATTATTTTTTTTATTATTATGAAGTTTATGATGTGATTGCATGATGGTGTGAAAATTTCGTGAAGAAATTCTATGCATAAAGTGCTTAATTTGAAATTAGGGACTAAATCAAATAAGTTGCAAAATTTGCATTCTAGAAGTTTTTAGTATGAAATTGCTTTGGAATATTAATTAGGAGATTTCAAAGAGCAATTTGACCAATTTCTAAGTTTATGGACAAAAATTGGACATGGGTGGAATTTTTGAAAGTTTAGTAAGGAAGGGCATTTTGGTCATTTGGTTATTAACATGATTAAAAAGGGAAAACGATGACAAAATTGCTATCATCTTCTTCATTAGCACGAAATTTCAAGGGTTTTCCATAGCTAGAGTTTGTTTCAAGCTTCCAAGCTCCATAGTAAGTGATTCCAAGACCTATTTTTAATGTTCTTTACGTTTTCGGAGTCCCGGTAGCTCGATAAAGCTTATGCTAGCAATAATTTAAGTTAGGGTTCATATTTGGGAAAATACCCATAGGTGAAAAGTGCTTATTTTGATGTTTTATAATAGAATATGAGGTTTTAGATTATGTTAGACAACTTGTGCTACTCGGTTTTAGGTAAAAACGAGTAAAAGGGCTTAATAGGTAAAAATACCTATTATACATAAGTGTATGTTATAGTAGGAATTTGAAGATGTTGTTGGTAAATAAGTGATCAGCATGTCTTAAAATACAAGAATTTGTGATAAATTTTGATTTCCGAGCCTTGGGGCAAAAGTGTAAATATGCAAAAGCTTAGGGGCAAAAATGTAGTTTTGCCAAAGTTTGAGTAAAGGACTGGTTTGATAAATGTGAATATTAAATAAGTTAAATTTTCTATTATAGATCAAGAAGAACGAAATTCAGGAGTAGATCGGGGAAAGGAAAAAGTAAAGGACTAAATTGTAAAGTTTAGTCACATTTTGTATCGAGGTAAGTTTACAGTAAATAAATGCAATATTCCTTAATTTTACATTAATATTTTCAATTTCTAGCATTTATATATTCATTTTATGAAAATATTCAAAGTTGAATTAAAGACGATGTAACAGAGAAAAGCATTTGAAAGCCCCGATTGAACCTTAGGAATGTTAGGATACGAAATGTCATGACATTTGGGGTTGACAGGACAGGACAAGACAGGAATGAGCCATGTAAGTCCATATAAGATATATGGCTTTGGAGACAAGAATAAGCCATGTAAGCCCATATTAGATATATGGCATTGGAGACAGGAATAATTCATGTAAGTCCATGTCAAGGACATGGCATTGGCAGGATATTGTTAGACAGGAAAGACCCTAGTATCCTTAGTATTCCGAGTGGTTCAACGGGCCATTGTACAATTTAAATTACAGTGAATTATTAGCAAAGGAAAGGTAGATTGTATTTATGAATAATGAAAGGCCAGGTAAGAAAGAAGGTAAGTGAATAAAGAAGAAGGTAGAAAATGAGATGTAAAGAAAGTTTATGATACTAGGTAACATTATGCATAATTATCCTTTGTGATGAATGTTGTGATTTATTTGCTTGTAAACTTAATAAGCTAGTGCTTACTCTCTTTATTTCCTTCTTCTTATAGTTCTTGCCAAGCCACTCTGGGATCGAAGGAAACGTCGAAGATCCGATCACACTATCGAAGGAATCACTTTGGTATAGTTAAACGTTTCGTTTCGTGTATGGCATGTATAGGAACTTGGCTTCTTTTGATATGATATGATCAATGAATGATGTGTAAATACTTGCTAGTGATTAGCTAATAGAATGGCTGATGATATACATGTTTAATAGTATGTATGATTGAGTAGTAACTATCACATGGAAATGAAGGAAAATGTGAAAGTAGCTTAAAAACAGATTCAAGTAGCAGAAATGACGTGACTTTAAAAAATCATTAAAAATAGTAGAAACATGGTTTTATGGTGAATAATATATGAAATTAAATATTATTGTGTCTATTTTCATATGGAATAAGAAAAAAAGGTAAAGGTATTGTATTTTATGAGATATCTGAGTTTTAGTAAAACAGGGCCAGAGCAATTTCTGGATCCCCTGTTCCAATTTTGGAAATTAACCATAAATTGTACAAATATAATTAGGTGGTGAACTTTATATGTTAGGAATCCCTATTGAGTCTAGTTTTAATAGAAAGAAATGGCATAGTCATATGAATTTTTTACAGGGACAAAAGTGGTTCGAAGTAAGTAGAGGTTAGTGCAGTCGAGTTCTAAAACAGGGGTAACTTTAACTAATAAACTGTACTAATTGACCCAGCCAAAAATTCTAGAAAAAAATTAGTACATAGATATATGAATCTAGTTTCAGGAAAAATTTATGGATCTTAATTTTTAGTTTTGGAACTCGAGATATGAATTTTTAAGCGACTATGACGCAGAATGGCAGCAAATTTCGAGAAGCTTAAATAAACGATTTAAGGTTGCTTAAGTGATAGATTAAGTTTAGTAGTGCCTCGTGCCTGATTTTGGTGACGGTCTCGAGTAAGGGTGTTACATTTTTTGGTATCAGAGCAGGTTTAGTTAGTTCTCGGAATAGTTAGCATGAGTAAGAGTCTAGCTATACATGCCATACTTATATTTTGATAGTGTGACGACTCCTAACAATTTTTAAATATTTTGTTTTATAGTAATGGATCCCGAACGAGCTAGTGATGATGGTATGGAAAGTAATGCGCCTGCTCCCACAGAAGGGGTAGTGCCATCTGAGAATAGACCAGTAACAGTTGATCAGGGAGGAGTGACTCGAGAAGCTCTCTTCCAAGCTTTGAATGATTGGTTTGCTGAGTTCGTTCGTATGAATCCGGCAGTCAGACCTCTACCCCCTCATGATTTTCAGGCTACCCATGTAGCTCAAGCTCCCCCAGTCACAGGTACAGTGATAAGAGAAAAGCCACTAGTTGATAAAATTAGGAAGTATAGGGCAGAAGAGTTTCGAGCAACAAAAAACGATGATGTAGAAAGAGCAGAATTTTGGCTAGAAAATACTATCAGAGTCTTTGACGAATTATCTTGTACACCTGAGGAATGTATGAAATGTGTAGTATCACTTCTTAGAGACTCAGCCTACCACTGGTGGAAGACACTTGTATCAATTGTACCAAAAGAGAGGGTCACTTGGGATTTTTTTCAGGAAGAATTTCGTAAAAAGTATATCAGTCAGAGGTTTATTGATTAGAAGAGAAAGGAGTTCCTGGAGTTGAAACAAGGTAATATGACAGTGACCAATTATGAGCGTGAATTTCTCAGGCTTAGTAAATATGCTCGAGAATGTGTGTCCACAGAGGCTATCATGTGTAAAAGGTTTAAGGATAGGTTAAATGATGATATCTGACTATCAGTGGGTGTCCTAGAAATAAAAGAGTTCGTTATTCTAGTTGAGAGAGCCTGTAAAGCGGAGGAGCTATTAAAAAGAAAAGGCAAATTTGAAACTGAGATGCGAGATACAAAGAAAAGACAGATGAGCAGGTCATTTCAAGCTACATCCAAGAGTCCCAAAGAGTTTCCTACCAGATCTAGCTTTTCGGCAAGGCATTCTAGTTAGAATAGAGGTAGCAGATTTAAGGATCCAAAGGCTCAGACCACCTCGACCGCAAGTGTGGATAATGCTAGACCGGGTAGATCAGGGTGTCCATGGTGTGGTAGACTTCATTATGGTCCTTGTCGAGCAGGTGAAAATGTTTGTTATAAATGTGGTGCTCTAGATCATTTTGTGCGAGAATGTCCAGAGGTGGCTAACTGAGAGGTAACACAGAGTGCTAGATCCAGAAATGCTCCTATTAGAGGCAGATCACTGAGGCAACCGGGAGTAGGAGTAAGTAACAGAGGTACCTCTAGAGATTCGGCTGTGAGACCAGATGTTAGAGCCCCTACAAGGACTTATGCTATTCGTGCTCGCGAAGAGGCATCCTCCCTCGATGTGATTACAGAATCCACAGAATTTGTGATTAAAGTATCGAATCCACTAGGCAAGTGTGTATTGGTAGATAAGTGAATTGTGGAAGGAAATTCATTGAGATGAAATATGAAAATGGTGAAATCCTTCGAATTAATTCAGATGAGTCAGATAGTTCATTTGCCATAATTTCTGTTATGACAGCTCAAAAATATTTGAGAAAGGGGTATGAGGCTTATCTTGCTTTTGTGTTGAATACTAAGGATTTAGAATTGAAAGTTGAATCAGTGCCCGTAGTGTGCGAGTATCCAGATGTATTTTCGAAAGAATTACCAGGTTTGCCTCCTGTTAGAGAAGTTGAGTTTGGTATTGAGGTAATTCCAGGTACCACACTTATTTCTATTACTCCTTATAGAATGGTCCCATCGGAATTGAAAGAATTGAAAGCTCAGCTGTAGGAATTAACTGATAAAGGATTTGTAAGACCCAGTAGTTCGCCATGGGGTGCACCAGTGCTATTTGTGAAAAAGAAATATGGTTTAATGAGATTGTGCATAGATTATCGGCAACTTAACAAGGTAACTATTAAGAACAAATATCCATTGCCTAGAATTGATAATTTGTTTGATCAGTTGAAAGGAGCCACTGTGTTTTCTAAGATAGATTTGAGATTCGGATATTATCAGATGCGAGTTAAGGAGTCAGATGTTTCGAAGACTGCATTTCGAACTAGGTATAGTCATTATGAGTTTCTTGTGATGCCGTTTCGCTTAACTAATGCTCCTGCCATTTTTATGGACTTAATGAACCGAATATTTAGGCCGTATTTAGACGAGTTTGTAATTGTATTCATTGATGACATCTTGATTTATTCTCATGATGAGACTGAACATGCAGAGTATTTGAGAACAGTTTTACAGATTCTGAGAGATAATCAGTTATATGCTAAGTTCAGTAAAAGTGAGTTTTGGCTCTGAGAAGTTGGATTCCTTGGACATATTGTTTCAAGTGAAGGTATTAGAGTTGATCCAAGCAAAATTTCAGCCATTGTCGATTGGAAGCCTCCTATGAACGTTTCAGAAGTCAGAAGCTTTCTTGGATTAGTTGGTTATTATAGACGATTTGTGGAGGGATTCTCTATGATAGCCATCCCGTTGAAGAGATTGCTACGGAAGGATGTTAAGTTTGAATGGACTGAGAAGTGCCAGCAGAGTTTTGACAAGTTAAAGGCATTGTTGACTGAAGCTCCCATCTTAGTACAGCCAGAACCGGGTAAAGAATTCGTTATTTACAGTGATGCGTCTTTGAATGGGCTCGGTTGTGTACTCATGCAGGAAGGAAAGGTGATTGCTTATGCCTCTAGACAATTGAAGCCACATGAGAAAAATTATCCGACACATGATTTAGAGCTAGCTGCTATTGTATTTGCATTGAAGATTTGGAGACATTATTTGTATGGTGAAAGGTGCCAGATATTCACCAATCATAAAAGCTTGAAATACTTGATGACTCAAAAAGATTTGAATTTGAGGCAAAAAAGATGGTTGGAATTGCTTAAAGACTATGAGTTAGTGATTGATTATCACCCAGGTAAGGCCAATGTAGTTGCTGATGCTTTAAGTAGAAAATATTTATTTGTATTGCGAGCTTTGAATACCAATTTGGCCATGTCGGATGATGGTTTTATTTTAGCTGAATTGAGAGCTAAACCGGTATTTCTTGAAGAAATTTGTGAAGCTCAAAAAGACGATAGTGAGTTGCAGGCTAAAAGAGTTCAATGTGAGTCAGGCATAGAATCAGATTTCCAGATTGGTTCTGATGGTTGTTAGATGTTTAGAGATAGAATATGTGTACCAAAGAATAATAAGCATTTTCGAAAGATTTTACAGGAAGCACATAGCAGTTCATTGTCCTTGCATCCAGATAGTACAAAGATGTATAATGATTTGAAGAAATTGTACTGGTGGGTAGGAATGAAAAGAGATATTTCAGAGTTTGTTTCTAGATGCCTGATTTGTCAACAGGTAAAGGCAGAACATCAGGTACCTTCAGGATTATTGCAGCCTGTGCTAGTTCTGGAGTGGAAATGGGACAGAGTTACTACGGATTTTGTGTCAGGGTTGCCGTTAACACCGAAAAAGAAAGATATAGTATGGGTTGTGATTGATAAGCTAACTAAGTCGGCTCATTTTATCCTAGTTCGTATGGATTATTCACTTGACAAGTTGGCTGAGTTATACATTTTAGAGATAGTCAGACTACATGGAGTATAATTATCGATCATTTCAGATAGAAATTCGAGATTTACTTCATGGTTCTGGAAAAAGTTACAAGAAGCTTTAGGCACCAAGTTGAGTTTTAGTACGGCTTTTCATCCTCAGACCGACGATCAGTCAGAGAGAGTTATTCAGGTACTTGAAGATATGCTTAGATGTTGTGTATTGGAATTTCAAGGTAGTTGGGAAAAATATTTACCATTGGTAGAGTTCGCCTATAATAATAGTTGCCAATCGAGTTTGAAGATGGCACCTTATGAAGCTTTGTATGGATGCAAATGTCATACACCTTTATATTGGACAGAGCTTAAAGAAAGCCAAATTTATGGGGTTGATCTAGTTAAAGAAACAGAAGAAAAAGTGAAAGTTATCAGAGATTGTTTGGAAGCAGCTTCAGACAGGCAGAAGTCATATGCAGATTTAAAAAGAAAAGAGATTGAGTATCGGGTTGGCGAGAAGGTATTTTTGAAAGTATCCCTGTGGAAGAAAGTTCTCAGATTTGGCAGGAAAGGCAAGTTAAGTCCTCATTTTATTCGACCGTTTGAAGTAATTGAGAGAGTTGGACCATTAGCATACCGATTAGCTTTGCCGACTGAATTAGAGAAGATTCATGATGTGTTCCATGTGTCGATGTTACGACGCTATCGGTTAGATCCGTCACATGTGATTTCTCTGACAGAGGTTGAGATTCAGTTAGATATGACTTATGGTGAGGAACCGATAAAGATTTTAGCTCGAGAGGTAAAGCAATTAAGGAATAAAAGTATTGCTCTTGTGAAAGTTTTATGGAATAGACATGGGGTGGATGAGGCTACATGGGAACCCGAAGAGGCCATGCAAAAACAATACCCAAATCTCTTCACAGGTAAGATTTTCAGGGACGAAAATCCCTAAAGGGGGAGAAATGTAACATCTCGAAATAGGGCCTAATCAGAATAGTGGTTTCGTGCCGCAAATCCGAGATAGAAATAATTATTTTATTATTATTATGATGTTTATGATGTCATTGCATGATGGTGTGAAAATTTCGTGAAGAAATTCTATGCCTAAAGTGCTTAATTTGAAATTAGGGACTAAATCGAATAAGTTGCAAAATTTGCATTCTAGAAGTTTTTAGTATGAAATTGCTTTGGAATATTAATTAGGAGATTTCAAAGAGCAATTTGACCAATTTCTAAGTTTATGGACAAAAATTGGACATGGGTGGAATTTTTGAAAGTTTAGTAAGGAAGGGCATTTTGGTCATTTGGTTATTAACATGATTAAAAAGGGAAAACGATGACAAAATTGCTATCATTTTCTTCAGTAGCACGAAATTTCAAGGGTTCTCCATAGCTAGGGTTTGTTTCAAGCTTCCAAGCTCCAAAGTAAGTGATTCCAAGCCCCATTTTTAATGTTCTTTACGTTTTCGGAGTCCCGGTAGCTCAATAAAGCTTATGCTAGCAATAATTTAAGTTAGGGTTCATATTTGGAAAATTACCCATAGGTGAAAAGTGTTTATTTTGATGTTTTATAATAGAATATGAGGTTTTAGATTATAGACAACTTGTGCTACTCGGTTTTAGGTAAAAACGAGTAAAAGGGCTTAATAGGTAAAAATACCTATTATACATAAGTGTATGTTATAGTAGGAATTTGAAGATGTTGTTGGTAAATAAGTGATCAGCATGTCTTAAAATACAAGAATTTGTGATAAATTTTGATTTCCGAGCCTTGGGGCAAAAGTGTAAATATGTAAAAGTTTAGGGGCAAAAATGTAATTTTGCCAAAGTTTGAGTAAAGGACTGTTTTGATAAATGTGAATATTAAATAAGTTAAATTTGCTATTATAGATCAAGAAGAACGAAATTCGGGAGTAGATCGGGGAAAGGAAAAAGTAAATGACTAAATTGTAAAGTTTAGTCACATTTTGTATCGAGGTAAGTTTACAGTAAATAAATGTAATATTCCTTAATTTTACATTAATATTTTCAATTTTTAGCATTTATATATTCATTTTATGAAAATATTCAAAGTTGAATTAAAGACGATGTAACAGAGAAAAGCATTTGAAAGCCCCGATTGAACCTTAGGAATGTTAGGATACGAAATGTCATGACATTTGGGGTTGACAAGATAGGAATGAGCCATGTAAGTCCATATAAGATATATGGCTTTGGAGATAAGAATGAGCCATGTAAGCCCATATTAGATATATGGCATTGGAGACAGGAATAATTCATGTAAGTCCATGTCAAGGACATGGCATTGGCAGGATATTGTTAGACAGGAAAGACCCTAGTACCCTTAGTATTCCGAGTGGTTCAACGGGCCATTGTACAATTTAAATTATAGTGAATTATCAGCAAAGGAAATGTAGATTGTATTTATGAATAATGAAAGGTTAGGTAAGAAAGAAGGTAAGTGAATAAAGAAGAAGGTAGAAAATGAGATGTAAAGAAAGTTTATGATGCTAGGTGACATTATGCATAATTATCCTTTGTGATGAATGTTGTGATTTATTTGCTTATAAACTTACTAAGCCTAGTGCTTACTCTCTTTATTTCCTTCTTCTTATAGTTCTTGCCAAGCCACTCTGGGATCAAAGGAAACGTCGGAGATCCGATCACACTATCGAAGGAATCACTTTGGTATAGTTAGACGTTTCATTTCGTGTATGGCATGTATAGGAACTTGGCTTCTTTTGATATGATATGATCAATGAATGATGTGTAAATACTTGCTAGTGATTAGCTAATAGAATGGCTGATGATATACATGTTTAATAGTATGTATGATTGAGTAGTAACTATCACATGGAAATGAAGGAAAATGTGAAAGTAGCTTAAAAATAGATTCAAGTAGCAGAAATGATGTGACTTTGAAAAATCACTAAAAATAGTAGAAACATGGTTTGATCGTGAATAATATAAGAAATTAAATCTTATTGTGTCTGTTTTCATATGGAATAAGAAAAACAGGTAAAGGTATTGTATTTTATGAGATATATGAGTTTTAGTGAAACAGGGCCAGAGCGATTTCTGGATCCCCTATTCCAATTTTGAAAATTCACCATAAATTGTAAAAATATAAAAGGTGGTGCACTTTATATTTTAAGAATCCCTATTGAGTCTAGTTTTAATAGAAACAAACGGCATAGTCATATGAATTTTGTACAGGGACAAAAGTGGTTCGAAGTAAGTAGAGGTTAGTGCAGTCGAGTTCTAAAATAGGGGTAACTTTAACTAATAAACTGTACTAATTGACCCAACCAAAAATTCTAGAAAAAAATTATTATATAGATATATGAATCTAGTTTCAGGGAAAATTTACGGATCTTAATTTCGAGTTTTGGAACTCGAGATATGAATTTTTAAGCGACTATGACGCAGAATGGCAGCAAATTTCGAAAAGCTTAAATAAACGATTTAAGGTTGCTTAAGTGATAGATTAAGTTTAGTAGTGCCTCGTGCTCGATTCTGGCGACGGTCTCGAGTAAGGGGTGTTACAATTGATTTCATGGATTTGTAATCTAATCAGTTAAATGGTTGATTATAGGAGATATCGCATAGGAGATCTCACCGGTAGAATCGCAAAACAGGTGTGTAAACGAACACCCTTTAGCAGAATAAATCGGCAAAAGCCAAAAAGCCGAAATGCTGGAATTCTGGCATTTCGAGGGCTTGCGAGTGTGCGAACACTCGTGGGTCTGTTATATTAGTAATTCTGATAAACGCGAACGGTAAGACTTTTGAGTGCGCGTTTTCGTGTATGTTGGCAACTTTGGGCCTCGATGGGTCGAATTTGGGCCAATAGGCATACGGGCCCATTTTGGTAAAAATATGAGATAAGTAGTTTCTGGTAAAGCGTTATTAACTGTGATGAGCATGAAACTCCAAAATTGATATAATTATTGAAATATCCCTTAGGGTGTGGAATTACTATTTTACCCTAGGTGCAAAATGACCGTTATACCCCTAGGGCTAAATTTGTCTAAAATGCGTGATTTACTATTTCTATACTTGTATGCCATGACATGATTATCTGATGCATGGGGATTGGGATTATTGATGAAGGAAGCGCAAGTGGCAATGCCGCGTATTCTGAAAAAGGGCTTTGCCTTAGTTTACCGAAAAGGGGCTTTGCCCTAGTTTACCGTTCTGGTGGCTTGGCCACACTATCTGATTATGCAGGTATGCTACCACCGTGGAGAGTACCGGTTGGGTGGGTTGAGTAGTTTTCCCCACATGGAGAGTTTTGCTGGTACGGGTGGAGAGTAGCAGATATGTGGGTTGAATAGTCTCCCTGCATGTGATGGGCTTTGCACACATGCATTCTTATTACTGTACTGTTACTGTAACGGGCCTATGGGCCGTACTGTTACTAAAAAGGGCTAAGGCCCAAATGTACTGTTTAATGAATAGGGCTAAAGCCCAGTTAATTGATTACTAATAGGGCTTTGGCCCAGTTATTACTGTGACTGGTTAGGGCTTAGGCCCAGTGGGCTTGAGCTGATTTGGGCTTTGGATGGGCTTCTTTACACACTGAGTTTTCCAAACTCACCCCTTTTCCTTCCATCCATGCAGATGAACCTTAGGCTGGTGGACTTGGTGCTGGAAGGATTTAGAGTGGCCACGAAGACTGTATTTTCTGGTTTAAATAAATTATTTATTTTATTACTCATTTCAATCGCTTTATTTTCAATTTGGGTTTGTAATAAGGCCGCTCTTATTATTTTTATTTTGGGGTTTTAATTATTTAAATAGTTTTTAGCTTAAGTAGGATATTGTTTAAATCATTTTCAAATTGGTTATCTCTAAGGTGCGTTTTTATAAAAGTTACTTGTTTTCAAAATATCACGATAACAGAGCAAAGCTTCCGCAACGTAAACATTTTCATAAATAAATATTTTAAATAGACTTAAACTTAATTTGTTGTTCATGGACAAGTCATAAGGTTAAAGTATGGCAATGGATGTGTGCATGTCTAGGATTGGATCTAGGAAGAGCTTGGTACTTAAACAGTCTAGATGACTCACCTCCTCTTCTCTTGAATCCTACCTGGTGCGTAGTATCCATTCACTTTAAGTCATAACAAAGAAGGTCTGATTTTTCGATACTTAAACTGTTTTTAAAATAACATGTTTCCGCAACTACAAAGGTTTACAAGCTTTCACAATTTTCCATAAGATTTTACAAAGTTTTTAACAATGTTTGCAAAAGGAAAGAATATTTTAAGGAACCACGTTTTGAAAAATAAACAAACACAAGTTGAGGTTTTATACAAGTTTAATGGTAGAAGTTTCTAAACACTAAGAAGGGTTTTCAATGAAAACATGGTTTTTGAAAAACACTTCAATGTGACACACCAGACTTGGTCGTAACGTCTGGGCCGGGTTTAGGGTGTTATAGAAACAACAAGCAAAAACCTTGACCCGCTATCTAATAAGATAGGAGCCAAAGGTATATCGAACGCCACACTTGAAATGATAAGTTCAGATATCAAAGGAAATATAAGATGCCACAAGCCTAGCTTGATAAGTCAGATCAGTCCCAAAGAGAATAAGGAGATTTGGAATACTCACAAGTTTCAAATATTTCATAACAATTTAGCAAAGAGTTGTCTGACCAAAACAATGTTTTCTTAAAAATTATTTATAGGCATTATTATGACAATTCAAATTCAACATTCATATCAGCTATTAACAAAATATTAAAATTAAGTTATAACTCTTAATGGGTGGCCAAAGAGTCATGCCTTTTCACTTGATTCATGCATAGTTGAAAAGTCCTGCCTTTTCAATTGATGAAGGCTTAATGGTCCATTAAATGTTCTGCTTGATGTCCCTTCATTTTTCCCCTTAACCAAATGCCTTAATGCTTATGTATTCATCTCTTTAATTGGCACCATAACTAGCTTTGAGTCCATGAAACTAATCAGACTTGAAGAGTCACTCTTGGTCCATTTGAAAAGTTACCATAATGAGCTTTGAGTCATTCAATATCCACTAAAAATGTTCCAAATATGCACCAGCAATTAAGTGTCCAAATGCATACTCTTTTATACTAAAATTGAACAACCAATTGAATGTGATAGCATTTGGCTCTTCTTGGCAAACAAACAACCATATTGTAGCTTTAAAATATGGGACCAGCCTTTTGGACTTTCCTATAACAAACTATTAAACACACAATTAATTTATTTAAGAAAATTAAACACACTATAACTTATGCATTAAAACATAATAGTCAAATAACATACTTATATAAAGAAACTCAAACATATTTAACAACTAAGATGCTTAAATGCATGACTTTATTAAAAGATGAAAACTTTAACTATCATGGGAGTTACATGCATGACATAATTTATGATGCAATCTTAACTAACATGAGAGTTACATAATGCATGACTTATTAAATGCAGAACACATAATACATGTCATAAGTAAAAGATGTAGATCAATAATGCAAGACATTAATTAAAGACGCATTTAATAAGACATAATTAAAGACTCATATTATAATAACTAAAATAAATAAATCAGAGTCCTTATTCCAACAACCAAATTAATAAACTAGAATTAAAGCTTCAT
This sequence comes from Gossypium stocksii, assembly GCA_020496765.1. NCBI lineage: Eukaryota > Viridiplantae > Streptophyta > Magnoliopsida > Malvales > Malvaceae > Gossypium > Gossypium stocksii. The sequence goes on from CM035626.1 coordinate 66,650,610, forward strand.
TTTGCACTTAGGCCCCTCGTGTTTAGGCCAATCTTGGTGGCATTGGGCTGTGTCGTAACATGATGCAACTGGGATCACATCACCAACACCATCCCAAGATTGATTAAGGCAACATTTTTGAAACTTCTTAGGCTGGTATCATAACTTCCAAGTTTAGTGACATGACTTTGAAGACCATAACCGAATTTCCAAACTTAAGGACTGAACTATAAAGTTTTTAAAATTAAAAAAATAATATTGTGACCTCAAACAGGAGACATCATGACAAGATAACCTATTTCTCGATGGTGGGTTGATATTTGGTGAATCCCAATCCAACACATTGGCATGCAATTAATCATGTACTTACATACTTATGGAGAACGGGAGATTATATGCCTCTGTATTCCAAAAGAGATCTTACTTCTATAAGATATATTGATTCTAACTTTTGAACATGTTGAGATTCGAGAAAATCAACATCAAGATGTATATTTGTCCTATGTGATGAGTTCATAGTGTGAAAAAGTGTCAAGCAAAGTTACACTACTAACTTCACTATATAGGGTTCAATATGAGGTTTGGAAAAAGCTATGACATTATAACAATATGGATATAGCTAAACACCAAAGAAATCACATGACGACAAAACATAAAGTATCATAAGGGAGATGGAAGTGATTGACAAAATAGTGGATGTAGCCAAATATCACATCTAAGAACAAACCCTATAGATTTGTTTACCAAGACTATGCTAGCTAGAGAGTTTTGGGGAAACATATGAATGGTATGGGTATGCAAAATATGACTCATCTACTTCACCATGGAAAGTAAGAACTATTGGATCTCGTGCCCTAAGTGTAACATTTTTATCTATGTACATTTGTATTTTTTTGAACAAATTGGTTTAATAAAATTATTCATGAATTGAATTAATAACCTTTGTATACTGTGCTTAATGGTTTTTGTGTCACACCCCCATATTATTTTTATTTAAATTAATTAGTGCATGTTAAGTAATTAAAGTGGCCTAGTGGTTAAGTCTGAAATTAGTTTCCTAAAGGTCCCATGATCAAGTTCCTACTCTCTCATCTTTTATTAAATTTTTTTTGGACATAAAACCACTTAGACAACACCCCTTAGCCGTCCACCTTTTATTTCCATGTAAGGAAGTTTTTTTCCCTTTTCAGTAGTCAACATTGTCATTTTACTTACCTAAAACACTCCATTTGTTCCCCCGTGATCCACTATTTGCTCTCTTGTCTCCCAAAATTGCGTTTTTCCTCCCTTGACTAGCCTATGCCATCCAATGCACCTAGACACATGATAAATTTTATTTTATTTTTCATTTTCCTCTCCTCCTCTCTAATCGAATCATCATGGGAATAGTTTAGCCCTTGTCTCTCAATACTACGTAAGTATTGGTAAATCCTTTGATTCCAATCACTTTTTTACATCTCAATTAGGTCGATTATAATGATAATATTTGTTGTTGCATACTTGAATTATTAATTGTAAATCGTTCAGATCCGAAATCTAAGTATTGGAAGAGAGGTTATATGGACAACCAATTAAGTAAGTATTTTCACTTAATCACTAAAATGAGAAATATACATGAAAATATCATTATATTGATATGGTACTAAATTTTATCAAATCTAAGGATTCAAGGACCGATCTACTCCCTTAGAATTGGAAACAAAATCAATATTGTCGAAACATACAATTCTAGGTAAGGGGTTTAATCTAATTAAAATCAGTGAAATTGTTTGTTAACTAAATAAATGTGTTTAGTAATAAAAGTGTTTCTAAAACATGAAAATATGTTAATTCAATATGTATTCGTATGGATTGATAAATCTATTAAAAGGAAGGATTTCCAAGTAGGTGATTATGAACTTTCAAATCTTTGTTAATGTGAATGTGCTTGTGCGTTTTTCTTCTAAATAAGATGTTATATGATTTTCTAACACTCATGTATTGTGACATATAGTGTTATTTGATATATATATATATATATATATGAAAAATAAACATGCCACTATTCTATTGATAATCTAGTTTACATGTTAAGCATGCAACTATACTGATTTTGGTTCGCATGTTAAGCATGCCACTATATTGAATATGATTCACATGTTAAGCATGCCATTGTACTGATTCTAATTCACATTTAAAGCATGCCTAGTAAAAACTCTTTTATGTATGCCATATCACATGTATGGGATTAGGATATGATTGTATGGAGGAAGATTCTGGCAATTTAATAAACTACATATTTTGGTGGTTTAACCATATTATCTGGTACTCTGTTTGCAAAATTGGTGGCTTGATCACAATATTCTGTATCTAGTAGCTTGACTACATTATCTATGACTTATCCACATTATTGGTTTGATATTGGATGGACGAGTTTTGGGGAACTCATCTATGATGTGTAGTGAAGATAGGTAAGAGATGTTTTTTTGAAAATCTAAATTGCTTCTAAAAAAGCGTTGCATCAACATCATTAATAGGCATATTGAAGTATGTGAATATGTGATTATATATATGTATGTGATCTGCTATACCTTTGAAATATTGTCTTAAATTATGTTGATTTGTAAAATGACCCACACTGGGCTTTAAAAGCTCACCCCTTTAAGTTTCTGATTGTTCAAATAATAATCGAGGTTAAGACATCAGCTTAACTTTTAGAGGTGCACTCAGATATTTGCAAACAAACTATCATACTTTATTTGGTATTTTGGGACTATTATTTATTATTGTGGACTGTGGCATGAGACTCTTTATTTAGATTTTGGGTTTTGGATGTTTATTTCATGATTTTGGTTTTTAAAACTAGCACTTTAGACGGTTTATAATAATTGGTAAAGAAAAATTGGATTTTTCAAACTTAACAACAAACTTAATTTGATGTTATTATTTCAAACTCAAGACTACGTTTTTTTAAACTTAATTTCATTTACTTGCTTATTCGATATTTTATGAAATATGTTAAATTACAATTTAAAAAAACAACAAATGATATTTAGAGATTTTCTCGCTGTGACATTTTTTCGAAATATGATGTTTTCTGTAATTATTTGAAACTTGAAATTTTCTAAGTAAAATCAATTTTTGATAATTTCTTCTCAAAAGGAAGTTTATAGACGCTACTTAACTTTTCTCAAAGTAAATCGAAATACTAATTCTAAATGATGATGATTGTCGAAATAAAATAGTAAATTTTTTTCTACGTCGTCATCATGGCCAATGTAATCTTCAAGATTTGACCATAATGTTTGGGTCGGGTTTAGGGGGTTACATTTTGCATGCAAAGAAAAATGGAAACATATATTAGCTCACTAGTTTTCTAATGTTTAACTAATACTAAGCGGTATTAAGTTGTTGAATTATAAAACAAAAAAAAAACTACTTGTATTAGCTGGCAATTTAACAACTCGATTTAGGGCCTAAACAAAATGTTGGTTTCGGGACCACGAATCTGACATAGAAAAATTTATTATGATAAATTTTTAAGGTCTATTATGTGATTGATTGCGTAAGTGGAAATTTAGTAAATAAATTCTATCAATAAAGTATCCGATCAAGTAATAGGACTAAAGTGCAAATATTTGAAAATATGAGTTCTAGAAGCATTTAGTGTGTAATTGAATTGAAGGCATAAATTAGAGGTCCTTATTTAGAAATTAGACCATTTTATGGCATGATGGACTAAATACCCATGGAAGGAAAAATTTTCAAAGAAGGCCATCAAGGGTATTTTTGTCATTTGGGTATTAAAAGAAATAAAAATGGAAAATAAGGCCAAAAATGTGTCCATCTTCTCCTACCCTTGGCCGAAACTTTGGGGATCACCATAGCAAGGGTTTTCATCTTTTCAAGCTTGATTGTAACTATCTCCTAGCCCCGTTTTTCATGTTCTTTGTATTTTTGAAATCCTTGTAACTTGACCTAGCTATACCACTATTTTAAGCTAGGGTTCCTGTTTAAAAATTTACCCATGTGTGACATGAGAGCATTTTGATGTTTATTGGTAGGAAATCGAAGTTTGATATGTAGTAAACAACTTTTCCTAGGTGATTTTTCCTGAAAATGCATTTAGGGACTAAAATGCAAAAGTTGTAAAACATGAGCATAAATTGTGAAATATTAAGAAATTTGGGCTGCTATAAGAGAGAAAAAGAATTGACTAGGCTTGGGAATGTAGAAAAATAGATACATTTCATTTTACGAGCCTAGGGACTAAAATGTAAAAATTGACAAAGTTAGGGGTAAAATGGTAAAATTTACTATAGGATTTTTTTTGTCAAATTGAGTAGTGTATGTGTTAAACAAGTTAAATTTAGTGTTATAGATTAAGAAAGACGGGAAATCGACCTTGACCGAGGGAAAGGCAAGGTTACGGACTAATTCGTAAAGTTTAACATTTTGCACCGAGGTAAGTTTTATATGTAAATAATGAGTTATTTTAATCATTATATTTAATTATCTTAATTATTTGAACTCTGAAATTTTACAATGAATTGTCCAATTTGTGTTTTGGTAAAACTAAAAAGTGAAGTCCCTATTGAACCTTAGGAATCATTTGAGATACGAGTGGCATGTCACTAGGAAACCGTTGATTGTGATCGATTGTGTATGTGATTCCAGGTACTGGTTTAGTTCAACTACCAGTGGCTAGGTAATCCCACATTTGTTGTGGATACCTATCAGCTCGTGCGAGTAGCATTGAGTAGCTTCGACTATACCATCAGCTTGTCTGAGCAAACCCGTGAATAGCTCATTATTGAGCCCTAATGTGATATGTGATAAGTGGTAGCCCTAGCTAGAAACCATTGATAGCTTCAGCTACATACTAGTGGTAGCTTTAACTACATTATGTGTGGCACTTTGTGCTTTTTTCCGTGTATCTTTTAGCATTCCACATGGTTCAACGGGTATTTGAATTGATATGATAAAAATGTGATTGTATGTAAAAAGATTTGATCGTGTGTTAAGAATGTGTACGTGCAGGTTATGTGAAATATATCATGTGTGCTAAGTGCTTAATGCATGTATTGAATTATGTGGTAAGACCATTTGAGTAAGTGATAATCTCAAACTCATTGTGATAATAGGGAAACTTATTTTATTAGATATGTCCTATTGGTTTTAGATGCTCATTATTTTGTATATAAACTTACTACTCTTTTCCCTTCCCTTATAGGTTCATCAAGCTAACCCGAGGTCCAATGATCAAGTTGAATTCCATCAACACTATCAACCACAATTTGGTATTTTGCAAGTGAACTTTGAAATTATGACATGTATAGGTGGTATAAGGTCTTGGGTATATGTCATAGATCTTTTGGGTCCATTGTTGTTAGTGGTATTTTGGTATTTTGGCCATTTGAAATGAGTCATAATTGTTTAGGTTATATTTTGTCAAAATGATGTAATCTATTAAAGTGCAAGCTTGCATAGTATATGTGATGTGTAGGGATGTGCATGCTTGTTGATGGTAGATAGAAATTAATATATGAATGTCAAATTAAGGATGATTGAATGAGTTTTTATGTTATGCTGAGTATTGGCAAGAGTGGTGTGTTTTTGCTTGTGTTTTAGGGTGGCAATTGGCTTGGAAAATAGCCTATAATTGTCTACACGGGTAGATACATGGGCGTATGTCTAGGCCGTATGTGACACACGGCCAGCCCCATGGGCGTGTTGATAGGTCGTGTGTCCCCTGCAATTGCATTTATGAAAATTTAATGCCCAGTAGTAAAAACATTGACGGAGACACGACCATGTGTCTCGACCGTGTGCTTGACATAGCCTAGCCCACGATCATGTGGCTTGGCCGTGTGACGAATATTTCGTGATAACGTCAGAAAAAGAATGCCAAGGATTTTTCACATGGGCTAAGACACGGTGTGCTCCCGGCCGTGTGAAGGACATGACCTAGGACACGGGGGTGTGCTCGACCGTGTGAAAACCCTTGTAGGTTCAAGTTAAAAAATAATTCAACACGGGCTAGGGACTTGGGCGTGTGTGACCACACGGCCTGACTACACAGGCGTATGCCTTGTTTTGAATAAAATTTTTTGAAGTGTCCGAACAGTTTCGGTCTGGTCCCAAATCACACCCAACGTCTCTTTAGGCCTCGTAGGCCCATAATAAGAATGTTTTGAATCAGAATGAAAAATTTTTAAATTTTACGTGATAAATGTGTGTCGATATCAAATGATCGTGTGAGTGCAAGTAAGGTAATGCCTCGTACCCTAGTCCGATGACGAACGTGGGTGTGGGGTGTTACATTTAGTGGTATCAGAGCCATGTTTAGTCGGTTCTCAGACAACATAGCTAGTGTAAGAGTCTAGCTATACATGCCATAATTGTGAATATTGATAGTGTGATAGTTCCTAATTATTTAAATTGTGTTTTCATATAGTAAATGGATCCCAACCCGGCTGTGGCTGACGAAGCAAGAAGAAATACGCCGACTCCTACTCAAGGGACTGCGCCACCCAAAAGTTGAAACGTAGAATCCAGTCAGGGAGAAGAGGCTCAGGAAGCCTTTCTACATAGAGTGAGTGAATTGTACACGGAGTTCATTTGGGCGAATCCAAATGCCCAACCTCCCCACCTTCTCCTATCCCCCAATCGATCCCAGTAGCTCCAAAAGGTGTGGAAATGGTGAGAATGAGTAAGCCTCTTATTGACAAGATTCGTAAGTATGGGGCCGAGGAATTTAGAGCTAATGTTGATGATGACCCCGAGAGGGTAGAATTTAGGCTCGAAAACACTATCCAGGTATTTGATGAGCTCTCTTGCGCACCCGAGGAGTGTATAAAGTATGTTGTATCGCTTTTGAGAGACTCGGCATGTCAATGGTGGAAAACGCTAGTCTCGGTAGTATCTAAGGAAAGAGTTACTTGGGACTTCTTTCAAGTGGAGTTTCAGAAGAAGTATATAAGTCAACACTTCATTGACCAAAAGCGAAAGGAATTTTTAGAACTAAAGTAGGGCATAATAACAGTGTTCGAGTGTGAGCGAGAATTTGTCTGACTCAGCAAATACACTCGGGAATGTGTTTCTACAGAAGAAATTATGTGTAAAAGATTTGAAGAAGGCCTTAATGAAAACATCAAGTTATATGTGGGGATTTTGGAATTAAAAGAATTTGTTGTATTAGTTGATCGGGCATGTAAAGCAGAGGAATTATGTAAGGAAAAGAGGAAGGCTAAATCGGATGCTAGAGACATGAAGAAAAGATCAATGAGTATGTTCTTCCAACCATCGTCAAATAAAGTGAGAAATATGCAAAACCATTCAACCGTTTCTACTAGAAATCTAAATAGAACTCATGGGAGACAAAATACGGGTTTTAAGGCTCAGACCACTTCTGTGGCTACTGTTAGCAATATTAAGCCAAGTAACCCTGAGTGTCAACACTGTGGTAGGAGACATCCTGGTGAGTGTTGGATGGTCACCGGGGCTTTCTTCAAATGTGGCTCCCAGGATCACTTTATCAAGAATTGTCTTGAAATGGGGGTAAAGGAAACTAATCAGAGTGCTAGACTGAGCAATACGGCTACTGGAGAGAGGCCTGTCAGAAATGTGAAAGATGGAGATAGTAACAAAGGCATAGTCAGAGATTCAGCTGCAAGACCAGAGGCTATAGCGCCTGCAAGAACCTATGCCATTCGTGCCCGGGAGGAAGCGTCATCCCCTGACATAATCACTAGTACATTTTCTCTTCATGATGTTAATATTATTGCAATAATTGATCCCGGGTCTACACATTCTTACATTTGCATGAAATTGGTAAATGAAATGAAATTGCAAGAATTCGTGATTAAGGTGTCAAACCCTCAAGGCAAATGTGTGTTAATTGATAAGATTTGCAAGAATTGTCCTTTAATGATTCGAAGTCATGGTTATCTGGCCAATCTAATGCCATTGCCATTTCATGAGTCTGATGCCATTTTGGGCATGGATTGGTTGTCAATGCATGATGCTAAGGTGAATTGTAGGTAGAAGGTTATTAAATTGAAGTGTGAAAATAGTGAAATCCTTTGAGTTGAAACATACGAGTCTAGTGAATTTCCTACTTTGATTTCGTCAATGACTATTCAGAGATATTTAAGGAAAGGTTATGAATCATATTTGGCATATGTATTGAATGCTAAAGAATACGAATTGAAACTATGCATGTACCATGAATGTGAAAACATATATATGAGTACTACATATGCATCGTTATGAATATACCTTCCTTGGTGCATAAGCTTCATATATGGATCCACGAAAAGAGGCATCAGAAGTGATACATATGATGGTAGAAATAAGAAATGATAACTGTTACTATATGTATTGCCTCTCGTATGACACTCAAGTGTTTTGCGTTACTATATGTTTTGCAAACCGTGGCTGATGAATACCCGGCCTTACGGGGGAACACTCAAGTGTTTGAATTAACAATGAGCATTTATTGAGGTTTAGTTAGAATAACTGGTCAACTGGCTCTACAAAGCAGTATGACGAAAATGGAATATTGGTTCTCTGGAACAAGGTTTAGAAGCTAGCATAAGAAAATGAGTTTATGAGTATAAATGAGAATAAATGTGTTTAGATGATGTGTGACTATGTGCATGAAGTGTAAATAACACATTTAAATAATTATAAAAGTTAGTTTAAAAACGTGATAAATTAAGAGAGTCTTTCTGGCATGTGTCTGACAAATATTGGCATCTGCTAGTTGGTATCTACCAACAGATACTCTAGAAGGGGAAAGTGTATTCGTCTATTATGGTGTGTGTTTTAAAGGGGAAAGTGTTGGTTAGACCTTGATGCAAGGTGGTACTTCTATGGAACTCCGTGAGTTCCAATGAACTTACTAATTTTCATTTTCTTATTTCAAGTGTTTAGGTTGAAATGTTTTATTCAGAAGGGGATTCGGCAATAACCGCAACCTTTTTGTGACCCATGTTTTTTTTACACTCATAACATGTATTTGTTGGAGATTGGACAAATGTTAGGCTCCACTAGTTCAAATTAAAAAAAAAAAAAAACTTGTACTAAATAGTTGATTTTGTACTTTTGGGTTCTCATGACCATTATGCTTTGGGATCGGCAAGTAGTGGTCTTGGATGTAAACTCTTCAGGTGGTGGTAAGATAAAGATGATGTGGTCTTAAAACTTTAAGCTAATATCCAAAGTAAATTAAAGTAAATCATGGAGAAAATTAAGGAGCAAAACAAGGGATCGAGTTGGGGAGGGAGCTAGCCGAATGTAGGTGGCTTGAATGGGAAAAATTTGCTAGGGCTATTGCATTTGGCATTTCAGCAAATAGGGAGTAGAGTGCCGACTTCTTTCTCTAGTGTTTCGATTTTTGGCATTTTGTGCAACTAAGCGGTATTGATTTTGACCACTTAAGCATTTGTTCCCAAGAGAACCGAATAGGTATCGTTATTCTCTCCACCCTCTCTTTACTTCTAATATATTCTTCTTCAAGTCGAAAACCTAGTCTCCTTCTCTTCTCTCTTTGGCCGATTAGTGCTCTCTTAGGATTTCATTTTTCTGCTTTCGGTTCATAAATCATCCTTGGCCGAACTACTCTCTTTCCCTTCCCATCTCTATCTGTCGTTCTTAATTCCTTCCTTGAACCGAATCTCACTATTTTTTTCTCCATATTATTTTTGGTGTTCTCTCACGTTATTCTTCCTTTCGGATCCTTTCTTCATCTTCTTTTTGGTACCTTCGGGCCTGGTGATTGGGTTCTCGTGTAACCATTGTTAAACACCTTATTACATAGCAGCTAGTGGCGTATTATCAGAGATTTAATCAAGGTAAGTGTGTTTTGCTCTCTTCTTGGATGGTCTTATAAAAGCCGAATCCTCTATAGGGTAATCGGCCTTTAATCCCTTCATTAGGAATCGATTTGAATTCTTCATTCGTGACAGCTCTGGTTTTCTTGGTGTGCAAGGAGACTGAAGTCGGTGGTGGACTACTATTATTATGGGATCGGTCTAGGCTTTGTGGTTGGATTGCCATTAAGGTAAGTGATTCATTTCGCCATTAGGGGTATTGGCCGATTATAATGTGGGTTTTGTTGTAACACCCCAAACCCAGCCCAAACGTTATGGCCAGATCTGGTGTTTCACATGGATGATTTATTCATTTACAATCGAATACTTTGACAAATCATTATGTTATTTGTTGGAAAACCATGACTGGTAGCTTGTAGTTAATGGGCAACAACAGATTTAAAAATAGTTTTATTTATCAAGTAGCGTTTATACCAAAATACCATTGATGTTGTTATTATTATCAAGTTATCCAATCATTACGTTAGGCGCGGTTGAAAATGTTTGTGATTAAGTTTGAAAACTCGCATATTCTAGTCTACCATTTTAAAACAAGTAATAAAGTATCTCAAAACCAAATACCCAAGTGGCCTTATTACAAAATAAATCCGAAATTAAAATGGAATAGAAATAAAAAAATTAAAAATAAACTAAGACCAGAAGCACAAACCACGAAACCACCCCGAGTCCCTCGCAGCTCCAAATCCACTATGGTTAGGGGTTACCTGCATAGATGGAAATAATAGGGTGAGTTTGTGAAATCTCAGTGTGTAACTAAACCCAACCAATATCAAAGATTAGACATGCAGTTCAGTCTGGGCCGAAGCCCTATTTAGATACAGATCAAACTGGGCCTTGACCCTATTTAGAAATAGTACGGGCTTTGGGCCCATTACAGATACAGAATAGAATATAAATATATGTATATATGCAAAGCCCAATCCTAGTCCAGCCCAACACACCACCCATACCAACCTATCACACCATGTGGGGAATAACTCAACCTGCCCAGCCCTACACACCAGAGACGTAGCAGAGCTGCTAATACAGAGATCATGGCAGAGCCACCAAAACAGAAATACGAGGCGGAGCCTCTGAGCAGAATACATGGTAGTGCCACTATATAGAACTTCCTCCATATCCAAAACCCAACCTAATGCAACCTAGCGTACTACATGTCATAAGCATATAGATTATCAGATACAGATATAAACATGCAAATCAGTCAACTATTGCTAGGGGTAAAACAGTCTTTTGGCAACCAGGGGTAAAGCGGTAATTTCTACCCTTCAGGGGTATTTTGGTCATTTTGCTAAGTTTCAATGTTTCAACACCTAATATGACCTTTTAGTAGGTCTACGTTGCTTCGAGCGACTCAGGAAATCCATACAGTCATATAGTGAAATCGAGCCCAAAACCCTTAATGGGCCCGAGGGAGCCCACATGCTCATGTGGCCCGCTCAATCTAAGCTTATGCATATTATCTCAAATTTAGCATCTAATATACCAGAAAACACTTACCGCATAATTTCACCAATATGGGCCCATAGGCCCATTGGGCCCATTTCAGCCCATTGAGGCCCAGAACAGCCCAAGTGCACGAAAATGCACATAGCGGCCCTTACAGTCCAATAACCTAGATTCGTGATTTTGGATTGGCCACGAGCATTCGCACGCTTGCAAGTCCTCGAAATGCCGACATTTCGGCATTTCGACTTTTCGGCTTTTGCTGATCTATGCTACTAGAGGGTGTCGTTACACACCTGATTTCGTGATTAGCATCAGACGGTCCCGCGAGCAATTAACCTACAACAGTTTAACCACCACGTCAAACTATAATCCAATTGAAAACCTTCCTTACCTAAACCTTCATGCATTCGGCCACTATCAAAAATCCCATCAATCATTTACCTTGCCGAAATCTAGCCACTAGATCTAGACTGCTTCATTACTTTCATCAACCAACCATCCTTCACGCATTTACCTCCTACCACCGGCTAAGAACATAGATAGCCAAGAGATAGAACGTTAGTCGATTTCCTAATGACAAGCTTGAAGCCGATTACCCTATAGGGGATTTGATTTTTATGAGACTAACCGAGAAGAGGGCAGAACGCACTTACCTTGATCAGATCTTTGCTAACCAGCTACTAACTCCAACCTAGTACTCTCATAGATCCGATCGAATTCTATGAGGAAGAAGAGGATCTACTATTCGGCTATGAGGCCAAATAAGAGAAATAGTCAATTGGGGAAGGGGTAATCGGTTTAAAGGGGTTCGGTAACAAGTGTTTTGGCAACAATAGATGAGAGGAGAGCTAAATAGAGATTCGGCCAAGAGACTTAGGTCGAAAGAGAAGAATCGGCTCAAAAGTAATGAAAAGAATGGCTACTCAGGGATGTACCAATCGGCTATGATGGAGAAATAGAATAAAGAGAAGAGGGTTTGAGGTTTCAGCCTTAAAAGAAAAGGCGATGAACACAAATAAAATGTGAAGGGAGTAAAGAGATTGTGGCATCAGCTATGAATGAAGAAGTGAAAGAAGAAGTATGGTAACTAAAGAGAGCACCAATCGGCCAAGGTGAGAAGAGAAAGAGGCTTGGTTCGGCTTAAAGACAGATATATCAAAAGTAAAGAGAGAGTGGAGAGAATAGTTATGCCAACTCAGTTCTCTTGGAACCAAAAACCTAAGTCGTCCAATCTAATGCCACCTAGGTGTACCAAAATGCTGAAAACCAAAGCACTAAAGAAAGAAATCGGCAACCAACTCCCTAATTGCCGAAACATCCAAAAGCATTTGCCCTTACCGATTTTGCCAACTACAAAGTCTCCCATTCGGCCAACTCTTGCCTCTTACTCCAATCCCTAAATTTTCTCCTTGATAAATTCCCCTTATGACTTCTCAATCAAATCACATGAGCACTCAAACTCCTTCCCTCAAAATTTAACTTGGAGTCCACCTCTTACCTTGTCCAAGCAGCAAAATTAGAATACTTTGCCAACAAGGGTTTCAAACCTCGGCTCCCTCATAATCTACAACACGCCACCCCTTTGTATCCTAAGTGGCGTCACCTTACCACTTTACCACAAGCTTCTTTTGTGTCACAAATCTGAAACTTTAATTTAAAAGCCCTATATGCTAACACCTAGATTTTCCCAAAGCAAAAATTAAGATTTTACCAGGGCTTAGGCTTCAGCCCAAGCCTTCCAAAGGCCCCTTAAATGCACCCAAACCATGAATTAAACAACCCAAGCATGCAAATATTAATTCAAGCAGAAATCCCAAAACCCTAAAATTTAGGGTGTTAGAACTCTACCCCCATTAAATAAATTTTGGCCTCAAAATTTACTTGGTCAGAACAAGTGAGGGTATTGCTGACGCATCGTCTCCTCATGCTCCCACATAGCTTCTTCACTCCCGTGATTACGCCAAAGTACTTTTACCAAAGGGATTGATTTCTTCCTTAACATCTTGACATCAGTGTCCCTAATTTACACAGGCTTTTTCTCGAAAGTTAGATCAGATTTAATTTCAATTTCCTCAGCTGGCACAATGTGAGAAGGATCAGACCAGTATCGTCTCAGCATAGAGACATGGAACATGTCGTGACTCCAGTCCAACTCCGGAGGCAGCTCCAGCTGATATGCTACTAGACCCACCCATTTAAGAACTCGATAGGGCCCGATAAATCGCAGACTTAACTTGCCCTTCTTTTCGAACCTTAAGATTTTCAAAACCAAATCCCCCACCGAGTAGTCAATTTCCTTACGCTTTAAGTCGGCATAAGACTTCTTCTTATCAGATGCCTCCTTTAATTGATCCCTAATAAGCTTACCTTAATTTCCGTATCCGCTACTAATTCTTGCCCAAGAACTTAACGTTCTCCCAATTCTATCTAACAGGTAGGCGTACGATACCTACAACCATACAACGCCTCATATGGTGCCATTCGAATACTTGCCTAGTAACTGTTATTATATGCAAACTCCGCTAATGGCAAGTAATCTTCCTAGCTACCCCGAAATCAATAATACACCCTCTCAACATATCTTTCAGAACCTGAATCACCCTCTCCGACTGTCCATCTGTCTAAGGCTGAAAAGTAGTGCTGAAGTCCAGCCATGTACCCAATGCCTCGTGCAACTTCTGCCAGAATCGAGATGTAAACCTAGGGTCCCGGTTAGAAATAATCAAAACTGGCACCCTATAAAGTCGCACTATCTCAGCTACATACAGCTTCACCAATTTCTGAAGTGAATAGTCAATTTGGACGGGTATTAAATGAGTAGATTTGGTCAGCCTATCTACAATCACCCAAACTGAGTCTTTCTTGGTGGGCGTCAATGTAACGCCCTCTTACCCGAGACCATCGCCAGAGTCGAGCTTGAGGTGTTACTAAACTTGTTTCATCACTTTTTAAACTTTAAATCAACTAATCTCATTTTTGGAGCAAGCTGTATTTCTGCGTCATGGTCGCTTAAAAAATAATATCTGAGTTAAAAAACTCAAAATCAAGATTCATAAATTTTCCCTAAAACTAGACTCATATATATATCCACTAATTTTTTTCTAGAATTTTTGGTCAAGCCAATTAGTACAGTTTATTAGTTAAAGTTACCCCTGTTTCAGAACTCGACTGCACTAACCTCTGCCTACTACGAACCACTTTTCTCTCTGTAAAAAATACCTATGACTATACCGTTTGTTTCTATTAAAACTACACTCAATAAGGATTCTGAAAATATAAAGTACACCTCCTAATTATTTTTTTACAATTTGTGGTGAAATTCCAAATTTGGAATAGGGGATCCAGAAATTGCTCTGGCCCTGTTTCACTAAAACTCAAATATCTCATAACATATAACTCCTTTACCTGTTTTGCTTCTTCCATATGAAAGTTAAGCTTCAACTTAATATTTAATTCAACACCTAGTTTGGTTTATACTATTTTTAGTGATTTTTCAAACTCACGTCACTGCTGTTACAACATTCTATTTTATGACAAATATTCACTTTTCTATGGAAATTCATGAACTATTAACACTTTGAACATACATGGTCTCATACATGATCTAAATTAACCATTCCAAGGACTAATCATTATCAGGCATTTTCTTAACCAAACCACAACCATATCGCAAGATTAATTACACAAAACAAGTATATTGCTATACATGCCATATTTGAGTTATACAAGCCATTTTACCAAAATAGTTCTTCAGGTAGTGTGAACAAGCCTTCGACCTATCCCGATTCCTGAGCCGGCTTGTCCAAAACTACAATGAATGAAAAGGAGGGAGTAAGCATAAAAGCTTAGTAAGTTCACATGCAAATAACAAGTAACATAACAAAGCAATTCTTCCAAACAACACTAGCATGGTATCACCAAAACATATATTACATTTCTAATCATCAATTGTCATCTTACCACATTATTGATGTTGTATCAAGTTTCAATCCAAGGGTTAAGTACATACCTGTCCAAAGTATCCATTTCACAACACTTATCAAAATGATACTTGCCTCTTGAGTGTTTTTCCATTTCACTAGAATTTTACCCGTTGAACACCTCGGAATATAACTCGGATACATGGATAATTTACACATAAGTGCCACATATATAATCAAGTAACCATGTAACCGGCCTATAAGCGAACTCAGACTCAACTCAATGAGCTCAGGCATTCGCATCCATAAGTGAACTCAGACTCAACTCAACAAGCTCGAATGCCTGGTTACATCTCACGAACTCGGACTCAACTCAACGAGTTCGGACATTCGCATCCATAAGTGAACTCGAACTCAACTCAATAAGCTCGGATGCCCAACCATCCTAGTGACATGTCACTTGTATCCTAATATATTCCCAAGGTTCAAACGGGAGTTTCCTCAATCACACATTTCCCAGTCGTTCTCCTCGGAATATCAGAACCAATACGTTGCTTGCATCTCATACTTATCAATTTAATCACATACTTTTCAAACCAATACATAATATTTCACAAAGCATAATATTCATAATAACAAGTATCATATCATATAAATAGCATTAAATCACTTAAAATAGCAATTATGTTACATTATTTACACATGAACTTACCTCGATACCAAAATATCAACAATTGAGCCTATTCCTCGTAAACTTTGTTTTTCCCTCGATCACGACTTGAATCTCATTTTTCTTGATCTAAAATAGCATATTTAGCTCATTTAATACTCACATTTATCAAAATAGTTCTTGACCCTAACTTTGTCAAAGTTACAAATTTACCCCTAAACTTTTTCATATTTACGCTTTTGCCCCAAAGCTCGGAAATTAAATTTTATTTCAAATTCTTATGTTTCAGGACATGCTGATCATTTATTTACCATTAGCAAGCTCAAATTTCAACTACAACATGCACTTATGAACAATAGGTATTTTTACCGATTAAGCCGTTTTACTCGTTTTTACTTAAAACCGAGTAGCACAAGTTGTCTAACATAATCTAAAACCACATATTCTATCATAAAACATCAAAATAAACACTTTTCACCTATGGGTATTTTTCCAAATATGAACCCTAGGTTGAATTATTGCTAGAATAAGCTAAATCAAGTTACCGGGACTCCGAAAACGTAACGAACATTAAAAACGGGGCTTGGAATCATTTACTTTGGAGCTTGGAAGCTTGAAACAAACCCTAGCTATGGCGAACCCTTGAAATTTCATGGTAATGAAGAAGATGGACATATTTTGCCATCTTTTTCCCTTTTTTAATTCATAAATTACCAAATGACCAAAATACCCTTAATGCCTTTCTTTGAAATTTTTCGTGTACAAGCCCATTTTTGTCCAAAATTTTAGAAATTGGTCAAATTGCTATTTAAGACCTCCTAATTAATATTCCAAAGCAATTTCATACTAAAAGCTTCTAGAATGCAAGTTTTGCAACTTATTCGATTTAGTCTCTAATTTCAACTTAAGCACTTTATGCATAGAATTTCTTCACGAAATTTTCACACCATCATGCAATCACATCATAAACATCAAAATAATAATAAAATAATTATTTCTATCTCAAATTTGTGGTCACAAAACCACTGTTCCGATTAGGCCCTAATTCGGGATATTATAGTCAAGGGTAGCCCACTCACAAAGTCCATGTTTACCCTTTCCCACTTCCAAAGCGGAATCTTAACCGGCTGCAGAAGTCTAGAAGGCAGTTGATGCAAAGCTTTCACTTGCTGGCATGTCAGGCACTTACCCATAAACTTCAT
Source organism: Gossypium stocksii (assembly GCA_020496765.1). NCBI lineage: Eukaryota > Viridiplantae > Streptophyta > Magnoliopsida > Malvales > Malvaceae > Gossypium > Gossypium stocksii. The sequence continues at coordinate 66,667,705 of CM035626.1, forward strand.
TACTTCTTGCTTAAGTCCGGGCCACCAATACAACTCTTGTAAATCCTGATACAACTTATTCCCACCAGGATGCATGGTACAAAGACTGCCATCTGCCTCTTGCAATATAGACTGCCTTAGACTAGAGTCTCTTGGGACACATGCTCTCTAATGAAAGCACAAGAATCCCTACATTATTCAGTCCAAAATCAAAAGTTTCACCCTCTTTTACCTATCGAACCCGAAAAACCAATGACTCGTCCAATAATTATTTCTCCTTAATTTGCTCCATCCAGGTCAGTCTTACTTGCAACTCAGCTAACAAGCTACCATCATCATACAGACTGAGACAAGTGAACATCGCTCTCAGATCAGGTATAGCTCTCCGACTCAGAACATCAGCTACCACATTAGCTTTGCCCGGGTGATACTCAATAGAACAGTCATAATCCTTAAGCAACTATATCTTTCTTCTTTGCCTCAGGTTCAACTCCTTCTGAGTCAGAAGATACTTGAGGCTCTCATGGTCCATGTATATGATACACTTTTCTCTATACAAGTAGTGCCTCCAGATCTTTACCACAAAAATCACTGCTGCCAATTCCAGATCATGCGTAGGGTAGTTCACCTCGTGAGGCTTAAGTTGTCGTGATGCATAAGCATCCACTTTACCCTCTTGCATCAACACTACATGCGACACATCACTATACATAGTAAAATCCCTTCCAAACTCTGATTGAATTAACACAGGTGCCTCAGTCAAAACTTTCTTCAACTTCTTGAAACTTTCTTGTTGTTTTTCAGTCCAGACAAACTGTACTCCTTTTCTCAAAACTTTGTCAACAGTGCCACAATTATGGAAAACCCTTCCATAAATCTTCTGTAATACCCTGCAAAACCCAGAAAACTCCAAATTTTTAACACAGATCTCGGTGGCTTCCACTCCAGAACCGCCTCAATTTTTTGAGCTCCACCCTAATCCCCTCAGTAGAAACAACGTGACCCAAGAATGTTACTTCTCACAACCAAAATTCACACTTGTTGAATTTTACATACAGCTGCTTCTCCTTCAGCACTTGCAGAACAATCCGGAGATGTTCATCATGATTCTTTAGTTTCCGAATACACCAAAATATCGTCCATAAAGACTACCACAAACTGATCTAAGTAGGGTTGGAATACCCAGTTCATAAGATCCATGAAGGCTGCTGGTGCATTCGTCAATCCAAATGGCATTACTAGGAACTCGTAATGACCATATCGAGACTTGAACGTTGTCTTGTGAATATCCACCTCTTTAACCCTTAGCTAATGATATTCGAATTGAAGGTCGATCTTGGAAAATACCAAAGCTCCTCTTAGTTGGTTAAATAGATCGTCGATCCTTGGCAGAGGGTACTTGTTCTTAATAGTAGTTTGTTCAATTGACGATAATTAATGCACATGCGCATCGTCCTATCCTTCTTCTTAATGAACAGTACCGGTGCTTCCCAGGGAGACACACTTGGTCTGATAAAACCTCGACCAGTAGTTCTCAGATTTACGCTTTCAACTCCACCAGCTCCTTCGGTGCCATCCTATAAGGAGCGATGGACACCGAAGCCGTTCCAAGCAACAAGTCGATTCCAAGTTCAACTTCACAGTTCGGAGGCAACCAAGGAAGCTCATCCGAAAAAACATCCTGAAACTCCTTGACGACGGTTCTAACTTCTCCTACGGACAAGCCCTCAGAATTAGACTTACTCATATACGGTAGAAACGCCTCGCAACCTTTGCGAATTAGCTCCCCTATTATAGTTACCTCCTCATCCTCCATGTTCTTTAATACTATTCACTTGGTAGCACAATCCAAGTTCTCCCGATGCTTTGCAAGCCAATCCATACCTAAGATGAGATCAAACTCTCCAAATGGTAACTCCATTAAGTCCGCAGGGAAAATTCTACCTTGTGTCTCTAAAGGTACATCTCTAAAAAGTTTATCTACACTAACCGAGTGACCTAGTGGACTTATCACAAATACCCCACTCACAGCATTCTCAGATTGTACACCCAACATCCCAGACACCTCACACGCAACATACGAATGTGTAGATCCAATGTCAATCAAAGCAGTGTATGTCGTGCTATAAATTAAAAATGTACCAGTTATGACGTCATGCTTGTCAACTTCCTCTCAACAACGAGTAGCATAGACTAGCGCTGGTTATCAAGCCTCAGCATTTCCAGCACCCCTGCCTGGTGCTCCACGTCCACGTCCATTTCCATTACTGCCCCTGGCCTAACCACGGTCTCTCGGTGGTTGCTGACCACCTCTCACTGGCTGAGCAACCCTCGGTTCAGCAGCTTGCATCTGTGCCTGCCTATGGGGGCAATATTTGACTTGATGATCTTTGGACCCACACCAGAAGCATGCTCCAGAACGTCTCCAACAATCGCCCAGATGTACCTTTCCACAGTTCGCACAAGCTTGCGGTCTAACCATATTCATCGGAACTACTCGAACTGGCTCGTCCACTTTAGCTCTTTTAGTAGACCGTCCCACAGCACCCGAGGGCCCTGAATCCCTCTTGAATCAGTTTGTCTCTTTCACAGTTCTAGCGTTCCGAGCACTTTACCTCCTCAGAAATCTTGGCTTTTTCCACCAGAGCAACAAAATCATGCTTCCTCTATGGAGCAATCAATAATCTTAGCTCATCTCTGAGGCCATCCTCGAATCGCAAACAACGTTCATATTTCGTGGCAATTATTCCACTAGCATACCGGCTTAACCTTAAAAATTCAGCTTCATATTCCGCTACAGTCTTGCTACCCTGAGTCAGATTCAAAAATTCCTTCATTCGGGCATCCACATAACTCGCCCCGATGTACTTACCTTTGAAGACCGTCTTAAATAACTCCCAAGTCACCCGCTCAGCTGGTGTACCATCTCTCACAGTGATCCACCACTGGTAGGCCTCGTCACATAGCAAATATACTGCTCCTTTCAGCTTCTGTTCCACCTAGCAGTTTAGGTCGTCCATTATCCACTTCGTGGCCTCCAACCAATACTCGGCCACATTTAAGGCTACACCAGATACACCCCTGAAAATGTCTATTCCATTAGCCCGAAGCTGTTTAGAAATCGATCCCCGATTCACCGTTCCAGTACTCGCTCCAGCAACCCTTTCCAGAACACGGAGCATCGCTTGGGATAAAGCATCATCCCCTACAGCCCGATCATAAGATCCAGCCTGAGTACTCCTTCGGCCTCGACCACGGCCTTTTCCACGTGCTGCCCTCGTACTTCTATCATATTATCTGATTTACAAATTTTATGAATTAGTGCAAAATTTTAGTATTTATTACAGATGTTTTATGCAAAGATAGTTTTTCAAAACTTTGTTTTCACAGAATTGCAGTCTAGCTATAGTTTTAGTCTTCTAGAGTTTTTCAGCTTTTCCTACTATCTCAGTCTTCTACAATTTCAGTGTTACCCAAACTATGAAATTTCAGTAGGGTCTTAGCACTATCTACAGTAGTATCACAATATCACAGTATCACAGTTAAATACAATAAAGTAGAGAATACTTACGGACTTAGTGTCGGAGACTCAGTGTCCCACTCTTTTAGAAACCAAATTCAAAGAAACCCAACTTTTGTTGATGGTAAATGTTTTAAATAAACTTTCTTGAAAAATTCTCAAAAACCCTAAACCTTTGAAAAAAAATGAAGATATTTTTGGGAAAGAAACAAAAATTTCAAAAGAATTTTCTTAATGAAGTTTTTCAAAACTGAATTCCAAAAACAAGTTAGGGTTTTAATTTACATTTTAAGAAAACTTTTGAACCCAATCCACAGCTGAGTTGTTGCAAGCTGGCTCTGATACCAGTAAATGTAACACCTCAAACCTGGCTCAGACATTCTGGCCAGAGATGGTGTGTCACATGGATGGTTTATTCATTTACAATCAAATACTTTGAGAAATCATTATGTTATTTGTTGGAAAACCATGACCTGTAGCTTGTAGTTAATGGGCAACAACATATTTAAAAATAGTTTTTATTTATCAATTAGCGTTTATACCAAAATACCATTGATGTTGTTATTATTATCAAGTTATCCAATCATTATGTTAGGCGCGGTTGAAAACGTTTGTGGTTAAGTTTGAAAACCCGTATATTCTAGTCTACCATTTTAAAACAAATAATAAAGTATCCCAAAACCAAAATCCCAAGTGGCCTTACTACAAAATAAATCCAAAATTAAAATGGAATAGAAATAAAAATAAATTAAAAATAAATGACAAATAAACTAAGACCAGAAGCATGAACCACGTGGCCACCCCGAGTCCCTCGTAGCTCAAACTCCACTATGGTTGGGGATTATCGCATAGATGGAAATAATAGGGTGAGTTTGTGAAAACTCAGTGTGTAACTAAACCCATCCAATATCAGAGATTAGGCATGCAGTTCAGTCTGGGCCGAAGCCCTATTTAGGTACAAATCAAACTGGGCCTTGGCCCTATTCAAAAACAGTGTGGGCCTTAGGCCCATTACAGATACAGAACAGAATATAAATATATGTATATATGCAAAGCCCAATCCCAGTCCAGCCCAACACACCACTCGTACCAGCCCATCACACCATGTGGGGAATAACTCAACCCACCCAGCCCTACATACCAGAGACGTAGCAGAGCTGCTAATACAGAGATCGTGGCAAAGCCACCAGAATAGAAATACGAGGTGGAGCCTCTAAGTAGAATACATGGTAGTGCCACTATACAAAGCTTCCTCCATATCCAAAACCCAACCCCATGCAACCTAGCGTACTACATGTCATAAGCATACAGATTATCGGATACAAATATAAACATGCAAATCAGTCAACTATTGCTAGGGGTAAAACAGTCTTTTGGCAACCAGGGGTAAAATGGTAATTTCTAGCCTTTAGGGGTATTTTGGTCATTTCACTAAGTTTCAATGTTTCAACACCTAAGACGACCTTCTAGTAGGTCTAATGTCACTTCGAGTGACTTAGGAAGTCCATACAGTCGGGCCCAAAATCCTTAATGGGCCTGAGGGAGCCCACATGATCATGTGGCCCGCTCAGCCTAAGCTTATGCGTATTATCTCAAATTTAGCATCTAATATACCAAAAAACACTTACCGCATAATTTTACCCATATGGCCCCGTAGGACTATTGGACCCATTTTGGCACATCGAGGCACAAAAAAGCCCAAGTACATGAAAACGCGCATAGCGGCCCTTAAGTCCTATAACCCAGATTCATGATTTCAGATTGGCCCACTAGCATTCGTACACTCGCAAGTCCTCAAAATGTTGGCATTTCAGCATTTTGGCTTTTCGACTTTTGCTGATTTATGCTACTAGAGCGTGTTGTTACACACCTAATTTCGCAATTAGCGTAAGACGGTCCCGCGAATGATTAGCCTACAACAGTTTAACCACCACGTCAAACTATAATCCAATTGAAAACCTTCCTTACCTAAACCTTCATGCATTCGACCACTATCAAATATGCCATCAGTCACTTACCTTGCCAAAATCTAGCGACTAGATCTAGACTGCTTCGTTACTATCGTTCACTAACCACCCTTCACGCATTTGCCTCCTACCAATAGCTAAGAACATATATAGCCAAGAGATAGAATGTTAGTCAATTTCCTAATAATAAGCTTGAAGCTGATTACCCTATAGGGGATTCAGTTTTATGAGACTAACCGAGAAGAGGGCAGAATGCACTTACCTCGATCAGATCTCTGCTAACCCACTCGTAACTCCAACCTAGTACTCTCATAGATCCGATGGAATTCTATGAGGAAGAAGAGATCCACTATTCGGCTATGAGGCCAAACAAGAGGAATAGTCAATTGGGGAAGGGGTAATCAGTTTAAAAGGGTTCGGTAACAAGTGTTTTGGCAACGATAGATGAGAGGAGAACTAAATAAACAGTCGGCTAAGAGACTTAGGTCGAAAGAGAAGAATCGACTCAAAAGGAATGAAAAGAATGGCTACTCAGGGATGTACCAATCGGCTATGATGGAGAAATAGAATAAAGAGAATAGGGTTTGAGGTTTCAGCCTTAAAAGAAAAGGTGGTGAACACAAATAAAAGGTGAAGGGAGTAAAGAGATTGTGGCGTCGACTATGAATGAAGAAGTGAAAGAAGAAGTATAGTAACTAAAGAGAGCACCAATCGACCAAAAAGAGAAGAGAAAGAGGCTATGGTTCGGCTTAAAGACAGATATATCGAAAGTAAAGAGAGAGTGGAGAGAATAGTTATGCCAACTCAGTTCTCTTGGAATCAAAAGCCTAAGTGGTCCAATCCAATGCCACCTAGGTGCACCAAAATGCCGAAAACCAAAGCCCTAAAGAAAGAAATCGGTAACCTAGTCCCTAATTGTCGAAACGTCCAAAAGCATTTGCCCTTGCCAATTTTACCAACTATAAAGTCCCCCATTCGGCCAACTCTTGCCTCTCACTCCAATCCCTAAATTTTCTCCTTAATAAACTCCCCTTATCACTTCTCAATCAAATCACTTGAGCACTCAAACTCCTTCCCTCAAAATTTAACTTGGAGTCCACCTCTTACCTTGTCCAAGCAGCAAAATTAGAATACTTTGCCAATAGGGGTTTCGAACTTCGGCTCCCTCACAACCTACAACATGCCACCCCTTTTTATCCTAAGTGGCGTCACGTTGCCACTTTACCACAAGCTTCTTTTGTGTCACAAATCCCCAACTTTAATTTAAAAGCCCTATATGCTAACACCCAGATTTTACCAAAGCAAAAATTAAGATTTTTCCAGGGCTTTGGCTTTAGCCTAGGCCTTCCAAAGGCCCCTTAAACGCACCCAAACCATGAATTAAACACACCCAAACATACAAATATTAATTCAAGTAGAAATCTCAAAACCCCAAAATTTCGGGCTTTACATTTGTGGTGATGGCTCACAAGCTGAATTGTTATTTAATGATTGGTCTGAAAGATTGCAGGTAGATTGCTCGAGGGCTTGTTCAACTCCATTCGTAACCCAAAGGTGTAACGACACCCTCTAATAGCATTGATCGCGAAAAGCTGAAAAGCCCAAATGTTAAAATGCTGAAATGCTGACATTTTGGGGTCTTACAAGCGTGCGAACGCTCGTGGGCCGATTCAAACCTGTAAATTGTGGGCGTTTGACTGTAAGAGCTATTGTGTGCGTTTTCGTGCACTTGGGCTATTTTAGGCCTTGATGGGCCCAATGGGCCTAAGGCCTATATGGGTAAAGTTATGCGATAAGTGATATCTGGTACGTTAGATGTTAAGATCTGTAATATTGTAAGTGAAATTAGACTGAGCGGGCCACATGAGTGTGTGGGCCCCTCGGGCGCATTAGGGATTTTTGGCCCTAAATCCTATTAGGGATTTTTGGACTTTTTGAGTCACTCGAAGCGATGTTAGACCTGCTAGAAGGTCGTGTTAGGTGATGAGACACCAAGATTTAATAAAAATGACCAAAGAATCCCTAAAGGGTAAAATTACCATTTTACCCTAGCTACCAAACGACTGTTATACCCCTAAAAATAGATTATCTAATTTACGTATATTATATCTATATCTGTTAATCTGTATGCATGTGATAGGTAGTACTATTAGTCTACATGGGGTTAGGTTTGGATCCAGAGGAAGCTCTGTATAGTGGCACTGCCACGTATTCTGTTTAGTGGCTTCACCACGTAATTCTATTATGGTGGCTTTACCACGATATCTGATTTTAGTAACATGGCAGCGAACAGGTGTGTGGGCTGGGTGGGCTGAGTTTTTCCCCACATGGCGTGATGGGCTGGTACGGGTGGTGTGATGGGCTGCACTGGGTTGGGTTTGCATATACTCTGTTGTGTATCTGTAATGGGCCCAAGGCCCACTCTATTTTTGAATAGGGCAAAGCCCAGATTAATCTGTGTCTGAATAGGGCTTTAACCCAGTCTGTTCTGTTTGCTTGATCTTTGTTGTTGGTTGGGGAAAATTACACACTGAGTTTCCACAAACTCACCCTATTATTCTCTCCTATTCAAGTAACCCCCAACCATAGAGGAGTTAGAGCTGCGAGGGACTTGGGGTGGCCACCCGATTTCTACTTCTGCATTTCGCTTTACTTTATTTCTATCATTTTTTTTTTAATTTTGTAATTGCTTTGTAATAAGGCCACTATGGGTGTTTGATTTTGGTTACACTATTATTTACTTTAAAGCGGTAGACTAGGGTACTCAAGTTTTCAAAATTAATATCAAACATTTTTAAACAAACCTTACATAATGGTTGGTTGATATGATAATAAATGACGACAAATGGAATCTTGTTTAAGCTTATCAAGTTAATTAAATGGTTTTACAATTGAACTTGCTCAAAACCTGCAAACTTCTAAACCAAGTTTTTAAAACAGAAAAAGTGTCTGACAAGTAACTGGTTTTGAATAAATCATCTATGTGACACGCTAGATCTAGCCATAATGTCAGGGCTGGGTTTGGGGTGTTACATTTAGTGGTATTAGAGCCAGGTTGCAACAACTCGACTGTGGAATGGGTTTAAAGGTTTTCTTAAAATTGAATTAAAAGACTTTAACTTGTTTTTGAAATTCGATTTTTGAAAACTTTTTTGAGAAAAATTCTTTTAAAATAAGTTTCTTCTCAAAAATATTTTCTCTAAAGTCTAGGGTTTTTGAAAGATTTTCAACAAAATGGGTTAAAAATTTCTATTTTTGACAAAAATCTGAATTGCTTCGAACGTGGTTACTGAAAACTGTGGCACACCGAGTCTCCAGCACCAAGTCTGTAAGTATTTTCTGTTATACTATATTGTATTAAACTGTAATACTGAGATATGACTATAGATAGTGCTGAGACTTTACTGGAACTCTGTAGATAGCGTAACACTAAGACTGTAGGAAACTGAAACAGTAGGAAAAACTGGAAACTGTAGCTAGATTGCGATTCTGCGAAAACAAAGCTCTAAATTATTATCTTTCCATAAAACATCTGTAATAAATACTAAAATTATGAACTAATGCATAAAATTCATAAATCAGATAATACAATATGAGTACAAGAGCGGCACGTGGACGAGGCCGTGGTAGAGGTTAAGGAACTGCTCAGGCTTGATCTTCATCCTCGGGTGATATGCCTACTAAGGAGGCGCGGACGCCACCAGCAATTGTGACGGGGTCTTACAGTCGGGCTGCAGGGGACAATACTTTGTCCTAGGCAATGCTCCATGTTCTGGAGAGAGTTGCTGGAGTAAGTGCTGGAACGGTGAATCGTGGATCGATTTTTGAGTAGCTCCGAGCTAATGGAGCAGAGATTTTCAGGGGCGTATCTGGTGTAGCCTCGAATGTGGCTGAGTACTGGCTAGGCCACGGAGCAGATAATGGACGATCTGGACTACTTAGTGGAGCAGAAGCTGAAAGTAATAGTATCTCTACTGCATGATGAGGCCTACCAGTGGTGGCTCACTGTGAGGGATGGTACACCATCTGGTAGGTTGACTTGGGATTTATTTAAGACAACCTTCAAAGGAAAGTATGTCAGGGTGAGTTATGTGGACACCTGAAGGAAGGAATTCTTGAATCTGACTCAGGGTAGCAAGTCTGTAGTAGAGTACGAGGCAGAATTCTTAAGGCTGAGTCGGTATGCCAATGGGATAGTTGTTACGGAATATGAACGCAGTGTAAAATTCACGGATGGTCTACGAGATGAGCTAAAAGTACTGATTGTTTCACAAAGGTAGCGTGATTTTGCTACTCTGGTGGAAAAAGCCAAAATTGCTGAGTAGGTGAAGTGCTCAAAGCGCCAGAATCGTGAAAAAGATAGAAACAAATTCAGGAGGGATTTAGGGCCCTCGGGTGCTACGAGAAGGTCTGCTAAGAGAGCTAGAGTGGATGAGCCGGTGCGAGCAGTTCCAGTGAATACGGTTGGACCGCAGGCTTGTACGGGCTGTAGAAAGGTACATCGGGGTGAATGTTGGAGGCATTTTGGAGCATGCTTCTGGTGTGGGTCCAAAGATCACCTAGTCAAAGATTGCCCTCAAGGGCCAGCACAGATGTAAGTTACTGAGCAGAGGGTTGCTCAGCCAGTGAGAGGTGGTTAGCAACCATCGAGAGGCTGTGGTCAGGCCAGGGGCGAAAATAGACGTGGACGTGGAGCACTGGGCAGAGGTGCTGGAAACGCTGAGGCATGACAGCCAGCATTGGTCTACACTGCTCGTTGCCGAGAGGATGGTGAGGCACCTGACGTCATAACTGGTATGTTTTTAATTTATAGCACGCCATACACTGCTTTAATTAACATTGGGTCTACACATTCGTATGTTGCGTGTGACATGTCTGGGACATTGGGTGTGCAATCTAAGAATACTATGAGTAGGGTATCTGTAATTAGTCCATTGGGTCACTCGGTTAGGGTAGACAAACGTTTTAGAGATGTACCCTTAGAGACACAAGGTAGAACTTTCTCTACGGATTTAATGGAGTTACCATTTGGAGAGTTTGATCTCATTTTGGGTATGGATTGACTTGTTAAGCATCGCATGAACTTGGATTGTACTGCCAAGCAAATGGTATTAAAAACTTCGAAGGATGAGAAGGTAACTGTAATAGGAGAGTGAATAGATTGCCTGTCTAATGTTATCTTAGCTTTAAGAGCTGAAAAGCTGCTTTGCAAAGGTTGCGAGGCATTTCTGGCGTATATGAATAAGAGTAATTCTAAGGGTTTGTCCGTGGGTGAAGTTAGAACTATCAAGGAGTTTCAAGATGTTTTTTCGGATGAGCTTCCTGGGCTGTCTCCGAACTGCAAAGTCGAATTTGGAATCTATCTGTTGCCTGGAACAGCTCCGGTGTCCATCGCTCCTTATAGGATGGCACCGAAGGAGCATGTGGAGTTGAAGGCGCAAATCCAAGAAGTTTTGGATCAAAGTTTTATCTGACCGAGTGCGTCTCTGTGGGGAGCACTGGTATTATTCGTCAAGAAGAAAGATAAAACGATGCGCATGTGTATTGACTACCGTCAGTTGAACAAATTGACTATTAAGAACAAGTACCCTCTGCCAAGAATCGACGACTTGTTTGATCAACTTAGAGGAGCTTCTGTATTTTCCAAGATCGACCTTCGTTCTGGATATCATCAACTAAGAGTTAAAGAGGCAGACATCTATAAGATAGCATTGGGGACTCGATATGGTCATTACGAGTTCTTGGTAATACCGTTTGGACTTACGAATGCACCAGTGGCCTTTATAGATCTTATGAACTGGGTATTCCAACCCTACCTGGATCAATTTGTGGTAGTCTTTATAGGCGATATTTTGGTGTATTCGAAAATAGAAAAGGATCATGATGAGTATCTTCGGATTGCTCTACAAATTTTGAGGAAGAAGTAGCTTTATGCAAAATTCAGCAAGTGCGAATTTTGGCTACGAGAAGTGACATTCTTGGGTTATGTTGTTTCTGTCGAGGGGATTAGGCTGGATCCTCGAAAAATTGAGGCTATTTTGGAATGGAAGCCACCAAGGACTGTGTCAGAAATTTAGAGTTTTTTAGGTCTGGCAGGGTACTATAGAAGGTTTGTGGAGGGATTTTCTATAATTGCGGCACTTTTGATGAAGCTTCTGAGGAAAGGGGTACTGTTTAACTGGATTGATAAGCAACAGGAGAGTTTCGAGAAGTTAAAGAAAGTCTTGACTGAAGCACTTGTGTTAATTCAACTGGAGTCTGGGAAGGATTTTGCTGTGTATAGTGATGCATCGTACGTTGGATTAGGTTGTGTGCTGATGCAAGAGGGTAAAATGGTTGCCTATTCAGCACGTTAACTTAAGCCTCACGAGGCGAATTACCCTACGCATGATCTGGAGTTAGCAGCGGTGGTTTTTACGCTAAAGGTCTAGAGGCACTACTTGTATGGAGAAAAGTGTATCATTTACACGGATCATAAACGCCTCAAGTACCTCCTGACTCAGAAGGAGTTGAACCTTAGGAAACAAAGATGGATAGAGTTGCTTAAAGATTATGACTGTTCCATTGAGTATCACCCGGGTAAAGCTAATGTGGTTGTAGATGCTCTGAGTCGTAGGGCTATATCTGATCTGAGGGCGATGTTCACTTGTCTCAGTCTTTATGATGATGGTAGTCTGTTGGCAGAACTACAAGTAAGACTGACCTAGACTGAGCTAATAAAAGAGAAACAATTATTGGATGAGTCATTGGTTTCTCGGTTTCGACAAGTGGAAAGTGGTGAAAATTCTGATTTTGGATTGAACAGCAAAGGTATTTTGTGCTTTCGTGGAAGAGTTTGTGTTCCAAAAGACTCTTATCTGAGGCAGGCTATACTACGAGAGGCATATGGCAGCCCTTGTGCTATGCATCCTGGTGGAAATAAGTTGTATCGGGATCTACGGGACTTGTACTAGTGGCCTAAACTTAAGTGGGAAGTAGTGAAATTTATGGGTAAGTGTCTAACATGCCAGCAAGTGAAAGCTGAGCATCAACTGCCTTCTAGACTTCTGTAGCCAGTCAAGATTCCACTTTGGAAGTGGGAAAGGGTAACCATGTATTTTGTGAGTGGGCTACCCTTAACTCCTTCCAAGAAGGACTCGGTTTGGGTGATCGTAGACAGGCTGACGAAATCTGCTCATTTTATACTCGTCTGAATGGATTATTCACTTCAGAAGTTGGTGAAGTTGTATGTGTAACACCCTACGCCCCTGTCTGTCACCGGATTAGGGTTTAAGGTATTACAAAATCAAAATACAACTACCGAGGTTCATAGGTACAAAGCTAGACGTGAATTCACTGAGTCCAATAGTTGAATGTAACACTTAGGTCGGTTCGGTTAGGACATCGCATCTCATTAAAATCGTTCAATAAGCATACTAACAAATCTTTACCTTGCGACTACTAACAATTTGGCTAAATCGAACAATTTCAATAACCAAACATCATATTAGAAAAGTCATTGCATATTAGGTACTAACTAAATTTCATGCCACAACATTAAATAGTATGAGAATCACTCCAACCCATATAAGCAAACTCGAAGACTAAACAAGCCATTTTCGCATGGCTAGAATAATTACAGCTCAAAATGTAGTTTGAATCGACAAAAGGAGATTAGCCTATACATGCCATTGACCCAAAAATAACCATCAAAATGTACCAAAATAACAGCGATAGTGTAGGTGATTAAGGCTTCAATCCCCGAGTCCGTAGCTTCCAAAATGAGATCTATAAAACAGAGGAAACAAGGGAAACGGAATAAGCATTTCAATGCTTAGTAAGTTTTAAGCAATGACATTAAATAGATTATCAAATTATAGTATAATTAATCATATCTTTGTTTCCCTCTCCTTTTCGGGTATGTTACCCTTTTTCCAGACATAGACATTCACATCACATACGAGAATGGATAGCTTCCACTCATAGTAAGTTCACATAACATATACATGTCACAAAAGTCACATAACATTTCACATAGGCCAATTGCACTTTGATCATATTAATAATCTCATTTCAAGTACACGTATGAAATCACATAATGACTTTAGTATTCGGTCCAAAATCCATCTTGTATATAAGCCAAGGGTACATACCTGTATAGTTTAACACTTTCAGCGCAATTCATTAGCGTTCGTTACCTTGAAGACCAGTGGTCTTAGGCTTTTCTCGCATCATCATCGAGATCTCTATCTCGGGTAATTTCTATACATAGCCATCGGGTCTTTTCCCCGGATATAATCTCCGCATATAGCCTTCGGGTCTTAACCCGGACATCATCTCTGCGTATAGCCTTCGGGTCTTAACCCGGACATAGTCTTCACATATAGTCAGCGGGAATTAACCCCGGATTCACATTACAAATTCTCATACACATATATATTCACATGTAGCCAAGTTTCACATAGCAAGATTTCATTTGCAATTCAATCAATTCATGTGCATACCAACATATAACATGCTTCTCGACTTTATATCATAATTATACACATAATTCAAACTTATACACATATATTCTTCTTTTCTAAACTATCGGCCCAATGATCAAACATACATAGGCAAAAGCACTTCAAAGCTCAATTTCAGTCCTTTTCTCTATGAGCCATTCGGCCATATAACAAACAAGAATAAGGCTTCTTTCTCAATGGAACATCGTTCAAATATCAGCATGTATATCATGGCATTTTAACTTAAATACCAAATTCGATTACTCAAAACTTACCTTGAACTTTCACGAGAAATTTCGAGTCGGCTATTCGACCACTTTAGCCTTCCCTTTATCCGAACTCGTCCCTCTATGCTCTTGAGCTAAATAAAACATTTAATTCTATTAATCCTTATTCAAGCACCTCTAGGAATCATTTTCACTCATAGTCAAATCATACATGCACATTCTTCTCGTTGCACACACACATGCACATTGGGGCATTTCACATACATATCATAAGTCACAACAAGCTGATTTTCTGAGCAGCATTCAATTATTTACTCATAACTGGAGCTACGAAACTCCAATTGGAGTGCCGTTAATTTTTTATGAAAATAGACTCATTTATCTTCCATCCATAAAAATTTCATAATTTTTGGTTTGGCCAATCAATACCAGAATTTTCTCAAAGTTTCCCTATTTCACTGTTTGAGTAAACTGACCACTTTATACTACGAACCAAATTTCTCCTCGTACAGAATTCCAAATATGGCCTCACCTATTCCATTCGAAACTAGACTCATTAAGGAGTCTAAGCATATAAATTTTATCTCATAACAATTTTTATACAATTTATAGTGATTTTCCAAAAACAGAGCAGGGGACTTCTAAGTCAATCCGACACTGTCTCACTCCATTCCAAACATATTTTTATCGGGAGTTCCTTTGCTTGCAAGGTTTCTTTTATAAGAAACTAGACTCATTAAGCTTCAATTAAACAATTTATTCAGCCTCTAATTCAACTCACACAATTTATGGTGATTTTTCCAAAACAGGTTACTGCCGCTGTACCTAGCAGATTTTTATGCAAAATCCACTCTTTAATGTTCTTATGCACATACTTAAAACATAGCATTTTCTAAGGCACCATTTAGGGTAATCCTTAACCATAACATACTTATATATATAAAATTCATATTCATTCCATCCACAATCAGATTTCTCCTTATAACACAAATCAAACCACATATCAATTCGACACCCAACACATCCAAGAGTAACATCAAAGGCACATTAGGCCATTGCACAAACATACACATGCATTAAATTAATCTATGCATAACTTAAGCATACTCTAAACATATTACATATATATTATACATCTTACTCGCCTCAACATTTAGTTTCACATTCGGCAATGGCACATACCAATACTAAATTTAACATCTAAATTTTACACCTAATCTCCTAAGGCCGAATTTCATAACAATGCACATTAAAAATTCAAGAGTTTAGCATATATATATATACCAAGGCCGAATTTCCTCTTCAACAATTTAACCACACAATGCAACAATTATGTATTTCACAATTTATAATTACAACCCTAAGCTCAATTTTGGCCAACATACATAATCAACTTGACAAATTCCAAGCAATTATCAAAACCTTATGACCACATTCGGCACCACACCCTCACCTAAATATTTTAGTCGATTTTCTTATAACAACTCAACCACAATATGCTCATTAACTAGCTCATAATTTCAAAACAAGTCCCTTAACCGAAACTTGGTATGGCCGAACACCTATCTTGCTTATCATGCAAAGATTTCATGTTCTCAAGCTCAAATCTCTTAAAAAAACCTTCAAAACATCACCAAAGAGAGCATGCATCCATGGCCAAATGCTTGTCACACAAAGATTCAAGAAATTCAAACATGGACAAAGAAGAGAGCTTCAAAACCAACTAGATTTCATGAAGTGCAAAGAAAATCATCTAGAAATTGTACCTTAATCAAGATTTCCCCGAACCAAATTGCTTGAACCCTATTTCTCTTCTCCCTTAGTCATTTTCAGCAATGAAGGAAAAAGATGAACAAAAATATTGTTTTTACCCTCTTTTTCTTATTTTTTTAACTATCTTATTTCTATTTTATGACAACTTATTTATCACCACTTCTATTAATTAATTTTATTTTATCTATTTTATGCTACCAAATTACTAATTTCTTTTATTTCTATTATTATTATTATGACTAAATTACAAGTCACAAGATGCCAAAACTTCATCATTGCCATCCACTATCACAAAGTGGGCAATTTGACATGCAAGTCCCTTATTTTGCATGCATGCTTTTATTAGTCATCACACATCTAGCTAGTTTACTTTCAATGTTCACAACTAAGTCCTTTTAAGTGAAATTCAAGTTTATAACTCTAAATTGACACACCAAACATGTCACACATGAATTAACACATATAATAGGCATCAAAATGAACATTAAATACATTTTATGCCTCGGTTTTGTGGTCCTGAAACCACATTCCGACTAGGGTCGTTTTAAGGCCGTCACACTTTGAGAATACAGTAGCTCCTTTTAGCTGATCAAACAAATCATCAATTTACGGAAGAGGATATTTATTCTTTACTGTCACTTTGTTCAACTGCCGATAATCAATACACATTCTCATTGACCCGTCTTTCTTTTTCACAAATAAAACAGGAGCACCCCAAGGTGAAAAGCTCGGTCTCGCAAAACCTCTATCCGTCAATTCTTGTAACTGTGCTTTCAATTCTTTCATCTCAGTCGGTGCCATTCTGTATGGAGCTATCGATATCGGAGTAGTACCCGGTAACAACTCAATACCAAATTCTACTTCTTTGATCAACGGTAAACCCGATAATTCTTCCGGAAATACATCTGGAAACTCACGAACAACAGTTACAGATTCAATCTTCGATTCTAACACTTTAGTATCCATCACGTACGCCAAATACGAATTACACCCCTTTCTCACATATTTCTGAGCTCATATAGCGGATATAACTATCGGTAATTCATTCAAATCATTTGGCTTGATCTGAAGAATCTCACCATTCTGACATTTTAACTTTATACTCTTTTGTCTGTAATTCACAACTGCCTCATGTACATTTAACCAATCCATACCCAGTATCACATCAGACTCATTAAATGGGAGGAGCATCAAGTCAGCTGGAAAATAATATCCCCGAGTCATCAATGGACAATTCTTACATATTTTATCAACTAACACTGACTTGCCTAACGGATTCGATACTTTAATTACAAATTCTGTAGACTCAACATGTAGACTCTTTTTAAACACTAATTCCATACAAATATATGAATGAGTTGATCCAGGATCTATCAACGCAACTATATCAGTGTTATGAAGAGAAAAAGTATCGGTAATAACGTCAGGCGACGAGGCTTCCTCATGTGCACTTATTGCATATGCTCTAGCAGGAGTGCATGTCTCGAATCTCACATTTCTTTCTCTGATGGATATACCTGTAGAAGTAGTAGTATAACACCCTGAATTTGGGCCTAGAAGAATTGAGTTTTGAGTCTAGATTCGAATAAATGGAAACCTGAATAAATTGAGAAGTTTTAAATATCATTGTTTAAAAAATTTTTTTGAAATAAATTACTATTAGAAAATTTTTCTGTATTTATTATTACTGATATTTATGAAAATTATATATTCTTATTACTATTACTATTGATAAAATATTTTTGTTATTATTATTGATGTTTTAAAATTTTATGAAAATTATAATTAATTATTATTAGAAAAAAATTACGGTATTTATTTTATTTAGTATTTTGTGATAAAATTATTATTATTATTATTTTTAATTATATGACATTAGTACTAATTTTATGTTTAAATTTAGTTTTCAAATAAATTTGGAAGTGTTTAAAGTGTGGGAAAAATTTTGGTTCAATCCAAGACTTTAGCAAAGAAATTAGTTTTTGTTTGTTAGGGGAACTGGTCAATAAGGCTTTAATAATTAAGTAGGCTAAATATGTCACAAAGGGAAGTCTGGTTCAGTGGTAGAGGCGCTAGGAGGTTGTTGGAGTGCCTAGGTTCAAGGCACGGTGCACGCATAAGTTGTTTTTATTTTTAGAAGCTAGGTCGCCCTTAAATAAGGGTTAAAAGGAGTTGCTGGCGAAATATGCCACAAATAGGCTTGTGGCGTAGCGGCAGCAGTGCGTTAGCCACTCCACGAGGGCCAAGGTTCAAGTCACAATGCGCGCGAGACGTTTGGCTTTTTTTTAAAGGCGGGCTAGGACTTCAGCAGGTATAGGTTAAGATTAATTGCGAGCATATTATAGTAAAGAGGAACACTTGGTGCAGTGGCCAGCAGCAGGTTGTAAAGCGTAGGGATGGGAGCAGGTCTGGAGTTCGAGTCTCGCCTCGCGCAGGGAAGGTAGAATTTTGCTGTACGCGTGGGGAAGGAGTTGGAGTCCGATCGGGACTCCTCCTAGCAGTAGGATGGACCGGTCGAAGCGGCATGGAGTGCTGCTGATTTGGTGGGGGGATTGGATTTCATCCAAATCCAATTGAAATGCTAAAATCAAGGAAGGAATTAAAGACAATTTAAATTTATTTTGGATGGAATTTAAATTCGGTAGGTAGCAAAAATTAAGGAACAAGGCATGGTATTTAATTTAGGAAGGAAATCTTTTATTTTATGCCAAAATACACCATTCGGCTAGGGGATTTTAAGTGCCGAATTACCTTGTTACTTTGCTTTCATGATTTATTTTCTTCTTTAGTTTTGGGGGTTAGCTGATTGAATTTTTATTCTTTCTTCAATCGGTTCTTGTGTTATTCTATTTCTTTTTGCCACTTTATATTTTCTTTTGCTTATTTTCTCTTCGAATCTTTTTCATTCAAAGCCGAAGCAACCTTTTCTCGTTACCTATTCTTTTCCCAAAGCAAAATCCTATTAAAATAATCTTTTCTTCTTAAGATTGTTGCCGATCATCTTCACTCTTCCTCATACAATTTCTTTTGCATCGTTCCTCTCCTCTTTCAAAGCTAAAGATTCTTTTCGTGATTTGGGGATTAATTTCTAGATCTATTTTCTACTCGCGTTTTAAGTTGGATCTACTGTGAATATAAGATTTGGCAAAAGTGTTGGAAACGTTCTGACAAGAACGTCCTTGGTAAGTATTTAGATCTTATTTTATTTATTTAGTAATTCGAGAACAAGTTGAAAATCCCTAAATACTTTAGGGAGACTATCGATTTTTGTCAAGATTGAAATTAAGTAATTTTTATTCGGTTTTATATGTGCGAATAGAAGGCTAGCTATCAAGATCTATTTGGAGGCTATTAAGATCAACGGGTTCAAAGCAGTCGAGATCTAGATCTAGTAGTCAAAGATCGACAAGGTAAGTCGTTATTAAGGCTTTGTAATAGCCGAATGTGGTAGGTAATTTTTACATCGATTTTCATAGATTCGTAAGTTAATCTGTAAGTGGTTGATTATAGGAGAAATCGCATAGGAGGTCTCACCGGCAGAATCGTAAATCAGGTGTGTATCGAACCCTTCTTTAGTCTAATTCGGCAAAGGCCAAGTAACCAAAAAGTTGGTATTATGTGGGCTTGTGAGTGTGCGAATGCTCACAAGATGATTGGAAATCCTAAGAGCTGTAACCGTTAGTGGTAAGTTAGTTGAGTGTGCAATTTCACGCACCTCGGTAAGTTGGGTCCCGATGGGCCGAACATGGGCTCACGGGCTTTCGGGGCCATATAGGTAAAAATAGGAAATAAATGTGTTCTATTAGACTGTAGTATCGAAACTGCTAAAACTGGTAGCTGGATAGGAAATTTGGGCTGAATGGGCTTAATTTGCTAAATAGACACTGTAGGGCCCATTAGGAGTTTTAGGGCCCAGTGATTGAAATTGTTAAAATCTGTTAAATTGACTGCTAAGATGGAACTAAAGCTTATATGTGACTGTAACATGCATAAAACTCGTAATATTGGAACAAGTACTAAAATACCCCTAAGTATAGAAAATTACCATTTTACCCCTAAGTGTAAAATGACCTTTATACCCCTAGGGTAAATTCTGTATGAAATGTATGATTTTCTGTTTCTGCATGTCATATCTCATAACATATGCATATATCTGATGCATGTGATTCTGTATGTTATATGTCATAGCATGTATGCCTACTGCATGGGGTTTGGGTTTATGATGGAGGAAGCGTTCTGGCAGCCTCGCTGCAATCTGGTGGCCTTGCCACATATATCTGTTCTGGTGGCCTTGCCACATATATCTGTTCTGGTGGCCTCGCCACAATATCTGTATCTAGTGACTCTGTCACAATATCTGGCAGCCTCGCTACAAATTCTATGGTGTGTAGCGGATGGGTGGGTCGAGTAGTCTCCCCACGTGGTGTGTTGGCTGGTACGAGTGGTGTGTAGCGGTTGGTGGGTTGAGTAGTCTCCCCAATTGGGTTGCATGCATACTGTTTACTATTCTGTATTGTTATGGGCCTATGGGCCAAACTGTTATCTGAATAGGGCTTCAGCCTATTATCTGTCATAGGGCTTTGGCCCAGTATCTGTTATCTGTATAAGGCTTCGGCCCAATATCTAATGTTACTGTTAGGGCTTAGGCCCAATGGGTTTGAGTTGACTTGGGCTTTGGATGGGCTTCTGTACACACTGAGTTTTCCAAACTCACCCCTTTTTCCTTCCATCCTTGTAGGTGAGCCTTAGAGTGGTGGACTTGGAGCTGGGAGGGATTCAGAGTGGCCACATGGACTGGACCAATGGTTTTTAATTAATTTAACTATTTTAATTTAATCTTAGTTATTTTTATTTTGATTTTGGGTTTGTAATAAGGGCCTCTTTAATTATTTTTATTTTGGGTTTTTATTCTTTACTTATTTAAATTTACTTTAGCTTAAGTAGGATATTATGTAAATCAAATTGAAAATGAATGATTTTAGGACGCGGTTTTTATAAAAGCTACTTGTTTTCAAAATATCTCGATAAGTAGAGCAAAGCTTTCGCAATGTAAATGTTTTCACAAATATATATCTTCAACACGTTTAAACTTAATTTGTTCGTAGACAAATCACAAGGTTAAAGTGTGGCAATGGATGTGTGCATGTTTAGGAGTGGATCTAGGAAGAGCTTGGTACTTAAGCAGTCTAAATGACTCACCTCCTCTTCTCTTGAATCCTACCT